>OW443298.2:11285000-12535000 GCA_937001585.2 Brachylomia viminalis | reverse complement strand
ATCAAAAACACTCACAACTTGTAGGCACGCTGCTCATCCAAAAATACGATGAAACAATATTGATTCACTCAGCGTACACGAGAGGTTACTGAAATATTTATTCTGATGAGGATTATTCGGTGTTGTTCGAACTTACGGCAACCCCACTTGAATGTGCTTAACAAAGTTTTAAATTAACTCAAAAATTGGTTATTGCGAACCGTTCATAGGTAGTTATATTTCCGCATGCTGGTAGGTTAACAATAAAATCTTTTCTTTTTGGTAGTCAACTTTTATTAATCTCTTACTATCGTTACATTGCTCACTATCGTTTTGTATAATTATGAAGCATTTTTTCAATTTTGTAAATGTGAGTAGGTTTATTATGTCATTATTTATTATGTATGTTGACTTGAAAGCATGGCAAATGAGAGTATGTCATGCTCACTTAAATGTCTCACTGAAGGTGGGCGCGTGTGTTGGATCATTCGGTTCCCTACAAAATGGTTAGCTGGATGGTGCTGATCCACCCGTCACCCGTCACCCGTCGGTTGAGACTGGTCATCTCTTAACTGCCACTGCTTAATTTTAATCTTATATTTTGAATGGTTTGTTATATTTTTTTACTTCTTGCTCCAACGACACCACCGTCCCCCCGCACCGTTTATTACTTTAAAAAAAATCGTATTTTTAAACATAAATCTGCCACCGGTATGCACCTGCCTGTACAATCGGCAAGAATAATGTACCCAGGATTTTGTAATATCGTGATTCAATAGAGTGTCCTTGGCGTTTCTTGGCCTGTTTTTCTCCATAGAGATCTACGTTTTGGAATGGGCAACTAGCTTCAACTTTCTGACTAACTGACCGACTCTTTGACAGTTCAAAAGTGCCTGTAAATGGTTTAATTGAAATAAATGCTTTGAGTTTGAGTTTGATAATGTTCTTGAAAATAAGGCCTGCAAAGATATGTTTAAAAAAAACGTTTCGGCTAGTAGGTATGTACATTTTGTTTCTAGCATTTTCCATAACCTAGATTGATTGTTAAGCGTGTAGATGATAATAATACATTATGTGAGTTTGCATTTCAAAACAAACATCTATTTGTATACTATACCTAAGCGATATTACACCACACCATATAACAACACAACGCACTAACACTAGATTTGGCAATTGCGAATGCCAAGAGCATTAACGATTGCTTACACAAACCAATTCAAATCTATATGCGAAACATCGTTCCGGTATGTGAAATCAAGCTGGAATTGAACATATATCATAGTTATCAGCTCGTAAACTTCCATTGCTTTGCATGGAGATAGAACTGAGAGGAAATATAGGTAGGTATTGCCATTGTGTAATTACTCTTCTAAAGCTTTAGTTTCCTAGGTAAGCGGTTCCATCATATTTTAGCAGCTGTCATGAAAATCTGTCATTTTCACTGGTATTTGATATTAAGGTGTCAAATCTATTTGTATTTTGACAGCAGTTATTGTGAGACTGTTCACCACTTTCTTAGAAAACCGAAGCTTTAGCAAATGGATTAAAGATTCACTTGTACTTTGTAGGTTTAATTTACTTTCCCCAAATAGTAAGTATTAAATTAACTACATAGGACAATGTTTTTTTATCTTAGTTTTTTATTATTGTTACAACTATTTAATTTTTTTATTCAAATAACCCGTAGTAATTTTTTTCTTGTCATAAAACTAAGTAAATTTCCGCGGCGCTCGGCGGCTTGGTAGCTTTGTGAGTGCATCGTGGATGGATCAATCTAGCTAGGTAATCGCTGATAACAGGTTTTGCTTAGGTCTTGTAATTTTTGTTTTTGTAAGTAAATAAATGAATACATATTTGATCACTATAGTTTATTTATTTAAAAGTATAAAAAATATGTATTAGGTACCAATGTCAAAACTGTTTGTAGTGTACTCCGCGTCACCTTGTCCCTAAGGGTCTATTAGAAAACCAGCGTCAGACAGCATCTGTCTGGCATTAATGCCGAAATGAATCTTTTTGGCGCGCCGTACTCACTATTATTGTTAAAACATTATTTTCACTTTTTCACTTTGTTATTTATTTTGTATTTTGTGTTTCACGAACCGTGTCCAGATAAACGTTATTATTTCTTTATATCTATCTTAGTTAGTGTAGTTATCTTTTAGACCAGTCTGTCTTATCTCCTAATCTTATGCGTGCTGTCATCAAGGTGTTAGTGCGGCTAAATATCATAATATAACATCACGCCTGTATACCACCCAGAAGGGTTAGCAGAGGTGTATCTGTAGACCATCCACAAAATAAAGAGCTAAATAATAAAGAATATCTGAATGCTGACGAAAGTATCGCCATTCATGGAGACACCTCTAATAAACCCACAGTTAGAAACGCTATTCTTTTCTGAAAGGCATTATATGAAAACGTTCACAACTTTATATGAAACTCACGAAGGTTATACTGGCTTATTTTTAACTCAAGTCTAGTAAACTATGAAACAACAAGCCACAACATTATATGCTGCTATATAAGCTTTGGCTGGAGAAGCAAAATTCTCTGCCTTGCCAACTTACATTATTATATTCTATAGCCGTTGTTTTCCTGCATCCCTTACTTACGCAGACACTGAGATATGGCCCGTGCATACTGAGCTAAAACTTCACGTATGATATACTGCGGGTTCACTAACAGAGGCAATTTTTAAGCGATGCCAATCTGACTTGGCGAGGTTTTACTTTTCTTGGTGAGAAGGTAGTTGACTTTTTGACCCTTCTTTGTCGACTAGACTTTGCTTAGCCTGCCATCAAGGATTTATTTTGTTCGGATAGAAATCAAACATTTTTTTTATTTATTTATTTAAAACTCTTATAAAAAAATTTAAAAAAAACATTTGCGGCTGTCAAATGAGCTAGACTAAGCGAACCCCTGATTGGGTCCCATTAAACGCTAGGCGACATCGCGGCAGACCAAATGTCCCATCAAAAATCAGTCAAATCCGCCGCCCAAGGCATGTCCTCACCGACCCCGATGACCCCATAACACTCCTCCAGGAGAGCAATAGGGCCACCAGTACAGTGCACAAAATACACAAACTGTCATTCCGTCCTTGCCGCCGAGGTACCTGCGCCAGCCCGCGCCGTAGCTGAGCCTGTAACTTTAAACTCCCGATTGTGACCTCTGAGTTTGATTCGGCCTTCTTCTCAGAATAGTCAGATAGGAAACGCCGACCTCATCAAGCTTAAATAATAAAAATCTTCAAGAAGCCGAGGTTCGTACCCCACAGGGTGATTATAGGTGATTGTCGCTTAGTTTTGTAAGAATATGCCCCTGGCTGGAGGCTTTGAGTTTACTTAAGGCAACCACAGGATAGTCCGGTTAAGTAGTGACGACCTCTCAAGGCCACCTACGAGATACCATAGTCAGGAAAAAAAAAAGCGGCAGACCAAGACGAAGATGGGGGACGAACTTGACTACAACCGAGAGGACTGGCCCGCATTGGCAAGAGGAATAGACTTGCGTGGGTAAGGGTAAGGCAGACCAGTAGCCAGCAGTGGGACATATAAACCGTCATTTTTAACCCCTGACGCAAAAAAGAGGGGTGTTATAAGTTTAAAGGCTATGTGTGTCTGTCTGTGGCATCGTAGATTCAAGAAAATCTGTTCAGTCGTTTTAGGATTATTAGCTCTTTTCTAGTTGATGAAGGGATGTGAGCATGTTCCACTGGGATGATCGAGTCAAAATTTGGTATTCTCTTACTTCGATGATATTAAAAGCATAGAGTAACCTTGAACTGATGCTGAAACATCACC
This sequence comes from Brachylomia viminalis, assembly GCA_937001585.2. Taxonomy (NCBI): domain Eukaryota; kingdom Metazoa; phylum Arthropoda; class Insecta; order Lepidoptera; family Noctuidae; genus Brachylomia; species Brachylomia viminalis. The sequence goes on along the minus strand of OW443298.2, from coordinate 12,531,212 downwards.
TGGAATTTGCAGGATACCCAATTCCCTCACCAACATATAGCAAAAGTATCGTGTTTGGGCTCATTGGAAAGGTCTCAATCAATAGCTTATAGATATTACGGTGTTAAGGGGCTGATGATGGAGTAGCAAAGAGAAATGAGGATAAATTAGTAACTAGCTTCACTGTGGGAAACATACGTATAGCTGCGCAGATTACAGCGAGGCTGCGAGGAGCGGCATGGCTACTGATAATATTATATTAAGTTTAAAAAGCAGAAAATAAAAGTTAAATTTATACATTTAAAATCCCCTGACGCAAAAATAAAGCTCTAAAATGTAAAAAAAAATATGTGTATTGGCCCTTTAAGTTTAATATAAGTTGTAACTAATATTTAGATTAAAGCATCGTCTCGTCGGAGGACGACTAATGAAAGCCTAGCACTAATGATTGATGATGTATTACTATTGTATTTTCATTAGTCGTCCCCGACGCGAAAATGATTTGCTCTAAATATTACCTACAACTTATATTAAACTTAAAGGGCCAGTACTTATTTTTTTTACTTTTTAGAGGTTTTTGCTTGTGTCGAGAGTTTAAAAAAAAATATTTTAGTTAAATAAAATTATTAAAGTCTCGTTTCAGCTGAGTGCGAAGTTTTTGCATTTTGTAATCCTGAGTTTTACAAAATTGTTTTTGAGAGGTTTTCCTTTTACCACTGTCGCTTATTGCTGGATAATCTGTAGAAATTCAGTGCCTATGTACATACTTTGAGTTACCAAGACTACCCTATGCGGCAATTGAGTCCGTATCTAAGACAAAAGAAAGCAGAAGCTGCAAAAAAATATCAAGTAAAAATATCGTATTCTCGAACAACTCTGAAACCATGAAAGTTCCTTAGACCTCTTTCAAGATAATATACCTATTGTCTTTTTTTATTCAAAGCGTATTATCTCGAGCAATTTGATGACGTGGTTCGTTCAGACGATATTGTTGCCGGCTGAAAGCGGTGGTCTTAAAACAGTCGTCGCGGCAGAACAAAATCTTATCGTGTACCCACCCTTTCACTCAATGCTTCTTATTGCTCCGAACTCTGTATACTTTGTATAAGACTGCAATTGTTTCCTAACCTGAAGTTCAGAGGGTGCAAGCGATGGGAACATTTAGAATTGGATTTTTGATTTCTCATACCCTCTGATTGTTTTAAACTTTCTTACATTACTTTAAATTTTTACTAGTGACCCGCCTCTGCTTGCCACGGGTGCAATGGCGACATGTCAAATGGTTGAGATTTCTGTGCTTTGCTTAATTTAAATATTAGTGCTTCATACACATAAACTTTCCGGAATTAATGCTCTTAGAAATGATAATTAAAACCACTTTAGCTATGGATTTTAAAATATCCAACACACTTTGTTGTTTGACTTTGTTTTATACTATGTACCTACATAACATACATAAATAGTAATTATAGCAACTTTTCTTTAGGGCTGCCCATTAAACGATAATCTTTCTAATCAATCTTTCATGATAATGATTTCCCTATAGTAAAAGTCTGTTTGGATTGTCACAAGGTGAATTGAAATCATTGACCCTTCATTGTGAATACCTTTTTTTGTGGAGATAAAACGGCCACGTGGTAACCTTTACCTACCTATCGGCAGATGAGGTTTTATTTTCATACTGATCCAGAGTACTGATCGGAAAAACAAAAGATGTAAACAACATTTGAATGTAGGTTCTCTAAACAAACTTACAATAATAAAGTCATTATTTAACAAGTTTATTTAGGACGATTCGATAGAATTTAAATATAAATTAACAGTTGTTAGTCTCATCAACGATCTGATTAGATAAGGTTACCTGAAGTTTGTAGTCCTGAATAGTTGTGTTGGTTTAGGATCTTGCACTGTTTACCGTTTGTATTATCTATTGTTTAGTTTTAATGTAGGTTTAAACTAAACATAAAAATAAAATAAAATATTTTTCTGATTGCTGAGCAGGACGTTTCGACTAACCAACCTCTCTATCACTTTGTAAGTATTTAACAAGTTAACTGAAGAAAAGCTGAAATATTTAATCGAGAAACAAAATCACACATCTAAACAATCTTATTAGGTGTGGCCCATAATCGGCTGGGCCAGTGTTGGCTTATTCCACCAGGACCTTGCACTCAGTCTCACGTTACGCTGCAACACCTAGGCTTGCTTTCTTCTTCATAAACATAACATACTTAACGCCTGGTTTCCTCTAAGGGTTCGGCAGAGGCCAGTTCTAATAATAATAATAAAATCTTTATTTATCCAAAAAACATACAGAGTTTGAAATACGGTTGATATTTGGTTGAAAAATTTATATATTATATAAACTAAACTCCGTAATCTTTATTTATCTGTGCCTACATTACACCGAAATTTCGCCGGTTATGTTTAATAAGTCCTATTATTGGGATCGAGTCTATTGCCATCAACCTGTTCTTCATAAAATCTACTTCATCTTCATCACATCTACATCGGTTTAAACAATTTATTTCTCAAAAAACATACCTACACAGCGCACTTGTCGTTTGGGATGGGACCAAACCTGATATCGCGAAAAAAAAACAGCTGTTCCCTACTTTCTGACGAGTTATGCGAACATAAATGTAGGGACCAGCAGTTTTTTTTTCGCGATTTCAGGTTTGGACCCATAGTAAAAGTTGTTCATAATGATGAGTACAATGACCCCTTCAGATATTTCGTGTATAAATAGATACACCTTATTTACGTGGTAGTTTTTATAGTTAGTTAGCCAAATATAACTTTAACTTATTAAAAAAATTGCTTACAGGTGAAGAATCTCTTATATCTTTCGTTAGATATCTTATTATAAAGCTGAGCTCCCTCAAACTGAACAGCCAATCAGATCTCAGTCCTAAAACCATCCAATAGAGTTTTTTTTTCAATTAAGCTTATTCCTTACACCATACACTAAGGATTTATCACAGGCGTGCTAAGGTGTGCTTGTTATTACAGTTTGTTTGGCAGATAGGACTGCAATCGTTACTTGGGGGCGCGAAGAGATTCTTCAAAGCCGTTTTATCTAAGATACCTTATTGTAGGTACCCTTTTTAACTCGAAATTTAAGTGTGACAATAAAAATTTTGGCTTTTCACAACTTTTATTTGGACAGTTTGTGTAGATTAGAACTTAGCTTACAACAATATACATTGAGTGTTTGCTTTCTTAAAAAACGAGATAGAGAATATTTAAGGAAAAGGCCATGGAATTGGTAATTCACAATCTTTGAATGACCAATTTTGACGAAAAACCAAGCAAAATTAGAATGATCGTTGAGAATTTAATCAAATTCACAGCAATCGCTCTAACTTATACTTTATTAAAATGAGGAAAGAGTTACATTGCAATGAGTTATTATTTTATGAATAAAACCGAGAGTTGATTTTAAATTTGACGTCGCTTCGTGGCAATCATTTCAGCTAGTTGGTTTTACGTCAACATATTTGATCATTCTTTGATAGTGAACGTGCTACCTACTTTAGTTCGAGCACGACACGTACTTATGTCGAAAGCCCTTATGTTCACTAGGGAAAACAAATAACAGAATAGACACTAAAACACTACGTATGCTGGAAGAGATTTCATTAGAAATAAGCATCACCTTTGTACCTATTTTTCTGTTATTTTCTTCTTGTCTGTTTATATAAGTGTGTACATAAATGGTTAAATAAATAATAAATAAATAAAGGAGAAAACGATGAGTAGGTACGTGGCAGATCCGGGCGCCGATTGGTCGTACAGAAAAGACGCAGAAAAAAAAAGCTTAGCATTGCAGATAATTTAATGTCAAAATAAGAGTATTTTAACACTGTTATGAAGCAAAAACTAGCAGGAGGAACTGGTATAAGCCCAGCTTTTAATAACCAGAGTCTTTTTGAAGTGTCAGAGAGTTAATTCCTCATTCTAGCTATCTACACACAGCAGCAGGTCAAGTTACCACAAACTGTCAAATTTTCTCATTCGATTTTGAACTTAACCCCCAAAATTTTAAGGCTTGAAATCATTTGGAGAAATTTGACAGTTTCGTATATCCCGATGTGCTGTCGACTGTACCTATATGAAAGGTTTGGCGTACCTATATGATTAGTTTCTTGCTTGTTTACTCATGAGGTTGTTTAACACCATCCTAAATATCACTGCAATCCACAATGTAAACTTATTATTTATTTATTAAAACTGTATGCACGTGTAAAAAAAAATACTGTACAAAGGCGGACTTAATGCTTGAGGCATTTTCTACCAGTCAACCTTAGGGTGATGCAGAGATATACCATGGCAGGTGCAACATACGGGATAGATAGCTCAGAAGTGACTATAAAACACAAGAATAAATACTAATATAATAGATACATAGATACATACATATAAACAAAATAAACTGAAATATCGGGTACAGAAAAATTTGAAAAACATAGGTACCTACTTTATCATTTTGAACCATATACGCAAGCAAGGTAAATATGCTTTACCATTTTCCCTATTAACTCGTCAAAGCTATGAAATAAGCTGAAACTAGTAGTAGTGCCGTTGGGACTGAAATTCAGTTGGTTGAATGAACTGCATTTATCATTTCGTAATGCAGGGCGGATGACATATTTCCAATCTGGTATGGTCATGCATCACATCCATTCATATTTCCGTTTTAATTTACCTCTTAGGGCTTAGTTATTACGAGTACCTATAGTTGCATGAATTTTCGTTCGTTATGATAATTTTGACTAGTTCATTTTGGTTTGGTTTTGTACTGATAAAACTGTTTTTAACCGACTTCAAAAAAAGGAGGAGGTTATCAATTCGACTGTATTTTTTTTTTTTTTTTTATGTTTGTTACCTCATAACTTGCGACTGGGTGAACCGATTTTCATGATTCTTTTTTTATTTGAAAGCTGGTGCTTCCCGTGTGGTCCCATTGTCACCATTTCAATATCTGATGATGGGATCTTGTAGAAATCGGGGGAACTCTTCAATGAATAACAGCAGATTAACCGCGATTGTTGCTATAGCATATCTAAGCATTGTTTACGCCATCACACAACATAATATCACGCCTTTACTCACTACAAAGGTTATAAAAACTATTTCGAAAAAAATATATGTTTAATTACCATAAAGACTCTTATCATGCGCGATTTGTTACAGCTGTGGAAGGTAACTGGGGTATAAGGATTTGTAACTACCTAATCTTGACTTTTGGGACCAACACAGGTTAATCATCAATCACAGAGTCTTTACTTAAAGAAAACATTCCAGTTTGTGATTCTGAATTTCATTTCGAATATGTCACTTTTAAAGATATAATTAAAACCTTTCACACGTTAAATGTCAAAAAGACTGCAGATTTATGGGGTAATTCTGTGGACGTTGCTAAGTCAATTATAAATATTGTAGCACCTACTTTAGCTGTTATTTTTAATAATTGTATTGACCGTGGTGAGTTTCCTGATCTTATGAAAAACAGTAAAATAATACCGTTGTTTAAATCAGGTAGTACATCAGACCCTACTAATTATAGACCTATTTCAGTGCTACCTACATTTAGTAAAATTTTTGAAAAACTTATTTTAAATCAAATGCAAAGATTTTTTAATGTACATAAATTACTGCATAACAAACAGTTCGGTTTTACAAGGGGTCGTTCAACTACTGATGCCGGAGTTGAACTTCTAGGGCATGTTTATAATGCATGGGAGGACAAATGCGATGCGTTGGGCATCTTTTGCGATTTGTCCAAGGCATTCGATTGTGTTCTTCATGCAACATTAATCAGGAAACTGCACCACTACGGAATCCGGAACGCCTCTCTGGATCTTCTTACTTCTTATTTAAGTGATAGGATTCAGAGAGTTGATGTTAACGGGAAAAGATCTCCCGGATCGGTAGTAAGAATGGGGGTCCCTCAAGGCTCAATTCTAGGTCCATTTTTATTTCTTATTTATATAAATGACTTGCCTTACCTCATAAAGGATGAACATGATATAGTGCTGTTTGCAGACGACACTTCACTTTTATTTAAACTCAAACGTCAGCAGCTGGTTACTGACAATGTAAATAGTGCCCTCGCAAAAGTAGTTAACTGGTTTAATGTTAATAACCTTCTTCTTAACGAGAAAAAAACGAAATGTATTAAGTTTACGATACCTCATGTTAGACAAGTAGAAACAAGTATTCTCATAAAGGGTGAAGAGTTGAAACCCGAAAATACCACAGTATTCTTAGGCATAACTTTGGATGCCAAGCTTCAATGGGGCCCCCATATAGATAAATTGTCAAAGAAGCTTAGCTCTGCAGCATACGCCGTTAGGAAAATTCGTGGTTTAACTGATTTAGAGACAGCCCGTTTAGTATACTTTAGTTATTTTCATAGTGTAATGTCGTACGGTATTCTGCTGTGGGGAAATGCCGCCGATATTCAGACGATTTTTGTTTTACAAAAAAGGGCAATTCGTTCAATTTATAAATTAAGTCCCAGACACTCCCTCAGAGACAAATTTAAAGGGATTAATATAATGACTGTGCCTTCTCAGTATATTTATGAAAATCTTTTGTATGCACATAAAAATATTAATCTGTTTAAAAAGTACAGTGATATCCATAATTTAAATACTAGGAACAAGCACAAATTTGTTGTTCCTACTACCAGGCTCAAGAAAATAGGTGGCTCGTTTAGATGCCAATGTATACGTTTTTATAATAAACTTCCTAGCCACATTCAAGCACTAAGCCTTAATAAATTCAAATCTTTTATAAAAAGGAAATTATGCCAGAATGCCTATTATACTGTCAAAGACTATATTGAGGACAAAAAGGCTTGGGATTGAGTTGCTCCAATAAAGCACAGGCAATGTTAATTTATTTTATTTCGCTAACTATTTCTACTTATAATCTTTGCTATAAGTATCTATACTTATTTACATATACAATGACACTAATATTTACTATTTAAAGTATTATATTATTTTAAATTATTGTGAATGTGAGGACTATGTGTGTTTTTGTTGCAGTTTTAATCATGTTCTGGCAGTTTGAGTACCTGATGCGGCCTACCCAAATGTCCTTTCTTTGGTATTGTTCGTCGAATCGTTGAGCTCCTTAAGTTCTGAGTTGAGCTGCACGGTTACTGACAAATGCGTGCACTGACTGGACAGGTCCACTCAATCTGTGTGGTTCTTTCCTCAAAAGACCATTTCAGACACAAATCTACATGGTCCTCAAAGATTATTATAATATTATTCTAATTATTGTGAATGTGAGAACTATGTCGGTCATTGATTTATTTATATTTATTTTTGTATTTTTCTCAACGTAATCATGATCTGGCAGTTTGAGTAATTTATGCGGCCTACTCAAATGTCCTTTCTTTGGTATTGTTCGTCGAATCGTTGAGCTCCTTGAGTCTAAGTTGAGCTGCACGATTACTGACAATTGCGTGCACTGACTGGACAGGTCCACTCAATCTGTGTGGTTCTTTCCCCAAAAGACCATTGCAGACACCGATCTACATAGCTTTCACATGACCTGACCAAGATTTTGTCTGGACTTTAAAAGAGACTGTGACCTCTGAGTTTGTTTCGGCCTTTCTTCTCAGAGTAGTCAGATAGGAAACGCCGACCCCATCTAGTTTAAAAAAAAATATGATTGACGTGTAAAAGTGTTTGTTCAAACCTACTTACAGAAATAAAATCATTTATCATTTATAATGTATGCGACTGAGTTTGAATTGAAATAGATACTTATTAACCGACTTCAAACAAGGAGGAGGTTCTCAATTCGACTGTATGTTGTTTTTTTTTTGTATGTTTGTTACGCGATATTTCCGGCAATTGTGGATCGATTTCGAAAATTCTTTTTTTAATTGATAGGGTATGCTTCAAGGGTGGTCCCATATAAATTTTACTAACTTTGCTTTGGTAGTTTTTCAGTTAACTTATCTTTTTTCACTTCACGTATTTTTTCCACTTAGTGTATAATGATGAAGTTAAAATAAAATAACTTCCTCTCACTGTTATTTACATAGCTAGTAGAGGTATACGAATGTGTGTGTGGTAGGTACCACAACTAAAAAGTGAAAAATAAAAACATTTTACAAAAAAAAACAACCGACTTCAAAAAAAAGCACTACAAAGTGCAAAATAACTTTAATTTCGGAAGTCGGTGGCAAAAAAGGAAAATACAAAACCATAGACAACGACTTCCGAAATTAAAGTTATTTTGCACTTTGTAGTGTTTTTTTTTGAAGTCGGTTGTTTTTTTTTGTAAAATGTTTTTATTTTATATATTTATTAAATTACTAAGTTTACCTGATAGAGTAGCGCCATTTTTTACTAATGATTTGGTCTAGTAATCTTTATAACAAAATAGTCAGCTACAATTTTACGTTAAAATAATATTTTAAAAGAAATCTTAGAAAATATAATTAGCACATCTGTATTTTATATCTACTTAGTAGCAATTTATAAAATGTGGTTCAGACCATTTTATTTAAAAACAAATAATGTATTGTACCTCTCAACATAATGAAATGTCATCGTCCACATTTTTCGTACATAAAGCTGTTGTTAGCTCATTACTAACGACATTTTGTTTCGCCTGCGGGTATCTGAAACGTTTTTGACATCATTATTGGGGCCGCACGTTTTTCCTTGAGGTTAAGGTGTTTTAAGAACGTCGGTGCTTAGGAATTTTAAGTAAAGTAGAACTTGGAGATAAAAATGTAGATATAGTTTGCGCATTACGGGCGAGGCGATCAAGGTTGTATAACTTTGCCGTCTTATCGATTTCGAGATTGACATAATGATCTTGAATTCGAGGGTTCTGTGTCTAAGATAGTTTGTCTTTACAATGTAGACGTTTGTTTAGAACTATTTGTTCAGTCGACATTTTGGGAGTGCCGGTTGGGGCAATGTGGGTGAGCTCTGTTGAAGAAGGTTAGCTTTTTAAAGTTTTGATTTTTGCGAGGTATCATTGAATCTTTACAAGCGACTGTGGCCAGTCCGACACTGGTTTTGCTTAATGTAGTACGTATTTCCTGGAATTTCCGTTGAAATTGAATTTGAATGACGTCACTTTTTTCATTTGCAAAACCTGACAGTTATTTTATAGTTTTGTTGACATTATTAACATTTCTTTTCTATTTTTCCTACCATGTCTAACCGTGGGAGATTTTTACATAAAAACGTTCTTACTGAACCATCTATTATCTAACGCCATTTTCTCTCGTGTTTTTTTCATCCATCGGCTCCTTGCTTTTTGCACATCACAACCTAGCGTTCAATATGGTAATAATTGAATAATGTGTGTAAATGTTCTGAAAATACTCCTTGAAAAGCTGAGAGAGCAAGAAATTAATGCATGTACCAATCAGCTACGGACTTTTTTATACTGAGATAGTAGAATAAATTGACGTTGGAAAATATCTTGCTGGATAATGTGCTGGAAAGTTTTATTTAGTTTTTAATGGTAACAAACGTGTAATAATATATCTAACTGTAAAATAACTCCATTTATTCTCGAGAATACTGTTTTCCTGCAAATTTACAAAGTAAAACACATTGTTTGGTTGATACGTACTAATTCCTGAAACCGTGTCTGTGATGACCAGTAAGGCTGCTGCTTAGGAGTTGGAGGTTAAATTGAGAACGATCCTTCACGGACTTTCGGGTTTGAAGACTAAATGTCAAAAGCTGTTAGAGGAGAGAGAGGAAAGTGAGAAGTAAGTCAATAAAGTCGTGAAGTCGTGAGTGATGGAAGTCGTTTACAAAACCACAAGCTTAAAACAGGAGCTAGTAGACTTAACATCATCAATACCTCAATGCTGATAAGGAACGAGATCAAATAAGGGTGGCCACAGATGGTTTCGACAGCTGCAGCAATTTGTATGAGGATGGTTTGTGTAAGTTTTTGAACCTAGAGGATGAATTAATTCACGCGAATGTTCAAAAACTACAATTACAAATGGATAAAGAGCGTACTTAGTTCAAAGAAACTGTCCATTTGTTTAATAAATACAAATTGTGACCCCCCTTCCATAACCACAATAGATCTAACAGAGGATTCCTTACTGAAACATAACAATAGTCATAAAGTTTGTCAAAAAAAAAATACGCAAGACTGAATAAAACCACTATAAAATATAACAAATTCAAGAAACATCAAAAACATTATTTCAAAAATATTCAATTGAGGAAAGAACGTGTTACATTTATCAATAAATTGAAGAACTATAGTAAAAAAAAAACGATATAAACGATAGTAAACATAATTATGAAATAGACACTCAACGCTTACAGTCTAAAATTCTAGTTCTTGATGACTCACTAAAGTCTCTTTATAATAAATTTTGTATTCTCTTGTCACCAAATTAAGGAACATATCCTTGCTACAAACGAGTTGGTAGACAGAGTGGACTTGCTGACTTTCAGCAACAGTCAGTGTACTTGTCAGAGGGTTCCAACCTTGATGCCCACCAGCCTGAGGCGAGGGAGGGTCCGTCCCAAGTTGTGAGTGCTCTGGACTGTATCCCCAACCAAGATATACATGATATTGTGCAAGAATTATCTCAAGTGGTACAGTCAGTAGCTAGTAGTTTTTCCTCTTGTAGTAGTTAAGTTTGTTATTGTCACTGATGTTTTCAAATTAGTTAATAATAACCAGTCCAGTTCTACTTAAAACTATTGTTTACCTGGACATCCTTCAAAAAAAGAATGACATCAAATAAAATCGATATGATTCTTGTACCAACATTACTGTAGGTACTTGTGTGTAATAGTTCCCAGGTCAAAGAAGAAGATATCACTAACAGTGAAACAGACATTTTAAAGAGAAATGGTAATAAAATAATTTAAAAAATTTAGGAAAATCAATAATATTAATAATATGTACCTACATATGTATATAACAAAGAAGGAAAATAATCATAGGCCATCAAACAATTCGTCCGCATCGCTGTCAACAGGAAACGTGCCCAAAAGGCTGGCAGCATTGCCACGTTGTATGGCGATGCTGATTCTTTGGGCAAAAATAGCCCCGGCCTCTGGTCACGTGAAGAGTCGACTAAGCGCTTAGCGATGTCTCAAAAGTAAATAAAATAAAATCTCAAAAACAATTAAATACATATGCTTAATGAGCATATTCAGTTCTTAGTAAGTCACTACAGATCAAGGTTATATTTTTTGACACCGAAAGTTTTGTTGATAAGTTGAGTTTAACAAGGAATACAGTGTATCTGTCTATTAGGTTTATACATAAAATAGCGTGGCTAATAACTTATACATGTATACTCAGACATAAGTAGTATGTCGAAGTCTTGTACTATATGCGTGCTCTGACGTACTATACTATGTACTATATACGTCCACTCAATCTGTGTGTTTCTTTCCTCAAAAGTCCATTTCAGACACCAATCTGCATGGTCCTCAAAGATTATGTCCGGATTTTTATATACACATTGACATTGATGAAGTTTATATATACTATGACATGATTATTTACTTTGTAAAGTATTATAATATTATTTTAACTGTTGTGAATGTGAGAAATATGTCGGTCATTGTTTTTTTTTTGTATTTTTCTCTCTTAGTCTAATCATGATCTGGCAGTTTGAGTAACTTATGCGGCCTACTCAAACGTCCTTTCTTTGGTATTGTTCGTCGAATCGTTGTGCTCCGTAAGTTCTGAGTTGAGCTGCACGATTGCTGACAATTGCATGCACTGACTGGACAGGTCCACTCAATCTGTGTGGTTCTTTCCTCAAAAGACCATTTCAGACACCGATCTACATAGCCTTCACATGATCTGACCAAGGTTCTGTCTGGACTTTAAAAGAGACTGTGATCTCTGAGTTTGTTTGGGCCTATCTTCTCAGAGTAGTCAGATAGGAAACGCCGACCTCATCTAGTTTAAAATAAATATGATTGACGTGTAAAAGTGTTTGTACAAAAATAAAATCATTTATCATTTATATAATTAACACCGCAATTATTACTAACAATTCTAATGTACAGGTGGTCACCTTAAATAAGTGTCGCACTAATGCTATAACTATTTACAATAATTGTACGAAGGAGGATCCACGTGTCACTATGGCAAATTCTTGTCCTAATGTGGGGTCCAAAAGTAGTAGGATCTCATTTCTTGGTGATGGCATGGGAGTCTTGGAGCTCACTCTATGTTGATTTAAACTAGATAGTAACACAACAGAAGATACCAGTTACAATATAGTTATACCTACCAACAACACCGTGTCTTCTTGCTCTCAAATAGTTGAGTGTAAAAAAGGTACTAAGCCGAATTCCTAGACATTATTTCATCAAAATAGTCAAGGTTTTTGTTCCAAACAAATAGTAATTTCGTTTTTTTTCAGATAAATATTCAATTAAATCTAAGACTCGTAAAGATAAAGTTCATCTGTCAGTAGAACACAACCTTGAACTGTCCTGTGTTGAGCTGGATAAGCATGTAATAGTGTGCGTTTATTGATCCCCAAACTATCAAAACTACTCCATATTTGAGTCAGTAATGGAAGATGTTCTAGCAAAACTTGCCGCTGGTAAAAATATCCTAACTATCTGTGCTGACTTTAATATTAATATCTTACAAAATAGTTTAAATAGCAGTCGATTATGTCTTTTTAAATCATTAAATTTGTCAAATATGCTATCAGAACCAACCCGCACTGAAAATTCTGCTACAATGTATTGGTAATGTTTTTTGTTGCTGGTGACTATTTAGATAAAGCCCTTGTAAATTATCTTCATTCTGATCATAGCGGTCAAACTATTACTTCCAAGTTCAATACACCATTACAAAAGATTTAGATATAATCTAGACAAATAACACCCACCAATCTAAATAGATTGAATAGTAAAATAAGCATACCGGGCCATATAAATAATTTATGAATTTTATGAGGAATTATTTTCGGTAGTGCATATCGAGTTCAATAATACTCAAAAAAATAAAATAAAACTGTTTACTCAAATTTTTGTTCTGTGACTGGGCAACTAAGGGTATTGGGAAAAGTAGGGAAAAGTTGTTTAAGCTGTATGGCCTGAAGCCTTAGCTCGTGAACTTCTACTAAATACGTTGCTACTTACTCTAAAACTTTTAAAAATACCTGCAAGGTAGCTAAAGCAACAAGATCTAATCAGCCGATAATAAAATAAAGACGGTTTGGAAAATGATCAATGACGTAACTTACAGGAATAAAATAAATAATAATGATTTTACACTAGAGACTTCACGTGGTCAAACGTGGTTAAGCACCAACAAAGAAATTAATCAATAATTTGTAAATTTCTTTACCAGTATCCCACTTAAAACTATTGAAACCTTAAACTCCTCGCCCTCGCGATCTATTGACTCATTAGGAGCAAATGTTTTACCTTGTTAATTTAAATTGAAGCATATAAACCCCATAATAGTAATAAAAGTTTTTAAGCAAACCAAGATTAAACTCACCGAAGATCTACGGGCAATATCTATCAAAGATTGTACCTCCATTATTGAGACTATAGCACCGTACTTGGCCTTAATTTTTAATTTGTGTGGGGATCAAGGAGTCTTCACGGATTTCGTGTTGCCGGTTTTCAGTAAGGAGTTTGAAAAGATAATGCTGAATCAATGCTCAATCATTTTAACCATCCCATCATCCCATTTTATTTATGTCCAGGCAAATCACTGTACATTTCACGGTTGCCTGGAAGAAATCACAGAAAGCGACAAGGCCACCCATTGTATATTTTATAATGTGTGATTTATTTTTTGTTATGTATTTTATGGTGTATATATAAATGTAATAAATAATACAATCTTACACGATCAACAGTATGTTTTCACCAAGGGACGTTGTAGGACTGACGCCGGTGTCACCTTATTAAAACACATTATTTACGGCGAGGGAAGAGGCCCAAGAAGCCGTAGGATTCTTTTGTAATCTCTCCAAGGCATTTCATTGCATTGGCCACGAAACCTTAGTCTCGAAACTTGAGCATTACGGACTTGGAAAACTTGCGCTTAGCTTAGTAAAATCTTATTTAAATGATAGACAACAGTAAGTTCAAATAAAAGATGATAATTATTCACTTGGCTTAAAATTAAAAATGGGTGTACCACAAGGCTCAATATTGGGTTCTTTCCTCTTTTTAGTATGTATTAATGATCTACCCCATTTGTTAAAAACCCAACCACAATTGGTGTTAATTGCTGGCGATACTTCCTTAATTTTTGTATTAAATGGTAAAAAAACTAATTGCGTAAGAATTTCTTTACCAAATGTCTTAAGGTCTAATTGTGAGATAGTACTGAATCAAGTGAAACTAGAATTCGTCGATAAAACAGTTTTCCTGTGGATCACGCTCGACTCAAGGCTTCAATGGAGTTCTCATTTAACATCCCTAGTAGGACAGCTAAGTTCAGCAGCTGTGAGAAAAATCCATCAATTTACTGATGTAGGTACCACGAGGCTAGTCTATTTTAGTTAATTTCATAGTAGTATGTCGTATAGTTACTATGGGGATGGGCTGCAGACATCGTGTCTATTTTTATTCCGCAGAAAAGAGCCATCAGAGCTATATAGTTATTATGTTCTCCGCAGATGCGACTCTCTAAAGAAACTTTTTAAAGACTTAACACCATGACGGTAACTTGTCATTATACTCGTATCTATGAAAACATCATGTACGTAAGGAAAAGTCTACATCTTTTTAGTAAAAGCGGTGAAAGACACAATTACACCTAGAAATAGGAACCAATTAGTCCGACCAGGTTTCAGGCTGGCTAAAGTAGACTCATCTTTCATGGGGTACTATTTAAATGTTACAATAAAATACCTTCCCACGTACTTCCAAAGTTCCAACCGAATGACACTAAATTTAAAGCTTGTTTATAACGCACACTAGGCAACCAAGCGTATTATTAGTTGGGGGATTACATCGCTGATAAAAGTGCTTGGCTCAGCGCGTACACAATGGCGCAAAAACTAATTGATTAGCATTTGAAAATACTATTGGAGTTGATGAAGATTTTTAAAACTATCTGTCCATTGTATAAGCACGATAATCCGTTGGTCTTGGCTGTCATTCGTAGATGTTTGACAGTCGTCAGTTGCTGCGGTCAGTTCGTAGATGGGTACATATCGAGACCCCTTCGGGCCTCGGAAAGCACGTTAAGCAGTTGGACAGACGTTACGGAAAGTCAGAAAAAAAATAAAAATCTGCTGTTCCATACATTTTGTTACACGTAGCTCGACAAAATGTATGGAACAGCAGATTTTTTTGCGAATGGATTTTATTCAAATTTTGTATATCGTCTAAGTACCTATACCATGTAGTACACGTGGTATAATTTAATGTGATAAGGTACTCGCCACTTTGTATACTATACTTATTATTTACTTAATAATGCTTAAATTATGATTGTGATAATTCCTCACGTGAATAGGCATAATATTGTAAATAGAATATTACCACCGACGAGCGTTTATGTGAAATGACTAATTTATCAACCATTACCTGTTTGTTTAACTGAAGCTGCATAATTTATATTATATAGGCTCCCATTTAACTAGTTTGGTGTGTGGCAAATTAAAGCGCAACGGTGGGTTATGTATTTATGTTAAAAACATTAACCCCTTTAATTATAAACGCTGCCTAAAGTTAGGATACGTTAAAACTTTAAAAAATGTTTGGTTAAGCACTGGTTAATCATTATTTAACTTTAAGCAACGTTTATAAATAAAACCTAATGTATGTAAAATTATTAGATATGTGTTTTGGTTGTTTGTATTTATTAGTATATAAGCCCTTTTTGTTTTATGTTTTTTTTTTGCTATGGGCCTGGTTGCTTGAATATAAAATGATTGACTCATTGATTACAGGTCCACCCATTAAACCTACTTGCTAAATACCTGACTCTATAGTTATTTCAATGCAATATTGTGTGTTTTCTTTTTTTAACAGCTGTTGTTCTTATTGTTGTTACTTTGCGTCGCATATTTAAACAACGTGTAACGCAAGACCTCATACACCCCAATTAGAGTGACAATTAGAGTACAATGACCAAAACAATTTTTTTTTAAAGCTAACTATTATTATTAAAAAATTGATTTGACCCTAGCATTACTTTTTGCATTTAAAATTGAGTCTTATTGCCTTGATATAAAATTTTAATTTTCTTTGGCTCAATCGGCGGTCAGTATTGCAAGATACATAATTTTTGAAAAAAATACCTTTATTACTGTTAAAATTGATTAATTGTATCTACATAACGGTCAAACATATTTACACCGAGGGGATCAAACGCCAGACATTTCAAATGACTCATATTCATTATATTAAACCCCGAAGGGATTGAGACCTACTTAATAACACAGATTAAAATCAGTTCGTTGCACAATCATTATAGGATTGGGGTAGTTAAAAGCGTTTAAGTGAAATAGGAACTGTCGTAGGTACCTACAGGCAGCTTCCACAAGATGTACCAAGAATTAATTTAATAATACAATACAATTTTGGGTCCTGTTTGTTTGGGACAAAAATTGTACCCAAGGAGGCGGACTGTAGGTACCTATTCGTTGCGTCATTACGTTAAAGTATTCATTAACTAAAAGGTACTTTCAGAATTGGCCCCTGTATGTTCAGGTACACTAGATTTCCCCATATTTCTTACTATTTTTTATAGAAGTGTTAAATACAATTACGAATTGACAAGCAGTCACGACGCATAAAAGCGTTATTTTAACCACTTTAGCAGCACTGAGATTAGTTCAAAATAGACATTTATAAAAAAAAGTCATTTTCTGTCGATGTGTCTATAATCACAACAACGCGGCACATATCATAACAATACATCCCTATATTTTCAGCGCCATAAACACAACGAACGAAAGAAATACAGGAACTGTGACGCAACCCAACCGTAATTGAAAGCAAGGACTGCTTTCAATTACGCAGTATGTGGACGTAGCCCAAACGGATTTTATTTTTTTATACTCTATTAGATATTAAGAAGAACCCGGTTTTTAATAATTAATTAAATTCTAGCCTAAAAAATTAATAAGCAAATTTAATATAACTTTAACTTCTTCTTCTTCGTGTCGCTGGTACAGTATTTCAAATAATGATTTTAAAAACTTAGAATAGTGTTTGAGGTTTTTATTTCGGAATATAAAATTTAAGTACCTAATAAATAGCTTAGGTATTGGCTGCAACTCTAACATACAACTTTGCTTACCTTAGTCCTATTTCTATTGTATCCCATATTTTTTTAATTGAAGGTGTTCTTTTTTTATCGGCTTTCTTAAAATATTAATAATAATTATGTATTATAAGCTGACTTCTCATTCTACGAAAAGCCTATACAATGCGAGGGCAGCTAAAACTGGAAATGTATAGCTTGATATGTCGTCCAGTGTAGTACATGTATATAAAAAAGAATCATAGGGCATCAAAAACTTCGTCCGCAACGCTGTCAACAAGAAAAGTGTCCAAATGGCTGGCAGCATTGCCACGTTGTATGACGATCGCTTGGTGGTATCGCTGGGCGATTGTATGATTCGTCATTACATACGGCGCCGTCCGTTTGTATACTGTTGCTGTTATGTATAATGCCTAAGGTTATGAAGAGGTATGTAAGCAGCAGTTGTACCTATCCCGGAATTTCACCAGGGACAGTACTGTAAGGTGTTTGAGCGATGCAGGCGGTAATAAGCGTTATGACGATAGGCGGAAAGGTGATTTTACTGTGCACTAATTACTATGACAATAACAAAAATAAACGACTTTATTACACTTTTAAATTAAGGAATTTATTATTTACTTTCAACAAAAATACAAACACAATATTGGTAAGAAAACTAAAGCGGGTGAGGAGGAATACAAAAGCTAGCTAGAAGACGCGTGCGCGTGTCAACAACCAACTGAAGAGTCGGCTGCGGGCTGCCGTGCGCCCGCGCCTTGGTGTTGATTTCTCCGGTACATTCTCGAAGGAAGACCGAGCTTGCGCATCGAGACAAAGGATCACGCCATTTGACGTCGCATACAGGACGCGGTCCATGGTTTACAAGCGGAGCGGACTATGTAGTGGTTTGATAGTCACTACAGTTAATTGATGGCGCTTCTGATCGCATCCATTTCGTCAAGTGTCATATTATGTTAGGGTAACCATGATTATTAACAACTTCGGCAATAAAAACTGAGCAGTACGCTAAATAAAAATCTTTTTTTACAAAAAAAAAAATATTACCGACTTCCAATTCTTGGATCTGTATTTTAGTTTTTTCCACCGACTTCCGAAATTAATACCAATTCGAAAACGATCGTCTTACACCTCCACGCCCGTTTGAAGGCAGTTTTTATTTTATTTAAAAATAATTTGTTGTTAATATTTTTTAAACTGCTCGAGAGATTTCGATAACATTTAAATTGTACCACCTGGCAAGTATACCCTTTCAAACAAAAAATAATTTTCCATATCGGTTCAGGCGTCTCCGAGTAGGTAATCTGCTCTTTTGTTGATTTTCTCAAAAAGTGCTGATTTTTTTTCAATTCATAGCTGGCTGAATGATCGCGTATTAAACATACATAAAAAAACCATACAGTCGAATTGAGAACCTCCTCCTTTTTTGAAGTCGGTTAAAAATTAGTTATAACAAATATTTAAATTGGTATTAAACACTAAGCAGTAAAATGGCTTAGCGGCAGTGTTGGCAAAAATTACATTATTATCATTTGTACCCGAGTCATGGATGTATATTTATAATATGTATGTATTTACAAAAAAAAATGTATTTAAGTAGTGTATCAACCATCTGGTATCCATAACACAAGCCTTAAGTGTTAAGTGCTTAACTTGGAACTAGATGGTGCTGTGTGCAATGTCAGACGATATTTATTTATTTATTTATTTATTATTTATTTATTTATTAAGTTTGATTGACGATTAAAAACGAAAACGAACGTACCTAATTCGTTTTCAATCATAATTAAAACATTGCTTGGAATTGTAATATCACGGAAAATAAAAAAAAAAGAATATTAAATTAAATAAATTGATTATTATTTTATTAGTCATACATAGTGTGCCAACATGCACGTAAATAGGTATTTAATCAATCATAAACTTTCTCTGTGTTGGTTGAACTTTACTTTTTAGGATTCGGTACCCAAAAAAAACCGTAAAGGGCGCGAATGGAACCCTATTATTAAGCCTCCGCTGTCCGTCTGTCTGTCTGTGTATCAGCGAGCTGTATCTCATGTACCGTAATAGGTAGACAGTTGAAATTTTCACAGTGTGGCTCGCGCGTGGTTGATTAAGTTAATTAAGTTGATTATGTTCTAACCTAACCTATGAACTAACGAACTATTTGCCTAATGAAATGTGATCAGTCTTAAAAATGATTACCCTTTATTTATTATCAGGAGAACGCCAAACGCTAGCATGCATATTATATACTTGAGGGTGTTTTACGAGTAAAATAACCTCCAAAAAAATGTATTTAGTCTACGGCTTTTTTAGTGATCACGTTTAAGATTCGTAATAATTGTTTATAGTACGTAAAAGTCTTCAAAATCACTTAATCGCTTGTTTCTTAAGGCACACAATTGTTTTCATCAATAGTTCCGGAAACACTTACACTACTCGACGCCATTTTTGTTGTTTTATTTAGCAACGCCTCAGCTGGTAGAAAATAGACTCAGTTGAACTCATTCACTTAGGCGTTAGGTATACGGCGATCGAATCATCAATTGGCTTTTATGAACTTTTACATACATACATTTTGCCTTAGGCATTATATTATCCTTATCTATAAAAATCAATGCCACTTTTCGTTGTAATTTTATAACTCAAGAACGGATGGACCGATTTTGCTAATTCTTTTTTTTTGAATATTCCTTGAAGTATGAGGATGGTTCATACGGAGAGAAAAATTTAAAAAAAAATGTTAGGCGGTACGAAGTTCGCGGGGTCAGCTAGTATATACATAGAAGAAGAAAGAAAGAAAGAAAGAAAGAAAAATAGATTTATTTGTCACAGAAACACGTGCATACAAAAAGATAATTAGCTCTAATATTAAGAAAAAAAGTTAAAATAACAACAAAGAGATCTCTAATCACGAGCACAAAACAGAAATCGTCGACAGCTAGCTGTATGTATTATGTATATGTTGGCGTTGGGACGGCAATCCGCCGGAGAGAGATCAGGAGAAGGAACAACGGCTTAACATGCTTTCCGAGACACGAGGGTATTACACTCCGCCAACTTCCAAACTCCGGACTGTTACTAAGAAATTCCTAATGGAAAAACCCAACAACAGATGGAGGAACCATGTTTTTTTATGATTTGAATGAATCTTTCCTGTAAGTCCATTACCACTCTCACTTTGTGAGTGCAAGAAATAATTATTGGAAAGCTTTTGCTCATAATAAATCGTTATGTATTCACACCTCAATATCTTTTGGATTTTGTGGTGATGTTTAGAAAAAACTCTATTGTAAGTAAATACTTATAAATCTATATTATTATAATTTTAAGAGCCGACTAAAAGATTATGATGTCATAATCAGCCTATATTGTCCCCACTGCTTAGACTAGGGCCACCTCTCGGAGAGAGGGAGTGAGCCTTAATTCAACACGCGGACCCAGTGCGAGTTAGTAGATGTATTATGTCTTCGAATTTGTGGTTCTAGGGCATGACAGTTTCCTCACGATGTTTTCCTACACCCGTTTTGAGAGTAGTGGTGTGAAATAATTTACGCAAAGCAAAGCGCTTGCTGGTGGTCGCCGGAGTTGACGACTCTACGCAGTGCGTGAGTCGCTGCGCGACGCCTGTACACCAGGCACCACAGGTTCCAATTTCGCCCTCCGGATACAGAAGCCATTCAGGCGGAGCTGTACGAGGGGTACAGGCGGGCGGTGCGGGTGGGGCTGGATTTGGTGGAGAGCCAGTTTGGCTTCCGCAGGGGGCGTCGACCGTAGGGTCGACGCCGTCATGCGCGTGCGGGCCCTTACGATGGGGGATACTGTGGCCCGGGGTGGGGTCGTCTTGGCGGTGTCTCTAGACATCGCCAATGCCTTCAATACCCTGCCCTGGAGTTGCATCAGGGAGGCACTACGGTATCACCGGATGCCGACCTACCTCTGTCGTGTGGTCGAGGTATATTTGACTGACAGGGCCATCATCTACCCCGGTCACCAGGGAGTGTGGAACCGGCAAGAGATGTCATGTCGGACCCCGTCATTGGTGCTGACATCTCTTTGAGGCGCGCGTGGAACACAACGCGCCGTCGACCCGGGCCTGGTCCTTATCGAACGGCGAGCTGCCCATTGCTCGCCATTTGCAAGCCCACGCCTACGGGGTGGCCGGGAATCGGCCTGCGATTCCCGACGCCCAGGGCGTCTCTTGCGGCGGCTAGGGGCGTGAGGGCGCGAATTTTGCCTCTCCCTCACGCGTTCCGCCTCCTCCTTCGCGAAAATTACTGCTTCGCAGAAGGAGGTGACGGCTTCCCAAGCCCTCTCGCTCCGTCCCATGGCCTGGACCAGAGCCGGACGCGAGAGATCGCCACCGCCAATCGCCTCCACGAGGACACGGCGGTGCTCCGCCCAAGCCGGGCAGACCTCCACCGTATGTTCCACCGTGTCCTCCGGGCGATCCACACAATGGTGACACCCGGGCGTTTCCTCCCGCCTTATCCGGAACAGGAACCTCCCGAAACAACCATGTCCGGTGGGGACCTGCGTCAGGCGGAAGGTGAGGACGCCGTGGCGCCTCTCTAGCCACTCCTCAAAGAGGGGACTTATCGCCGCAATTGTGGCGTGCCCAGCGCTGGGTTGCGACAATCGCACTCTCCATGCCGCCCTGAGATCCCGCCGGAGCTCTGTCCGCTGTACCGTGATTTCTCGAGGCAGCGGAGCTACGCCCTGGCGTTTCGCCTCCTCGCGCCACTCCCAAACGTGCGCGAGGACTTTTGCCTCCAGATCCCATGGTGGTAATCCGGCAAGCAGGCTCGCCGCCTCACCAGAGACCGCACGGTATCCCCGGTCCAGCCGGGTGGCCATGACCCTTTGGGGCCCGTTCAACCGGCGGGCTGGCCGCCGCCTCAAGACGCGCCCACACCGGTGCCCCGTAAAGGGCCATGGACCGCACGACCCCGCGTAGAGCCTCCGGCAGGAGGCGTTTGGCCCTCTTAGATTGGGTAGGAGCCGCTTCAAGGCAGCCCCGTTCCTTTCCAGTCTGGGAGCCAAACGTCGGAAATGCTCGACGAAGTTCCACCGGCTGTCGAGGACGAGTCCCAGGTACTTCATCGTCGACTCGACGCCGATGTGAACCCCTCCTACCGTTATTTGGGAACCCGACGGTGGCGTGTTCCGAGGACCATGAAAACACATGGCCTCGGACTTGTGCAGGGCCACCTCGAGTCCCAATTGCCGGATCCTCTCGACGATTGTCACAACCCCGCGTGTCACTAGTTCGGCCGCCGCCTGGTGCGACCTCCCCTGCGCCAGGACCAGCGTGTCGTCAGCTTAACAAACTACGCTGACGCCGCTAGGGAGGTCGGCGCGCTGCACCCAGTCGTATCCGATGTCCCACTGATGCGGCCCCAGGACCGATCCCTGTGGGACACCGCACGACATCTCTTGCCGGTTCCATACTCCCTGGTGACCGGGGTAGATGAAGGCCCTGTCCGTCAAATAGGCCTCGACCATACGACAGAGGTAGGTCGGCATCCGGTGACACCAGAGTGCCTCCCTGATGCAACTCCAGGGCAGGGTATTGAAGGCATTGGCGATGTCTAACCGCTGGAGTGGATGAGGTGACCAAAGTCGCCGCATAGAAAGTGGCGCCGCACGCTAGCGTCCACTCGCGTAACCTTTTAATTAATCGAAATCCGATAAACTTTATTCAATTTTTCATTTTTAAAAGATCTGTGGCACACTGTATCCGATTGCTTAGTCGATTTCGTGCTTAAAAGCCGCGTATTCAGATGTATGACAAAACTACAAGCGTTCAACCAAAAAAATCAAATAATTAAAAAAATATGGCGTCTTGTCAGTGACGTACGGACTCGCGCGTGTTTTGTTTACATGATAAATAATTTGTGTTTTAAGTGGGTTTTCAAGTGTTTGAAGTGCTATGGCCTGTTAAGTGTGTGATAAATATTATAGTGAAGTGAATTACTGCAGGATTTCAAGGTCGGTGAGTGAAAAAATAGTACGTAATTTCGGTTTTATTCCACAACCGGCGCTGACCGATTCATGTTTATTGTTATTACGTGTATGTGTTTTCAGATCCTTATTTTAGTACAGTGTGTTATTCTAATACCACTACTTTTATAACAAAGTTGAAGCATTAAATAAGCTTTCCACAGGTACCAATATTTTTATTCTACGTATCAGATTTATATTTATAAAACAACATTTTGTTTCCATTGTCTTGGCGGCCATTGTTATTTTTTTGCCGTCGGCAAATTTTTTCAACTTTGCACGCTCGTAAATAGTACATATTGTACTAATGCTATGTGGTTTTATTAGTGTTTTGCGTTAAGTATATACACATAATGTATTTAAAACCTTAAACAATATAGGTCAACGCTCGTTTTTTCGAACTATAACCATTTATTTGAAAACAAAGTTACGTAAATACTATCGTACGTACGTATCGTACGTAGTGTTTACGTAAATACTATCCTATTTCAAACGAAACTCCGCTATCTTAAAGCCCCGTTCCTTACCATAACAAAAAACACAAGTGTTAGCACCATTCAAACAAACCCAAGTCGTAAAAATGCTTTATTTACATTATCGGGCGGCCGAGCGGCGCCCCGCCGCGCCGCGCGCGCCGGTGACGCATCTGGCATTCATCTGGCTCGATTATTTTTCCCGCGCTCTGCGTCCGAGCGGCTAAAGACACCGCCAAGACGACCTCACCCCAGGCCACAGCATCCCCCGTCGTGAGGGCCCGCACGCGCATGATGGCGTCCACCGTAGAGCGCCCCCTGTGGAAGCCAAACTGGCTCTCCGCCAAATCCGGTCCCACCCGCACCAGCCGCCCGACGGTCGACGGCCCGACGGCGGTCTGCAATGACTCTTTCACTCACCTCGTCGAGCAGCACGATGGGCCTGTAAGCGGACGGAGAGTCCGCTGGGCGCCCCGGCTTCTTGATCAGGACCAGTTTCCCCATCTTCCAACGAAGTGGGAACTGGCCCCTCTCCATGCATGCGCTTAGGAGCCCCCTTAGTCAAGTCAAATAAAATCTAACGTTGAAATTAAAAAAAAAAAAAAAAAACAAACAAACTTAATAGTAGTAATAGGCCGACTATTGGTTCTGCCAATCTTTGATCAATCTTTGATTTTCTAGCTATAGTGACTGAAGTATTAGATATATTTGATTGAATTTTCGTATGTAGACTGGGAACAGCATTAGATATACACACTTTAATTTATTTTTTTATATAAATAAATATGAGACAACATCCGTACAAGGTCTTCAGGTCCCGAACTACGTAGAACCTGTATACGGTAACCTGATGATTGATATACATACTTATATACATATACACACTTAATGTTGTATTGTCCACTTCGCCTTGTATTTAGATATTATATATAAATATAATTATATACTTTTTGACTTATCGAAGCTTAGGCATTCCCGAAAAACCGCAAAAGGTTATTATCAATAGCTTATTAGTATGTTATTATTAAGGCTGCCCATTTCTTACCTAAATTAACATAACGCCTCAGTTAATATTTGATCTGTATTGTTTAAAATAATAGAAATGGGATACTTTAGACGCGTTTACCATAGGGCGGCGATAAGCAAGAATGGGAACCATTTTGCCTGCGATTTAATTTCTGCTGTGTAACTTATCATTTCATTGAGAGTTTCTTGGTAATTTTAATCCATAAATTGTGTGCGAGTGCCGCAATGGACTGCAAAGTGTCCGAAACTTCTGTACGTTTTGAACTTGAGTAGTGTAGCACCTGTTTCCTAATTAGACATTCCGCAGTTAGTCGAGTTATTCGAGCGGGACGTTGAATAATATGCCAGTCTGTACTTGTATATTGTTATATGTCAGCATTTGGATCGTAAAACGGTATTTCGGACTAAGCGTCTCAAGGATGGGCTATTCGAAAAATGCTGTAATAGTTTTTAAGCTCTGTCTACTTAGATAAATCGGCCTTATGTATATGATCTTTATACTAGAGCTAAGGCAAAATAAAGTTATAAGATTCAATGTTCTAGAAATATTATAAAAGTATCTGAACTTCTTGGTAGTTTTTTATTTATTTATTCGGTGATCCGTCCATGTGAGGCATTTTATAAACATTGGAATTCTTAATAACTTTTTTGACCTCGATTGTTGCTCTAGTAGATACAAAATAGATATATAAATTGATCAAAGACTATAGGCACGTCCCTACCTTTTCGTTATTAAAATTCAAAAGCAAACAAAGTATCTCCACTTTCAAGCTTGTCTTGGTTCCATATAAGTAAACCTATTACTCATGTCATATAAAATCCCTACTCAAAATCAAAACTCGACAGTCTCAGTTTCATAAATCGTCGCACCTAATGTATAATTTTAATATGTAACATCATATGAAACGGGTGTGGAAATCATAATAAGACGAAGAGTAATATATCCTCCCAATATATTACTCTTCAGCGTCAGTAACTGTAAAAGGACCCACGTCATTCGCACCGCTCAGGTATTCACTACTTAAAGCAGCGAGTTTGCTCGCATCTTTATATTTACTAGAGAAGAAACGTACATCCTTCAAAACAAAAGCCTCATTTTATTCAGCCACGAAGATTTTCAACGTTATATTCTGCGACAAAAATACAAAGAATTATGACTGTGATAGGTAAAATGCAACACGTTTATTACAAAATTTAAAAACTTAGAGAACTAGTCGTAAATTTAAGACATTAATATGTTTTTTTTAAACCCACTGTCGGGTTCTATAAGACCTATCAACTGAACAAAAACCATGGTGTCACCAAATGTGGCCATCATCAATATAATTGGAGAGTTAATTGTTGACCACTAAAAACTATTAGATTAAAAATTCTGCTGCCCACATGATCCACTAGCCATCTATTTCGTCAATGGCGGTGGTGGTGGCAAGGAACCATCAAGCCATTGGAATAAAGCTAATATAACATGAACAATATAAAAAATCAAGGTCTTATTTTTATATTCATCTACAGTATGAAAACATTATGACCCACATACCTCCATCACATTTCACAAAATCAAATGAAAGATTATGTCCGACGGTCCATACATATCGGGCAGAACATTAAAACGTCGTTTGGGACTTCAAATAAAGATTTAGATGCATAAAGATCTATCGAACGATCAATACGGGTATGAGAGGGGCATAAAATAAAATTGGATGTAATAAAACGGGTTATACCTGGCGGCACAGCCGCGGCATATCGTTTTCCTAGCTATATCAGTGTGGCTAGTAAATTGGAGGGCGAAACAGCTTGTGGAACTATAATTGTACTTGTCGATGAATTATCGTAATCGGCGATGAACTACCCAATCTTACTTCTGCCCAACCCGTCGGGGAATGCGGGCATGATTTTATGGTATGTGCAGTACTTTAAGTGATTTAATATGAGTAATAGTAATGATTATTTCGCGGTAAACTCTGCTTGCGCGATGCAGGATTTAGCGTGACGTCAGGGTGGTGCGGAGTTCACATGTAGCGTTGTAGATGCTGCCACAAATGGCCAACTAACTTAGCTCATTTTAACATATCGGATCGCTATGATTTACTGAATGCCACTCTCTGTGAACACTTTCATGTCAAATACGAGTCGTGTTAATCAACATTAAAAACGTGCATTAAATTTTGCATAGGAGATCCTTACACCTATAATGAAGGCAACCACTTAGGAAGGATGGACGGAAGGTTGTATAGAAGTTTGTCATATTTGCTGATGGGAAATCCCATCAAGCACAAGGCTTGTATCTAATAAAACCTACGCAGTGCGAAGTTTATTTTATACAAAAATAAATAAAAAGCCATATAAAACAACCATCAAAAGCTTTGTCACCTTCCTACATAACATAATTAACGAAAAACCTCAATAATAAACGTTCAAAGCCATGTCATTATGGCGCTAATTACTTCCAGATTGGTAAGATATTTCAAGCCAATTCTGCCCAAACATTTTCATTGACTAAGTTAGAGCGCTTATAATTGATTAGAATCGGGGTGTTACGCCATCTTGATTTGGCATCGCTCACTCTCACGTCCCGATCGCAATCAAGGATGAGGAAAACGAAATGCCCAAATGTTACTCGAACAAGATACTTGTAAATGTTGATGTTGAGTTTAATGTATGTATGAAATCGTGTAAGTATGTATTTATGATGTTGTACAACTTGTGTGGATCTGAGAGGTTCACAAAAGACAAGCAGACGAATATATTTATTCGTAGGATATGATACAAGGTTTAAATGATAAATGATAAATGATTTTATTTCTGTAAGTAGGTTTGTTACAAACACTTTTACACGTCAATCATATTTTTAAAACTAGATGAGGTCGGCGTTTCATAACTGACTACTCTGAGAAGAAAGGCCGAAACAAACTCAGAGGTCACAGTCTCTTTTAAAGTCCAGACATAATCTTGGTCAGATCATGTGAAGACCATGTAGATTTGTGTCTGAAACGGTCTTTTGAGGAAAAACCATACAGATTGAGCGGACCTGTCCAGTCAGTGCACGCATTTGTCAGTAATCTTGCCGCTCAACTGAGAACTTAAGGAGCACAACGATTCGACGAACAATACCAAAGAAAGGACATTTGGGTAGGCCGCATAAATTACTCAAGCTGCCAGATCGTGAAACTAACTAAGAAATAAAATAAAAAAAAGTAATAATCCACATAATCTTCACATTCACAATAATTTAAATAATATAATACTTTACAAAGTAATTACTCATGTCATTGTATGTATAAAATTCATGAATGTCAATGTGTATATAAATATTCGAACATAATCTTTGAGGACCATGTAGATTAGTATCTGAAATGGTCTTCTGAGGAAAGAACCACGCAGATTAAGAGGACCTGTCCAGTCAGTGCACGTTTGTAAGTAGAGTTATGTTCAGGACACGTCCGCCGCTAAATGCGGCATACGAATATTTACAATGAATATCACACAACTGAATAACACTTACTTAGAAATGAATAACACTCACTATATAGACAGTTATTATAATTGGTTGTCAAGCACAACTGACCTGACTGGATTTTACTTTTGAAAAAATAAACAAAAATGGACTTCCAAGAAATTAAAGCCTAGGTATTAAATTTTCCCTGTTCATAACTGTTATAGGAAATAACGTCCGCAATAGCCTTTTTAAAAGTAGTCAAGTAGCCAATTCTAATTGTTACTTATCAATGGGATAATAGAGCCTCTTTTGAAGATGAGTTTTTTGCCTCTTATCACACGAACCTGCCCACTTCCATTACTTTCAAGAGTTTTCCTTCCTAGTGATATTTTTTCATCATCTTCATTGCCGTTGGTCCCTGTTCAATAATACATTCAATAAAAAATATATTTTATGTTTAACGGAGCACGGTACAAACATTTTTTTGTCTACAAGTAGTTGTTTCACGTCTAGGTATTTGTGTATGGTTGTGGGGGCCGTACGCAAAATACGCGCATTGACGTGGAGTTGCGGACACCAGCCCATATTACCTATTACCTATGGTTGTGGGGGATTTGAGAGTCTCAATCTGCTGGGTCTCAACGCACTTACGACACAGGAAAAGTGATAATGTCAACATTAAAATAATGCACAAATCACCATAATTTTTGTGACTTGATTTAAATAAGTACCTAATAGAAATTAATAAAAAAAAAAACCAGCCAAGTGCGAGTCGGACACGAAAGCTTCCGTACCACAAGGCAGAAAAAGGCCAAATAGAACACGTTTGTTGTATGAAGACCCTCTTTAGTTTTTAAGTTCATTTAATTTTTACTATTTGTTAGCTAGCGGCAATAGAAATACACACTTTGTAATAATTTCAACTGCAGTCTACCTATTACGGTCCATGGGTCTATGATACAGCCCGTTGACAGACTGACGAAAGGAAGGGCGGACGGACAGCGGAGGCTTAGCAGTAGGGTTCTGTTTGCACCGTTTGGGTACGGAACCCTAAACACATCTAACGGTTGTCTTTTAAAGATCGCTTAAAGGCCTATTCAAACCTAAGCGATATTCGCTGCCGCTGTGGGTAGAGGTACATACCGCGCGGGTTTCGCTCAGGTATTTAGCATCAAGTTCCGCGGCTAGAGCGACCTGAGCGGTATTCGCTGCCGCTGTGGGTAGAAGTATTTTTTCTCTCGGTATTCTACCGACAAGGATAGCGTAATCCGCTTTGGTGTGAACAGTAATATTAACGCACACCCACTCGGTTTTCGCTGCCGCGGACGGTAGCGAATACCGCTTAGGTTTGAATAGGCCTTTGCCGATAAGACCGCCGAATGTGTCACTCTGGGTACGTATTTGAATATCGAAGATTAAAATACCTACGCTTAAAATACCAATGTTCAAAACATCGAAAATTTAAATATCGATTATATCAAAATGTCGAAAATTGTTATACCTAAGCTTAAAACGTCGAAGATTGAAATGCCGAGTGATTAAAATTTCGAATGATTCAAAATATCGAATGACATTATGCCTAAGTTCAAAATATCAACATTTCATACATCTAAATTCATAATATCTACGTTAAAAATACCTACTAGTTGAAATACCGAAAAAAAATTATATAGGCAGTATGAGTGTATTCATAAATGTAGGTAGATGTGAAATTCTCACACCCTGCAAACCCGTTGCTATTAAGAGTCATTAGTCTGTTTACTGCGTAAATGTAACGTACAGTTTATAGAATATTATAGATTTATTATGTCGGCATTAAACAAGCATGCAGCAATCATGCAACATGCAAGCAAGCATGGTTTCTGTCACGGCTCCGGCGCTGCAGGGCTCCGGCAGTCCCACGCGAGCTTAACGTCGCAGATGGTCTAAACGCTCACCACCGCAGCTTCGGCTTGTTGGCCGGCTTTGCCGGCCAACCTCAGCTGCGGCGGCGGGTGTTAAAACCACCTGCTCCTCAGCTCGCGGGCTGCCTCGCCCCTCCGCGCCTACGCGATTCTAAATTACACTCTAGGGGTAGGGCAGACAAGACTACGTGGAGTCGGTTTTGCAGCGATACGTTTCTGTCACTAACTTTAGTAGCACAACATATTGACTTTCAAGAAAATATTTTAATTTAAAGACCTAAATAATACCTTCACGATTGACCTATGCTTGTACACTAGACACTGATTTTCATGGATAAAATAGGTCAAAATTGTTCCAAAACCGAATTGGGGCACCCCGAATTTACGTAGTCTTTTGGCTGTTACCCCTAGAGTGTATATAAAAATCCGGAGGCGCGAAGGGAGGACAACCCCCGCCCGCTGTAACAAAGCATAGGCACCCGTGGGAGCCGTAGCGGCTGAGGCTGGTCGCCGGAGGCGACCAGCAAGCCGAAGCTGCGGAGGTGAACATGGGTGCCTATTCTTTGTTACGCAAGGGCGAAGGGGTTGCACTTCCCGTAGCGCCGGAGACGTTGCAGAAGCAACCTTTTTCCACTCATACTACTTACATCAATTTTTTTTCGATATTTTGTAGGTACGTATTTTTAGGGTGAATTAATGAATGTATTAAATGTTGAAAATTAACCCATTTTTACACGTAGGTATATTCATTTTCGATGTTCTATGTACCCATCGATATTTAGGACGTTCGATAGTTTGTACTTCGATATTTAGGACATTCGATAATCTGTATTTCGATATTTGGATCTTTCGATGTAACTTTTGTAGATATTTAGATTTTAGATATATTGGACGTAGGATATTTAACCATTCGATACTATAAACTTTCGTTATTTTAATTTTCGGTTTTATGGTCGTTCGATTTTTCCATTTTCGATGTTATGAACATCGATATTTTAACAGTAGGTATTTTAATCTTCGATATTCAAATACGTACCCGTATTCTATCTATGTATTCAAAGTATAGAAATAAGAGCCAATTCCCCATGAATTCCACCTATCTCGGTCACAGAGCAACGCGGAACATTGTTCAACATTGAAAAGTACAGACTCCTTAAATCCGCTGGCTCTCAGGCCATATACCGACAGTTAGATGTGCAGAAATGATGTCGACCATATCCATGGTCCCAGTTCCCAGGTTTATACCTTTAGTTGCGCTCCAGAGTATCATGACCGATCCAAACGAATCGTTTTATCATATGTATGTGCCTTTTTTGCTGGCTGAACTTTACATATGCGAATGGCCCATGTTTTGAGTAAAAATAAAGATGTATAAATGATACTTTTACATTTCGTTACTTTTTTCTGATGTGGCGTTTGTTCTTTGTTTTCTATCTAAAATTCAAATGATGTAATAATCGATAATATGGAGTCGATTGCACATGCACGAATACCTGGAAATGGATCAGCTGTACTTGTGAGCCGTCATAAATGATATAAAAAAACTAGTAATATAAAAATAACTAGTGACTATTGGCTTTTAGCGTTCCCACTACGGACACAGGCCTCCTCTCAGTGAGAGGGAGTGGGCCGTAATCCACCACGCGGGACCAGTGCGGGTTGTTATATGTCACATGTCTTCGAATTTTTGGTTTAGAACCACAAGCCTTGTGCCAGCCAATGCTTTCCTTCGCCGTTTTGAGAGCAGTGGTGATGAAATAATTTACACAAAGTAAAGCGCCTCTCTGGGGTCGAACCCACGACCTGCAACACGTAAGTCGCGGCCATTCCCACTAGGCTACCACTGCTCCCTTTTCTTTATAACGTGACGATATTATCGTAGGCGTCCGCGTCCATGTCACGGCATCACTATAATACAGGGAAGTAAAATGTATGAAAATATAGTATATAGTATAGTATAGTAAAATTTTTGAGAAATTAATTTTAGCCCAATTGCAAAGATTTTTTAATAAACATAAATTATTACATAGTAAACAGTTCGGTTTTACAAGGGGTCGTTCAACTACTGATGCCGGTGTTGAACTTTTAGGACATATCTATAATGCATGGGAAGATAAATGCGATGCCTTGGGCATTTTTTGTGATTTGTCCAAGGCGTTCGATTGCGTTCTTCATGAAACGCTAATCAGGAAACTCCGCCACTACGGGATCCGGAACACCGCTCTGGATCTTCTTACTTCATACTTGAATAATAGGGTTCAGAGCGTTGACGTTAATGATAAAAGATCTCCCGGATCTATAGTAACAATGGGAGTCCCACAGGGCTCAATTCTTGGTCCTTTTTTGTTTCTTATTTATATTAATGACTTGCCTTACCTCATAAAGGATAATCATGATATAGTGTTGTTTGCGGACGATACTTCACTTTTGTTTAAACTTAAACGTCAGCAGCTGGTTACTGACGATGTAAATAGCGCGATCTCAAAAGTAGTTCACTGGTTCAATGTTAATAATTTACTACTTAATGAAAAAAAAACCAAATGCATTAAGTTTACGCTGCCTCACGTTAGACAGGTGGTAACTAATGTATTGATAAAGGGCAGAGAATTGAATCCTGAAGATAGCACAGTATTCTTGGGCTTAACTTTGGATGCTAAGCTTCAGTGGGGCCCACACATAGATAAATTATCAAAAAAGCTTAGCTCCGCAGCATACGCTGTTAGAAAAATTCGTAATTTAACTGACATAGCGACAGCCCGTTTAGTGTACTTTAGCTATTTTCATAGTGTAATGTCGTATGGTATTCTGTTGTGGGGAAATGCCGCCGACATTCAGACTATCTTTGTTTTGCAGAAAAGAGCTGTTCGATCAATTTATAAATTAAGCCCGAGACACACTCTCAGAGAGAAATTTAAGGAGATTAATGTAATGACTGTGCCTTCACAGTATATTTTCTGAAAATCTTTTATATGCCCATAAAAATATAAACTTGTTTAAAAAATACAGTGATATCCATAATATAAATACTAGGAACAAACACAGCTTCGTTGTACCTACAACAAGGCTCAAGAAAATAGGTGGCTCGTTCAGATGTCAATGTATACGCTTTTATAATAAACTTCCAAGCCACGTTCAAGATCTAAGCCTTAATAAATTCAAATCATTCATTAAACGTAAGTTGTGCCAGAAAGGCTTTTATACCGTTAAGGATTATATTAAGGACAAAAAGGCTTGGGATTGAGTTGTTCCAATTTTCTGCATACTGAATGTTTTTTTTTTTATTTCTGTTACATACACTGATAAATTGATAATTATTATAACAGAACGACTTGAATACTTACCTTGAGAAGTACAATTTATTGTTTTAATTATTGTGAATGTGAGGACTATGTGGGTCATTGTTTCAGTTTTAATCATGATCTGGCAGTTTAAGTAGTTCATGCGGCCTACCCAAATGTCCTTTCTTTGGTATTGTTCGTCGAATCGTTGAGCTCCTAAAGTTCTGAGTTGAGCTGCACGGTTATTGACTAATGCGTGCACTGACTGGACAGTTCCTCTTAATCTGCGTGGTTCTTTCCTCAGAAGACCATTTCAGATACTAATCTACATGGTCCTCAAAGATTATGTTCGAATATTTATATACTTACACATTGACATTGATGAATTTTATACATACAATGACATGAGTATTTACTTTGTAAAGTATTATATTATTTAAATTATTGTGAATGTGAAGATTATGTGGATTATTACTTTTTTTATTTTATTTCTTAGTTAGTTTCACGATCTGGCAGCTTGAGTAATTTATGCGGCCTACCCAAATGTCCTTTCTTTGGTATTGTTCGTCGAATCGTTGTGCTCCTTAAGTTCTCAGTTGAGCGGCAAGATTACTGACAAATGCGTGCACTGACTGGACAGGTCCGCTCAATCTGTATGGTTTTTCCTCAAAAGACCGTTTCAGACACCAATCTACATGGTCTTCACATGATCTGACCAAGATTATGTCTGGACTTTAAAAGAGACTGTGACCTCTGAGTTTGTTTCGGCCTTTCTTCTCAGAGTAGTCAGTTATGAAACGCCGACCTCATCTAGTTTTTAAAATATGATTGACGTGTAAAAGTGTTTGTAACAAACCTACTTACAGAAATAAAATCATTTATCATTTATATTATGAAGACGCTTTGAAATATCCGTCCACGATAACATTATAACATACTCGTTACCATACATTTTATACACGTGTTTTGATAACCCTTATACCCTTTTTTTAAATTCCATTTAGCATTTAGTAGCAATCGCGGACTTAGACGAATCTAATGATAATATAATATATAATGTCAAAATCATCTTCATAAATGTCAAAATCCGTTCGCTCATTTCGAACTGGAAGAACACGTAGAAACGGTGATAATATCTCTTATAAATACATATTAACATACAGGTTAATAAAAATATTCCGAGCGTTTGCAAAGCTTTGCAATTTTTCGGTGGAACAGTTTTACGTTCCGCCGTTAAACTGTGAATGAACTAAGACTGTGAAGCATTGATTGAAACAATGTAGAAAAACGTTGGTCCAGCTAGTAACATCTAGAAAAATGTCAATTGAAGCGATATTGACATTTCCTGCTGCACTTGTAAAGCACGGTAAAACAAACAGCACCGGTAGGTATAACACTGTCTCCGTAAATTTATTTCACCTGAAAGCAACGAAGATATAATTTAGATTGCCATACATTATGGGCGCGGGGAATTAAACCCATGAAGTTTATTACAGGTTTCATGTAAAGCCCTTAAAACGTGGGCAAGTAATCATGTTTAATGCTGTACACTGGTACGAAACAATTTGCCTTGTGTAGGATCAATCAGATCTGTTTTCAGTCTGCTTGATCATCAACACCATTTATGATTTTTTGTTTTCAATTATATTTGCACAGTATATCATTACGTTGTTATTAAATTAGTATGTTGATTCTATAAGTACCTACAGGATAACATGCATTGGCTAGCTTGATTGTACGTCTGTCAATAAACAAACATTATTTTGATACAAAAGTGTTGCTGCATTAAATCAATAATTGGGTAAGTAAAGTGCCTTCGCGTATAACGATATTTAAAATCACACCCTGAAGAGCAGGGTGAGGGTTATCTATGGTCTACAATCAACAGGACTGCCAACAAGGGTTAGATACTATCCAATTACCATCGCTTTTTCTCAGCATTTCGACGATGGCTACCCGGTGGCCGACTTTAAGAAAGCCAATTCCTGTAATTAAAAACGTCCAATATCTAGACTCAATAATTTCATTTCAGCGATAATCAATTTAGGAACGATAGAGTCCATTCACAGTTATTTTACATCTGACAGCAGCAACCCAATCGCCACCTTATAAATAAGGACTATAAAAATCATTGTGAATTTTACGCACTTGTCAATTACAGCAATCCAAAAGCAACCCTAGTGCAACGGTAATAAAGATCACTGTGATTTTGACGGTGATGCAAACTTAGAGGTGAGCAGATTAACCGTGAACGGGCTGTAGGCGTATTATTGACAATTCTCGAAAACTATCGCAAAATTGATTTGACAAAAGAGATGGCCATAAAAAACCCCAAGCTGTACATAGATAAAAGTATTACAGTTAATTAAATTAAAATAAATAAAGAATTTAAAATAGCTAATAACATTTCATAGCAGTCGCTGAACAAAATAGTAAAATAAAAGAATTTCATCCGTTCAATTCCACTTTTAAGTATCTTCAATGTTGCCATTTAATAATATCAATGCTTAGAGGAAAAAGATAACTAAACGTACTTAGCACTTAAAATATGTATTCGTAACAAAATATTTATTTAAATATATTTTTGGCGATAAGTAATCCATTTAACCAACCTCTTTTTAATGATTTTATAGATCAAAAGTCAAAGTACACAATGCTGATAGGATATTATACTATAGTTACGTCGTGTATCACAATATTGACATAAAGGTATTACTTGACTTAATTACTAGTAACACTCAATGAATCCGTCAAATGTCTAAACTGACATATGACATTTCAAATCAAACTCAAATAATCGTCGCTCATGCTGTTTTACGGTATTCGTTTGCTTCGTTATTTTATTTCACTTTTATTTTATTGTGTCGTAGCCCCACGCGAGTGCTCCACTAATTATAATAAACTGTGTAATAACTATTTAGTAAGGAAAATAGACCTTTTACAATCGTGTGTTAACTGTGGTATCGCTATTAGAGAACGCATATCAAGACTTTCAAATCTTCATAACTTTATTCCTTGACTGCATAGCTCTGTGTAACTTATAATTCTTAATTAATGAGGATCTGCCCTATTGAACGGAAATATATTTCATCTCTGTACATTCTGGGGTATAGGTCCTAAGAATTTTTGGCCATCTCCTTTGTTGTCAGCTGTGTGTAAACTGCTGCAATTGGATGTTGATAAAGCATTCAACCAATAACAGCCGGTAACGGAGGGATTAAAATTTTGTCACATTAATTTTGCGATCATTTCCGTTTGAGAAACTGACCCTAATGGCGATGGTCCACTGCAACTATCAACGGGAGATCAACGAGAACAAGATGACGCCTTCGAAGTAACGATACATACATTTACTATGGTCGCGTGTCCACCGCACGGCCGTCACCCAAGCGCAGGGATCCCGGCCCCCGAATTTTCGAGTAGTTCGGCGCGACAGATAGGTACCACAGGTCCGAGATTGTGACGGATCGATGTGCCCGCAATACAAAACATGTTTGATCTTGTCCACAGCTGCCTTCGTACCGGTGCCGTTCGCCCCTGTTTGGTTTTGTCTATCATAATATCCTGAACCGCCGAGTTCGGTCGCGGTGGACTAACGATCGCCATCACCGAGAGGTCACGTTCGGTTAGAATAATCTCGGTACCTGTTGATGTCCCGACGGCTACGGTGGACAAACGCCGTTTGACTGAGATAATAATGAGAACGTTCTTAATAAAAACTTACCTATTTATAAAAAAAAACAACCCTACTTCCAAAAAAACACTACAAAGTGAAAAATAATAATATTTTTTACTTTGTAGTGTTTTTTGGAAGTCGGTTGTTTTTTTTATAAAAAGTTTTTATTTTTCACTTTTTAGTTGCGGTGCCTAGCCCACAGACATTCGTATACCACTACTTGCTAAATAATTAATTGTATATAAATCAAGTTTGAATATGCGAAAAAATATGCTACTAACCTAGATAGAAAATATGGGTGTACCCTGATATACTGAATACTTCTGCTTAACCCTTTCGACTGTACAGGCGTGATGTTATGTTGTGTGATTGCGTAAACAGCGCATATTTATGCGATAGCTGCAGTAATCGCGGTTGATTTGCTGTCATTTTTTGAAGAGTTCCGTTGTCTGTCTCCGAAACTCATCATCAGATCTATACATATAAAATTTAAATGGGCCCATTTCGGGATAAACCTCCTTCGAAGAAAGAATTTTGCAATTCCGTCTATACATGACGGAGTTATGCTCGAACATACCTACATCAAAAAAAAAAACATCCGAATTGATAACTTCCTCCTTTTTTAAGTCGGTTAAAAATACGGGTATTGCCCCTCTGGTTTTTGACTGCCGACTCCGCGGCAAAGTAGGGTCTCGATGTATAAAGCACCTCTCAAACTTTTTATGGATTTCAGGGATATGATACTCACTAAGTCCGTCAACGAAGATAATGACCCGTCCGAAAGTAGCTGATCCCTCATAACAAGTGTCAAGTTCAATATTTCGGACGGGCTTATACATATCACAGTAGTAGAGACAACTGTCAAATCGTGTTGCCATTTATTCTTATTAACGGCTCCCAAACTGATTATAATATCCGTAAGTAATACGGAGTAGGAATCGCCCCTAACTTCGGCCGAAACTAAGGATTCCGTGCTCAGGGAGTGGACCTCCATATTTGTTTGACGACCTAAAAGGCGAATTCGTGGGTGGGACAGAGCGAACAATCAAGGGAACGATTTTACTGAGACAGAGAGTAGGCACAAGTAGAAAAAAATAAAACTCTGAAATCAATTAAACTCAAAAAATTCAATAGATTGAAATCTGGTTTGTACCGCATTAACATCATTTATGTTACAATAGTTATCTAAACTAATCTAGACTAATATTATTAAGAGAAAAGATGCGATTTTTTGTATGTTTGTTTGTTACGCTGTAACGCTAAAACAGCTGATTGGATTTAGATGAAATTTGGCACATGGGTAGACCAAGACCTGAATTAGGACGTAATATACTTTTCATCCTGGTATTCCCACGGGATCGAGACTGAAGCGGGTGAAACCGCGAGGCGCAGCTAGTAGCAGCTAGTAATTAAAAAATATTATAATGGTAATATAAGGCGTAAATGTACGTAAGTATTTTTTAAATTAATTTTGTCATGTCATCAGTCTTAATTCTACGTTAACATAATATTCGTTAATCCCACATAAAAATTATTTTGAGTCGATA
This sequence comes from Brachylomia viminalis, assembly GCA_937001585.2. Taxonomy (NCBI): domain Eukaryota; kingdom Metazoa; phylum Arthropoda; class Insecta; order Lepidoptera; family Noctuidae; genus Brachylomia; species Brachylomia viminalis. The sequence goes on along the minus strand of OW443298.2, from coordinate 12,492,640 downwards.
CTTTAGATTATTCCGATCCACGGATTCATTTTTCTATTCCCTACCGCTTTGTCAAGCCCACTATTTTCAGAAAGAAATATCCAACAATAGTTCAACTTACATTGAATGGGGAATACAATTGTTATGAATTCGCCACCACATTCCGGATACTGAACGATCTATTGGAGATGTAGGTACCTAGGTACATGAGAAATGTAATAATGGTGATTGCGTTTAATAACTCCAAGGGCGAACCCAGACTTGATTGAAGGAATTTGACTATTGTTCGAACATTAAAATGAGGGAGTACAGTCAAGGAAATTAATTATCAAGTAAATTTGCCATTTCATCAAACTGTCTAAAAATTATAGTTGTGATTTGTATACACGGACAATAATTAAGTTGGTAGTAAATTTGTTTAACAACTGATTTTCCTGAGCTTACATATAGGTAAGGTATTATATACGTGGTGTGTAAAGTACGACATTAAAGGCACATGCGCAGTCTCATTAAAAAGTTATTTTTATAAATCTTCATCTAACCAAAGAGAAAAGAAAACATTTGCAAAATCAAAGCATTTATTTCAAATAGGCACTTAAAAGGCATTTTTGAACATCAACTTACGTTGCAATAGCAATGGATTTGTAGCCCAAATAATCTATTATTATAACAATCAAAACAAAAGTTACAGGACGGACAAGGGAATTACCTACAAGCACGTAACATCTTCTTTATTTACGCATAATTAAAACAGACAGGTGCTTGTCAAGCCCATAGTATTTCAAAAAAGCGTTGGATCAGTATCAAACTAAAACTCAAACGGTCTTATTACAAAACAAGGTTTTTCTTTTGACATGGTTTAAACCATCGAGCCTGTTTTTGAAATAAGAACCTAACAGAAATCGAAATACAGTTACTTTTACAAAACTGACAACTTAGTACGATCTTAGATTGTCAATTTTGTATTAAGAACTTTAATAAAGTCGGCATAAAGTTGCATTTATAAAAACTGAGTCGAAGGGTTAGGCTCGGGCTAAAGTTAGATCGTGTTTTGTAATAAGACCGAAAGCATTTATTTCAATTAAACCATTTACAGGCACTTTTGAATTGTCAAGTGGTCGGTCAGGCAGAAATATGAAGCTAGTTGCCCATTCCAAAGCGTAGTAGGTACTTATGGAGAAGAACGGGCAAGAAACTCCATGGACACTCTTTTAAATTATATTGTTTCATAAATATTAATTACATCAATAATGTTGAATATAGGTATCATTATATGTGAGAACAATGTAAATAAGACGTACACGTTGAGTGTCCTGAGTACCTACAGCAAACAGAAATTTAAGCAAAACAATCCCTAAATAAAATAATTAAAATAAGCCGTGGCGGCTAAGAGAGGACCAGTCCCAATTGACGGCGCCCGTTCACGAACTTGATGCATGGATCAGCACCATTCAGCTCAACCATTTTAAAGGGAGCTAAATGATCCAACACACGCGCCACCGTCAGCGAGACATTTGAGTGCGCATAACATCTATCAGCCGCCAGGGCACATTCAAGTCATTGAAAGACAGTACCCGATAAATGGTAGCTCTATAATACTTGCATCGTACTCACACTTGTTCTATGCAATTATATAATAGAAAAAAAGGAAATTAAGTTTACACAATGCAAAGGTAATCTTACAATCTTCAGCAGCTCCAACAGTATTTTCAAATGTTATTCAATTAGTTGTGGTTGTGGAGCAGGACCAGCATTGAGTCAGGCATTTTTATGAGCAATATAATCCTCCAACTTATAATATGCCTGTCTGCATAGTGTGTGTTTTATACAAAATTGGAATTTCGTCTCATTCAGTTGAAGTATGTGGGGAGGTATTTTATTGTAACATTTTAAACAGTACCCCATAAAAGATGAGTCTACTTTAGCCAGTCTGAAACCTGGTTGAACTAATAGGTTTCTAGATTTATCCATAATTGTGTCTATTTATTTATTTATTTAACACTTTAAGCACACAAATGTACAGAGGCGGACTTAATGCCACCACCTCTTTTACTAAAAAGATGTAAATTTTCCCTTACGTACATGATGTTTTCATAGTATTGTATATCTACAAGGCAAGGGACTATACATATATAAACTACGTATTAGCGACAACTTCATTTAGACATTTTCCATCTTATTACAAAATACGGTCTAACTTTAGCCCGAGCCTTAACCATCGAGTCAGTTTTTGTATTTCGAACTTTATGCCGACTATAGTAAAGTTCTTAATACAAAATTGACGACATAAGACCGGACTAAGTTGTCGGTTTTGTAAAAGGAACTGTATTTCAATTTCTTTTAGATTCCAATTTCAAAAACGGGCTCGATGGTTTAAACCATGTCAAAAGAAAAACCTTGTTTTGTAATAAGACCAAATATGTTTAGCTGCCTCTGTGCACGTTTCTAATTAAAATAGACGGGTAATTCATGCTCAAGTCCCTAATTGAGATTACAAGACTCCTAAAATATAATTGCATCTAACAATTCGAGCTGGAAATATGGTCTAAAAACGTACGTACATGGAGCGAGAGGTTAAATGCCGCGCGAGACCATTCCGGCGGCCATTCCGCTAGGTCATAGCCATTTCCATTAGTGGACACTAACTAATGAACACAAACGATCTGAATTTGCCATTAAAGATGGCGGTGGTAGGTACAGGCATTATGAGAGAGGCTGTTCATTGAATTAAGTATTATATTTCAATAAAGTGCATCATTTTGGTTATCTTTAACTACACATACTGGCATAATCAGCCTATAATGTTCCCACTGCTGGACACAGGCCTACTCTCGGTGAGAGGGAGTGGACCATAATCATCCACACGGGCCCAGTGCGGGTTGGTCGATATCACACGTCTTCGAACTTTATGTTCTAGGACATACAGGTCTCCACCTTCACCGTTTTGAGAGCAATGGTGATGAAATAATTTACACAAAGTAAAGCACCTGTCAGAGATTGAACCTACGACCCACAACTCGCTAGTCCACTGCTCCAGTACACAAACTTGGTATACATACATTTAAAGTCACTTGTCGGGACTGCTGTGCTGCGGTTTTCACTATACTTTTGAGGATTTATTCCGGAAGGTGTATGTGTATAAAACATTACTATTAAACTGACATCCTCATAATATAAAGAAGAAATCACAACGTTTTGTCAAGTCGTAAAAACCATGCGAAGCAGAGGCGGGTCGCTAGTGCTACACCTACATAAATTAAAGTCTGTCTGTGTGACCGCCTTGTTCTTCTAAACTACGAAACGGTATTTTGATTCGGATTACGTCGGGGCCACCAGTATAGAGGTATGAGGAACAGGGAGTAAAGTTCACTCATACCTCCATAGAAAAGGGAGGATCGACTAGACGGGTGTCGTGTCTGGTGGGCAACTGCCCAATGATTGATGTCTTGTCGTTGTACATATGCTACTTGCGCGGTAAACTCTGCTTGCGCGATGCGGGGTTTTGCGTGACGTCAGTGTGATGCGATGTAGATACCACTACACCAATTTTATTTTGAGAATTTATTCCAGAAGGTTTATGTTTATAATACATTAATATTTAACTTAGATGTAGACTTAATAAACTGGTCGACTACCTCAGATACGTGCGAAATAAACATGGCACCTCAACAAAATACCAGGCTGAGCGCGGAGGTGTAAACTGGGTTCTGAGCAGATCGGCCAAATCACGCGGGAAAGAGATAGAATCATAAAACTGTGCGTTAGAACAGGTAGTTTCGCTTCTGTTTCGCTTATCGTACAACGGACAAGTCATGGCGGCACTACTGCGATTCACTGCTATGGTTTCGCGGCGGAGATGTGATACCCGCCTTAGTGCCTATTATCTCCGCCTTATACACCAAAGACTTTAAAGCTTTATGCGAGATGACGGATATTATATTACTAAATTTGTGTATCTGATTTCGGAAGCCACTGAAATTAACCATAGTGAGGCCCGTTTTCATCAAACATACCCTTGCAATGGCTACTAATGAAGTAAAGTCGCACGAAAAAGCTAGTCTCCAATAATGTTCTATAAGCCCGTATCACTTATCGAGTGGCGTAGCAAAAGATAATTATGTAAGCCAAACACGAACCATAATTATTTACTTTGGCCGATTATTAATTTAATTACAAGTCATCTTGCTGACTATGGTTTTGTTATTGTTATTAGTAATTAATGTTTCTTTATTTTACTTCGAAGGTCCTAGTTTATCATTTGTGGCTACAAGTTACAGCTATATACATATAAAAACATAATGCAGCATTGCATATGTAAGCGGGCACGCCCTTTATGCCAGGAGGCTTTTTATTATGGTATTAAGTTCTGTTTGCGTTTTTGTTTTTTAATTTATTTATTTCTGCTTGAGTATAGTTTTAAATATTGGCGTGTGCTAGCTGACATATGGCAAATAATTTTAATATTTTTGTGTTTCGTAATGTTAATTACTTATTACTATATAGAATCCAGTTCTTCTAACTGAACAGACAGCAGTGCTGCTGGGGAGTTTGTTCCGCCACTTCTTCTTCCCAGCTAAAGCACTAGGAAGTGGTGAAGGGTGGGCGTTTTGGGGGGACTGTCTTATGTGATTTTGACGTTCAAAAAGTGCTGATTCTCAGCCTAATTTGAATAAATGACTTTTGATTTTGATTTGATTTGATTTAATTAATAATTTTAATTATTATAAATTAGAGCATTTTGATTGTATCACTAACTAAGATCATGATAGAGGACCCGTGTTAATACAGATGTAGTAATTAATGTGTTACACTAATGAATAACTAATTATTAATTAAGCTTATGTAGATGACAAGTCTTGATATACGGCATTGTGACAGACGGACAGACGGACGGATGGATGGACAGACAGAGAGACTGCCTAGACACGTAACAACCCACGCCTCAATTCGAGCGGTTTAGCAACTTTAACGCACAGTCGCACACTTATCAGCTTCGTAACGGCAATGCCTCGGCTTGGAGTTAGCTAAATACCAAGCTTAGGTGCTTAGGCGCGTTGCCGAAAGCGTGGCGACACTCCGCTGTAAGGTCGCTGACGCTTTAGAGGTGCTGAGCCATCATGCAGGATTTTTTTCCGTGAATACGGGGCATAATTTTACTATGATCTTTTAGGAGCAAAAACTCGTCTTGGTATTGGTAGGTTCTTCTACATATTTTTTTCTTGTGCTTTCTTATCCTAGGCCTAAGACATCATCGTGGCAAGTTAAAATGCTGCGTTTATATCTTAGGTCTCTTGAGGGCCCCTAGCGGCATCAGCGTGGTTTGCTACGCTGACGACACGCTGGTCCAGGCGCAGGGAAGGTCGCACCTGGCGGTGGCCAAACTAGTGACACGCGGGATTGCGACAATCGTCGAGAGGGTTCGGCAATTGGGACTCGGGATGGCCATGCACAAGTTCGAGGCCATGTGTTTTTATGGTCCTTGGAACGCGCCACCGCCGGGTTCCCAAGTAACGGTAGGAGGGGTTCACATCCCGAAGAGGCCCGCAGTGGTGGGCCGGCACCAGTCGGGGGTTGCGGAAGGATCGTACGTTCCCGCGACCCCCGGCGTAGGTGTGAGATGGAACACCGGGGTGGTTTTTAGTCAGTAAGAGTCTGACAGATCCCGCCGCCCGCCCCAGGGCGGCGGACATCCATGAGGACTTTCCACCCCGGAAACAAAAAAAAAAAAAAAGGAGGGGTTCACATAGGCGTCGAGTCGACGATGAAGAACCTGGGACTCGTCCTCGACAGCAGGTGGAACTTCGTGGAGCATTTCCGACGTTTGGCTCCTGCCCAATCTAGGGGGTCCAAACGCCTCCTGCCGTAGGCTCTACGCGAGGGTCCTGCGGTCCATGGCCCTTTACGGGGCACCGGTGTGGGCGCGTTCCTTGAGGCGGCGGCCAGCCCGCCAAAGGGTCATGTCCACCCAGCTGGTCCGGGGATACCAAACGGTCTCCGGTGAGGCAGCGTGCCTCCTTACCGCCATGGGATCTGGAGGCAAAGGTTCTCGCGCACATATGGGAGTGGCGCGAGACTCACTTAAATCACGGCTCAGCAGTAAGAGCTCCGGCGGGATCTAAAGGCGGCATGGAGCAATTGTGGCACGCCACAATTGCGGCGATAAGACCCCTCTTTAAGGAGTGGCTAGAGAGGCGCCAAGGCGTCCTCACCTTCCGCCTGACGCAGGCCCTGACTGGACACGGTTGCTTCGGGAGGTTCCTGTTCCGGATAAGGCGGATAAGTTATTTGATGATTTACCAACCTCAAAAAAAACAAAAAATAGGCCTCTTGAGGGCTCTTCCAGATTTTCAAGCTCTATCTACTGATTGCGTAACTTGTCACATTAGTAGCGCGACAAACGGGGCACAACTTTGTACTCAATACTAATATGTCGTATCTGTATCTGTTTTACTGTGTGTACATAAATAATAAAATAAATAAACAAACATGCGAATTTAAAACGAAGTTATTAAAAGAAGAGAAATTACATTTTGTCTAATATTTCTAGACCAGAAGCTACAGGAAAAATAAAATGAAATAACCACTTTATCTGGTCTGTGGAAATAACTAACAAGAGTCAGATCGAACATGGTATTTTTTTCGGCCGAAAATCGAAAATGAAATCGAAATTAGGTCGAACTCTAACTATGGATACCCTTCTAACTATTCTCAAATATTGCGAAAATACGGAGAACATTAACAAATACCCTTAGTAGTGGTGTCAGAAAGTTTATTAATGTTGTCGCCGAAAGGCCACGTCAATAGTTTCCGGACGCCTCGGGCCCAATGAAGATATTCCCGAAATTTCTCAAATTGCCTAAGTGGGAAGCGATTGTCTTCGGTAGGTAGGTAGAAGGTTTAATCACCTAACCCTTCTGAGTGGGTTACATAATGATAATAAATTCAATATCCGCAAATCATGAGCTTGGGTTAACGCAATTTGCTGTTATATTTACAAGCACTTGTTGAGATGAGCGTGCGTTACATGTTTAGTGTATTGGATATGTGTCATCTGCACAGCGATAAAATAATTTTTTGAGAGACGCCGTTTTATTTAACTCATAATAATTTTTAATAGCTTTCGTGGTTAATCGGATCTGTAAATGTTTTGTGATGGAATGCATCGACGTAAACTGTCGATTAGGAAGCCAAGTTATTGGTGGTTAAGACGAGAGATTTTTAATTGTAAATACGTCATGTCTAATTTGATTTTAAATCGGGGAACTGGCTTTCTAGAATACTGGTACCAGCAATATTATCCAGAAAAAATGAGAATCGCATAATAATTCGTAGTGAAGAAAGCTTGTATACGACATCGCGTTACAAAGCTTTACATGGAACGAAAACGCAGTATTTTATTATTTTTACTAAGCGGCGTTGACGCTCAATGCATTCTCCAAAGGGGAGAAAATCAAAGATACCTACCCATATTTACATGAAAATTAAAGACTGACAGGGTTTTATTGAGTTTCTAAATACGCCGAAGTAACTGTCAGCTACTGCCGTGAAGCTGGCATGCACAATATACGTATATAGGTACTATATCCTATAAAGTGAAAACCATTGCAATTTTGCAAGATTGCAATAAACTATGAATTGGTGCTTTACGAGGTTTTTACTGCACGGTGACGGTAATCCCGGTACATATAATATGTAAAAGTTGAAATAACCATACTCATACAGTGAGACGAGGTTACGGCAGGCTACAAAGGAAAAAGCGGGACGAACTGGACAGATTTCGACAAAACTGGAAAGAGGAAGCGCGTATTGTATGAGGCTTTTGCCCAGAAATAGGACAGAAGACGCTAGCAAAAAAAAACGTGTTCAGCCGGGAGACCCCGTGAGGAACTTCTGAAATTCCTTACGCGATACTCCTACGCACACGTGGACTCGTATACAGGGTGACAAGGATGACCTTCCATGTAACAGGTTACGCAGCGATGTCGCTGCGCACCCTGTTACAATGGATTCAGTACAAGATTCTGGACCCTCCAGGGTTGAAATTTTAGGGAGGTTATAAAAAATAATTGCTGCGCCATACATGTTGACCGCGTTGGTACTGCAGTTTTGTAGGAAACAGCTGTTTTTTTTTAAGTAACCGACGAAAATTTCAACTCTGGGCGGTCCATAGTCATGTATTGAATCCATGGTAACTGGTTGTGCGTCGATGTCCTCGCCACCCTGTATAATAGAAAGAGGCACAGAGAGAGAGAGAGAGAGAGAGAGTTACATTACAAGTCCTTACGTGAAGATTTCTACCAGTCAACTACCAAACAAGCAAGCAGCCAACGTTAAGGAACATCGTTTAAAAAAAAAACATACGTTATGTCATTAATTTTATTATTATATTTGATCCGAGTCTGTGTAAACATAGTCTAGTCATGGGGTGCAATTAAAATTACACTCCATACCATCTACTTATTGTGTTTTCCCTTAGCATAGATTATAAAGAAGCATAGACAATATGAGCGTTTGACTGTTGATATAAATTTCACGCCCCGCACGATTTTATTTTTGAGTCTGATCAATGCCCTAGATTGATGAGGAGAGCGGTGTGATGACTGGTACCTAGGCCCTACCAAATTACTTTTTAGCTTTCAGTACCTTATCTTTTATTTCAATCAAACCGTTTAACTTAGTAAAAACATTTTTACTTATTTGTTCTTTCTTTTATATACGCCTAAGCTTGAGTTCATTTGGTCGAATGCGACATCGGTTAGCCGCCCGTATACTAATTACTTGCTGGGGCAAAGCCATCCTTGTAAATGGGATTCGATCTACTGTTGCGTTGGATACACGCAATGCGTACTTAACTTGCGTTAGCCGGTAAATATCTGTTGCTGAGTTAGGGTTTTCCGTATAAACTGATTATATGTTGTAGTTGAACTACGAATCAGTCAACACGAGCTCATACTGTAATGATATCGTGTTTTGTACAAGCAACATCAAAAAGATGTATGTGTCGACCAGATTTCATTTGATTGTCTACAATTTGTGTTCCATAATACTGTATTTGTATAGCTACAAATAAGTACCCAAGTGCAGTACTGTAGTGGCTAGACATTTATTTATTTATTTATTTATATATTCTTTATTGTACACCACAAAAAACATAACAACAAAAATTAAACTGAACACTACTTAATATACAAAACAAACAATACAATACAACAACAATAGAACACAATACAATATACAATACAACACAACACACATACAATACACACACACACACATATACACATTGTATATTATACAATATTATGGGACATAAATTGTAGATAATTTCATGAACTCTTGTCGATGTATATGTTATCAGTAAAGCATATCATTCACGCATTGTATAGAATACCTAGTGATTTTATACTACTTATGCCGAGGTCATCTAGGCATTGTATAAAATATTTTATCTATCGTTTTTTATTAAGTTTAAAGTAGGGTTTGGGTCCCGGGACGTCTCGAGTCTCGAAGTGCCGGGACTTTTTGTAAATACAGTTGTCTCGAATCCCGACCCGAAAGTCTCGTGCTGGCTACTACAGCTCCCAAAATAAGGATTTTTTTACTTCGATGTTAAGTAAATCTGCACTTATTACTTTCGCAGAAGAGCTGTATAGCAGACTTTTTGAAAATATCTCTCTTATCCTAACGCCAGATTTGGAAATAATGGATGCTGAACTTAAAACCAGTAGCTCTACAGTACACAATGAAACCGACGAGTCGTTTCAAAAACAAATGGAACAGGAAATAAAAAAAAGCTAAGAAAATACCTGACATTCTTGCAAAACATGAACACCAACATTAAAAAAAGGAGTTCCAGTTGTTTGAACTTGAAGCAACCGTAAACCGTACCGAAGGTTTGAACCTACTTTACAAAGCTAAACACAATAAAACCGATATCTGTTGAAAACGAGAGTGTTCTCCTTGTCTGATGGCACTATTACAAAAATCACAAACAAAATGTATTTTTTATTGATCTGGCCCAAAATCAACTCGATTCTTATTTTATGCTGAAATGTCTCGAAGTCCCGGGACGTAGCGGGCTCTTATCGTGTGTTGTCTCGTTTCCCGAGACTTTGAGCCTCGAGACTTCCCAAACCCTATACCCACACATTATAGTCGATGTATGCAATACCTCAGTATTCTATATAGTAGAACGCCACGAGAAGATTAGGTAAAGGATAGAATTGGGTACAAATAAAACACCTTTTGTTTACTCGAAATCAACTTTACTAAAAATAAACAGTTTTTAACTAAACAGTGTGGCGATTAGCACATCGTCCTCCTGAATGATGAGGGTAACATCACTACGATTGTAGGACACCACTAGTGGCTTTGACAGGAACAAAAATAAAATGACAGATCTCCCAATATACAAAAGGACTCTTCGGCTACTCTTTTTGATCCTCACTTTTTCTAATGTGTGACTAGCACTAGTAATTTATAATCGCATCAATGTATATATCGTATGTGACAAGTTTGTGAGCATTCCTTTTTGATTAAACTGCATGGCCTCTAAAGTCACAGTCTTTTAGTTTCATTTCAAACACATGGTGCGAGCAACTAACTCCCGCATTGGTGACCCCGACGTGATCCTCCTCCACGGCATGCCGTAAGAGAGAAGTCCCTCGAGCCTTCAATCCCGCAACAGTCAGTACAGGTTCATATGCCAGTAAAGCAATCCTATACCACACGCTCGGGTCGGCGCGTTAGATTTAAGAATTTTGATTAATTTCCTGTTTCACTGTTTATTAATATGCTATAATTGTACGAGGTTAGTCATTTTAGCCGGGTTGTTCTCTCCGTAGGGGGGGGGTGTGGCGATTAGCACATCGTCCTCCTGAATGATGAGGGTAACATCACTACGATTGTAGGACACCACTAGTGGCTTTGACAGGAACAAAAATCAGTACATCAGGGACCAACACTCCGGTTTACTGTGACATCTCTACTGGTAAGCCACGTCTCTATCTGACCCCTTCTTTCCGCCGCGCTGCCTTCAATAAGGTACACAATTTGAGCCACCCCGGCGCTCAAGCTACGACTCGTTTGGTGGCAGAGCGTTTTGTCTGGCCTTCGGTTAGAAAGGATTGCCGAGCCTGGTCCCGATCTTGTGAAGCATGTCAGCGCAGCAAAATTTCAAGACACAATTCTACCCCCATCGGTAATTTTGACATACCATCCGGTCGTTTCATGCACGTCCATATCGACATCGTTGGTCCATTGCCCGTCTGTGACGAATACCGTTATTGTTTGACTGCAATAGACAGAGTATCCAGATGGCCCGAGGTTTGGCCCATGCGATCCATTACCGCGGAGGAGGTAGCCGAGACTTTTACCAAAGAATGGGTATCTCGATTTGGCGTACCGTCCGTTATTACCACAGATCAGGGTTCTCAATTCGAGTCTGGCTTGTTTCTTCGATTACTGCAGCAATTCGGTACCAAGCGCATTAGAACCACTTCATACCACCCCTGTGCAAACGGGATGATTGAGCGAGTCCATCGGCAACTTAAAGCGGCATTAATGTGTCATAATGATTCGTGGGTAAGGTCCCTCCCGATGGTTCTGCTTGGAATGCGTTCGGCGTTTAAAGACGATCTCGAAGCCACGGTAGCAGAAGCACTTTACGGAGAACCCCTCAGGCTCCCTGGAGAATTTTTGGTCCAACCTTTACCATCAGGAAGATTAGACCCAGCTGATTTCGTTGTACAGCTGCGACAGAAAATGTCATTGGTACGACCACTGCCAGCTAGTCGTCATAGCGAACCAGCTTCATTCATATTTAAGGAATTGTCGACTGCAACTCATGTATACCTTAGAGACGATACCGTCCGAAGAGCTCTGCAACCACCTTATACGGGTCCATTTAAAGTCCTGGAGCGCTCATGTGATGGGAAAACATTCACCCTAATGGTGAGGGGCAACAAGGCCGTCGTAAGCGTCGATCGACTCAAACCGGCCTTCATTGATCATTCCGATCTGCAAACGACCCACACTATGCAATCGCCTGCCCCGACTGATCCTCCTCCACGGCATGCCGTAAGAGAGAAGTCCCTCGAGCCTTCAATCCCGCAACAGTCAGTACAGGTTCATATGCCAGTAAAGCAATCCTATACCACACGCTCGGGTCGGCGCGTTAGATTTAAGAATTTTGATTAATTTCCTGTTTCACTGTTTATTAATATGCTATAATTGTACGAGGTTAGTCATTTTAGCCGGGTTGTTCTCTCCGTAGGGGGGTGGTGTGGCGATTAGCACATCGTCCTCCTGAATGATGAGGGTAACATCACTACGATTGTAGGACACCACTAGTGGCTTTGACAGGAACAAAAATAAAATGACAGATCTCCCAATATACAAAAGGACTCTTCGGCTACTCTTTTTGATCCTCACTTTTTCTAATGTGTGACTAGCACTAGTAATTTATGATCGCATCAATGTATATATCGTATGTGACAAGTTTGTGAGCATTCCTTTTTGATTAAACTGCATGGCCTCTAAAGTCACAGTCTTTTAGTTTCATTTCAAACACATGGTGGGAGCAACTAACTCCCGCAACAGTGGTGCCGAGTCTGTTGTACATCGAACTAAACTAACTAAACTATCACTAAAATTCCTTACTTTTGGCTATGAGAATCTTAACGCTATTCTGCAAAATAAAATCTCTAAATTTAAAAATAATTTTGACACATCTAAAATCAAATTTGACAATTATTGCGACTCCACGTGGTACTTGTTTGCCGTACCACGTGATCTTTTTTTAGAGCCGTATGCGCGCATTATGTGTGGCCTCGACTTGTATTGTATGGAATTTTTTACTTTTTGTATGGAAAATATAAAAAAATATTACCAACACGTTGAGTTTAATAGGTTTACGGGTTACAAAGGGGGTCGAAATTTTCATTATTTTTGCGATACGACACACCGTTTTCGAGATATAAGCAAAAGAAAAGAAAAAAAAAGATACAGTACCGTTTTTGCATCTGAAGTCGAGGTGTTGGTGTGAATTTTAGTTCATAACAACTAATTTTATTCCACACCTTTTTAATCGCGATTAAAAATAGTCAGATTTAGTTAAGACAATCAAATTTTTTGGTGAAAAACGTAAAATTCAGAATAGCAAAATTGCCATTTTCACTAAATTATAATCTCAGTGCCATCTTAGTGCTGTCAAACTAAAATATAGTTAAGTTGTGTCACTTTAGTCAATTTCAGAATGGGAAATCGTCGTTTGACAGGAATAAACTAAATTTTGGTGATTTTTAGTCTAGTTTAGAGAATTTTGTGACAAGAGAATCGGCACCATTGTTTAACAAACTAATATTAAACTTCTCTGAACGCTTTAAAGATATTAATTATTTATGCATAACATTGGCAAAAAATAAAACTTAAGATAACAAAATGAACTTTGTTTTCAATGGTAATAAACTAAACACTAAGTAAGTAAGGTAAGTACTAAACTTTGCACTAAAATGAACAATAAAACATAGAATAATAACACAAGGAATTTTGTTTTTCAAAGTAATTATTATGGAGGTAGATTTTCTTGGCTGATTTTGCTGTATTCATGTCCGCCAATCATTTCTCATAATGTTGGTAGTCAATGAACACGCGTTTTTTTAGTATTCGTGGATTCTCTTTTGGTACGTAGTTCTGCGTAATACCTTTCTTTTATCAGTGTGATTCGTTGACCTGGGGCCGTACTATGACCTGTTAACGCCATCATGATTCCGTTGAGAAAAAGAGATAGTGCTATCGGTCATGTATAGCTCCGTTTCTCTTCCACGCTGGAACAATGATGGAATTAACACGTCATAGTACGGCCCCTGATGCCATCTTGTACTATGTATTACCTTCGCACGAAATTAAATTATACGCGACAAAACAACAAAACAAAAAACAAAACAAAATCAAAATAAGGTAAAACAAGCTGCAACGTGTTCACTGCCCGTCCCGCTATCCCGCCAACTGAGGTTTTCACACATTGTCGTTTGAACATTTGGTATTGTATAGAATGCCTTAGCAAAGTTTGGCATAAATTATATTTCATACTTTGCTTGAAAGATAAAGGAATTCTATATAATGCCTCGGTATTTCATAGAATACCGGATTATACAGATGGCGATAACATATACATATTTTGAGGCTGACTGTACCTTGCAAAAGCATTGACCACTTTAGGACTTTGTCACATCACTCCTTACCTAGATGTTGATAATGTAATAGATGTAGATTCATTACTTTTATATGACGTCGTTGACGCGTAATGGGTGACGTCACAAAAGCTTGGTATAATATATTTTTCTTAGCGTTTCGATGGCAATCTAAATGGACTCGACCCAGAATTCGTCCATCAGTTCCTGTAATGTGCTGACGACAGGACACGCAGGACACGATATTAAGTGTCCCATCGTTTGTGGAACTGCACCGCATTTGCACACCAAGGCGGAGTCGTCTATGAATCTCCATCTGAACAGGTTTTCCTTGCTTCGGCAAACTTGGGTCCGGAGTCTGTTTAAAGACTTCCAGGTTAGCCAACGCAACCCGTGTCCAGGTAGGTCCTTGTATAATATGACAAGGATCTAAATGTATGAACAAGTATTTTAGGAGCAGCTTAGAATCTAAACGTAGAATTTAAAAAAAAAGTGTCACCCTCTATTAAATTCCTTTCTTGCGCTCTAGATTGTCCACCTACAGCTTGGCTCTGACCGACATCGTCTAAACTCGAGCCATTTAGCCTTCTTTCTATGAAAGTCCATACTGCAACGCACACTTAACAGATTCGTCATTGCTTAGTTTCGAGATCACTTAAACACGAGCTACACGCTCAAGCGACACGCGTCTTGCGACAATGACTGTGGAAAAACAAATAAAAGAAGTTGTTTAGAGCATGACACGAATCACCACGACGCGACTTGTGGACCGACGGACGGAGACAGACGAAGCGCGCGTGTGTCTTTTGACGCAAGTCGCGTCACAAGTCGCATTGCGCGAGGCCGCGTATGCCAACGTCAAAGCGAAAGGCACGCTCATGCTTGCGCTCAGCCGCAAGGCTACGCAAGCATGACTATGGAAAGGTGTAAGCAGCTGAGTCGATATGGTTACGTTCCTACGTTGGATTGACACCAGTTGACGACAAACCGATGAAGAAAATATATTATATTATATCCAGTGCAAAGCTGAGACCTTTAATAAAATTTTAATAAATTGCCATATTTCGAGAATTCTTTTATCGTCGTTGGGAATTTGCTAGTTCTACAAATAGCCCAGGTTTATTAATATATTTTTTGCGATTAGATATTTTTCAGTTATTTTGTAAAAAAATATTCATATTATAAGACAGGTCAGGTAAATAATTAAGTGTATTTTGTTTCTTTGTACAATTTTACTGGTTGTTTCCTATAATAAGTGATAGATATAATTTTAATACAAGAAATAAAGATAAAATAGATCAACCATTTTTCAGATTAGCTAAAGTACATACATCTTTTATGGGGTACTGTGTTAAATGCTACAACAAAATACCTTGCCTTAAATTGCAATTAAATTAAAGAAAATTTAAAACTCATATAAAAAGTTCACTGTGTAAACAAGCATATTAGAGGATTATATCCAAGATAAGAATGCTTGGAATGCTGGTCCAGCTCCATAGGACAATCTAGGGTATAGACAAAATTAAACTTGTTGCTACTTTAATTGTATAGTTTATTATTTTTATGACATTGATTTACATTCTGTGATTACTTTAACTCACACACTGACATATTACTTGTTTACATAATTTGGGAAATCGTATACTTTTACAATGTTTGTAAATATGTGAACACCATGTATCTATCACCAAATTAACTTATTTATCATTGCTACGTTTATTAAATTCTTTTTACCTATTTTGGTAGGGTAATTTTTATTAAAGGTCGTCTTCACATATATAAATAAAACAAAGACGGGTTTGTTACAACACTTTTAGCTCGAGATCTGCTGGACCAATTTTCATAGTTTTTGATTCGTTGGATTTGTCTCCGCCCCGAATAGTAGAATACATCTACATAAAAACAATGAAAACTCGACGAATACATAAATTATGAAAGATGAATCATTTTAAATACCTAGATGTTCCTTTGTTTCGTACCGGTCAAACATTTGTTGTCTATCCTGTCAAATACTGTATAAGTCATTGTCTGTTTTTCCTAGCTCAATGGTATTTTTTTTTTTTTCTTCGCCCTACTTGGGCAGGCTAAGGTCTTGGACCATACCGCCTCGTCTTCAACAAGCTCAATGGTATATGTAATGAATAATGATTGACATTTTTATGCGTGCGTTCAGAAATAATGACAAATGATTAACATTTACGCGTGCGTTCATAAATTTATTTTGTGTAAATTTAAAGTTTCTATTTCCGAAAACAATTTCCAAGATTTATTCTATAGGTTAACGAAAGCGTAAATGTCTTTTTATGTTGTGTATGATTTTTCTAAGATAAATAATTACAAAGGTTAAAAAGTGCACTATCCAATAGTCTATGATCTAAACTATTGTCTATATCTCGAAAGTCCTACTATTTTAATTGTTTGTTTTGTGATGGCCGTGTTCTTGTTGACGAATCGAGCGGATTTAATTTCCTCAAAATTTTTGCAATTTCGTCTCATCAAAAGACGAGCTTATCAACAAAGTATTCCCAGATATCATTGCTAACCACAAAAATACTAAATGGTTAAGGGAGCGAGCAATTTTGGCGAATAAAAATAAAGATGTAGATGACCTAAATTTTATAATTCAGAATCAAATCATAGGTACTCTGTATTCATTCAAATCGATCGACTGTGTAACAAACGAAGATGAAGCCACTAATTATCCAACTGAATTTTTAAACTCCTTGGATGTGCCTGGTTTAGCACCGCACAATTTACAACTGAAGGTTGGCTCGGAAGTCATCATGCTTAGAAATTTAAACCAACCAAAACTGTGCAATGGAACGCGTTTGGTGATAAGAAAACTGATGAGCTATGTGATTCACGCGTCGATACTCAAAGGAAAATTTAAAGATGAGGACGTTCTCTGTATGTATTATTCATCATAATAAAATACTTTTATATATCTATCGATAATAATATTTATTTTGTATCATTGTATTACGTTCATCAAAGCCTAAATTAGTTCAGCTAAAAGTGAACACGACATTCATTGACTGTTAGGCGGTACGAAGTTCGCCGGGTCAGCTAGTAATTATATAATTAATGTATACAAAATACTGTAACACATTTTAGAAGAGTAACGGTGGAGTTTCTTGCCCATTCTTCTCCATACGAAACTACCTTTTGGAAGGGGCGACTAGAATCAATTCTATTTAAATGTAAATGTTTACGTTCAAAAGAAATATCCTATTTGAAATAAATGCTTTGACTTTGACTTTGAAGAGCCGGGAAGAAACTAAAAAATAATTGAATTAGTAGCGGTATCTACATCGCCACATGCGAATTACGCATCACACTGACGTCACGCAAAATCCTGCATCGCGCAAACAGAGTTTACCGCGCAACTAGCATATATACAACGTCCCGACATCAATCGTCGGGCAGTTGCCCACCAGACACGACACCCGTATGTTCGGAGGATCCTCCCTTTTCTATGGAGGTATGAGCGAACTTTACACGCTGTTCCTCATACCTCTAAATATTTTATAATGTTTTCAAAAGTTTAAGCCTGCCAACAAGTAGGTATTAGGTCCTTGAAAAAATAGAAAATACTCACAAAAGGCTCACTACGTGTGCACATTTACAAAATAGAAAATAATCTATAATCACTAACTATCGTTAGTTATTAAATCGTATCATGTACGGACTGCCATTGAAATATGTACTAGCGCTGTGACATTTTGGCTACTCATTGGTGACTTTTATGTAACTGTTACCTTCTAGTTTTGAGTAGCGTCGTGGATAATGGGTCTAAGCATCGCGAATCTGTGTCGTAACTTTAGTAATCGCCTAGTGGGTTGGGAAATATGTAGTAGCGCTAAGTGACTGCTTAATATCTGTTCATTTTTAGATGTCGCCCAGTGTAAGAGAAAACAGGCATCAAACTTTCGACGACTTTGTATAAATTAATAAACGTATTTCATATGAGCGGTTTAAATAAAATATGAATACTTATTTGTATTTCAAACAAAGATAAAAATAATCAGAAATTGTTACAAGTTATCAGCGCTACAATATGTAAATTAATATAAATAACAAAGAAAGTAAACGTAACAGTTTATTTACTGTCTACCACAGTGAGCACAAATATACAGGTCAACATTGAAACATGTTTACATAACCGTAGGGTGTAGGTACAAGACTATGACAAAAAAATTATGCTCTTTATTTTATGTTAATGTTGTTATTAAAAGCACAGAAACAGATAAAACAATAATGTTAGCGAATAGTAAAACCAATTTTAACATTATTTAGAATTTACCTCTATACATATTATAAAATAAAGTCTCTTTTCGAACGGAACAACGGATTTTAATGAGGTTTTCACCATCATTTAGAGAATTTTATGATAATATGTATAATACGCTTGCTGCGTACCATGGTTTCACCCGCATATGTCTCAATCCTGTGAGTATAAATCGGGATAAAAAGTATCCTATGTCCATCCAGCCGTTTTAGCGTCAAAGCGTAACTAACAAAAATACAAACAGACAAAAATCAAATCTTTTTTATTTTTTTATTTGATATCTCGCATGTCGGTCGGTTGCTTAACCGAAGTAGGATAAGCAACCGACCGACATGCGAGTTATCAAGTTTTTAAGCCATGGCCTTAATTTAGTAAATTAAGGCCAGGGCTTAAAAACTTATAAACTAGGTGATTACACGCTAAGGGCACACCCTATGGGGTACGGACCTTGGTTTAGGGCGTCTCTTGGGGAGGGCAGCAAGGGACAGGCTGGATCGGAATAATTATTAGGGGACGAATTTAAAACCACACGTTCAGCGGCGCGGGCTGGCTCGAGCAGGAGACGGGAATTAGGGCGTCGCGGCGGGCCTCGGCGGCGAGGTCGGAAGGACGGGCGGCAGTCCGTTTCTGTGTTTTCTTAGAGTACTGGTGGCCTTGCTACTCTCCTAGAGGAGAACAGTGGCGTCGTCGAGGATAATTAAGGTATGCCTCGGGTGGCGTATTTTACTTATGAGGGAGGGAGTGTAGCGGGCGACCGCTTTTATCAGGGGATTGCTGTGCTTTATGCCACAGTCAAAGAAACGCTTTGCAAGGCGTCTCATGAGCTGGTGGATGGTGGGCATTTTAAAGTCAAAGTGAAGGTTCATATTACAGACTTAGGAGGGGGCTCGGGTAAATTTTCTAAGGAAACGGTTCTGGAGGGTCTGCATCTTATGAAGATGGCGTGGCTTTGCGTGTTCAAATACGACGCAGGCATAGGCCGTGATGGGACGGATGCCTGCAGTGTAGACGCACAATTTGCACTTTAGAGTGACAATTTGCTGCGGGCGGTTAGAATCAATGGAAACCTACCGAGAGCGAAAGTTGGGCGCGAATGAGCCATCTTTATGTGCTCACTGAAGGTAAGGTGGTGGTCAAGGATTACACCTAGGTATTGAGCTCGCTTCTCCCAAGGGATCGGCTTGCCGTACATAGTGATCGGGCTAGACCCTTTTTTTTCTCTTTGTAGCCTAGATTAACATTATATTTATTTAATTTTAATTGCATACCTGTTTTCAATGTATTCAATTTATTCTTTTTAGTATATTCTTTTAATTTTATTTTCATATCAATTTATGGTCAATATCTTTATTCATAATCCAATTAATAATTAATTATAATGTAATCAATTTAATCAATTATAATTTAATCAGCCAATCACATGCCAATGATTTTTTAATTATTTTTTTAAGTTTTTTATGGCATTGAATGTTATGATAATTTTTCTTTATTAGTTTTGGAATGTAGATGTATGTAGAAGTTTATTGTACCTATGTAGAAGTTCTAATTTCAATAATTTATAAATATGTTATGTGAAGCCGTTTTCTGTGCATGTGGTGTTAACCTGTAATTGATTGTTGCACTTGTAAATGTTGCTCTAGTCATTAAATCAGAAATGTATATAGTGTAAACAGTTGTTGGTTAACCTAAATAAATAATAAATATTTACATGGAATAAAGTAATCTCGATGTTATGACAAGACGTTAAATGTGTGCGAAGCGGAAGCGGGGGGTGGGTCTCTAGTAATTTATATATTATTCTGTCAATCAAACTGAAAGCGTTTACTTAAAATAAACCAATTACCTCAACTGGGCAAAGGTCTCACCATAGCTTTACACTCTTCTCTGAACGTTGCCTTCTCCGGTCAAACTCCCATAAACGGTACTAAGTCATAACGCTACCGTTTCCAAGGCCGTTTTAGAGATATTCAGAATAAAATATCGTTGTATGAGATCTTTATCACTGTATGTAATCTGTGTGGTTCTTTTTTTTTTATTCGTGTAATATAGTTCTTGTAACCAATTTACAAAAATAAGTTTAATTTATCATTTAGGTACTGCCAAATATCTCGGCAACGTGATACTTCGGGGCTCCGTATCTATTTACACTTTATGTTTATTCAAGTGACCTCTACCCATTTGCATGCCAAATACATTGTGTTCCGAATCTTTTAACAAAAATCAAGATGGTGACGGGTGGCTATGCCAGCTTCCATAGAAAAATGTCCGAACCCCTTTGCTCGATGCTAAATGTCTATAGAAATGTTATGTGTGTCGCTTTAACAAAATAAAGTTCGTATCACGATAAAGCCGCTAGCAGGTGAGAGCAAACCATTTAGGTAATCCAATAAAGCGCGTGGATAAAATTACTTAACACGTTACCGAGCTAATTAACTGGAAACGTGGTCTTAGCTTTATTTCTACTCTTGTTTTTTCTTGTTTTTTTTTTTTTTTTTTTTGGTTAACTCATTAAATTTATACATGTATGTTTTTTTTTTTTCCCTTCATAAAATGTCTAGAGTTAAAAATTTACCGTTGTAATGTTAATGTTATTTAGGTTAGTTCGGGGTGAGAGCCTGGTGATCCGTCACACAGGGTATCCTAGTATGGACGCCAGTCTCTCACAAAGGATCATATTTTATGCTTTTGTCTAAATGTTAAACTTGTTTCTATTGTGAACCTTTGTGAAGAGAAAAATAAAGATTATTATTATTATATTATTATTTAACTTGACTATGACAAAATAAACTTCAGCTAAAGTATACACAATTCTACCTGTATGTCGCAAGATTAGACATTTGCGACACTATCACAATATCTAAAACAAATGAAGTTTTTTTTATCAAAACACTACAGCTGAGGAAAAGGCTTTCCTTCGAAAGATATACGATCGTAGCGACACCACGCTGTAACGGCAAAAAACATAATCCTTAAAACAAAGAGCTCTCTAGAACTACTCATTCTTCACATTTCATTTGATATCAATCACGGCTTACAAAGTCTCGGTGGCACTCGGCAGCGCTCGGTAAACTTCGGAACTTTAGTTCGTAGCGGCTGTACTCCAGTTTATCTACTCAGCTACGGGGATCGCACGTGCCGGCGTAGAGCGCGGCGTAGCAGCGTAGCGGGAGGTTCGAGCGTACTACGGACTACGAGTCTCGAGGTTACGTAGTGAAGTGACTTTAACTTTTGTGGTGAACGCTTCAAGTGAAAATTACGAGTATGTTCGTGAAATTGTGAGTTAATTGAAGGATTAACACTGAGTTGTTTTGGTTCACATCTGTGATTGTTACATGGTAAGTGTTTCTGTGCTGTATACCAATTTACGCGCTTACGGTCGTTAATTAAACTTAATGGTTACTGCTTTTTAACAATTTTATAGTTTGGGGCACGGTTTAAATTCGGTGTAGGTATTTGAGGACCCGTTTATTTATGGGATCTGTACCTTTTGTGTTTCTATAATTACAGTTTGTGTACTATTATTACATGATAAGAAACAAAAAAAAAACGATTATTTTGTTTTTCATTCGATTTATTTTAGGTTTGTTACTGGATCGAAATATGGGTTTTAATTATTATTTATGAATTTTAATCAATTTCGGATGCAATCATATTATATTGTTTTATAAGTATTATACGTTGAGCAACTGCGCATCATTCTACAGTAATATTATGTTTAGTGTATTTTCCATTTATATTAAATATGAAAGGGTCTCCGCGTGTTAGGTAGGACTTGTTTCCCCACAGAAGCTTACCAAAAGACCTTATAATATGTAATTAAAAAAGAATCATGTTTTTGAACAAACCCACATTCATTGAATTAAAATATTTACTTTAAAATGTTAAAAATACGATTACTGACCAAAATTATATGTTCTGCGACATAAATCATTTGCGTTAGTAAGATAACATAAACTTAACACAAAATGCATTGTCTAGGTCTAATGTATTTGAATGTATGGTATGATAATTTATACAAACGTTTTATAAATTTTTCATTAAGTAGGTATTGAACGTCAGAAAAATAATGCACGAGAATATTACTAAACAACTAAATATTTACACTTAAAACTAAATTAGAATAAATAACTAATTACATACATGCCATTAATTTGGCGAAAATTCACTTGATAGGTTTCGTTAGCGTGCCAATTAAAACAAATATATTTTCTTTATAGCTGATTTTTTTCGTGGTTTTAATGACGCTGTAATTCTTAGGAACGAACAATAGCATCTTCGATATTAAAATCATAATTTATTAGCTAGTAACTAGTAACTACCCCACTCCGAAACAAAATATCTTTTGTTTCATAGAGAAGGGTCAATTATTACTCACTCAGATTTTCACCTATATTGGCGGCTTTTGACCAATTCATAGAGGTTTGCTCTCAAAATGATTGTTTATTTCACCACTGGCTGTTGCCCGTGATTTCGTATGCGTGAATTTCATTCCGTCATGCTTGAATACAAATATCCGTGATCAAAAGTAGCCAATGTATTTTTTTCAGTTCGACGTATCGACCTAAACACAGACAGGTTTACTTTCGCATTTATAATATTAAGTATGGAGTAGTTCCTTTTAGTTCAGATTCATAATAAAAACTACCGACCAAATTCGCAACACCACAATACGCTATAAATACAAGACAGGTATCGCCGATGTTGGCGCAAAGCTGATGTGGGACTAAGCGGGTCACACCTATAGGATGCATCCACACAGATGAGCCAGAATCATCACCCAGTGGGTGCTTGAATACAGGCGTCGCCACCGAGACCAGCCTAAGAGACGCTGACGTGACGATTTGGACTCGTTCCTAACCTATTGGACGGAGGAGGCACCACATATAGAATAGTGGAATATTATCCGGAGACCTTTGACAGCAGTAGGACAACATAGATTAAAAGAAAAAAATAAAAAATTAGCAGGTAATTGAAAAAATATATATATTAGGTCGACATAGGCCCTTCGAGTACCTAAATGTTATTATTTATTTATTTATTTTAAAATGTTCACCCACAGCACATACATACAGATAGTAAATCAGACGGTAATGTTCGACGGTAAACACAACATTGACAACAACGACGGCAGATTATCGCTTACAATTTTTTCAATATCAAAGAACTAGTTGTCATATTAACACCAATTTTACAATTTTCCAAGTTCTTATTACGTACCATTTGTGTGATTTGCGTCCCTATAGACAATTGCTTTAAATGGCGCGTAATTTTAATTTAGAAGATTTCTCCTTACTACGAGCTACTATTTAAATTAATTACTATTAAAATAAGGCACGAGCTAGTTGTGTTTAGGGTTTTGCAAATAAATGTCTCCTCGGTTTTGAGAGCTCAATTTTGATTTTAATAAGGTTGCATGATATTAAGTCATAAACTCAACTCAAAGCATTTATTTCAAATAAACCAATTACAGGCACTTTTGAATTGTCAAGGGGTCGGTCAGTCAGAAAGATGAAGTAAGTTGCCTATTTCAAAGCGTACGCGTAGGTACCTACGTAACTATTGAGAAGAACGGGCAAGAAACTCCACGGACACTCTTTTAAAGCAAAATATGGTTACAAAAAAATTGGTTACATAATTCATGTTGAAATTTTACACGTGTGAAAACGATGTAGAAAGACGTGTATATTAAATATACAGGAAGCCGTTTTAGTTTTCAAACTAAAACATAGCGTCGAAAAAATTCCTCCTCATCGCTGTCAACTGGTAATGAACCCAAGAGACTGGCGGCATTGCCACGTTGTATGGCAATGCTTAGCCTCTGGCCAAGTTAAAAGCCAGCCTTTAGGTCACGGGAAGTGTCAACCAGTCCTTTGGAGATTTCGTTTAACAAACTATGCCCACTTGGACCCCACGGCCCGAGGGTTTCAGCCCCAAACGGCTCGAAAATGTAATTACCGATAAAGTGTTACAGCGTCACAGACGCTGAAAGTTAAAAAAAATATACCAAAAATAGATGCCTACTTACGAATGAAGCCCTTTTGACCTATGTAGTGTTCATCTTTATCAAATAATTAACGCTAGTTAGCTGAATCATTAGGGCACATTGTTTTTTCCCTTGAGACTGAGACTTAGATGTATAGCTTAGGAGCTAGTACAGGTTAATTAATTACGCGCAATACAATACCTAATTACAGCATCCCAGCGACCGTTCCATAGACAGCTCAGTGTAGTTTGTTTTGGAACCCTAATTTTCAAGCAAGCCCAACTCGCTCTTGCCCGGTTTTTTTGTTAGTTTATCACACTCTGTAATGGTTCCCAGTTCATTTTTTGTCTTCTTCGAGCAGGTAATTTCGCAACGGTTTATTTTCAGTTGTGGTGTGACCCAAAAAGAACTCCAGGAGATTAAACAAACTTTATACCTATTATGATTCACGTTTAAACTGACAAACATTTCCTATGTACTTTTTACACGTTACGTTACAATTTTCAGTCTCCACTTCACAGGATCTATTGTTTGTTGCCTTCGAAGCCTCTTTTATCTTGTTTCCCCCTTGAGATAAGTAATTTGTTCGTGACGTCAATGTTTGTTAACTTTGCCGAGACATTTGACAAGGTACTTATTTCTTTTCTTTCGTATCGAACGTTTGTACAAGCGATCGTACGATAAAGAGTTCGAGTTTAAACGAAGCCTTCGGTTTTTAATCATGCATGGATTTGAAAGCAATTTACCTATAATTTATGATTCCTTTTCTCTCTTTTAGGCTCGTGTTTTTCGAGAGCTTTAATCATCTATCTCGGTCTTTTTACCCGACTGTCGCGAAGCTCAAAGAGAGGGTATTGTTTTTATGAAGAAGTCTGAAGAATATCGAACATTTAGGAGTGTATCGCCATGGGCTTTAATATCATCTTAAATATCTTCATTTAAAATAAATTAAAAGAATATTTTAATTGTAATAAGAAGTGGTAGCAACCATAGGGGGACGGCAATGCAGTAAATAAAAACATTGGCAATTTTGGCATAGGAGTATTTTTATAATATGTAACTATATCGAAACATCGAAATTAAAAAGTTATTTTCCCCCATAATCCTAATAGGAAAGTGCGCGCAAGATAAATCTGAGCGAGTGTTTGACCTTCAAGACTATATTCCAGCCAGTTCTTTTAATCACTTTCTGTATAATGATGGCGATTATTTACTTTGGAAAACACGGAACATAGCAGACTCTCTTGACACCTGATATAAACGAGATGGCGGCAAACGATTACTTCCGAGTTCGGCCGCGCGCAGACTTATTTTGCGCGCACTTTAGTGATGGGCTGACTATGGGTTTTGCCGACTAGCTGTTGTGGATAATTGGATATTATGTATTTGATTTAATGTTTATTTGTAGACAGGAACTGGGACTAGGAGTTAGATACAGGTACGAAATTAAATCGATTGTCGTATAAAAACCGAATATAAAAGATATCTAGATCAAGTCAATCGTACTTACCTACTCTATACTTATAGTCAATAAATCTTAGCCAATTAAAAACATACCTATGAATCACCTTTGCCTATATTTCGCATAATCCAATAATTTTAATTAGGATAACAAGAATCAGCTGAGAATCCAATGTGACGTGAAGTAGGACTAATTACGATCAATACTTCGGGCGAGTGGCGTCAATGTATGCAGATTTCAGTGAGCCTTAAAGTCGTGTTTATAATAATGGTGAAAGCATAAAATATTGTACATTATGTTATTATCATTCCAGTTTCATTAATATCAACCCTGTGCATACACTTGATTGTTCAATTTGAAATTAACTTTTTTTTTTTTTTATTATCTGTCTTGTAACATTGTAGTTATATGTATTTTGCCCTGAGGACGGCCGCTCAGTAGACTAAACTGTGCGAATTTCGCCAATAAACCAGAATGCGATCAGAACATCTACTTATAGTTCAAGAGCATTGTAGTTGTAAGATAAATGATTTTATTTATATAGGTATTATATATAAGTAGGATTGTACAAACACTTTTACACGTCAATCGTATTTCCTGATGAGGTCGGCGTTTCCTATCTGACTACTCTGAGAAGAAAGGCCGAAACAAACTCAGAGGTCACAGTCTCTTTTAAAGTCCAGACAAAATCTTGGTCAGCTCATGTGAAGGCTATGTAGATCGGTGTCTGAAATGGTATTTTGAATGGTCTTTGATACGTAAGATAAGATCATTTTTAAGTCCAAAACATGTGTATAGACACAACATACGGCATACAAGATGTGCCTATAGGTACTGCTAATATTATGTTGGCAGTCACTAACAATAGCGTACGAAACTGAAGGTGCGTCCAAACTGCGAGCATTCCCGCGTAATGAGCATTGAGCATTTTAGCAGTGAGTGAGTACACTAAACCGAGCATTAAAAAGCTCAAACATGGACGTACCAACGAGCACCGCACTTTCGAAACATTCATAAAAGTCCGAAAACTAATTATTAGCTTTTGTCTAGTTCAAATAAGATGTTTAATTCATTTATTTAATTTAATTTTTTTCATTCATTTCACCTTTTTTTACATTACATTACGATATTGTGCCATTGTAAAAAAAATAAAAATAAACTTATTATTAGCTCGCCATGGAGTTCTCAGATTTTTTTTGAATGTTCGCGTGTACCTAGGTATGCTTTATCCATGCATGTACATTATGACTATTTTTATGAGACAAGTAACAATAACCCCACAGTTTTTTGTGTTTTAGTCACTCGTATAGATACTCCAAATTATTTTTATTTCTTTTCCAAACTTTGCCCCACACTAGGAATTTCTCCTGTATCGTGGGTGCGTTTACAAACATTTAAACTCACATACACAAACAGCCAGACCCGGAACAACTACTTGCAGGTCATACAAATATTTGTTCCGTGCGGGGATCGAACCCGCGACACGTAACGCAGCAGTCAACCGCTTAACCACTGCGCCAACCAACCGTGCCGTCAATTCAATCAATTTATTTATGATGGCAGTCCAACGATTAGTTCACAACTTAGGCTTGTCATATAAGTACTATAGCGAACGTGTCACTTAAACGTGTGCACAACGCTTACACAGTTTCCCTGTTTGAATCTAATCATAAATAAGAAAACAGCAATGTTTTACAAAGAAAGGCGTAGGTATCTTGCTAACATGCTCAAAGCTTCGCCCTAGCTCCCCGATTGTACCAGGAACTACTTACAATGTAATCAGAGATAATTAACTGACCCCGCTACGTTCTACATAAATCTTTTGCTTCCTCTATCTTAATTGTCTTACGTATGCGTTTTCGAGAGAGATAAATATAATGGGTCGGCAAAGAACCAGTAGGCAATTTTTGGTGTTGCAGGTCTAATTTCGTGAAAAAACCATGAGCTCTCATCAACTCATGTTTCCGTAGAGTATTTTGTGCGAGTCTACTTTGTTGAAATTAACAGCCTGTGTCAATAGCAGGCAGATTAAAAATATATTGACCAAGTGCGTGTTGGACCACGCACAATGAACAGTTCGGTAGTTGGCATGAATTTTTCCAAAAAAACAAACATAACGTTGTCGTTGATAATCATGTTATTCCATACATTCTCAGATAGGAAGGATAGCGGGATAGGGGGATTCTCATTCTGAGATAGGAGCCTTTTTGGCCTCGCACAGGTCTTCTCTTTATTTTTTATTGTTTTCATGATTTTGTTACATTTAATGTTTTTATTTTTATTTTTAATGTTTGTATTTCTATTTCCTGTGCGTGTCCCAAATAAAATATTTTTCTTTCTTTTTTATTTACATTCCAAACTGCAAATGTATGTTTGTACGCACAATATTGAGAGGTTTACCATGTTTTTTTTAAGACTTCTCTTAGAGTTAGAGTTGATAGTAGGATGAGTATCAAACTGCCAGTGACTTTTGGAGTGCCTCAGGGCAGCATACTTGGCTCGACCCTCTTCTTGATCTACATAAACGACCTCTGTCAACTCCACCTTAGTAATGGTAAAATTTTCACATTTGCTGATAACACGGCCCTCTTTTAAGTGGTGGTAGTTGAAATGAGGTATTTTATGTTGCTCGACAGGGGCTCAATAGGATTACAGAGTAATTTGCTGACTCTCAATGTCTCAAAAACCAGAAACGTAGCATTTGTACCTCGATCGAACACGCTACTCCTACGTTCAATTTCTTTGACGGCTCAAACGTGCTTGTCAACCTACCAACTATGTGCACGTCCCTCTCTTCAAACTACCGATCATATTAAATATATTGGAGTTATATTGGACCAATTCCTCAGCTTCAAACCACATATACACGTCTTGATAACGAGATTGCGCAAACTCATTTACATCTCAAAAACACGTACACACGAAGAGTTTAAAACACGTAGCCGACCTTCGTACCATAAAGATGGTCTACTACGCCTTGTGCCAGTCGCTTATAGACTACTGCATCATAACCTGGGGAGAAGCTGCTAAAACGCACTAGATAGAGACTGAAAGAGCTCAATGTGCTATATTTAAGGTGGCTGTGGGCCTTTTTTTTTTTTTTTTTTTTTTTTTGAGGATGGGAAATCATCAAATGACTCCTCCCGCTCTGGGTGGAGCGGAAGGGAGTGTCAGACTCTTACTGACTAAAACCCACCCGTGTTCCTTCCTTGGCCCTTTATGTTCCGGGTCAGCGGTACCCCTTTTGGATGATCCCGCTTTCCCGGCAGGCTTGGGCCCTAGTGGACCCCCTCTATGATGCTGACATCTCTTTGAGGCGCGCGTGGAACACGTACGCGCCGTCCAGCACGGGCCTGGTCCTGATCGGACGGTGAGCTACCCATTACTCACCGCCCGCAGGCCCGCGCCTACGGTGGCCGGGAGTCGTCACGCGGCTCCCGACGCCCGGAGCGTCCACCGCGGCGGCTTGGACGGGAGACTCTCTCCCTCTCCCGTCCCGCCACCTCCTTCGCTGGCTGTGGGCCTTCCCTTCCGCTTTCCTACAGTCGACTTGTACAAGAAGTCGGAGGTACTTTCTATAAGACAGACTTTCTTTCTGCACACAGTTCTCAAAAAGCACTCGCAGCTGGTTTATAATTTGGATCTATTGAAAGATAAACGAAGAAAGGGTACTGTTTGCAGAAAAGAGTATTTCCGTACAAGTCTAGCCCACAAGTTTTTCGGTCACAGGGATTATCTTTATAATATTACTAACCAGAGTCTAAATATTAATGCATTACATAAACCCAGTCTTAAACAAAAAGTGACTAAATAGTTGAAAATCCTTTGCTATGATGATACAGATAAACTGCTCCACACAATTAAATAAATATCATCCCCCATCCCATCCAGATCTTTGTTGCGAATTTCAATATTATATGCTCGTATGGCTCCATAATTCCGATTTCCAACGTTCACACAGACACTTGTATTCAAATAATTACCATTCAGATATACATTCACCACAATTCACCGACACGTTCACCACCATTCACCTACACATTCATCACACACCCTTTGACTGCTTTTGTTGTTACTTTTATTTATATTTTCATTTATTTATTTTTGATTCTAATTGTTTATATAGAATTCATTTAGTTTAAAACTGTTAAGTGCTGCAAAACCGTTATGAAAGATTATAAAATATAAACTTTTTTTTTTTTTTTTACTGTAATCTAAATGTTCTCCCATACATGGATATACGCCATGGTCTATTCTCAAACAGCAATTGTAAGTTTGTAACCGCAAAAACATTGTATTATGGTGAAAAAACTACAAATTAACGAATTTCGGAAATTTTCTTTTCTTGTGCTGTGAGATCTTGCTTCTTGCCAAATTTCATGATCTTAGGTCAACGGGAAGTATAGGTTTTGATTTATCTTATTCCATTGACTTAAAAGCTTGATTTTTTTAGAGCTCCAAGGGACCGTAGACCTACCAAGTATTTGATATTATTTTCGACTTGATACCTCCATGCGTTCCTTACAAAAGGGGTCTTCCCAGAGAGACGGACGGACAACGGAGTGATCCTATTTGGGTTCCGTTTATTCCTATTGAGGTACGGAACCCTAAAAAACTCAGATGTACCTAACGGTTGCTAGAGAAACTGCTGCGTTATATCACGGGTTCGATTCGAATGCAAAACAATGATACATTTTTGGATAATAAAAGTTCGGTCTCATCGGAATTGTGCCCGGTAAAACAACCATTTGACAAGTGACATAATTATCTAGAAAATTTGGGTAAAACAGAACACAATACAATCTACCAAAGCTTTTGAAAGACCCGCGAGTTAAGGGTCATATAAAAAAAAAAAACTACCTATAAGTATATTACAAATTAAAGTGGTTTGTCCGTTTCTGTCTGTGTGACTGCGTTGGTCCTCTAAACTACGCAACGGAATTTGATGCCGTTTACATCATTAGAGAATTCATTCCGGTAGGTATAAACCTACCAGAATTAATTCTCTAAATGTATCAATTTAATGAATTATACACATAAGTGTATTTGAAATACATTTATTCATTTATTTATTGAGGTACACCAACAGCTTATGTGTATGACATATCTTAAGTACTACCTATTAATAGGTAACAATAGCCTCGGACTTACACAGTCGCCAATTACAGGATAACCAGCGATCACAGAAATAGGTGATAACACATAATAATAATAAAACTACTATACATTTTTGAAATTATGGCAAAATACTTCTTAAACTTATGATTAATAACAAAAAGGAAAATAAAATTACAAGACGAACAATATTGCAATTTTACCCACTTACTTAAGAATAAGACTAAAACAAAATAAATTTAAATAAAAATGAGATCTTATGGAAAGTATAACTTCTAAAATAAAGTATGAAGAGTTTCCAAAATATACTAACATAACAAATTATCAGATTGCGTTTTTCGGGACTTCAGTATTTTGGCTTTATAGACTTAATTATACATTAATATTATACTAACAAATAATATAGAAATCTCGATGTTTTAGTTAAGTCGTAAAAACCGTGCGAAGCAGGCGCTGGTCGCTAGTTCATTTATAAAAAGCACGCGAATCTATTTAAAATAGTAAGCAAACAGTTTCAGGTTTTTAGGTCGACGCCACAGCGTCACGGTATAACTCATTTCCTTGACTCTCGCAACCTGCCCGGATGATAAGCAACTAGTTGGTTCGTTTGATAGACTGCACGGGTTAAGTCAAACTTTGACGTATTATGACATGCTTGTTTCCATTGATACTTGTTTTGGAATCGCTAGGAGAAAATAAAATATTATTCGATTAATGATTTTTGAAGTAAAACTTCTTTAGGCACGCTTGGCTTGGGGAGTAAGCTGGCGAATGCATGACGAGAGCGTTACGAAAAGTGTGATCGGGCGAGGCGAACGCATATGGATGGAGCTAAAGAAGTTTTACTTCAGTTGTGTGGTCTAAAGCACACTCGTTTTTTTTATGGACAATACTTTTTGATTGGCAATGTGGTTAGTAAATATAATTATTATTATCTTGAACATCATTTTGTACTTAGACATTTATTTTAAATTTTATTTAGTAACATTTTGATTTGAAGTTTTTCAATATTAATTTATGTAAGTATGTATAAT
The DNA here is from genome assembly GCA_937001585.2 of Brachylomia viminalis. Classification (NCBI taxonomy): domain Eukaryota; kingdom Metazoa; phylum Arthropoda; class Insecta; order Lepidoptera; family Noctuidae; genus Brachylomia; species Brachylomia viminalis. The sequence continues at coordinate 12,460,587 of OW443298.2, read as the reverse complement.
TGTAATAATTCTGACTGTGACATTTTAATCTATAATTTTACTTCTGGATAGCTGCTAATCATTAATCGAATATTTTTTTTTTTATTGTGTCCTAAGGCATCCTCTCCTACGCAAAAATTATAAAAATTGTTAAGAAGCTGCTTCTTAACAATTTTCATAATTTTTGCGTGCCTATTTCCAGGCAGAATGTACATAGCTCATTAATATCTAGTCCACTTGTATTAAACATAGACTACTATTATAATACTAAAGAGTATTTAATGTAACCTACATTTGTTGCAAATAAATGATTGATTGATTGATTAATAGTGACCTTATTGACGATGTTCTTCAGAAAGATCAGGTTCGTAGTATTCGCTACCAGCGTGCGTGTATGACTAGAAGGCCAATTCCCGTAATTAAAACGTTCAAATTCAAGTCGCAATCTCATCTCAGCGACAGTCTAATGTCAAAAATGAAGGTAAGCGCTATACAATTTTTGACAGATTGACACTGAGATTAGAATGCGAACGTTCTTAAAAATACAAGAATTGCCCCTCTGATCTATGAACGTAAACGAAGCAAAAAGAGTAGATACCTATCTAAGGATCGTAGCAGGTGGCTTTTGTAATTTCTGCCTTCCCCCATTGGACAAAAGGCGTGAGTTTATGTATGTATATGTATGTGTTTTATTATTTAATTATTTAATACTTCAAGCACAAAAATGTACAAAGGCCATAGCATGCATACGCTTCATTTATTTCAGTCGAATCTATTTGACTAGACACGTTTAAGAGCGTTTATACCTTATGAGTGGCAACGTCGCAATTTAGTGTCATATTTCGTGGTTTTAAATTTTTATCATTTAATCGGAGCTATATTATAAAAATCTGTTTAATTAACTTTTTAGAATTACGTGAAAGTGTTTAAAAAAGTAAGTAGGTAATGCTTACAGTTATTTTACAATGAAAATAACGCCCTGCAAGTTTCCAATGTATTATTTGCATATAAATAGAACTACCGAACGAACGATTTATTTTCTTTTTTTTGTTGGAATGTAGACACAAGCACTTTTTATGACGCACTTTTTTTTATATTCACTTTTAAACACTTTTTTACACTATTTCTTCCTCGTAGTTTTTTGAAGATGGCTCGGTGGCCCCCATCCGCATGCGTCGACGGAAAAGAGATCTCCTCATAGTCGTCCTATTTATCTCATTGGTGATCCATTTTTTATGGCACCTTTTGTACAGCCGATACACGAAGCCCAACACGCCGAGTAGTAGTATAAGCAGAATACAGGACAGAATAATATTAGATGTGGACATATGAAAGCGAAGTTCCTCTGCTGTTGCTTGGTTATTGCCTGCCGCCGCGTTTTGAACGATCAGGGTCTCCTCTTTAGACTGCTGCTTGTCCATTTTCGTGGAAGATTTGTACAGTCCTGCTGACGTCTAGTCCGTAGGTCTAAAAAATCAGTACTTGTCCCATTATCACTATTATTTTTCGTTACTCATCGAAAGATATATGAAGTCGCACTCAACGTCTCAAGTTCGCGCAGCGCGTATAAATTCCTCTGGCAGGGTCGCCATGTAAGGTGCGGTGTTGATGGTAAATGAAACCAGCGAGTGCCCGAATAATACTGAGAACTGAACTGGCGGCTATATTTCATAAGATAGTGCATATAAATGGTTACAAAGGTGCATAGATTATAGTAATACAGATCTTAAAGTAGGTAATTAATACAACCCTTACACTATATTAGTATGGTTTTGTATCGCTAGAAGACATTTTTAGAGGTATCTTCGTGACTTTTTTCTATCGTACCAAATTAGTTGTATTACGTTTTCAACACAGAGTCTAACTTGCGTGAATCCTGAAAAATATCACATAATTTTCTGATTTGGTTTACTGCAGTGGATCATATACTTTCAGGCATTATAAAACTTGCGTTTAGGTCATGTAGTCCCCTTAAACAGAGAGTCAGTTGTACAGAAAGTAAAAGCTAGTTTCAACAATGATAGTCACTTTATTGGATTTTGGTACCTATAGAACGTTGAAGTGGTTTAATATCAACCGCATGAATCGATTGCTTAGCAAATAGTGCCTGGATGGGTAATCATTATTTGCTTAGGGAACGTTGGGCCTACTTACAAACTCATTTGTATTATGTATGTGAATACCAGACATTGTAATGATACTAAATACTGATATCAACCGCATGTGGTCTAGACTTAAACCAAGCCTCATATTTGGGAAGGCTCGGCTGTGGTATAGTAATTGAGCAGCATGTGCGTGAAATGGCTAGCTCTACCGTTTTCACCCTACTTACTCTCTGGCGGACCTTTTTGATAGCCGACTATGTCCACCGTTGGACCTAGATAGCTCTCTGACGTTGTAAGTGGGTATTGTGATATGCCTTTGATGGTGTACTAACAATATATTATCATCCTATCCATATTATTCATCAAAGGTTGAGGAAACACTTCGCAACACCGTTTAGGCACTACAAACAGGTGCAACACGTGTCGCGACACAAAGGCACCGCCTGTCGCTTGACGAGCGGTGCCTTTGTGTCGCGTGCGATTCACGACGCGTGTCGCGCCTGTTTGAACGAGCCGTTAGTTGATTTAAAAAACTTGTCTTTACCTAATGTAGTTATGTGTAAACACATCATAATTATTCAACTGTTATTTTAGCACAACGGAACAACTTAGAATTCTTTCCATTTCCAAAGAAATTTTTGTGTTCCTTCTTGAAATAAAATGCTGTGCAAACTTTAGTTTGCTGTTCCCTACTAACATTCTGATTGTGTGTCAAAGCGTTGTAGACGTTTCAGACTTTGAGGCACAGTTATTTGAATAAAACTTGCACCTCTCTAAAATACTAGTTTGAATTTATTTTCTTATGTGGAGAAGTCAAAGCAAATGTTCCCACTGTGTCGTGACGACAGATTGTCGTACCGTTCAACGTGTCGTGCCTTGATTTTGGTGAAGCTATACAAATAGCTGCCAATGCTGAATGTGGTCGTCTATTAAGCCAGTTTTAAGGTAAACACTTGGCAACGTAACATACCCTCATGTGAATACGAACCTTAAGTCGTTAATTAATTTAATTAACATTAGACGATGTTAGGAATTTCTAACATACATAAGTTTACCTCTGGCTGTGTTCGCCCCGAGATATTTTTTGTCTAGGCATTATACAGCTCGTAATGCATTTTAGCAACGGTAGCGCAGTATTCTGATGGGAAACTACACGTGCTAGCTTTCTACCCAAAATATGGCCAGAAAAATATTAAAAATAAAAAAAGTATTTTGGGATTGTTACCATTTAATAGGGAGGTAATTTTTATGTGATGATGTGAGCTGAAATAGAAGCTTCTCATTGGTCGCTTTAACTTATGGTACACTGGGTTCATTTCAAAGCAGTTGATGCTGAAGTGTTTTCGGATGTAAAACATTAATAACCAAAGTTTTTTTTGTGCAATTAATAAAAGAAGCTTTTAAATATTATAAATATGAAAGTTGGTATGTTTGGATGTTTTTGTTACTCATTGACGCAAAAACGGCAGAACGGATTTGAATGAAATTTGGCACAGAGATAGTTTATAATCTGGATTAAAACTCGAACTTAGGATACTTTTTATGTCCGCCAGTTCCCGTAGTCTGCTAGCTTTTAATAAAAACGTCTACTTACTTACTTACTTAAAATGTTGAAATTTTCATTTGTACCGCGAACAATAGAGATTTTCAACACAAAAAAAACGGAGGTATAAATATTTATTCAGCAAGACGTAATGATAAAACGATCATTCCGGGGCTCTGAAAGCAGGCTTTGATTTTGCGAAAACATATGAAAAATATCAGTAGTGTGTTCGCTTGCTGCCGGTCCATAGAATAGCCCCCCAGGGCGTGTAATATCCATAAAATATGCGTTTGTCCGAGCACAAAGCAACAGGACCGCCGCGCCGGCTGGCTGTATTCACAGAGAAATTCCAAATATTTCAATAACATACAAGTAAACCGTGAATTTTATTAAAAGAGAACGAGCGTCAGTGTGTGCTATTTCCAAATGGAAACAACACATTTAACTAAAAACATTTGGCGTGAAAACGGAATAAAAAAAATAACAATTTAGAAGTTTTTGACTACATCACTTTCAATAAAGAAAATGCTTTTTTGGACCGTGAAACGAAATTACTGTAAAAATATGCCATGAAAGTTTTGTTCTGAAAAACTAAAAAAAAAATGGAACGTTTCGTTAGTTACAATTCTATATTCAGTTCGTGAACTAACTAAAATTGTTCTCTGGTGTTACTTTAGTTAGGTAGACTTTTTCCATAAAAACATATTGTCCCTTTTTTGTGGTGGAAATTTAATAATAGTATAAAGTAGTAATAGTGTAAGTGTAGTAAGTAGTAGTGTGTATTCTTCTCTTCTTGGTCTCACACACTATTGTCTGCATTTATTTTTCCTATCTCCTTTCGCGGGTCTGCTGGAAGAAATTTCTTAAGAAACAAGCAGTACCTTTGTACTCAATTCTGATTTATGTCCTATCTGTATCTGTTTTACTGTGTGTACATAAATAATACAATATTTATTTGATATAAAGAAGTACACGTATACAGAGTGACGCTTAATTTAAGCGTGCTAATTGCCTGTGTTATAGGGGTCATCCATCTGTCCATTATGGCTGTTACGATAGTTACACATCTGTAAAGTGCAGTTTTGCAAATTATGTTGGACTTCTCCACCCAATACCCGTAAGCTAAGCTTGAGAGATTATTTCATGGAAACTTGAGTTGAGCTTAAGTTAACCAAACAAACTCTCGAGCTACATCGATGCTTCCAGAATAAGCGAATGTTTTATTATGCACCTCCATGGATACATCCTGCTTCCTTACTCATACGTTGAGCAAATAGCTTTAAGCGATATTTTCACTGTGCAAACCTTCACTGGCAGCTTTAGCACTATACTGTTTTATTTTAAACAACTTTACGTGCTTTCTAATGACCTTACAAGGACCTAGAACAAAACAAAAACAACTCGGCCAATATTTAATCGTTTAAACGAACACTTTCAGATCAGAAACCTTTTTTTTTTTTTTTTTTTGTGGGTGGGAAATCATCAAATAACTTCTCCCGCTCTGGGCAGAGCAGGAGGGCGTGTCAGACTCTTACTGACTAAAACCCACCCGTGTTCCTTCAGTTGCCTGTGCCAGGGGCCACGGTAACCCTCTTGGACTTTTCCGCAACCCTAGCAGGCATCGGTCCTAGCAAACCCCGTCACAGATCAGAAACCTACAAAAGCTATTTTCGATTTAATATGTTATTTAACAGAACCACACCAAAATAAAATTTGCTTGTGTCAATACATCATCATAAATTTAAGGAGCGTGTAGTTACGACTGTGGCTAAATTATTATAGTCGCACGGGTCGATCGAAGAGGTTAAGCTAAGCTTGCTGCGATCAGTTCGTGGATGGGTGACCATCCATTACATATCGAGACCCCTCTGTGCCTTGGAAACAAGTTAAGCCGTTGGTCCCGGCTATCATTCGTAGATCTTTGACGGTCGTTACGGGTAGTGTAGAAGCCCAAATGTCTGACAACCAGTCTTACCAGGGGTATCATGTCACCCAGTAACTGGATTGTGGAGGTCAGATAGACAGTCGCTTCATGTGAAATATTGGTTAGACTGAAAGTCGATCCCAAAATAGTTAGGAAAAAGGGTAAGCAGATTGATTGGGTGACGACTCTGCCACGACATGACAGTGTTTATTGGATTTTGTGGGTTTATTGAATTTCGTACGAGGCTTTCCTCAAAACCCGTGACGTGGATATGGTCTCTATAGAACGTATCTACCTATGTGGTGAAAATGTAAACAAATGGATCAGAAAACGTACCTGTGGTTGCCAATTTGTAGTGCCACTTACTTGATTATTTGAATACTTTAACCCGAAATTCAAATTTGAACCTTAAAGATAATAATATAAATCACTATTTGAATAAAATGTTATCGGGTGAAATTTACTGCCTTAATTTTTGTCGTTGCTTTTTCAATTACATAATAATAATGTTATTTATACAATAATTGATGAGAAATGTCGTGACATAAAGTCGAAACTTTGTAAATACAGATGAATGTGTTACCTTTTACCAAATAGTGAGTGATTAGCGTGATTACGTAAGAATTAAACCTGAATAGATTTTGTGATTTATTTTCATCAGATACTTTTGAAACAGACTATAGGTACAACTTGCAGGTTCCAAGAAATTATTATTCGAGTTCTTGTGATTCTAATTTTTCAGTAGATTGTCCATCATCATCAGCCTATAATGTTCCCACTGCTGGGACATAGGCCTCCTCTCGGTGAGAGGGAGTGGACCGTAATCCACCACGCGGGCCCAGTGCGGGTTAGTAGATGGCACATGTCTTTCGAATTTTTGGTTCTAGGACATGCCGGTTTTCTCTCGTAGATCGGCCGCTAAACTGCAATCTGCTAGAAATAGCCTCAATCTGAGACCCTCTTCAAGGTCCGTTCTGTTTCACCATGGTTAACCACTCACGTCACCATCACCACCCTTGCTGTAAGTAGCTTTACTTATCTAAAAACGAAGCTTCGTAACTCGTGTCAACTCGAGAGAACCAGGAGCCATTATAATAAATTTTCTTCAACGTACATTAAAGTATGAGACAGAACTGGGTACGCAACACGTATTCACAGTAAATTCCTTTGTCAAGTACTTACACTATCTACTAACAATGTATAAAGTTTACCTGTCTAAGTTTAGATACCCTGTGTTATTGTAACTGTGCATGTCCTAGAAAGTTCTAGTTTATTGTATCGTTTCTGAATGAAATTATAAAGACATTTTAGATACCGATCTACATAGCCTTTACTTGATCTGACCAAGATTTTGTCTGGACTTTAAAAGAAACTGTGACCTCTGAGTTTGTTTCGACCTTTCTTCTCAGAGCAGTCAGATAGCAAACGCCGGCCTCATCTAGTTAAAAAAATATATGTTTGACGTGTAAAAGTGTTTGTACAAACCTAGATACAGACATACAATCATTTATCATTATCATTTATTATTGCCGTATACAACGTATTTTAACTACTTATTTACATTTTGATTTATACTTAATTAAAAATACCTAGTCTTTATTTTAGGCCAGGCACGATTATCAGTTAGTTAGAATGTCTAAATTTGTTATGTTAGACGACCTAGTTAAATGATAAACCACTGATAAATATAAGCTTCCCCAAAGATCATAATAATACATATCACAAACAACCATAAAAAATAGCAAAGAAAAAGAAAAATAAATAAAATTCCTTTTTAAATTCGGAATTTAACGCTGTTTAAAATAATACGTACCTTTAGAACTGCAATTATAAAAAAGTTTTACACAATGGAGAAGAAAGTTTCAAGTTAAAATTGTCCATTCAAAGCCCCATTTAAACATTGTAAGCAGTTGTTTATTTTGAAAGCGCTTGACAGCTGCGGCAATGATACGTCTTGGCAGAACTTTTGAAGGACGTCTGTGATCGATTCCTGGTTTCAAGATGCTTATCTTATATAATGTATTTTGATGTCATTATATTGAATATCAACATGCAGAAACGTTTTATGTGATTCTTATTTTTATTAGAATTTCGCTCTAAAATAACATGTTTTAAAATATGAGGCGAGCACATTGATCGTAACGGATCATTCTGAGCACTTGAGTTTTTTGTTTAGAATGGGGGGAAATTACCTACCTATGTGAAAAAAGTCTGTAACACCTACGATTTTTGTTAAAACAATATATTTAGGTAACATGGTCTACCTACTATTTGAGGATAATTATGGGGCATAACTTGATTGTAGGGTTAAATGAAACTACCCATCAAACTCAAACGCAAAGCGTTTATTTCCAATAAACCAATTACAGGCACTTTTGAATTGTCAAGGGGTCGGTCAGTCAGAAAGATGAAGCCAGTTGCCCATTCCAAAGCGTAGAAGGTACCTATGGAGAAGAACGGGCAAGAAACTCCATGGACACTCATAAAAATCAAAATATTGTTACAAAAAATGCACGTTAAAAACGTCCGTAATAAAAAGATTAAAACAATTCAGGAATTAAAATAAGCCGTGGCAGCTAAGAAATGACCAGAGCCAACTGACGGCGCCCGTTCACGAACATGACGTATGGATCAGCACCATTTAGCTCAACCATTTTGAAGGGAACTTAATGATCCAATACACACGCCACCATCAGCGACACATTAGAGTGAGCATGACATACTCTCAGCCGCTAGGGCACATTCAAGTCAATGAAAGACGAACCCAGTAAGCTTTATAGTAGGTACATACCTAGTACTCACACATGTGCTATATAATTATACAAATCAAATATTAAACCAGTTTCTACGTCTACAAAACCTATTCAAAAGACTAGAAAAACCCAACACTTTTCCTTCAACACCAAACAGAACAACGCACAATTTTTTGCAATCGTTATTATTAAAACAGTTAGATCTTAAGCATCTGTCGTATACTTTCTAGTATTCTCTTTGTAGCGTCAGCAGACCTTCATCGCCAGCGTCTCATTTCCGCTTTCCGGTTCAACTATGTACTACCCATACCTTGCCGACAGACGGGAGCCTTTCAAAGCGTCCTTGGGTCTCCGTTACGTGACAGACTAATATAAGTAATGTGTCAAACGTTGTCGGCCAGTCGCGATCAATAACTTTTGCTAGCAGATTTCAATTGAAAGTAGACGTGTTTTGTCTCAATATTGTCACTAACTTTTAGCATAATTTTTTTGTGATGACGTCTTTCTCCATAATAATGTAGTCCAAATTATACAATTTTTCTTAAATAAATTTTTCAAAATTTTGACAACCTTCTTCGAGATAAATCGAAATTGCTGTACTAGTCAAATACATGCGAGCAGCGGCCGGCAAAAGTTGTTTGAAAATCCATATCTGTCGTGGTAAAGCGGCCAAATGAATTACATACTAAACTCAAATCTATCGTGTAATTTAAAAATGGAACGATCTTTTACTCCGAGTCATGGCAACCAAGGAGGTAACTTATCAAAGGTTTTATTTAAATTTCGAACTGGCTTGCAAATAGAAAGCTGTTTATTGAAAAAAAAAACAAATGAACACTTTAACGCGGTCATTGATTTTGAAAAGTAATTGTATTTCAATTTCCGCGCATTATTTGAGAAAAGTACTATACAAGCCTTGGCCACAACTAGGCATTTATAGGCTTACGTATGTGTGCCTCGGCGTCGCCTCGGCCCACATTTACACGTTCGTCCATCAATGCCTCTTTTGCTGGCCGCTGCAGTAATGTACTATAACGTTTATTATAGCACAGGTCATTTCATCTACTCGTCCGGTAACACGGTAGATCTTATAATAATTATTTCCCGAATAGTTAAGAACAAAACCGCTTCATTTTATCTCTTGGACCACAATTGTACGATTTAAACAATTTTGAAACCGTATATTTTATTAATGACACTATTTGTTCCTATATCCATTTCCGATGTACTTGTGAGGAAGAACAGACACGATCGGGAAAAGATAACTGCCAATCTTTTTCCGGCGCTTCACTTACGTCGCCGGCCAGCCGCCGCCGCGCCGCCCCGCTTACGGCGACCAGCCACCCCGCATACGGCTCACTGTCGCCTCGCTTACGGTCGTCGCCACCTTCACCCAGCCGTAAGCGTGGCGTCGCAGTGGCAGTGCCCAACCGTAAGCGAGGCGACGCTGCGGCAACGCCTCGGAGATGCTGAGTCGATCCCGTTGGCGTCAACTCAACGTAAGCAACGTTGCCTTGACGCCTGTTTGATGGCGAGCCGATGACGTAAGTACGGTGATACGTCGATCCCGTGCTGTGATTTTACTTGTGAACTTTATGAGTTTTTACATTGAATTGTATGTCCATATAGCTAAGTACACAATAAAAATATATATTTAGTGGATATTGATATAACGAAATATCTATATTGTGTGATCAAAAGTAGTTACAGTTTCGAGTTTTATTTGGGTGTTTTCCATATACACGTAACAATAATGTGTTATGTCAAGCTTATAACAGTGCACAAACACAGGCAGTTTCGGGCACCATTTAGTTATCCGTTACCCTCAATTAATTCTCATGGGACCATTAACACCTGACGCATGGAACCAACTTATACATATATTTGTTTTTGATGTCATGCCTGAACGTAGGTATAAGTCACTTTTAAATACTTATCGTTTTGTTACTATTGGGTTACCTTTTTTTTTTTTTTTTTTTTTTTTTTTTTTTTTTTTTTTTTTTTTTTTTTTTTGAGGATGGGAAATCATCAAATGACCCCTCCCGCTCTGGGTGGAGCGGAAGGGAGTGTCAGACTCTTACTGACTAAAACCCACCCGTGTTCCTTCCTTGGCCCTTTATGTTCCGGGTCAGCGGTACCCCTTTTGGATGATCCCGCTTTCCCGGCAGGCTTGGGCCCTAGTGGGCCCCCTCTTCGATGCTGACATCTCTTTGAGGCGCGCGTGGAACACGTACGCGCCTTCCAGCACGGGCCTGGTCCTGATCAGACGGTGAGCTACCCATTACTCACCGCCCGCAGGCCCGCGCCTACGGTGGCCGGGAGTCGTCACGCGGCTCCCGACGCCCGGAGCGTCCACCGCGGCGGCTTGGACGGGAGACTCTCTCCCTCTCCCGTCCCGCCACCTCCTTCGCTAGCATGACTGCTTCGCAGAAGGAGGCGACTGCCTCCCACTCCCCCTCGCCCCGGACCATGGCTTGAACCAGGGCCGGGCGTGAGAGGTCGCCGCCGCTGCCGATCGCCTCTACGAGGACACGGCGGTGCTCCGCCCATGCAGGGCAGGCCCCCATCGTATGCTCCACCGTGTCCTCGGGGCGATCATCGCAGTGGTGACACCCGGGCGTTTCCTCCCGCCTGATGATGTGCAGGAACCTCCCGAAACATCCGTGTCCGGTGAGGACCTGCGTCAGGCGGTAGGTGAGGACGCCGTGACGCCTCTCTAGCCACTCCTCAAAGAGGGGTCTTACCGCCGCTAACTATTGGGTTACCTTCAAGTATTTATTCAATATCCAATTTTTGAAGCGCATAAGGGGCGGACTTATGCCTTAGGTAGGTACGGTCTGGACAACACCATGTTCTTTTTTGTTGTAAATTTTGACGTTTTAAAGTGACTTGGACTTTGACACACAAAAGTAACACTTTGACCTTGAGCTGGCTTTGCGTAGGACCGACGGATTTCCAACAGAATACGAGGCCAGCTTATATTGGTATTGTTATCACTGACATGCCGGTTACTGTTTGTTGTTGTTTCCACAGTCTATACATCATAGAGTCGTCTAACGAAGACGTATAGACAGGGCAATCGTTCGGGCTGTGAGCGGCGATACGCGGGAGGTGCGAGCCCTAGCTGCATACTTTTTTTTTTTTTGAGGTTGCGAAATCATCAAATAACTTCTCCGTGTCAGACTCTTACTGACTAAAACCCACCCGTGTTCCTTCAGTTGCCTGTGCCAGGAGCCACGGTATCCCTCTCGGACTTTCCCGCAACCCTAGCAGGCATCGGTCCTAGCAGACCCCGTCATTGGTGCTGACATCTCTTTGAGGCGCGCGTGGAACACAACGCGCCGTCGACCCGGGCGTGGTCCTTATCGAACAGCGAGCTGCCCATTGCTCGCCGTTCGCAAGCCCACGCCTACGGTGGCCGGGAATCGGCTTGTGATTCCCGACGCCCTTCTAGGTTTCCCTGTGCTTCACAGTTTTGTCACTATGTCAGTAGCATGGAAGAATAATTAATTTCTGAAGATAGTACTTTCGTACGAATTAACGCAACGACTCGAGAGAATTTAACTTCATGTAACTAAAGGGAAAACGAGACACGACTGCAAACCACACTCCACAAAAGTTCGAGTTGCATCCTGAAGAATTTTACCTTAAAAAGATAAGGTTAAAAGTAATTATTTATTTCATGAAACGCTCCCTTTTCTTTTTGACTGTAGGTTCTTTTCAAAGCTTTTAAAGATTAAAAGCTGTGACCAATTCACACAGTATCTATGTCGCTGTGACAAACTTACATATGATTTTTTGATGACCAAACTACAGTTGTGACCAAGTGTGTGTTCTTTAAAGTGGTATTCCATTCCCCATGTAACAACCATGACAGATAGGCTGCCGCAGGCAGTTTCCAAAATGCAAGTGTTCGATTTCAGTATTTGGCCGCAAGTCCAATTAGCGTAGCGAACTGTTTTTGTATCGAAAACTACGGTTAGTCAACATCTGTTTCCAGAATTCCAATAACTACAATTTTTTACTGGTTATAGTGTTTTTGTAACTTTGGCAATGGCAATGGTTATTTTTCAGTTACATTCAAAAGGTTGAAGGTAACTGAAAAATTACAAAAATCGGAATAAGTTTATTTTTATGATATGAAAAATTATAATTATATCCCTATTAGCGTCACACTCGCCCCTGCTTCGCAAGGTTTTACGACTTGAGAAAACATCAAGATTTCTTTATTATATTTACCCATAAACCTTCCAGATTACATTTTCTAAATGATGGTGAAAACCGCATCAGAACCCGTTACGCAGTTTTGAAGAACAACGTGGTCACACAGATACAAAAAGTGGCTTTAACTTATGTATAGATTGAGCGCAGAATATTCAGAACATTCTAATAATATTATAGCCTACTTTTACTTACGCAAAATTCATAAAACTCCTTAACAGTTACTGTTGAGGAAATATCAAATTTGCAAAGAATACGGACACCTATATTTTTAAAAGAAACGTCTAGCTTGTCCAACTACATTAAAATAGCATAAAAAATGCATATGAATAAATTTCAATGACCGTAGGTAGACACCGCTTTCACTCTTCCCACCGGAGGGCTTTCGCTTCGTCAAAATAATAAAAAGGTTGTTATGAACCTCAAGTTTCGTCTTTTGAATTAAATTTAGAAAGCGGGGGTAGTAAGTAATATTGCGATTCTACGCGGGTTTCTTTTAGGTTTTCTGCTATTTTATTACATAATGAATTTTCTGGTTAGGGTACGAATACCCTATACAGGGTTACTTATAATTCGACGTATATCCGTCAGGAGCTGATATGGGGGCCAAAATGCTACGAACTGAATCCCCCACGTGTATGGCCGCAATTCAATAGTTTTCGATATATTTGAATTTTAAGGGTATTTCGTTATTTACCCAAAATTGGGCAATAAAATAAAACTACATATTGAACGGGTACCTACCATTGAAAATTATATTATTATAATTTATACTTCAATTTAGCTAGGAATATAATTAAAAGTACTTAATTCAAGAAAATAGTTAAACTACTGGAAAAAGAAGTTGTTTTAGTTATTTGTACGATTAATGTAATAGTATTTTTTTTAACAAGATAGTTTTGTTGTAACGTAAAATTAAAATATCTGTAAGATATTATTCTTAAAACGCTCAACATTTTGCAATTCATTTTGTGGTTCAATTTGTTGCATTTTGGGCCCCCTATCAGCTCCTGACGGATATACGTCGAATTACAAGTAACCCTTGTTATTTATTATAGTTTTTAATTAACTTGTTATTTATTATAGTTTTTAATTAATTATCTCGATATGTGTTCGCCTGTGATGTTCGAACATTTATTTGTAAAATAGGTCTTCTTTCTAAGAGATCCTTTCTTTTTTACCGAATTTAAAAAGTAGGAGGTTCTCAATTCGTCAGAATCTTATTTATGTCTGTGTTCATTGATTCATTGTTAATTGTCTACCACGTCGACCGATTTTGATTATTCTTTTGTCTCATACTTTGGCCAAACTTTGATGAGTGGTTTTTGTGTACAATAAAACGTAGATTTTTATTCTACTTCGTTATATCACTCACGTCACTAGGTACTTGCAATAAAAAATACAACAAAAAATGAAAAATATAAACTTTTCGATGGTAAAAAAATAAACAATCAAACAACCAACCAAAGCCACCGACTTTCAAAATTAAAGATATTCTGCACGTTGTAGTGTTTTTATGGCGCCGGTTTTTTTTTGTAAAAAAGTTTTTAATTTATAAAGGTTTTCGAACACGATTCGGTGCACGTATTTGTATTGCAATCTGCGCATCGTTAGTGACATTTTTCAACGTTGAAATCGTTAGGTTTTTACGGGGCAGTTTCATCAGGGTAACAGCCTTGATGGATGGTCTTGTTGGACAAATAATAAAAGCTGTTGCGTATTTGTCGTGATTTTTACTACGTGATGTCGTGATACGTGATATGATAATCCCCGACGGGTTAGGCATAGGTATACTTAAACCCACATGTCTCAAGTAATAAGGTGCGAGCCTATTGCCATCAGCCGGGCAAAAGTCCAGAGTACAGGCTGCTTCTAAAAGATCCTGATGGAAAAACCCAATAATACTTTGCCCGATTTGGGAATGAAACCCAGGACCTCATACTTAACAGCAGCGCTTGCGACCTAGACCAACCAGAAATACGATACCTATACGTGTATTAAAAAATAGAATTTTAGTCTTAAAATAACGTTAAACTCACATTAAAGCTTCACCATCTGCGTGCAAAGAATTATGGTGATTTTAGAGGTGTGGACTGTATATTGTACTTATTCTTGTTCAATGAAAGACTTGGTTACTTGTTCTTGTTTATTCTCGTAGTATACTGTTATCGACGAACTCTCAGACTATATAGAGAACTAGACGAACTGTATTTTACACTTTTTTTTATTTTTTTTGTATGGCTTCTCGCAGTTAGCCTTGAGAGGCCGTGACTGCTTAACCGGTCAATCCTGTGGTGCCTTCGAGCTAACTCAAAGCCTCCAGCCAGGGGCATAATATTACTTATAAACTAAGCGACCATCACCTAAGGGCACCCCCTGTGGGGTACGAACCTCGGCTTAGGGCGTCGCTGGGGGGGGCAGCAAGTTGGGGACAGGCTGGATCTGAATGGATTCGTTATTATTAAGGGGGTTTAAAACTACTGGCTCAGCTACGCCACCAGCTGGCTCTGTGGATCCGATCAAGGGGTATTTTACACTGGATTTTGCCTCTTATTATAGTCTGGCACATGAGCGCAAGTAGTGGGTGCCATACTGCAAAGTTTATTATAAAATCTGGCATCCCACCAATGCCGCCACTTTGGTCCGTGTTTGGTCTCCGACAGGTTTCGAGTTGTCCAAAGCCGTCGGAGGCAAGACCTCGCGACCAATCACAATGATTTCTTATTCTGATTACTTTCATATAACACAATGCTATTGTATACAGGATTCAAATACATAACTCTACTTTATTTACGTAATCCTACGGTGAGTTCGGCGTCTGTAACAGTGGACTATAGGCACTTTGTTACGAAAAAGAGAGAAGTAAACTAATATAATCTATTATTAGATAAACCCAACATATAACACCATAATGAGATAACTTTCTGATACACTTGCAATAAATCGAACACGTATTACTGTTTCATGGTCGGCATATATCAGTGTTAAGATTCACAATATGTTCCCCGCTCTGTATTCAGATGTCTCTCATTCATAGTTATGAGTCTAGCTTCATATAATAAACATAATTTTCTCCTCGAACAGTTTTACCGTGCAAGTCTTTATTTTATACGCCACATATACTACAATGGTGTCATTTTGTATATTGTCGTTTGTATTTCCTTGATGTTTACTGAATATAATAATATCATCAATTATATTTTAATAATAATAATAAGTAGTATAAAACAAAGAGGCTTTTAATGGCTTTTTTTTTTGAGGGTGGGAAATCATCAAATAACTTCTCCCGCTCTGGGCAGAGTGGAAGGGCGTGTCAGACTCTTACTGACTAAAACCCACCCGTGTTCCTTCAGTTGCCTGTGCCAGGGGCTACGGTATCCCTTTTGGACTTTTCCGCAACCCTAGCAGGCATCGGTCCTAGCAGACCCCGTCATTGGTGCTGACATCTCTTTGAGGCGCGCGTGGAACACAACGCGCCATCGACCCGGGCCTGGTCCTTATCGAACGGCGAGCTGCTCATTGCTCGCCGTTCGCAAGCCCATAATATCCAATAATAATCCAATCAATCAATCAATAATATAGCCAATAATATCATCAATTATATAATAATAATAAGTAGTATAAAACAAAGAGGCTTTTAGTGGCTGTGTGAGTGCTTCAATCAACTTATTATCTCAGTCCACTGCTGGCTTCTCCCAAGCTGCGCCACAACACCCTGTCCTTCCCCTTTCGCACCCAGTCTGCCCCATGCCGCCACCTTTTTAATGTCATCGGTCCTTCAAGTTGGTCCCACACTACGCTTGCCAATACGCGGTCTCAACTTCAGGACTCGTTTGCTCCACCGGCCATCGGTCCTTCGACAAACATGGCCAGCTCACTTCAGCTGGCTTACTCTGCAAGCTAAGTCAGTATCTCCAGTTTTTTTCTAGATAATTCCATTTCGCCCGCTTGGTTCTTCTAAACTATGGATATATATATATATATATATATATATATATAGATGTTCACCATAATGTACAGATTTTTTTCCATTTCGACCGCTTGGTTCTTCTAAACTATGGATATATATATATATATATATATATATAGATGTTCACCATAATGTACAGAATTTATTCTGGAACGGTTTGGTACGTACGTGCATTAATTAAATAAATCGCGGTGTTTCGCCGAGTCGTAAAAACCGCGTAAAGCAGAGACAGGTAGCGAGTGTTATCACAAAATAGTATGTATTTACTTTTTATTAGAACTCTGGAGTTTATTATTTGCCTATGAGAGTTAAAATATTTTTCACTCCTCTTGCTCAAAAAGACCGTCATTGTGGCGTACCAGAGCGAAGAAAAAATAGCAATTCTTCCTCTAGGGGAAAAAGTTTTTTTTTTTTTTAATTTTTGTGTGTCAAATGGCAATGAGCCTACAAAAACGAAAAAGTCTTTAGTCATAAGTAGAATAATCATGAATATAGACTCGACTTATTACTGTTTCATAAAAAAAGAACTTCATTTTATTTTTGAAAATGGAACTAAAATCGGCGATCTCTTTGGTAGAATGCATGCAATGCGTTGCGGCTGCAGAAGAAAAAACAAAAAAAAGACATTGGCGCGAGATCTTTATAATTTTTCTCTAATTGCAAATTGAATTGGTAGTGACCGTAATTAACTTTACAATAGTGAAAATGTCATCATCTAGTGAGAATGGAGACACTAATTTGCAAATAGAAGAGAAAGGAAAAGAAATAATTTTCAATCTGTTGCCGTCAAGGTCACAAACTACATAATATGTCATATTGTATTGGATTGTTTTATTTTCTCGCAATCGTAGTGAAAAGTAGAGTGTAACACACGGCGCTAAAAACCCATTAAAATTCGGTTTCTATTTACTCCCTCGATAAAGCTCGGGAGTAAAACTACCTCGTATATAATGGGTCATTTTAGCTCCTTGTCTATCAATCTACTATTATTACCTATTAAATATTACTTGACAGAAAATCAAATGATTAAATGACAATAGTTGTATTCGTTTCCAAACTTAGCGGACATCGCCGTAATTTGGAAATTCAATAAAAATAAACGATTTTTTTAACAACCTTTTATTTGTTGTCAACAAAAAAGTAAAAAAGAATAATATAGAATTTCCATGGCCATCTTCGTGCTCCGTCATCAGATCAGGTACATGTCATAATAATATTGCATTCGATTTACACATGCATGCAACATTTCAGCTCAATCGGAGACCAGGAAGTGGGTCAAATTTAACTTGCAAGATTTGATTACAGACAGATTTACACCGGCCGGCACAGGTGAAACTATATACAGTATAAAAAACTTAAACAGGCAAAAATAGATATATTATTTCACCTCGCCTTCCTTACATTGGCTACACGGCAAAAACGAAGCGCACTCACACACAGACACGATAAGCGACTTTGTTTCATACTATTTAAGAGGGCTATCACAATTTTTCTTGTATTTTCAGAGCGTTTAAAGAGTCACACACACAAATACAAGAAAAATGTGATATTTATTTAAAACACTCCTGAAAGAAATAATCAAACTTTCTCGGGCATATTTTTTTTTTAATTTTGTGGCCATATCTAAACCATAATCACACATCAAAACTCCCACTTTATATGTGTGATTATGGTTCAGATATGGCTACATTTATTTCTCTCGGGAGTGTTCTAAATAAATATAACATTTTTTGTTGTATTTGAGTATTCACGACTCTTTAAACGCTCAAATACAAGAAAAAAAATTATAGCGCTCTTAGTAAAAAATTACAATCATGCTTAGTAGCATTCCTCCAAACTGAATGCATTAGGTGGTGAGTTGTTGCATTTGGTGGTACCCAGTCATGCACAGCTACAGGCGTGTATTTTACTGTGTCTCGGAGAATCCATACACGTGAATGCACGGAATATTAATTCAGTGCAAGCAAAGACCAGTCAAAGCTAGAGGAAGAGAATAATTAAGAGCCTCACGTCTCACATAATTATTACGAAAATATGAACGTTTTAATATTGGCTCGTCATTCAACTGGCATTATCAAAGCATGTAAGATGAGGTTGTGTTCTGAGGCATTGACCTCTGATTTTTTTATTCAAATTAAATAATGTATTTGCATAATACATGTTTAAAAGGTGTTACAGGTATATAAAGTACATTGTATTATAACCTAATGAGGTGTGCGAATGAATATATTGGGTACTAATTGCAACAATAATTTTACAGAATACATTTTAAATACAGTTACATTAAAAATAGAATTTCCAAATAAAAAAATTACTCAAGTCAAATCAAAATTTCAATAATCGTTATATTTGTGGCCATTATTTATTTATTTACATACATACGCTACCATTACAGCCTCCCAATTCAGAAGTGTAGTTAATTAACTAATTAATAATAATACATTAATGATACAATAATAATTGATATAAATAATTTATCATTTGATATAAGTAATTAATATTAATTGTATTATAATTTTTTTTTTTGTGATTACTTAATTATTAATTAGTTAATTTGTTTCGGTGTGTCTTCTCATAGTCGGCTAGACTAGCCAAAGACCTCATCTAATTTAAAATAAAAAAAATCGTTTATGTGTCATTTTTAATTAATTTCTATATCTATCTATTAAGCCCGTAATGTCCCACTGCTGGGCTAAAGCCTTCTTTCCCACACACGCCTGCCCACTGCCATAGAGGTCCAGTCCTTTCGGTAGGAGTCAAAATCGTTTGAATTAATTTACTAAATAAATATCATCCTTATTTTGCCAGATACTAGTGCCTCGGCCATCTTGAAAACAAACGACAAAATTATCCTCTCTTATAGCAAGTTTCAAGTATATTAAGTAAGATTTACGCACCGTTTCAACTAGCAACACCTCGTTAGCTGCAAATGGTACCGAACACCTCTTGACCCGCTCCGTGTCACCCAAAGTGTCGGGTTTAAACTTTGATAGTGTTAAGTGCTGACAGTTTGCTAATCTCTTTCAGTTTAGGGTTAAACTTTCAGGAAGGCGAGCTGATAACGCGCTTAGTTACTGATTTTTATTTCAAGATAAGATAGGGATTGGATATTATGTTTGTGATAGAGATTACAACTCTGAATACTTACCCTTATAAACAATGTAGGGACGACAATTAATGCAAACACTGGCAGTACTAACGCATAGGAGTATTTTGAAACGGCACTGATATAAAGGGGCTGTTGTTTATTTTAGTTATGTTAAATAAAAAAATACAAAATGCATGTTTATTAACAAGTTCGGCAGTAAAAACTGAGCAGTAAACGAAATAAAAATGAGTCTTAACAAATATTTTATTGGGTAATTAAATAAATAATTAAGCAGTAAAATGAAATCTAATTAGGAAGAAGGATATAACCTTTTTTTTTTCGCTGAGAAATGCATTTCGCATCCCCGCTCGCGGGGAACGAGACGGGGTATGTGGGACTCCTGTCGGAATCCTCCACCGACTGTATACCCACTAAAACTCAGCGGTGTTCGCACATCGCCGTGATGGGAGGGCCATGGGAAACTGGCTCAGCCTTTACTTCCACAACCCTCCCGGTGCATGCCCGCCTCGCTAGCGGGCCCCGCATGCCCCTCAGTTAAATGGAACCCCCGTCCGACACTGGTGGAGGCCCGTGAAATACAGGCAACGGCGCCCCCGCACCCGTTGCCTGCTGGCCTCCACCTGGGAGGAGTCGGAGATGACTGTCAAACTGACGTCTTCTTCGACCCCTCCTCCGTCTTCGGAGTGGCGCCGCGTGAGCATCGTCCTCCCGTGCGCGCTCCGCCGCCTCCTTCTGGGACACGACCGCCTAAACCGCAGCGGCGGCCGTTCCCAGACTACGCCCACTCACCTCCCTCTGTAAGCAGAGGAGGAGTGGACGTATCTACCGTCTGTAGCCCAGTTCACTTCACCGACCATTAAGCATGATCGGTGATTGGAACCATGACCTTTCCCCGCTTGTTGAAGATTAGCCGCCAGCCCCAATTGTCCACCAAGACCGCAATTGGAGCAATTGGAGCTGACGTTGCCCAGGGTGCGCCACGAGGAGGCTCTTCAACATGCGCCCCCTTCAACATGCACCACACACAGCTCTAAGCTGACCTAACCCATGTGGTCGGGGTTCCCTGGCTTAGTCACCGCGATCAATTCGGCTCGCGCTTGGTTTGTCACAGTTCCAACCTAACCTATGAACTGCCGAATTATTTATCTAACTGCCCATTCCAACATTTTTACTGGCCACTCATTTATTACACACTACTTAAGTATTTTTTGTACTGACATTGTAGGATGAAATAGCCGACCAATTTTCTTTTTATTACTGTTCATATTTTACTGTCACACAAATTTACCAACAAATGAAAAATAAAAACTAGCCGTAATTTTTTTCAACTGACCATAATAACCGCCATTATGTATAAATAATAGTTGTAAAAATGATTACCCCTTAAACTATCAAATAAATCGCCAAATTATGAAAAGTGATTTGTCAAACAAACTACTACTTGTCTAGTTCTCTACTTGATCTCTTTATTATTTTTACTTTTTTTAATTCTTAATTATTAGAGCTAATTCGTTTCTTGCACGTGTTTCTGTGACCAATAAATCTATTTTTCTTTCTTTCTTTCTTTCTTACATAAATAGTAGTGAAAAGCCGACTATGGGTTTTGCTAATCTTTGACTAGATGTAGTGACTAAACCTTTGGACATATTTGACAGTGTTTTTGTTATCAGACGGTCTTAGGATATAGGAAAGAAGTATAATTTATTGTCGTTTGTCGTCTCCACCTTGTATAACTCTTTCAGTCTGAGTAGAGTGGAGAATTTATGATCCAAGTAACTCTTTCTTGCGGCTTCGCCTACGCGAAGTTCGCATACAACGTACTAAACAGATAAAAAGTATCCCATGTTCTAACCCAGGTCATGGTCTATCCATGTGCAAAATTTCATCCAAATCCGTTCAGCCGAATCGGCGTGAAAAAGTAACAAACAAGAAAACTCACTTTCACATTCATATTATTTTTAATTTAGAACGTCAGTCTGCGACACAACTTTGCGACTGTTGCCTTTGTGCATTTTAGAGTAGCTTTGAATTTCATGCTGTAATATTTTGATCACAAACTAATAATGGATCAATATCAAGCCTCTACACACACTCGCTCTCTCACTCACTCAGTATCTATTATACTTAAAAGTCTTAAACAAATGAAAAAAAAAACCCTAAAATTGCCAGGTAAGATTTTAATACCCTATTGCACAAGGGAATAGATGAGGTATTCCTACACAAATATAAAAAGCGTGTTAAAAACCGTATCGCTATTGGCCCGCAAACCACTGCCCATACAAAGCCCAGTGTCCTTTGGTTTATGAAATAGTAACAGATTTAAGCGTAGGTAAGAGTTTTATTTACAGAGTTCAGATGTCAGGTAAATACCTACGTATTTACTTGTCTTCTGATCTCTTGAGGTCCCAAGGTAAATAGCGAGTGGTAAACAGGTTTTAAGCTGTTTACTCAAAGTGTTTGTGCAATGAGATTCGCGTGTCTAATGAGTAAACGACACTCGTGTATGAGTCAAATAGAGCAAGAACAATACTTAGTGGATTGGAAACGTACTCACAATAGATAACTTCTTCGACAGCTCGTTTGCTTGGTTCTTAATTTGTGACTTCCCACATCCAGTCAATTATTAATCACCACACAACACCGGTATTCACTTATTTACATGTTTTTTTGAGAGAGTTTTGATGGGACCACCTGGTCAGCTTGTCCACTCGCGGTAGAGGAGTTTTGAGAAGTTTTATGGGACCGCCATGTACACATGTCCACTAACGGTAGCGGTTGCGAGAGAGAATGGAAATGAAATAAAGGTACAAGGAACAAGAGGGGAACGTCCTTTGAATAATTGATTTATGTTTAGTGTTGCAATGTGTAAAATGGGTTCATTTTTCAAAAAGAAAATGCATAATTAATTACGATTAAATAGGAGAAATGGCGCAGACGCTTAGTACAAAATACACTGCGCCGCAAAGAAAGCGGGTCGGTAACAAAAACCTCAATAACTTCAAAAATATTAGAGCTAGCTTTATGAAATAGAGAGTGTATTAAAGACAATTTTATAATGCTTGAATCAATGTCATAAAAGTTTAAGATTATGAAGTTAATTTTGAATAAAAGCAAGTTAAGTAAAATTGACCATTTTCACTAGATTTCAAAAAATGTGCTACGGTATTAAATATGCAATTTTATACATTTTAGTATTTTGTATTGCCGCGATCACCAGCTGTTTACAGCTGTTATACGGGTTGGCATGCTTTCCACCAGATTTCTGAGCCGATGCTGAGGAATATTCTCCCATTCCTCTATCAGTGCTTCTTTCAGTCCACGAAGCGTGATTGAAGGGGAATTTTGCTGGCGTACACGTCATCCCAGTTCCTCCCAGGCAGGATTCCCCCGTCCCCGTCGTCCCGTCTTCACGCATTGTCAGAATTCTGGTACACTCTTCAGGGGTTAGTGGCATGTTTTTCTATTGAATTTGATCAGAATAATTAATTATTGCTTTGCAATTTAGATCTCCCGGCTCTATAGTAACAATGGTAGTTCCATAGGGCTCAATACATGTTCCTTTTTTGTTTCTTATTTATATTAAAGACTTGCCTTACCTCATAAAGGATAGTCATGATATAGGGTTGTTTGCGGATGACACTTCACTTTTGTTTAAACTTAAACGTCAGCAGCTGGTTACTGACGATGTAATAGCGCGATCTCAAAAGTAGTTCACTGGTTCAATGTTAATAATTTACTTCTTAATGAAAAAAAAACAAATGCATTAAGTTAACGCTACCTTACGTTAGTCAGGTGATAAGTAATGTATTGATAAAGGGCAAAGAATTGAATCCTGAAGATAGCACAGTATTCTTAGGCTTAACTTTGGCTGCTAAGCTTCAATAGGGCCCACATATAGATAAATTGTCAAAAAAGCTTAGCTATGTTGCTAATTAAAAGCAACTAAGTTACGTATTTTAAATAGAAAATTCGTAATTTAACTGACATAGAGACAGCCCGTTTAATATACTTTGGCTATTTCCATAGTTTAATGTCGTACGGTATTCTATTTTGGGAAAATGCCGCCAACATTTAGACTATCTTTATTTGCAGAAAAGAGCTGTTCGATCAATTTATAAATTAAGTCCGAGACACACTCTCAAAGAAAAATAAAGAGATTAATGTAACGACTGTGCCTTCTCGGTATATTTTAGAAAATCTTTTATTTGCCCATAAAAATATAAAACTGTTTAAAAATACAGTGATATCCATAACATCAGTACCAGTAACAAACACAAATTGGTTGTGCCTACAACATGGCTCAAGAAAATAGGTGGCTCATTCAGATGTCAACGTATACGCTTTTATAATAAACTTCCAAGCCACGCTCAAGATCTAAGCCTTAATAAATTCAAATCATTCATTAAACGTAAGTTATGCCAGAAAGCCTTTTATACGGTGAATGATTATATTGAGGACAAAAAGGCTTGGGATTGAATTGCTCCAATTTCATCAATACTGAATTTGGTTTGTACTTTTTTTTACATACTTTTTGACATTTGATATTTTTAAATACACAATGACATGAATACATACTTTGTGAAGTATAATATTATTATTTTAATTATTGTGAATGTGAGGTCTATGTGGGTCATTGTTTCAGTTTTAATCATGGTCTGGCAGTTTATGTAGCTTATATGCGGCCTACCCAAATGTCCTTTCTTTGGTATTGTTCGTCGAATCGTTGAGCTCCTTAAGTTCTGAGTTGAGCTGCACGGTTACTGACAAATGCGTGCACTGACTAGACAGGTCCACTCAATCTGTGTGGCTTTTCCTTAAAATACCATTTCAGACACTAATCTACTTGGTCTTCACGTGATCTGACCAAGATTATGTCTGGACTTTAAAAGAGACTGTGACCTCTGAGTTTGTTTCGGCCTTTCTTCTCAGAGTAGTCCGATAGGAAACGCCGACCTCATCTAGCTTTTAAATATGATTGACGTGTAAAAGTGTTTGTACAACCTACTTACAGAAATAAAATCATTTATCATATTTATAAACTTCCGTTTATGATAAATATCTATAATCTATAATGATAAAATAAAATAAATGGTTATGAAGTTGTTCAAGTTATAGAAATCGTCTTTATTTTTGGTTTTAATACAATCACCAAAAAGAAATAAGAAGGTTCTTCCTAATGTAATGAAATAAAATGTAATTTAGTTTTAAAAGGTTTGCTCAAATATTTTAAAAGTCATCGCATTTTTTTTCAACCAACCCGCTTTCTTTGGGGCCCAGTGTACATATATTTTAAAAGCTATCGCATTTTGTTTCAACCGACCCGCTTTCTTTGCGGCCCAGTGTACAAATAATTTAAAAGTTATCGCATTTTGTTTTAACCGACCCGCTTTAATTGCGGCCCAGTGTAGAAATATATTAAAATTTATCGCATTTTGTTTCAACCGACCCGTTTCTTTGCGGCCCAGTGTAGAAATATTTTTAAAGTTATCGCATTTTGTTTCGACTGACCCGCTTTCTTTGCGGCCCAGAAATATTTTTGACTGACCGGTTGGTGCAGTTGGTAGCGACCCTGCCTTCTGAGCCGCTGGTCCCGGGTTCGATTCCCGGACAAGTCAAACATTTGTGTGCATGAACATGTCTGTTTGACCTGTGTCTGGGTGTGTATATGTATTTAAGTATGTATATCAGTCATCAGGTTACCGTAGTACAGGTTCTACCTAGTTCGGGACCTGAAGACCTTGTGTGGGTGTTGTCTCATATTATTATTATTATTTTAAAAGTTATCGTATTTTGTTTCAACCGACCCGCTTTCTTTGCGCCCCAGTGTACACATATTCACCTGAAAACAAAAACTCGACTGCCTCGTTGCTTTAGTGGTGGCAAGCGTTACCTACTGCTGAGCATGAGGTCTTAGGTTCTGTTCCCAGGTCAGGCACGTGTTCTTGGGTTTTCTATCTGGAATTTCGCAGTAGCAGCCCAGAGCCTGGATTTGTGCCCGGTTAAGGATAATAGGCTCGCCTCCTATTTCATGGTACTTAAACATAACTGGCGAAAAGTGCCCAACTCTTCGAGGAAACAAGGCCTGATGATTTATTATAATAATAATAATACATTTATTTATTCAGATAACTTTGATTCATACATGAGATATACAACTAGTACAAAATAGTAAGGGACTTCGTCCGCTGCACTAACATCCATGTCAGGGGACAATCGTGCCTAGCAGCAATGGCACTCAAGATGCTGTGGCGACTTCCACACAACCGGCTAATGAATGACGCGGTCTTTTTGCGTCATAAAGCTGCAAAGCCATCTGTGTGTGCATCAGCAAACATTGCTGAAGCGCTACAGAAACGTGGAAGCCGCAACAGTGCCCTGAACGCATTATTAAATTGGACCCGCAGAGCATTGTACGCCAGTTTCGTGTAGTTAGCCCACAGACTCCCCGTGTACAGTGAGCTGCAATACGCATTAAATAAGGTAATTTTGACTGCGTCTGTACACCGGGAGAATCTGCGCGCCAACATATTCGCCCGAACTGACCACGCTCTGCGTTCCCTCTCCATATCAAAATCATCTTTTAAATCATCGGTCACCCAGTGCCCGAGATACTTAAACTTGTATACTCTGTTTAAAGACTCACCATTCAGAATAAGTGGTTGTACAGGTGGAGTCTTGGGACCTGATTTAAAAACCATGTAAACAGATTTCTTCACATTATACATGAGACCGTGTGAAGCTACAAAAGACTCACAAACTGCGAGTAGCTTTCGGAGAGCTCCGATTGAGGGGGCCAGCAGCACCATGTCGTCCGCGTAACTGAAATTGTTGCAACAAACACCGTCCACATAGCATCCGACATGCATGCCACTGAGTTCCTCAATCAAGGCGTTTACGCACAGGTTGAAGAGCAAGGGTGAGCTCAACCCTCCCTGTCGCACCCCACACTCCAACCTGCTCGTATCCGAAAGTTCACCCGCCCATTTCACACGGTTCTCCTGGTTGAGATACCAATACTAATAATATTATGCTAACAAGAAGTCTGGTACTAAGTCTTCGGTATTCAACTCTATAATCACAAGTTGAATAAATAAACGACTTTATATTTCACACTCAACGCGAACAATTTTGAACAACATCGTACGCCGTTGGATTCCCAAGGCACACATTCACTGTTGTATGAAACAAAAGAAACGAGGGGTAAACTCGAAAGTTGTCACACTTTATAAACAACGTGCTGCAGGGAATCTACATCCCATCTACACTAATATTATATACAGGGAAGTTGGCCTGTATGTCTGTTTGATGTTTCACTACAGAAGTAAAAGGGTTTTTGATGATTTTTGCAGTTTGGTTATGGGAAATCTTTGCAGTTTGGGCTTAGGAGATTTTTGCAGTTTGGTTATCGAAAATCTTTGCAGGTTGGCTATATGAGATTTTTGGAGTATGGTTATGGGAGATTTTTTTAAATCTATAGCTGTAAGGTTTATTTTGTTATAATGAAATGCAGGAACACAATTTGGTTAATAAACGATTTATTATTATTATTATTGTAGTGTCAAATCCCTCTGAAGTAAGATCGAGTTTTACAATACAAAAGAAATACTATATATTTCTCTTCAGATCCACTATCGATTATATAACACATTTAACTAATCACGCTTCGAATTGCTTATAAAAGTGAGTTCTCACTGTCAAAGTCGGCTGAAGTCGATACAAAATTCTGATTGCCATTTTATTTCAAGGAAATTTTGTGAATGTCCAAGTTTAGCGGTATTCATACCCGCACGCCTATGCGCGTCTGCTTCCCGAAATTTAACAAATAGATAAATAAATAACAGTACTTTTTATTCAAAATTTTTTATAATATAACACGTAGAAAGGAGCAAATGGCTATTCAGAATTTTAGAATATTAACGCCGTCTATTCATTATCACGTCCATTATGTTACTTAAAATCAAAATGGTTTTAATTGTTCTTCCACGATTTCTTTCTTAATCTACGGTATCTATACTTAAGTCGACTCAAAGCTTTTGTTCAATGACCTGTGAGAAAGAGGTCAAGTCACTAGCAGATTTGTCTGGAGAGATACTCTGGACCACGTTGGGCATTGGCAGCTTTAGATAACGAGTAGGAGGCACGTTTTCTGTCCAACTTTTTTATACGATGTTGTATTCTATTTACTTAAGGGGCTGACAAAAGCTAAAGCGTGCTCACTGTCGGACTGCATAGAAATGAAAGAGAAGAGCGATGACACAAAGCTGGTAATTTATTGCAAAATACGAAGCAAATATCTATTTACAAAAAATCTGTTTATTGGACTAACAAATTAAAACACTATTACGTTAATATGTTGCTTGAAGAACAATCTGAAAAAAAAAACAGAATGATTGCATGTATATTAGTATGGTTTTTATTCGTTACGAGAAATTTTTTGAGGTATTTTCGTGACTTTTTTCTATCGTACCAAATGAGTTGTTTTCAACAGACTATCTAACTAGCATATAATATATCCTGAAGAATATCGAATATTTTTCTGATTTTGTTTACTGCAGTGGATCATATACTTTTCGGCATTATAAAACTTGCGTTTAAGGCATGTAGTCGTTTAAGTAAATTCATTTTCACATAGGTGGCTATGAATAGGCAATGTTTGACAATTTGAGAACACATCTATTTGAATATTTTTTGTATCACACCAACATAAATAATATCTATGTAGGGACGTCGACGCGCAAACTTACCATGAATTCGGTACAGCAGATTTTTTTAATAACGAATGATAAATATTTACGCGGTTAGAATCATTGTGCTGAATTCATGCTCACAGCCTGAGCGACGATGATCCTTAATTATTTTTTTATAATACTAGTATATCTTTATTGTACACCACAGAATACATTAACAAAAAAAAAACAAACTGCGATCTCTTCCAGGCAACCTTGGAATGTACAGTGATTTGTCTGGACATAAAATGGGGCTGTCGTGTTGGTGCAAATAATAAGTATACAATACAATAAAATAGATACACATATCCTAAATAATATACACTTAAATACGTACAAACTAAATATTTAAGCAACGAAAATAAATGAAGACTATAGGTTATTACAATTACGAGAACAAGATCACAACGATAAGTAATGTTCCTTTACGAGTGTTTTCTTCCCTTACACCGCGTATAAGATATAAAAGAATCCTAAACTGACAATCTACCTAAGAATACAGTTAACAATTATCAATTTAAGTTTAACAAAGCGAAACCTTTTCTAATCGAATTATAAACGTAGCTGGGCTAGTCTGTAGACCATAAAGCATATTTATAAATTATGCAACATTTATTCAGGGTCTTCAACAATGGTAAATTTAGAAGTACACAGTAAGTGATCTTGTTTGATTTTCGCCGATCTAGCATCGGCATAAATCAAACAAGATCACTTACCGTTCGAGTTAAGTTAAAGGAACTCGGGCAGGAATTAACAGGTTCAACATAGATCATGACTCGTCAGTAAGAGAGAATAAGCGATAACTAATTATTGGCTTTGTTGGTCCATCAGGTAGGAACGGTCAAGGAGCGAAAATGATAAGCAATTTTCAGGCAAATTTCTTTCCCACGTAGCGGGTGTATGTCACCTTTCCGAACTATAAATAACGATCAAGATGTCGGAAATACGTAGTCGAATAAATTATAAGGTGCAAGTAAATTACCCTTTTTTTTTTTTTTTTTTTTGAGGATGGGAAATCATCAAATGACTCCTCCCGCTCTGGGTGGAGCGGAAGGGAGTGTCAGACTCTTACTGACTAAAACCCACCCGTGTTCCTTCCTTGGCCCTTTATGTTCCGGGTCAGCGGTACCCCTTTTGGATGATCCCGCTTTCCCGGCAGGCTTGGGCCCTGGTGGACCCCCTCTATGATGCTGACATCTCTTTGAGGCGCGCGTGGAACACGTACGCGCCGTCCAGCACGGGCCTGGTCCTGATCGGACGGTAAGCTACCCATTACTCACCGCCCGCAGGCCCGCGCCTACGGTGGCCGGGAGTCGTCACGCGGCTCCCGAGCGTCCACCGCGGCGGCTTGGACGGGAGACTCTCTCCCTCTCCCGTCCCGCCACCTCCTTCGCTAGCATGACTGCTTCGTAGAAGGAGGCGACTGCCTCCCACTCCCCCTCGCCCCGGACCATGGCTTGACGGGCCAAGGCCGGGCGTGAGAGATCGCCGCCGCTGCCGATCGCCTCTACGAGGACACGGCGGTGCTCCGCCCATGCAGGGCAGGCCCCCACCGTATGCTCCACCGTGTCCTCGGGGCGATCATCGCAGTGGTGACACCCGGGCGTTTCCTCCCGCCTGATGATGTGCATGAACCTCCCGAAACTTCCGTGTCCGGTGAGGACCTGCGTCAGGCGGTAGGTGAGGACGCCGTGACGCCTCTCTAGCCACTCCTCAAAGAGGGGTCTTACCGCCGCTATCGTGGCGTGCCCTGCGCTGGGTTGCGACAGTCGCTCTTTCCATGCCGCCATGAGATCGCGGCGGAGGTCCGTCCGCTCCGCCGCGATTTGCCGCGGAAGCGGGGTTTCCCCCCGGCGTAGTGCCTCCGCGCGCCACTCATACAGGCGCGCGAGGACTATCGCCTCCAGATCCCACGGCGGAAGTAAATTACCCTTTAAGTGCTAAACATTTAGATTCCTTGGCTGTACATCGATGTAACCTCTAAGTTTTGTCGTACTGTACTTACGCAAAGGTCTGTGGGCTAACTAAGGTGAATAAATAATTTTTAACGATATAATTTTCGTAATTGTTGTACTCTTATTCTGCAGTAAATTCTTTTAACAAGGAGTTCAAAAATCATAATTAAAACGCTCACTTGATACTTAAATACAACGTTTTTAATTCATGAAAGAATTAAGATTAACAGAAAGTACCTATGACAGTAAAAACTGGGACGTTAGCCAATAAACAGAGAGACAAAGCCTGTGAAAATAGCAATACACATCTTACGTCCCGAAATTTTCACCCTCTCGCGCATAATTCACACATTATGCGGTGCGTGATTGAGGTGGTTCAGACTTTCTGTTGTGTGCCCAGTGTATCTTGATACTTGGTTGAGACGTTGCTTATAATACCAGCTTGTAACCGTCCCACTGCAGGGCGAAGAAAACTTCTCATATAGAGAAGTCACGAGTATTGATCACCACGCTTGCTAAAGGCGGATTCAGACTTATATTAGCGATAAGTCCAGGTTTCCTCGTGATGTTATCCTTCACCAATGTCAGTAGTTTTTTTATGGAGATAATACACTGGGTAAACTTCTTTTACTAAATTAGCTAACAGACTTTTGACACTTTTTGACTTTTGACGACACGGTTGGCGCAGTGGTTAAGCGATTGACTGCTGCGTAACGTGTCGCGGGTTCGATCCCCGCACGGAACAAATATTTGTATGACCTGCAAGTAGTTGTTCCGGGTCTGGCCGTTTGTGTATGTGAGTTTAAATGTTTGTAAACGCACCCACGATACAGGAGAAATTCCTAGTGTGGGGCAACGTTTTTAAGAAAAGAAAAAAAAAAGAGACTTAAAATTAAAATATAATATCCTAACCTAACTAAAACTATTCATAAACCGAAATATAGTTTCGAAAAATTCCTCCGCATCGCTGTTAATTGGTAATTTACCCATGAGACTGGCGGCATTACCACGTTGTATGGCAATGCTTAACCTCTGGCCAAGGTAAAAACCAGCCCTTGGGTCACGGGAAGTGTCAACTAGCCATTTCGAGATTTCGTTGAACAAACCGTGAGTACTCAGACCCCACCGTCCGAGGGTTTCAATCGCAAATAGCTCGAAAATATAATTACCGACAAGGTTATTATATTTTCACCACTTGAGATTTTCTGCAGCTGCAGCAGCAGCACCAGCACATTAAAGGCCTACCCACTTTCCATGGAAATAAGACATAGCGTCCGGTCTCTTGCCATTGTCGTGTGATAAGCTTTCTAGGTTCTAATACAGCTGGAACGCCGACGGTGACAAAAGCTTGTCGGATGATGTCATTAAAGTTCGCGTGCCGCACTAAGCGACCCGCAGTTTGGCGGCAAGACAGCATTAGTAGCAGCCGTGTCAAGTAAATTGTTCTGAACTACTCTGTGCTGTCTATAATGTCAAAGATCTACTTAGCCGTTGCTTGCTAAGATAAAAAGCAAGAATAAAATAATAATAACCCCCAGGGCAGCATGTAGCGAGCCCACGGACCCTATTTCACGGGAGAAGTCATGTTCCTCACCTCTGGCTCACCTTTATTAGCCAGCTGGAGTGAACACTGACGAGGAACTGAGCTCTCACCTGATTCTTGCCTTTATTGGCCGGCTTGAGTGGAGATTTGCAAGAGCAAACGTGCTTGGAGGAAGGAAGTATTCTAGTAAGATGCTGGTAGGGATCTTGGCCGTACTTCCGGGATTGTCCTGATAGCCGTGGAATACCTCTCCGCTCCTCAAGCACCTCAGGAAGTGTTGCCCCCTTGTTGCTACGTAACTATGTGCTAGCGATTATTTCCGCGGGCCCATTGTTGAATGTGCAAGTCACACCCTGCCATTCTAACCGTGTATTGTATGTATAAAATATTGGTCAGGCAGGGGCCATAGTCTTCTCGTAGTTTTAGGTAACCAGTCCACTTTAGCCACCCAAATCCATAGTTAAACCTTTATTTTCCATATCTTGCAATAGTACTACACCAACCGGGGGTTGTCCTTGGGTGCACTTGCATAGTGCGTACAGGGATAATCATCGGTTAGTGCCTCATTTCATTGCAAGCGTCTATACGGGCCTCTGTGGGTTGGCTTCGGCCCCTCGTACGCCTTCCAAAGGTCCGGGACCCCAGGGTCCCGAGATATGTCAAAGACACAATAAATATAATAATATTAACTTTATTTCGGGTGGCATAGACCCATAGAAACCTTAACCAAGTACATATTTAAATAAAAAAATGATTTGCCATGATTAGCCACAAATGTCAAATCCTCTAAACTTCGAAGCAGTTTCCTCTTGCGCCACCTGTCAATATAACTCGGCGTTTTGTAGTGTGAAATTCAGGAGGTTGCGTACTTTCAAAGTTGGGAGAAATGTGTTTTTTTTTTATTTACCGAAGTTCATTTATTTTATTAATTTTTCCTTATTTATCTCGAGTAGACTCGATGTACATGTATGATAACAAATAATTCATTCTCCTGTGAAAATGATAAGCCAGACAGTAGCAGTACTTTTCTGTAACTATCTCACCGTGAAAACGTACGTGAAGTGAGCTGTCAATGTCGTCCCACTGATGCTAGGGATTGACCAAGCATTACATTTACAATCTTAATCGAGATTTTAATAATATTTTTTATGCAAATTCTATTGATAATTTTATATGATTTCAAAGCTAGTATATAAGTGACTAAAAAAAAAACAACATTGTGTTTCTAACTGAATTTCTGTTTTGCTATTTTATTTGAAAACCCCGAAAATAGTAATATTTAGCCACTTAACTACATACTAGCTTTGAAATAATATAAAATTATCAATAAAATTTGGATAAAAAATATTGTTAAAATCTCGATTATGATTGTAAATGTAACGTTGATCAATCCCTAGCGTCAGTGGGATGACACTGACAGCTACTCCACGCAAGTCTTCACGGTGAGATTTTTACAGAATCAACCGGCTGGTGGAATGACAGCTCACTTCACGTAAGTTTTCACGGTGAGATTTTTACAGAATAGATCGGCTGCACAATACCTGAAAATTTTCATGATTCTAATATTTGAGTATAATCGTTAACAATTGCTCTGTACAACGGCAACAAAGCTGACATCAAAATAATTAACACAATCACAATAAGATACTAAAGCACCATAATTCCATGTTACTGTTGCTGAACGTAGTTTTACTACCGCATAGCTATGAATAAGATAATTAATAGACTGCGAGGGTGGGTAATATTTTCTCCCTTGCAATGTGTTCTTTAAAACCACGCTGAGACTAAACGCTAGTAGGTACCTACATCCTTTATAACATTGTTAAATAAATTAAAATATCCTCGCATAATGTATGTAAATGCAGGACATAAAAACTGAGGGAACAAGGGTTTCATGTTTACATATTTTGTGTACGTCGTTTTTGATTTTAGAAAAAGTGTCTTCATTTATATTTTACAGCAGTGCGGGATTTGAAAAATGGGAAGCTGAAACTCACGTTTATCAAAAACAATGTTTTGACTTTCTGATTGTTAGATATTCTTCACGTGGCATTTGACATAAATAAAGGGCGTTCACTTATTTCCTTTTTTTTTAATAAATTGGATTTCCATTACGGTTGTCTCTAGAACCAAAAGGAGCTTGCAAAAGGTTCAATAGGCGCACTTCCGCAAAAAAGACAATTAAAAACAGATGAAATTGAGAAAAAATCACATTGCAAAGTTCTAAGTTACTAAGAAATTAAAACCCTTCATTAATTCCCTGAAAATTCATGCTGTGTTGATAAAATGAAAATAATTCCTAACTCAGAAGGGTGACCGAAAAATCTTGTCATATAAATCAATGTTTTGAGTAAAACGCGTTTCATCGACAAGATGAGGTCTCGACAAGAAATAAGAAAATAAGAGTTCATAATAGGCACCCAGGGCAGAACGTTTACGTAGAAAATATAGGTAGGTCTCATGAAGGGTGTGTGATAGTTTGTCCTATTGTTAGATTTTACGAGAATACTAAAGGGCTAGAACATGGCTAGAACAAATAAAGTATAAGTATGTGAATAAATTCATAGACAGCCTATTGCGAGGAAACTACTAAAGAACAATATAATCACTTTAAAAAATCACAAATAATTTCTCCGAATAGTCACGCTGTGTTTATGATTACTTATTTTTTAATAATTATCACTTAATCGATAACCAAAAACCGATTTAAATAATTGGTCTGTGGTTAGCGATTCAGCAAACGTAAGAAACACTCGAAGGCCTACGTACGTCCGAACTCAACATGTGCTCTAGTCAGAATGCCATTCGCCACCAATTTTTTTCCCCGCTTTTAATATTTTAAAACGTTATTTAAAAATACTACTGGGCTAGCACGTGTATTCATTCAAATGTTGCCATAAGAGTAAACTTTTAAAATCAAATAAAATACTAAAATTCTTAAAGAATTCTTTAAGTTTAAGCATCACAAATTACATAAGTAGGTATAATCGTAAGAAGATCGACTATCTTATAAAAAACTAGCGTCCCGTCCCTGTTTCGCACGGTTTCGACGTTTATTTATTATATTATTATGTATCCTACTACATAAAATATTATAAATGTTTAGATGTTTGTTACTCAATAACGCAAAAACGGCGGAACGGATTTGGATAAATTTTGACACACAGATAATTTATAACCTGTATGTCGATTCGGTAAAAATGTAACCGTGAAGTGAACTCTTGGGTGAAGTGAGCATGGAGTGAGCTGTCAGTGTCATCCCACTGATGCTAGGGATTGACTAAGCATTACATTTACAATCATAATCGAGATTTTAATTATTTTTTTATACTAATTCTGTTGATCATTTTATAATATTTCAAGGCTAGTATTTAAGTGGCAAAAAATTCCTATTTACGGGGTTTTTTAAATAAAACAGCATAACAAAAATTCAGTTAGAAACTCAAATAAGTTCTTTTATTTTGATTTCCTAAACTAGTTTTTGACTGAATTTCTGTATTGCTGTTTTATAAAAAAAAACTGTAAATAATAATATTTAGACACTTATTATACCTACTAGCTTTGAAATAATATAAAATGATCAACAGAACTAACATTAAAAAACATATTAATTAAAATCTCGATTATGATTCTAAATGTAATGCTTAGTCTATCCCTAGTATCAGTGGGATGACACTGACAGCTCACTCCACGCTCACTTCACCTAAGTTTTCACGGTGAGATGGTTACAGAATCGCAATGCAGGATACTTTTTAACCCAGTAGTACATTCCTGTGGGATAGTTTTTGTCAGCAACGCGGGCGAAGCCGCTGGCAAAAGCTAGTGTTTTATATAAATGAATTATACCTACAAATACACCTTTCGGAATAAATTCTCTAAATAATGATGAAAACCTGAAAAACAGTTTAGAAGAACAACGCGGTCACATATATTATATAGACACGAAAACGACTTTAATTTATATTTATAATATAAATTTTATATTATAATAGAAATTATATATTATAATATGTATATTATACAAAAAAATCTGCTGTTTCATACATTTTGTTACATGTAGCTCAACAAAATGTATGGAACAGCAGATTTTTTTAGTGAATGGTTTTCATTCAAACGCGCCACTTTGTAAAAATAGAGATGCATCAGCTGTCGACATTCGCGCGAGCGATGACGCCCTTTTCCAACTGCATTTTCTGGATCTGGTTGACGAAACAGAACAAAAACCATTGCTGAAAGAACAAAACCCAACACAAAGTAGTATCTACTAACTAAAGCCGTTTCTACGTACCTAATTAAGTAGTGCAAGAGCAGCAATGTTTTGTTTTCCCATTTTCTGTTAGGAGTAAGGACTAGTTGGGCACTTTCCGCTGCGTCCCCGTCCAAATTGCCACTTGTGGGACGTCGTGAACTAACTGCAGGCGCCCAGGAACTCGAAATGTAGCATCTCAGCTAATTTTGTGCCAGATATGTTCGAGAAAATATTCCTAAATTTGCGGCAAGTTTCCTAACTTTTGTGCATAACGGTCGCTGTGGAGAACATTTTCTTTCAAAGTTTTCTGTTTAAGGTAGAAATTAGTAAAATTATATCTTAAATACCAATTATTTACAGAGAAATAAATACGTACAAGGTACAAAGAAATCTCAAAAGGCGAATTGATGCAATTGCTGGCAAAGCGATGGAAATAGAATTGAACCCCTCTAAATTTAAAATTCTAACCCCTTACTTACTCTTCGCATTATATTAACCCTAAAATGAATTCAACGAAAATAAAACGGGCTCGGCAAAGAGGTGTTTCCTAAGTTACGCATCACTGCAGAATAGGTATCCATTCCCACGTCGATTTCAAGAATGTATGGTAATGTGATGGAGACATATCGTATTCTCGCTTCACTGTTACGATACTGAGTGCTCTCTATACTTCGTTTTGTATTCGCTCTCCTACTTATTTGATGCTTTTTGTGGAAGAAAACAATGGTATCCATTTGGAACATTTCGCATTAAGACGATTCTGAGAGTAGTTCGTGAATCGAGTTAAGGCTGCCATTTCTTGTTCATGTTACGGAAAGTGTGATATTTTGTTATTGGATTCTGTTCGAGGGCAATGTTGTACTTTGTGTGCCCAGTTTTATGGTGTTACGGTTTTATTAACGTTTTTTTCGTGCTAGCTTTGCGAGGTTGGAAGGAAACTTTATGCCTTTCTCTTTAAGTAGTCATCAAAAATATGTAGTTGTTAAAATATTTTTGTGCGTAGCGGTCGTTGAAATTAAACTGCTTTTCGATATTTCGAATACATATATTTTGTTTAAATCATTTGTATGAAACGGTGTGTCAAATTTATAATTACCTAATAACTTAACAATGAATTATTTTATTATTGGTAGGTATTAACAATACATTTTCAAATTATTTTTTATGAAATTTTAGCAAAAAATTGGCTACGTTGTTTCTTACAAAACTTCTTAAAAATGGTTAGTACAGTCGACAGCACGATGGCGGTTACACATTATGTAAGCTGGCCTAACGTAGTAAGGAGTTTCAATAGAATAAGAGGCCAGCTTATACTGTATTTGTTACCACTGACGTGCGACCTGTTGTACAGTTCTATAAAATTGTCTTATCAATAATCATGTTGAACTAAAAGATCATACAGGTTTGGTTCGAGCTTAAGAAACAAAAATACTACAGATGAGGAATCTTAATACATGCAAAAGAAAACAATAAGGTAGGGACCGCAGACGAAAAAACACCAATTACAACTAACTATTATAGGGTATTGCCAACACACCTTGTGCTCAAAATTCACGGAGAATAGTCCATATTTCATTTCACTCCGCCACTCGAATACACAATGAGAGGATCCCCATGAATACTAACTAGACAACAGTTTATTTCGTTAATCGTGCAAACAAGAACTTTCAGTTTGTATTGCTTTATCTAGCAAATAGTTTGGTTTGACTGCGTTAATACTAATATTTGTAATTTTGATGAGTTTGTTCTATTTAGGTTATTAGTGGAGTTGTTTGTTTAAAGAAGAACTTTGATTTAAAATCATATAAAAATAACTAGATAGATACTCAGTTCACTGTGGAGTTGGATGTATTGAGTCATATCAATGTAGGTTACAATTCCTGAATGAAAAAAATAAGAAAAGAAATGTAAACATAAAAATAAGAATGTCATCGATGTAAATTTCATTAGGTAAGTAAAACCGGTCACATCACCCATATTTACATGTATCAGGTCAAACTCAAGTCATAACATAACTTTATTCTTTTATCAAAGAAAATCCCCGGAGGCAGTTAAACGAAAGTTTTATGCGTGATCCGAACGGTGAACTGGAAAAAACCATAATATCTTAAACGATTCTGTGGTATCTTTTTGTTTTCAACGATTCTTCGCCGAAAGCGTTCAGAAGATTCCAAATTCTCCCGCTGGGAACAATATCGAAATGTCAAAGGTGTGCTAAACTCGCTGCAGGGGTGATGATAGACCGTTAAACAAGAAGTATGAAGACATCGTTGTAGATACGATTTAGTAAGAACTATAAGAATAACATGAACTCTAACTAATCGTGTCTTTGAAAAATAAATAAATATTATGAAAATAGGTAAAAGAGACTGAAGAAATGATAAAACTCTTCATGCCTACTATTTATAATAAAGCAGACTATTTTCTCTTTTTAATGCTACGTCACTACCAGCAAAGTTACAAGTGACCTCTTTCAGACCCTTCTTTTGTAAACAGTCTGACAACTTAAAAAAAAATGGTATGTTATCCTAAAGAAGTTCTGTGTTGATATTTGTATATGAAGTAGTTGTGTGTCAATCAGTCTCAGTAGTTTATCTAGAATTATTTTGAAGCTTCTATGTACATCGAATTTATTCATCATGTCTCTTAAAGTTCTTAAAAAGCTTTTAGATTTTACTATCACAAGCAAGAAATGTTACTACGTGTATTGTGCCCATTGCGTTGTATATAGGGCTGGTGTCCGCAACTAAGTCCAAACGCGTATTTTGTGTACTACGAGTATGTGTAACATTTATACAAAAGGCAACTTTACCGATGAGGATAATCAATCAGAAAGTTGTTCCCAAGTTTAGTACGCATGTTAATAGACAGCGAAATCGAATCACACCGGTGAATACGAAGAGTGGTGTTCACCATGACAAATCGGATGACAAACACGACCGCAACCGAAGACATTAGATTTTGTGAAAAGATATTAATATTTTCATGTCTTTTATTTAAAAAAGTTTTAAGCGTAGGTATAAATTTTAACACAACTTTTTTATGAAAGTTTATTATGTTGGTAATAAATAATATGGAACATAGCAGGAAAAGCTTTTTCATTAAAGGATCTAAAGTTCAAAAACTAGCGTCTCCGGAATATGTGTGAATTGGTCGTTAACGCGGTTCCATCTACGTTTATTCGATTTGGAAGTACTGTAAGGAGTATAAAGACTTGGGATCAATAAAACCAATGTTATAGGAGCATAAGAAACTTTAAAAACGGATATGAATACGAATTTTCTCACTGCGACATTTATTTTTCCTTTTAACCATAACAGTAGTAAACATATTTTGTGTATAAGTTCTAGTATAGAGATTGGGATAAACCGTCTAACAACCAGAACGGGGCCGAAGCAGTTTTTGAATTACCTAGGTACCAATAAAGTCTTAGCATGGTCACAGATCATGCGAGTTAGAGGACAAAAAAATATTGTTTGATTTCTGACGTCACCACTATGCTTCGCTCTTTTTATCTGCGGTTAACGCTCCACTGCTGCCTTGACTTCACAAAATACAAAAACACGTCTTGTGTCTTCCTATTCATGTGATACGACTTTATTAAAACATTTTTACACAACATTTTCCTAACGACCCGCACCATCTAGGGACATTTGGCCGGGATTAACTTTATGAAGAAAACTCCGAGCGAAGTGGGTTATAAGCTCCTTTTGTTTAGGACTGTACGTCACATAAATACGTAGTGTGTAAGGAAGTATCCTAATTAAACCTTTGTTGGACAGGTTGCGGTTGGCAATCATTATTAAGTTGTTAGAAATAAGTTGTTTTTGTTTTCTTTGCTGTGGAGGGTATTCTGGCGCAACAGTTCCTAAGTCCTAGAGCGACTTACTAAATATTTACGGCCACTGAGAAAGTACACGATGGAACACTTACAGTCACAGAGTATAACTTTAGTAGTCTTCAGCACGTATCGGAAAATTATATGCCTCATCTAGTTTAAAAAAAAATATGTTTGACGTGTAAAATTGTTTGTACAAACAAACTTACAGAAAAAAAAAGATATACGGAACGACTCGTTTTTAACCGACTGCAAAAAGGAGGACGTTTTCAATTCATCAGTATTTTTTTTTTGCTTGTACGCAATATCTCTAGCAATTGTGGATCGATTTAAAAAATTATAAATAAATTTTTTGGGTATGCCTCAGGGATCATGTGTAAGTGTTATTAATTTTACTTGAGTAGTTTTTCAGTTAGCTTTAATAATACGTATTTTTTCCACTTCATGTATGTTGATGATGTTATAATAAACAAGTAGTGGTATACTAATTTGTGTGGGGTAGGTACCATACCTAAAAGTGGAAAAAAAAACTTTTTTACATATAAGAGATAACCGACTTTCAAACAACACTACAAAGTGAAAAAAAAATTACTGTATGAAAAATACCTAAATTCGGAAGTCGGTGGCTTGTTTTTTTTTGTAAATTTTTTCAAACCTTATATTTCTTTTGAGACTAGAGAGAAAAATGGTCCTTCAAATTCAAATTTCAAAACTAGACAAACATACGAGGGTTCACGGTCTAACATCCTGGCTGATATTGAGGATACATATTCGGAATCACCAGATTTTTCTGCCCCGTTTGAGTCGCGTGGTAACGTGGTGATCTGGACACTTTTTTGTCGCTTGAAGCATCAGTAAATCACAGTCTAAGTCTAGTCTAGTCGTAGTAGTAGTAGTAGTAGTGGTAAGTGTAGTCTAGTGTTCTAGTTTACATCTGATTTGATTAATGCGACACAAATTTTAGAAAATATATTTTATGATTTTGACTTAAACTGTTTTTCCTGGCATCAATTTCGTAACATAGGGCATTTAAGTCGTTTTGCTTGCATTTGAAATCCATACTTTATGTCGTTAAAAACATTTAGCCTGCACCTGAAATTCACACCTTAATGTCATTTAAACCATAGAAATTTACTGTCATTTTAAACCATTCACTTTTAGTGTAAAGTGTAACATAAATAATATTAATCTGCAACAACTTTATGATACTTTAGGTGCTTAAGCTGAATAGTCTGATTCTATTTTATATCGAGTTCGTTGGTAATACATTTAGCCTTAAACTAAAACAATTCCGTGTGTCAATTAAACCCTTTTCCTGAACCTATAGTTTACTGTTTATGGCGCTTGAATAATTAAGCCTGTTTTTAAATAAAAGTGATTTGCAGTCATTTTGTATCAAGCCACATTTATTTCTGGTAATAACGGCTTTAAAAAAATTAAAACTAAGTTGTGCGGATTTTGTAGAGGAACACAACATAGGTCACTTTATCGTAAACATTTTAAACTTTAAAATGAATTTTTGTAAAGTCCCAAAAATGTCGCTTAATACAAATAGCCCGTGAACCCTCGAAATATAAATTAACTAACAAATTTTACGGCTTCGAGTCAGTGGTACTAACTCTGCGTCTGCCTATGAATGCAGCCACAAGGGATAAAAATTAATGCCTTTTATGTTTTATGTAAGTACAAGACATAAGACATTACTTCTCAAGTGGGAGGTTACCGACTGGTGTTCTAAGAATACTGTATCAGCCTCCTTCCTCTAATTGAATTTTAATTGTTACCGCAGTTAGCGTTCATGGATCGCATATAATTATGTGTGTGCCTTGTAACTGTGTATACCCACCTAAACATTTGAAATGGTAAAAATAAAATTTGAGTTACAAAAATGATACCTTCATACGTATGTACCTATAACCGTTTGAAAAGGTAATGATTATCGCAGTGCTTCTTTCAAGGAAGAGGCGCCCGCGCCGGCCATCTCCATTAAAGGCTAAACCGTGGCGGGAAGCGACACATACCACCATCTTCCACGTTTTCTCGAGCATTGTATGCAAAGAGGTTATATAATACTAGAGGAGCAGCGTCCTATTAACAATTTCAAAAAAACGTAACCACTTACGAGTTTAAAGTCGTAGCTTTGAAACGAATACATAAAATGTCAATTATGTCAAAAAAATCTATGTATGCATTTCTTCTACCATCAAACTAATCACGTTGGAATGAGACAAGACATTGCTATCGAAAAAACGCCCAGAGTTGCCAATGATCAATATAATTTCCCTAGAATTAATGTAGGTACTTATTGAATCAATTACCATGAAAGGTATTAAGGAACTTTCCATGAATTGAACATTTAAAGAAATTGACAAGGATTATGTACGTACGAGCTCAGCGGTCGCTAATGAGACACAATAAAAAAAAATATGCGTAACCGTAAATATTATATTTCAAAACGATTAAGATTGTGTCAAATAACTATTGTTTTAAATGGAATGATAAAAAGGATTACACTTAAGACTACAGTTCTAGTTTTCACTACCGAGTTAGACAAGTTTGGCGATCTGTGCCTCATAATGGTACTTTAAAAATTCTGTAAGGTATTTTGGATTTATAAACATTTGATCGTAATTAAACAATTCGATTTAATAATCGATTACTTATTTACTTTAATTGAAAAATAACCATTTTTTTTCGTAAAGCATCATTATTTTTTAACACAATGTGATCAAAAGCAATCTATACATTTTCTTTTAAAAATATAACCTCACTTTACGTCTAGCTATAATTATTGCTAATAAAATTAATTTTGGTGTAAGAAGTGGTGATATATTAAGCTAAAACCTTCGACAGACACGTGCTTGAGTTACCTTTCCATTTAGTGAATGTTTGGGTACTGTAAAGTGTCTTTAAACCAAACAAACTTTAATAATAATTTAGACTTACAGGAACATACATTCGTCATTCACTAAACTCCCAACAGTCTGGCAAAATCAAAATCGTTTTTACCGGTAACACTGTGCAACGATGGCAAAAACAATTAGTGTTAAATTTATTTTGTTTCGTAATGTTTTTTTTGATAATCTGAAGAAAATCGAGCAAACTTACTTGTGAATTGTAACACCACTTACTATATTAATCTTTTTAGACCGTGATATACAAATTTAATCGGCACATTTCACCATTTTGATATTTTTTTATCGCTAAGCAATCGTTCACTTGACGTCAAGCTGACAACTGAAGTCGGATATGCTTGCGAACATATACGACGAAGTAACATGTCGCCACTGTACACTGCTGATCTAGTCATATATAGCATCATTGATTGTATGCGTCGCCAAGTAATTCATTGTAACTTCGGCAATAAACTATTGAATTCAGTAATCAGCATCATCATTGAATACAGTCCTCACAAACTCCTAAGCAATCTATATACAGGGTTATTTGTAAAACGTTTGCAATCCATTAAAAAGATGTAGGGGAGGTCAGTTGAAATCAAATTACCTATGATGACCCCTATGGAAATGTCAACCATTTTCCAGTAATTTGACATGTTATATTTTTTTGGCGGTGTGATGTGTAAAAATGTGACAGCACGGGCGCCATCAATCTGGCAAGTGCCAAGTAGTGCCTGCACACGTTGATGAAACAGCATAAACGTGAACGTGAAAAAGTATAAACTTGATTTGTATAAACCATGTCGACCACATCTGTCGTCATGTATGTACAAACAAATGCATAGGCTGATAACACCTAAAATGTCTATAATAATAGGTCGGGGATTTTTTTTTTCGTATTTTATAGTATAAAGTTAGTTGTTGTAAAATTTCTTTGGCTGTGCTGTTTGTATCTGGCTGTTTTTGATACCATTTATTAGATAAAAATAAAAGAGAAAAATAAAAAAATAAAATCGATATCCAGCCAGTTTTCAATGGTTTTCTGTCCACCAAAATGAGTCTCCAAAATGAGTCTACATCAAAATGAGTCTATGAGTCTAACTAACTAAAAAGTTCTAAAGAAATTCGATACATTTTGAGGTTCTGTTACAAAAAAGGGAAAAATGCAATACACAAGCCGCCAAAGAAAATGTGACGTTTATGCGCTTAATGCAGTGTCAGTAAGAGTACCACAAATTTGGTTCAAGCGTTTTCAGTCCGTGAATTTTTATGTCAATGATCGCAAGCAAAACA
Organism: Brachylomia viminalis; assembly: GCA_937001585.2. Taxonomy (NCBI): domain Eukaryota; kingdom Metazoa; phylum Arthropoda; class Insecta; order Lepidoptera; family Noctuidae; genus Brachylomia; species Brachylomia viminalis. The sequence goes on along the minus strand of OW443298.2, from coordinate 12,416,482 downwards.
AAGCAGCTCGCTCTGGTCCCCCTGTTACGGATAATCGATGCCATTTTTGAAAAAGTGGAGTACGATCGGCATATTAGTAGTCACGACATAGCTGAAGAGTTAGGGGTTGACCACAAATCAGTTTTGACTCATTTGAAAAAGTCTTGGTATACAATAAAGGTCGATATTTGGGCACCACACGAGCTCTTAGTCTTGAATTTGTATATGAAATACAAAAGTACTTTTTCCCCGACCAAATATTCAAAACTGGGTACGCCTTATGGCTGCCTAAAAGTTTAACGATTACCGGCTATAACTGTAGCATTATTTCATTTATATTTTATTCTCCGTCTACGCTTAACATATTTTTTGAGATCGACTTATATGTATTTTTAACAGCAGTAACATCACTTTCATATCATTTATCTATTGAGAGAACTAGCTTATATATAATAAATAACGTCTCATCATCATCATATCAGCCGAAAGACGTGCACAGCCTATAGTCCAGGCCTCCCCCGAGCGTCGCCACATCGACCGGACCTGTGCTTTTCGTAACAAGCGGAATCCCGCGACTCTCTCAAACCTCAAACTCAAAGTACTTATTTAAATTAAATAAACCATTCACAGGCACTTTTGAATTGTCAAGGAGTCGGTCAGTTAGTCAGAAACTTGAAGCTTGTTGCACATTCCGAAACGTAGACCTCCATGGAGAAGAACGGGCAAGAAACTTCAAGAAACGAATGTCATCGAATCGGTCCACTACGTGGAAGGCATAAAAACGCTGCGCCTCCCATTACGCAATCACTACGTAAGCAATTTATAATGCTTCCTAACTTTTAATTATATAGAGCTGAATAGCATATTCTTTACGTTTTAAAGTGATCAAGCTTCAAAGAAATTGTTCGCACAATGAGCCTTTAAAAAATGTGGAGCCATTAGCAGTAATTGTCGCGGACGCCTATTTTTATAGTAAACGCCTTATATTTTATACCGTCTTCTTCAAGTAATCGCTGTCGTACGGACCAATTTATTAAGAAAAGATGTCTTTTGTCGCTTCTAGTCAGAAAATAAAACAATCTTTTTACGTACTTTAGTTTAAATGTTTATTTTGCCTGCTAGTATATATGTTTATGTATGTATGTTTAGTAATATTGTGCCACTAGCTTACGCATTAATTGTGAAAAAGAAATACTTGAAATCTTAAAAAGAAAATAGCGGTAGATCAGCGGAAATTCACCTACAGCCTGCCGTTTAAATGTCTGAGCGATGAATAATTATGTGCGTTCGACGCGTGGTGTCATTGGGAGTCGATATCGCTTACGCATTAAATCTACATTTATTACGCACCGTCTTACCTACTCGCGCGTTCATTTTCCGAGGGGATTTCTCCGCGAGCATGCTCGTCATTGTTATTGCACGGGTTTCAACCGACGAGGTTGATTGATGACGCGCTCATGGGTCCGCTCAAGGCGCCTCCGTCAATAGCGACATAAAAATCGCTGTAATCTTCACCCAATTGCTTGATTATGGCTGTTAATCTCTCACCAAGATGGCAGCTTAGACAGGGTCGAAATCTTGTCTTTTTATAGCCCCAGTTTTATTTCGTCGACAACTGTAGACTTTCGAGACCACTTAACAAAATTGAAACGGTATAGTAAATTTACGTAATACGTCTTTGTTTTCTACTTTAACAGTCTGTCTTAATGACCCGACGCGCGATACGCGGACTGGGATGAGGCCTATTCTTAGAGCAGACATTTAATTTGTTAAATACTTTCTTTAATTCAAAGGTAGGGCTCGGGAGATATCATTCTCTTGAATGTTTTGCTGTTAGTATAATAAGATAACTTCAGATTTAATATTTCGAGGTTTTGGGATTTAGTCTAACGCTGAAAGTGACAAGGGTTTACGAAACAAAGAGGCTTTTCAACATGGGCCAGAATAACATTGAATAAAGGATGTAAATTTTTTTGAGGTATTCAGAGAAATTGTTCAAACACTATATTAAAATATTATTCGAAAGCTGACATGGAAAAACAAAGTAGGCACAGGCAAAATATAATAATCGAACCGACCATGTCCAAGCGATCATTAACTTACACGACCCTCCATGACGATTATGGCAAAGCACACACATTATAACGAACAACGTCTTACCCAGCAAAATAAAAGAGGCAATAATAGTAACTATGATATCCTAAAAGGGTAGGTCTCGTTTGCTTAGGGCAACGTACAGAACGTCGATCAAACTTAACGTTTAATCGTCTTACTGGTATATACAAACAAAATAATATGAGTTCCCGATGGTCCTTTCCTTTGTCCCTGAAGTGTTATTTAGGATAATATTCTATGGAGATGGAGATGCGAGCAGGCTAGCGGCATTTTCACATTGTTCATCAGTCTAGAGGAATGGGACTGCGAGATCTGCTTCAGTCTGTTTTGAACATTGCTACTAAGGGAAAACGCACATACAAGTACTGCACGAGTTTGGTATCATGTCACCTAATCGGTTTGTTTTCAACCAGACGTAAACTCATGACTCGTAACCAGATCGGTTCGGCAGTTCAGCACATCCGAGGCGATGCCGCGCTTTCGGCTGGCCGACACCTCGCATATGAATGAAGGTGGCGTCATCGGTCGGCACCACAGCTTGGTGACTGTTGTTTATTAACTGATCCCGAACCGCGATGATGCCGTTACGGTGCTAATTAGTGTTGCAATATGGAATTTCATTGAAAGAATCCTTAAAGACGTGTTGAGGCAATGCTGATCCAGTACAGTTTATATATGTGTGCGTTGATCGTGTTGCACCTTTTCACTGCAATGGATTTCGATCAAATCTGGTATGACCAACTTTTTCGTTTAAAATGAGCGAGAGTATTGTAAATTAGTTTTAAATGCGAGCCTTTACAGAGACATACCTAAAGTTTAAACAGCGGGGTAATTACGTTACACACTAACAGTACGAAAGGCTTTCATTTTGACACTTCAACAACATTCATTGCGTTATTTACGTTGTTGAGTAGACGATTTTTTCGAACATATGAATCAATGGATAAGCAATATCCTTCAAAATGATTCAGGTTGTGATTGATAGTGTGTGACGCAATTAGGGTGGTGGTCATCATTTTAATTTTAATTTACAAGCCGTTTGTCCGTGGGATTTCCCATCGACAAAAATAACTAACTTCCATGCAAACTTTCAACTCCTATTTAACCCCTATAGGGGGTGAAATTGATGACCCCATTACCCTTCTTCAGGAAAGCAGTAGGGCCAGCAGTACAGTATACAGGCACAGACACAAATCGAATTTCCGACCTCGCCGCCAAGGTCCTACGCGTTCGCGATTATCCCCAAGTAATCGTCCTCCCTGTACCTTGATCGAATCCGTGCCAGATGGTGGTGTAGCTGTTGCTTTAAATTCCCCGATTAATAATAATGTAACTGATTTGATCCAGCCTGTCCCCAACTTGCTGTCCTCCCCCAGCGACGCCCTAAGCCGAGCTTCGTAACCCACAGGGGGTGCCCTTAGGTGATGGTCAATATATTTATAAGTAATATTATGCCCCTGCCTGGAGGCTTTGAGTTCGTTTAACGCACCATAGGATTGACCGGTCAAGTAGTCACGGCCTCTCAAGGGCAACAATGAGAAGATCAAGGTAAAAAAAAAGAAGTTTGTCCTTAGTGCTCACATGAGCTCAGTATTTAAGAAACTCGTTTGCAAAACTTGATGCTTCTAGACCCAGCTTAGGCTGTGCTTTGTCTGTCAATGAAGTCAGTCTGGATTTGTACCCGGTTGATGGCAATAGGCTCGCCCCCTATTACATGGGACTCAAAGATAACTCGCGAGATGTGGGTGTAGGTAGGTACTATACGTATTGCGGGAAAGTCCGAAACGGTTACCGTGGCCCCTGGAACAGGCAACTGAAGGAACACGGGTAGGTTTTAGTCAGTAAGAGTCCGACTCACCCTCCCGCTCCGCACAGAGCGGGAGAAGTTATTTGAAATTTCCAACACAAAAAAAAAACGTACTACTGCCTAACACTTCAGGGAAGATAGGCGTGGTGTTATGTTATGTGATACTCGTGTCAATATCGAGACAAATTATTTGTCTAGACACGTCATAGGTACATAATAGATAAACTAATAATTGTCCATCTAACACCATAATGTATTATAACAAAAACCTATTGACGGTGACGTGTTACTAATACCCCGAGGCTATACAAATATAGTTAGTAGGTAAGTACGTATCGTAAAGGCTCCCCCAGACAGGCGCGGCGCAACTCTTGTAGAACAATTTCCAAGAAGTTTTCATGGAAGTTGTTCTACTAGAGTCGCGTCGCCTAGGCGCATAGGGTGCCTTAAGTAAATTTGGAGATCTGCAAACATTATTGGAAAATGTCTAATATAAAATACTAACTGACCCCGCGAACTTTGTACCGCCTAAAATATTTTATTTTTCTCTCCGTATAAACCATTCTCGTACTTCAAGGAATATTCTAAAAAAATAATTTGCAAAATCGGCCCATCCGTTCTTGAGTTATAAAATTACAACGAAAAGTGGCATTGATTTTTATAGATATGGATATATTTTGCCCAGCGTAGAGCAAAATATATATTTTAAATTATCTTCACTTATTAAAGTCACTTTTCGTGTCTGCTTGTGTGACCGCGTTCATTTTCTATACTAAGATAAACTATTCTGTGAGATTGATGTGTATAACTAATTTGTGAATAAATAAATTATATTAAAATTACGTTTAATAAAGAAATCTCGATGTTTTGCCAAGTCGTTAAAACCGTGCGAAGCAGGGGGCGGGTCGCTAGTTATGTATAATCACGATGGGCGCGATCTCCCTGAAATCATCTAAAGTCGCCTCATCAGAGACACAACTTATAAAAGTTTTGAAAGTCGTTTGGTTGACGTTGGCAATGATGCCCCATTTTGGTTTCCCGAGCGCTGTTGTGATTTTAATGTTTGTTTCCGCGTTGTTATTCATGAAAAATATTCTGCTTTCCGTTGAAATGAAATACCCGAAAACAAAGGAAAAAGGTATAGACTGGTAGCTGTAGTTTCAAAAAGGTACCTACCTGCCTTATATAAATTTTTGTGTGCTCCCTGAGTAGTAGGTATTCACTCATAGCAAAGCAATTAGTCTGAGTAATCTCAGCATCATTATGACAAAAGCTTTTAAATGTCCCAGTTTATATTACTTAAAAGGGATATTTGAAGATTTAAAAAAATGATATATCAGATTCGGTGCTCAAGCAAGGTTATATTATGTACCTACGTAGTTATTTTATTATTTAAATCAAAACGTACCTAAACTGAATGATGAACTTGAGCTGAATGATGCTGATGCATACGTCATGTTCGTGAACGGGCGCCGTCAGTAGGCACTGGTCATGTCTTAGCTGCCACGGCTTATTTTGATTCCTGAATTGTTTTTATCTTTTTATTACGGATGCTTTTAACGTGCACGTCTTTCTACATCGTTCTCACATGTATAAATTCAACATGAATGATGTAAGCATTGAGATAAAATATACGCTAGTAATAATAGTTCTATGGATGTAAGCACTATTTTGTAACAATATTTTGATTTAAAAGAGTGTCCATGGAGTTTCTTGCCCGTTCTTCTCCATAGGTACCTACTACGCTTTGGAATGGGCAACTAGCTTCATCTTTCTGACTGACCGACCCCTTGACAATTCAAAAGTGCCTGTAATTGTTTTATTTGAAATAAATGCTTTGAGTTTGAGTTTTGAAAAAAATCATGCGTTTCGCGTCTTAGTGCTGCCGTTGCCTCTGACGTTAACGCGTGCCGCTCGTGTGTATAAGCACTAACATCAGTCTCGACTTGCGACACACTAGGCGCCGTTTTCATTCCGCGCGCGGAGGGCGGCACCGGCTATGTACCGAACATTAATAGTGATGAGGGTCTTGTCAATCGATAGTCATGAATCAAGATGTTGACTATCGATTATCGAATTAGACAAATTATAATATTGTATCGGTGCGTATTTTACTATGTTGTATGAATTGTTGTAATTCGATTAAATAAATGTAAATTCATGATGGTGTAGGTAAATATTATACCTAAATAGTTATTGGTACCGTATGTATTGTGCAGTGTAAACTGAAAATAGATATTTTAGTACATATACACGGTGACATTTGAATCACAGTTTTGCTAGAACAAACGTTGTTTAGACCATGGTCTACTACCATTCTATAGCATCAAATATGTTATTAAAACAATCTAATCTAGGAGTTCTCAAATTAGTCTTATGTTGCTCAAACGTGTAATAATGTTTGAAACATTAACCCTAACATTAAAGTACTCATCACGGTAGCGATATTGCATTCAAGACGCGAGTGCCGCGCGTCGCATCCGCAGTGTCTGTATTGTACGGCGTAACGATAATCCCGACATTTTTAACATTGCCTTTTTTGTGTTTTTTTTTTTAAACCAATGACGTTTTTTTTTCTATTGGATGCTATAGAATGGTTGTAGACCATGGTCTGAACAACGTTTGTTCTAGCAAAACTGTGATTCAAATGTCACCGTGTATATTACTTGTATAAATATGTAGTGCAAAAAACCTGATGCTAGTGGCTGCATTGCTTACATTCATTTTGTTGTTATGTGCTACGGTTAAATTGGTTTTGACTTAATAATTAATATTAATTATTTTCAAGTGGAGAAAAAGAGAAAGGCAATAATAATCGGAGCAAATAATTATAATAACAAAACACCGAAATATAATAATATGAATACTCGTTGACAGACTAATCACGAAATCAAGAATGTATTATGTTTTTACGGTTTAGCCCGCTAAGAAAGGACTTTTGGAAATTCCACCCCGAAAGGGATAGAAAATAGAGGTCAAAGTTTGTATGGAAATCCGTCATTTTCAAGGATAAAGCCATGAAATTACCACGAGGCGCCCTAACCAAAAGCAATCGTCCCGCGAGTACCCGATCGTCGCGCTCTTTTATAATTATGAATAACTAATTCTGTCCGCGACTTCGTTCGCCTGAAATTTCTTGTTCCCCCGACCAACCCTGTCGCATCGCATCGTCTGTCCCCGCTATACTTTGTTTTGTAAAAAAAAAAGATGTTTTTAAATCCGACTGGAAGTTCCATAGATTAGCGCATTCAACCAAACCCACAAATTCTCCAGCTCTATTAATGGTATAGATAGATAAATATCTAGTATATAGATTATGTCATTCGCGCGATCAATCAAGTCGCGTTGGTATTTACGTCGAAATTCATACAAACGATTGCATCGATCGCGCGACGATTGCTTTTGGTAAAGACGCGGGGTACCAGTTAGCGTTTAGCGACTTGACGCAGATGTCACCACGGCTGGTGGCGCCTGCAATTTATTTAATGCGGCCCCTCCTACATTTAACGAGGTTTTTTCTACTACGCTGGTGATACCGTCTATCTTATTGAGCCGTTTGCTTCACTCCCAAGGGAGATCTTTTATTACTGGTGCGTTTATAACTGGTGCTTCACGGATTTCGCGGGTCGTTTAAACACGAACAGTTCTATTCTGCTTTCGTTATGCAATCGTGAGCTATGAAAGAGAGGCTGTGAAAGTTTCGTTTTGGCTGAATACATTATGGTAGTGAGGTATAATTTTTTCAAAGTTATTAGGAGTATAATATAATATGAGACAACATCCACACAAGGTCTTCAGGTCCCGAACTAGGTAGAACCTGTACTACGGTAACCTGATGACTGATATACATACTTATATACATATACACACCAAGACACAGGTCAAACAGACATGTTCATGCACACAAATGTTTAACTTGTCCGGGGATCGAACCCGGGACAAGTTTGATTTTTTGAGTTGAATTTTAAATTTTAATACAAATTTGACAAGTTTTTTGAGTGGTTTTCAAATGCTAGCTGTGTTTGGCAAGCTGTCAACAAACATCCATACTTATTCATCACCTGTCTAGCCATTTCCCAACTAAGTTGGGGTCGGCTTCCAGTCTAACCGAATGCAGCTGAATACCAGTATTTTACATGGATCGACTGTCTATCTGACCTCCACAACCCATTTACTGGGTAATACGATACCCCTTGGTAAGACTGGTTGTCAGACTTTCGGGCTTCTGACGACCCGTAACGACTGTCAAAGATCCACGAATGACAACCGGGACCAACGGTTTAACGTGCTTTTCGAGTCACGGAGGGGCTTGTTATGTTCAGATGGTCATCCATCCATGGACCAACCGCGGCATGCGTAGCTTAACCTGATCGATAGACCCGTGCGGCTGTTATTACTGAACTACAAGCCCCACACTGTCTGTATGTTACCTTTTCACGCCTAAACCACTGAACGGATTTCGATTAAATTTGGCAAGGAGATGTGGCATCCCGGCGAAGGACATAGGCTACTTTTTGTTCCGGTTGCACGTTGCATGAGATGATTTCCGACATCCACGCGGACGAAGCCGCGGGCAGGAGCTAGTTGTCTATAATTTCTATGTTTTTCATAACTCATAATCAGCCTATAATGTTCCCACTGTTGGGACACAGGCCTCCTCTCTGTGAGAGAGAGTGGGCCGTAATCCACGACACGGGCCCAGAGCGGGTTGGTAGATGTCACATGTCTTCGAAATTTTGGTTCTAGGACATGCCGGATTCCTCACGATGTTTTCCTTCACCATTTTGAGAGCAGTGGTGATGGAAATAATTTACACAAAGTAAAGCGGGTGGGTTCGAACCTAAAAACCGACCTACAACTATTTGTATAAATAGTGCCAAATAAAGTCGCCTTTTCTGTTTGTCTGTATGACCGCTTTGTTCTTCTAAACCACACAATAGATTTTGATGAGGTTTATAGAGATTTTTTGTTGCTTTTCAGCGTATAAATGTGTATGTTTAGAAAACTTATTCGGGAAGATTTGTGTAGATTTACGCTTAGGGTAGAAACTCGAAACAACAGTAGATTCCAGAAGTGACCTACCATTTACAAAACAAATTTTGTTTGTTTTTGTATGCTGATTTTGTTGGCACGCCCTTTATGCCTGGAGGCTTTTATTATGTATTAAGTTCTGTTAACGTTTTTATTATCATTATTTATTTCTGCTTGAATATAGTTTTCAATATTGGCGTGTGCTAGCTGACATAATGGCAAATAATTTTATTTAATGTTTTGTGTTTCGTAATGTTAATTACTTACTACTGTATAGAATCCAGTTATTCTAACTGAACAGACAGCATTGCTGGTGAGGAATTTGTTGCGCCACTTCTTCTTCTCAGCTAAAGCACAAGGAAATGGTGAAGGGCGGGCGTTTTGGGGGACGGTCATACATAATTATGTAATTTTGACGTTCAAAAAGTGCTGATTCTCAGCCTAGTTTGAATAAATGACTTTTGATTTGATTTGTATCCCTAGAAATCCGCTGGATGCAGGAAAAACAGAATTGATCGAAGTGGCGGTGTTTGCGGTAGGCCTATGTCCAGCACGTCTTTCGGCTGAAATGATGAAGGGGCCGACAAGGAAAAAAATATTTTGTATGATAAATCTTATTCCTTGGATTTATAAACATGAAACTTCGTACAAAAAAACGTACCTTAATCTATAATTCCTTAACGTTCAAATAAATACATGCAAAATCCTAGATTTAACAAAAGTAGCGAATGAAAATCTCAGCTGGAAAGGTCATAACGTTTCACTAGCACTTTCTCAAATCATTGCCCTACATTCACTCACTACACAATAACATCGCCTACACTGTTGCTTCACCGTTTCTCACAATTTATTTGTAACATTTTGGCTATAAACATTTTAGGACCACTTAACTTGTACTAATGCTAATGTAAGATGCCGTAACTTGCCTACTACAATACCTACTATTAAGTACGCAATTACCCTCGACGGTAACAACTCAAGGTTTTAAAAAGCTTGTTAGGGACCTAACTAAGGACTAAACTAAAATGCAATGGACTGTAATTTAAAAGAGTGTAATCCAAATAGGTACAATAATATCGATGTTGGTAGGCGTATGGAGTGCGCGCGCGTGCCGTCGACCGAGATCGGTAGCGAAGTGCCGATGTCCCGCACGCCGCTCCTCTCGCCGCCGCTCGCCGTCTTCCACTGTCTCACGACAGCTGCCGAAGATTGCCGAGTGGTCGGAGGCGCCCGAACATCCTCCCCGGGTTGAAGCATTCAAGTGAGAGGAAGTGGGCAGACGTTGTTGTAAGCCCGCAGCACCGTTCCTCTCTTCGTCTTCAGCTCCACTACCCGTGTGGTCCCGTCGCAGCCAGGGAAGACCTTGATGACTCGCCCCAGTGGCCACACCAAGGGCGGCTGGCCTTTCTCTTTGATGAGAACCAGTGCTCCTACTGAAAGTTGGCCTGTTGACGCTGTCCATTTAGTTTTTTTCTGGAGCAGAGAAACATATTCTAATTGAAAACGGTTCCAAAAATGTTGCTTTATGTGCTCCACTCTTTGGTAGCGCTCCAGACGCCCGATGTTGAGATCAGTAACCTGTGGATGCGGAACAGATATTAGTGGTCGCCCAATTAAGAAATGTCCAGGAGTAAGAACGGAAAAATCAAGAGGATCAGTGGAAAGAGGGGTAAGAGGACGGGAATTTAAGACGGCCTCTATTTGAGTCAAACACGTGGCCATCTCTTCGTAAGTGAAGTGCGTTAAGCCTAAAAGTCTCTTTAGGTGATGTTTCGTAGATTTGACGGCAGCTTCAGCAATGCCGTTGAAGTGGGGAGAGTATGGAGGCGTAAAAGAAAATGTGATGCCTTGTTGAGCGACTTCAGACACGAGATTCGAGTCTTGTAAAAACTTACGTAGCTCATTGCAGGTACCTATAAAGTTTGTCCCATTATCGGACAAGATGCTTTCGGGCTTACCACGACGAGCCACGAAACGGTTCAAAGCAGCCATGTAGGCTTCTTTCGTAAGGTCTGTAACAAGCTCGATGTGAACTGCCTTAACGGCAAGGCAAACAAAAATACACAGGTACGCCTTTATAAGCCTGCACCCTCGCCCTTTGCGATCAGCTATCAGCACTGGCCCCGCATAATCCACACTACAATTTAAAAATGTGTGTTCTAAATGTGTCCTTGAAGAGGGCAACTGACCCATTGTAGGTTGCATAGTTTGACACTTGTATTTATAACATTTGATGCATTTTTTAACAATACATTTGGAAAGATTTCTACCACCCAGAGGCCAATACATTTGGCGTATATTTGCCAAGAGCAGCTGAGGGCCAGCGTGTAAGCAGTCGAGATGATATTTATGAAATATTATTTTAGTTATATGGTGCTTACCGCATAATAGTACGGGGTGCTTGACATTATAATCATAAGGTGAATTGTCAAGTCTCCCTCCTACGCGTATGAGACCATTCGAATCTGTAAAAGGACTCAAAGAAATAAGCCTATTTTTTTTTGGTAAAGACTTTCCTGATTGCAGTAAATTAAACTCAACAGGAAACATATCCATTTGAGCGTGACGTAAAATAAAATTTGTAGAATTTGTAAGTTCTTCACAGGAAAGGGAACCAAGGAATTTATTATGTGTATGCTTTAAATTGTAAATAAATCTTAGTATATAAGCGACGATTCTCTGTAAGTGATTATAATTGGAATATTTGTGAATTAGTGATTTAATGAATGAATGATTATCATTATGATGTGACAAATGCTTTGAAGTTAAATTATTGTATGATTGATGATGGGATGAGTGATCAGTAAAGTGTGATAATACAACTTCAGGTAGATCTTGTTTCAAGTTCCCATTGGGCATTTTTGGCCAATATATTTCATCATTTAACAGAAATTGAGGACCTGACCACCATAAGGAGCACTCGCTGATAAGGTCAGCCTTCAGCCCGCGAGAAACAAGATCCGCCGGATTTTCCTTCGACGGCACGTAGCTCCACGTTTGCCCTATAGTGCATTCTTGTATCTCGTTAATGCGATTACGAACAAAAGGTTTTAACAAATTAGGTGTCATGGAGAGCCAACTTAACACTATGGTCGAATCGCACCAAAAGTAGCACTTACTAACGGGTTTGGTGAAGGAATTCCGTACATTAACACACAGTCTTGCTCCTAATAAAGCCCCACATAACTCAAGTCTAGGGATGGTTGTTGGTTTGATCGGTGCAACACGATTTTTAGAGACCAACAGCTGTACTTTTACTAACCCATCTTTAGTACTAGACTTTATATAAATACATGCACCGTAGGCCTTTTCGGATGCATCTGTAAACACATGAATTTCATTTATAGTTGAATTGTCACATGAAATCCACCGGGATATTTTAAGGGTATTTAAACATGGTAGACTATTCACGAACATTAACCAGGAGGTATGTATATTATCTGGTACTCGCTCGTCCCAGTCACACTTAGCCATCCATAGACTTTGGATGATAATTTTAGCCTCGATAATGCAAGGACCTACCAGACCTAATGGGTCAAATATTTGACTAATCACAGATAAAATGTGGCGCTTTGTGATTGGTTTGCTGGTATCGACCGATATTGAAAACTCGAGAGAATCAGATTTACATAGCCAATATAGGCCTAACGTTTTAGATGACACGTTTCTATCCTCAGACAAGTTCAACCTACCAGAATGCCCTGAAACACCAGCTATTTCTGTTAAAATATCTAAACTATTAGATTGCCACTTTCTCAAATGAAAGTTAGCTGACGCTAAAATGGATGCAACTTCTTTAGCCATCTGGACCACCTCGGAAACCGAGTCACAACCACTCAGATAATCGTCGACGTAAAAATCTCGTTGAATGGACGATTTTACAACGTCATTAGAGGCAGTTGTTGCTAAACTGACTAAGCTCTTTGTGGCTAAATAAGGGGCGGAAGCTGTACCATAAGTAACAGTATTAAGACTGTACGTTTGAATTGGTAGCTTAGGGTCAGCGCGAAAGATTATTTGTTGTAAGTTACGTTGTGATGGTGTTACCTGAATGGCCCTATACATCTTCTCTATGTCACCAGAAATAACAAACTTGTGCTGACGGAAACGCAGCAATATAGAAAAGAGATCATCTTGGACAGTGGGCCCCACCATTTGGATGTCATTAAACGACACTCCAGAAGTAGTCGCTGCTGATGCATCGAAGACTACCCTGAGCTTAGTTGTGGTACTTGATTCTCGGATGACTCCATGATGTGGCAAAAAATACTCATTTTTGTTGCCTGAATGAGGTTTCCTTGATGAGTTATTCACAGTCATATGCCCTAGGCTCACGTACTCCTCGATGAATGCAACATATCTTTCCTTAAAAGCAGGATCACGTTGGAAACGGCGTTCTAATGCTAAAAATCGACGTTTAGCCATTTCATAAGAATCACCTAACTCACTGGGATCATTTTTAAGAGGCATTGTAACTATAAAATGCCCGTTTTGATCACGCACAGTGTTAACGCGAAAACTTTCTTCGCAGGCTCGTTCTTCCTGTGACAAGGAATGCTCAGAAGAAACGAAATCGAGCTCCCAAAACTTATTTAGGCTGTTATTTAAATCGTTCATGGAGATGTTACAAAAATGTGAATATATATTTTTGATTGGATGTTTTGGAAGAGCCACAGAGCCTGATACTATCCATCCGAGCTTTGTCTCGTGTAACTTGGGCTGATTTTTTCCTAAATGGATAGATGCACTGCCTAGAATATTCCAAAATATTTCAGCACCAACTAGTATGTCAATCTCTGATGGAACGTTGAATGACGGATCGGCCAAATTTAAATCTAACGGTATGGGAATGCTACTTATGTCGACTAAAGTAGACGGCAGTAATTTGGTAATTGTAGGTAATATGAAACAATTTATGTCCGTCTTATAGCTGCCGCTGCATGATTCAATAGTTAGTTTGCAAGACCGTGTACTTAACGTAGTATGACTGTTTATACCTGTCACCGTGGAACTCGTGTTACGTCGAGGAAGTCCTAGCTGATCACATAGTTTCTGCGTAATAAAATTAGCTGTGCTACCATTATCGAGCAGGATCCTGGCGTCGGCCTTGATGCCTTGATGGTTCACCACTCTCACCAACGCTGTGGACAGTAAAATATGAGAGGTAGTATGTTGTGACCGAGCGTCACTCGACAAGGAGATATTTTCTGAGGTGTCATTGTGTGGAGCGGCACCTCCAGAAACATCAGTGGGCAATGCTACACTACTGGGCATAGGATCTTGGTAATGGGTGGACTGTTCAACATGTAAAAGGGTATTATGTCTACCTTTACAATATTTACAACCTGCCAATCTACATCGTTTTGTTACATGACCACTACGCAAACAGTTGAAACAAACTTTAAATTCTTTAACTTTTACTAGACGTTGTTCTACGTTTAATTTTCGGAACCCTTCACAAGTGTATAATAGATGATTTTGATTACATAAGGGACATTTTGTTACATATTTTTGATTTGAATTATCGGTTTTATTAGTTGCTATTATTAATGATTTATGTTTGCTTCCTACTTGATTGTTATGAGTGTTAGTGTTATTTTCTATATTAAGTGCGAGTTTGTTATGTTCTAATGTCTCCAATAAATCTGCTTTTTTACTAATATAAGAACAAAATTGTGAAACTGTTGGTTTTGTTGGTATGGTATTACGATGAGCTTCCCATTCCCTGCTGGTGATAGGATCTAGTTTAATTGCCATCATATAAATAATCAACGTGTCCCAACTGTCCGTGGGCTCGTTCATTGTATTGAGGGCTCTGATATTCTTATTAATTAGATCAATTAAACGACGCAAAGAAGTGGATGATTCTTGTGTAATACAGTCTACATTGAACAAGGCCTTAACATGGGTATCTACTAAAAGCCTACTGTTATCAAAGCGGTCGCATAGTAACTTCCACGCCATTTGATAGTTATCACCTTTGAAATCAATATTTTTTATTATTTCCAAAGCATCGCCTTTAAGTGACGCACGGAGGTAGTGGAACTTACTAATGGCATCTATGCAACTACTATTATGAATTAGTGACAAATATGTATCTCTATACTCAAGCCAGTACTGATAACCACCATCAAAATTAGGCAAATCAATTTTAGGTAAGCGTATAAAGTTACGTTGTTGGAACGATTCACCTGAGTGTTTGTTTACCGAGCCTGTTACAGACCCGCCGTCACCGCTCTCGTTACTGGCAAGCAGGCCGTGCGCCTGCGCTGCAAGTGCGTGGTAACGGTCCTCGAACTTTGCTCTCTCTGCATACGCTTCGCCAGGATCATCCGAAAGCACCTCGATGTCCGTCTGTAATTTGTCAAAGTCATCGTATGTAACCTCAAATTTTTTAAAACGGCTCTCCAACTCTAAGCGTTGAATGTCAGAAATAATTTTGCAACTAAGAAGCACATTCATGTAATTTGTGAAATTTGTAAGTTTTGCCTTAACGGCACTTCGCTTTCTCAGCAATAAGTCTAAAGAGGCCATAGCGTATTCCAGTAAGAAATGTAATAAGTAATATTAACACTAATTGCAATGGACTGTAATTTAAAAGAGTGTAATCCAAATAGGTACAATAACATCGATGTTGGTAAGCGTATGGAGTGCGCGCGCGTGCCGTCGTCCGAGATCGGTAGCGAAGTGCCGATGTCCCGCACGCCGCTCCTCTCGCCGCCGCTCGCCGTCTTCCACTGTCTCACGACAGCTGCCGAAGATTGCCGAGTGGTCGGAGGCGCCCGAACAAGCTAATTCTCGCTTTAAGCGCGGTGACTACCAACTGTTTAGTAGCTGCAATGCCGTTACGAAGCTTATAAATGTAATTGCATACTGCAAAATTAAGTTTCATAGGAAGAAACAGGCTTCTGCCTATGAAAATAAAACAATAAACACTGAGTGAATTCACAAGGATAACATTATACGAGTATGTAATACGTTTTAGATAATAAGTTTTTAAGTTTGCTTCACTATTGCATTGGGTTATACCTGTAAAAATAGCTGTAAGATTATAGATAAGATAGAAATTAATTAATAAAATAAATAAATGTATGTAGGTAAATTATAACTTCTAATACTCTGGAGGAAATTGTATTGTACTCTGTTATAGGTTTAAAGACATTTATTTCTCATAAGAACTTAAATTACACAGTTCACTTAAAATGAGATACAAAGTACTTATAACTTATGATAATTAATAATATCGTATTTGCCTCTGGGGCGTTGGTGACGTTACAGGGTACATATATGCTTCTTAAGTTTAGCCTTAAATATATTTATACTATCACATCTCTTTAAATCCTCCGGTAAATCATTAAACAGTTGTGTCCCCTCAACCAATATTGTTTTTTTCCCGTAATTAGTTCGTGCACGTGCAGTCATTAGTTGAAATTTGTTTTTGCTTCTTGTGTTGTATGTGTTGTTGTGTTGTACTTATTACTTTTTATTGTTATCATACTTATTACTCTGTATCTCATTATAAGCGGACTGTAAGTTCATATGAGAAATAAATTTCTTTAACCCGAAATCTCTTGGATTGTGGTTGAAACTGTGTTACACAATTAGGGTGCTGGTCATACACGCACGCCGGTTGCAAGTACTACGCACCTGAGCCTTCTGCAGAACATAACCAATAAGGTGAATAATAATTTATGAGAGATAGCGAAATGAATGAACTGAATCATGGATGGATGAGAGTGGCTGCGGATCAAGCTCAGTACTGTTACCGTGAAATAATACTGTTGGTAAACAATTAAATTAAGATCATAAGCAGTTAACCATAAACAATTGCATCACTTTAGTTGTCACGATTTAGCAAAGCAAAAGCGGTCATTGACCCACCTACATTTTCTAGCAATTTTTATTACAATAACTAAAATTATCGAAAGTGAAATTCAGGACGTATACGGACTTTCCATTAACGTTTTCAATTAACTGAATCAATTACAATTGTGATCTTCAACAAGTTCTAATAACGAAAACACATATATCTACATAATGTATGTTGTTTACTGTTTGAATTCTCTCGGAGAGATATTAGGGTAAGGGTAAGCACGACCACTATACCACAAATCCCACAAAACCATGTTCATCATTTGTAAACTCAACAACTGTTAAACACGTCGTTTATTTACATTAACACAAACTAACGAAAAATCCATCCATTTTTACAAACCAAGGTGTATCTTCAGACCCACGTTTTTTAGGTATTAGTAAATACTTTAATGACTGTTCAACTAGCCTATATGGTAGTAATGAATGTGAAGGTTGGCATGATACATTTTAACTTTCGGTACATTTGCGCCAACCAAAATAGAAATCTACGGACATCACACAATCGTCTTCTTCAATGTCCCACTCACCGCACAGACTTCATTCACTCTTCCTTCTTCGTTCAAACTATCTCTCTGTGGAATGTGCTTCCCCGGGAAATCAGGATGGCAACCAACCGATTATCCTTTAAAACTAAAGTTCGCGAGCACATTCGCAAAAAGCTGGCAGTATCGTCACAGCGGTAATGTTTTCTTATTGTTTGTCCTATTTGTTTTAAGGTATATTAGTGTATTTATGTGCATTTATTTATGCTTATATTTATATATAATTGGGTATATGTATTTTGTTTTATGCATGTCTTTATATTTAAAAATATTTATTCCTAAATTATCATTACAAAATTGTTTGTCTCTGCATCACCCAAAAGTTGACTGGTAGAAAATTCCTATGGCATTAAGTCCGCCTCTGTACATTTGTGTGCTTAAAGCGTTAAATAAAAAATAAAATACATTGATGTGAACGAAGTAGAATAAACCGGTCATTGCTCGATCACCGTGTTTCAATGCTGTTGTGTCCATGTCTCCCAACATAACATAGAGCAGTCGGTAGCTAAACGTAATACTTAGCCGTTTTAAAAACGAAAACCAGATAAAGTGAAATAAAAGGAATACATAAGAGCGTTTATACCTTATGAGTGGCAACGTCGCAATTTAGTGTCATATTTCGTGGTTTTCAATTTTTATCA
Source organism: Brachylomia viminalis (assembly GCA_937001585.2). Taxonomy (NCBI): domain Eukaryota; kingdom Metazoa; phylum Arthropoda; class Insecta; order Lepidoptera; family Noctuidae; genus Brachylomia; species Brachylomia viminalis. The sequence goes on along the minus strand of OW443298.2, from coordinate 12,398,492 downwards.
TTTTTTAATCGGAGCTATATTTTAAAAATCTGTTTAATTAACTTTTTAGAATTATGTGAAAACTGTGTAAAAGGTAAGAAATTGTTGCGTTTACAGTTCTATTTATATGCAAATAATACATTGGAAACTTGCAGGGCGTTATTTTCATTGTAAAATAATTGTAAGCATTACGGTTACTTTCTTTTTAAACACTTTCACGTAATTCTAAAAAGTTAATTAAACAGATTTTTAAAATATAGCTCTGATTAAATGATAAAAATTGAAAACCACGAAATATGACACTAAATTGCGACGTTGCCACTCATAAGGTATAAACGCTCTTAAATGACTAGTAGCAGTGATTCCGAATCATTCTAAGCAGCAGAAGTCATTGAAGTCGTATTACATACGAAGCATACAGTGAAGTCTATCTTGCAACCACCGCAACCGTTCGTTTTTTAAAATGACATAACAAATGTCAGGAAACTTAAACAAGGAATGGGAAATCTGGAAAAGGCTGTTTAAGATATATTATCAAGCTTTTGAACTACATCGTAAAGAAAAAAATATGCGAATATACATCTTATTTCTTACTATCATTGGAGAAAAATGTCGTGAGGTAAGTATGCGAACAATTTAAATGCATAGAAGACTTGCTTAATGAGCTCCACGCATTTTTTTGCCATTAAAGTTTAAAACAATAGAAAGAAAAAAATATACCCGTGGTCAACGCGATTTAGAGTCAATTGAAAAATACGTATTTTAACTGAAATAACAACAAAGTGCGAATTCGAAGATTTATGCAGTGGTTTGTGCGTGACAAGTTGATATTATTATATGGAATTAAAAACAGTGGACTCGGAAGAAGATTGTTAAGAGAACCTGACTTATTCTTATCTAAAGCTATATATATTATACCTGTAGATTAGTGGAAGTATCTGGATCTTAAACGAAAAATATAAAAAACGAGAATCAAGAACAAACCCTTAATGTACATTGTGTTACACACAAAGAAAAGGAAGCAAAATAAAGTCACTATGCAAGAAGTTTGGCTCCGCGTCATAAATATGGCGGTCATCCGGTTCCCGTGGTGGTGATGACAAGATCTCCTATCAGGATCGTGACCAGAAAGATGGGCAGAGATCAGGTGGACACGTACGCGAACAACTAGAAGAGACTTCTCGAAGACCACGTGCAGCGGAGCGAGCATGGCCTACTGTGATAGGCTTGAGTTACACATTTTTATCACAGTTTGGGAGCAAAAACCGTGATAAAATGCGTGACTCAAGCCTATCACAGAGGCCGTGCTCGCCCCGCCGTATGTGGGAAATGTGGGAAAAACCATGACAAAATTAAATGCCCATTCGAGATGGTGTCGTGTGTTGTGTACTCACGACACACGACACATTCTCGAATAATGGTTAATTTTTCTAAAGATATCAATACCCACTACAGAGAGTTTCGCTAGCTAATTTAATTTGACCCTGTATATATCTGTTCCGACAAAAAAACTGACAACTAAGTACCGGACTAAGATGTCAGTTTTGTAGCTATAATAAAAGTAGGTACAGTTCAAAACAGCTGGGCCCTTATTCGAAAAACTGTCTCGATGGCTTAAACTTTGCCAGAACAAAACTTTATGTTGTAATAAGACCGCATGGATCCTACCATAGATTTATAGGTCCTACTGACCTACAATATCGCCATAGAACCTTACACTGACGTTTAAATTTGGTACGATTGTGTTTTTTTATTACGCTTTTTGTGAAGCGTAATAAAATTTAAATTTCGAGGGCTACTTTAGCGCATCCTTGTAAGGTGATGAACGTATATTTGACTTTACAAGTGTAGATCAGACACGCTTACTTAAGGCCAATCGGCTTTACGAGTTAAAACATTAAGTACCAGCCTACTATTTCTTCCCACTGCAGGGTAAAGGCCTCTTTGCATAAACAAAACTTCTCAGCGTAGTGTACAATAATATATATATATATATATATATATCTATAGAATAGCATGTAATATTATACTCACCATAAAAATTCAGATATAAACGTAGAAATGTTTCATAGTGTGACAAAATGAGCAGTCTTATCGCTTGTATTTAAGAGAAAAGGAGAGACAATTCTGCAGGTAAGAAGGTATAAAAACTTCTTGTTCAGAATGTAACATAGCCGCAAATATTCATCTACGCAGAGGTTCCCCATCATAAGCTATCTTAAGCTGAGTTAGTTAGTACATAACTACCTGTGACGCAAACTTCCACAATGCACAAGCTTCGCACCAGCATTTCACCTCTCTGCCAAGTTGAGACTTAACAGTTTTTGTAGATTTTATCCTTTGACTTTGAATGCTCTGAAAACTTGCAGATTAGCATAGTTTATTATGTGTGTTAGTTTTTAAGTTCACATACAATACTGTCGATCTTTTCTGTAAAATCTCACCATTCTTCGATCTCGCCGTGAGCAGACACTACTTAATGTCAATCCCTATCAGGTGGAATCATAGACTTCACCTAAGAGTAAATTTTCACGAAACATCGCTATTCTTTATTACCTACTCACCTCTACTTACATAAACGTAAGTTAAATACTTATAAATGTATAAGGGCTGATTTTTCAATAGTCAGATAACTTTTAACTGAAGCAAAAATCTGACAGTTTGACATATTTTTCATACAAAAGCTGTCAAACCTCAATATTTATTCTTCAGTTAAAAGTTATCTACTATTGAAAAATCAGCCCTTAGACCCATAAACATTCCCGAAATTTACTCGGGAAAGTGTATGTGTCTAGATGATGTTGAAATCCGCATTAAAATGTACTGCGTGGTTTAGAAGAATGACGTGGTCACACGAAAATAATGTGTCTAAATGAATAGAGCAAAAAAATAAGCAGCTTTAATTCATGCAATCATCGATCATAGTCTATTACGCACACCCGTTTTCTCTTTCGTTTTTTGCAATATTTAATCTGAGATTATGTTGTCTCGCAATAGTAGGAGATTGATCGAGCGTTAACCTTTTCTTTCCTTTCCTTTCAAACGTTATAAATATAACGAATCTTCACTCTGTTTTTGCTAATCCATTACCCTCTCAGTCCAGTTCAGTTGTACACTTCTTTAAAACTCCTGATTGAAACGTTACCCCTTGGCCACGACCGCTCAAGCGACAAGCGTCTTGCGACAGCGACTGCGGAAAGAACGTATGAAAGAAATTGTTGATATTATGCCATGAGTAACCCCGATGCGACTTGCGGAGCGTCAGTTTGGTGCGTATAAATCGCGCGACGGAAACAGGTGACGAACGATTTGGTGCACGCGTGTATCAAATGTACTAGCTAAGCTGTTAGCTAGCACGCTTGCACCAAACTATGAATTCAGAGCGGGTGCGACCGGCTAACGCGGTCTAACAGGTCGCGTCGCTACTCGTAAGGTCGTGTCATGGCATGAATTCGCACGCGCGTGTCGTTTGATGCAAATCGCATAGCAAGTCACATTGTCCGAGATCACGGATATCTATGCCCGAGATCGTCATGACGCCTACGTCGAATCGAAATGTTTCTTGTAACTTACATCTAAGCCGTATTCAAGAATAATAAATATTGCCTTTTATACTGTTAAATATTATATTGGGGCTTGTGATTGAGTTGCTCCAATTTTTGCAAATTTAGGACTGAATTTGGTCTGTTTTTTTTTACGTACACTTTGTCATTTGATAATTTTTATATACACGAATACTTACTTTGTGAAGTATAATACTATTATTTTAATTATTGTGAATGTGAGGACTACGAGGGTCATTGCTTTTTTGTTTTATTTTTTCTCTTAAGTTTTAATCATGATCTGGCAGTTTAAGTAATTTATGCGGCCTACCCATAATATTTATTAATACTTAGGTAAGATTGGAGCAATGCCATGATAAGTACGATTTTTCTGACTGCGTTTGTCATGGCGAGTTACTACGCAGTCATTTCATAAACATACTCAAAAGAATTTTTGCATAACTATGCAACGGCAGATGACATAACATATCGAACTAGATACGAGCCAAAAAACAGATCGCGCGTCTTCCGGAGAATTCTCGGGCATTCTGAACTCTTGGGCATTCTCGGGGATTCCTGCAGCTACCGTCGCGTCGGCGGAGGGCGCGGGCGGCGTCTGAAAAATAAACGGGAATTGGCGCGAAAACTTACTACAGCCTCACCAAGGCACAGTCGCGAAACTCGAGCATTCGCGAGCTTTCTCACTCAACGAGGTGAAATTGACGCTTCCGTTTCATTCAGTTCCGCCGCAATGTAAATTGAGCCTCTGGGATTTGTTTGTCAAGGTGAATGACCTTACCTATCGCCTTAATAGGCTTATACCTCTTTTCATACAAGCAAGTCCTTGAGACAATGTCCTAGACATTGTATACCGCGTGGCTTTCCATCAGTATGTCAATTAGACAGATGTATTTTGTTGGTTACATATTTTGTCTCAAGTAAGACAAAATATTTCAGACTCTGTTACATAAGTCAATGTCCTACCTAATATTTCTTAGAAAACACTCATTCAAGACAAGAAAAAGTACACAATTTTAACAAGTTATGTAACCCCACAGAATAATATTCTTGCCATAAAAGCCGTAGATTTGATTAACGTATTGAAATATTGAAACTACAACAACAACAACAACAACAACAACATCGCTCAAATCAATGCTTTCCTTTCCTTTCAATTAAAGCACCTGTCATATAATCTCTTCACCACCCTTGGTTGACTGGTAGAGAATGCCTAAGGCATTAAGTCCGCCTTTGTACCTTTTGTGCGGAAAGTTATAAATAAATAAATAAATAAACTAGGAAATACATCCCAGATATTGAATACGCTTGTGAAAACTTGTACTTATGTGATTTTATATACCTTTTAAACACAGGAATTTATTATTTGTGGTGGTGCAGGCTGGTGATACGACATTTTTCTTCGTTGTTATAATTTTATAAGAAAAGTTAACACATTAACTTTTACGTAACTATGTAATTGGAAATAAATAATAGGTGTCCATTATCTCAGGATTCAAGTAAAAATGGATGCGAGTCGTCGTCGTGTTGAACAGCAATCAGTCAAGAGCGCGCCTCTGTTAGGCGCGACTAATGAGAACGACTGACTGTAACCAATCTCGCCAAATATTCGTCTGACAGTTAGATATCTCAACGAGGCATTTTGTGTGGATGGCGAGGATCACCCATAGTATTCCACATTGCGCACCCACGGGTGTAGTGGCAGCTAAAGAGGGCATGAACTATAAAAAAACATAGAAAGAAAAAATAACTCACACACTAATTGTTTTGATGCGAAGGTATTCAGATAGGAATAAATTCAAATTTAATTTATTACTAAAATCGTCGCTTTTGTGAATACCCAACAAAAGTACGAGGTTTGAGGTCAAGATGGTATTTATTAGTACGAGTGCGTGATATCAGTACGATTATAATCTGCTTTTAATTCTTAAATCAGTCTCGTTCAACATAACAATTATAGTGTAATTTATAATATCATGACTATTAAATAACGTTACAATAAGTCAATTTCCCCTACGTCGAAAAAAATTGAGTACACTTCATAAAAAGCGAAGCGTATTCAGTTATTAATAAAGTCATATTTATTTCATTACTAAAATCGTCGTTTTAGTGAATACCCAACAAAAAGTACGAAACTTGCATAAATGTAAGATGGTATTTATTAGTACGATTGCGTGATATTAGTACGATTATAATGCGCGCCACAACGCTCATTTAGCTACAAGAGACAGTTCGCCAAAACCGCACTGTTTGCGAATCGGGATCTAAATCTGGGTCACAAGTAAACCACGCAGCCGACATAGCAACCACAATGTCTACAAAGTATCAAGTAGGTACAACAGCAAACAAAACAATGCCTGGAAGGTGTAATCATTACCCTCTCTTTCTACAAGTCGGACAAAAAGGTAAGAAACTCCCCCTTGTTGGAAATAGTCACAACGATTTACTTCTTGTTAACTTTTCCGTTACTTGGCTTCTTTATATTCAATTATTCCGAAACTTGTGTAGAACAAAAAAACAAAGATTTTTGGAAGTGCTAATTGATTAATATTAAAATTGACGAACTCTTATTTTATGTTTCGGTAAAAACACAATTTTGGAGTATTGTTCCGCTCAAACGGAGGGTCAGGCGACTTAAAAGTGGCCAAGTTTGTTTGTTGAGACATAAATTACGTTATCTATTATAGTATGAAACACATTCAATCTATCGTTGGCACAAAATATATAATATAGCTGTACAGAAGGCTGGCTCCGTACCAACCACAAAATAGATAATTGTATACTATGTCCATAGTAGGTATCCACAAAAAGAGGCGCTCGCATTCAACGTATACGTACGGCCACAGAAATTATTATATCTATGCGTACGGCAAGCTCAAACTATGTCAAACGAATGCCAGTCGCGACTTTTGAAGTGCGCAAGCACTTGTACGTAGACGCTGGTTCAGCGTTCACGGCCTCGAACAATGTGACTTGCGTCAAACGACACACGCGGTTGTCACCCGTTTCCATGTGTCGCTGCGCAAGTCGCGTCGCGGTAATTCATGGCAAACTCTAAACGACTACTTTCATTTGTTTTCTCCACTGTCGCTGTTTCATGACGCGAGTCGCTAGAGCATGGAGCACGTGGCTAAGGGGTATCATTTGCCTGCGTGTTGACTCGTAAGGGGCTGATCTACTGTTACAATATTCTTACATGGAATTCGTATATAATGTTTAATTTACTTGCTATTGTCCGGACGCATAGAGGCCGGATATTATGCCACGGAAACAAAAACTACCTGGATAAAAACTATTCCACCAAAAACGTTTAAATGTAAAAAAAAAACCCCACAAACCCATTCAAACACAAACTTGAAATAAGTACCTAATGTTATAAGAAATAGAAATACGAAAAAATATTGGATCGTAAATAAAAAACCAGCCAAGTGCATGTAGTACCACGCACAGTGAAAGGTTTTGTATGTGTAATGTGTAATGTTTAAGAATGTTAGCATGCACAGTATTGATTTTATCGACCGTAAAAATAAGTTTGTATTTCATAGTATTTCTCGTAAAACTCCCCCTGTTTTTGAATTCGGTTAAAAACATTGGAATGAAACCCAAATGAGTTGATGGGTAACATACCTTGCTGTGGGTAAGAAATATATTTTTCTCAAACATGTTTCGAAATTTGGGCATTATTTTGACAACCTTCTTCGAGATAAATCGAAATTGCTATACCTACTGGCCAAATGCATGCGAGCAGCGGCCGGCCAAAGTTGTATGAAAATCCGTATCTGTCGTGGTTTAACGGCCAAATAAATTACATAGTAAACTCATATAGGGTGAATAACCCAAACGCTAGCACTGCACCAAATTATCAGCACTCCGAATAAATTGTCAAATTCTAAGGTTTTCACTTACTAATTTGGATTACCACACTAATAAATAAATAAATGTATGTTTTTGGAATTCTACTATTGGCAACACCATACTTTGAGACTACAAAATGGCGGAAATTGTGTAAGCAAATACTTGTGTCCTGCAGTTTCTTCTGTTTTTGCCTGTTTCTTGTGATCGCAGGTAAGTTCACATGTTTACATTTTATGATGTATCAGATTTTTTTACATATTTTATATTGAAACTAACGATTTCTCTGATATTTGAGATAGTTTATGAGGATAATCTGAAGAGTAGAATTTGAGGTTATGGTGATAAATTGGTAAAATACGTGGTGCTGATAAACGGATCGAATATTTTGTAAATTCCAAATTATCAGCACGGGTGCTGATAAATGGAAAAAAGTACCTAAATACTAATTTCATAACTTTTAATGTAAACTGTGTTTATTTTATGCATAGAATTCATTTTGTTTTGTAAAAGTAGTATAAATTATCAAAATCCAAATCTTAACATGGTGCTGATAATTGGATCAGAAGTATGCTGGTAAATTGGTTTTCCTAGAATTTCATCATCTCTTTTCTTTTTCAGAACCACTTATCCACCTACCATGAAGCCAAAGGATAAAAATAAACCAAATAAACGAAAAATGTACACAAACGAAAATCTACTAAAAGCCTTGGATGCAGTTAAAAAAGGTATGTCTAAAAAACTGGCCTCGAAAACTTACAATGTGCCAAGAGGAACTATCCAGTCGCGATTAAGAAAGCCGTGCAATGATCTACCAGGTCCTAGGCCAATATTGTCGACAGAAGAAGAAGGAGTTTTGGTACAGTGGGTAGTAGATTGCTGTCGGAAAGGATTTCCAAAAAGAAAATCTGATTTACAATTAAGCGTAGCAAACTTCTTAAAGAAGTCAGGAAGAGAAAACCCCTTTAAAGATGACATACCTGAAAAAAAATGGTATGATCTTTTTATGCGCCGTCATCCAGAACTCAGCGAACGCACTGCCGAAGCTGTCACATCAGCCAGTGCTAATGTGTCAGAAAAAGACATCAAAGGGTGGTTCCACAAAATTGAGCTTTACCTTAAGGAAAACAACTATTTTGACATCTTACAGGAACCAGCTCGTGTTTTTAATGGGGACGAATCTAACTTTCAGTTATGTCCCAAAAATGGCAAAGTTATTTCGTTACGAGGAGAAAGAGACGTGTATGAAGTGGATCACGCTACAGCTAAAACAGCCCTTACTGTACTGTTTACATTTTGCGCCAACGGAGACGTAACACCTCCATTAGTTGTGTTTCCCAACAAGAGGCTTCCCAAAGATATAACATCATCAGTTCCAGATGAGTGGGGCATTGGTCTAAGCGATACTGGCTGGATGAAGTCTGAACTTTTCTATGATTATATAAAAAATGTGTTTCATCCTTACCTCTACAAAAGAAAGGTAACATTTCCTGTCATACTATTTGTAGATGGACACAAAACACGTCTCAGTCTTGAAGTTAGTGAATTGTGCAGCAAATTGCAGATTGTTTTGATAGCACTTTATCCCAACGCCAAACGGATTCTACAACCAGCTGACGTGTCAGCATTTAGACCTCTCAAAACTGCATGGAAGGAAAGTGTCCTGAAATGGAGGAGAGATCATCCTTTGGAGACTCTCACAAAGAACAATTTCGTACCTGTTCTCAAGGATGCTTTAGAGGTTGGTGTCAAAGATACGACAATTATAAATGGATTCAGGACTACTGGCTTATGTCCCTGGAACTCTGGTGCCATTAACTACAATAAATGTCTGCGTAAAGGAAGTAAACAAGATGGAGAACCAAAAGAAGACAATTTAAAACTACAAGACAATTCAAATAAAGAAAAAATTATGACACGCGAAATTTTAGAAAACTTTGTAGGGTTGAAAAGGTAACATTTCTGCAAAGAACGCCGCTTGAAAATCTGACAGAAACAGAAAGGATTTTGAAGAAAATTTGTTGTTTTTTTGAAAATCAAGAAACTAATACGTCCATAAACAAAGAAACTCACATCGAAATTTAAAATTTCGAAGCAGTTGGATTTCAAGACATTGATCAATTACCAGTAATATTAGCAGAAGATTTTGTAGATGATATGCAAGCTATGACCAATTCTATAGCGAATGAACAATGTTATAACAATACTGAAGATTGTCTCGGTAGTGCGCAATTGGTATGTTTTGATAGTCAACAATATTTACTAACACCTGTCAAATTACAGGACGTTTTGATTGTTGAAAAAACACCTGAACGAAAAGGTGTTAAAAATGTAGAGAGATCATCATTCGTGCTTACTTCAGCGGAATGGCAGAAGACTGAAAATTACAAATTAAAAGCTAAAAAACTTAAAGAAGAAGAACAAGAGACCCGCAAAAAGAACAGATTACTTAAACAAGGTGAAAAAAACAAAACAAAAGAAACCACCAGAAACAAGATTAACAAGAAAGCAAAAGGGACAGTAGAAACTAAAAAACAAGAGACTGAAGCTAATCTTATACAGGAGACTAAACTAAATAAAACTACAGTAGAAACCACCAGAAACAAGATAAACAAGAAAGCAAAAGAGGCAATAGATACAAAAAAACAAGAGACAGAAGCTACGAATAAACAGGAGACAAAAGAAAATAAATCACAAGAGACTTTCATTAATCACCACCAGACATTTAAACACGAAGTTATGATTCATAACACGAATATACCATCCTCACCTGAAAATGAAAACTCAATTAATATTAAGAAAAGAAAAGCCGAAGAGAAGAGTAACTATCCACCAAATAAAAAAATCCAAATTCTTTCCGACATTAAACTTAATTTACCACCCAGAACTTCGCAAGTTGGTCAAAGAGATAACGAAATAGACCCGTTGGAAAAAATAATAAATAATACGAAAAAGAAGACTTACACTTTACTAGAACTAGAGAAGATCCTTCAAGAGGATTAGAAGATGTGATGGCAAGAGCTTATCTTTTATTTTATTTACTTACTGGTACACTTTCTTATGTGCAATTTTATGTTTCTTAATGGTTGTTGATACCTACATAGTTATTGGTTGGTATTGGTCGGCTACCATATTATATTTAAGTAAAACATTTTCTAGTGAGATTTTCGTAAGTCTGAACAAATTATTTAAATTCCTACCTAAGATAACTTTATTAATGTTAAACTTTGTCAATTTTAAAAATTATTATTAGATTATAAGTGATTGTTTTATATTACAGGGTCTACCTACCTACTAATTATATAAAAATATAAATAAAAATCAGATTTTAAGAATGGAAATATTTTTTTTTATGCAATTCCTAACAGTGATAGTTATGTGCTGATAATTAGCTCGCTCTATGCTATTAATTGGGGCGATGGTGCCAGTAAATGGTGAGAGACCCATTTTTTATTCTTACTTGTCTAAAAAATCTTGGACAGAGGTCAACCATGTTTTTCTTTTAATAACGTCTTCCTTATTAGAACTATAAAAGTTGCCTTAACGGGTAAAGAACTATTTTTCACAATAATAAATAGGCTTAAATTAGGACCAACTCTTAAAGTGCTGATAATTGGGTACTTCACCCTATATCGTGTAATTTAAAAATGGAACGATCTTTTACTCCAAAACATGGCAACCAAGGAGGTAACTCATCAACGGTTTTATTTAAATTTCGAACTGGCTTGCAGAAAGCTGTTTATTGAAAAAAAAAAACAAATGAACACTTTAACGCGGGAAATATTATTGTTGTTCGTCATTGATTTGAAAAGTAATTGTATTTTATTACGGTTTACGTATTACGTGTGGGCCGCGTCCATCAATGCATCTTTTGCTGGCCGCTGCAGTAATGTAGGTAGGTACTATTTTCCAATCACTCTTCTTAAAACTTACTACTTTTAACAATCAAATAACACGACCGTTGAAATTTCATATTTAATATTCGAAACTGAATCATTTAAACAGTAAAACGAAATAGCGAGAAATAGGGACGATCCCATTATTACCATTGCCAGTGTAGCGTTAGTCCAGGAATGATTTGTGCTGATATCGCTACAAAAAATCTTCGCAAACTAGAAAATCAATATTATTATCCACCTGCGACCATGTTTTGGAATTCTGTTTATGTTCACATCAACAAAACTGTATTTTATGACATTGAAGATATTTTTGTGTAACACTCTACAAGCCTATTATTGACCTACTGCAGGGAAATGGCCTCTCCTCACACAGAGAAGGCTCGAGCATTGATCACCACGCTTGCTCAAGACTGGTTGGCGGTTTCAAATTTATTAACTATAAGTCCAGGTTCCTTCTCCATTTTTTAAATGACTTCAGGAGGAGGTTCTCAATACGTCGGATTTTTTTTTTAATGTTTGTTTAACGATTACTCGAAAACGCTTGAACCGATTTGAAAAATTATTTTATTGTTTCAAAGAGTATAGTTCCCAGGTGGTCCCAATCAAATATTACCGAAATCTGTCAAGCGGTTTAAAAAAAATCAAGATTAATATTTTTAATTTAAAAAAAAACGCCTTCAAACGTACGTGGACGTGTAAGACGATCGTTTTCGAATTGGCTTGGGGTAGGTATCGTAACTAATAGTAAAAAAATACAAAAAAAAGCAACCGACTTCCAAAAAAAACACTACACAGTGAAAAATAACTTTAATTTCGGAAATCGGTGGAAAAAACTAAAATACAGATCCAAAGACATCGACTACAGAATTAAAGTTATTTTTCACTTTGAAGTGTTTTTTTCCTTTACCGATTTCAGTAAAGTCCAAGATAAACTCAGAAAGTACCTACCTACATATGAATTGAAAAAGTCCCATTGATTTTTGCCTGGATTTGAAGCCACAACCTCGTGCATGGCAGCATTAGAGTCGAGGCTTTGACAACTGGAGCACCACTAGGCCATCGCCTCAACACTTTAATTAAAATATTTCATTGTAACTTGTGAACTTTTGTTATATAGCCGATTATGTTCTTTACTCTGCTATGTTAAGCGTAACTATTAAATAATCTGTGGTTGAACACAGCTTTCAGTACCTACCTACATATAAATATACTTTTACGATATGTAGATACAGAAAAGGTTTACAGATGCTTCTTAACGTTAAATTACCAGAAGAACTTAAAGTGAAAGTCAATGCATTTATTTCAAATAGGCACATATAAGGCACTTTTGAACGGCAACATTTAAGTACATTAAAATAGAAATGATTCTAGTCGCCCCTTCCAAAAGGTAGTTTCGTATGGAGCAGAATGGGCAAGAAACTCCACCGTTACTCTTTTAAAATGTGTTACAATATTTTGTATACATTAATTATATAATTATAAGTATTATGTGAACACGATGCATCTATAATAAAATTACCCTACCACAATAGGTAAAAAGAATAATACCACCTATGCAGGTACAGGTGCTAGGATTAGGAATAATTCAGAAACAAACCTTTTATAAAACGTTGTCCTTTAACATTCGGCGTTTTTCAAACATTATCTTAAGTCCTCGGGCTGCGAGGTCAAATGTCGCTAAAACAAGGCGAAACATGCCGAAGAAAACACGTTTTTTTATGGAGACCCCTTTTAATTTTTAACTTTATTTTGTTTTTATTATAGATTGTCATAGCCGAAAAGCAGTGGTGGCCCAGTGGTAATGGCACCAAATTATGCTTTGTAGGTTGCGGGTTCGAACCCAGGCAGGCGCTTTACTTTGTGTAAATAATTTCATCACCACTGCTCTCATAACGGTGACGGAAAACTTTGTGAGGAAACCGGCATGTCCTAGAACCAAATATTTGATGACATGTGACATCTACCAATCCACATTGGGCCCGCGTGGTAGATTACAGCCCACTTCCTCTCGAAGGCCTGTGTTCCAGCAGTGGGAACAATATAGGTTGATTATGCTATAGCCAAGCGGCAATAGAAATACACACTCTGTGAAAATTTCAACTGTCTTCCTATTACGGTTCATGAGATACAGCCCGCTGACAGACTGACGGATCGACAGATGGACGGACGGACAGCTGAGGCTTAATCCATCCCGTTGGCACCGTTTGTGTACGGACCCCAAAAAAAGGAATGAAGAGTCAGGAAGAGCCTTTATCCAATACACCGCCGTCCAGTGTCTAGCTGCTTGCATGAGTGCTAGAATGTGCTTGAAATGTGCTTAAAACATGTTCGAAACTTGCTCAAAAAGTCGAAAAGAAGACAAGTATGAATGCGCCCGTCCTTCCAAATGTCAGAGGCACTTTACTGGGAGACTATTGCCACCTATCTATCCAGGGTGTCAGGGACATCGACGCGCACATGGATAGATTCAGTACAAGATTCTGAACGCGGCTGCGCAGAAAAATTTCATCAGTCATTTGAAAAAAATTGCCGCTAAAAAAAGCATTTTTTTGTTGATAACCTAAATGATAAATGATTTTATTTCTGTAAGTAGGTTTGTTACAAACACTTTTACACGTCAATCATATTTTTAAAACTAGATGAGGTCGGCGTTTCATAACTGACTACTCTGAGAAGAAAGGCCGAAACAAACTCAGAGGTCACAGTCTCTTTTAAAGTCCAGACATAATCTTGGTCAGATCATGTGAAGACCATGTAGATTGGTGTCTGAAACGGTCTTTTGAGGAAAAACCATACAGATTGAGCGGACCTGTCCAGTCAGTGCACGCATTTGTCAGTAATCTTGCCGCTCAACTGAGAACTTAAGGAGCACAACGATTCGACGAACAATACCAAAGAAAGGACATTTGGGTACAGTTGACACCTACTTAAATATTCTACTCTAGGTGATCTAGAATCAAGTGCTGAATTCATGGTGATAGTTTGCGTGTCGATGTCCCGCCAGCCACCCTGAATATTATAGAAGATAGTTTAGGTTTTTACTGGCTAGAGGCGTACGGCCCAGGGTTTTAATACGGAATCATACTTGGCAAAACCTGGTTTAAAATATTGGATTATAAAGATTGTTTTCTTGTATAAATTGCTTTAAAATAAAACTTAAAAATTCTATTGAAACTTGTGAACCTCACTTTAAATCACTAAAATTACTGTCATTTCCAACTATGTACATTTACGAAACTGCTTTGTTTGTCAAAGTCAATTTACATCTGTTTCAAAAACTCTCTGATGTTAAAAAAATTCCAATGCGTTCTCAATATACAAACAAACTGTGAGACAAAAAATGCAGAACCGCATTAATGAAAAAGAGTTTTTTTGGCATGGCTACGAAAATTTATAATAAAATACCTGATAACATAAAAAAATTGTCCTTAATTAAATTTAAGAACATTCTCTACTTACTATTAATGGAAAAATGTTATTAATGGAAAAATGTTATTAAACTGTAGATGATTTTATGAATGATAATAATTTTTAATATTTCATAAAGCGCTAAACACAAATGTGCAATTTTAAAGACTGTTTTTGAGATTTTTAAGACTGTTTCTATATTAAGTTCTTTTAAATTATACATTTAATAAAGTTATTTAAAATAGTTCCTTTTCTCACGTAAGAGTTTAATTTTATTTTCTTCTTAATTTAGTAGTTTAATTGTTATCTTTATGATATTTGTTTTTATTTCAATATTTGTACGCCTTCATAGCAAAACATAGCGCACATATCTAATACCTAAGATCTTTATGTAAATACCTATGGTTCACAAATAAACGCTCTGAATCTGATTCTAACAATCTTATTATTTATATCAGCGCCATCTAGCCAATTTAAATAGAACGACTACTACATTAAGAGCATGTAGCGTTGGACACGTGCGCTGCAAATAAAAAAAAACAGTAATCTATTCAAGTTGATGTTGTGTCGGACAGTAAACTGTTTGATGCACTGAATAAGTCGAATATGATTTTTTATTGGATTTCAATGTGCAAACGTTTAATTCAATTTGTTTGTAGCGATTTCACACTTACCTAGCTATCTATATTTAAACTACAAAATAAAGCTGAAGAGTTTATTTGTCTGTTTGTTTGTTTGTTTTTTGAACCCGCTAATCTCTGGGACTAGCGTACTAGTCGGATAAGAAAAACTATTTTTCATTTTGATAGCCCAATTCTTGAGAAATGTTATACAGAGTTGATATGACAGAGGGGCATTAAATTACACTACGTATACTATACGTGTTTAGTATTAATTAAATACGGTACAAAAATAAAAAGCACCAAAAATGAGTTTTTTTTTCAAACAAACTAAATAGCTTACAAATTAGAGTAAAACGCAACCACGCTTTGTAATGAAATTGCAAGTGTGTTTGTAATTATTGCCATCTTTTTAGCGAAAATATTTGGTTGTACTTGTGACTTGCGTCAGAGCGGCAACAACGCATCGTAGGTTATACTCAGATTTATCGTTTTAAGGTGCATGACCTATGCGTATAGACATAATCAGCTGTTAGGAAAGATACATCGTGTTCAAACGGGGCAAAAACTTAAAAAATCATTTGCGACTAAACTACTGTTCCTATTTAATTGATATTTGGTACAGAGCTTGAAAATGGTACCTAGTATAGGCAGTTTAAAGGAAAGCCCCTCTGTCGTATCAACTCTGTATATAGGCTTTTTACCACCTATACACCCTTAGGAGCCTAGCAAAAAGAAAAAAAGTCAGGTAGATCGCTAAGCGAAAACGAAGTAATAGGCGCCGATGTGACGCGACGGGCTGAGTCGGGGGAAAAAGAAATTTCATGCGGACGAAGTCGCGGGCAGGTGACAGTTAATTATAAGTCCAGGTTTCTTCATTATGTTTCCTTCACCGATGTCAGTGATGTTTTAGATAAATTTAGAAAGTATATATGAATTGAAAAAATCATTGCATTGGCATTGGTGCTTGCCCGGATTTGAACCCATAATCTCGTGTATGAGAGGCGAGGTCTTAACCACTGGTACTATCGAGGAAGTTCATGTCTAAGCAGTTTTAGAACAAAATCCCGTGAACACGATGACCGCATCTGTTTTACGTTAGTTACTGTTAGCGCCCGAGTGCTACAGGGAAAAATAGTCCTAAAGGTGCATAGATATGAACTTCCTCGATAGTACATTACGACAGTTAAGAGGTGCAAGCAACTAATATACAAATCCGATATGTATTCCAGTGAAGCGGAAGGGAGGAATGTGGGCAGGCGGTGCGCAGTGCGTGCATGCCTCGCTACCTCGCGGCGCACGTGCGCAGCCTGCGCCCACACTCAGCGGCGCCATCGCCAGCCGCCGCCCGCCCAGGTAACAAACAACGTTTCACACCACCTGCTCGATAATGTCAAACTATATGTCATGCAAACCTAACCCAATGACCTAAAGTAAGTCAGAATAGCTTTGGGATCTACTCGTAACTGGACATTAATATTGTTCCGAATTTTATTATAATCCGCTGGTCAATAATGCGATTTGAATTTAGAACGTCAACTACTAAGGATGAAAAATATTACAAAAAAATTATTCGGGTATCCTTAGCGCCCATCACATAAGGCACTGCTTAATCTGGTTAGTAGATATCTACAATGGTGCTTCTTTTTATAGGTACATGAAAGGGTACTTCATGATAGTCCCACCGCAAAATAAAAACCATAAAAAGAGCTTGTCGAAAAAAAGTTATACATTTTTAAAGATGTCCCCGAAGAATTTCCCAAAAAATAAAAAAAAAATTAAAAAAAAACATGAACTATCAAAAATCGCGGAACATACATGGGGTTTTTTCGAAAACCCCTAGGTATGAATAATCTATTTTTTTTATTGACGTCACTTTTTGGATTAACAACATTACGATGACTTCAGAATTGTAGACAAATCTTGACAAAACGTGAGAGAGAGCACTGTCCACACAACACTATTACTCCTAGCGGAGTCGCGGTGCAGCCTGGACAGGGTCAGGGTCCTGCAGGAGAATCGCTGTCTCTATATATAGCCATTTTTCCGCAGTCAACACATTTGTCATTTCTGTGCTTTGTATAGTCGGCTATACAAAGCACATACCGTTGCCGTAACGAATATCAGTGGAAAATATTAGATATTTATCTTCATTTCGAAGAATATATTTTGAAATCTGGTTCACGGCAATTTCTGGTAATTTTCAGGCCGTCTCCTCCGTCACCAACTTTAGTGGCTCAAATCGATTCTTCAGTAGCGTGCCTCTGGTTACTGACACCTTTGTCGGCTGGGACAGCTGTGATGGCAGTTCTGGTAGCAGTATCGACTAACAACTGGCTCCACACTCAGGAAAATATGCTGAACCCCTTGTACAACGGCACGGGAAGACATGACCTTGTTGCAAAGCAAACCGTGTCCGGGTTATGGAGGATATGCCACACAGATCGTAAGTGTTTTTGACCTTTTTAAAACTTCATTATATTATATTATTATATCTACATACAGCCTAGTTTTTATTAATTTGTGTGGCACAGGTCTGACAGCAATATAAATGTTCAAACAATATACATCTTAGATACATGTTTAACGCTGTTCTTTTGTCTTACACCAACACTTTTTCACGCACTGAACCAATAATACATCACTTTTAGCCTCTGAACAGAAACGTATAAAAACACATAAAACGTATCGGCTAGGAATATAGAGCGTGGTAAGTACTTTTTAGTACAAAGGGGTAGGAAACTTCCGTGTGTGTCGCGGTCCTACAATGCGTTCCGGTTCCGTCGCGGCACGTGGGAAATGCATTGTCCCACAGTCCAAGCCGGCCCACTTTCGTTCTATTACAAAGTCCGTTGATGCGTCCGTAACTGTGGGACTCCCATTTGCACAGAACATTATATACCCTGCCCATTTGAGACTAGTTCATTTCCTTCATTAAATAACGGGTTTTGTGTGTTATCTTACCTAACGATGCTTTTTATACGGGATCATCTATGAAGAAGACCGAATGGTTTTGAGTAGCTTCTAGTCTGTCGATAATTTTGAATCTGTGTTAGAGCGGCCTTGAATTATTCCTTTGAGCTTCTTTCGAGAAGTTACAATATATGAAACACTAAAGAACCTCGACTTTTCAAGCTATCGACTGCTCCAGCGTAGCTATCCCTCCCCCCTCCCCTCGTGTTATTAACTTTTCGAGCTATGGCCGAAACATTTCTTAGTAAACCGTGACAATATCTCATTTTTAATATCCTATTAAGTTCTGTGATAGTGAAAACTCGTCAGTCCATTTTATATCCAATATTTAATTAAAATAAGGCAAATACGTTTTGGGATCATAACCATCGTAATAACTTCAGTAATTTTATTCTGAAATCGACCCAATTTTATACACAAAATAATAATGTTGAAACTAATACTCAACATTATTAATTTTTCCAACTACACCTTGTATTAATTTTATGAACTGAATGTGTTTCAGCTGGCAGCACGGTGTTTCGGTGTCTCGACATCCCATATTTTCCATTATCTCAATGGCAGCCTGACCCGAGCGACTCTACGAACGCGATACCATGTGAGTTTTGCTTCTATGAGTCCTAATTTCAAGTGGCGACCCGTCTCTGTGTCACACGGTGTAATGGCGACATTTCTAAACATAAAGATTTTTGTGCTAAGTAAAATGACCTCTTTTTAACCGACGAAAAAAGTAGAAGGTTTTCAAGTCGACGTGCATATACAAGGCGGAGACGACATTATTCAAACTGCTTATATCTAATGACGTCCCAGTCTGCATACAAAAAATCAATCAAATATATCCAATAGTTTAATCACTATACGTAGCTAATCGGCTGATTGGCAAAACCTAATGTCGCTTCAATCAGTTTTTTATTTTCGATGTCGTGAATTATTTGATATTTTCGAAATACTCCTATACATATTGTCAGTGTTTTCATCTATAATGGTATTGTCGCCACCAAAAAAAAAAAAAAATATACTTCTAATATACACAACTCAACAAATTCTAGAGCCCAAAGATATTTTAGGTTTTATTTTTATTTTTATCAATCTTTCGTCTTAGATGTTAGTTACACTTCAATGTATTAATAGAAATGTTAGCGAAAAATTAAAATGTATGAAAGATAAACCGACCAAGAGCAAGTCGGACTAACACAGTAAAGGTTCCGTACCAAACTGGACTTTAGAAACCAATAAACATGCGCTAGCTCCTAAATTATACAATATCTAAATGGCATAGTGTCAGGAAAATTAAGGACTTGCACTGTAATTCAGTTAAATAACTATTTATATTTGATTAACGTTATGCGTTATACGTTACGTTACGTTTCATAGGTAGCCAGCCATACGTAAGAAAGCCCTTATTTAATAAAAAAATATTATAACAGTCTCGCAAAGCGCTTTAATTTTCCTGTAAGACAATATCTAATAGTTCCATTAAAATAATACAAAATGCGTTATAAACCTAGAAGATAAGGGGTGATGGGAAATCATCAAATAACTTCTCCCGCTCTCGGCGGAGCTGGAGGGCGTGTCAGACTCTTACTGACTAAAACCCACCCGTGTTCCTTCAGTTGTCTCCTCCTTCGCGAGCATTACTGCTTCGCAGAAGGACGTGACGGACCCGGGCGTTTCCTCCCGCCTTATCCGGAACAGGAACCTCCCGAAACAACCGTGTCCGGTGAGGACCTGCGTCAGGCGAAAGGTGAGGACGCCGTGGCGCCTCTCTAGCCACTCCTCAAAGAGGGGACTTATCGCCGCAATTGTGGCGTGCCCAGCGCTGGGTTGCGACAATCGCACTCTCCATGCCGCCCTGAGATCCCGCCGGAGCTCTATCCGCTGTACCGTGATTTCTCGCGGCAGCGGAGCTACGCCCCGGTGTTTCGCCTCCTCGTGCCACTCCCAAACGTGCGCGAGGACTTTTGACTCCAGATCCCATGGCGGTAATCCGGCAAGGAGGCTCGCCGCCTCACCGGAGACCGTACGGTATCCCCGGACCAGCCAGGTGGCCATGACCCTTTGGGGCGCGTTCAACCAGCGGGCTGGCCGCCGCCTCAAGGAACGCGCCCACACCGGTGCCCCGTAAAGGGCCATGGACCGTACGACCCCCGCGTAGAGCCTCCGGCAGGAGGCGTTTGGCCCCTCTAGATTGGGCAGGAGCCGCTTTAAGGAAGCCCCGGCCCTTTCCAGTCTGGGAGCCAAACGTCGGAAATGCTCCACGAAGTTCCACCGGCTGTCGAGGACGAGTCCCAGGTACTTCATCGTCGACTCGACGCCGATGTGAACCCCTCCTACCGTTATTTGGGAACCCGACGGTGGCGTGTTCCGAGGACCATGAAAACACATGGCCTCGGACTTGTGCAGGGCCACCTCGAGTCCCAATTGCCGGATCCGTACCATGGCCTGGACTATATATTCCGGCTAAGCAGTGACCATCTCTCAAGGTCAACTGCTAGATGCCATACAAAAAAAAGCTATTTAATTGCCTGTGGCATGCCATAAGTTTAAACAAGAATAAAAGGTGCACCGTGCACATGTAGTCATTTGCTGATGCAATGTTATCAAAAAAAAAGCATTAATTTGGACCAAACATTGTTCATTCATATTTTATAAACCTGCCAAACTGTTTACACGATCTAATTAAACATCTAAGTACTTAGGTAGAAACATAGTATTTTTTTTGCTATATTACAGGCAATTAACTAGCATCATGTAAATGAGGCTTAACTCTGTCTGTCTAAAATTGGTTTTGGATGAAAGGCACACTGATAGACCATGACCTGGTTTAGGACATAGGATACTTTTTATCCCGGTAGTACGATCCCGTGGGATAACTTCCGACCTTTATGCGAGCGAAGCCGTGGACTATAGGTATAGCTTCCATAAATGTTCAATATGGCCTCCTTCTTGTTGTATGCAAGTACGGGTATGTTTCAGAACACCTCTGGTGGCTTTAGACAAACACGAATATTTTCTTAATTATAATCAACGGTGTCCTTTACGGTGTTGTATCGAAATTCATACACTCAACCCTTATGGTAAAATTCTCGTCATTCAAAATAATCCATCGGGGCAATATCGTCACACAGCATGATGAAAGCCATATTAAACGTGTATTTTATGCCAAAGCATTCGTTTTATGAAGTTACCAGATTTCTTACAATATTTAATTTATTTTTATTTAATCATTTATGTACACACATAAATAAACAGACATGAAGAAAAGAACAGAAAAATAGGTACAAAGGTACTCGTATATTACATTATTGTATGCAAAATATTTTCATAAATAGACCCACTTCTTCTGTCCAGATTTTTTCTTCTGATACGATGAAACTAATGGTCCCTGAAAATGAAGATAAAGCCGATTCGCCAGCATTTAAAAAAAAAAAAATATTGAGAACTCGCAATTGAACAAAAAAATTAAGTTTGCCAAAATGGTATTCGTGAGAAAAGAGCTAATGTTTCCTAAGACAGCTTCCCTGTATCGCCCGTGGAATCGGATTTACCTATATGGGGAGGAGTTAAATTATTTTAAAATTATAAAAAAAAATATTTGAGGTCATCACAGTCAACTCTGTAATTTGTCGCAAGGTACAGTTTGCAAAGCTTTTTTATTTTATTTTGTTATTCACCTTCCAAATTTCAATTATTTACGTTACTCGCCCGTGTTTATGACACGGAAATTCATGTGTGTAGCAAACCACATATTAATCGGTCCATTCGAATCCGAGCAAATTGGCTGTGACAGGGGACAGACAGACAGACACACGAGTGATAATAAAAGGGTTTCGTTTTTCATTCAGATGTACGGAACCCTACAAAGACACTCTGTATACCTACTTATACCGAAGATTTAGTATACCTACCTACCATAATTGCCATCATACAGTGATATTCCTTTCTTTCTTTAAGTATTTCTAAGAATACTACAGTTGCTCACTGCGTGTTATATTGAGCACAATGCTCGTTTCTTCTCCATGCGACAAGTGGCCTTTGTCCTGTATACTAATTACACAATAATAATATAGGTATTGCTTGTATTTCAGATGTGGTGACTCGGTCGGCAGCCCCTCTGCTTCTTGCTGTGTTCGCCCAAGCGGTTGGAGCGCTGTGTTGCGTCTTAGGGCACTGCGTGAAAGGAAGACGGCTTTGCACATTCATTGCGGGCGTCCTTTTTATTATATCTGGTGAGTAAACACTTGTAAACTTGTTATGGATTACAAGCAGTAACGTACAATAAGGTACCTGTCCCACCGTCGTCGGCGATGAGCTAGAAGCGAGTAGAGCTGGCAACTAAAAACGAGTTGTTTGTTTGACAAAGTTCTCGCTGGTGCTGTGAACAGTCAGCAATCAACTAATCAATATAAGTATGTGTCTTTCTTATTCAGCCTCTTGAGCCAGAAAAATTTAACTGTCGATAGCTAGCGCTTCCTTGGTGGCGGTGGGACAGCTGCCTGATTCCAATGAAAATACATAATTTTTGATGTGTAATATCTTTCCTCTCCGTGATTTCGTGAAATGCGACGGAAATGGGTTCTAAAATGGGTTCACTATGCTACACCGAATCACAAAACACAGAATGACTTAAACCTGAACATGCCCGATGACTTGTTTTGAACACATCAAAAGCCCGAATGCTTAAAATCGACGATCGGTGTAAAATAGAGAATAGGATAACAGTAGCAAAGATGTTCATAATATTATGTGCAGACAATAATATGAAAATAAATGAAAACACTGACAATAGTAATAAAGTATTTTGGAACTATCAAATATATCGTCATCGAAATGAAAAATTGATTGTTTTCAAACTAAGTAGTGGTGATGGGCCGACTATGGGTTTTGTCAATCTTTGCATTTCATCAATCATTGAATTTTCGTATGCAGACTGGGAACGCGATTAGATATACGCAATTTATTTTGTTGTGGTATTGTAGTCTCTACCTTGTATTTTCTTCTAGAAGCGAAGGGCAATCTTGTCTCTAACCGGCCGATCTATTCTGTAAAAATGGCATTGTGAAAACTTAGGTGAAGTGAGCTTAAAATTAGCTGTCATGTCACCTCATGCTAGGGATTGACACTATTGACAGCTCACATCAAGCTCACTTCACATAAGTTTTCGCGGAGAGATTTTTACAGAATGGCATCGCTGATGCTAGGGACTGACACTATTGACAGCTCACTTCACCTAAGTCTTCACGGTGAGATTGTTACGAAATAGTACTTCGCAGGGGTGATCGTTTACAGATAACCCATTACTGTGCTTGTATTCTTCAATAACATAATAGAAAAAAGAAATATTAAAATGTTGGATACGATTAGACGGGTATCACATCTCCGCCGCGAAACCATAGCAGCGAAACCGCAGTAGTTCTGCTATGACTTGTCCGTTGTACGTCAAGCGAAACAGAAGCGAAATGGTCTGTTGTTAGCGTTAGCTTGTGTCACATTTATCTCTTTATGATTGATAGTAATAAATAAATAATTGATAGATAATGATTACCTATACTTAAAAACGAACATAAGAAGTTGGAAGTATACCTATACTGATTTACTAAGTCGAAAGCGACGACATTTTGCTCCGATTGCTACAATTCAACTGACTATCATGATGTTCCGCTACTCGAATCGTGACATAATGTAGTAATGTTTCCTAAGAGAACTCTTTATGTGGTTTCCCATCATTATTTTCGCGGCGAAGGTGTGATAAGGCCCATAAAGACTGCTTTTTATCAAACAAGTTGTTTACAAAATGCTTCTTCATGCCAAAACATGTAAGGGGTTGTTCTAAATACCTTTTGGGCAGGCAAATAATTGTAAATACGCGCTGCGTATGTTTCTTTGACACAAAACTTGAGCTGTGTTGTGGCGAAAAAGAAAACGCGTTATGTTTAACCATAGACGTATTTACAAATGCTTCTTTATCAACATTTGCAGCGGTGTTGTGCTAAAGAAGCTTTTGGCCAGGCAAATTATATGTTCGAGCTAAGTATGCTTCTTTAATACAACACAACTGTTATGCATGAGATGTGTGTTCTGTTTGTACGTTACTGGTTTAAAACCTTTCTTTGGACTGTGGATAATAACTGATTTCCTATCGCTGTTACTGTGGAGGATTTAAATCATAACGTAAAGCCATTTCCATTTTATTAACATTAATTTATGTATTAATATTAAATGTTTTGCATAATCTTATCTATTATTATCTTCTCAAAAATATGTATGTGAAAAATTATGGACTGTCTGATGATTACGACTCTATATTTTAAACTTGACTGCAGTACTAAGTATCTACTAATAAAATTTTTCCCGTTTCCAGTCAACGATTTGTCAAAAATGTACTTAGTTAAAAATAATAGTGACAGTTCTTAAATTGTGTATAAAAGTTAAGCACCTATCTACCAAACTTTCACCTACAAAAAATCGGCCATACTAGAAATCAAACCTGTTAAAAATTTTAATAGTAGGTACATATTTTTGGATTGGATAAATTCAGACAAAATTCCCAGGCCTCAACACAGCTCATAGTACTGGTATTTACAATTTCTCCACCCAAAAGCTTCTTTAGCACAACCCCCTTACAAGTGTTGATATAAAGAACACTTTTGAAAACACGCGTTTAAACTAGTTACTTAGGAAAGCAAAGAACATTTAAATATTTTCTTCTCCTTAAAAAAATATCAGACACATTTCACATTAAAATAGATGTAAAATCAAATTTTTGGAGGATAGCAATCCCGTTATTACTCATTTTGACTCTGTTAGTTGGCTATACCAACTATTAATCCTCCTACTCAAATAGTTGCTCAGCCAATAATATTAAAATTATTTCATTTCAGGTTTAATAATGCTGACCGGAATCGTCATGTACATATCCGTCTTTAAATCACAAGTAGGCCACAAGTTACGCTACATGAGTTATTATCAAACCCCCAGAATGTCATATAGTTACGGGTATTCATTTGGGCTATACATCAGTGGCTTCGTGGCTGCCGAGTTAGCAGGCACCTCGGCTATATTCCTATTTCTTCAGTGGTACCAGAAAGATTGGATAACAGAGCTAACTGAAAAATCCAAAGCTGATTGCCGTGCGTGGGATCGTGAGTATGCCTTCACAGAATTCAGAGAGCGAGATTCCACATTACTAGAAAGACGAATGTTGAAAAGAGACACATACCCCCCTTCAGGATCTTCAGCTGCGACACCACGAGAGCGAAGGCGCTTCGTGTTCGACGGCGACGAAATGCCACATTGTTCAATACACAATAAAAATAGGAGAATAAATTTAAGTTCAGCATCATTAAAGGATTTGTCGTCGTCAACGCTGTACGGGTTTCCGGCAGCGCCGCGACCGACGGCCTGCGACAATTACTTTGAAGAGTTCAAAGAGGTGCCGCAAAGCGCTAATACCTTGAGTGGATTAAGGAGTGCGTCGATATTTCAGTCGCAGGCGTCGGTGGCAAGCGGCCGATTTCTAGATACTTCGGCGGTGGAGCCTCCGCCATCACGGGAAGAAGAAATGGTGACTTTCGGTGTGGGCGCAAGAGGCGGTGAAGAACAGCCGCCGCCGCGCCATGACCGTGCCGTGGGCACCGACCCTTACCGCAGAACGACACCCGTCTGATCCAAAAACTTGGGTTTCCCACCCCGAATATAAAGCATATCGAGAAGTGATAAGTGACGATTTTATTCACGTGCTACGTACTAAATAGTTAATGTTCGTACTAGCCGGATACAGTTAAGTGTCTTTCGAATTTATGAACGTATAATAGGTGCATACGTGAGTTGTGTTATGAAATTTTTAATTGTTATTATTCCTTAAATAAACACTGCCATTTGTCTAATTACTTTATTATCTATAATATAAAGATTGAGGTTGGTATATAAGAGACTGATACACTCCAACAATAAACTCCAACACCGTTTGTCTGATCACAATGAAAGTTCACATATACCTATAGGGGAGGTAAGCCTAAAACGGGTAGCCCGCCTAAAACGGGTATGCATTTTAAATTAAGCACCGTTATTGCTATTACGAATGTGTGCGTGCAGTGCACGGCGCCTGCCGCTCGCCAATCACAGGCAGTCGGCGCGCTTCTCTGGCGGACGCGAGTTCACGGTAAGATAAGAACGAAGTTTTTTGCTATTTTCACTAAAAAAAATGGAGTTACATTACTTTTGAATACTCGAAAATGGTTTACAATATGTTCTTACTAGTTTTGTGTTATTATTTTGCAATAAATAGACGTCTTATTTGTGTAATAGGTTGGCGTTTATTATTTCGGTTTTTAAGGTTATGAATCGATTGAAAAAAATACGTGCTTTTGGGCAAAAAGGGTAGGGGTAAATCGGGTACCCGTTTTGCCCATACCCGATTTGCCCTGTATAATTTCATTGACTGCTTATTAGTTCTTTTATTTTTGCAGATGGTTAATAAATACAAAATAAAGACTGCAAATTCCTCGATCTACTGATTCTGACCGCACTGTTTCACCATCTGTTCTGGACAGAACCATAGAAAGCCATTATATCTGCAAAACTCCAACGCCGACAGCAGATGATGGACTAGAGACTCAAAATCCCATTGGCTTCATAAATATTGACACAAGCTATGAAGAAATTATGAATGAGCAAATTATAACTGCAGCATCTCATGTGACCCCAATGGATATTCGGCCATCACCTAAAATGGAACCTAACAAAACCGCTCGGAGACGTAAAACACAGAAAGCAGAAATATTGACAAGCACTCCTATAAAAGACCAGCGAAGGGAAAAAGAGGCTAAAAAAAGAGATTTAATCAAAAAAGCTGATGCGGCGAAAAGGAATCTAAAAGGATCAAAACATTCAAAACCTACTACGAGTGCACAAAGGTCGACAACAGAGAGAAAATCTCCAAACGAGGTCCAAAATATAATAAAAAAGATAAAGCGGAGTACCGGTGCTTGGTATGCAGCGAGCATTACAGAGAGCCACCAGCAGAAGACTGGATTAAGTGTGATGATTGCGAGATGTGGGCTCATGAGGCCTGCACGTCATACTCTGGCAGAGGTTCGTATTACTGTGACATGTGTCACGAATAAGTATGATTGAGACTGCAAAATATGTCAGAAGACTGATTATGATTATGGTTGTGAACCCTAACTGTTAATTATAAGTAGAAACTTTGAGTTATGATTGTTATAAAACAGTTCTAGTCATTGATTGACGTTGAGCTCATTTAATTTAGTCCCTACCCGCTTTGCCCAAAAGCCCTACCTGCTTTAGGCCCCCCCTACGGGCAAAACGGGTAATTCGAATGGTAAAGATTCTTGTTATTTTTTTATTCTTAATGTACAAAACTACTAAATATGTCATTTATTTTATAGTCCTTGATAGCTAAATATTTCAAAATGTACAAATAAATGTTCAATTTGTATCTATAAATTGTTTTTTTTTATCATCAACCTTAGCTTACCCGTTTTGGGCTACTCTCCCCTACGTTCTTTTTCATGGAGAAGTATTATATATTAATCACAAAAACTTATAGGTACTAAATAAACTAACAAACTATTAAAATTAAAATGTAATAACCTTTTTTTTTACGGGGGGAAATCCTCATGGACTACCTCCGCCTGGGGAAAAGGCGGAGGGGCGTGCCGGACTCTTACCGGCTAAAACCACCCCGGTGTCTCCTCGCACGTGCGCGCGAGGCCGCGGGAATCCAAATTCTTCCGCGGCCCCACACTAGTGCTGGCCCGGTCTGTCCGGGCCGCGTCTCCTGCACGGGGTAGTGAGATGTTGTAACTACCCCGTGCATCGCCTCAGAGGCGCGCGTCGACACCCGCGCGCGCCTCCGCCTCGGGTCTATCAAATAGGGGGCGGGGATTTCCCCAAGTCCCACGCCCCTGGACCCATTCATGGGGGCCGGAAAAGGGCGTTGTCCGCCCTTCTCCTGCGCCCGGTGCGCCTTCTGCGGCCGGGGAAGGGAGTCGAGATCTCCCTCTCCCGTTCCGCAGTTTCCTTCTGCGACATCACGTCCTCGCAGTAGGACACCACCGCGTCCCACGACTCTGCGCTACCGACCATCCTCCGCACTACGGTCGGCAGCGACAGATCGCCTCCTACTTTATTTGTGAAGACACGGCGCTGATCCTCCCAAGCTACACACTCGGCGAGCGTGTGTTGCGCCGTGTCCTCTCCGCAATGGACGCAATGGTGGCACCGAGCGTCCGGCTCCCTGCCTATGCGGCACAGGTACTTGCCGAAGCAGCCGTGCCCCGACAGCATCTGCGTCACCCTAAACGACAGGGAGCCGTGCCTTCTCCCGAGCCAGTCGTCGAGTACTGGCCGGATCGCCTCGACGGTAGCGAGGCCGGCGGTAGGGCGCAGAAGCCTTAAATGTAATAACCTAACCTAACTAAAACTATTAACAAATTAGAATATGGCGTCGAAAAATTCTTCCGCGTAGCTGTCAACTGATAATGTACCCAAGAGACTGGCGGCATTGCCAGTTTGTATGGCAATGCTTAGCCTCTGGCCAAAGTAAAAGTCAGCCCTTGGGTCACGGGAAGTGTCAACCAGCCGTTTGGAGATTTCGTTGAACAAACCGTGAGCACTCTCACCACACGGTCCGAGGGTTTCAACCCCAAACGGCTCCAAAATATAATTAGCGGTAAGATTATTATAAGGTAAGGTTTATAAGGTGAAGCCGTGGGCAAAATCTAGTTAGTTAGAAAAACCACTATTTAAGTTGTCATGTTTGGACCACTCGACAAATATTGATAGAATGAATAACCCTTTACAGGCATTTTAAATTGTCAAAGGAATCGGTCCGTCAGAAAAATGAAACTAGTTGCCCATTCGAAGGCGTGGTAAGTTCCTATGAAAAAGAACGGGCAAGAAACTTCATGGACACTCTTATAAATTATTATTGTAATGTAACAAAATATTGGTTAAATCATTCATGTTCAATTTATACATACAGGGTCAAATTTAATTAGCTAGCAAAACTCGTACTGGTATCGATATCCAAACTTAAGGAAAAAAACCAAGAACACTTTTTCCCGAACTGGAAATCGAACCCAGGAGCACCCGAATGCTGAGAAGTCGTGCTTACTACCGCGAGGCTGACGGGACAAACAGTCAAGTCAGTCGGCGGGGTGGTGCATATAAGGTAAGTCATCATCAGCTTATATTGTTCCCACTGCTGGGACACAGGCCTTCTCTCGGTGAGAGGGAGTGGGCCGTAATCCACCATGTGGGCCCAGTGTGAGTTGGTAGATGTCACATGTCTTTAAAATTTTTGGTTCTAGAAGATGCCGGTTTCCTCTCGATGTTTTCCTTTACCGTTTGGAGAGAGAGCAGTGGTGATGAAATAATTTACACAAAGTAAAGCGCCTGTCTGTGTTCGAACCTACGACCTACAACTCGTAAGTCACGGGCTACCACTGGGTCACCACTGCTCTCCATAAAGGTAAGGTAAGTAAAATGCAGGTATTTATTTACGTATGTGGGTGTACAAAACAGCTCTGCCCAACCCTTTAGGGGATGCAGGCACGATGTTATGTGTAATTGTAAACTTGTCGATTGAATTGTGTTTCTAGAGATTTTTGTGCATTATAATTTCAGCCGCAAGATGTCCACTGGTGTCACTGTCGCCACGTCGCCACAACGACATGTCCTGTGCTTCTCGCAACTAGCGGATTCCCGCGACATTCACCAGACCTGCGTCCTAGTTGCGGAACACATTCCGTCTAATCACAATCCGAGGGTTTATAAGGATATTCCTAATCGATTGTATAAAACTCTCAAAAACGTAAATAATGGACTGATCGTGGCTTAACTGTCAAAATGAATGGCATTGTGATCGATGGTCCAGCTGGTCGATTCTGTAAAAATCTCACCGTGAAGTGAACACTTCGGTGAAGTGAGCGTGGAGTGAGTTGCCAGTGTCATCCCATTCTTACTGAATTACTGTTTTGCTGTTTTATTTAAAATAAACCCGTAAACAGTAATGTTTAGCCACTTAAATACTTACTAGCTTTGAAATAATATAAAATGA
The DNA here is from genome assembly GCA_937001585.2 of Brachylomia viminalis. Classification (NCBI taxonomy): domain Eukaryota; kingdom Metazoa; phylum Arthropoda; class Insecta; order Lepidoptera; family Noctuidae; genus Brachylomia; species Brachylomia viminalis. The sequence continues at coordinate 12,368,116 of OW443298.2, read as the reverse complement.
TCAACAGAAAAAACATTTAAAAAAATATAATTGAAATCTCGATTATGATTGTAAGTGTAATGCTTGGTCAATCCCTAGCATCAGTAGGATGACACTGACAGCTCACTCCACGCTCACTTCACCTAAATTTTCACGGTGAGATGGTTACAGAATCGCAATGCTGGATGTAATGGGTTAATAATCTTGTTTGCTTCTAGACGTCGAATGCACATCAAGTTTTTGAGTTTTTGGAAGCTGATAACACAGACGCTAATAGTACGCGAAAGGGCCGTCACTATGCAGCTGCTTGAGGGAGATAAAATCTTAAAATGAAATCCTAAGTTCTAATATTATAAAAATGCGAAAGTGAGTTTGTTTCTTTGTTACGCTTTTACGATAAAACGGCTGAACTGATTTGGATGAAATTTTGGACATGAGTAGGCCATGACCTGGAAAAGGACATACTTAGGCTGATTTTCATCCTAGACGAAATCATGGGCAACAGCTAGTACCCCATAATTTAGACGAAGTGGAGTTTATTCAAAGATACAGTTTCTTAAAGGAGCTATGACTTTATCGTACTGATTTATGCAATCATTTCACGTTATTTGGTTAAAATATGAGAGACTTCTAAGCATGTTATCTGTTACCACTTTGTGTTTATTATTAATGTTCCTAGTTTCTTACGTTACATTTATTATTAGTTAGTTAGTTTATTGTTAGTTTATTTATTAGTTTTTTATTAAAGCTACTGACTACGTTAATGTCCCTAAGTCATTGAGCTAGGAAAAATATAAGTCAATGCCCTAAGTGCTTGTGCACGAGTGCGCTGAATGTCATTGTTTGTGATACCTAATAATTAATAACCAACCATCTGTACCCTATAAACAATATTGTGTGTGTATTGTTTTGCTGTAACAGAATATGTATGTTTAGAAAACTTGAATGCTCTGGAAAAATATTCCAATAATGTAGTCTCAGAAGTCTTCACGAGCGGCACGCATCAACGGCAGAGGCAACTCCAGCCGTCGACACCCGTCGACGTCCGCTGTCAACCCGTCCGCGGCTGCCGTTGACACCGTTCACCATAATTCGAGCACCGTTCTCAAATTCACGAGCGGCGCGTTGTCGGCGGCTGTCATCGACGCGTCTCGACGGATGCCGTTGCCTATACAGCTAGCGCATGCCGCTTGTGTGTATGAAAACACAAGACACACCGACCGATGCTGTGTGCCTACCTACTATCTTATAATCTTGTAAGTTGAAAAAGACTAGTCTTTAAGACACAGGCAATCCTAGTGTGAAGGCTAGTGCCATTTGAATTCGTAAATGCTCTCTTATCCGGGTACTCACTGGCCAGCTGTAGCTGTAACCGAACAGATAAAGTTACGACGTTCTAGTGTGTATGCGTGAAAAGATCATAACTCGCGACGTCCACCGAGCACCCTCACCGAACGTACTCATTAAGCAAGCTGTAACAGATACAGTAACGAGGTTCTAGTGTGTACGAGAACTCCACATCATTGTGACCGTTACGACAAACCGGATCTGTCCGCAGTGTTGGTTTGTCACTCCACGATGTCGGACGAAGTGTCTCTTGCTTGTGCAGCAGACACACTTAATATAGATGCTTTACTTGATTTATTATAAACGGCCACGTAGATGGTGGATTCATCGAATGTATAGGGAAAGAAGTGATCTACTTTTTATTTCAAGACATTAATTATCCTCTGACCATACACTCATGATAAAGAATAAACAATTAAAAAGGATAAATAAAAGGGATAAATGCTCGAAAATAATTGCTGGTTTGTAGCGTGCGCGTTCCGCTCGTTGCAGGCTCGCGAACCACGTACACACTATGTCTTTTGGTTACAGTAACGTGCAACGGTTACAGTTACAGCTCGGTAATGAGTAGCCGGCTCAATAAAGTTTTTATGTATTTTATATTTATTTATTTATAAATTAAAAGAATTTATGTTACCGGAGAATTAATATACTTCCTTTTTATTACCTTGTAAGTATACCCGTGTGTCGGAACATTGTTTATTCATCCACAACACAAGTAGGAACTTAGTTAAAACGAATTATTTGTAACAATGGTTTTATTATTTATTGTGCAGTTTGTAAAGAGAAAGAGAAATAGAGATTGAATAGAAAATTACTTGACGACCACTACATAATCGAATTTCTGTAATTTATTCAACGACTTTAATAGTGCGGCTTCTTCGACGAAGTGATATCGATTATTGACAATTCGCATTGGTTTCTCAGTACTACCTGAAGGAATATACAAATTCGTAGGAGGCCAAGTTCAAGCCAAGGTTTTTATTTCAAGCTGATTCTCAGATAAAGTAGATACTAGATGCAAAGTAAGATAGCGCTAGTCAACTTCACAAGCAAATAAGGGTAAGACCGTATCTTCGTAAGGAGCGGTAGGGCGTAGAATCGCAATCCATCATAGTAACAGAAAAAAAAGTTTGAAATAAAGTTACTGAATCACAATCACATCACCACGCAACAAAACCGAATAGTACCTAATTGTTTTATTCAAACTCAACACTTACATTACTAGACGGCTGTACGCTGAGGGCACCCCCTGTGGGGTACGGACCTCGGGGTATGGTTTCACTGGGAGGAGGACCTCAAGGTGGGACAGGCTGGATCGAGTTTGGATAATTATTATTATCAGGGAGATTTATAGCTACAGGCTCAGCTAAGGCGCGGACTGGCACTTCGTCGAGCAAGGGTCGGGGTTACATTGGTTTTAAAGAAAACGATCGTAACACGAATATATCACTTTTTGTTGGAAAAATCGGAAGGCGCCCTCTATCGGCGCGACCACGCGTTCCGGTTCACCGAATAAAAAGTGACATATATATGAACGCGACGATCGCTTTCTAAGGACGCGGCTTTAAGGCATTGAGCAAGAGCAAAATAATCTACAAGTGTCATACACTGGCATGCAGTAAGAGCAAGTACCCTTAGAGTGGTTTCACCAATGCCGTTATAAGTGCAATTCTGCTATTTATTCCTTTCTGTAATGTCTTTTTAAATTTATTTTTCATACTCGTAAAGTTCCAAGAAGTGTATTGCGTACACAGGTGGAAAATAATATGATGACTTTAAAGTGTAAGTATTTATGTATTTATCGTTTAAAGCAATCGCAATATACATTTTTATTAGAAACAAATATCTTGCTATCATAACGTTGAGCAGCTTACTGGTCGGCCAGCGGGGCGAGCACGGCCTCTGTGATAGGCTTGAGTCACACATTTTTATCACAGTTTTACAGGACATTCTTGTTCGAGATCAGCATAAAACTGATATCTATAATTAAATCTGTTTAAGTGCATTTTGGATCTTGTTAAGCACTTATATGAGGCAATTTTCACCGGAAGTCATTGCTAATTTTTTAGGGTTCAGTCCTTAATACAATAAAAGAACTTACAAATGTAGTTACGTTAGTAACGTTAGTAGTAGTCTGTAGGTGTAATTTAGGCAAGTATAAAAAATTATATACCTTTATTTTATTGACTCGAAATGATATAATTAGTGGTTTTTGGTTTGGATTATTGGTTTTTATTTTTGGTGTTTATCTGTGGAAACTTTTAAATAGCCTTCAGTTTCGTATTGTCTTAAGAACACTGTATACGTTAGCTGTAAGTTTCCCGAATAGAATAAAATAAAATAAATAAAATTTTTGCATTCAAATTACTTCTTTCACGACCAAAGAATTGAATATGAAGTGTGCAACTAAGGTTGCAATGTAACTCTTATCCTGGTACAGTAAGGTATATATTAGACTGATTGCCAATCGATTTTTCATACTCACGGCAGTCATCCTTTTTTTTGTTTTCACTACTGGGCAAAGGCCTCCCCTAAGTTCTTCCAGGAACTCTTCCCCTATTCATCAATCATTCTTATGTATACTTTATTACAATGAAATAAGAGTTACATTGCAATGACATAAGGGTCCCCGAAATGATCAAATTGCAATTTTAGTAATATTGTCAATCGCTTCAATTGCATTTGGTAGACGAGCATACTGTGCAACAATGTGTATCAATCACGTAAACATAGAAAATTGCAATGATCGTTTCTGGGACCACGGTTTTACGTCCAATTTGACCGTGAATGTCTAGTCTTACCCACGACGGGGTGAGCATCCTACTGTGACATGGCTTGAGTCACACATACTATCACAGTTTGGGCAGCGGCAGCGGCGTGAGATAATTTCTTGATATGTGGTATAATTTCTTGACGTTTAGTTAGTTGGGACTCATTTTCTCACAAATTTCACATTTTGACAGATGATTATGAAACATATCACTTTCGTTCGGAGGTGGTGGTAAGATTTGTAAATTGATAAAAATTATATTTTCCAATTAATTACTGCACCAAATGGCAATAACATCTCACGACATGCTTTTATATCATATAAATGGTATAATGTAATCAATTGATAGGTTTGATTTAATTGATTTTCTTTCTAAGCATTTAAATAAAATCTCGATGTCTTTTTTACTATTTATTTTTATGTTTTTAGTTTTCGCGGGAAATTTTCCTTCGTTTTCGTATTCTTCTCAGCAGACTCTTTTAATTGATACCCATATGATGGAAGAAAATAAAAATTGAGAGTCCGCCATATTGCATTTAGAATGACTTCAATTAGCACGTGTTTGCAAAATTTCAGATATCTGTTGATAAATTCAGTTGCAAGATATGACCTAAACAAACTAACATAGGTACATACAAACATTTCTAGTTAAATAAAAGCTTGTACTTAATGTAAATTTTGCACAAAATTATCAAACCAAACAAACAAAACGAAAGTCACGCGTGTGTCAAAAATTAATTAGTTCCCAACAAAATTAAAAGTAGTTAACTGTTTGAACTGCACACTCTTTTAGACGTATTATTTTATTTGGTCGCATATTCAGATGCTCCTAGACATTTTTATTTTTTTACTTTTACTGTGTCACACTGTGAATTCAGCAACAACAAAGGCATTTCGCACCTCTAGATTATGTCACATGGTTGACCCGTGCTAACATTTAAGACAAATTGTAAGACATGACATAATTTATCATGTTTAGTCACAAACGTCTTGGCTATGGTCATGCTCGCCCCGCAGTACAGTCTTGTCACATAGTTCAATACGTTAAATTTTGAGAAAGTGGCTGTATTTTTACGCAGTTGAGGAGTCCTTAACGCCAAACATATTCAAAGTATTTAATATTTCTAAGTATTTGGTGTGATCCTACGTTCTGAACACAAATAAAACTATGATGGTATTTCTGGCTTTGATTACCGCCGCTTTAAAGCTTTACGGTTTTAGAATCCTGTTGATTCCATACTTAAGTTTTTAAGTATATTTATAAAAGTGCAGAGCACGCTAATGATACTTGTTACATGAAATATTCTTATAAAGTATACAAACATGCTTCAAAATAACTTAGACAAGATCAATTAGACTTACAATTTGTTGGTTATATTGAAGTAATGTTTGGTGCTTTAGTAAGAACAAAGGTAATAAAACACTTCAGAAACTACTAAGAACGAAAAGTCTTATGATAATAATATGTTTTAATAACAGTCGATAGTTAATAAAGTAATTAGTCTTATAAGGTGCGCTTGTACAACTCTTGTTCTTATAAATATTTTATAATGATTTCTTACAGATGTTTACATATAAGAGTTTGATGTAAGTTTGTATGATCTATAAGCTCTTAATATCTTCATATTATTATTTAAGTTACCTTCAGTCAGGACACCTATAAGTCTTATATAATGCTTTAACTCTTACAAAGGTACTCACTATTTCTGTTCGCAGTAACTTTGCATGACTTGTAACTCTGCCGTGATTATGTTTGGTACTGGATTTATCTATACATTACAGGGTGGCAGGGAAAGCAACGCGCAATCTGTAACCGTGAATTCAGCACATGATTCTAGCACCATAGAATTTTTCGTCGGTTTCATAGAAAAGTGCAGTACCTACGCGGTAAAATGTATGGCAGAACAAATGTTTTTTAGTAACCCAAGAAACATTTCAATGCAGGGGGTTTCAGAATCATGTACAGCATCCATGATAACAGCAGTGCGATTCTGTAATCATCTCACCGTGATAACTTACGTGAAGTGAGCGTCGAGTGAGCTGTCAGTGTCATCCCACTGATGCTAGGGACTGACAGTTCACTCCACGCAAGTCTTCACGGTGAGATTTTTACAGAATCGACCGGCAGGTTGTGCGTCGATATCCCTGACATCCTGCCCCCTACCACCATAATATAATAAAAACGAAGTTAATACTGTTCATAAAATTCGGTAAACTAAAATAAAAAAGATATACACTTAAAATATGTAGTATACCACACAGAACTGCTCTTCTGGGCAAAACTTGTTTTGGAATGGCATCTAAAATTTACAATAAAATACCTGTGGAGATTTTAAACACCAAGGAACTCCCACTATTCAAATATATATTACGTATTTTTTTAATTGACAAAGCTTATTACACGCTCCAATATTTTCTTGATAATTAGTACCAACTACAATCTGTCAACACCTAATTCTTATTTTGTAAGATTTGCTTTACAAGTGATACATAGGAATTTTTTTATACTGCATGTTCCCTACTGGGCAGGACATAACGGATTTGTAATTTACCTAACATCTGTCTGGTCTGTATAATCTATGCCCACAATATAAAGATTTGATTTGATTTGAATATTTTTGAGAAAAGGTAATTTCTACAAGATGTGGGAATGAGTCTAATGCCGGAGATATTCTTTGAAGAATGTTTGTCCGTTTGTCTGGAAGTATGTTCCGGATTGGCGCAAAAATGGCTAAACAAATTTAGATGAAATTTGGCGCACAGATAGTTTATAACCTAAATTAACACATAGGTATATGGTGCTTTTAATCCCGGTAGTTGCTGGCGAAGGCGCGGGCAACTGCTAGTGGTATTACAATACTTCTGGTTGAAAAATTGTTCTCGTTTTATTTTGTTATCGCACCGTTCAACTGCACGTTCCACAAACGATATATCGGGGGGCGGTTCCTCTTAATAGGTTGGTCACGTAGGCGTAGGCGAACTCAAAAAATAGCATTATCAGCCACACAGCTGATTTTTACATGACAAATAGCTCTGTCATAATATTAGAGTCGTCGCACACTACAAGCTTTTTGAGGGTGGGAAATCATCAAATAACTTCTCCCGCTCTGGGCAGAGCAGGAGGGCGTGTCAGACTCTTACTGACTAAAACCCACCCGTGTTCCTTCAGTTGCCTGTGCCAGGGGCTACGGTATCCCTCTCGGACTTCCCCGCAACCCTAGCAGGCATCGGCCCTAGCGGACCCCGTCATTGGTGCTGACATCTCTTTGAGGCGCGGGTCGAACACAACGTGCCGTTGACTCGGGCCTGGTCCTTATCGAACGGCGAGCTGCGAACCCTTACTATTTCGTCCTGTCCTTATGTCAAAATCAAAATATTTTATTTTACATAAACCTACTTAATTAAGCACTTTTGAAACTTGAGAAGTGCACGGTGCACGGCTCCAATTGGTCGTTTCCTATGGAGAACGGCCTGCAAGAAACTCCATAGTTACTGTTTTACAATGTTTTCAAATTACAGTGTTAATAGGTATGGGAAGACAGTGTAGGCGTGTCAACTAGTACCAGGTGTCCCTTCTTTGAGGAGTGGCTAGAGAGGCGCCACGGCATCCTCACCTTTCGCCTGACGCAGGTCCTCACCGGACACGGATGCTTCGAGAGGTTCCTGTTTCGGGTAAGGCGGGAGGTAACGACCGAGTGTCACTATGGTGTGGATCACCCGGAGGACACGGTGGAGCATACGGTGGAGGTCTGCCTGGCTTGGGTGGAGCACCACCGTGTCCTCGTGAAGGTGATTGGCGGTGGCCATCCCTCACGTCCTGCCCTGGTCCAGGCCATGGTACGGAGCGAGAGGACATGGGAAGCAGTCACCTTCTTCTGCGAAGCAGTAATGCTCGCGAATAAGGAGGCGGAACGCGTGAGGGAGAGGCAAAATTCGCGCCCTATCGCGGGCTTGCGGATGGCGAGCAATGGGTAGCTCGCCGTCTGATAAGGGCCAGGCTTGGGTCGACGGTGCGTTGTGTTCCACGCGCGCCTCAAAGAGATGTCAGCACCAAGGACGGGGTCCGGTAGGGCCAATGCCTGCCAGGGTTTCAGGGAAGTCCGAAAGGGTTACCGTGGCCCCTGTCACAGGCAATTGAAGGAACACGGGTGGGTTTTAGTCAGTAAGAGTCTGACATGCCCTCTCGCTCCACCCAGAGCGGGAGAAGTTATTTGATGATTAACCACCCTCAAAAAAGAAAAAAAAAACTAGTACCAGGCACTGAACAAAATAGAAAGTGGTCTACAAATCTATAGTCTACAAGGCCTACAACGTTCTCACATTCACAAAATATAATAGATAAATAAAAAAAATAAGAAAAAAACAATTTAAACCAAATGACATGATTGCCATTACAACTGTAACAAATCAGTCCACAAAAGCCACAGTATAAAGAATTGAAATTAGAATTGTAGGTAGGTATATACTGTCACATAATGAGAGAATATACGTTACGAACGTACATTTTGTCTACGTACATTCTGTTGGCAATCTGTATGACATCATCGGTTCCGATGCGTGTCAGTGAATGTTACTATAGCGCACGAGGAACAGGATGAAAAGTTCACTCATACCTCCATAGAAAAGGGACGATCCTCCGACCAGACGGGTGTCGTGTCTGGTGGGCAACTGCCTCACGATTGATGTCGGGAAGATGTGTATATGCTAGTCACGCGGTAAACTCTGCTTGCGCGATGCATGATTTCCGTGACGTCAGTATGACGCGCAGCTCGCGTGTGGCAATGTAGATACCGCTACTTTACCAAAGAGTCGATGGGTGCGGTCCGTATGATGGAATCCGTAGTGTTGGCAAAAAATACGGGCGTGCCTACTCCGTATCTCCTACGGACATAAGATTATTTTTTATTTTTTGTTATGTATTTTGTGGGTAAAGATTATATAAATAAATAATTATTTTGAAGCCCAAACTAAGAATGAATGACACCACGATTCGACAGTGATCCTTACTCCCGATGTGTTTTTACCCGTCCGAAAATGTTAACTAATCGAGATTCGTGGACGGGATTAGAGAGTAGGCCCCTGTGGATGCACTTGAATGACTTCTGATACAAAGAATACTAATATCTTTTGTTAAATCCGTCTGATACGTACGATGTGGATCTGTGTACGTTTTGTTCATACTTACTGACTTACTATTCCACGGTTGACGCTTAGCTTTATCATTATGGGCCAACCTGTTAAACAGAGATCTATAAAAACCTCAAATTCACAAACTTGTTCATTAAAATTGAAAAAAAAACGAATTTTGTTTTACGAGATATTCAAATTTTTCTAAACTTGTCAAATATCAACTGCCCAAGTCAAACGTACAATAGATGATACCCAGACTTGATTGTTTTATATTCTAATGCCAGAGATAAAAGTCGATGAAGAAACCGGTATTCTAAGTGTTTTGTGGTAAAAATAATACTACACAATCATGGCACCGTAAGTATTGCATGTGATTATGCCTTTACCTACATTAAGTACCTACACGCTCCACATTCTTCTCTGAACAAAAATGAGCTATTTTTGTGCACTGCATCGGCTAGTAAAATAAAAAAGGAGATTACCGTACCATAAATCAATGATATGAAAAAAGTAGATACCTATAGGTAGGTACTTAAAAATCTTTGTCAGAAACCCATGGGCATGGCCTTGAATGCATTTTGTAACGCTGCTCTTTCTGCAGGATTTTTTTAACAATGAATTCAGCGTTATGATTCTAGACTCCCCCTAGCGTAGAAATTTATCGTCGGATAAAAAAAATATTTTAGTTCCATACATTTTGACCGCGTAGGAAGCTTAGGCACTTTTCTTTGAAATTTATTTTATTTATTTATTAATAAAGGTTTACCAACAGCTTCTGTATACAACATATCAAATAACATTAGATAACAGTTGAGGGCTTACACAGTTGCCAATAATAGGTGAACCAACATTCTCAAATGTATCCTACGGTAAAAACGAAATGCTTAAAAATTAAGTAATATAAACAGAAATATAAAAAGACTTGTTTTGATAACCAACGAAAAATTTGTACGCTACCCCTAGCGTAGGAATTTTGAATATGCTGAATTTATGGTAACGGTTTGCGAAATGGTTAACTTTTTATCCTATATGCTACGTAACCTAACTGCAAGTGTAGTTGGCTCTGTCTACTATGACAACCAGGGATAAAATCAAAAGTCACTAACTCAAACTTGGCTGAAAATCAGCACTTCTGGAACGTCGTCAAAATTACATCAAGACAGTCTCCCGAACGCCCTCCCTTCACCACGTGCTTTAGATGGGAAGCAGTGGCGCAACAAACTCCTCAGCGGTACAGCTGTCTGTTAATAATAATAATAATAATATGAGACAACATCCACACAAGGTCGTCAGGTCCCGAACTAGGCAGAGCCTGTACTACGGTAACCTGATGACTGATATACATACTTATATACATATACACACCCAGACACAGGTCAAACAGACATGTTCCTGCACACAAATGTTTGACTTGTCTTGTTAAGATAAAGGAACTTGATTATTTACAATAATATGCAAAGTTTCGTGATGTTAATTCATCACGAAACACAAAACATTAAATTAAAATATTTTTTATAACGTCAGCTAGCTCACGCCAATATACCAACACAAATTGAAAACTACTCACATATAAATCTATGATCAAAATGACGAAGTAATCCAATTATTATATAAGTACTAGCTTTTGTCCGCGGTTTCGCCCGCGTAGGGGTCAGAAATTATTTCAAGGGAACGTAGGTACTACCGGGATAAAAATATCATAATTTGTTAATCCAGGTTATAAACTATGTGTGGCCAATTTCATACAAATCTGTTCAGCGGTTTTTGCGTGATTGAGTAACAGAAATCTAAACACAATGTATAATATTACTAGCTTTTGCCCGCGATTTCGACTTCGATCCAAGATGAAAGGTAGCCTTTGTCCTTATCCAGGTCATGGTCTGTGTGTCAAATTTCATTTAAATTCGTTAAGCCGTTTTAGCGTGAGAGCGTAACAAACAAACTTACTTTCGCATTTATAATATTGGTTAGGATTTGGATATACAACGTGTAATAATGTACATTATGAAACACTTACTGAATCGATTTCTGTAAATTTTAGAATAGTTATTTTTTTATCCCAAAAAAAAATATAAATTACGTAAATTAGTCACACTTTCCGCTGTACTGACAGTGAAAACAACAAAATGGACGAAGTACCTTCCTACTACTACTACACTAAACCCCTAAACGTGTGACTGTGAGCGAGCGTAGATTAGTAATGTGGCTACATTTTTCTCCCACAACCGTATAACTAATTTAATAAATAAACGAATGTTTTATACATGCAACATAATATTCTAATTGGGGTGTTTGATGGTGAGCGTTCATTTCGGGACATGTTCTATAGTAGGACTAGCGACTGATTTAACGGCTTTACAAAACATCGAGATTTCTTTATTAGAAATATGTACCTAAGTTAAATTTTTCATTGTACACATATCTTCCGGAATAAATTCTCTAAATCACTCTGTTCCAAAAGTATTTATGAAAATGTAAACAATAAGGTCAGAAAACAGCCGCTTAAAATTTAAGCGGCTGTTTTCTGACCCTACGTTGTAAGTGTTCGCAATAAACGAAAACACGACTCGTGTCATGTACTTCATTTTTTTTATACCTTGTAAACTTTAACCGCGGGGAAGGGCTAAACAGACGGGATCATAAACTTGGTAGTCTAATTTCCTACGGTGTGTATGGCAAAAGTTTTTCCGCGATTTCTGACTTTTCTAGTACTCAACCTCTTGGTCCAATGTGTTTTTGATCCTTATAAAAAACAAGATCAATATCTGAATGGTGACCTAAATTTCTCAAAAGTTATGGATGACATGACATGACCTTTAGCATTTGCAATACCTATTTTTCTAAATAGGTATTTATTGCAAATGCTAAAGGTCATGTTTATTTCTAAAGAAATCTCTTCCAACATACCTGCGATATTAATTTTGATGTAGACACCGTGTATAAGAGTAGTAGAAAAAAATTAATACATAAAATCAAAAAACAATTAACGTATTCACATAAAACATAGTTATGATAGAGAATATACTTACATGCATACATATTTCTAAAATATTATATTATTATAATATAACTTTAAACTTACTTGAAATAATTAATACATAGGCAACTAAAGAGGTTTTTTTCACTCTGCAACTATAACAGTTTGGCAGTCTCTAATGTTCAGACGGAATTTAATTCCACAACCGAACCGCGTGCATAGTGAAGGAGTAGAAGTCGATGGAAAGGAGAGGGTACTTAGGGCGGTTTCTTAGGCCGTGTTTTCACTACCCTGCCGAGTGAACCATTTTGTTTTGAGCGAATATTTGCTGTTCTGCCAATGTTCGCTCAAAACAGAAAACATTATGTTTTACTACAACGAGAAAACGAATACTAGTTATAAACAAAATCTCGTAAAAAAAGATCTGACACCAACCCAGCACGTCCAACGTCGAGCAAGTACAGAGCCACTGCTCGCTCGCCGCGCCGCCGCTGGTGTCGTCGTTTTCACTGAGTGAATGAGCGAGCGAGCAATCGATTGCCAAGTCCAACCAATCATCAATTCATCACTGAACAAACATGTTCGCGCAATTGTTTTTATTTACCGCGCGCACAAACGAATGCTCGCTCAGAACTGTTCAGAACGCTAAGCAGCTTTATGCTGCGTGAAAACGCAGCATAAAGCTGCGTCTACGCTAGGCGAGCCGAGCACGAGTGAAGCACAAGCGGAGCACAAATTCACATGGCGAGGCGCGCTCGTTCGAGACTCCTTAGTCCGTCTACGCTACGCGAATTCGTGCTCCGTTCATACACTGCTCGCGTAGCGTAGACGCAGCGCAGCTTTAGATGCTTGAATTTTCCTATTCGCATTTTTTTTGTATACTAAAGTGTATGTTAGTTGAATAAGCATCAAAAAAAATCTTTTTACTTACAGGAAGGCGCCGCCGGGGAAGTCGGTCATCGAGAAGATATCAGAGTAAGTACTAACGAGTAACTATGCGGCTGGTGCTTTCTTTAAGCACGCGAAATTAAAAATTTCTTAAGTTTTTAGTAATTTGCAGGTGTCAGGTTTTATGTTGATCAAAATAATCCACTCGCGATCGTAACAAATATTAGTACGTGGTTTTAGGTTTTACAAGTTATTTCATACCGGCTGAAAATCATAATATTAGTAATAATAGTTTTCCCTTAGTGGATAAGAGATCTGAGCGCCAGTTTCTCTAGTAGTGGGCGGCAGCCCCCAGGGAACACCAGTGTGGTTTTAGTCAGTAAGATTCTGACAGACCCCTCTGCCCTTCCCAGGGCGAAGGATATCCGTGAGAATATCCATCCCAACCCAACAATAACAAAAAAAGTAGTTTCTAGTACCTACTTGTTAACACTCAATAATCATGAATGTGAGAGTCAGTGGTCTCACCCAAGGGGGAATCCAAAGTTGAGCATGTCAAAGTTTAAAAAAAAAATTATAAAAGTCATTTCACACCGTGGCAAATCCTTATGGTACGGTTTTTAGAATCATCTTCAACCCAAAAAAGAATAGTGGGGTCGGCAAGTGGTGGAAATATTATGTCAGCCGCGTAATTGAACATGTTTGATGCAATGGCACATCAGGTTAAATTTGAATCTATGGGCTAATAGGCCATAGTGGTCAAAGGAACCATGATCTCAATTTTGAGGGAAAATAAAACTGCATTTGTTTTTTTTTTATGTTCTGCCCGAGCCTGGAATTGAACCCGTTTTTTAACAGCATCCTGTTTTATTGCAATAACCGGTGTAGGTGGTATAAGATCGGATGCTGTGAACAAATTAATATAATGTGATAAATCTAAGGAAGATATGGCAAATGTTCCAATTTTGAAACATAAAAATGGCAAAAGCTGGCACGTCACTTTCTTTGATTTTACATAAAGTGTTTCTTTGCAGTATTTGGTCCTTGTCAGTAACACTATCGTTCTGTATAAAAATACAGGTTGCTTTTTTATGAGGAGTCTGGTCCAATGTCCGGATCAGGCAGCAGGGTTTAAAAAAGAGCCGTTAATTTTTACTTAAAAATTTAGGTCATGGTTTCTTTGACCAATTTGTCCTACTACCCATAGTTTCGAATTGCGCCCTGATGTGCTAAAGCAACAACCATCTTAATTTAAGCGGCTGCCATAAACAGTATCTGTAACACTTCCCTGCAGTCAACATCTTTTTTTGGGTTGAAGATGAATGATACCAAAAATCGCCCCAATAAGTTTTTGGCGCGGTATGATGTTAGCTTTTTTTGTATGTTTTTTTTACAATTTTACAAACTTTGGACTCCCCCACTATTGCAGTAGCTGACGCTCAGATCTCATAAGCACTAAGGAAACACTATTTTTGTTGATTACAGCCGATATAAACTGACTTTTTCAAACTTACGGCACCGCCCTTACTATTACGGTCGCGAATCATGGTTTGATCAACATACCACCTGATATTGACCTGCAAATTACAAAGAACTTAAGAAAATTTGAATTTCACGGGCTACCTTATCGTAAATCCCCCTTGAATGCGCGGGATACACAAGGCTAGTTTTTGAAGCTAAAATAGTAAACTAGTATTAATAAGCTAGCAAACTCTGGCTTCGTGTATCCAGAACTAGCTTCATTTCTGGGCTAGTAGTAAGCTAGCGTCTCAAGCTGGGATGGTTTAACAGGGTGGGGTCTGTTTTTGAGCTAGTAGCACCCCCCACCACCAATTTTACTATCCTGGCCTCTTGTGGCCAGCGAAGATAGTACCCAATTGCAATATTTTACTTTACGTACTAAGTCACCGCAATGCTATTAGCTTAAAATTTACTAGCAACGTGTAAACAGCATTAACTCGTGCCAAGCCAGGAAAGTATACAGAGGTTTCTAGCTTGCTATGCTAGCTTTATAAAACTAGCCTCCTGTATCCCGGAAAAAAGTCCCAGCCCGATAACAACTGTTGGGCAGTAGCTCACCAGACACAAACCCGTCTGGTCGTAGGATCCTCCGTTTTCTATAGAGGATAAAGAACTTTCACCCAGCCCACCAGACACAAACCCGTCTGGTCAGAGGATCCTCCCTTTTCTATAGAGGATAAAGAACTTTCACCCAGCCCACCAGACACAACTCACGTCTAATCGGAGGATCCTCCCTTTTCTATAGAAGATAAAGAACTTTCACCCAGCCCACCAGACACAAACCCGTCTGGTCGTAGGATCCTCCGTTTTCTATAGAGGATAAAGAACTTTCACCCAGCCCACCAGACACAAACCCGTCTGGTCAGAGGATCCTCCCTTTTCTATAGAGGATAAAGAACTTTCACCCAGCCCACCAGACATAACACCCGTCTAATCGGAGGATCCTCCCTTTTCTATAGAAGATAAAGAACTTTCACCCAGCCCATCAGACACAAACCCGTCTGGTCAGAGGATCCTCCCTTTTCTATAGAGGATAAAGAACTTTCACCCAGCCCACCAGACATAACACCCGTCTAATCGGAGGATCCTCCCTTTTCTATAGAAGATAAAGAACTTTCACCCAGCCCACCAGACACAAACCCGTCTGGTCAGAGGATCCTCCCTTTTCTATAGAGGATAAAGAACTTTCACCCAGCCCACCAGACATAACACCCGTCTAATCGGAGGATCCTCCCTTTTCTATAGAAGATAAAGAACTTTCACCAAGCCCATCAGACACAACACCCGTGTAATCGGAGGATCCTCCCTTTTCTATAGAAGATAAAGAACTTTCACCCAGCCCATCAGGCACAAACCCGTCTGGTCAGAGGATCCTCCCTTTTCTATAGAGGATAAAGAACTTTCACCCAGCCCACCAGACATAACACCCGTCTAATCGGAGGATCCTCCCTTTTCTATAGAAGATAAAGAACTTTCACCCAGCCCATCAGACACAAACCCGTCTGGTCAGAGGATCCTCCCTTTTCTATAGAGGATAAAGAACTTTCACCCAGCCCACCAGACATAACACCCGTCTAATCGGAGGATCCTCCCTTTTCTATAGAAGATAAAACTTTCACCCAGCCCACCAGACATAACACCCGTCTAATCGGAGGATCCTCCCTTTTCTATAGAAGATAAAGAACTTTCACCCAGCCCACCAGACATAACACCCGTCTAATCGGAGGATCCTCCCTTTTCTATAGAAGATAAAGAACTTTCACCCAGCCCACCAGACTCTACACCCGTCAGGGCGGAGGATCCTCCCTTTTCTATGTAGGATGAATTGTTTAGCGGTTCACGGAATACACCTTCTTATCTATTTTCTTCTTATTATATCGATCAGACGACGTACCGACAAACGGACCGACGGACATGAGGAAAATATTATAAGGGTTCCCTTTTTGACATTTGGCTAGCCTAGAATGATCATCTGCCTAGCCTTTATACAAATATGTTGGGGTCGGCTAGCCAGTATTTTACATGGAATGACTGCCTATCTGTCCTCGGAACCCTAGAATGTGTCAAAAATTCGTGTGCGGTCCCACCATACCACTGACCATACCCTGGAGGTATGGTGGGTCTAAAACTATATACCACTGAGCAAATTACTTGTTGAAGCATTTGGGTTAGTTTAGAACTGTGACCATTAAAACGTGAAGGCGAGCGAGCGAAGCGAGCGTGCCGCGGCAGCGGCCGCCGAGCGCTAGATCCTTATAGTCCACGACACAATTTTTCTCAATGGTATAGCTTTAGACCCGCCATACCACCAGGGGTATGGCCAGTGATGTGGTGGGTCCGCAATGAAAAATTTAAAATTTATTCGCAGGTTAAGACATAAATGAAGGTTTAAAAGTTTGGCCGAATCCGCAGTAATAACTTTTTAATGTATTAGACGATGTTCATAAATATTTTTTGTTTCAGGTATTTGTTTAGTCCATTGTAAGTTTTTTTTTTTATATTCTTGATAAGTCTTTGTCTTGGATAAATGTGATGTAATCTGTGAAATAGTGATACTGACATGCCATATACCACTCACACAGTCACACCGTATATACTATTTGTGTTAACAAGCTTCTCTAGTGATCCAGCGGGGTAATTACGTAATACACTTATCAATTTTGCCTTTCATTTTGATGATTCAACAACAATCATTGCGTTATTTACGTTGTTGAGCAGACAAATTTTCCAAACATATGAAGCAATGGATTAGTAATTTTCTTTTATTTAAAGTATGTTACGCAATTAGGGTGCTGGCTTATTGTTCAAAC
Source organism: Brachylomia viminalis (assembly GCA_937001585.2). Classification (NCBI taxonomy): domain Eukaryota; kingdom Metazoa; phylum Arthropoda; class Insecta; order Lepidoptera; family Noctuidae; genus Brachylomia; species Brachylomia viminalis. The sequence continues at coordinate 12,350,691 of OW443298.2, read as the reverse complement.
ACTTTTTTTTCACCGTAAGTGTTTTTTACAACACGGATGACATGCCTACTTCATTAATCATGAAGAAGATATTATGACGGCCAAAACTTTGTGGTGCTACAAAATTACCAATATGCATATTTTGATCTTGAGACTTTCGTATTACTATTTCTACTAGTTGACTGAACTACAGTATTCTCAATCTTATTTATCTTCATGATACTGTTATCTTAGTACTTTTACAATTTATGTTTATAACCTAATAATTCTCATCACCATTGTGTAGTTTTGTAAGTCTATGGAAACGAATGTACAGTCACATCTAATATTATGTTCGTCACCTTAAGGGCTTAACCGTTCATTGAGAATTGGGAGAAGCGAAAGTAATATCGTAGAATGTCTCAGAATCTAGATTTTGAAAGCGAAAAAAAGTGATTGAACAAAGAGGCCTTAAAGTTTATCCAATTAAGATGATTACCGGTTGGTGTTGGAAAGAATAGTGCGATGTATACGTATGTAACGGATACACTCTCCCACAATATCAACTCAATGCAAATAAAAGTCGAATGGGCGCCGTACGACACCCGCACAGCTCCAAGCGTGGTAGAAAACCGACTCAACCATCTTAGCGATCGTTCACATGGCACTATACTTACTGCACAATATTTTCTAATAAAAAGATCACAAGTCAGCAGCCCACTGTTTATACGATGAAAGAAAAGCAAGTATCCCACAACAATGCCATAACTGACATATGATCCCAAAATTAGACAGTTAAATATCGTACTGATCAAAAGCGTGTGAACGAGGGCTTTTAAGGTCATCGCACACATCAGCTCGGCACCAGATCAGCGTCATTTCGCTTCATCGGCTCAGCATCAATTAGGCATAAACCCAACGTAGGAACGTAACCGTATCGGCTGACGCCGCACCGCATCGGGGGGGCATCGCGCCACCTCGGACACCATCAACTTTCGGTTAGGCGGTAAGCCTGGCCACGAAGACGTGCAAGCGCGGTGACGACCCTATGTAAGCAATGCCACACTTCGCGCTTTGCTAGCAAACGCTGAGCCGTAGCTGCGTGTGATGTGGCCGCCAGAAACCCGGTGAGTACTTAGCCGATCTCAAGGTAAGGCGATGCGCCTTTACAAAGCTAATAAAGGTGCCTACAGATATACAAAATTTTTATATGCCTGTCTGACGAACAAACTGTCAACTTCATACAGAGTTAAGACGAAAAATATGATGTCTCTTGCTCACATATTTTGTTTGACACACGTGTCGACGGTCAAAAATCTAGCAAATCTATAAACTCATTTAGTATGAGTTGCAGTATGGAGTTTCGTTGAAAAAAATGCTGAACAGATAGAGAGAACGAGGTAAGCCGATCCGGCACCGAGCTGATATGTGGGGGGTTTATCTTTAATTAAAAAGCGCTTTTATAAAAGCAAGTGGATACAATACAATTTTGCATTTGCATGATGTAATAAAAACGTGTTTGATGGTTATCTGGTATGAGGTTTACGAATGACAGTTAAAAATCGTTTTCTCATCAAACACGTAAATATACAGCCTTGATCTATTTGATGAGTAATATTATGAGTAATAATATTGTTTTAGCAAAAAAGGGGAACCTAAAAAAACCCCAGTCGGAGGCTTTGGCGTACGATTTACAAATATGATGAGAAACAACTTTAGGGGTGTAATTGGCTCATTGGTGCCATTAATTATACTAGCACCCCAGATAGAAAGATTTAATGTGAGTACAAATACTTAAATATTCATGATCAAATTACATAGGTTGCAATGTTCTTGTACTATTGTAATGTACTATAGTAATGTACACATTGAACGCCGAGCTTAATAAAGGAGGTCAACAAAAACTTGTAGAAGTTTGCCCAAACGTGTACCTCGAGGTACTAACGAAACAAATTAGAGGAATTTGAAATTTATAGGTTTGAAATTTATATGTTTATCCTCAAATAATTTGTACCCTTATTAAATAATTTTAAGTTTTAATAATCTATAACACAACTGTATCACGTAACTACTTTAGACGAACCATTGCGTGTATCCAAACGCCGTTAATAAACAAAATCAAGTAATACGTGGTTCAGACGGTGGCGCGGCGCGGTGGCTGACAGTAATTGTAGACTTTAGAAAAGTTGATCTTGATTTGCTGCAAAAGCGCGAAAAAAAAATTGCATGTTTAGTGCAAGTAAAGTACAAGTAATCGTGTCTCGGACGGCTGAAATAACTAGTAAGGGGTGTAATAAGGGGAATACAATTTATATTAAAAAGTACACGGTTCATTAATTTACTTCAATACTTGGGCAATTCCTCGAAAATATGTGTATGTATAGTAGTAACCTCTCTCTGTATTACTTATATCACTTCGCTTGTTTTAGGAGACTTTAAAACTTCAGCTAATTTGGATGACGATGCTGTGGTTCTACCTTTTTTTTTTTTTTTTTTTTTTTACGGGGGGAAATCCTCATGGACTACCTCCGCCTGGGGAAAAGGCGGAGGGGCGTGCCGGACTCTTACCGGCTAAAACCACCCCGGTGTCTCCTCGCACGTGCGCGCGGGGCCGCGGGAATCGAAATTCTTCCGCAGCCCCACACTAGTGCTGGCCCGGTCTGTCCGGGCCTCGTCTCCTGCACGGGGTAGTGAGGTGTTTAACTACCCCGTGCATCGCCTCAGAGGCGCACGCCGACACCCGCGCGCGCCTTCGCCTCGGGTCCATCAAATAGGGGGCGGGGACTTCCCCAAGTCCCACGCCCCAGGACCCATTCATGGGGGCCGGAAAAGGGCGTTGTCCGCCCTTCTCCTGCGCCCGGTGCGCCTTCTACGGCCGGGGAAGGGAGTCGAGATCTCCCTCTCCCGTTCCGCAGTTTCCTTCTGCGACATCACGTCCTCGCAGAAGGACACCACCGCGTCCCACGACTCTGCGCTACCGACCATCCTCCGCACTACGGCCGGCAGCGACAGACCGCCTCCTACTTCATTTGTGAGGACACAGCGCTGCTCCTCCCAAGCTACACACTCGGCGAGCGTGTGTTGCGCCGTGTCCTCCCCGCAATGGACGCAATGGTGGCACCGAGCGTCCGGCTCCCTGCCTATGCGACACAGGTACTTGCCGAAGCAGCCGTGCCCCGACAGCACCTGCGTCACCCTAAACGACAGGGAGCCGTGCCTTCTCCCGAGCCAGTCGTCGAGTACTCTGTATTACTTATATCACTTTGCTTGTTTTAGGAGACTTTAAAACTTCAGCTAATTTGGATGACGATGCTGTGGTTCTACCTGCTTCAACCAGTTGCGGTTCCCATCACATCACTTATTCCAGTATTTATGCTACCCATGGGTGGAATAATGAATTCCGCTAAGGCTTGTAAAGCTTACATGAACGTAAGCCGTTTTAATATTCATAGTAATTACCATTCCCGACTCCACGTCACACCAGGTTGTAACACCAGTGTGACGAGTATTTTTTTCCTGGTCGTCATACCGCTAGTTTTACTACACCTTTTGTATAACAACATTTTGTGTTGTGCTTGTAATAGATAAATTCCCCATCTATTTAACACATATTTGACGACTCAAGTACTGTTTTACTTGCTTAATTTTGATTAAACAAAAATTAATCGCACTAACGAACGATTACTCTAAGGACTTTTAAGATATTGGATATTTCAACTATATATGAAATACTTAATGGACAACTCGCCTACAGTTTATTAATACTATGTATTCTAGTCGTTTTTGGCGTTGGGGGTCGCAACATAAACTTTTTGTGAGTAAAGAAATTACGACAGAAAAAAAAATTGTCACATGGTAACCAACAGTCCGAAAAGTGATACAAGTATTTTAAAATATACCTTACGTATACAGTCGCCAGCACATCAAGTTACCTCACTTTGACCTTGAACGCGTTATGAGCAACTACAGCCAGAATTGTGCGAAAGAAATAGAAAAAATAATAGTCAGGGACAACAATCAATTCGAAAAGTGAAATAAGTAATTTAAAAGATACTTAGGTACCTCACTATTATTTATAAAAGGTGTTGTAAAACCAACGGTGTGACGACGAGGAAGAAAAATACTCGTCGTCACACTCGTTGTGACGGCCTGGTGTGACGTGGAGTCGGTCGCTGTAATTACAACAATTAGCTATCTGTTATTCCCATTACCTGGAGCAACTTCTTTCTGTAAGTAATTATTACCCTATTCCCGCCTATTCAAGATCAGGGATTCATCCCGGAATCAGGGGGTCCAGTAAATAGTGCGACATATTGCAGGGGGAGTGATGACTTGGTTTAGTACCCACCAATAGATCAATTACAGTATTATTTTCGCAAAAAGTCAAAGCTATACGAAATTAAAAAAATATCGAGCATACCTTACGTCAGATATTTCACCAGATTGTTATGAAAAAATCAGTTTCTAGTATCATATTTCCGACAAAATAACCAATGATTATACAACACTTTAATTTACAGGAGACTATCGTGCTGTTCATATTATCTGGGTGGTTAATAGTACTACTCAATAACTCTGGCTTGGATAAACGCTTGGCATTTTGGTTCTTATGTTCAGGAGATTCCAGTCAGTATTCTGGAAAAAAGTAAGTACGTTTTGTATTGTATGACTTGACAAAACATCTAGATGTTTTATTACATGTGCATTTAATTTCAATGTATTATACCTATATACCTTCCGGAATAAATTCGCTAAATGATAGTTGGCAACCGTATCATAATCCTTTGCGCAGTTTAGCATAACAACGTGGTCACACTGACAAACATGAAAGGCGACCTTTAAAAGCAAAATAAAAATATATTTAGGTTGTCTGGAAAGCAGCGTTTCGTGGAAGGCGGAAAATAGGATTAAGCCAAATAATTAAATACTTAGTGGGCACTAACTTAGTTCCTACTTTCCCACAAGGCATGTTATATATCATGAGATCTTATAAAATTACCTACCTGACGTTAATATACACTCGAGAGCAATGAATCCGGGTCACTTAAAGAATCCTAAAAATCTCGGAAACTGAAAATGCTAGGTTAATGCAATAAATTGTATTTAATAGACAATGTAATACTCCTTAAATGAAGGTATTAAAACTTCTTAGTTATTGTAAAGTTATATCATAAAAAAATCAAATTTGAAAAAGGGCCACTTTCGAAGATGGAACTACGAAATTACAGCATTTGGTTTTGCTTTTGTTTGTAATCTGTCATTTATGTGGGTACATAAACCATGTTGATAGTGCTCTATATTCATTATTCAAGCTGAAATTATGTCGCTTACGCCTGAAGAATGCACCAGAATACTTACAATGCTGGAAACCGGCCGGAGTCAGCGCGATACAGCCAGGACTGTCGGTGTGTCGCTGTCAACAGTACAAAGAGTTCTCCGACGTTACGAAGAAACTGGTTCTAACCTACGCAGACCAGGAACGGGCAGAACCAGGTGTACCACAGCACGAGAAGACCGATACTTGGTGAACACCATGCTTCGAAATCGCTTTCTCACAGGAACTGAACTCACCAATCAGTTTCGACGCCTCGGAGGAAGTAACCCAAGTGCATGGACAGTAAGACGTCGGCTTGCTGAATCTAACTTAAAACCCCTTAGACCTGCAAACGGCCCTAAACTGGAGCGTGGGCATCGTATTTCAAGACTAAGATATGCCCAGAGCCACGTAAATTGGAGTATTGAAGATTGGTCAAAAGTTATGTTCTCCGACGAATCAAAATTTATGCTCTACAAGCACGATGGAAGACACAGAGTGTATCGAAGACCAGGGGAAAGATTCAAGCAAGCATGCATCGAAGAAAAAGTAGCCTACGGTGGTGGGTCTGTACTTGTGTGGGCCGGAATTTCTTCTGAAAGTCGCACAGAGCTGGTGATCATAGAAAACGGCTCTTTAACTAGCGTAAGATATGTGGAAGAAATCCTCAATGATCACGTTTGTCCATTTATGGTCAATTTAGGTGAGGATGCTATATTTATGCATGACAATGCCCGACCTCATACAGGTAGGATTGTGAATGACTACCTTCAAGAGATGAACATTACTCGTATGGAGTGGCCAGCGCGCAGCCCGGATATCAACCCGATCGAGCATGCTTGGGACGAGCTAGGCAGATGCGTAAAACAACGAAACCCTCCCCCAATCACGCTTCGTGAGCTCAAAATTGCTCTCACAGAGGAATGGGAGAATATTCCCCAAAATCGTATAAGGAACTTGGTGTACAGCATGCCAAACCGCGTAAACGCAGTAATGGAAGCACGAGGAGGCAATACGAAGTATTAAAATTCAAGAAAATCGTAATAAAGTTCAAAAATTTCATGTTTCCTATTTTTGTTTTAAGGAGAGATCAGCAGTTTTTTTCTTTATGTAATTTTGTGTTAATAAAATGTATTTTTTTTTACTTTCATTTAAGGAGTATTACATTGTCTATTAAATACAATTTATTGCATTAACCTATCATTTTTAGTTTCCGAGATTTTTAACATTCTTTAAGTGACCCGGATTCATTGCTCTCGAGTGTAGTAACTATCTTTTCCCGCTAAAAAGATATTTCAGTGTAAATCAGAAGCAATTGTGTTAAGTAATTATTGAGAAAAGTATTACGTTTAAATAAATACTAAACGTTGGAAAGTGATTCTTTGGGCCTGTTTCACCACCTTCAATAAAGTTCTCGTTAAGTTAATTTCATAAAAAATATGTTCTATTTTTGAATTTATTCGGTGAGTAGTGCCAATTCGGGTATCGTGAAATAGGTGTCATAAAACTTAAATCCTTGCGTTTCTACACGACACTACACATCGGCGAGTGCGCAGCACCGCTCACCCTCACGAGGAACAAAAACCACTGCTAATTTTCGTCCCATTCACACCCACCCCCGTACGAAGAATGAGTCAAACCGTATACGATGAATGTCCAGTAGACACCACCGACACCGAATACCAGGGTGATATGCGAGAGCGAAAGCACTAGCGGATCTGTAGGTACTACCAAACTTACCCACCTACTACGATAATGATGCCTATAGAAATGTTAACTCACTGAAACAAAAACAGAGTATTAAATACTTGGAAGACTATCAAATACTTTCTACAGGCGGCCAAAGAAGCGCTCTTCAACGAATGCTTTATGTCAGTAACTTTGACGCCCAACGCTTCCGACATACCCAAATACTTATAGCTATCGGATGCGGAGAGAGCTCTAAGGTTTATGTATTCCGAAGGTTGGGTTCCCCACGGATTCCACAATCTCCCCTCGCTTAACATACATGACCGCAAAGGAGATTGTTCTGCATCCATACATCTTTTGCCTCAGAACCAACGGCTAAGGAAAATTACTTTGCGTGTAATTACAAGTATATGCCCATCAAGACAAAGTTTAATGACGGACAACTTGCAGAAAGCATTTATTTAAAAAGATTTTCGAGGTTATATTTAGTGAAAAACAATCCTTTCAATTATTAGAAATACATGCTAGTAAATGCCTGTCATGAATGTTATTTCTATTGCCTGTATGTGGCTAATTAAGCTATTAAATTCGATACAACATTTAAGTACTTATGTAATTACCTATCTTGTTTGGTGTTAAATAAAGCAAATTGAAATCGCTACATAATTTAATCACGAAGAAATGCGAGACATTGCAATAACTAGACAGTCGAGTAGGTTGACATGACATGACAAGGATTAGGGCGGCCCATACATACATTATATCCATATCGTTATATTTTAAACAAAATCGACACCGTTCAGTACCCAGCGTGTTATTCTATTTGAAATATTACAATGCAGCTCACTTAGCGCGCTTGTGCATTACCTCTAGTATTCGTGATTCGTTAAAATACAATTCGAAATAGCCTTCTTATTAAATGTGTGGTAGTTTGTGCACTGCATCGTTTTTGTTTTATATTCGTGAATTTCTCACGACGAGTTCGTTTTTACTTCGATCCGTCACACAACGCCCAATATTTATAGGGCGCTTTGTGCACTCTTTCATCACTCACATTCGATTCGTATTCGTTTTTCACGAATACGGATCTTGTTAAAAGTTGAAAGTTTCTTAGAAACACTGTAGACTGGATGAGCGACCATAACCTCGAAATAAACTTGACCAAAACCAAATGAATAGCGTTTCACCCCTATAGATTTTACTTTTAATCAACATAAATTAGAAACAGTTATCAATTTCACTCTCCTAGGTTTAACAATAGACACTCATATAAACTGGAAAACATATATACAGACAGTAAAATGAAATATTTCAAAGTTTTCATATGCTCTCCGCGAAATTGTAACGTTACATTTTCCCGGGAGGGGGAAAATGTAAGGTCAAGGAGGGAAACTATCACCAGAACTGGAGGAGTCCCGGCTTAAAAGAAAAAAGTAAAAGTAAAAAATGGTAAGATAATATAATTGAGGTAGAATATAAAGTCAGGGAAACCGGGTATAAGTTGAAGGTCCAAGCGTTTCTTCTAGAGAGACTCGCAGGTTGTAAAAGGAGGGGTCCTTGAGTCAGACCACGTCATCGACCTCGGAGGGGCAGGCCGTGGTAGAGGAGGCAGGCAGAGGGCTGAGATCTAACAGCCGTCGGCGTCACTAGTTTATTGTAGACCACGACGTAATCTTCTTGCGTCAGTATCCAGGACTGACGCCAAGGGTAGCCATCGCCGGTCTAGCGACTTTCCAACATAGTCTGGTGTAGAAGGACGCGTAGATTTGTGTGTTCAAGCACAGCTCACACTATCAGAGGACACAGCCCTCCCACCGAGTGCTACATAATTTCAGGACCTCCTGCTAAGGCGAGCACCAAGGGTAATCTGGTCTGACCGTCCCGGCTCCCTTCCTTTTCGGATCGGTTGACATATAAAATTTTTAACAATGATTCTAGAATATAAAAGAAGAATAATAGTTTATAATAAGGTCTAATACCTATACAACCTTACCTACTGGCAGCTCTAGCAATACATTAAAAATAAAATAAACATTGGGAGAGCATGAGAAAATCTAAATAACTTAAAATATAGAGGCCTAGGAATGGTTGAACTACAGACAATGGCCATGCAGATAATTGGAGAGAACGTATAATATAAGATCTAATAGCCAAAACGTAAGTAAAAAAATACAAACATTACAAAATAAAAAAAGACTACAACCCACAAACCGCACTAGTCACATACTACGCGTATGCCCACGCTTGGTTTAACTATGGCATCATCTTATGGGGAAATAGCACAGACGCTCCGTCCTTATTTACCTACCCTCCAAAAAAAGCTAATACGAATAATTACCAATATAGAACCAACAGACACTTGCAAGTCTTACTTTCAAAAACACAAGATTCTCACGTGAGTTGGTATTTATATCTTAGAATTGTGTAAATTAGTCCGTAAATACCCAGATTCTTACAGCACACTGGGAGACATACAAACAAATTATTCTTTTCGCCATAAAAATAGACAAAATTTGCCCCCCTCCCGCCTTAGACTACATTCATCTAGTCCATATTCAATGTCAATAAAAATATATAATAAATTACCAGAAGACATAGAACAACAAAATAAAACCAGTATATTTTTCAATAAACTAAAGCAGTACTTAATTAAAAAAAGCTATTACACAGTACAAGAATATCTAACGGATAAATTCAAAAATAATAATACATAACTATGAATAACATATATTTTAACAAGTAAATACTTAATAAATATACTACATTAATAAAAACGAAAAAATTTTAAGCGAGTAAAGAAATAACTCTTTTACTCGTACTTAAGCTCAGTGAAATAGACAAAGAAAACACTAACTTATTTGATACACATTTATTTGACGCAAGAGCGGCAACAAGCTATGACTCCGTCCATATGTAGGATAATTGGTGTGCGTGTGGATTGAGTGCTCCTTTTTCGTGTGAAATCCGTAAATTCTCTGTAAATGACAAAATACTAACGAAAGTAAATCGTAGTTGAGTCCAGTCATTTTATTATTACGGGGTTTGCAATACCATAATGTACCTACAATTCGGAATATTTTCTTGTACATTCGCATTTGAGGCGTATGACACGAGACATATAACTAAACTGAGCGTGGTGGGCCCTGCGGAGGTAGGTAATACCAAGTAGATTTGGATGTTGTTCGCTTTGTCCCATATATCGTCAGTTTAGTTAAATGTCTTCGCTTACAACACTCAAATGCATTAGTCGTTTTTGAGCACGGTTATAAACGTGCTAGAAAACAAGCTATAGCTATAGCAAGTCACCAGATTCTCAACTGGACTCTGGGACTAACAAACCTCATTTAATAGGTAAATAGTTAATTAATTATGAATATTTTTTATTGTATGTCTGTATGAATAATTGGAATTAAATTAAATTTATAAGAATAAGATTGTTATGTAATTAGTAATGTTGTGTAATGTGACTGTATGAGTGTTTTTTCTATTATGATATGAGTCAGTGGATACTCAAAATAAAATGATTTTCATTTTCATTTGAATAAGAACGCGATCTCTGCCTACGAAATGTTTTTTGTGAATACTCGAATCTCGGATCGGTGCACGTGGACTCTCGTATTAGATTCGTATTCGTGTTTTTAAGAGATGATGATTAATTCCCCAAAACGAATTAAGAATACGAGTCGACTACGAGTGACTGCACAGCGCCTATTCGTGAATTTTCCTAATACGTTTTTAGGCTGTTCGTAAAAAACACGAATATGAATCAAATAGGAGGTAGTGCACAAACGCCCTTATGTGTAGTAATTGTAAAGAAAGTTATACGTGCACTCTGTTGGATTCTGATAATTATTAAGGAGAATTAAATTATTGAAATTAGGACCTACAAACCAATTCGAGGGAGAAGTTGGCTTGTGTTAAATTGGTTTGTAGGTCCTATTTTCAATCATTTGTAAGATATCCGCGTAAATGATACCTCAAAAGAAAAGATTATCAAGTCGATTTTGATGATACTCGTAAGAAGAGTAGACAAAATTATGATACAAAAAAAACATGAAAAAATCTCAATTAACATGGCAGTTTCATAGTTATACCTACTTATTTTTGTCATATTTTATTTTACAATATAATATTAATGAAAATACTTTATCTTGGAACGATGTTCCTTTCGGTGGCCGCGAGAAAAACTGGTGGAGGGGAGCACCATTACGTAGATGAGCATCACGTTCAGTAGTAACCAGTCACTTTACCAATTATGATGATTCAACGAAATCTAGTGAGTTATGGCTGTATGGGAATATCAAACCTTTGCAACATAATTACTAAAGTCGCCAGTTCATTTACCACGTTTCATGTTTTATGTTTAACCTTGCGTCTTGCACAAGGTTGCACCTTCCAAATTTTATCTCTGCATCACCCTAAGGTTGACTGGTAGAAAATTCCTCCGGCATTAAGTCCGCTTTTGTACAGTCACGAGCACCAATATGTACCTATACACTTAGCAACTTCTAAATTTGATTTTCTCCTACTGTATTGATTGTAATTTTATGTTGTTACGAACATAGTATTTTAGGACCTATTCCGCGAAAAAACGCTTTTAAATTTTGCTAAGTGTTTACTTATTAGTGCTCGTGACTGTATAGTATATTTTTTTTACTTGTGCTTAGTTATAATAAATAAATAAACAACATAATATGCTCTTTGGCTAAACTTTAACTGGAAGCCGCCAAACAACCTTCAAAATGCGAAGACACCTTCAGCTCGGGCTGCAATCCCGCCTCGTGTGGTACGTGTATTATACCTTGCTCACTTGTATCAAAACGTGTTTTTATTTTTGTTTTAGAATGGTTTTCAAATGTAGTGCTGCGTCGTTCTTTCTTTCAATATTTAGTAGTCGGCTAATAACGACATTTACACTCACAGACCTTATGAGTAAAGCATACGGAAAAATAGCTGTAAGTACATTTTTATTAATAATTTATATTATTATTCCCATTTTGACAATATTAACACATTTGACTATGAAACCAAATTAAACCGTGTAGCCATAAAAGTGCTTCACTCGGTGTCCCCCGTATCAGTCAATTTGGTTGAGCCTTGAAATGTTGCCTACCTAGAACTCAAGTCGGGTGAAGCCAAGAAACCTTGCTGAAGTGGGGTTTGCACAGGTAGTTTCGACTTAAGATAACAACGTGGTATCGATTCCTTAACTCACATGCCTTAACACCTGCACAATGTCTGTGAGGCAGAATAATGGGCTAAATAAAACATGTGATGCGTTGGTTACGCGTCATCGACACTCTAATATTATTTAGAATAGTTCCTGGATTTAAATAAGGAAATATAATAATAAAACCTGACCTGAAACATCTGTTAATCTTTTAATGTGTGTGAAGTGTGATGTTTATTCTTTGTTTTACTTATATAAATAATACATTTAATATTTATATCAAAATCAAAATTCATTTATTCAAACCAGGCTGCAAATCAGCACATTTTGAAACGTCAAAATTACATAAGACAGTCCGCCCGCCCTTCACCACTTCCATATAGTGCTTTAGCCAGGAAGAAGTGGCGCACAAACTCCCCAGCAGCACAGCTGTCTGTTCAATTAGATGAATTAGATCTTATTTATGTAGTAGTAAGTAATTAACATTACGAAACAAAAATGATTTGCCATATGTCAGCTAGCACTCGCCAATATAGCTACGAACAAAAGATATTGAAAGTAAATTTAGGCATTAATTAAACTTGATATCACTGCAAGACAAAACGCAGTTTCTGCCTACCCCCATGGGAAAATGGCGTGAGCTTATGTTTGTATAAAATCGCACATCGTCGCACAGTTACATGATAGTTTACACGATAGTTTTGGCAGTGTATACCTTTTTTGGGTTTCAGGAAACTGCAAAGAAAGGCGAAAGGACTACTGACTTCATTGCTATGCGTGATGTAGTTAATAATGCAATTCAAACCTCTTCGGGTATTGGTACGTTATTACAAAAAGTATACCTACTGTAGTATTAGTAATACTACATGTTACATATTTAATATGCATCCTTCTTTTTTTGAAAACATGCAACCTCATTTATTGTCACTCCCGCTTAACCAGAAATATTTTTTTTTAATTTTTTCAAATAAGGATTTTTGTTTGACGTCTGATCTGATTAGAAAAAAAAACAATTGGGATTGAAGGAAGATTCGTCACTGCCCACGGGCCAAAAATTAATATTTTATTTGCTTTGGAATTATTACGTTATAATATTCATATACATAATATATCCCTTATTAAAATAGAGAAGTTGGGAGTTATTTTGGATCTGGAGCGTATCGCTCCAATAGTCGGCGAGTCGTGACTTCGGGGATAACCAAGAGTTAAGTTTTACCTTGTCCTTTTTTATGGTATGGGTCAGAAGATTCATCAATCCGACTCGATTTGTTTCTGCTCCACAAACTTTTACCATTTTACTGGCGGAGGCTGGTAGCCTCGCGGAGTCGCAGTAGAAGGCGATTATTTTTTGAGAGGCGATTTGCCAAACCTGAGGTCGTGAGTGATCATCAGCGCGACAGGGCTGATACGGGGTCGCAAGAGACAAAATTGTCGCTTTTGATGTCAGTGGACCTCAATGTGACAACTGGAAAACTTGCCGGCTATATTTGATTTGAACCAGTCGCGTTGGAGCTTCCGGAAGACGGTTTGGTGGAAATTTGGTGTATTTTAATAAAAAAAACTTAGTTCCTAATTAATTAATTAATATTATCTTGCGTTTCAAAATAATTTCTACCAGTTAGTGATATTTTTTGTTGTAATATGTAATTCTTTTCTTATAACAGAATACAGCAGGTTCGATACCTTTTTTATTTTAAAAAATCTGCCTAATTTCAGTTAGAGTAAAATTTTGGTTGCAACCACAGTTACAAACTTTTTTTTATCCAATTAATTCTAGATTTCTTAAGGTACGAAATCCTTCAGTATTTTCATTCATAATACTTGTTAAACCTACCGAAGCCCGTTGGGTAATGTGACGAAATTCCTATTTTGTATTTTCTATTTTTTATAATATATATATTTTTGTTTTTATATTCGGTCTTTAAGATAAAATTATACGTATTCAGTGGCTGAAGAAAAAAGTGTGTTTTCCTTTCTTTTACGCTACACTACCTACCTTCCTTCAAGTTTATATTTCCAGAAGCAACAGCTACGTATTTCGCGTCGACACCTTGTTGTAGCGTTCCCCATAATGAGATGTGATTCAATGAATCAAATGCTTTTTTGTAGTCTACAAAATACACGTGTTTTCATATATAGGGTTATTGGTAAAACACATACAATCAACCTCTTAAGGGTCGTTGTACTCATCATTATGGACAACTTTTACTATGAACCCAAATAAAAAATCGCGAAAAAAAAACCAGCTGTTCCCTACATTTATGTTTGCAGAACTTGTCAAAATGTAGGGACCAGCAGATTTTTTTCACGATTTTATATTTGGTCCCATAGTAAAAGTGGTTCATAATGATGAGTACAACGGCCCCTTAAGAGGGTGATGGTGTTTTACCAATAACCCTGTATAATACTTATATATGTGATCTATGATTCAGTAGTTTTTTTCGAAAACCTGCTTGTTCGCTTGGCTGATTAATTGTCATCTAAAGTTTTTGTTATTCTTTTGAGAATTAATTTAGAAAATTGTTTAACATCAGATTGACTGACTGATTTGATTTTCCCATAACACTTCAGGTCTTTAGTTGTTAAGGTCACTACGATCGCCTTTTTTGTGAGGAAGTGCAGCCGGTCGATTCTGTAACAATCTCACCGTGAAAACTTAGGTGAAGTGAGCTATCATTCCACCGGAATGAGTGAGTTTGAAGTGAGTTGTTATTCCATTGACAACTCACTTCAAGCTCTCTTCACATATGTTTTCACGGTGAGATTATTTCAGAATAGATCGGCTGTACTTGAGTCGAACGTCTCGGTCGGAGTCGGGCTCCGGAGTAGATTTAGTTCTCAATTATTCTCAAATAGTGTTTTTATCATCTGATCATATATCATCATCATTTATCTGCTCTCAGCTTATAGCACATTAAGATGCATAAATGAGTCGTGCTTAATGGCATACACAGGTTGTACTCTTGTTGGTGACGGTTCTTTGTATTCATAGAGAGCGCCGTAGAAGTCTGTTGCCATTTTTAATATTTCCGGTCTTTTCGTTATTTGTTTCCCAGGTTTTATCTTTTATGTTAGGTGCCCACTGATTTAATTTTTAGCTCCTTAAATTCTTTCTTAATTGCTCCAGCTTTTTGTGTAGGAGATTTAAAGAATAATTATTTCCTTGCTAATTTGAGTAGTTTATGTTCGTGTACTTCTTTTGACCTTAAAATAAATAACTATTTACTAATAATAATTATGATTTTCAGGTAGTACTGCAATTGTGCATTCTTCTATCGTGGTTATTCTCTTTCGGGGATGTTATCAAGAGTACGTATATGTTAAAACTGTCATGAGCATTACTTTAGGTCAGCGAATACCAAGGCAGCGGCTTCCTTTTATTTGTGACACTATAATTATTTAGCAAAAAATAATCCTTATGATGAATGAAGCCTTTCGATCGGTATGATAAAACTACAGGGTAATTATTTTTCTCATGTAACGGGCTCGATTTCCGGTTCAACCATGTAATTATTTAAATATATATGAATGCAGTTTAAATTGTTTTTTAAATAACGTCTTTTTCAATAAAATGTTCCATCAACAACATTCAAGGTACTTTCCCTCCATGTGGCATATCCGTGGGACGCCCTGTATACTTACACCTGAAATGATGACGGTTTCATGTTCCAAAATCCAAGTCTAAACGGTTTTTTTTAAGGTCTCGTCGTCATTTTTGATTCACAATCTTTTTTCTTATTCGCAGGTTAGCACCGAGTGACTATGAGTTCCCAGATATATTTAACTACCTACAATATTCTGCGTTTGCGTTTCCTGTAGCTATTGCTATGTTTATTATTAATTTAGTCTACCACACGCTACTTGTTGACTCGTAAGTTAAATAATAAACAGTAATAATAATAATAAACATGACCATAATTATAATAATGAGGCTGGGTAAACCATGTAGGTACATTCGTCTAGCGGGACCCTTGAAAAATGCACAATATAAGGTCAAGATGAATTTATTATCAATAAATTAGAGCGAAATTTAAGAGTCGCCGCAGACCGAGCAGCAAAATAAAAAGCTCTAGCATAATATTTATTGCTGTACCTTCTGGTGTATTTGTCTAGCTGCCCCAGCAGCAGCCACAGCAAGAAAACCAGTGTAAGACTGTTGTTAGCATGTTGAATGTACTTATCTATTCGAACAAAAATATTGAAAGGAATATCTCCAATAAAATGTTCAAGGTCTTTACGCGATAGATTAAGGGAGGGCCCTATTGGATGGAAACCAAAATTAAATTAAATTTGTCTTTGTGGCTACATTTAATATTTTCGTTCGATTAAACGAGCACATTCAACACGCTAAGTTAACGCTGGTTTCGTTGCTGTGGCTCGGGGGAGCCAGCTAGATAGAAACATGTCCTTCTGGTAACCTACACTAAATGTCAGTAAATTGCGCATTACGCATGCATACGCGCATGCGTCCATACGCGCAAGCGACCATACGCGTAAGCGTCTATACGCGCAAGCGTCTATACGCGCAAGCGTCCATACGCGCAAGCGTCCATACCCGCAAGCGTCCATACGCGCAAGCGTCCATACCCGCAAGCACCCAGACGCGCAAGCGTCCATACCCGCAAGCACCCAGACGCGCAAGCGTCCATACGCGCAAACGTCCATACGCACAAGCGTCCATACGCTCAAGCGTCCATGGGTCTTTTTACACCCTGTATATAACGTAATGGACATGCTCATTTCCTGCTCAGGGAACAGAGTAGTATAAGAAGCCTCACATTATGGTAAAAAATTAAATTAAATGATTAAATTAAAAAATATATATATATTATTATCAAGTACTAAAGCAGGAAAATCTCTTCTATACGTACGTTTATTCTACGACTGCACAATAATTTGTTTCCACAAACATGATTCTACAAAACGTTACTCCAGCAGGAAATTAAACATCTCTACAACCTTGTCGCACAAATTTCATTTTCGGCGCACATTTACGCACAATTATTAGCTATCTACCGAAGTACTTCTATCTCCAGTCGTTCATTTAAACATCTTTCTGCTGGAACAATGTTACTCCAGCAGGGTTAGTTTTTTCAGTTTTTTTATTATTTGGCGCACATTTACAGCAGATTACATTCTATTTATTCGTTGAAATCAATTCATTTAAGAAGTTATTTTCCTGCCGGAGTAACGGCCACCAAATTATGGAGTAACTTAAGTGACGTGTTGTTAAATGTACCTACCTACTCGAATGTGTAAATACTGTGCGGAAAGAGAGTTTGGTTTTATAAAAATATAAATTTGAAGTCATTTGGAGAAAAAAAAATTGTCCTTTGGAAATAATATGACGTAACGTATATTTTTTGAGATACCGAGATTGTAAATATACTAATCGATACAGCAACAAATTCAGACTCAAACCTGTTAAATAACTCAAGTTGACCGTTGATATTTTTTAAGAAGTAATTCTTAAAAAAAATCCTGTATCGTTATTTTGAAGGCACCAAATGGACCATGAAAGCAATCAAGGTCCCGCTAGGCTAGGGCTTACCTCTTTGGCACTTTTAGGTATTTGCGAATAAACATTTCGCTCTCATAAAATGTAGCAGACATGTCGCATTGCATACATTTGGACGTCTCGTTTGTTCCACGTGTCACATTTATAAGCTGCGTTTCACAAATCTCACACCCGGTATAAATAATTGTAGGTACTTGTCGAGTGTCAGAAAGGTACCGGAAAATAGTGATCTGTGCGTGTAATGTGACCTTTAGCCCTACAATACAAATCTTATTTTACCACCGCTTATAACGAGTTATTCCGTTAATCCACCCTAAGGTGGATACGCGGAAACGCATGTCCGAGAATCCTCCCTAGGGCTAAGTTGGATAAACGGAAAAACTCCTTATAAGCGGTGGTAAAAATAAGATTTGTGGATCTACGGAATAATCGCTTATTACTAATGATCGCCTGAGAGACGTATTTTATAAATAAATCAAAATTTTTAGAATAAAACAATTACTGAACATTCTTTAATAGAAATAAATCGCAAGCATTCTGCCTTTCATATGGTGAATCCAAAATTTCCTCATTTCAGTCAAAAAATTCCCTTTATAAATACTAATGATCGCTTACTAGGCGATCGCAAAGTCAGTATCTCGGTAACGGTGAAGAGTAATTACGTTTATCCAGCCCAAAAATCTCCCAGGTGGATACGCGGTAACGTGTGTCAAAGAATTCACCCTAGGCCTAGTTGGATAAACGGAATTTATGGACATGCCGTTTCGGACACCAAGCGGTGGGTGGCTGCTTTAGGGTGGATACACGGAGGGGTGCATGTTGAAGAGCCTCCTCGTGGCGCACCCTGGGCAACGTCGGCTCCAATTGCCTACCAGGTTTTGGTGGACAATTGAGGCTGGCGGCTAATCTTTAACAAACGAGGAAAGGTCATGGTTCCAATCACCGATCATGCTTGATGGTCGGTGAAGGGAACCGGGCTACGGACGGTCAATACGTCCACTCCTCCTCTGCTTACAGAGGTAGTTGAGTGGGCGTAGACTGGGAAGGGCCGCCGCTGCGGTGCAGGCGCACCAAAGCGGCGCGTGTTTCTCTCCTTGAAGAGTAGTCCTCGAGGAGAGAACTTTCGGCGGGTTCGTTGAGTCGGGTCGGCCGGACAGCGAACGGAGGCATGTTTAATGCCGCCGCCGGGGGCTTGGCTTAATTGCCTGGCCCAGAGGAAGGCTACCTCTAAGATAAAAAAACCACCCAATCCTAAGCTTTGAAGCGCGGTGAGAGGATGAATGGCTGGAGGGAGTCCAGTCGTGAGCGCTTCCCCTGCAGAGCACCTGCCGCAGTCTGCAGTATTTAGGCTTACCGGGTATCTAGGCTCTGCCCGGTGGACATTTTTGCCCTATATTTACTCGTGGGAATAGTATGGTTAAAAAAAATATATTAAAAAAGAATAAAAACGACGAAGAGGAGAGGAGTGATGCGGGGTCGGAGTCCGACGCCGCATCTGGCGCAAGGGGCTCATGCCAGAGCTCGGAGCACGAAGTGGAGGGGGCTGCTGCGAGGAACCGAAGGTTCTTCCAGAAGCGCCCCAGATCAGGGGAGGGCCAGGGGTCGTCCTCCGAAGAGTGGACCTCAGGGCCCAAAAAAAATCCACTCCAGCCGGCGGGGTGGGGCCCGAGAGAAAGGTTTGGGCAGAGGGCTCGCCACCCAGGAGACGAATGCGCTGCGCTCTGCCAGCCCAGCCGAGCCGAGCCAGCGAACTGAGAGACACGCCTCGGAGGGGAACCAGCCGGGAGAGACCAGCCGCAAGGCGGCTCTCTCAGAGTCCTCGGGTGGCGAGCCGGATGCCGCCGGCGGCTCCAATTCAGAGCGAGCGGCCAGGTTTGCGGAGGTCGTGGTCGCCGCAATTAGGGATGTGGCCTTGAAGAGGATTAAGTCCTCAAAAGACAAGGCCATAGCCGCGGCCACGGCCTCCATTATGGCGGCAGCGGAGGCCATTCAACCCGGGCCTCCGTCAGATGGAATATCTGAAATGCGGGCGGAGGTCGCCCGCTTGACAGCCGCCATGGAGCTTCTCCGGAAGGAGAACGGGGAGCTCCGAGCGGACCTGGCCGGGCTCCGAGCAGCTGGCCTCAGAGAGGTGCCGCAGGAGGGGGCGCCGCAGCATGGGCAGGGACGGCCCATGCCTGCGGAAGACCGGGTTTTGACCCTGGTGCGGCAGGAGCTGGCTGCCTTCCAAAGCCGGTTTTCCGCCCTGGAGGCCATTGTCCTGCGCCCCCCACTAGCGGCGAGCCAGCCGGCCGCGAGCCGGCAGAAGGCGGTCTCATGTGCCGCCGTCGCAGCTGCCGCGGCCAAACCTGGCTCGTCGAGGCAGAGGAAGGCCCCCCCCGTGCTGAAACCCGCGGAGATACCCATGCCCAGGGAGGGCCGGGACGGCAACACAGAGGGCGAGGGCAACGGCCCCGGCTGCAAGACGGCCGCCCCCACCTCCTATATCTCCTCCGGCCGGCGCCGAATGGCAAGTAGCCGGGGAGAAGAGGAAGGCCGGTAAGGCGGCAAGGGCGGCCAAAAGGAAGGAGAGGCGGCAGTGGCAAAAAGCGCGAAGCGTCGCGGCTAGGCTCCGCGCCCCGAAATCCGCAGCTGTAGTAATTACGCTACAGCCGGAAGCGGAAAAGAAGGGCGTGTCCTACCGCGACGTGCTAGCCAAGGTGGGAAAGGCGGTGAGCTTCGAGGAGATCGGCGCCACCGAAGGCATCCGGGTGAGGCTCACGGCGACTGGGGCCCGGATGCTTGAGATCCCCGGTGCGGCTAGCGGCCCGGCCGCTGACGCTCTGGCCGAAAGGCTTAGGGCGTCCTTAAATGCGGACGAGGCCCGAGTGTCCAGGCCCACCAAGTGCGCTGACATGCGCATCTTGGGCCTGGACGACTCGGTGACGGAGGGAGAGGTGGTGGCCGCCGTCGTTAGGACTGGAGGGTGCTCTGCCGAGCAGGTGAGGACAGGCACCATCGGTCCTGACTTCAAGGGGATGCGAGCCGTTACGGTGAGCTGCCCTGTGTCGGCGGCCAAAAAAATAGCCGAGGGCCGTAGGCTACTGGTGGGCTGGGTTTCCGCGCAGGTGAAACTGCTGGAACCCAGACCTCTGAGGTGCTTCCGCTGCCAGGTGGGCAACCACGTGGGAGCTAAATGCACCTCGGAGGTGGACCGCAGCCACCACTGCTTCCGCTGTGGTCAGCCCGGTCACAAGGCCGGGTCTTGTAATGCCGCGCCGCACTGCACCGTATGTGCGGCAGCTGGCAAGCCAGCTGATCACCGGATGGGGAGCAAGGCCTGCGCTCCACCCGCCAGAGCCAGGGGCAGGGGCAAGCCCTCCGCCACCGCCGTCACTGCCGCAGCCGCCGCCACTGCCGTTGCCGCTGCCGCCTCGACCGTCGTCGTCGCCGCCGTCACCACTGCGGCGGGGCCCTCACAGAGGGCTCGGGAGGAGGCTGACATGGAGTGCCAATAACGGCCCCATTACGCCTCCTCCAGGCGAACATCAACCACTGCGCCTCTGCTCAGGATCTGTTGCTCCAGAGCATGGCGCAGTGGTCGATTAACATCGCCGTGGTCGCTGAGCCGTACTTTGTCCCGCCCAGGGATGACTGGGTGGAGGACCTGAGCGGCTCAGTGACCCTAATTTCGTCGGCCGCCGCCGGTACTCCGTCCCTCGAGGCAGTCACGAGGGGACGGGGTTGCGTGGCAGCACGGTTCGGGGAGATTGTAGTGGTGGGGGTATACTTCTCCCCGAACCGAACTCTTGCCGAGTTCCACAACTCCCTTGCGGAGTTGAAAGTCGTCGTCGTCGGGTTCCGTTCCCTCCCCGTGCTCGTCCTCGGGGATTTCAATGCCAAGAATGTGGCTTGGGGTTCCCGGTATACGGACACACGGGGCAGGATGGTGGAGGACTGGGCTCTGGAGACAGGCCTGGTCGTCCTAAATCGGGGTTCTGTCCCCACGTGTGTGCGGATGCGGGGTGAATCGGTGGTGGACATCTCGTTCGCCAGCCCCGCTCTGTCACCGCGTGTCCTTGACTGGCGCGTCATAGAGGGGGTGGAGACCTATTCCGATCACCGGTACATCCAGTTTGACGTCTCCGCCCAGACCTCGAGCGCGCTGGTCCGACAGGCCCCGAGTGGTCCGCGGTGG
Source organism: Brachylomia viminalis (assembly GCA_937001585.2). NCBI lineage: Eukaryota > Metazoa > Arthropoda > Insecta > Lepidoptera > Noctuidae > Brachylomia > Brachylomia viminalis. Next base: position 12,328,865 of record OW443298.2, on the reverse strand, counting down.
GCGCTGAAGCAGCTGGACCGGGAGCTCCTCCTGGAAGCCTCGATCGTGCAGGCCTGGGTGTCATCACCGGACAGGCCTGCTGACATCAACGTCGAGGCGGAGTGGTTCCGGGAGGCCATGTCCGAAATATGCGACGTGGCAATGCCCCGGGCCCAGCCCGGACGCGCTCAGCGCCAGGTGTGCTGGTGGTCGCCAGAGTTGACGACTTTACGCAGTGCGTGCGTCGCTGCGCGACGCCGGTACACCAGGCACCGCAGGCTCCGTATTCGCCCTCCGGATACGGAAGCCATTCAGGCGGAGCTGTACGAGGGGTACAGAGCGGCGAAGACCGCCCTCCAAGCGGAGATCCTGCGGGCCAAGGGACTGGCCCGCGAGGAGTCGCTGGAGACTCTGAACAGGGACCCGTGGGGGCGCCCCTACAAATTGGTGCGTGAGAAGCTCCGCCCATGGGCTCCCCCGCTGACGCAGAGTCTCCGGCCCCAGCTCGTGGAGGACGTAGTGAGCACTCTGTTCCCTTCTAGAGGGGACCATATCTCCCCGCCCATGGCTCCGCCTACTGCGGTGCTGAATGCGGACCACACCGCCGACGACGACGACGATGCTCCGGAGGTGACCGAGGTAGAGCTGCGAGTGGCGGTACGTAGGCTGAGTGCTAAAAATACCGCCCCAGGACCCGACGGCTTACCTGGGAAAGCCTGGGTCCTGGCCTCGGAGGCTCTCGGGCCTTGACTAAGGGGGCTCCTAAGCGCATGCATGGAGAGGGGCCAGTTCCCACTTCGTTGGAAGACGGGGAAACTGGTCCTCATCAAGAAGCCGGGGCGCCCAGCGGACTCTCCGTCCGCTTACCGGCCCATCGTGCTGCTCGACGAGGTAAGCAAGCTCTTTGAGAGAGTCATTGCAGACCGCCTCGTCGGGCGGCTGGTGCGGGTGGGGCCGGATTTGGCGGAGAGCCAGTTTGGCTTCCGCAAGGGGCGCTCTACGGTGGACGCCATCATGCGCGTGCGGGCCCTCACGACGGGGGATGCTGTGGCCCGGGGTGGGGTCGTCTTGGCGGTGTCTCTAGACATCGCCAATGCCTTCAATACCCTGCCCTGGAGTTGCATAAAGGAGGCACTCCGGTATCACCGGATGCCGACCTACCTCTGTCGTGTGGTCGAGGCCTATTTGACGGACAGGGCCGTCATCTACCCCGGTCACCAGGGAGTGTGGAACCGGCAAGAGATGTCGTGCGGTGTCCCACAGGGATCGGTCCTGGGGCCGCATCTGTGGGATATCGGCTACGACTGGGTGCTGCGCGCCGACCTCCCCAGCGGCGTCAGCGTGGTTTGTTACACTGACGACACGCTAGTCCTGGCGCAGGGGAGGTCGCACCAGGCGGCGGCCGAACTAGCGACACGCGGGGTTGCGACAATCGTCGAGAGGATCCGGCAATTGGGACTCGAGGTGGCCCTGCACAAGTCCGAGGCCATGTGTTTTCATGGTCCTCGGAACACGCCACCGTCGGGTTCCCAAATAACGGTAGGAGGGGTTCACATCGGCGTCGAGTCGACGATGAAGTACCTGGGACTCGTCCTCGACAGCCGGTGGAACTTCGTGGAGCATTTCCGACGTTTGGCTCCCAGACTGGAAAGGGCCGGGGCTGCCTTAAAGCGGCTCCTGCCCAATCTAGGGGGGCCAAACGCCTCCTGCCGGAGGCTCTACGCGGGGGTCGTGCGGTCCATGGCCCTTTACGGGGCACCGGTGTGGGCGCGTTCCTTGAGGCGGCGGCCAGCCCGCTGGTTGAACGCGCCCCAAAGGGTCATGGCCATCCGGCTGGTCCGGGGATACCGTACGGTCTCCGGTGAGGCGGCGAGCCTCCTTGCCGGATTACCGCCATGGGATCTGGAGGCAAAAGTCCTCGCGCACGTTTGGGAGTGGCGCGAGGAGGCGAAACGCCGGGGCGTAGCTCCGCTGCCGCAAGAAATCACGGTACAGCGGACAGAGCTCCGGCGGGATCTCAGGGCGGCATGGAGAGTGCGATTGTCGCAACCCAGCGCTGGGCACGCCACAATTGCGGCGATAAGTCCCCTCTTTGAGGAGTGGCTAGAGAGGCGCCACGGCGTCCTCACCTTCCGCCTGACGCAGGTCCTAACCGGACACGGTTGTTTCGGGAGGTTCCTGTTCCGGATAAGGCGGGAGGAAACGCCCGGGTGTCACCATTGTGTGGATCGCCCGGAGGACACGGTGGAGCATACGGTGGAGGTCTGCCCGGCTTGGGCGGAGCACCGCCGTGTCCTCGTGGAGGCGATTGGCTTTGGCGATCTCTCGCGTCCAGCCTTGGTCCAGGCCATGGTACGGAGCGAGAGGGCTTGGGAAGCCGTCACCTCCTTCTGCGAAGCAGTAATGTTCGCGAAGGAGGAGGCGGAACGCGTGAGGGAGAGGCAAAGTTTGCGCCCTCACGCCCCTAGCCGCCGCAGGAGACGCCCTGGGCGTCGGGAATCGCAGGCCGATTCCCGGCCACCGTAGGCGCGGGCCTGCGAGCGGCGAGCAATGGGCAGCTCGCCGTTCGATAAGGACCAGGCCCGGGTCGACGGCGCGTTGTGTTCCACGCGCGCCTCAAAGAGATGTCAGCACCAATGACAAGGTTTGCTAGGACCGATGCCTGCTAGGGTTGCGGAAAAGTCCAAGAGGGTTACCGTGGCCCCTGGCATATAGGCAACTGAAGGAACACGGGTGGGTTTTAGTCAGTAAGAGTCTGACACGCCCTCCTGCTCTACCCAGAGCGGGAGAAGTTATTTGATGATTTCCCACCCACAAAAAAAAAAAAAAAAAAAGGGTGGATACACGGAATAACCGACGGCGAAAGCTAACCGAGTGCGGCATCGCCCTCACGATGCGAGTTACCCCGAGTAACTAGTCACACAAACGTTCAACCTGGGGCTTCCCCGAAATTTCTAATAAACTAAAAAATGCCGACTGCAGGTGGTACCTCAGGCGATGATTAGTACTCTTGGGTTAAGTTAATTGCTCTACTGCAAACCTCGTGCCGCCGCTGGTTTGCCTCTGAAGGCGACCGCAGCCGCAAACCACCGCGGCAACGCCGTCCATTCGCAATGACAAACTGCTGTGACACTATGGGCCCAAGTCTGCTAACGCAATTGTTTCCGCATGCCTCATCGTTGACACCGTGTTTGTAGATTTTGACAGTTGCGGTAATGTCCTAATTGCACGGCGCCTTTTTCCGATGACATGCCATTGACACTCCGCACAAGTCATAATCTGTCGAATATTTTAACATTTCATTGGACCATTTGACATGCCGTTATGAATTTAGTCAATTACGAACTTGGTAATGGCATTGTTTTGTTATGGTGGCCTGACCAATAATTGAAAATAGTAGACTTGACTCCCTGGGTTCTATGTAATTTTTATGAAAACGGTGACTGGGGATGTCACTGTCTACGGAAACGTTTACATAGAGCTACATAGTCCTGTCGCTGCGGTCTATCATTGCAATTGGACGGCGATGCCACCGCGCAGTTTGCGGTTGTGGTCGCCTTCGAAAGAGCAATTTTAAGTGCCCGCTGTGCGGCGATCTGAGGGGCAATTCCCGTATTTTTAAGAACATTAGCATTCTAAACTCGTCTCAATCTGTCAAAATACAATCAATTTACGTACATTGTTTACAAGTTTTTGACATTGATTGTCGCTGAGATGAGATTGCGATTTGAATTTAGTACGAGAATTGGCCTTCTGACTGATGAAACTGATGCGTTTAGATGTATGAAATAATTGGAGCACTACTCCAATTATTTCATACATCTAAACGCATCAGTTGACACGCATAGTTCCCCGGTCTACACACAACCTAAATCTTACAAAATATTCTTATAGGGCTACCAAAGGCATGTCAGTTGCTCATGCGACAGAACTAAAGAAGATTATTGAGAGAGAGAAAGCCACCATACCAAGCAAAGTCAGTCTACATGAAATAGTAAGTTATTAAAGGATAATGATGGGTTTTCCATTAAATAAGCGACGAGAAATTTCTACGTCGCGTTGGAATCTAGAATCATCCATCATCAAAAGAAATCTAGAATCATGTGCTGAATTCATGGTTACAGTTTTCACGACGATGTCCCTGCTAACCTGTATATACTACACTGGCGTTCAAAACTTAGTAGGTACCACGCTTTTAAAATTGCAATAACTTTTAAAGATATATTTTCTAAATGAAAAGGATTATAATTTGTTTGTTAATATATAAAACTTTATAGTCGATGATAACCTTCTTTTAACACATATAATGCCTTGTCAGCCACATATGGCTGACATTTTCCAAACCAATTGGGCCGTGTCAGCCATATGTGGCTGACGGAATATGCTTTGAAAGCACGATTTTTCGTCGTCAGCCACGTTTTTTATGTTAAACTATATGTAGTATGGTTGACAAGGCCTAGTAAATTATAACTGTAATGATGGCATTGACACTTTTACTTACATTTTGAGAAATATCAAGTTTGTAAGTGGAAGTTTCGAAAACAAAAGAGTGATTACAAAAATAGTTGGTTTTTGCAAATAAAATTTATAGGTAAATGTTTTAATTGCTTTTATTTATATTTAAGTTGGCATTGGCAAAATAATAAATCAATTCTACATCAATCATCATGTTCAAACACGTTTAAACTCAAACATATCTATGGTTTAAATTGAAACAGCTGATACAATAGTGTGGCTCATTCGGGCAGTCTTCGCAGTATGTTACCACTCTTTTGGTTTTATTTCGAGCATGAACTCTTCCAAATTGGGCACAGTTTTCTTTATAACACCTAACACAATATTTACGACAGGCAGAGGCCAATCCTTGCCTTTTCTTCAATTCATGCTTTACTCGCCTAGGTCTAGAGGAGGCACTAGTTTCCGGGACTCCTGTATGCACGAGGTAGTCAACCAACGCGGTTCTAAACTGGACGACAGAGAGCTTCTTCTTGGTTGTTAATTTATATAAAATATATGAATTTACAATCGCTGTATTCAATAATAACTCCATCGCCAATCTTTTGGGCCATTTCGTTGTCTTCCGAAGAGGGGTTGTGTAAGAGGACATTTGGTCTGACAGATCAACCGCTGATTTTGCATGATTATAATCTACCACAATCTTCGGTTTAATTTTTTCTTTTCCTTTTTTAGTTATTCTTCTGAAACTTACGGAGTGCTTAGTAGACAGCAGCAGTACATCCCGCTTGTCTTTCCATTTCATAATTGTTATTCCGTCGTCATTTTCTTGAGCTGAGAATTCTCCTGTCTTCAGTTTTGTTTGGACAACTGTTTGAGGTAAACCTCGTCTGTTTTTTCTAAGTGTGCCTATGAGATGAGTTTGTCCCGCTAGTAGTTTTCGTGCCAGATCCAAACTGGTATACCAATTATCTGTGCAAACCGTATGTCCTTTATTTAGATAATCGTCACACAAGGCAAGGACAACATTAGTCGGAGTAGTATTGACATTGTCATAATTTTTGCCAGCATAAACTTGCACTTTTACAGTGTATCCTGGGTTTGAGCACAGCTTAAAAAGTTTTATCCCATATTTGTGTCGCTTATTTTTATTGTATTGCCTAAAAATAACGCGGCCACGAAATGGGATTAGACTTTCGTCAACACACATTTCTTGGTTAGGTGTATAATGACATTTAAAATTAGCATTTAGCATATCTAATAAGTGTCTAACTTTAAACAATCGGTCCTCCTTATTGTGATTTATTTCATTATTGGCAAAGTGCAACATCCTCAAAATGAGTTCAAATCGATTTCGGCTCATAATGGACTTGACAAATTTCTGTTCAAAACATTTGTTAGTGCTCCAGTACAAAGATAGTTGAGGTAGTTTCACTATCCCCATCCAAATTAAAATGCCAAAGAACCGTTTAATTTCATGGCAATTTGTTGGCATCCATTTCTGCATTCGGTATGATTTTGTTGCACTTTTGTTCAAGGTTTGTAAAGCAAAGCGATTTGTTTCTTCGGCTATGTACTCGAATATACTGTCAGGTACTAGCAATGAATAAAATTCTGCTGGTTTAGCTGAACTCATGCTGGATCGCAATGAAAATGGCTTAAGCCCAGGACATTCAGTAGGTATATGGAATAATACTTGGTTGCTTACCCAACGGATTGAACCATACTTCAGTATTTCGTGAGGTTGGTAACACGGGAATCTGATCATCTTCACTGTCGGATAAAATCTGGCGTCGATGATGATTTTTGGTCCGTGCGATTGATACTGTATCATCGAGATCAACGTCAAATACTTGTGTAGCATCACTATTTGATAATGTGTTACATTCTTGATTATACTTTGTTAAATCTAATTGCGATAGTTCGTAGTCCAAATCATCATCAAAATCTTCCATTTTTTGTTGAAAATCACAAATCAGTAACTAATAACTTGCTAAATCACTAACTGAACAACTATTTACTGCAGTCTCCTTCGATGCACAGCGACAAATGACGCGCGGGGGGCAAACACAGGCTGCTAAACAATCAAAATGGCGCCGGCGGCGGCGAGCGACGCGTTTGTTTCGCGCGCTTTTGAAATCATATGGCTGACAAAATGGCTGACGCGGCCCCATTGAGAATTTTATTACAGTGGCGCCGCGTCAGCCATATATGGCAGCCACCATTATTTATTTATTTATTTCACTATTACATTATGTAAAATGTAACGAAAATAGTGAATTAAGACATTCCTCACATTCCATGACCGTATTTTACAAAAAAAAAAAATACAGTTAGTTCATTTGTTAGTACGGCATTATATGTGTTAAGGAATGGCTGAAAAAACTTTATATAAACAAAAACACTCCATTTCAAATTGCCGTCTTACTTTTTGCCGACTGTTTGGCTTCTGTTTTCACATTTATTTCTTGATCGATGAATTTTGATTCAAAATCCAAGGTGTCTACAGCAAGTAAACTTTACATATCATGCCTCTTTCACCTGAAGAATGTGCAAGAATCATGGCTTTTATGGAAGTAGGCATCAGTATGCGTCCGGCAGGTGAGACGAAGGTACGAAAGAACTGGAAACCGTGTGAGGAGACCTTGTAATGTCAGACCTAGCTGGTGCACTAGTACCCAAGAACACCACTATATTGTCACCATTGTGTTGAGAAAGAAAGGGCATTGAGTAGCAAGACTGCGCTACGCCAGTGAATACATACAGTGGAGTGAAGAAGAATGTCCAAGAATTTTGTTCACTGATGAGTCTCGGTTCCTCACTATTCACATCGATGGGAGGCGAAGAGTGTACAGGCGACCTGGTAAGCGATGCATTCAAGCCTGCTTTAGAAAGAGTCCAATACGGTGGAGGCTCTGTACCCATAAGGGCTGGCATCTCTTCAGAAGGTCGCACAGAGCTAGTGGCCATAGATAATAACACCCTGACTGGCGAAAGATAGGATGAAGAGATCTCTAATGAGTATGAAGGGCCATAATTCGTTAAATTATTTATTTATTTCAAAAGTCGAGACTTCTATAATTTAGTAAAAAATATAATTTTAAAAGTATGCTAAATTTTGAAGGCCAGTGTAATAATAAAGTTTATGAGATTGTTTGTTTGTTTGAACGTCGAACTACCAGCCCCAACTCTTGAGAAAGGTTATAGGCTATTTGACATTATGCTACGACCCTTAGAAGCCAGGCAAAGAGAAAAAAAAAGTCTGAAAGAACGCTATGCGAAAATGCGAAAACGCTATGCGAAAAAAAAGTAAGAGCGCGGGCGAGTGTTGCGCAGCGACGCGGTTTGTCGAGAGGACATGAAATTACACGCAGACCGAGTTGCGGAGAGAAGGTATTATACAGGGTGAATTTTAATCTGACGTATTACGTCCAGTTTGTCAGTGTGACCCATTGGCAACAATAAGCACCCCATAAAGCCTAGGCAAAAATTAGAGAAAACCAAATAAGTATGTATTTTTGAAAATTTCTCAGTTTTCGTCACTAAACGTCACTTGTCGTAAACTCTCAAATTGAATGGCCTTTATTGCTATTCTATTGGGTACCTAATACATTAACAAAAAGTAACCAAATTTTCTAAACCACTAAACAGTTGAAAGTTAAATGAAGAAGTTCATTAACCATTTTCAAAACTCTACGTACATGAACTTCGACAACAGTAATCTCAATTTTACTTTATTAACCGTACAAATTACAAGGGAGAAACCTTCATTTAATCAGCTATCGATTGGGCTACAAATGTAAAAATTGCGATAACTGGTGTCAAATGTAGGATGATAAATGATTTCTGAAAACGGTTAATAAGCTGCATTCTTTAACTTTTGACTGTTTTTTTAGAACATTTGGTTACGTTTAAATGTGAGTTCAGACAATGATGAGATATTTAGTCACGAATACTGGGAAATTTTCAAAAATACCTAATTATTGGGTTTCCCGAATCCCATTTTTCGCCTCGGCTTTATCGTGTACTTAATTGCTGTAAATGGGTCACACTCACGTCCTGGAAAAAAAAATCGAATAACAAATTAAAAAAATGCTAAATGTCACCCTGTATAAGTCCTGAAATAAATGTCATAGATACATCCTTGTTTTAGAGAAATGAAAGTGAAGGTTCAAAACACGATATTCAAACGTTTCTTTTTCAAAAAGAAAATAAAAAAATAAATGGGGTAAATGGGGCAAAAATTTATGGGGATTGGTCCAACTGTCCATCACTAACGAGACCTACGTCTCTGAAAAGTGTCTAATCTATTGAGTAACTTTTACTATGACACACATTTAAAAAAATGTCTATGAAAAGCAATAGCTAAATAAAAATAGTTTTTACAATAATTGTAGTGGGCTACAATTTTTGAAAGAAAAATGTAAATTAAAAAAAAATACATTTGAGAACGGCTTGATTGATTATAATTATGATGGTAATATCGTATATTACTTTATTCGAGCTGGTCAGAACGACCGTGCGGCCAAATTTTCTTTGTCTCAGCTTCTGCGGCCAAGATGCGGCTTGCCATGCGGCAAGTTGTGGTCGTGGCCGCGTGGTGCACCACTTCATTAATCCCGTATTTACACTCATATATTAGTGTCAAAATCAATTTCGTAAAATAAAAAGTCAGCCACTCAGTTTTATTCCAAAATTAAATAAGATTCCCCATTACCATCCCACTATCAAAATTGGCAACATAAATATTTCCTACAGAGATTACGAGTATACGAAAGCTGTGATGAGATTTCAAGTAGTTAGTACGTTTTGAATGTAATTAAAATTAACCTTTTGTATTATACAAAAGGTTAAGGCTAAGCAAAACTTTATCCATCTATTTCCCATCAATCGCTTTTGAATCTTGCTTAGGCGCCATGTCCACGAGCGAAATAATCGCACTGCATGACTATCTCCGCGATTTTCTCTCCCGTGGAGATGGCGCCTTATTATTATTCTAACTTATTTATGCCTACTTGTGACTGTACACTTTCTATTAATTTTTCTTTCTTAACATTTGTTTTACTTATCATAATTTATTATTCTACGTGTTTCACCTGATTCATTGATTATTTTTGTTGCAGTATTCCGCATTTTTTGCGAGCCTTTTTTTGCTCGCCGTATGTTTCCGCTGGAACAAGTGGATGTCAGGATGGGCTCATTATACTAAAGACGAACTTGAGCCAGTAATACCATGGTAATAACTTAGTAATTGCGGCCGTAGTGAATGAAACAATGAATATTACTACATCATCAGTTCCTTTTCACCGTTTAGGCCAATCCAACGGGTTGAAACTAGGTTGGTCTACAATTTATTAGGCCGAAGTTGTGTCATCACCCTCTTGCTGCATTATCAGACTGTTCACTTGTACACCATCTGGAGATCAATTGAATGATCCCAAACTCGAAATTTTTGCTTTAAGTTGTTAAGGAGTTGGTTATTCTGCACAATTTCTAGGGTGCAGCATTAGCTCAAGGTTACCACATAATTATAGTGTTGCAAATTTCAAGTCAATCGGACAAGTAAAATAAATTACCATTTTTTGGTTCTTATCTATATAAAAAAAAACAAATATACACGGTGACCTTTGAATCACAGTTTTGCTAGAACAAACGATATTCAGACCATGGTCTACAAGCATTCAATAACATCCAATTTAAAAAAATCATTGATGTTCGAAAAAAAAACACAAAAAACATAGTCAAAAAAGATTATCCTTCTACAACGCAGACACTGCGGCGCTCGCGTCTCAAAGTAGTAGCGGCGGCGCGGTGCGCGGCTCACACACGGGATGCAGCATTGTCTTCAGGGAAATAACCTCCATAAACGAAATTTAGTAAAAACTTATTTTTGTACGTCCTACTACAAAATACACATATGCGTCGCTCACTCGGAGAGTTTTCGGTAGACTACCTACCGCAGCAACCAACAAAAGAAATGGGTGGAGCGGTACTTCGTGCGATTGCATGTCATTGATTTATTCGCATTTCGGCCCGCATTGGCCGGGCATCCTTGTAGTCCACGTTGACTCCTCATAACTCTTTTGAATGCCATATCGCCATTCGCCAACGCGATAAGAATTTTGATGTTACGGTTATGTTTTGAACACGTCTAAGCAACATAAGACTAATTTGAGAATGCCTAGTTTAGTTTGTTTTAATAACATATTTGATGCTATAGAATGGTAGTAGACCATGGTCTGAACAACGTTTTTTATAGAAAAACTGTGATTCAAATGTCACCGTGTATAAAAATAATCAGTAATTTTCCAATTGGTGTGGGCACATCAATTAGAAGTATACTGATTATCTTTAAAATTGCTGGGTATTCTAATAAACAAACAACCGCATAAAATCTGACCACTCGTTTGGGAGCTACGATGGATGCCACGGGCAGACACATCACACACAGATGGACATGGACTTAAAAACGCCCTGTTTGAACGTCGGGTTAAAATAATAAATAAATGATTGTATTTCTGTAAGTAGGTTCGTACAAACACTTTCACGTCAATATTTTTTTTTAATTAGATGAGTTCGGCGTTTCTTATCTGACTACTCTGAGAAAAAAGGCCAAAACAAACTCAGAGGTCAGTCTCTTTCAAAGTCCAGACAGAATCTTGGTCAGATCATGTGAAGACCACTTAGGTTGGTGTCTGAAAGGGTATTTTGAGAAAAGAACTACACAGAAAGTGGACCTGTCCAGTTAGTGCACGCATGCGTCAGTAATCGTGCAGCTCAACTCAGAACTTAAGGAGCTCAACAATTCGACGAAAATACCAAAGGTCATTTGGATAGGCCCCATAAACTACTTAAAACTGCCAGACCATGATCAAAACTGAAACAATGACCCACATAATCCTTACATTCACAACAATTAAAATAATAATATTAATAGGTTGGTTTAAAATGTTTGCTTTCAGGGGAATTTTTTTACTTAACCCTTTTTTTTTGTTGCAGCTTAAAAGATGCAACAGTTGGAGCTATATTTGCTATAGGCTTACATATTTTACCTAAAAGCTTTGGTTTTGTGAAGATCTGGGGAATTCAAAGTAAGTTAACAATATTTTCGCTCTGGAAGTAATGTAAAACGAAAACCGTTATTAAAAAAAATTGTTAGATTAATACAAAGTGACACAAGGCCCTAGAAAAAGGCCACGAGTGCGAGACCATCACTATCACTACCACGATTATTCCCGATGTCCACCACTTGTTTGATCACCGCTGGCGGACAGTGAACATTAGTTGTCTCGCTGTATTCCATTAGTTGTAATAAAAAATATTATCTCTGTCCACCACTGGGGAACAGCGTCACAACTAACTCAATTATTTCCATTCGCCACCACTGGTGGAGAGCGACACGGACTTTTAAACATTCCCTACGGCCACCGCTGGGTGACAATGGCACTACTTTTGATTCAATTCCTATTGGCCATCAATTTAAATTATTTTATCGAGAGACCAGTAAAGGATGGCGACTTACGCGATTTTGTTTTTTTAGCAGATAATGCTAAGGGTGAGACTAATATAAATATTCCTCGGTAGGTAATTAAAAACCATTCCAAAATGAGCACTAATATTATTATTATAGACTTACCTTGATTTTGAAAAATCATTTACTTTTCATTTTGATAACTTCTTCTTCCTGTTAGTGCACTTCCAGATTAAGTATTAAACCAATTTTAAGTTTTCGTTATGTTATATTAATATTCAAGTCCTCCGTGTAATAAAATGGTACCGCCGTGGTACCGCCTTATCTATTTACATAGGTTTAATGTACTTTTCTTGTTAAGTGCCGGCAATGTACTTTTTTAATTAATTTTATGTACTTTAATGTATGTACTTTAATGTACTTTAATGTATTTAATGTAATTAACTTGTAATTAACTTCTAATGTATTTAATGTACTTTTCTTGTTAAGACATGGCCGGTTATGGGAGCGGCGGGTGCACTAATGACCCATGCTGCGTTTGCGCAAGTAGAGGGAGTAGTGTAGAATAGATGTATCTGTTAAAAATATCATGTTTGGGGATACAGTGGCTCGCGTTTATTTGGGAGAAAATCAATCAGTTGGAAGATAGTGGATTACTCGCGTTCGACACGTGTGAATTTATTTTTTGAAGTCATCAGTTTTGGGAACGGTTTTATGTCCCTTCACAAAGTTTAACTATGAAAAAAATATACAGGGCTATGAAACACTATATAGCTTCATAATACATTTATTTTATTTGTGTCCATTTCTGGGCCGAACATGTATGGGACCATTATCCATCTCCTTTGAATGACGTAAGAGCAAGTAAGTCATTGCAATATACCTCGTTATCTCATTTTATAAAGTATACATTAGAATGATTGCCAAGAGTTTTAAAACAAGCCATTATAATATAAACCTTACTTTACCGAGATAATCGTTACATTGCAATGACGGTATTACGTCGATTGTGAATATCCTTGTGACCTTCTACCTTACCGAGATAATCGTTACATTGCAATGACTTATGGTATTACGTCGACCGTGAATATCCTTGTGACCTACTAAGCCTACCTAATCGGTCGAAACATTTTGAGGAAAATTACCTTACGTTACCATGTACCCACTTTCATAAATAACAAGCAGATATTTTATAATACTTAGATATTTTACATATAATAATTGTTTTAGTACATTATGTAATACATAATTTTAGTGCTAAATCTTATCCTAAAACCCTCCCCCCTCCAGATCCCGCTCAAGCCCCAAAGCTCCAAGCCTTCTAATCTTAAAACCATCGTTCCTTTAACATGATATTAAAAAATAGGCTATTCCCAAAATATGCGTTTCCCAAAATATGATATTTTCTACACTCGGTACCGAAATTGAATGTATGTAAGAACCTGTATTAGCTAAGAAAACTAAAAAAAAAAAACTAAAATAAAAAAAACGAGTGTGCTTTAGACCACACAACTGAAGTAAAACTTCTTTAGCTCCATCCATATGCGTTCGCCTCGCCCGATCACACTTTTCGTAACGCTCTCGTCATGCATTCGCCAGCTTACTCCCCAAGCCAAGCGTGCCTAAAGAAGTTTTACTTCAAAAAAACATTATCTTCTCCAACTCCAACAAATGGAACAGAATCGACGCACATAACCCGAACAGTATAAGTGCGATAGTATGATTAATACGTTTTGTAAGCATTTCCAATTGAGATGCTTTATAAATAATTAAAACTCCTGCAGTTTATTGCGACTTAATTTAAAAAATGATTTTACTAACTTGACAAAATATCAGTATCTTTAATATAGTGATAACAATTTTACTGCATGTTTATGTACACTACATGTATCATGTATAATGATACTATTGATAATTACCGAACATATAAAACTCCATCCTTTTTTAGCGTCCAAGATGTGTGATTTTTACAATTTTGAAACAAGTACGTCTCCGTTTTAAAATCGCAGCGTTACCATTGTGCTACCCACGGAGCAATCCGTGGTGCTACCAGATTAAAAGAGCACCCAAATGTCCAAGGGCGCTCATTTGGTAACCTCACTTCGATCATAAATACCTAGATACACTAACAACGCCTCAAGCGCGGTATGAATCAATTGTGCTAAAAACGCGTTGTAGCACAATTGCGCTCGCAGTCGCGCGCTGGTCACCGTCAGGTCAACATGCCGAAGTGCTCCGTGAAAAAGTGCAAAAATAATACTTCAAATAGCTTGAAAAAGGATGGGGTTTCTTATTTTCGGTAAGTATTAATTCAAGATTTTATAATGTAATGGATTTGTGGCTAAATTTACCTTCTAACTAAGTAAAAACATTGTCTTTCTAAAATAGTTGAAGTAAATCGCTTACGCGGTTGTCCCTTTCCCGCGCGTGTTGCTACAAGACTCAAGGCTACGATCCCCACGCAGCGTAAACTGAGTTATACTTAATTCTGATTGACTTAAGGTGTACATTCGTACACCTACGGCCGACGGTCGTTAAAATTTTACGACTTGCGCGATTATCGCATTTTGTAATGTCACAACCGCCTAACGCGTGCATTACAAATAAAACCTTTTGTGTAGGGAATAAAGTTGTATTCAATTTTTATTAATATAGTCTTAGTACATTATACATTGTGAATTTGTCTACTATACGTGCATACTTATAACTAAGCGAGTCGGACACTTTTTCGGCGTGAATTTGTAGGAGATGTTGTATCTAGGGTATTTATTAGGGTGGGCCACGAATGTATGAAGAAAAAAAAAGTGCTTAATTTAAATCTGTAATAGCGATAAAAGGGTGTTACAGTATGTCTTTAATTCATATGCAAAAAGTATTCAAGATTGGATATCATCTTCTGCCTCCGGATTGATCTCGAAGTTTTGAAAAATTGAACTAAAAAAGCTTTTTTTAAATTTCTTATTAGAACTAAAAAACAAGATAATATAATGTACTATTTTCTAATAAAAAGCAAGTTAATAGGATATGTTTGTTTATTAAAGAAAAATAAAGAATTAATATGCAGTAAAAGTAGGTATGTTAATTATTATTTTCAATTAACTACAAAATCCTTCTTGCTGTCAAATTTTGGCATATCTTTGCGAGATTCTATCTGGGCCTTAATGAAGCCTTCTCTTGCAGATTTGCTGCACAAAGTATTTGATGCTTCAGTCACAGTCTTGACGGCCCTTTCAACTGCTTGGGTAATTTATGATCAATGCCCGATACACAATTAAATACAATTTGGGTAGCGAAACTTCACCAACGTGGTGGACGTCCCAGTATCTGAATCTTATAGCCGAAGTTTACGGTCAACGTATGCTCAGTTCCTCTTCATGTAGTTAACTACACAATCACAGTATCATTTACCAAAAGAATGATACAAGTATTGTGTAAGTAAGTACTGGGGTATTACAGAGTTATTATATTATTATACAGATATTATTATTATTATATTATTATTAGTTATTATACAAATTATTAGTTTACTGTCAGCGCATTAGGACATAAGATGAAAATATATACAGGAGTCGCTACTGCTCACCTAAGTTACGTATCCAAACTTGTAATTCCGAAAAAATAAAGGAAATTCCCTGATTAAAAATACTACTGGTACAATCATCGGCAAATGCTGGTTCTCTGTAAAACTACCTCAGTTAAAAATCATTACTAACTACTATTATTATTATTATATTCAAAAAAATATTATATTACTATTATTATTATTATATATTCTCTGTAAAACTACCTCAGTTAAAAATCATTACTAACTACTATTATTATTATTATTATTATTATTCATTACTAATCATTACTACCAGTCGAACAGCGATGCGGAGGAAGTTTTTGATACCGTATTTTAATTTTTAACTACATAGTTTAAGTTAAGTTGCGGAATTACATCGTAAACGGCCAATTGTAAACCAGCTCTGGGATTGTAATAGGTGTGGTACACGTAGCGGCCTTCGGGAATGGAGATTTGCACTCTGCAAGCGGTTTTTTATGGTTTGATCGCTTACTTATATAACATTATATGTCAGGTCATTGTACGATTTCATCGAGCAGTAATTTGTATGTTACGATCTTGTCTTCGTATGGTGATGCGAGCTCGTCCTCCATGTCGTTCTGCCACGTTATCAGTGAATGTGATAATGCGGTAATGTGATGCGAGCTCGTCCTCCATGTCGCTTTGCCACGTTGCCAGTGAATGCGGTAACGTGATGCCAGCTCTTTCTCCATGTCGCTCTGCACCGCTGCCAGTCATGCGGTAATGTGTTCAAAGTCAATTTAACTTTATTTGCATAAAATCCAAAATGTGCCAATTGTCTACTACGTATTTCTGAAGTTGTTGATTCGGCCACAAATAAATTGAATTCGTGCAAATCGCCTATAGAAAAGATAATATGGTTTAAAAATGTAAATTCGCCCGTCACGGGCGAGTAAATTCGAGCGAATCAACCAATATGCTGAAAATTGTCCCCAGCCGCGCCACCAAAACTTCATTAGGTATATTTAATTAATCGTTGAGTAAAAATTTTTTTTATTACACGTATTATTAAAACGTATTAGATGGTAGAATTTATCTAGAAACATATTTTTTTATTTTCACTGTGACGCGGCCAGGCAGTATGACACTAGGCACGCCACAATTGCGGCATTGAGTCCCCTCTTTGAGGAGTGTCTAGAGAGGCGCCACGGCGTCCTCACCTTCCGCCTGACGCAGATCCTCACCGAACACGGTTGTTTCGGGAGGTTCCTGTTCCGGATAAGGCGGGAGGAAACGCCCGGGAGTCACCATTGTGTGGATCGCCCGGAAGACATGGTGGAGCATTCGGTGGAGGTCTGCCCGGCTTCGGCGGAGCACCGCCGTGTCCTCGTGCAGGCGATTGGCGGTGGCGATCTTTTGCGTCCGGCCCTGGTCCAGGCCATGGTACGAAGCAAGAGGGCATGGGAATCCGTCATCTCCTTCTGCAAAGCAGTAATGCTTGCGAAAGAGGAGGCGGAAGGCGTTAGGGAGAGGCAAAATTAACGCCCTCACGCCCCTTAGCCGCCGCAGGAGACGCCCTGGGCGTCTGGAATCCCAGGCTGATTCCCGGTCACCGTAGGCGTGGGCTTGCGGACGGCGAGCAATGGTTAGCTCGCCATCCGATAAGGACCAGGCCTGGGTCGACAGCGCGTTGTTATCCACGCACACCTCAAAGATATGTCAGCACCAATGACGGGGTCCGCGAGGGCCGATGCCTGTGTCAGGGTTGCGGGAAAGTCCGAAAGGGTTACTGTAGCCCCTGGCACAGGCAACTGAAGGAAAACTGGTGGGTTTTAGTCAGGAAGTGTCTGACACGCCCTCCCGCTCCGCCCAGGTCGGGAGAAGTTATTTGATAATTTACCAACCTCAAAAAAAAAACCAAAGGGAGTATGACACGGGTAGATGGTAGGTAGGTGTGGCGGTGACATGCAGGCACGAGCATTGATCACCATGCTTGCTAAAAACGTTTTCTCACGATGTTTTTCCTTCACCAATTTCCAAGATAAACTCAGAAAGTACATATAAATTGGAAAAGTCAGATTGGTACTTGCCGGGATTTGAACGATGAAATGAAATGAAATCTCGTGCATGAGAGGCGAGGTCTTAATCACATCACTTGGCCGTCACGACCTACTGGGCCATTAAGAGTTTCCGACTTTTGTTGTCAGGTTTTATATTGGTTATCAAAATCATAACAATGAAAGTTGTTGCTTAGTCCCTAAGGGATCTCAGCGTCAGTTACTCCAGTAGTGGGGGATTCCAAAGTTAAAGCATTTCAAAGTTGTAAAAAAAAAGAAAAAAGTACGGCACCCTAACCCTATGGGACAATTTTTCGTCATTAACCCAAAAACAAAAATGTCAGCTGCATGGAACTGCATCGAAGAGAGAGGAATAAAAAATAAAAATATTTTTTTTTGTGAAAAGATTACAATTACAACAGATTTTATTTAGTTAATAACAGACTTAAAGTTACTACGCCAGGGGTAATCATGATTGTACTGAATTCATGACTTTTGCCTCCGTGCGATTCCATAAATGCATGTATCGCAAGTATTACCAAGTTAGTACGTGTTCGGATACCAACTGCGTAACTCCTCAACCAAACCATATCAAACCATCTTAGTGCTAATTTAGCTTAGATTTACCATTTTATTACCAGTCTCAATATAAACTTTAAACCATATAATTTCGTATAATTTAACCAGTGGTCATAAACCAACAACCAAACCATAACCAATCAACCAAATATCAACCAACCCAGGACTTAGAGCTAAACCAACCGAGCGCTAAATTCTACATAGACAATAGTGTGTGAGAGCAAGGAAAGAATTTGATTTTGTGGCGTCATAAACTAGAATATTAAATATACCTAGGCATAAAATGCAAAAAATTTACATACTTTTTTTTTGTTTCAGAAAGAAGTGATTTGCCGCCTCTAAAACCAGAATCAGCCATTCTATGGTGGCGGTATATTGATAAAAACATAAACTATGGTTATATATTTACATATGGTAATTATGTTGTAAAATTTATAATTTTATCTTATGGTATGGTGCAATTCGCTTAACAAAGTAGAAATAAGTGGTAAGTCTACAACGAAGTGGTAAGCATACTTAAAATCCGGGTAGCCGGCTGGCTGGGTGTTCAGTTTTTTTCGTTAAGATCCTAGAAGTAAAAAATAATCGACGCAGACTACTTTGCCGTTTTTCTTTTCTAAGTAGTTAGAAATTATGATGAAGGTAAGAAACCACTCAAAAACCACTTCAAACTAGGTCTTAAAATAAAATTGCTTGTTTATTTGCTACCTATCGTTAAATATTTGCTACTTACCGTTAAATATTTGCTACTTACCGTTAAATATTTGCTACTTACCGTTAAATATTTGCTACTTACCGTTAAATATTTGCTACTTACCGTTAAATATTTGCTACTTACCGTTAAATATTTGCTACTTACCGTTAAATATTTGCTACTTACCGTCAAATATGTGCTACTTACCGTCAAATATGTGCTACTTACCGTTAAATATTTGCTACATACCGTTAAATAATTGCTACATGTAATTTAAAGAATAAACCACTTTTTGACAGCCATCCTGACGTCAGGATGGCTGTCAAAAAGTGGTTTATACAAAATACAATAAATTAAAGAAATGTTCTTTGATCAATAATTGCTACCTTATTGCTACCTACCTATCTATCAATGTGGATCCCGTAACTTTAAATGATGAAAAATATTAACAAGGTCAAGCTAATAGTGCCTTGACGGAACAGAATTTTAAGAACAAAGTTGTCAAAACCCCGATTTTTGTATCTGTCGTGACTTTGACAGACACAAGTCAAAGCATTCACTGGAAAATTTAAATGTAGGTTTTATTATTATTTATTTATGTTTTTATTTTCAGGGAGTGCTTTTGCTATTCTTCATGCCTCTACACACACTGGACTGGATCATATTATCGGCTTAAATATTGGTACAAATATTACAGGACTATCTTGGAATGTTGGGATATTAATATGTGTTGTTGTAGCGTCGATACTATGCAACGTGATCTCTGCAATGGCAGCGTGCTCAATGTGGCTTCCCTTTGTGCTGGTCATGGTAATATAACTTTTTGACACAAACATACAAAAATTCACGCCTTTTCACATGGGGGTATGTAGAAACAACAGAACGAAAACTACTACAAAAAAAATCGTGGGTATGTTACCTACGGTTTTAAGCGACAAATTACACAAAATGATAACAGTAGTTCACGAGTAGGTAACTTAGATAATTTAACACTAGAGAAGCCTTACGTACAATTCCCCTCCTATAGAAGTACAAGAACAAAATGTTCTAGTACGTTCATAAAAAAATACTTTCAAATCGATGCTAACGCACTTCGTAAGTCGTTTTCAAAGCGCGCGGAGCTTCGTTAAATGCCTGGCTGTACTGTTAACTAAAAAGTGTTAATAAAAAGCGTTCAAAGGTACTAAAATATTATTATGTAATCCATTCCCCTAAGTGAGATTAGGTACCAAAACATTTTTTGCATATTATTTTTTCTTGGCTTATTGTGTTTATTACCATACATTTATTATATAGGTATATTATTTATATGTATATATTATATAGTATTTCGTGCAAATCGACAGTAAAAATATTCATATTGAAAGGCATTTCATATTGATAATATTTAAGTATTTAGAATCTCCAGAAACAAATACCATTTCGTTAATTTTCTACCCTGAGTTCTAATAGCTTATTGGTCCATTCGAACGAATTAACTCGTCCAAAACGAGCGAATTGAAGTTAAAATATTTTAAATGCCTAATACGTTTTTCTGTTATTGTCGAATGGCCTACAAATAAATAAACTTCGTGCGAATCGCCTACAGATATTAAAATATTAAATAGATGTCGATTCACCCGTTTTAGGCGAGTAAATTTATACGAATCAACCAATATGCCTTTGAATATATCCCTTTTTTCTGCTAGTTTCATCACAGTGTAGCCAGAGTCTATATTTCAAAATGTAGCCACGCTGACGCTGTTTACTCATATGGTGAAGTTACTGTTATCAAAGCGCGATAGGTTTATCTACTTTTACCAGAATGCTAATGTACAGCCTCGGAGATTGTACAGCCTCTGAATAAACTGGAGATGTGTTCACAGCAGATTGGTATCAATAAAATACATTTATTTACGATGTCTCGTAAATAAAGTTTATTTATTTTCCAGCTACTACAGAGTTACAAACGTTGCATTATTAATATATTAGGTACCGTTATACCTTTGGGCATAGAAGAGACGATACATGCTTAATTATGTAACGTTCATTTTTCCTCCAAAATCGAGGTCATGGTTCCTTTGACTATTTTGCTCTGCTACCCATAATTTCGAATTTGGCCTTGATATGCCATCGCAAAGTTAGCCCTGTATAAACTGATATTACTCAGGCCTCACAGATTTTTTAGATTAAGGGCTGATTTTTAAATAGTTTGATGCCTTATAACTACAGAATAAATCTGACAGTTTGACATATTCCCTATACAAAAGCTGTCAAACCACAATATTTACTCCTCAGATAAAAGTTATCAGACTATTGAAAAATCAGCCCTAACAGAAGTATATTATTTCGTTAATGCTTATTGTACCTACCTCGAAAAATGGCTACCCAGTGCATTCATTTTGGTATCATGCTGAGTGGAAGCCTTCTTGTCACAGTCATGACGTGCAGCTGTCGACGATTTCTGTTTTGTGCTCGTCATTAGATATATCTTTATTTTTACTTTTTTTCTGTGACAAATAAATCTATTTTTCTTTCGTTATCTTTTAAATTCGAGCTTATCTTGATATTGTAGTAATGCCAGCGTTTATTTTATTCTTCTTATTGCAGTCAGTTGATGGCGCTCATCCATGGCCATCACATGTTTATCTTGCGGCATTAGGTGTGGGGATAGCATCTAATTTCGGATTTTGCACACCCTTTCAATATACCCCGGCTTACTACTGCCATAACACTGGAAAAACACCAATCATGAGAATGGTAAATATGTTTTGAAATACTTTTGATATTATAGGCCAACTTGCTCGCTGGTGACATTCCCTTAGTCATGAAAATAATGAAAGAAATACAAGTGACGTCTTCTTACCTGGATTATCTTTATTTATAAGTAGAAGATGGCTGGACGAACTGCGCGGTAATTGCGTAACACATTAAATGGCTTTCATTTTGTGAGTTGTTGTTGTTGTTGTTCAACTTTCATTGCGTTAATACGTTGTTGAACAGACAAAGGACATCGTCGAAAATGGGCCCCTGGACCAACAAACATCTGACGTACATATTAATTATAAATATAGGTATTTTATTATACTAATTGTGAGTATCTGTATGAAATGATATTCCGCGTTCATTATTGAGCAATTAAAAGAGCTGTAACGATTTACGACATCATATCAAAAATGCTGCCATCTTTGACGATTAGGTTTGACATGACAATTAGTGATGCCCTATCTTTCATTTCACTCATCGAGAGCGAGATTGCTTGACTTGACCACCTGCTCAGGGATGTCATACGCATCCGTACCTACGTACATTCCTTTTGATTTTTTTTCGCTCCTGAGTATGATGCTTCTGTAGTGACTTGTGCGACGTTTTTATTGGTACCATACACCTTTTTTTTTTTTTTTTTGAGGATGGGAGATCATCAAATGACCCCTCCCGTTCTGGGTGGACCGGAAGAGAGTGTCAGACTCTTACTGACTAAAACCCACCCGTGTTCCTTCGTTGGCCCTTTATGTTCCGGGTCAGCGGTACCCCTTTCGGATGATCCCGCTTTCCCGGCAGGCTTGGGCCCTAGTGCGCCCCCTCTTCGATGCTGACATCTCTTTGAGGCGCGCGTGGAACACGTACGCGCCGTCCAGCACGGGCCTGGTCCTGATCGGACGGTGAGCTACTCATTACTCACCCGCCCGCAGGCCCGCGCCTACGGTGGCCGGGAGTCGTCACGCGGCTCCCGACGACGCCCGGAGCGTCCACCGCGGCGGCTTGGACGGGAGACTCTCTCCCTCTCCCGTCCCGCCACCTCCTTCGCTAGCATGACTGCTTCGCAGAAAAAGGCGACTGCCTCCCACCCCCCCTTGCCCCGGACCATGGCTTGAACCAGGGCCGGGCGGTACCATACACCTTAGGTGCAAAAAGAATTCGACAACAAAACCGATTTTCTTTATCCTAATCGATGCATCTTAAATAATTAATTATGTTTTTCTATACAATTACTACACTTAAGGGCGTTTGTGCACTATCTCCTATTAGATTTATATTTGTGTTTTTTTACGAACAGCGTAAAAACATATTATACAATTTTAGTTTTAAATAAAGACATACCTTTTGAATTATATAATATGCTTTTTTGATAAGAGCGCGTTTGATGTGGGTGAAGTGTTATTGGTAAGAGTTAAAGTGTGGTAGTAGTCTAGTAGGTTATATGACGCTACAGTATCACCGGTTAAAGGGAACGCCCTTCGTTCGTCGTTTGTATTCACTTCGTGGTCATAACCGAGTGTGTTTTTAATGTAGGTAAACTACTAAACTACCTAGCTATATTGTATTTTTTTTATTTTCAGATAAAGTATTCCCTACCAAGTGTAATTATATGCACTATAATTTTATATCTTGCTTTAATCCTATATGCTCCATTTTTGTGGGATCCTGACGGAGAGGGCTTTTTACCAGTACTGCCTGCTACAAATCAGAAGGGACCTGTAACTACAACAGAAGCCACAACCATACCCGAAGCTCTTTAACTTAAGATACTTTTTATGTTTAAGGAAGTTGATTAAATTTAATTTGGTGGTATGCTAAGCAAGACAAGCCTTTGGTTTTTCTGCTAATATAGTTCGTATTTAAACTCTCAAAATGTGTTTTTTTTTCTGTTAGAGGTTAGGCCAGTACCCTCGCACAGAATCATTATGACGTGTTTCTAGAAAATATTATAAACATGTTGTAATAATAATATAGCTGGCAACGCCAACGTCAACACGTCACGAAATTTTTCAGTTTAAAAATAAACTACCTAACCTAACTAACTAGACGCAGTTTTTATATTTTATGACAACAAGCCTGAAAATCACTAAAAATAATCACCACAATTCTATACGACTTTCATCATAAACTACCGAATCGGAGGTGACATCTATCATGCCACCTCCGATAAAACGAGAGGAAATTCCAATAGAATATCAGAATTCAAACAAAAACTGAAAAATGCTGACGAGGTCAGCTTCAAGACGAGCTCGCCTACCACCTCCGGACTCTGCGCTTGGCTTCGCCTCGCCGCCGCCGGTAGGTACCCAGCCCCACCGTAAGCACTGTGACGACACCGGCCGCGATAGTTGCGTCGAGCTTGAGCGACGAGTATTTTTTCCCGCCGACGTCAACACTTGTACGTCGGCAGGGGAGAGGCCAGCCACCGAGGAGTTTGGGACTTAGGGGCCATCCGGCCCCGAGCCGGGTCCCCGCTGCCGGTGGTTATGTGCAGCGCATGAGATGGACTCGGTCTATGAATGAGAACGTCATGCGCACATATTACAGGTCTACAGAGGGGGGAACTAACCTCACTGCGTACCGTGATAGGATGCTGTCTCTCTAAACGTCGAGCTTCGCTCCATTACATAATTTACAGGGCTGATGATGCGTTCCACATTCCCGGTGAAATTGATTGTCTCATTGGTAATGAACTTTTCTCGCTTTAGCTGGGAAGTGGAAAGGTAACTTTGCCTGGCTCCACGGTCGTCGCTGTAGAAACCACCCTTGGCTACATAGCCATGGGTAAGGCTGATAGTAAACCCTACATAATTTCGCGCGCTCGCCACGCTAAACATAATAAAAATGAAAGCAACCAAACATTTCTGTGCGCTGCTAACACTCGTAGCTTAGACACGCTCACTCAACGCTTTTGGGAGCTAGAAAGCGTCCCCAATAAGGTCCACACGAGTCAGTCAGTCATGATCAGCATTGCGATTCTGTAACCATCTCACTGTGAAAACTTAGGTGAAGTGAGCGTGGAGTGAGTGTGGAGCATTGAGATAGGAAAAACATGCAGGCGCCGCGTTATATTTGACATACACTTTGCATACAAATATGAGTGAAATACGATAGGTACAGACTGTGAAATATCGTTTTGTCTCATTCTTTCTAATGAAATAATCATATGTGATAAAAGAGACAACAATATTTAAGTTGTTGCTCATTATGGTAACATTTTGTCGTGACGTAGGGACAGTTGTAGGTAAGTGCATTGAGCTAGAAAAAACATGGAGGCGCCGCGTTATATTTGACATACACTTTGCATACAAATATGAGTGAAATACGATACAGACGGTGAAATGTCGTTTTGTCTCATTCTTTCTAATGAAATAATCGTATGTGATAAAAGAGACAACAATATTTAAGTGGTTGCTCATTATGGTAACATTTTGTCGTGACGTAGGGACAGTTGTAGGCACTGACCTCTATTAAAGATAGAGGTCAGTGGTTGTAGGTAAGTGCCTCAGAACAATAACTAAAGCATAGAAGGAAGCTAAATTTAACTAATATAGTCGTCTCTGTTTCCTTACACACTCATAACAGCATTAGAAAGAGACAGATGTAGGTTGCTCAAAATGCAAATCGTCACAAAGCAAACGTCAATTTGGCTACCTTGGCTACCTTTATGATACTAAGTTTAAAAGCTACTTAACGTCTCAGGTTTTTGTCTATGACTTTGTTCATCGCATTTTTTCGTATAGGTAATGCTTATGGGCGCATGGGAGTTGAAGTGCTTCGTTGATTTTACGTATTTTTGTAAAAATAGTACAAAATTAATAGTGATTTAGTGTAAATCGTAAAGCTTAAAGATTAAATAATGTCCTGCATTATAGTGGGATGTAAATCACATTCATCCCGCAAAGAAAATGATGCAGAAATCATAAGCTTCCATCGGTAAGTAATCAAATATGGTCATTTTATCGGTTTTGTATTCTCACTGTAGGTTATTTTGGCATTTTTTCAAATTATTTGAGCTTAGTGTACACGGTAGTGTTTTGAAATCAATATTTTATGCATTTAAATAATTGGATTCTAGGGAAAATATAAATTTTTAATCGGCATATAAATATTTTGCAATAGTGCTTGCAAAAATAAACTATCGATAGAATATCGATAGAACTAGCGTCATCTAAATTATTACATTATTTTTCTTTACACGTAGTTTTGGGAAGGATTAAATATTTAAGAGTGAAATAAATACCTAAATACCAACGGTCTTGCCAGCAAATCGTACGTATGAGTAATGAAATGACAGTGGTCAAAAATCCGTGTGGCTCATGGTATAATAATTTAAACTCACGTGTGGCTATGATTTTTTTGTCATTTTCAGATTTCCCTCCGATATTGATATGTGGCAAAAATGGATCAACGCTATTGCACGTAACTACTGGGAATGGAAAAAACAACATCGTATTTGTTCCAAACATTTCAGCGATGACTGCTTTATTAAAATATTGCTACCAACGTCAATTTTTGATGATTTACTCGAACATTCATTCGATAATGATGTATTGGATGATCATAGAAATTTGTTGATTAAATTGATAAGCAAAGAATATTTAACAATTAGAATTCATTATATCGCAAAATAATTATCTTCTCCTGTAGAAAAAGTAAGGACATAATTTTCTAACAGAAAACTATAATTTTTAAAAGACAGTGATTTAAATTTTTTGTTACTTGTTCCGTAGCCAATCGCTCTTTAAAAAATATTTAAGCGTTTTCTTGGTAATTTCAATTTGTTAATAATTTATCTTGTGTTTATAAATAAATAAGTTGATCAGACAGAAGTGAGTTCTTTATTTCACCTTAGCATATTTTAGATTTAAGAGCATTTATACCTTATGAGTGGCAACGTCGCAATTTTGTGTCATATTTCGTGGTTTTCAATTTTTATCATTTAATCGGAGCTATATTTAAAAAATCTTTTTAATTAACTTTTTAGAATTATGTGAAAACTGTGTAAAAGGTAAGAAATCGTTGCGTTTACAGTTCTATTCATTGGAAACTTGCAGGGCGTTATTTTCATTGTAAAATAACTGTAAGCATTACGTTTACTTACTTATTAAACACTTTCACGTAATTCTAAAAAGTTAAATAAACAGATTTTTTAAATATGGCTCCGATTAAATGATAAAAATTGAAAACCACGAAATTTGACACTAAATTGCGACGTTGCCACCCTTAAGGTATAAACGCTCTTGCCAAGGAGCGATACCATAAACTAAGAAGTCGATATCGGTATTTATTTTATGCATAGTCACATCACTAGCTAATACTCTTTTGTCTATGACAGCGTACACTTCAAATGTCTTAAAGCGCCTTCTATGCTTTAGTTATTGTTCTGAGGTAAGTGCCCTATCAGCCATCTTATGCGACATCTATTTAGTCTGTGGCGACGAGTTTTGTGGTAGTTGTGCTGTCAAATGGTTGTTTATTTTTTGTGTTATTGAGATTTGCGAGAATATTACGAGGAGTTTACCTTTAAAAATGAATGTAAATGTTGGAAAACAGCAAACCAACATGCCTATGTGTTGTATCGTGAAGCGTGGTGCAAGAAAGAATGGAAATCAACACCTCAATTATCTTTGCATAAGTTAGTAGCCGGTTTTCATGCAATATTACATACATTCATACACGTTCGATGAACAAATTGTTACTCAATCGTGATTTTAAGGCTAAAGTATATTTTGGTAAGGTATATTTGGGGTCATTTTCATATAACAGACCTATTTATTATTTCATTCGTTGGTTTACAATAATATGTCATAGTGGAATAGTGTTGTACCGTTGCTGTAATAGTTTCCGAAACTAGTTCCTCCGCTGAAACGATATCGGTACAATCAGCGATGTTAACATAAATCGTTCTGCGTGTCCTAATCGGTCCGAGTGACTTTGCTTGGTCACAGCACCGGGAGACAGTTTTATATGATGATAAAATAAAATAAGACATCGACATTTAGTTATTTATTTTAGTTAGATATTAGCAACAACTCTAACCAAAATGAATTATTGATCAAAATACTTACACTTTTTATAGGTTTCCTAAAAATGAAGGATTAAAGAAAAAGTGGTTAGAGGCTATTGGTGAAGAAAATATTAATCCGCGACATAAAGAATGGTACCTCTGTTCACTTCACTTTGAAGAAAGCAGTTTCAATAGAATACTTGATGTAATGAGATTACATGATTACTCTGTTCCCACAGTATTTTCGGTAAGTGTAAATAATAATTGATTAATAATAGCCCGGCCCTTTGGCCTGAAATAAATAAATAGATGTATTAATTACATAAATAAATCATATTGTAAATTGCTTATTGCTTATTAGTATCTATTTTTTTCAGGCACCTGGCAAAAAACAACGTCACGAGTCATCTGTATTATGTTAAACGAGAAACATTCAAAACACGGACGTTTCTCCACGTATCATCACATCTACTGTAATGCCTCCATTACAGTTCCCCACCGAATTGTGGAAACAGACGAAACAGTGCACAAAGTGGTGTGTATCTACTCAAACGTTTTTGATGCTAGAAAATTACAGGAGGTTCTTACGAAAATTAAAATTTTATAACATTAAGATAATAACGAGAAAACATTGAAATCCAAATGAGACATTTTTACAAAGTAGAAAAATAAAGTATTTTTGGAACAAAATCTACCCACAGGGGATAAATTATCAAAAATGAAATTTGGCGATGAAATGAGCTGAGTTCTCTCTTATTTAAGGTGTGGTTACGGTACCAATGACGTATCCTCTCTGTTCCGTAGCTGTAAGGTCCACCTGTCAGTGATTTCTCAGCACGTTTTCTGATCTTCGTGCTATAGTATAAATCTACAATTGGATTTTTTAGGATCTATAGACTTAGCATGAAACAAATATTACAAAGCAGCATTTTCGACGCAAGTTGATGATTGAAGTAATTTTCATTTATTTTTTCAGGTTGTACAAATTGAAATAATTAAGGCTTTAAAAGAAAAATGTGTCAATCAACAACAAAAAGTTAAACGCCTTATCGCAAAGATTCGAAAGAAAAACAAAAAAAATTGCCAATTTGAAAGATATTATAGAAGACCTTCGAAGAAAAAATTGTATCAACATGGAACAGACTTGTAATAGAAGAATTGGCGGGACCAATAAACTTCTTAAAAAGACAAATTAATAAGTCCAAAGGTTTACCCGCACCAAAAAAATACTCTGAAACTGACTGGACAGGTACACACAATTTGTGTGGTTCTTTCCTCAAAAGACCATTTCAGACAGCGATCTATATAGCCTTCACGTGATCTGACCAAGATTTTGTCTGGACTTTAAAAGATACTGTGACGACGGAGTTTCTTTCGGCCTTTCTTCTCAGAGTAGTCAGATAGGAAGCGCCGCCGCCGACCTATTTTAGTTTTTAAAATACGATTGACGTGTAAAAGTGTTTGTACAAACCTACTTACAGAAATAAAATCATTTATCATTTATAATTATTATTACACCAATAAACATATTTTAAGTTAAAAAATAACTATTTTTATTTTTACTCCACAACTCACTCTTTAATAAATAGTTAGGTATGTTACACAGACATGTTGTATACACAAGTTTTTAATTCTGTACAGAAAAAAAACACTTGATATGAGTTTTATCCTCAGATAACAGACGGTAAGTAAACTACTCATCTTTTTCTGTTACAACAGATTTTAAATAAGTATATTATTATGAACAAAACGTGATATCAAGTAAGACTCGTATCGATACTCGTTATAGTAACACCAATATTCCTTGATTGCCACAACCCTAGCAATGGCAGCCATTTTATGAGAGGTAGGTAGGCGCCTTTTTTTTGTTGATATTTCCAGTCCATACTATTATAAGTCAATGGTGTGGAGTCAGCTGTCAGTGTCATCCCACTGATGCTAGGGATTGACCAAGCATTACACTTACAATCATAATCGATTTTAATAATATGTTTTATGCAAATTCTATTGATAATTTAATATCATTTCAAAGCTAGTATCTAGATGCCAAAAAAAAAACAACAACATTGAATTTCTAACTGAATTTCTGTTTCGCTATTTAATTTTAAAACCCCGAAGAAAATAGTAATTTTTAGCCACATAACGTTCTACATACTAGCTTTGAAATAATAAAAAGTATCAATATAATTTGGCTAATAAATAACATTATAATCTCGATTATGATTGTAAGTGTAATGCTTGGTCAATCCCTAGCATCAGTGGGATGACACTGACAGCTCACTCCACGTAAGTCTTCACGGTGAGATTTTTACAGAATGTACAGAATCGACCGGCTGGTGTGATGTGGAGTCGGGCGCTGACATTTGAGTAGGCCGCATAAATTACTCAAACTGCCAGATCATGATTAAACTAACCGATAAAAAATACAAAAAAAAGCAATGACCGACCTTATTCCTCAATTTTTTAGTGCCTCAACACTTAAAATTGTCTAAGGGGCCTCTGCAAGTTGGCTTTGGCCCCTCGTACGCCTTCCAAAGGTCCGGGACCCCAGGGTCCCGAGAAATGTCAAACCATTAAAATAATAATAAAAATCTATACAAGGTAAATACTCATGTCATT
Organism: Brachylomia viminalis; assembly: GCA_937001585.2. Taxonomy (NCBI): domain Eukaryota; kingdom Metazoa; phylum Arthropoda; class Insecta; order Lepidoptera; family Noctuidae; genus Brachylomia; species Brachylomia viminalis. Next base: position 12,298,736 of record OW443298.2, on the reverse strand, counting down.
GCATATATCAAATTTATCAAGGTCGATGTGTATATAAAAATCCGGATATAATCTTTGAGGACCATGTAGATTGTTGTCTGGAATGGTTTTTTGAGGAAAGAACCACACAGATTGAGTGGACCTGTCCAGTCAGCGCACGCATTTGTCAGTAACCGCTCAACTCAGAACTTAAGGAGCTCAATGATTCGACGAACAATACAATACAATTTTTTTTTGTTTTTTTTTTCCCACACAACTTACCCCACATTTTTTCCCCACACTAGGAATTTCTCCTGTATTGTGGGTGCGTTTACAAACATTAAACTCACATAAGGACACAAACAGCCAGACCCGGAACAACAGGTCATACAAATATTTGTTCCGTGCGGGAATCGAACCCGCGACACGCAGCGCAGCAGTCAATCACTTAACCACTGCGCCAACCGTGGCGTTACACCCGTGCCATTTATATTTTTATTACATCCATTGGAACAAATCTGTTGAAAAATAATTTCAATTTGAATCCATACATATCTACGAACACAAAAAAAACATGTTACCTGCCCCTTAAAAGCTAATCAAAAGATTAATAAAACAAAAATATCAGGGAAGCGCATCCATCTTTTTATTCGAGCCAAGTCAATTCCTCCGCTTTCTTATTCAAGTCAGGCCATATTACGGGTGCCCAGAAGGAAAAACTTATCAGCGATAATAACACTGTTGTTACTGTAGGACCAATACCCGCTTTCACCTGTAATAAGCAAATTAAAGTTTTAAATCGAATGTATAACGTATAAGATGCAACGACATAAAATAGCTATTGACCCAAAGAACGACGTCCACCAGCCATGGATAACTACGTCTTCATGTCGCATATACCGCAAGGTTGAAAACCTTAGTCTTCCACCAATGCATCCTGTCGGTAATATGAACGTGATCTGGGGGTCAAGTTTACTAAATCACAAACCTTGCATTGTGAACCCGATATTTACAGGACCTAAGTACCACAATGTAATAATCAAGACGGCGGATACATTTATGTTTAGCTAGACTTAAGTTACAATTACTTGTGGCGGCCCACGTGGCTGCGAGGAACACATTATGCCGAGCGTAATTATATCTTGCTCATTTTTTTCAACTCTTTTTTAGTTGGATCTAAGTTCATTAATCCATTATCTATTAATCCATGTAATATAGTTCGAGCAACTTGTACCTCGAGCATGCTCTAGAAAAGCCCACCGCGTAAACTAAGCGGACGCAGCAGCTGTTCAAGCATGCGCGCTGGAGTAGTCTCGCGGATGCCTCCGTGCGCTTTGGTCGCCAGATTAACTAAATACACAATACTCAATTATGAACAATTTGATAACTCTCCATAGAATCTTTGTCTCTGTGGGGTATTTACTTATGTGCTGGCGGCGACTGTTTGCAGGAGACGACGCGCGCATGCTGCCTTAAGTTCATAATCAAAGGACACTGTTCGACTAGTCGCATTGCCAATTATATTCCTGGCATTGAGTGCACAACTTCTATTATGGACCGGTCTGAATAGTGGAACCTTGAGACGCACACCGCACTTTACACCATACACCAATACAACATATCGCCAGCGCCTGCAAATCAATAGCCCCGACAAACTACAAACATCGACACGATTAAGTAGCCAACGTCATACACCAGAAACTATGTCATAAATACAAACTTTTATACACTAGTAGTACCATACTATAAATACCACCCCTAAACGGTATTAGAAAACTCCAGAGTGAAATGAAAAAATATACTTCGCCATACTCACCGATCGCAATTCACTTTAATAGACCAGACATCACATTAATCAATAAAGTAAATAAAATTGGATTCCATAAAGAAGCATGAAGGGCGTGACGTTCAAAGACCGCAAAAGAGCATAAGATTTTAAGATTTAGATTACAACAAAAGTGGAACATACTAAGGAATATTTAAAGATAGTTGAAATGGCGATGGACATGATAAAATGGACGAAAACCATAACAGAAAGGCAACATGATGGCAAAAGAAAAAGAGACACACACAAGCTAAAAGATGGACGGATGATAATATTATCAAGATTATTGGAGGTACAGTCACAGGACACGCTGACCTCTAAACCGGGAAATCCAATGTGCTAGATTATACGTTCAAACAGTTTAAAAAAACAAATATTATGTTTCAGGAAGAAAGACTTAATAATAATAAAATTCTTTAATAATAATAATTTACATGCACAAAAAAAAGACTGTATTTTTCCTACCTATAATCTAAATCTACCTAAAATCTACTTATTATTTAAAAATATTTTACTCTTATCACTTCTGTGCACTAGTATACTTTTTTCTTAACTTTATTACATAAAACTCAAAACTTGCCAACTGCCTAATATGTACCTATTTCTGGAGTTATCGATTCGCCCACAAATAAATTACCTTCGGGCGAATCGCCTACAGAAAAACTAATATTACTTAAAAGTGTCGATTCGCCCGTTTCGGGTGAGCAAATTCATGCAAATCAACCAATAAGCCACAATATCGTAAGGAATGGTGTATGGTTATCAAATCGTTCATAATTCTATAATATTGTTATTATTTGATATAATATCTCGGAACCCTGGGGAGTAGTATATTATTGGGCATTCTACCCCACCTTCCGTTCCATCGGCTCACTCCGTTCGCCTCGTCACTATCGGTGGAGTAGAATGCCCAATAATATAAATGAAAAACATTGGTTTGGGCGCTACTCCACTTTTTGAATCTTGTTTGGTTGACCATAACATACATGGATTGTCCGGTTGGCTCCTATTCTACGATGTACTTCAGTTTTAAACTTATTTTATTCTTTCTGACATTCACTCTTTACGGGATATTGACTACTCAACATATTTTTTTCCTTTCACAGCATTTAAATTATAGCATTCAGGAAAGTTTATAGCACGTTCCCGGACCTTTGGAAGGCGTACGAAGGGCCAAAGTCAACTTTAGTATTTAATTCTGGTTCTGCGAACATCCGCAAGACTGCACAGGCGCGCGCGGCGGAACGAACAGGTGCTGCAACCGTCGCGTTTGCACATTGTTTGCTGTATTTTTTTTTATCGGGGCATCGTTAATGTTCCTTCATGGTAGAATGTAAATGGGCCACATTTATAATAACATCATACTACTTTGTACACCTACATTTTGGCGAATAAAGTATCTTATCTTATCTTTTCGATTTCTTAGACGTTACTCACCATTTTCATTGTAGGTATATTCGCAGCGCTCTGAATAACTAAATTTCCTGGAGTGCCTACTGGTAAGCAGAAGCAAAACGAAGCCGAAATACCAGAGGCAATATTGTACCACAACGGGTGTATGTTAATTTCTTTAGCCTGTAAAAATTTGATTTCATTTACCAAAAGGATACCATTCAATTTTGGCAAAATTATGAAAGTGCCAACGAAAAAATGGTTGTTTCCGACAAAATATATTTTTCTCGTCATCTTTTACTATGGGGACAAAGTAAAGGGTTTCTCTGCGCTATAAAATGAGATTTATAAAAGAATATTCTAAATAAAGTAATAGCTTTTTAAACCAGCAGTATTTTTTTATGGAATGTTGGATTTAGTCGCCATATTTACGATATTATTTATTGGGTTATTAATGCAATTGCATGGGTTTTGATAAACTAGTGTATGAAACTGCACACGTATCTATGTATTAAAACACGAATGTGATACATAAACTCGTTCTCGAGTTTTAATAACTGCTGTTAAGTACATAACAGTTTTATAAACTACTATTTCGAACTTGACAGGGATTGATCCGACGCCATATAAAAAAAAAAAATATAGACTTATGCGTTTTCCCTAAAACTATGTACCTAAATGTTATGCGTAGAAATTAAAATATTAAGCAGAAATTTAGCGCAAAGAAACATTTCTCAAGACACTGGGCGACCACTGAAGTTAAAACACAGGGGGTTACAACAAGTTACAACACTACTCTCGAAGTCCGTCAACGAAGATGCGGGCCCTTCCGAAAGTAGTACGATACTTAAAAGTGAACCTTGCTCCCGAATATTTCTGGTCGAAGTTAAAACTATTTGGTGAACAGACTTCACGTCAGTTAAGCGGTTTACTTTACGTTTTTCCGGACGGACAAAAACACACCGGGGGGATAGGACAATTACTGTCAAAACATAACATAACATAAGTGTAAAAAAGACTGCTTCCGTTAGACATATTCAACTAAGTAGACGTTTCTAAGCTTGACGTTAGTGAAAACTGCCATAACTGTAATTTTTTTTTTGTTATTGTGTTCTTTTTGCATGCTTAATACAATACTGACCTAATAGAGCTCGAGTCAAAGTTAGGATTTCTGCATTTTTTTTGCACAGATTTAATTAATGGTTTTTGAAAAAGTAAGTCATACAATTATTTATATTTAACTGTTCATTCTATATTTTTATTGGCTAATTTTAAATTAAATTTAAATTGGCTAAACCGACTAGACTTCGAAAGCAAAACATTAAACGGCGATTGCCCACAAATCCACTTTTTTGAGTTAAGCCAATATTCTATTAAGCGTTATTTTGTGTCTTCAAAGGTTCAACCTATTCGAGATGTAATTACGAAAGCAAAATTGCTAATCCAAGTTCCAAGTAAAAGGCTAACTGCACTATTTCAATCTACATAGTATTTACCCAATTATGTTGGGTTCGGCTTCCAGTCTAACCAGATGCAGCTGAATACCAGTATTTTACATGGATCGACTACGTATCTGACCTGCACCACCCAGTTACTGGGTAACACGATACCCTTAGTAAGGCTGATTGTCAGACTGTTGGGCTTCTGTCTACCAGTAACGACTGTCAAAGATCTACGAATGATAGCCGGGACCAACGGCTTAACGAGGCACGGAGGGGTCTCGATACGTTGTAATGGATCACCACCCATCTACGAGCTGATTGCAGCAAGCGTAGCTTAACCATCGATCGACCCGTGCTACTGTTATTATTTAGCCACGAGCCCCTTCGCGAGCGGCTAATTGCACTCGTTAAGTATACAAAAACATACCTTCATAAAAATGTTCTTACCAGTCGCATCACTATTGGCGTGACAACATTGCACACTGCCACATTTGAGGCAAAGTTTGTCATGAAAACAGTGAAGATAATTACTAACAGGATGATAAAGTGATTTGGAAAGATGTTGAGGTTTTTCAGTAAAGTCCCAATTTTCCCATTCAGATCTGAATGTTCCTTCTTAGCTGCCTCTGAGAGCGCGAAACCTCCTCCTTAAATATGTATAATCACTTTTAAGCTACATTCAATTTTGAAATTTAGACTGGTATTCTTAGTTCTAACATAATCCATCACGTGAAATTAGTGAAATAGGAAATATACCTACGTGTATTTTTTTGATATTTTTATTCGATAGTACATCGCCTTCAAATAGTAAAAAAAATATTTAACGCGAAAAAAGCAATTGAGGTATTTAAAAAAAAAATGATAATTATAGCCAACGGACAGGGGCACCTAAAACGCTCTCCATTTTGGCGCGCTTGGTGTGACGTCATAGTCTATGACATTGACAAGGGACTGAATCACAAGCACTCCTTCCTATAAGACACGTTGATATTTATCGTTGTCAGAGACTTTTGAGTTACATTCGCTCGCATTAGGGATGCATGGCTAATGGCCATCAAAAATAATACTAAACAACACTTGTAAGAAATTAGTGACGTTGTTTGTGAAATATAAATCCATTTAAATTAAACATTTAGCTAAAGCGTAATAATAAAATTAAATATGTTACCTAAGAGGAACATAAAACTGTAGGGCATCACTTCATTCATTAATATCCAATTTAATACTGAAGGAACCGGCTTGTCCGGTAGTTCTTCAACTGAAAAATGTTAAATTAGAACTTCTTATGGTGGTTTTGGGTGGTCAAGTGAAGTCTCCCACAAACTTGTAAGATAAGGTTTCTAACCAAGCCACCGCCCGACACCGATTGGACGACCGATCGGACCCAGGATTTAGTTGTTTGTAATAATATATGTACTTACAATCACGAGGATAAATATATAACTACTAGCTTCTAACTCTTCTTCTGCCCGCGGTTTCACCTGCGTGGATGTCGGAAACTCGCGCTACCGGGATAAATTGTATCCTAATATCTAATTCCATCAATTCAGCCGTTAAAGCGTGAAAAGGTAATAGACAGACAGATAATACCTAAATGCAAATAATCTTTTTTGTAATTTATTAAACAGGTTTACAAGATACTAAATATCTAACTTAAAAATATTAATCGTTCATTTTAATATTTTCATCATTAATTTGAAATAATCTATCGTCGCCATTGAGCAAGTGTTACCTACATATTAGTTAAGTTATTTTATAACTTCAAACACGTAACTTCAATAGCTTTTAAGCAGGTGAAGTGATTCAAACGAAATAAATACTTAAATACAAATAATACCTCATGATACGGGTTCTCGGACCATATTACCAAATCCTTAAATCTCTTTAAAAAGAGTTTAAAAAATTCAATATCATGTACATTTAAAATCATCCCCTATTTTACCCCCTTGGGGGATGATTTTACAAAAACGCTGGAGCACGTAATTACTTATTTCTTACCAAAAGCATACATTTAAATTTGCATATTCCTAACTTGAAATGTTAAGTTTCCCATAAAAACTTCCACCCCTTTTAGGATTATTTTAACAGCTAAACGGATTAAGATGAAATTTGTTACACGGGTAGACCTTGACTTGGATCAAGAAATATAATATTATTGATTCCGGTAGTACGTTTCCGTGGGATATATGCACGTGTGCGAAGCCGCTAGCAAAAGCAAGTCGAATATAAAAAATATATATAAGTACATAACTGGTCAGTTTCTCTTATATAAAACCATTTTTTGCATAACTTTCTGAATCCCCTGGTATTGTGAGGGGAAGAGGGAGTTACAGTCATTTCCTAGAGCCCGGACCGCTGCTAGCTACGAATCCGATGCCAATGGCTAATGGATAAATAGGCTGGTCCATGAACCAACGTAGTAAAAATATATTTTTGGATCCTCTCTGCGGTTTCTCGGAACACCCATGTATGTTCAGCGATTATGATATAGTTTAGGAGCTAAACGTTACATGGACGTCTAGTCATGAGCCACCCTGAATAAATATTGAAGACGACACCACCAAATGATTATTTAAATATCCTTAATTATTGTAAACGAGTATTTTTTGTGAGTGTTACTTTTTGCGGAGCAGTTTAAGAAAATATCCAAATTAGATGGCAGAAGAAACATCAAGAAGCAAACGAGGAAAGCCGCTGCAGAGTCTTGTAAGCTGAAATAAAAAAAAAAACACTTACACAGTATTCAGTAACAATCTCACCGTGAATACTTAGGTGAAGTGAGCGTGGAGTGAGCTGTCATTGTCATCCCACTGATGCTAGGGATTGACCAAGCATTACAGTAACAATCATAATCGAGATATTAATTGCTAATCCTATTGATCATTTTATATTATTTAAAAGCTAGTATTTAAGTATCTATTCTAAACATCATTTAGGGTTTTCAAAATAAAACAGCAAAACAGAAATGCAGTCAGAAACTCAATTTTGTTTCTTTTTCATTTCATATTAAATCGGCGTTATCTTATTACTTCACCCGGTTTTCGTAGGGCCCCCTACGAAAACCGGGTGAAGTAATAAGATAAAGCCACGCCTGAAGGATTTTTTTTACAAAATGAAATGAAAAAAAAACATAAAACTCGTACAAAACCAAACTTCAGAGGTGGTTACATTTTTTAGATGTTTAGAAGTATTGAAGATGATGATTAGATGATTATTCTTATATTATTGGCAACGACGAGTTACGTAGACCTATCTATCGACAGTAAAATGTTTGTAGGTACTTATTGGACGGTAATGCATTTTTTATAATGTTCTTAGTGCACATACAAGTAAAATAAGTAGGTTCCTGATAAGTAAAGAAAAACTTCATGTGATAATTACAGTGACTAACGCGCAAGCGCGGCGTGATCTTATTTACTTCACCCGATTCTCTTGGCCATACTTCGGCTAGGTGAAGTGAGCGCGATTCACGCAGCGCAGGGCAGAGCATTTTTTGTAAAGTGTGAAATACAAGCAAAATAAATTTATTTCTGGAAGTAGATCTTTTAAAACACTTTTAGACGTACATTTTTTTTAGTCAGTATTTTAAAACTAGATAGTGCCGGCATTTACTGGCTGATTGATTCTTAGGAAGAAATGCCGAAACAAACTCAGAGGTCATGGTCTCTTATTCCAAACATTATGTTCGTTCGCTTGTAAATTACAGTTGATCACTTTGCCCCGACCATCGTCGTAAGTAGGATATTTAAATGTATTTGGTTTTCGTCAATTGCCATGCCCGGATAATTAATGTGTACTATATTGTGCTGCGTCACCCGTCTCATAGCAACCGCTTAGCCTTACCGGTGCTTTAGCTTACAGAATTATGGCTGTATTAGATTAAAATGATTACTATAGGCATTTTTTTACGTACAATTTATAATCGTTTAGCTTGAAGTAATCGGAAATAAAGTCACCCCATCCGTAAAATATTTGTGGTGAACGACAGAAGAATAGCAACATAGCGCCACTAAACAGTATTATAACCATCTGAAACAAATAAATTATGAGAAACAAACATTTTTAGCTTAGTGTAAACATAGAATCTATCGATTTGATAAATGATAAATGATTTTATTTCTGTAAGTAGGTTTGTTACAAACACTTTTACACGTCAATCATATTTTTAAAACTAGATGAGGTCGGCGTTTCATAACTGACTACTCTGAGAAGAAAGGCCGAAACAAACTCAGAGGTCACAGTCTCTTTTAAAGTCCAGACATAATCTTGGTCAGATCATGTGAAGACCATGTAGATTGGTGTCTGAAACGGTCTTTTGAGGAAAAACCATACAGATTGAGCGGACCTGTCCAGTCAGTGCACGCATTTGTCAGTAATCTTGCCGCTCAACTGAGAACTTAAGGAGCACAACGATTCGACGAACAATACCAAAGAAAGGACATTTGGGTAGGCCGCATAAATTACTCAAGCTGCCATTTATATAAGGTTTCGGCAGTATAACTGATGATGCAAAAATGTTGGTCGTCTGCTACTATTTGTTCTTTCACGGCTTATGCGCGCATCTAATCAAGGGACACGACAACGGTATATTGTTTTTATCGACATGGCATTCTTTGTAGGTTGACCAGGTCCTTTTTCTAAAGGGTCTAATTACGGTTAGTTGGACACTGTTCACGATCTTATAAAACAATTTAGTAGATTTGATTATAGCAGCAAAATTAATCAAGATTAGCAATAAAATCTTACAATTTCCCAAAACGAGATTGTCCCTAATTTTTTCCAGTTTTCTTCAACAGCATTCTTAGCAGCTAGAACTCCCTCTTCAGGTATCTTAGCACTTTGAGCAGCTGGACTCTTAGGCCTGAAATTATTTATTGTTTCATAGACTTGTGTTAACATAAATCAGTATTTTGCACCCTTGGCTTACAAGACTTACTCTAAAACAATTATTTTACGAAAGAAAAACAAGCGTCCTAAAAAAGAAACCTTAATAAATTTTAATTTAATTGATTATTTAAATTTTTATTTTTTGCACCTAAGTACTCTTACCAAACTAATAGGTTTTTGTGCTTTAAAGAAACAAAAACATCACAGTAATCTTTTTATGGGTTCGGTACCTCAAAAGGAACAAACGGAACCCTTTAGGATCAATTCGTTGTCCATTTGTCTGTCTGTTAGTCTGACAAGACCCTTTTTGGAAACTTTTTGGAAAGAACGCGTGGAGGTATCAAGTTGAAATTTATGTCGAATGCGTAGGTCTAGAGCAGTGGAGGCCCAGTGGTATAGGCCCCAAATTCCGAGTTGAAGGTCGTGAGTTCGAACACAGGCAGGCTCTTTACATTGTGTATTTAATTTCATCACCACTGCTCTCAAAAACGGTAAAAGGAAAACATCGTGAGGAAACCAGCATGACCTAGAACCAAAATTTCGAAAACATGTGGTATACACCAACCCACACGGGGCTCACGTGGTGGATTATGGCCCACTCCCTCTCATAGAGCGGAAGCCTGTGTCCCAGCAGTGGGAACATTATAGGCTGATTATGCGTAGGTCTACGGTCCCTTAAAACTCAAAAAAATCTGGTTTATAAGCTAACGCAATAAAAAAATACGGCCACTTTTACGACATATTTTACACTCGCAAATGAGTAAATCAAAACCTAGTACTTTCCGTTGACCTAGAATCATGAAATTTGGCAAGAAGCAAGGTCTCACATCACGAGTAAAGAAAAAGTCTTTTGCGTTAACAAACTAACATTAGCAGTTGGAGAATTGACCGTGACGTAATTATATCGATGTACCTATGGGAGAACATTTTTACAACTACTAAGTTAAGTTTGTTCTTGGGATAAATTCAACTCAACTGCGGATCCCGTTGTCCGACACGCACTTGGCTTGTTTTTATTTTTGTATGAAATGAAACTTCTAGTAGGTACTCTAGGGTTATTCGCCGGATAGTTAAACGTTCACACGCGTGATTTTGGATCGCCCCTTACCCTTATATTTTTTTTCTAGGGTGGGATTCATCAAATGACTTCTCCCGCTCTGAGCGGAGCGGGAAGGCGTGTCAGACTCTTACTGACTAAAACCCACCCGTGTTCCTTCAGTTTCCTGTGCCAGGAGCCACGGTATCCCTTTCGGATTTTCCCGCAACCCTGACAGGCATCGGCCCTAGCGGACCCCATCGTTGGTGCTGACATCTCATTGAGGCGCGCGTGGAACACAACGCGCCGTCAACCCGGAGCTACCTTTTGCTCGCCGTCTGCAAGCGCGCGCCTACGGTGGACGGGAATCAGCCTGTGATATCCGACGCCCAGGGCGTCTCCTGCAGTGACTCAGGCCGTGAGGGCGCGAATATTGCATCTCCCTCACGCGTTCCGCCTCCTCCTTCGCGAACATTACTGCTTCGCAGAAGGAGGTGACGGCTTCCCAAGCCCTCTCGCTCCGTACCATGGCCTGGATTAGGTGGATTGCGGTATCTTGAGTTTAATATTTGATGAGAAGAAGTGTTATGAATTATAATGTAAATATATGTTGGTAAAAAACATGCAATTACAACTGTTATGTCTATTGTGAGATTGCCAAATATTTATTAACGTATGCATGTTCCCACTCTCCACTCTTACTCTTAGGCTCTCTCAACTGTCTTCCGTCACAATCCGCAGATTAACTCTAATTCTCTAGTTGAAGCGTCATCATAATAACATAAGTGTGCCAATTTTCAACACAATAGGCTCACAAGTGAAAATTCAGTAGGCGGTAAATCAATCAACCCTTATTTTTCTACACTTTCGGTTGGATTTTGTTTTACAATTTAAAACGGAACCATTTTTTTAAAAGAATTATCAAAATCAGACTACTCTGTAAAAAGTTATGCGTAGTCAAACAAAAAAATGATATATATTTACGCGTCAACTCGAGAACCTCTTTCTTTTTTTTCTCGGTTAAAAAAGAACAGGTAGAAGAAAATAAAATTATGAAAAAGTTACACACACCTTAGAAATCCCAAGTACACAATTATCAGGTAAAAATATATTCCCGCTTCCAGCACGAGCATATAGGGAATTGTAAATGCAGAGAATTTTGGAAATGATAAATATTCTGGTGCCCTTGGAAATGTCCTGAAACAATACATTTGGCATTAAAAAACTACAAAGTGAAAAATAAACTTTAATTTCGGAAGTCGGTGGTTTACGTAAAATACCAAGTTTTTTAGTTTTCACTTTTTAGTTCTTGTACCTACCCCTCACAAATTCATATACTACTACTTATTGTAGCGGTATCTACATCGCACCATGTGATCTGCGCGTCATACTGACGTCACGCAAATCCTGCATCACGCAAGCAGAGTTTCACAGGCGACTAGCATATATACAACTTACCGACATGAATAATCGGGCAGTTGCCCACCAGACGCGACACCCGTCTGGTCGGAGAATCCTCCCTTTTCTATGGAAGTATGAGCAAACTTTACACCCTGTTCCTCGTGCCTCTATACTGGTGACCCCCACGTGATGAACAACATCAACAACAATCAACAAAACAACAACAACTCGGCCCACTATCAACCTTCGGTCTCCGGAGGTGAGTAATATAGCAATATCTACATCGACACATGCGAGCTGCGCGTCATACTGACGTCACGCAAATCCTGCATCGCGCAAGTGGAGTTTACCGCGCGACTAGCATATATACAACTTCACGATATCAATCGTCGAGCAGTCGCCAACCAGACACGACAACTGTTTGGATGCAGGATCCTCCCTTTTCAATGGAGGTATGAGTGAACTTTACACCCTGTTCCTCGTGCCTCGATATTACTATGTAAACAACAACATACAACATTGACAGGACGTTTTATAACATCATTTACCTACATAAAGTGGAATTAACTACGCCTTATTGAAGCTTAATCAAAATCAACCAAAGCAATGTTAATAAAATGTATGTATATGGGACCACCGCGTGAGCTTCCTCTGCCAAATGAAAATCAATCTCGTAAATCGGCCCAGTAATCACAGAGAAATCGATCATCATACATTAAATAAAATACATACAGAAGAACAAAGAGCTTCCTCCTTTTTTGAAGTCGGTTAGAAATAGTATTACTATTCACATGATGGTAAATTTTTTGCATAGTCCCTAATCATTAACTAATTTACCTTTGGAAGAGTCCTTTGAAGACTAAATTAGTAGCAGTACCCACCAAAGTACCGATACCACCTAAAACATAACATTAATCAATTAATATACCTACAATGTAGGAAATCTGGAAATAACGGAGGGGTGAATAAATCCCTCCATTATTTCTAGATAAAACACTTTCGTGGGGGACTTTATCAATAGTCGAGTGCCGATATTTCACAAACTAGTTCCAGGAAATAAGTGTTTCTGAAAAAGGTTTTTGGAATAAATAAAATGTTATTTGGGATCTCCAATACTCGTGCAAAGTGCAGATATCATTTATGGAATAAAGCTGATTTTCAGACTTCTTTACTGAATTTGTTTCTCAAAAAAGTTTAAGTACAAACCTATATAAAAACTACAAGATATCTGTGTGTTCACAATATGTGGAGAAGAATTTGTTATAATGCCATAATTATGTACGAGCGTTTGTATGGCAATTATGACGGGTTGGCCGCTCTTAATAGGAATATATTCAGGTATTCTACGCACATGACCAAAAAGATATAAAGCCAACTCACCAATAGTTGCTGAAAAAGAAGCAGCACAAAAATAACAAGTTGTTATATCGGAAGCTATCATTTCACCATTACTGTCTTTCTCAAATATGATTATCAGGTTTTGCTGTAATTATACGACCATTATGAATTATTATTTCAATATAGCTAAAGCTGCATAGTTTGATAGGTGCATAATATATGAAAGAGAGTTTATCAAGGGTTAAAATAAATGAAAATCAAAAGAAAACATAGATATTGACATTCTGTCGAACCAAATTCTTAAAGTGTACACAGCGCGGAATCCCCATGATAACCGCCGCAACTGTGACCGCGCCGGGCGCCGAGCATTTTCGTGCTCTCAGGGTGTAAGTACGTAATGTGTCCTAAATTATTAAAAACGTTATCTACAATACTCACGTTTTCAAAAATGTGTAACACGGCAAAAATTATAGGCACCATCATAGTTGTCGCTGCGGTGTTAGTGATCCACATCGAAAAAAACATAGTCGTAACTGACATCGCGAACAGCAATCTGCATATTTTTTTGTCAAAATCAAACAAATGCGTAATTACAAAATATAATTAACTGTAGTAAAAATGAATTTAAACCTGTAGTGAGAGTAACCAATAATCCGGATGGCATATAACGCCAGTCTTTGGTGTAATCCTGACTGCTCCACGGCATATGCAAGCACCATACTTCCGTAGAACATTAGAACGGTATCCTGAGTTTAAAAATAAAACATGACAGAGTTAATTATCTGCTAGTCAAGTCAAAGTAAAACCATTTATTTCAAATAGGCACATAAAAGGCAATTTTGTACGTCAACATTTACAGTAAAAAATTATTGATAATTTCATATTGAGAAGAATGGGCAAGAAACTCCACTGTTACTATTTTATTTACAATATTTTGTATACATTAATTATAAATAATTATATGTGAAGACGATGCACCTATAATAAACTTACTATACCACAATAGGTATAAAGAATTAAAAATGAAGCAATGACAAATAAGTTATTTATGTCGCAGATACATGGTGCTCACATAATTTTAAAAACATTGTAAAAGTATACGATATTCTCAACATATTTTAACACGTATTAAGTAAGTATGTGAGCTAAATTAATCCCAGAATGTAAATCAAAGTCATAAAGATAATAAACTATACAACTAAATTAGCAACCAGTTTGATTTTGTCTAGACTCTAGATTGTCTTAAGGAGCTGGACCAGTATGTTTCCAAGCATTATTATCTTGAATATAATCGTCTAATTTGTAATATGCTTGCTTACAAAATGAGTTTTAAATTTTCTTTAATTTAATTGCAATATATATCATTGTATTTTGTCGTAACATTTAACACTACCCAATAAAATATATTTGTACTTTAGCTAATCTGAAAAATGATTGATCAATTTCATCTTTATTTTTAGTATTAAAATTATGTCTAGCACTTATTGTACTAAAAATATGTCCATTTTTTCTTACATACATAATATTCTGTTAAATGAATTGGCAAGGTACCCGTCATAATATTAATCTTTCTTAGCATTCTCTGTCTACGTTCTAAATAGTTCCCTGATAGATTCCCGGCGACGCAGATTATAAATGGCTCTGACAGCTCTCTTTTGCAAAACGAAGATGGATTCAATGACAACAGCCCGACCCAACAGTGTAATGCCATACGACATAAAGCCGTGGAAATAGCTAAAATAGACCAAACGTGCGGTTTCTACATCTGTTAAATGTCTTATATTCCTAACAGCATAAGCGGCCGAGCTTAGCGCCCCGCAAGAGATGTTATATGAGGTCCCCATTGTAATTTCTTGTCTAGCGTGATTCCTAGGAAAGCGGACAACGGTGACACAACAACGGCAAATACAGAACGTTTTTTGACAACTTACTGTCAAATACTGGTGAACATTACATATTTTCATGACGGTCGTTGTTGTAATATGACTGAACCGCTTTCCTAGGAAACCCTAGCTTTACCTTGTGGCATTAGATTTAATAAACCATGCGTGCCGTCTTTGCTTGGGACTCCCACAAGTAAGGCGCAAATTGCCGCCATTTTGCGGTCGCGTGTCTAAATACCTTGAACCGGCTTTTTTCAAATATTACAAAAAACTTTTACAATTTCATTTGCTTTAAAATGTATTTCACATTATTCTCATACCTACTCACATTCATATAACATAGACACGTAGTCCGTGTGTCCATAACCTCGACCAGGGGGAAAATAACAATAGGGAGAAGAGACGTAATAGGCAAAGGAATACATTCCGTTACCCAGAAAATGGCCATTAGCAGAAGAGTGAAGGCACACCACTGATATTTCTGAAAAACAATAAAATATTAAATAAATTATTCGGTTTTTTCTTTTGAACGGATCACAATTATATTGCAGTTTTTGGTTGCAATATTGACTTTGTAACTGTGTAGGTAATACACTATCAGTAGCAATCGCTTTCATTTTGACAGTTCAACAACATTAATTACGTTATTTACGTTGCTGAGCAGACAAATTTTTCGAACATATGAAGCAATGGATTAGCAATATCCTTCAAAGTGATTCAGATTGCGATTGGTAGTGCGTTACGCAATTCGGTCCTGGTCAACTACATACCGGCAAATTGTGATACCTACGTGATGCACACCTGTGTTTTGCATTAAGGGTTTAGTTATAAACGTTGCTTAAAGTTAAGTAATGATTAGCGATTATTTAACCATACATTTTTAATATTTAATCATCTCGTAGCTTCAAGCAACATTTATAAATATAGGGGTAAATCTCCTGCGTACTTGGCTAGTCTCATTTCTAATTGACGGCCGTGACCGATTTGGTCGGGAGGATATACAGTGCCCACCAATAGTTAGTTTACATTTTTTCACTTCAGCTGTGATGCCACATTATGATTTATGTGATTCGTCTATGAATATTGTGTGTGTGTTGTTAACTACTACAGTAAATAATTAACTGCTGTAAATATATTTTTGTTCTTCTATTATCTCTATAGAAAAGGGAGGATCCTCCGACCGTGGCGTTATGCCTGCTGGGCAACTGCCCGACGATTGATGTCGGGGCGTTGTGTATATTATGCTAGTTGCTCGGTAAACTCTGCTTGAGCGATGCAGATGCCGCCACAGAACTGTACACTATAACGTTTTATTGACTAATTCAACTACTTACCTATGACCTATCATAAAAAAATAATCACGTAATCCCTTATAGTGACCTGATTTTTTTATGTTTTTATATCATAATGTGGCATCACAGCAGCTGAAATGGAATAATGACAACTAACGTTTGGAAGGCACTGTACCTAATTACTATCATCTTAATGAATATGTGATAAGATATAACCTTTGGTGGGAAAGGTGTGAGCACGAGAATTAATAGAAGAGGTGTGATCAGGCACACCAGGCCACGCCAGTGAGTGCTTAGGAACAAGAAAGCTCTTCTCCTCCATGGGACTTTTGGATCTTCAGGCCTGCATATAAATGAAACTGAGGAATTGGAAATAAAAGTTTAAAGGTGTTGTATGATGAAATTACAGAGTTACTGTTAGGTAGGTGTATTTCTGGCAGGACGTGATAGTGTGACCAATATGCAATAATTAAGTACCCTATAAACCCTAAGAGGGCTGTTTCCCATCTCTCTATTCTAGTAGAGGCATGGGACCTTCTATTATACCTTGGTGCACTGGTTTAAGGCGTCAAGGTTTAAACATACTTACCCGTCAACAGGTTAATTTTCTGTTTGTGTCTCAGTAAAATCTCCCAAAGCTTTATGGGACCTTCTATTATACCTTGGTGCACTGGTTTAAGGCGTCAAGGTTTAAACATACTTACCCGTCAACAGGTTGATTTTCTGTTTGTGTCTCAGTAAAATCTCCCAAAGCTTTATGGACCTTCTATTATACCTTGGTGCACTGGTTTAAGGCGTCAAGGTTTAAACATACTTACCCGTCAACAGGTTGATTTTCTGTTTGTGTCTCAGTAAAATCTCCCAAAGCTTTATGGGACCTTCTATTATACCTTGGTGCACTGGTTTAAGGCGTCAAGGTTTAAACATACTTACCCGTCAACAGGTTGATTTTCTGTTTGTGTCTCAGTAAAATCTCCCAAAGCTTCAGCCATGACCCGATTAGAATGAATCAATATTACGATATAGTGCAAATGTGTTTTTTTAGATAATTATCACTAGGCGACAAAATCGGGTTGGTCATGCATCAAGGAGGCAAACACTAGGCAGGTTCCTTAATTATGTACCTTGACTCTTCTTAATTTATTTGAAGTGAACTGCTTTCGTTAGATTTAATTTTTAGTAACGTAAGATGACAAAAACGAAAACCAGTCATAAAGTTCGAAAAAGATAGTGCGATCGACGCCACAGTCACCATAACAGGACACGTAGTGATGCAGGTAGCAGTCAGTATAACAGGAATATCGACCTCGACGGCAACTTAAGTTATATTTAGTGCACTCTGAATTCTGCACTACTAAAAAAATAAAACATTTCATACTGAACTTTTATGTTTGAAAAATCAAGAAAATTGTATAATACTAAACTATGCACTCTCTATAAGTCGAGTGTTAGTTGATTATCGATTAATTGTAATGACTGTAATGCCCATCTCTATCACACTGTTGTATTGTCTGTGCCGGAAACGCCACAGTCGTCTATGCTTGACAGTCCCATGGCGTCAAACGCGCAAAATTTTTGTATAGAGTAGTTCGTTTATTGTTATTAAATATTATTATTAATGGATGACTATAATATGAGTAGTGAAGCCTTATTAAATATACTGCAAGGAGTTGATACTGACACGTTTATCATGAAAGACAGTGCGGAAGTTCTAGAAGACGAAGATTTCCAAGTTTGTTCTTTCAGACAAACATACATTTTATTACTTGACAATGTTCGAAGTACAAAACAATAAAAATAAAATATTTCGATATTATTAATAATAATAAATCGTTATTTATTCACACATCACTTTTAATTTTAAGTTTTTACAAAGGGCTTAGTAGATTTTTGTATGAAGCGAGGCCGGATTAACTTCCGCCATAAATTTTTTTTTCAAAGTACGGCCATGCATAAGATCTATATTAGTCGATAGCTGGAATCAATACAAACCAGCTGTTTTGTATGAGACAAAAAGTTCTAAAGTGTCACGTTTCCGAGATATGAGTCATCAAAGTAAAAGTAAAGGTCGAGGAATGACTTTGACCTTGAAAGTCATTCCTCGACCTTTATGTACTTGGAGGGTTTTATTGATGATTTTGATGATTTTAACTCTGTAGCTAGGTACATACGTCTTCCAGCCGCGAATAATATTTTAATCAACATACAACCTAGCACTGGCCTGCAAATTGCAATAAACCTAAGATTTAATTTCGCGGGCTACCCTGACGGTTCCACCTTAACCTTCTAGCTCTACTAAAGATCATTTATGCGCTTTATTACTTTGAAAAAAAGTCAAAATGCGGAAGTTAGTCCGGCCAAAAAATTCAAACCCGTTTAATAGATATTTACCTGTTATCAATTGTTTTGTGATAAAAAATACGATTACAAAAAACCGATGGTTCATGTCTCATTTTATTTATTGCATTATCAAATATGTCCCATATTATTATTATTATTATTATTAAATAATAATATTGCAATCAAATTTCTCATATTTACAAAAGTTTTTCCACAATATGAAACGGAATATCAGTGAAACGAAACTAACGAAAAATACGAAACTATTAGAACTAAATAGGTACTTAGGTACCTATTATTATTTCGATATTTAATAAATATCGGTTGCGCACCTCTAGTGCAGAGGCGAGCAAATTAAAAAAGCCGTGCCAGCTACGCCACTGTCATCATAAGATGACAAGAAAGTACGTCAAGATTGAACATAGTGCTGTGATGGTATTGACTTGGTTTTATCGATTTTTGTTTTGAATTGTGGATTCAACGATTCACCACTACGGAATCCGGAACGCCTCTCTGGATCTTCTTACTTCTTATTTAAGTGATAGGATTCAGAGAGTTGATGTTAACGGGAAAAGATCTCCCGGATCGGTAGTAAGAATAGGGGTCCCTCAAGGCTCAATTCTAGGTCCATTTTTATTTCTTATTTATATAAATGACTTGCCTTACCTCATAAAGTTTGAACATGATAATATGAACATAACTGTTTGCAGACGACACTTCACTTTTATTTAAACTCAAACGTCAGCAGCTGGTTACTGACAATGTAAATAGTGCCCTCGCAAAAGTAGTTAACTGGTTTAATGTTAATATCCTTCTTCTTAACGAGAAAAAAACGAAATGTATTAAGTTTACGATACCTCATGTTAGACAAGTAGAAACAAGTATTCTCATAAAGGGTGAAGAGTTGAAACCCGAAAATACCACAGTATTCTTAGGCATAACTTTGGATGCCAAGCTTCAATGAGCCCCCATATAGATAAATTGTCAAAGAAGCTTAGCTCTGCAGCATACGCCGTTAGGAAAATTCGTGGTTTAACTGATTTAGAGACAGCCCGTTTAGTATACTTTAGTTATTTTCATAGTGTAATGTCGTACGGTATTCTGTTGTGGGGAAATGCAGATATTCAGACGATTTTGTTTTACAAAAAAGTGCAATTCGTTCAATTTATAAATTAAGTCCCAGACACTCCCTCAGAGACAAATTTAAAGGGATTAATATAATGACTGTGCCTTCTCAGTATATTTATGAAAATCTTTTGTATGCACATAAAAATATTAATCTGTTTAAAAAGTACAGTGATATCGATAATTTAAATACTAGGAACAAACACAAATTTGTTGTTCCTACTACCAGGCTCAAGAAAATAGGTGGCTCGTTTAGATGCCAATGTCGTTCTCTATACATGACAGGCATCCTACCGTCATGCATTTAGACGTCCACCTAGAAAACGGCCAACGCATATATTTTGATCCCGACAACGTTGCTGAGCGCTTGGAAAATCCGCGCCAAACAACTCTCTTGGCATTTTTCAGGCTCTGTGAAGTCGACCAGTTTGCGAGGTCCCTTACGTATGACGAGGTGCCTTCATATTACACGTACGACAAGCAAAGGGGTGTATTTAACCGACGTCGACGAGGAGGTGCCGTGGAAGGTTTTCCGGGAATTTTCAAGGACACCGCATTGGGTAGAGTTTATACCGTGCACCCGAATAATGGCCAATGCTATTTTCTGCGGTTGTTACTTCACACGATCCGAGGCCCAACGTCTTTCGCCTTTCTGAGGACATTTGATGGCGTGGAGTATCCCACTTACCGCGCAGCCTGCGTAGCACGTCACCTTCTCGACGGTGACCAAAACTGGGATAACACCTTGGTGTTTTGTGGAGTCGCGAACCCGGTAGCTTTGTGGGAGAAGTATCGCCATCATCTGTCTGAAGATTTTCTACGAGCCTTGAGGCGTTCTACTGGAGACGAAGTCGAAGTAACTGATGAACGCGTGCTGAAAACCTGTCTCAGTTCACTTCAAGACGTGGTTATTTCTATCGGTGGCAATCCACTGGTCGAATATGGGTTACCAGCTCCCCAATCATCACCGCATCAAGACCGTATAAATCTGGAGTATAACGCTGAGACAATTTACGATCCGGGTGAAATGACCACCATACGAAATTACCACGTCGCTTTGTTCTCTTCAGAGCAAAAACAAATTTATGACACCGTCCTTGATAGCGTTGGGCAAAACCAGGGTAAAATGTTTTTCTTGGATGCTCCTGGGGGAACGGGAAAAACATTTGTTACCACTGGCATACTTGCAGAGGTCAGGAGGCAAGGCAAAATTGTCATTGCTGTAGCGTCGTCGGGAATCGCTGCCAAACTGCTTCCGGGGGGCAAGACAGCACATGCCATGTTTAAAATTCCCATCGATTTAGAGAGCGCCGAAACGCCTGTTTGTGGTGTGTCACGTAACAGTGATAAGGATTGCTCTCTGATCGTATGGGATGAGTGTACGATGGCCAATAGGAAGGCAGTTGAGGCCGTGGACAGAACCTTGCAGGACATCCGCAGGAACGAACATTTGATGGGTGGTGTCACAGTTCTGTTCAGTGGCGATTTCCGACAAACGCTTCCCGTGGTGACGCGGGGATCGAGGGCTGACGAGGTGAATGCTTCGTTGAAACGATCTTCGTTGTGGTTACGAGTTCGTACGCTGCGCTTGACCATTAATATGAGAGCTCGGCTCGGCGGCAATGCACGTGCTCAAGAATTCTCCGATGTCCTTCTAAGTCGTGGCGAAAGCACTCTACCAGAGGAGAGAGGTGGACAGGTGGTGCTCCCAGAGTCTCTCGGTAGAGTTGTATCCAGCTTAGAAGAACTCATTCGCTGTGTGTACGGGGACATCAGTCGTATACCGCACTAGCAGAATTCTTGGGTGTGTGAGCGGGCCATTTTGACGATCAAAAATGATCAAGCTGCAGCAATTAACGAATGCACTCTCTCGGAAATTGAGGGGAATGAAGTGGTCTACACCTCTATAAACACTGTCGCTGTCGTCGAGCAAGATGACGCCACACATTATTATATCCCGTGGAATTTCTGAACTCCCTGTCAGCAAGTGGACTTCCAGCGCATACCATCAAGCTGAAGGTCGGTGTCCCGATTATGCTTCTTCTGAACCTATCTCCTCCGAAGTTGTGTAATGGGACCCGCCTTAAAATCATCTCGCTCCACAGACACACCATTGAGGCGGAAATTCTTACGGGTTGTGGCGTCGGCGAGTCAGTATTTATACCACGCATTCCCCTCATACCTCATAACTTCCCGTTCCAGTTCAAGCGCGTACAGTTCCCCGTGAGTATTTGCTTCGCGATGACCATCAATAAGTCACAGGGGCAGACACTGAGGGCAGCGGGTGTCGACCTCAGGACGAGCTGCTTCTCACACGGGCAGCTGTACGTCGCTTGCTCCCGCGTCACCAGTCCTGACTCTCTTTACATTTTGGCTGCGGAGAGCCAAACCACTAATGTTGTTTATCGAGAAGTCCTTTAAGTATGTATTTTTACCCTATTCTGTATTAATTATTTTCTCTATCTGCTTCAGTCACAACTTATGACTTAATTCAGCAGAATCACCATAAAGTCATTTATTCAAAGCAGGCTGAAAATCAGCACTTTTTGAAGGGCAATTTTACAAAAGACAGTCTCCCTATATTACTGCACTTTCTGTAGATATGAAATGTAAAGAAGAAACGGGTAAATGTATGTTAATTTAAAAGGTATAATCGTAGGTATTTTTGGTGCTGTATAGCGTTCACGCAGACGACGTAGCGGGCAGCAGCTAGTTAATAATATTTAATAACAGTAAACGAACTACTCTATTCAAAAAAATTACGCGTATGACGCCGTGGGACTGTCAAGCATAGACGACTGTGGCGTTCCCGGCACAGACAATAGAACAGTGTGATAGAGATGGGCATTACAGTCATTACAATTAATCGATAATCAACTAACACTCGACTTATAGAGAGAGCATAGTTAAGTATTATAAAATTTTCTTGATTTCTCGAACGTAAAAGTTCAGTATGAAATGTTTTATTTATTTACTAGTGCAGAATTCAGAGTGAATTAAATATAACGTAAGTTGCCGTCGAGGTCGATATTCCTGTTATATTTACTACTACCTGCATCACTACGTGTCCTGTTATGGTGACTGTGGCGTCGAGGGCACTATGTTTTTCAAACTTTATGACTGGTTTTCGTTTTTGTCATCTTACGTTATTAAAAATGAAATCTAACGAAAGCAGTTCACTTCAAATAAATTACGAAGAGTCAAGGTACATAATTAACACGGGGAATAAAAAAAAAAAATGCTGTATTATGACATTTATTTACGTATAAAATTCGGTCACGCTGTCGCGACAGTGGCGTGCTGGGCACATTTTGGTTTGTCGTCTATACACGACTGTGGCGGTCAAAGGGTTAATAATATTTAATAACAGTAAAAGAACTACTCTATTAAAAAAAAACCGCGTATGTCGCCATGGGACTGTCAAGCATAGACGACTGTGGCGTTCCCGGCACAGACAATACAACAATGTGATAGAGATCGGCATTACAGTCATTACAATTAATCGATAATCAACTAACACTCGACTAGAGTGCATAGTTCAGTATTATAAAATTTTCTTGATTTCTCGAACGTAAACGTTCAGTATGAAATGTTTTATTTATTCACTAGTGCAGGATTCAGAGTAAATTAAATATAACGTAAGTTGCCGTCGAGGTCGATATTCCTGTTATATCGACTACTACCTTCATCAATGCGTGTCCTGTTATGGTGACTGTGGCGTCGAGGACACTATGTTTTTCGAACTTTATGACTGGTTTTCGTTTTTGTCATCTCACGTTACTAAAAATGAAATCTAACTAAAGCACTCAAAACAACTCAAATTACACTTCAAATAAATTACGAAGAGTCAAGGTACCTAATTTACACGAGAAATGAACAAAAAAATGCTGTTATGACATTTATTTACGTATAAAATTCGGTCACGCTGTCGCGACCGTGGCGTGCTGGGCACAATTTGGTTTGTCGTCTATACACGACTGTGGCGGTCAAAAGGCAAACCTTTTGACCGCCACGTCAAAAAAGACAAAGCGTGCCCCCAGCGCCAAGCTATGAATTCATCCTTTAATACCTACAAAATAGTAGTGAGTTCGAAATTATATCGATAAAGCACTAACTATTTATTTTTTAACCAACAGTATGTTTTTAATAAAAAGTCTATACCGGAAAAATTAAATACAGGAGTTTTATTTCATCCCGCTTTGTCCTTTAGGACAGAAATCATAATGATATGTGTCACAGTTTCGGGGTTGAATCCACAATTCAAAACAAAAATCGATAAAACCAAGTCAATACCATCACAGCACTATGTTCAATCTTGACGTACTTTCTTGTCATCTTATGGTGACAGGGGGCGTTGCTGGCACGGCTTTTTTAATTTGCTCGCCTCTGCACTAGAGGTGCGCAACCGATATTTTTTAATAATATCGAAATAATAATAGGTACCTATTTAGTTCTAATAGTTTCGTATTTTTCGTTAGTTTAGTTTCACTGATATTCTGTTTCATACTGTGGAAAAACTTTTGTAAATTTTATATGAGAAAGATTGCAATATTACTATTTGATGATAATGCAATAAATAAAATGAGACATGAACCATCGGTTTTTTGTAATCGTATTTTTTATCACAAAATAATGTATAACAGGTAAAAATCTATTAAACGGGTTTGTATTTTTTGGCCGGACTAACTTCCGCCATTTTGACTTTTTTTCAAAGTAATAAAGCGCATATGATCTTTAGTAGAGCTAGAAGGTTAAGGTGGAACCGTCAGGGTAGCCCGCGAAATTAAATTTTTCTTAGGTTTTTTGCAATTTGCAGGCCAGTGCTAGGTTGTATGTTGATTAAAATATTATTCGCGGCTGGAAGACCGTATGTACCTAGCTACAGAATTAAAATCATCAAAATCATCAATAAAACCCTCCAAGTTCATAAAGGTCGAGGAATGACTTTCAAGGTCAAAGTCATTCCTCGACCTTTACTTTTACTTTGATAGCTCATATCTCGGAAACGAACTCGGAACTTTAGAACTTTTTGTCTCATACACAACTTGTTTGTATTGATTCCAGCTATCGATTAATATAGGTCTTATGCGTGGCCGCTACATTGAAAAAAATATTTAATGGCGGAAGCTAATCCGGCCACCACTCATATTCACTTCACTTCACTACTCATATTATAGTCATCCATTATTAATAATATTTAATAACAGTAAACAAACTACTCTATTCAAAACGTTTCCGCGTATGACGCCATGTGACTGTCAAGCATAGACGACTGTGGCGTTCCCAGCACTGACAATACAACAGTGTGATAGAGATGGCCATTACAGTCATTACCTACTTATTAATCGATAATGAACTAACACAGAGTGCATAGTTCAGTATTATATAATTTTCTTGATTTCTCGAACGTAAAAAAGTAAATTAAATATAACGTAAGTTGCCGTCGAGGTCGATATTCTATTATAAATACCTATATCTACACTACCTATTTAGTGTTGGAAGATGGGTAGGACTTTACGTAGTGCAGAGCGGAATTTAGTACTCAAAGGGTTGGAATTTAAAACGAGTCGCCTGAATTTGAGGATATTGGTGGTGTAGGGGGCTTAAGGGAGTTAGTCTTAATCCCCCCAAAATAATTTTGGCTGCCGGAGTTGCGTCTAAATATTTTTAAACAATTTCCAAAAATTCTTAAATACGAATAATTACATATATTTTATATAATATTATGTTTTATAGGAAATGTATAAGAAGAGAACATAAAGCTTAGGTAATAATTAATAGCAATGTATTACTCCGAGTTGGCACAATCCGACTTCATTGGGTTAGGTTAGATGGCTAAAGGCGGGAGCGCAGCGCAGCGAAGCTCCCGCCTTAGCCATCGTGGTTATTTTTTTTTAACCACCCAGAAATAGGAGCCCCGCCTATCGGGGCTCCGTCGGCTCATAATTGAAGCCAGTTTTTATATTTTTTTTTTTTGTTACAATTTTTATACAATTTTTTGTACAAATTTCTGTTTTTTATTTTTTCTAAGGAAACTAAGTATTTCCGGCGGGTGAAAATGGCGAGGGGGGGATCCGACCCCTCCCCCCCTCTCCCCCCAACCATTCACTAACCCTTAAAATGGCGACGTATTTCGAAATTTTTACCCAAAGTAATACAAGACATGACATCCTTCGAAGAAGATCCACAACCTAGTACTTTAGCTTCAGTTATCAAGTATCAGGTACCACGGACACTATCAAGCTCTCGACACCTGGGAAAAAGCGTAAAAAATACAAAAAGAAAATAGATCTAGATAATTTTAATTTATGCGCGATACGCTCTTTGGTTGAAAGTTTTTATACCGCAAGAAAAGAAATACCTACTTAGAAGATTCTGGGAATAGCCAAACAGAAGCTCAATTTTCCCGACGCCCTGAGAAACATTCTTATACTTTGGGGTACAGGTTTAAAAAATGTAAACGTAAAAGTGATTTTTTAGTGCAAAGACCTGAAATTGCAGCCTGGAGAGCAAAAGAGCGATAGCGTAACGTTGTCTGGTGTTGAGGCTGTTCCAGAATAGTTTCGCCACTTTCTCTCTACTTTTTTTGTGTTTTGTTTTTACCCTATAAAGTATAGATTGACCTAATAATAAAAGGGTAAAAAAATAGATAAACAATTTATACTTCTCGAATTTTTTGCTATCTCTCCAGTTTGCATGACGTCATTGAGCCAGGTTCGCAGATATTTCCGACGGCTTATAGGTACCTACCTAATTAACAAGAGAAATGAACAAAAATTTTTTGTTTTATGACATTTATTTACGTATAAAATTCGGTCACGCTGTCGCGACCGTGGCGTGCTGAGCACATTTTGGTTTGTCGTCTTTACACGACTGTGGCGGTCAAAAGACAACTGAAAGGAAGAAATTCGAAATTTTTCCGCTGCGACTACGCACACATTATAGTATCATCTAATAATCTTGTGGATTACAGTCGATCTAGCTTGGACGGGTTAGTATGCATGTGTACTCGTTACCTCAAAATTAAATAAAACCAAAATTAGTAAAGGCATTTCAATATTTATTTCGTATTATGACATTTTACAATATTAAGATGGAAGTAATGGACTCCCTCTGATGCGGGAAGGACGGCGTCTGTGTTACATCATATGTCTATGAAACGCAAATAGTTAAAAGTTGTCGTACAAATTTTCCTGCTGCTCTATCTCCGCTGAGCGCTTTAGGACGAATTTCACTAATTAAACTGAACGCGATCATGAAGTCTAAACCACGCTCAAGAGCTGTAAGTGTGAATATTCCACAATGATGACACTGACAGCTTTTAAACGCCGGCGCCGTTTAAATGTGCTGATTGCGTTTAATTTCATAGATGAAATTCCACCTTAGACGACCGACACGACCGTTTGGATGTTCTTCATACTTAATGACTTGACGTGATAACGTCGTGCTCACAGCAGTAGAGTAAGAGCAACGACAGTTCCGACAGAGAATGAATATAATAATATACATCATATACGTAAACATTCTTTTCTTAGAAAAATCTGTCTTATTATAACTTTTTTATTCAAAAAGAACAATGGCCAATCTCACACCTTGCTTGGACTAGAAAAGTCTTATAAAAGGTAGCTGGATAATACTTCGTGCGGCATTCAATATATTTTAAATAGTATGGAGTAATTATCGAAAAAGTTAATTTGTGCGAAAAAAAATATCTTTAGCGTTCTCACCGGGATTATCTTTATTTAGTATCTTTTATCTTTCAAATATAAAACAGTTTTTTGAAAAAATCTCGTTGGAGTATTATTTTAAAGTACTAGATTTTCGCTTATTAAAATTTGCACGAAAACATGAAAATCTTTTGCATACTTGTCAAAAACAGAGGCTTTGTAATTTGATATATTTATGTCGGTACTGGTTTTTAAAAGTACATTATTTTATTCTCAAATTAGCCTAATTAAAATTATTACATGGAACTCAACAAAAAACACGAAAATGTTTATTAAATGTGCCGACATGTTACGACAATGTAACATGGGACAGGAAAATTATGACGTGAGACTTAACATAACTGGCGAAATGTGATTATACTTTCAGTAAACTTCTGCCCAAGCCTTCGGGGAAGCAAGGCGTGATGGTGTATTATGTTAAACTCCTTACTTATCAGTTGCATAAAAATTCTGCCAGTGACTTTCTTATTTAAATAATAACATGAGTTGAACGGTTGGCATTGCCTGCGATTTAATTTAATTTTAGAAATAAAATCAATTACAAGTTTATAAAAAGACTGGCACACCTAGAAACAAAAACTACGAATGCGTTCAGACAACAAAATATTATCCTGCCTTTTGACAAGCAGAAGTTGTATTTTTGAATTCTTAACAACTGTAACGTAGGTACTTTTAGTAGGTAATAGTCTCATCTCGGCTAAAAATTCTGTTTTTTTCTAGTCCAAAATGACCACTGTTCTTTAAAGAGCCTTAATATAGAACGGGTGTCTGAGCTTGTCTTACTGGCACTGGTAAGACACAAACGTGCAGCTTACAATGTTGAAGCATATTAGTCTTTAGTTACAAAGTATCACCTTTCGTGAACCAACACGGCAATATTGTTACATCGGGCCAAACAATGGGTGCCTCTGCCTAGACCATCACATCCAATAAGCTCCCAGCGTCCTATTACAAAAAGCGATCTAACTTCAGTCCGAGCCTAAACCATCGAGCCAGTTTTTGTATTTCGAACTTTATGCTTACTATAGTAAAGTTCTTAATACAAAATTGACAATCTAAGACCGGACTAAGATGTAAGTTTTGTAAAAGGAACTGCATTCCGATTTCTGTTAGGTTCTTATTTCAAAAACACGCTCGATGGCTTAAACCAGGTCTAAAGAAAAACCTTGTTTTGTAATAAGAAGCCCAGTGTTATAATAATGGTGGTAAAGGTAGGCCAAAATCCGTTATGTGTCTGCAAAAAAAAAAAACTAATTGAAAAATCTTTAATTGATTCACAAAAATTTTGCACCTGTTCCTTTTGTACCAAAAGTGGGTAATTAGGAGGGATTTAAGAAAAAACATCCCCTGAAAGGGTTAATTTAATTAGGGGATGAAAGTTTGTCAATTTATAACGTGATGATATTATCGTGGACGTCCACGTTTATAAAATGTATGATAATACGTGCGCGTTATAACGTTATCGTAGACGGAAGGGAACCCCCGCATAAAGTGTTAGCGAAAAGCCGTTCGGCGTTTTTGGCTGAAATTTTGCTACAATATAGCCTATAACATCCCGATTGAAAGTAAATAAAGGCGCAAAAAAGAAATAATGGCTGGTTTTAGAGATATAGGCAATTTTATGTTAAAGTCAGAAATATGGTCTTATAAAATTATGTATTTAAACCATTCCGATATCCTACAGACAACCTTTACAAGATTAGTAATCTACTTACTGTTAGGAAATTATACATTTTGAACATAACTATACATTTGCACAAGAGCATAGACATAACTATACATTTGTAAAGATATTGTGGCCCATTCCACTCGGGTCCGTACGGTTTACGCCAAGTGCAGTATAATAATCAACTTACATTTATAATGAATTAAATTAAAAATATATATATATTCACATACCATAAACTGTGACAAATAAGTATACAGAATGGTAAATAAACTTGAAGTACAATTATAATGATTGGGTACAAAAGGAAGGTAGTGAGGTCGAAAGTCCAATAGGAATAGGTACCCTGCCCCCCAAACTAGGAATATCCTGTATCTTGGGCGGGAGTGTCTTCGCATAACAATAAGGTCGAGCGATTTATGTGAGCATACAAGTAGTGTTTTTTTTTTAAATTTAGATAACTGTCAAAGATAAGTAAGTTTATGTACTAGAGAAAAATTAAACCTCAAATATTTACCCCATGCTACGGTAACAATGTAAAAATACTATAAGGGAATGGTTAAAATCACAAACGTATGACGAAATTGAATTTATACTAACCAGAATATGCTAATGAATGACCTGTACCCAATCAGAACATACATCAGTTAATCAATCATTAACATACACATACTCACACCCACACACCAACAATTCCACCCCCCAAACAAATACATACACACACACAAACTAATACTACACATACCTGTACAAGTGTACATGCTACAAACATAATTTAATTTTGTTAACATCCTAGTAAAAAAATTTGATAGTAACCATGGGAAGTTGCGAGGTAACCCCATCACAAGCACCCTTATAACTGCCGGGGCTGCCTCAATTTTGTGCTGTACACAGCACAAAATTGAGGCAGTAAAAATCAAGCAAGCACACAGGCAGGCAGTAAGTATCAATAGTATGAGAAACAATAAATTTTTTTTTTTTTTTTATAAATAAAAGGCAGTCACATCAATCACTACAAGTTTCAATTCAAAAACGTATTCCTACGTCTGTTTACCCATACAGGAGGAATAAGAGGGGGAAGGTATAGATGTTTTACACATATTTCGCAGTAGACAAGGTCATCCGGCCGATTTTGCTGAAACTTTGGGACCTTGTATTTAAAAGTTTTTTTTTCATAGGGTATACAGAATATAATACTTACAAAAAAAAAAAGAATACCAATGCAATATAAAACGAAGTCGCTTTTTGTGTCTGTCTGTGTGAGCTGTGGCTGCAATGGATTCCACTATACTTTTATAGAATCTATTTCGGAAGGTTTATGTACCTACAATAGGTACAATCATTTAACTTAGATGTGGGGTGTAAAATGACCCATCCAATAGCCGTTATCTATGCTTTTTGAAGTCGGTTGTTTATTTAATAAAATAGTTTTTTTATTTTTACTTTTTAGTTGTTCTGTTACCTACCCCACACCAATTCGAAAACGATCGTCTTACATGTCCACGTAAGTTTGAAGGCGGTGTTTTTTTTACTTGTAAAAATAATTTATTGTTGACTTTTTTTAACCTCTCGACTGATTTTGATAAAATTTAAACGGGACCACCTGGAAAGTATACAATTTGAAACAAAATAATAACTTTCCAAATCGATCCAGGCGTCTTCCGAGTAATCGGTGAACATAAATAAAATATTTAAAAAAAACCGACGAATTGAGGACCTCCTCCTTTTATGTCTTATATGATTGCTGGGAAACAACTTTTGTTGTAAAAAATCGCTGTTTACGGGAGCGCGCCTTTGCATGTACCCAAAAGCACAATGTAATGCACGCGTAACATTGTGCTTTTGGGTGTATGCACCAACGGTACAGGAAGATCAGTTACGTTACTTTAAACTTAGTTTTCGGTTCGAAACAAAGTAAAAAAAAAGTTGGAACTTTGACATACAATATTTCTGTAACCAGAAGGTTCCCAGGCACCAGAACAAAAAATCACAATCGCGGGGAGTACAGGTTACTCACGGCTTCGTTAAGCATCTCCTAACACCCGTTATAGCTCAGATATCTCGATGTTGTGACATGTCGACACATCAGTATATTGCACTGGTGCGAAAAGCAGGGACGGGTCCCAAGCCTAATGTAAAACTAGAATAAAGGCATCAAAACATTCCTCCCTATCACTGTTGACTGGTAAGGCAACCATATGACCAAATAACGACTTGCCACGTTAAATGCTTTGACCAAGGTAAAAATCACCACTTGAGCCCCAGGAAGTGTCTTGCTTGGCACTTGATGAGCCCTCGACATAGTTTTTATATGAACGCCACTTGAGGTTCTACGCTGCAGCAGGGTAGTCCCGTTCTTCTCCTAAAATTGTTTGTCCGAAAATCATTATCCATAACACGTTTGCTAAACTTCAGTAACCATACAAAAATTCGATTTTTTTTTTACATAATTATCCTTAGTTCTAAAACTATTCTGTCATAATATCGAGTTATAATTGAATCTCCTAATTTTGCATGAAATAAAGTCATAAGTCCTATGTATTATATTGTATAATGTGTATTACTCCGAATGTTCATTTATAACAAAATTGTTTAAAACCCCATGATCACAATCAACTGCTTTATGAGTGTATAATACACCCAGCGCCACATTAAATAATTTGAATTTAGTACCTACTTATAGCTTTTATTGAAAATAGTTGTATGTCTTTTATATAGTATTATTGATTGTAATATTTATGACAAATAATTTTATGGCATGTGATGTTATGTGACATTAAGTTCGAGCAAGTTATCATTCGGACAAACGATGATTAGGAGAAAAAAAAATTAAATAAAAATAATAATTAATTTAAAAAAAACTTTAGATTATGGATAAAAAGTTAGGGAACACAATAGAGAACCCTGCAGCAGTGATGGCGGTAGCTCAGCACGCTGAACTACATTAGATGCAGCATTCTTAGCAATGGATACGTATAATTTTATTTTATTTAAATGTTTTCATATACCAAAACAATTGCCGTTACATGAGAGCAAGTGTCAAGAGTTCTTGCTGCAGCTTTTCAAGTGCAATAATAGTGTAACATTGATTGAATGCCAACTGATTGAATTCAATTTAGTGGTGAAATGGTATGTGATCGGAATCAACCCCGCATACCCTGAAAATCATTATCCAACTCATTTATGAGATGAGAACGCTTATTATTAGCGTCATTACCCATTTACACGATTAGAAAAGTATGGTCCATGACATAGCCACTAAGGGCAACTATAACAACGAAGGAAGAGTTTTATTTATTATGAAAGCTATTGCTTTCATAATAAATAAAACTACGTACGAGTACGTGATTCATAGCCTTGTGGCAGTAGTATTCTACCTACTGCTATGAATCACGTACTCTTTTCGAAATCCAAATAAGTGCACTCGTTTTGTGCACGTTTGGTTCCCGAGGAGTGGGATTATATTATGAATGGTTTGCAAAAACTGTTACATGTATGTCTATATTATATTCGTGTCTTGTAATTTCTTCAAAGCCTATAATTTTCGCGGACACAATGTACCATCAAAGATTGTCTTGAATAAATTTGGCTTTGCAATTACTACAGTAGTAATTGTGAAACTTGTACCTAGTCTTGATTTATAATTAAATAAAACCCGCAACAGTTTGTCACTTGACCTTGTCGTGGCTTGCACAGAAAGCACCAAAAGTATTTCTTGTTTACGTAGCGAAATCAGCCTTATACTGGAATAGGACCACAGTGATTATTTTAAATCAACGATAACGACGTAATAGAAAGCGATTGTCGCGTGAATACGTGATCGCTGTTCGTACGAACCCGAACAACGATAGCCCGAGGTGGAGAAACGCCTAGTGCATCGACACTTTTACATACATAAGTCGGCACGTTATTTGTATGTGTCCTGTTGTTCAAATGTGTAGGACTACTGAAATTATTTCTAAAGTTTTAGCAAAATCGGCCGGATGACTTGTCCACTATGCGAAATGTGTGTAATATCTAATGTATAATAAATAATAATATAATATACATCTCTGCCCATCCCTTCAGTGTATATAGACAAAGAATTTATATGAATTGGTTCTTGTGATCGATGTGATTGTTTTTTGTAAACAAAAAGAGATCTTAAATAAATCATATAATATATACGTGATATATAATATATATGATATATATATATACGTGTATATATATATATCACAAGATATTTTAGCAGTAACTATAACATAAAATCATATTCCAAACTTGAACCATAAAAATTGCTATATTTCTAAAACTGGCCATTTTTTTGCGCCCCATAGACTTTCAATAAGCATGTTACAGGCTATATTGTTTCAAACTTCCAGCCAAATTGGCCGAACGAATTTTTCCTTAGATATTACTTCCCCGTGTTGTCGTTATGCCGTGACGTGAACGTGGACGTCCACCATAATACTGTCACGTTAGAAACGATAAATGCGCACATTAAGTATCTCATGTTAAATTGTAAAATTCAAGAAAACTTAGGCGCTATGTTAGGGTTCGTTGGGATAACATCACGGTTGACTGAGTGAGTATTTTGTATAGCAGCGTTGCCGAGAAACGACAAAATTGACAGATGTAGACAAATCTTTTCAACGCGAGAGTGAGTAATTATCGCGAGGCTTATGTTGCTCATGTTGCTTGCAGCATACATAGCATAATAATATCTGGCATTTGCGATCCATTAATGAAGTTTCGTTGACCTAAATCGTTATATAATTGATGTACTTATACAAAATATTGCAACACATTTTATCGGGCATCGGCCTTAGCGGACCCCGTCATTGATGCTGACATCTCTTTGAGGCGCGCGTGGAACAAAACGCGCCGTCGACCCCGGGCCTGGTCCTTATCGAACGGCGAGCTGCCCATTGCTAGCCGTTCACAAGCCCGCGCCTACGGTGGCCGGGAATCGGCCTGCGATTCCTGACGCCCAGGGCGTCTCCTGCGGCGGCTAGGGGCGTGAGGGCGCGAATTTTGCCTCTCCCTCACGCGTTCCGCCTCCTCCTTCGCAAACATTACTGCTTCGCAGAAGGAGGCTTGGACCAGGGCCGGACGCGAGAGATCGCTACCGCCAATCACCTCCACGAGGACACGGCGGTGCTCCGCCCAAGCCGGGCAGACCTCCACCGTATGCTCCACCGTGTCCTCCGGGCGATCCACACAATGGTGACACCCGGGCGTTTCCTCCCGCCTTATCCGGAACAGGAACCTCCCGAAACGTGTCCGGTGAGGAGCTGCGTCAGGCGGAAGGTGAGGACGCCGTGGCGCCTCTCTAGCCACCCCTCAAAGAGGGGACTTAACGCCGCAAATGTGGCGTGCCCAGCGCTGGGTTGCGACAATCGCACTCTCCATGCCGCCCTGAGATCCCGTCGGAGCTCTGTCCGCTGTACCGTGTTTTCTCGCGGCTCGTATACGGGGCCTGACAACGAGTAGACGACTCCAAAACATTTAATTTGGAATTTTTATGATAAGCATATTAAAGGCGAATAATAAAATAAGTTGACACGTGTTGTTTTTTTTATGATAAGCATAGTCAGGGCGAATAATAAAATAAGTTGACATATGTGTTGTTTTTTTTCGCATTAATTGACTTAATAATACTAGGAAAACAAATCTTCATTTTTAAAGCTTGGAAGGGTGAACGTTTTGTTGTAGCTATTGTTACGAATGCGGAAGAAGTCTCTGTTACAAACCTTTCGTGAACCAAAATGGCAATGTTCGTAAATCGGGCCAAACAATGGGTGCCCAGACCAGCATAGCCACCCATGTTAGGAGAATGGTGGAAACAGTAGGCCCAAATCCGTTATACATCTGGAAAACAAATTTGAGGGATTTGACCTGCAGTGGGACCACATTGGCTTATGCGGAGAAGACAATAAATTAAAACTGTGACAAAACTAATGCATAGAAGTGTATAAGAACTATAAAATAAATACCTACTAACATTGAAATCAGCAAAGTGTTTTTTCGAACTAAATGGTTGTGATGGGCAGACTATGGATTTTGCCAATCTTTAACTGGCTATAAGTGACTAAACTATTGGATCTATTTGATTGAATTTTTGTATGCAGACTGGGAACGTCATTAGATATACGCAGCTTAATTTATTGTCGTATTGTCGTCTCCGCCTTGTAAAAAAATTGTAATTATACAGTATATACATAGTTCTCCACAA
This sequence comes from Brachylomia viminalis, assembly GCA_937001585.2. Lineage (NCBI taxonomy): Eukaryota > Metazoa > Arthropoda > Insecta > Lepidoptera > Noctuidae > Brachylomia > Brachylomia viminalis. Next base: position 12,263,207 of record OW443298.2, on the reverse strand, counting down.
AATAAGTTACAACATTTTTTGGACTATACAGGTTTGATTTTGAGACGGTGCAATAAAGGCAGGTACCTTACCTGTTATAGCTACAGGAACACGTTCTTAGGAGGCTGTCCATAATTTTTTGGATGATTGCTAATTGCTTTACAGATTTCGGCAAAAAATCCTCAGGTAGAAAAAGGAGATGTATATCAACGGTAGAACAATTTTAACGTAATTTTAAATACTGATCGTCGTATTTTATGTTAGTTTAAAATAGGTCCAAATTTCTCTTGTTGAATTGGCTATTCATATTGTAAATTATAATAGCAGTCGACACTTTTTCGCGGATTTTAGGTTGCTGGTGGCTGTGTCATCTACTATTCGTCTCATTTTGAACTCAGTTGGCCGTGAAGAGTATTTATTAACTTAGTGATTGACATTTTTCTAGTAGACATTGATAATTTTTTAAATATCTGTGAATGCAGTTTGCAATAGGGGGGAATTACTTGCATATAATTCTAAACATTATCAAAATTTAAGGACAGTCTCCCAACGTTTTACTATAGCTAAAATAATCCCCGTTTTAAAAATCTACTCTGTACTATCACCGTTTGCAAATTAGAAAGAGCCAGTATTTTTTTTTCAGAAGGGTAAACAATATGTTTTTATACCATTCCCCCTCTAAAAAGCTTATTTTATTCACTGAAAACAGTGAATAAAAAGCACTTTTACTCACTGTTATATCGCTACACAAGTTGACTATCATAATAATAATAAGAAAATTACTCTTAATTTTAGTAATTGTTCCAATTTTAATGTGCATTTTAATTAATTTAAGCTTCCTTTTTCTTTATTAAATGTTTATTTTCGCTTAAATCTTTCTTTTTCTCGTAGTCATGGTATAAAGTATAGTATGCAACTCTTGAATAAAACGGATTTATATCGAGGGCCATGAATCACTCGCGTCGCTCAGGATTCTAATACTTGAATCACTCGCTACGCTCGTGATTCAATCATCATGAATCACTCCCTACGGTCGTGATTCAGTCGTTAGAATCCTTCACTAACTCGATTCATCTATGGCCCTCGCTTTAAATCCGTCCTTTATTCACTAATTGCATAATATACTATTATATTGTTATAATTTTTTATGTATATTATTATTCGTTCGGGACTATGCACACGTTTTTTTACGGGCGTAGACGCGCTGCCAATGCAACTGGCGCTGTTTTTTCAAGGCAGAAGAGGCACCGTCGAAGTATAGACGACGCGCGTTACATGGAATCCACGTATATAAAATGTGCATAGGCCCGCTCCCTAGTCAGTTAGGTCGATGTGAGAAAGGACGTTATGGTACCAATTTAGATGTTGGAACTTTTGCAGCACTTTGCACGATAAGATTTCCAGGAGTTCCTACAGGTATCATGAAACAGAAGGACGCCGCTAATCCCGAAGCAATATTATACCACAGTGGATTTTGATCTATATTTTGCGCCTGAAACAAAACTTACAAGAATGAACAAAAAATCATAAGTTTGAATAGACAATTTCTCTATAGCATGTCGTCTTGCATCCGATTCCCAGTTAGGGCAAAGTTTTTTCATAAGAATGGAGATTGGGTGGGACCGGCTCCAATGAAGGAGACCCAGATTTTCATGAAGCTTATTGAAAAAGTTTTTTTATGGAATATTATTATTCCTGAACAAATGGTATGGATCCATTAAATTGAAATCGATAAAACATTTTTATAACGATTTCCTGTATCTTCGATAATTTGATTTGATTGTGGTATCTAGGTACACACTGAAATTGTAATAGTAGTTTTCCCGCAGCAGAACGATTTGCCCTCAGTAGTCCTATCGAATAACTTAAAAATAATGTTTTTGTTTTCAAACAATAATAAAAACTATTTTACAAAAAAATACAACCGACTTCCAAAAAAAAAAACACTGCAAAGTGAAAAATAACTTTAATTTCGGAAGTCGGTGTCTTTGGAGCTGTATTTTATTTAGTTTTATACATCGACTTCCAAAATTAAAGTAATTTTTCTTTTTGTAGTGTTTTTTTATGGACGTCCGTTGTTTTTTTTTTTTTTTGTAAAAAAGTTTTTTTATTTTTCAGTTTTTAGTTATGATACCTACCCCACACCAATTCGACAACGATCGTCTTACACGTTCACGGCCGTTTGAAGGCGGTTTCTTTATATTTAAAAAAAATAAATGTTGATTTTTTAAACCGCTCGACCGGTTTCTATAAAATTTAAATACCTAGGACCACCTGGGAAGTATACCCTTTGAAATAAAAAATATTTTCCAAATCGGTTCAGGCGTCTTCGAGTAATCGGTTCCAATAAGGATACGATTGGAAGTAGAATTAAAGATGCAAATGGCTGGGTACCGATTACTCCTACTGCTGCAACATTTCAGGCAACTAAAGGATACGGAGATGTCGAGGGCCAAATACCTTTTATTTTAAGTTGGGCAGTTACCGTTCACAAGTTACAGGGAATAACACTAGAAAAAGCTGTTGTAGATCTAGGCAAAAAAGTAGGTGTATGTTGCTCTGAGTCGTGTTAAAACCTTGGAAGGAATAGCGTTGTATGACTTAGATTCAAACTAATTATTGAGTAGGCCAACGAAAAAAGAGCATTGCTAGAGATGACGCAATTACGCACCTTAAATTCAGTGTCAAATTGACGCATCAGCATGCCTAGTAGGTAGTGGTATTCCTATGTAAAATTTCAATCTTAAATAGGTATTATTTTTGTACGAACTGAACATTTTGGCATATTGAACCGTATGAAGTAAGCCCAACAAAAGGCAACTGCTGTAAATCGTTGAAGAATTCCCTCGTCTGTCTATGGTCTCCATCATCAGACCTGTAATGGCACTTATAGCCAGTGGTTGGAATAGGTAGAGCTAAAATACGCAAAGTTCGAAAAAGAACAGAGAAGATGCCTTACGACAAAAAAATGTCCCGGGTTTCGGAACATTACTTAAGTACAACTAAAATTAATAAAGTAAAACAACTATTGTATTAATTTCCTGTTTCTGTTGTAAAAAATATATATATGCCCGATTTTTATTATTTAAAAAAAAACATTTTAAAACGAAAATGAATTCAATTAGTTTACTGCATTAATAACATTAATATTAAATGTACCTACTTAAGTGATGTCCCGAAACTCAGAACAAATATATCGAAAAAAAAAATGTCGTAAGGAAGTCTCCAGTTTTTTTGTCTCTGTTCTTTGAACTTTAGGTATATCAGCTCGACCTATTCCGATCACTGCTTATAACGCATATGGGTGTAAAGTTCGATGAGAACTTACATAAAAAAACATACAAATTAGTCAAGCCCAAACACCAGGTTATTGCTGTAAATCGATGAGTTCCTTCGACTGTCTTTCGGCTTAATCATCAGCTTGACTCCAGACCTTCATTAAATAGTAGTGCTTTAAAATACTGAATGAAAAAAAAATAACAAACGTATTAGTCGCCACTACGATATTCGAAGGTTCCCCTCAATTTCTCTGGGATGCCATCATCAAATACGGGTTGGTTCCTTATTATGGTACCACCACCCTTGGGATATCTCCTTTCCAACAAAAAAAGAATTATCAAAATCTGTTCATAAACGGCAAAGTTATCCGCGAACACACATAAAAAAAAAATATACGGTTGAATTGAGAAACCTCCTTTTTTGAAGTCGGTTAAAAATATGCATCAACTCTCATGAAAATCAATAGTAATCCACTAGCAACTAGGTACTACCCGAACCGCACGAGCCACCGCGCGCTGCCGACATGCGACATAGTGAAAAGCGATTCGTAAATGTTCAGAGCAAAATAAGCTATCGGTGCCCGTGGACAATCTGCACTACCAGCATGACAGCCTGACAGGTGACACTAAGTATTGTGTTTCGTTAACTCAGGAGCAGGTCAGGGGCAGGGTCAGCTGTAACACGAGGGTCAACGACCGCGCGCTGCTGGCACCAACATCGCGCAGTCGGCCGTTCACGCTGTGTTACTATTGGTTCCAGGTAGCTTTCGAGTTTTGTATATCAGAATTGTATTATTTTATCTGCCATTTTTTATAAATATTTTTTTTTTAATTGTAAACCTGCCATTTTTTTATCCTTTTTTTATTGTTTTTATAAATCTGTTATACTACGAAGACAAAATCATTTCGCTGCAGCACAACAACCATTTATATTTCAGCGTGTACCTATATAGCTTCTTACATAGACCAGAGGTTATACATCGGCACCTGATCTTCTTTCTTAGTAGCAGCAGTATTCGGTTTGTGCGACAAAAGTATTTGTATTTTCTTCTTTTTTTTCTTTTTTTTTTAAAAACGTTGCCCCACACTAGGAATTTCTCTTGTATTGTGGGTGCGTTTACAAACATTTAAAGTCGCATACACAAACAGCCAGACCCGGATCAACTACTTGTAGGTCATACAAATATTAGCTCCGTGCGGGAATCGAACCCGCGACACGCAGCGCAGCAGTCAATCACTAAACCACTGCGCCAACCGTGCCGTCAAAATTTTGTATAGTATTTATATTTGTATTATGTATCGACCAAAAACTTAGTAATCGATACGAACAAGCTGCATGCCAGTAGATTTTCTAATAACCCTACCTAAATTGCAGCCCCCAAATCTATGGGGGAGGAGCGGTGTGACAATATGTACGAAAAATCTTAATGCGGAATCCAATGACCTTAAAAGTCGGTGCTAATTATAATAAGGGCGGTCGCCCACGACAACTTTTTGCAGTGATTTTGTAGCGAGTTTCGTACATGCGCGTCTGTATCGCTACTTTTGGCAGTTTGTTTGTCGCATTTGGAACGCGCGATCTAAAAATATATAAATATAATCTAATGAATATCTATTAACTCTTGACTACAGTGAACCAGAAGACCTATTAAAATCGCAATACACGTGACCAATACAATGACCACTATATACATTCTGGGCCTCGAACACACACACACCCCCACCCACACACACACACACACACACACACCACACGCACTCACCACACCTTTTTCATAGACACGTACTTTACTACTTAATTACTTACTTATTGTACTACTTGCCTACTTATAATATTTGTATAATGGACGGATGGATGGCCCCTGTAACACAGGTCCCACCTAGCATGGGGGTCATTGATCAAATCTCTGTGCACTTGTAAGTTCCACGTTGTAAATGCTGCGCATACTAATTGTACTGTACTTTTTTGGAAAAAATATATATATATATATATATATATTGATGCGATTCAGTGGCAATTAAATCGCATATTATCTATTCAGCGTCGCCTCTGTATCGATGCAAATGCGCGACTGCATTGATTCAGCATTGCTACTAAAGCGTGACTATCAAAGTTGACTTGACGGAGTGCTGAATCGCGGCTGTATCGCGACAGTAGGGATGCAGAATCATAGTTATGTGGGCGACTGGTATACATCCAGCGACAGCATCGTGCCTTTATCAAGGTCTTTTTGCGATGGTATCACTACTGAATCGCTGCAAAAAGTCGACGTGACCAACCGCCCTAAGGATTGTCATAGGTGTTTCAAAACTACCTACTAAGAACTGAAATCAGGGTGATCAGATGCAATCTCAAAGCATAAGAGTACGCTCATATATGTATATTAGTGACATTCAGCAAGCTAACAGTCTACACAAGTTTCGTTGCTGTGGCTCATAGTTATTTCCATACAGTCATTACTCAATATTAACAAATTGATTAATAAAAACAGTTCGCTAAGAATATTTGCGACGTTGCCAACTTTTAGAATGCACGCTCCTATACATGCATTGATTTATGACTAACGTAACAGTGCCGTTTCCATTTTTTTTAGTGTTCATTTTCGGACCGTCAACACACTCACCTACACATTGAAAATAAAGTTGGCTAAATTTCCATTGCCGCGGAACAGACGGGATGCGAATTTTTGTGACGAAATGTTACAAAGCTTAATGAACTTAGTTGTGTAATGTAATGCAAAGGACAATGCCAGGAATAGGCTCGAATCATCTAGCGTCCGACAGACTTTCTACAATAATGATAATTCATAACAGAAAACAGTAACAATTATACCTTATAAATAAAATATGTAGAAGTACACCGTTGAAAAGTCATTTAAAATAATTATTCAATTGACCAATACATTTTATAGCTACAATTTCAATTAGAAATGTTGCCAATACCAAAATAAAATATCGATACAAAGTTGCACTTGCAAATCGATTACATTATTATCAGTATGAAGATAAGTGAATTTATTACTAACATAAGTCATAACTCGTACTTCTTATATCTAATATTATAATCGCGCTTTGTTATATTTTAGAACAGACTTATTTTATAATAATGTAATAATTATGTGAAAGTAATTTAATTTGATTATTATCGATTCCGTTCAGAATAGTTTATTCCTAATAATGTTATTATAGTGCTGGCAGCACTTCGCTCACTTAGTATTTAAGTGACCGAATTAAAAAAAACTAGATTTTTGGAAAATCGCAAAAAAATACGTTTTGCAATTAGGACTGTTTATTTGGACATAAATGTTACAAAATGTTAGATGCCTATTTCACTTTAATTTACTTTTACGAGTTACTTAGAGAATGCCACAGACGGCGTTGAATTAAAGACGACAGTGTATCTAAATTATCTAGGACTGATTTTGATTTCGACTTGCTGTGTAAATACCTAAGTAATTGTATTTGTTATTGATATAAAGTTTTATTATTTTTTTTTTACTTCTCCCGCGTATTATCATCACGAGCGACGAAGCGTTCCCGTGTTTTTTTTGAGTTTTGTGTTGTTTATTGCCGTGTTCCGGACTCCGATTTTTCTACCACTTACGGCGCCGAGGTACTGAACCTGTATTACTTGCTGACCCGGCTCGCTCAACCGACCATCTGAACCTACCTACTAAATTGTTAAAATGTATACATGTGCTTTTTTTCATACCTTCGTAAATAATAAAAGTATGTTATATTTTTACTATGAAAACGTATCTATATGTGAGGATAATGTGCCAAAAGTCATTAATTTAATTAATTATTTAATAGTTTATGTCATGTTATCGTTAAAATGAGAAGTATTAAGTGGTCAACTTTAAAGAACTATAACTTTTTTTGGTGTACTTCTAATAGAAAACTAATTATACTAACAAATTCTGTAATTATTTTCCTTCTTTATGACATATAGCTTATCTTTGTCGGTTCTGGCCGAGTTTTGTAGGGAACCTTGGCATTCCCCTTTCATTAGGATTTACAAAATATCGTTTAAAAAATCGCTCCATTTCGTTTTCGCATCAATGTTAATTGAGCCTTACGCTCGTGTTTTGTTCGAGACGTTACTTCTAGGCGTTGTTTCTAAGGTCGTCACCTCAATGAGAATATTCAAGTATACATGTCATGCTAGCTAGTTCAAAAATAGTAGACTGGAATATTATGGTAATTATAAGATTAAGAGCAGAGGAAAACAAGCAAGTAGAGCACACGGATAAGATGTGAGAAATTCGACAAAACATTGAAGAATGATGGATGGATTGTGTGAGGAATGATATGACAGAAAAGGGAGTGAATGAAAGCGTAACACTTCGACAGGGGAAGAAGAAGACCGAGTAACATGGGGAGTAAGGACAAGATGCTTATGATGACGCCATTTTCTATTTTCAACAAATTATAATATTTGAAATTAAGTTCTTTATCAATTAATTACTGAAAACTTCTCGAGCATCATGCTTCCCTTTCTACGTTGGTCAAATTCGGATCGCGCATTAGGATTTTTACCTACAAAACTTACCTCCCAACTTCATTCTGAACTCCATTGACGGCTAGTTTTGAAAAACTATACGGTTCTATTACGGAAGAAACAAGAAACTCACCAGTTGCATTGCTATTGGTGTAAAAACGGTACAAACAGCGACGTTGGAAGCAAAGTTGGTAATAAAAACTACAACGATGATAATAAGCAGCAAAATCAAAGAATTGTTTAGCGAGTATAAGGATTCCTTCATGAAGTTGCCGAGTATGGCGTTCAAACCGGAACTAGCGGCCGCTTTCGATAATGTAAAACCACCACCTTAAACATAAAAATATTTTATTTCGGGTATGTCACGTAAGTTTAATTGCTCAAAGTTTACACAAAGTTTTTATTTAGTGACTGGACGACCCTAGGTATTCGTGAAAGCAGGGAAAATCTATTTGAACTTTATGGCCGAAAGCAACATAATCATAATTATGTAAAGCTATTTCTTCATGTATTACTGTACTTGTATTATTCATCATAAATAATACAAGTACAGTAACACAAGAAATAGCTTTTTTTAATAATATTCCCTTTTACTGAATGCCGCGCGAAAATGGGCACAAAATTTACAAAAGAAAAAAATTGAACTCCCGAACCTGGTCCCCCCTAGGAGGCCGTACATCAACGGTAACTGAACGTGTGACAATCTACGAAGTCCGATTTGACGTTTCTCATTATACATGCCGCGATAACTTTGTATGAACGTTTAGGTAAGAAATCAAAAAATCTAATTCATAATCCTAATTAATCCATACACAATGAGTATCATTCGTAAGCACCAAGTTTCACTTTACATTGTAATAAAAATACGCACTCAAAAACACGAATTAATCGTTGATTAATATTCCGACAGGACGTTATTACAATGTCATGTCTTTGGGTTCGTTGCCGTAGTGTTGTGACCGCTGTAAGCAGTACCTATTTTGACCGAATCAAATTGATGAAAAATCTATACTTTTACAAGAGAGAAAAGAAAAGAGAGAAACGTCTAATAACTGTATTATTAAAAAATGGCATAATATACTCGTAAGAACAAAATCTGATCAGATATATTTTTAGCTTTATTTTCTTATTTACTGAGTCAACATAGGAAATGGTTTGGTTAAAAAGGCCGGAGGGCATTTTTAACCTCTCCACGTCATTGATTCGTCAATGCTAGGCGTAGTCTCTCGCTAACTTGGAAGTTTAGTGTTATTGTTATTTGTTTTATTTTCTGACTCAGCTATTACCTACTTTTGGACTGTTTCGGTTATATTCCTAATCCGTTATACCTTGGCTTGCTAATTTCAGACTATAGTTACTTACGCATTACGTGATTTTAGTGTTATCGTATGAACTCGTCTACATGTCTAAAAGTGGACGTACTTTCAACGGCCAGTCTCGTGACTTGGTTATGTAATTGCAGGAGTATTTTGAACGAGAATCAGCAAATAAAGGGCCTCTTTTAGAAGTTACCCAACTACAAGAACAAGTCGAACAAGCGCTTGGAATTGGTACAAAACACCCAAAAACGAAAAAATCTGTATTGTCGAGTCTTGGTTTGAAGCTCGCCCAAATTTAAACTTAGTTGAGATTTTTATAATATCTGTTAAATATTACAAACTCGTACGTGTAATGAAACGATATGCGTCGAGAATCAGTACTAAGCAATGTAGATAAATCGGTTTTTAAAGCAGCAGATTTTTTTGCCCATCAAATATTTTGATACCTGTCAAATCGGACTTCTCAGATTTTCAGGAATATAAATGTTGTTAAACCGCCCTACTCGCCCAAGTAGCTGTTAATGACTAGTTGTTTGTTAAATAATGAAAACAAACCTAAAAGAAAACTGAAAGCATAAGGGCATGCGGAATTTAGTAACTTCCAGTCCAAAACGCTTTTTGCTCTTTCCTTTGGTAGATCTTCTTTATCTGGAAAAAATCAAAATATTTATCGAAGTAGGCATTTAATGCTTATCAAAAGAAGCAAATTCGATCTCGGGAGGCTTTCCGTAAGCCACACCCATTCGCTCATTTAAAGATTACCATACGAGGATAACCCATAGTATTCCACATTGCGCACCCATGGTTGTAGTGATATTTAGAGAGAGCCATGAATTATTCAAAAATATTAATTAAAAAAAAACTAAAAAAGTTTAACCGCAATGTTTGTATGATACACCCTGGGTCCCGCCACAATGAAATACTGAAAAAATGTTTCTAGATAAATTGTACCGTATATATTATACTTCACGATAAGTTTAATGAAGGCGCCAAGCTCGTAGCCAAATTATTATGAGCCGACTGTATATAGATTGCCATCGACACGCTAAGGGCGATTTTCACCAATCTTTTATACCTAGAATAAGTCTTATCGTGAGAATAAATTTAGAATTTTTGACAGTTCTTCCATACTAGAACTGTCAGACGTCAATTTTATTCCACGGATAAAATATGTCTGACTTTGGTGAAATCAGCCCTAAGAAGAATGATGAGTTTTGGTAGCGCGGCTAACCCCACCACCAAAACTATTATATTTCATAAATGATAAATGATAAATGATTTTATTTCTGTAAGTAGGTTTGAACAAACACTTTTACACGTCAATCATATTTTTTTTAAACTAGATGGGGTCGGCGTTTCCTATCTGACTACTCTGAGAAGAAAGGCCGAAACAAACTCAGAGGTCACAGTCTCTTTTAAAGTCCAGACAAAATCTTGGTCAGGTCATGTGAAAGCTATGTAGATCGGTGTCTGCAATGGTCTTTTGAGGAAAGAACCACACAGATTGAGTGGACCTGTCCAGTCAGTGCACGCAATTGTCAGTAATCGTGCAGCTCAACTTAGACTCAAGGAGCTCAACGATTCGACGAACAATACCAAAGAAAGGACATTTGAGTAGGCCGCATAAATTACTCAAACTGCCAGATCATGATTACGTTGAGAAAAATACAAAAATAAATATAAATAAATCAATGACCGACATAGTTCTCACATTCACAATAATTAGAATAATATTATAATAATCTTTGAGGACCATGTAGATTTGTGTCTGAAATGGTCTTTTGAGGAAAGAACCACACAGATTGAGTGGACCTGTCCAGTCAGTGCACGCATTTGTCAGTAACCAGGTAGTACATAGATAAAGTTCCATGTAGTACGAAAATGAGCACTAAGGGAAAATTCGGTGTCCAGTGGTTAAATATGGGATAAAACTTAATGGGGTAGATTTTAAATTTTACCGATGGGCAATCCCATCGGGTCTTCAACGCGTGCGTCCTAACAGTTAACTTTAACTTACAGAGCCGAAACGTGGACACTTACGGTTAGACTGATCCATAAGTTTAAAGTCGCTCAGCGAGCTATGCTTGGAGTCTCTCTGAAGGATAAAATCCGAAACATAGCCATATCACGTAGCCCAAAGACTAAGCAAGCTAAAGTGGCAATGAGTCACATCTCTCGTAGAACTGACAATCGTTGGGGAAAACGAGTTTTAAAGTGGATACCGCGCTTAGTCAAACGTAGTGTGGGACGTCCGCCGGCCAGGTGGAGTGACGACTTGCAAAATGTGGCTGGCAGAGACTGGATGAGGAGAGCCGAAGATCGGGCTCAGTGGCGTTCCCTAGGAGAGGCCTACGTCCAGCAGTGGACGAATATAGGCTGATGATGATGATGATGAATCCCATCGGGCACACGGCTTGTTATTTAATAATTTACTTACATTTGCAGGTAAAGTTTTTAAAAAAGCTGGTGTCTCTAGGGAAGAGCGACATCAAAAATGCAACAAACATAGCCAAGGCAGCGTCACCAATGCTGTAACAAAAAAACAATTATGTGTCTGTTCGGTTGCTCGATCAACACAACCATAGTGTTGTTTCAAATTTTGAGTTTTAAGGTGGCTGCTTAAGTACTTTTGAATGGGCATTATCTATTTCTGACCTACGAATATATATATATATATATATTTCGAAAATATAGACAATTTTGAGAAACTATTTTGAATGTTTTATTGATTGGCTAATTAGTTATTTAAAAAAATGTATTTAAATTAATTTCTCAGAATAGTTCAATTTACTTTGATTAGCTGGTCATCATACGCCTGTATATTTATCTTATTATTTAAAATTTTACTACTCCTTGTAAAATAAAATAACCTGCGTCGCCGCGTCGTGTCGATAGGACGTCAATCAGATCAAAACAAACCAAAATTAAATTAGTTTGTTTTTATTGAATATTTTCTGCTAAGACTTGTTTCTATGTATCCACATATATCAGGGCCATGCCCGGGACGTAACAGAGTCGTGAGGCATACAAAACAGGCATTGAAGCTCCGCCACACGCCGCGCGCCGCCGGCACCGCGTAGCCATCCCGAACAGGGACGTATGTGAACGTAACTCGTTGATGCACACCGATATATTTTTTGATATACAAGGTGGCGCCTAGCTTTTCACATTAACCACCACGTATACTACATGGTATACTTAGACGATAGGTATACAAAATTAGAATGAAATCCATTCACTAAAAAAATATGCTGTTCCAAACATTTTACACGTAGCTCGACAAAATGTATGGAACAGCAGATTTTTTCAGTGAACGGATTTCATTAAAATTTTGTATAATTATCATCTAAGTATACGTATAGTATACATGGTATAATTTAATGCGATAAGGTACGCGCCACTTTGTATATATGACATTTGATTTAAAGAAAGACGTTTGGAGCGTTCCGCAGCGAAATTATTTTGGCTTGGTAGTATTAAGCCGAAATCATTGCGCTGCGAAAAACAAACATTAAAATTTCAACGTGTATTTTATCCTCATTCCTAATGATATTATTATAAGTGAAAAAAGATAAATGGGTCACCATCCCAACCTTTAAATTAAAAATAATATAAAATAAACAGGTTAATACTAAGTACACACAATTTCATATTCTTTATGTGGTAAAACTTGGTCATTATGTCACCCCAGCCATCGAAAATTTGTGGAGAACGAGAGAAGAATGAAATCATGGCACCGCCGAACAAAATGACCACCATCTGGAAATAAAAATAAAAATGCTACAGGAAAAGATACGACATGAGCTGAGTGTGATATGATAGGTAAATAACTTATTTTTTTAAATTGTTATAAATTAAATTAACTATTACAAATACACACACATAACATCACGCCTGTATTCCCCAGAGTTAGTTTGAGGTGAACCTATAGTACACACACACATACTAACGATGTATGTGTATGTATATACATTTTGTATGTGTGTGTGTGTGTGTGAATTATAATACAAATATAATTTATGCAATTACACACACACACACCCACAACCACACCCATGCATACATAGTTTGTATTCGTGTGTGGGTGGGTGTGGGTGTGTAATTGCACGAATTGTAGTTTTATTATAATTCACACTCCTACCCACAGACACACACACTAAAGTTACTAGAGTATGTCACAGATGGCGTTGAAATAAAGATGACAGTGTATCTAAATCATCTAAGACTTGCTGATGATGATGATTTTGATTTCGACTTGCTGTGTAAGTAATTGTATTTGTTATTGTTAAAAAGTTTTATTTTACTTCTCACGCGTGTTATCATCACGAGCGACGAAGTGTTCCCGTGTTCTTTTTTTAATTTTGTGTTGTTTATTGCCGTGTTCCGAACTCCGATTTTGTACCACTTACGACGCCGACGTACTGAACCTGTATTACTTGCTGACCCCGCTCGCCCAACCGACCATCTGAACCTGTCTACTAAATTGTTATAATGTATACCTACTTGTGGTTTTTTTTCATACATTCAAAAATAATGTAGGTATGTTATATTTTTATTATAAAAACGTATCTATATGTGAGGATAATGTGCCAAAAGTCATTAATTTAATTCATTATTTAATAGTTTATGTCATGTTATCGTTAAAATGAAAAGTATTAAGTGGTCTACTTTAAAGAACTATAACTTTTTTGGTGTACTTCTAATAGAAAACTAATTATACTATCAAATTCTGTAATTATTTTCCTTTTTTATAATATATAGCTCATCTTTGTCGGTTCTGGCCGAGTCTTGTAGGAAACGTTGGCATTCCCCTTTGCTAGTATAAAAAAATTACAATGCATTTTCTCTTAAAGTAATTTAGATTAACGAACGTTATGACAAATATGAATAAAAATATGGTAAATGCTTTGATCTTATTAAAATTTGTATCCATCTATGAGGTTGAGCCGAGTCTAGCCGAGTATAAACATTCTTGTCAACCATTCCAACAGTTCAAACGGGTCTCAATTGTTTCGCCGAAAAGAAATTGCCAAATTATCACTTCCCAAACAATTTTCCGCGTAGTTTAATTTGCCAAATTATTACTTAGCAAAAAAATATTTTCACAAATAAATGTAACGCAAACTAATAATTGCAAAAATGTAAAAAAAATTAACAAAATTTTATATTATATTTTTTTTTTACAGTTTTTTTTCAAAATTGTAATAAATAATTGCAAACCTAATGTTTAGCAAATGAACGTTTAAACAATAAATAACTTGTTTACCAACTAGTACTTTTACCAATTTTTATGTAGTCAAATATTTCAGTTGGAATATAACTCAATAAAATTTGCTTAATAATAATACTAATATTATTGCCGATAGTCGTGACAGCCAATGGGCTAATACCCAAGAGCCTCGACCAACACCTAAGGAGGCTCTCGTTAGGCAGCTGGATCAAGGGCTTGATTCAGAAAGCGGTACTTCTGGACACGGCCCGCATTGTTAGGAAGTTTCTCTCTCTGGAGCCCTGACCGCCGGTAGCTTGGACCCTGTTCCCGATACCGGTGGGCTACTATTTTTTATATTTTTAAATGTTTTTGCTATCTTTTTGTTTATAAAAATATTTAAAAATGTAATTCATATGTATGTAAATTAAATAAAGGAAATAATACTAATATTAACAATTCTTGTAGTATGTTTTTTTTAGTTAGACGTATGAAAAAAAACATGCTACCCGAAACTGAACTAGTTAGACGAGATTATATTCGTTTAAAAAAATGCTACTAACTAGTTCAGTTTCGGGTAGCCTGTTTTTTTTTCCATATTTTTTGTCTATATAATCTAGTCTTTTCTGGAAGGAGGTCACAGTTTTAACCTAACCAAACAATATTTTTTAAATAATTAATCTACTATAACTAGTTCCTTAAGTAACCTTATGTTGGACTTGTTTCGGACAAATTCAAGCACATGAACTTACAAAGAAGTACGCGAAATTTTTGTCTAAAGATTGTTTGCTGTAATAAATCATTTGATTAAAGACCAACTGCCTAAATGACCTCCTTGATAATATTCTGCCAAATAAAAATTTGACCAAATGAAAATGTGCGAACTAAAATCATTCCAAACATTGCATTGGTGTAAAAAAAGGTTGCTAAAATTTGTTTGGGTATTGAAATTTTGGCAACATCTTTTCGGCAAAACGACAGGATCACAGTTCAAACATAAAAGAAAATCGACATCCATTTACTTTTCCAACTAATTCACTGAGACGTTCTGTGATTGTTATTGTAAGTGCGAAGAGCCTGTATCACATTGGGCCGGAATTGCGTCATTTTGTTGTATTCAACCACAATCGCTTTATTTTGGTTCCATGGTTTTTTCTATATATATTTGGCAAATTTGTTGCCTTGAAATTGATAGATCAAGTGATTTGCGAATTTCACCAACTATGAGGTTGAAGTCATATTTTTCACTAAACGGTATATTTGTTATTTCCAACGATGTTTCAAGTTGTTTTCCCAATACTGCTTCTATTTTATTTTCAAGTATGATATTATTTATTGATTATATTGTGGGAGGAAGGCAAGTAATACACATGGCAGTGTTTACGCACTGACGCTTTATTGCAACTTACAATTGACAAATGGGCGGGGCTTATGTCATCCTAACAGTTGTCACATATTAGCCTAATGCAGCTATGGCTGCATTCACAGCTATTAACTTAATATACAACAATTTTCAAGCACTATGTTTTCATATTTCCCTTTTAGCTCGCTATAAGATAGTTCTGTGTTTTCGAGTGCATTTTTCAAACTAGAGTTTTGTTTGAGAATCTCTTGATTCTGTTGTTTTAGGTCTTTGACCATGTCGGACAAGATAGGTACTCGTATATTATCGTTTTGAGATTTTTTCAAATCGCTTAACATTGTTACGATCTCAGTTCGCATGTTCTTGTATGGTCTTCTGCGTTAACACGTTCCTTTCTTTTTCTTGATGAACTATATTCACGGTCTTGTTCTGAATAACTTGGTAGATCCGGTTGAGATGAAGACAATGTTCTCTGGAGGTGTACGAAGCATCTTTGTATTTTGCATAATATGCTATGTACACGTCGTTCTTAACTCTTACACACGTGGTGGGCTCCGCATCTAGTGCGTGATATGTGGCGGCGAATAGCGTACTTTCTACTTTATTGACTTAAGCTAAGGTAGAATATACTTTGGATTTGCGTTTTCTCGGAATATTTAATATGTGTACAAAGCGGTTTTCACACTGACGATGTTCAACTGACGATGTTCAACTGAAAAAAAAATCTTCTAGGCTTAACACACTGTTTTACCAATTTGAAGAAGCGGAATTTAATGTAGCGCTATCTTGTATATTTTTTAGGAAGCTATCATAGAGTTACCATAGTTTAAAAACGTTTTAAAGGGAACAAGTCAGCGCGACTACTCTGGTAGTCAGAACGTTCAACCGGAAAAAGTTTTTTACTACTATGGTAGTTCTAACGTTCGAGTGGTTACTAGAAGGTTGGGATTTGGCCGGAAGTTATGATTCTAATAGACTTCTTTGAGCATATTGTAAAATCGCAGAACTTTAAATTTTATTAAAACCAATAGCTCTGGCTAAGCTGATGGGCTCTCGAGTGTTGCAAACTTAGACGAATATTTCTTTTAATAAACCCTTCCACCCCAATGTTGACCAGCCATCTTGCACGATTTATCCAAACGGTTTTCTATATTAATGGTCGTTGGAAAACTTCTATGCGTCATAAATCATTAATAGTAAAAACCTATCGTCCATATCTTGGCAATCCAAATTCTGCTTCTTGCTCTTTGGTAAATGTAGGTATAAATCGACCCAAAGAGGTTGGCACGTGGGTAGAATTCAGCTTCTTCCGCAAAGCACCTTCACTGATACTGTACGAAGACGATATTGTGATGGTGGAAACCCAGAGATGAATAATTAAACCGCCCGTGTTGAGGGTGGTAAAATCACTCATTACTTAGCCAGTTCATTAAATGATCGCGCGTATGCAAACGCTGACGTAGCTTAACCTACTTAATGTTACGAAATGTGGACTTTTTCCTGCTTGGATTCGTTTTTAGCTCAATTTATTTGTTCATCTGAGATCAAGGCTCGTTGTGGTGCTTTCCTTACATAGTTCCTCGGCATTTTGCTGTGTTCTGAAAGAATAATAACTTATAGCTATTTTTATTTACATTGGGGTTAAAGTACGCAACATGGGTAAAAATACGCGTGCATACATTTGACCTCGCACTCTTACCCCCAATCAGCAAAAATATTAAATGATCGGTCACAATGCACAGGTCAATGAATTTGAGAGAATATGATAAACTTACATAAATAATACGATAACCAAACAACAGAAAAGTTATAAACTTACTTTCTTAGATCCATGCATGTGACTTTAATTTTTTTTTCCCCGGCACAAATAATAAAAGAGTTGTTTGCAGTTGACGTATTCGGCGACCAGTATATATTTTGCGCGGGCGCGACATGTGGCCCCGAAACGGCAACTCGTGCGTCACTAAATTCCGCGAACACAGACCCCCCCACCTCTGTCGGAGATCGGGCTATTGGACTACCCACCGCGAGCTCTTACTCCGAATGACGCGTGCAGCTTTAGCACCATATCAGATTACTGGAAAGTGCTACAAGGATCTTTTGGCGCCTGAATGACACTAACAGAGAAATCAGTTGTTAGTTATTGGTAAACATTTGTGAAATTAATGTCACAGATATTGTATTGAAAAACAAGATGGTGACATTAGTTCCGATTTTGACCACGCGTCAAGATCCTTGTATCGCAAACACGATTTTTTTGTGGTGAATTTTACAGTTTTGCACAGTCAGACTACGACGTTACCTTCTCCCAGTAAGTAATCGGTCCTCTTTTCTTGACATCTGCGGCTATAACTGCTGCTGCGGCATGCTGTACGGCTAATGGGATTACTGCTTTTTGTGCGGTTTTACTCTTCGGTCTGGAACATTGTTAAAGGCGAATGGGTTAGAGCGTACCCAGATCCGAAGTTTATTGTAAAACGTTATTTTAACGTACCTAATTTAAACTTAATACATTTTGAAACTTTTCGTTGGACGTTGTATAGGGTCCAGGTCTCCTCACGGTGGGGTGCTAAGACAGGAAACCTCCCGTGTGCCCGTGGCGCGTGGCCTGGAGTTCCCTTATGGACGCGTCCAGGGGGAAGGCCCGTCTCCGGGACGGTGCACCCTGGGCTGCGGGCATTGACTCCCTATTAGGCACCGTGTGCCTAAGAGGTCTCGTTGCCCGTACGCCCGCACGTTGAAGTGTTCCTCCGACAGGATATTCGCAATATCCTGTCGGAGGAACACTTCAACGTATGTCCCACTGCGCTCTAAGCAGAGACGCATAGCGAAGGAGCAAGAGCGGGCTCGGTACTAATCCTGCCGTTGGGCACACGGCCACTACGCACCCGTCCCGCTGACGCACGAAAGTGTTCACTGAGCCCTGATTCAGGATAGTCAGGCCGGTCTCAACCGCCCACTCCTCCAACACCTCGCCCCTTGGATCGGTGATCGGGGATCCCCACGCCGCAGACTTGGCGTTGAGATCCTCGAGCAACAGCACCCGGTGAGGGTGGAACCGGCTCACGACGACACCTAGCTCGACGAGGAACCCCTCGAAGTCAGCGAGAGACTTGTCAGGAGAGAAAAAATAAAAAGGAAAGGAAGGGAAGAAGGGTTAGGTTGAAAAGGAGGCGCGAGGAAGCGAGGGCGCGGGCCGAGGGACCGATGCAGCGACACATGGAGCTGCGTCGGTCTCAGCTTCGCGAGGTCCAGTTTCGGGTGACGCAGGTGCTCTCGGGGCATGGTTACTTCGGGAAGTACCTGTGTCGCATAAACAGAGAGCCGGACGCCCGGTGCGTCGACTGCCGGGAGGACACTGCGCGGCATAAGGAAGCTACGGAAAGGGAGAGGGAGATCTCGTCCACTCACCCGGCCCGCAGAAGGTGCACCGGGCGTCGGCGGAGGGCGGACAATGCCCTATTCCAGCCCACCTAAATGGGTCCAGGGGAGGGGGTCCACGGACTGGTGGACGTCCGTCGCCCCCCACACACCAGGACCCGAGGTGGCGGCGCGTAGTGTTCCACGCGCGCCCCTCTTAGACGTCGCGGGGGGAGTCAAACACCTCACTCCCCCCCCAGACCCGAAGAGGCCCGCGGCGGCGGGCCGGCACCAGTCGGGGGTTGCGGAAGGATCGTACGTTCCCGCGGCGTAGGTGTGAGATGGAACACCGGGGTGGTTTTTAGTCAGTAAGAGTCTGACAGACTCCGCCGTCCCCCCAGGGCGGCGGACATCCATGAGGATTTTTCACCCCTAAGAAAAACAAAAAAAAAAAAGGAGACCCTGGCCACCGTATGCGCGGGCTTGCGGTCGGCGAGAAATGGGTAGCTCGCCGTCCGATAAGGACCAGGCCCGGGTCGCCGGCGCGTTATGATCCACGCGCGCTTGGAGATGTCAGCACCAAATAATGGGGTCCGCTAGGGCCGATGCTTGCCAGGGTCGCGGGAAAGTCTGAAAGGGTTACCGTGGCCCCTGCCATACGGAACTGAAGGAACATGGGTGAGTAAAAAATGTCTCCTCATGGTTTTTTTTCCTCGACCGATGTCGGTAATGTCCAAAATAAATACCATAAGGTACGTATCCATACATTCTACTGCCATACCATGACCTCGTTTGGCACCGTGGCCAAGCCCCCCAAACGAAACAATTCCTCGTTTTAATTTTGCATTATCATTATAATCATCATGTTTTTTTTTGTCCTGATTGCATTGAGCTTCACGGCGAACATAATTAAAGGACCAAAAAGTTTACAAGAGGATCAATTTCAAATTATTCCAATAACGAAAACAAAACAAACCTTAAAAATCCAAAATGTATAACCGTTAAATACAGGTAAATGAAGCACTCGCAGACTATCATGAATGGAACAGAAAATGCGGAAAACATCGGAAAGGATAAATATTCTGGAGCTAGCGGGAATGCCCTGAAACAAAAATATAATAATAATAAACGTTTTTTTTTTTTTAAAGGGATACAATTACAATGAATATCTTAACAATTAAAATAAATGACTAAGGCAGTTTGTCCACCGCCACGTCAACGGGACGTCAACGATTCGAACCAAACGTGACGTTCCCGGTGACGGCGGCGATCATTTGCCGAACTCGGCGGTTCAGTATGCTATGATCTAGGCAAAACAAAAGCCGCGCGAACGGCTGCGCCACCGGTGCGACGGCAGTGTGTGGACAAGATTAATCGCGTTTTGTATTGCGTTTTATATTGTATTTTATATCAGCCCGTCACAATTTCGGGCCAAGTTCTAGCGGTCGCGCCCAACTAATCGAAAATTCGGGTGCTCGGGATTGCGACACTCGGGTAACCGACGAGCGCTGGACTAGCGCCCGTAGTAAATGTATATTTCGCAACTTGAGCGCCGTCATCACGTTGTCGTTGACGTTCCGTTGACGCTGGCGGTGGCCAAATGCCCATAAGGTATTATTATAAAAAGTGATGATGATGAATGAGTTGGGAATCTGGTGAGTTGAGAATCTGGTGAGTTGAGAATCTGGTGAGTTAGGAATCTGGTGAGTTGGGAATCTGGTGAGTTGGGAATCTGGTGAGTTGAGAATCTGGTGACTTGCTATAGCTATAGCTTGTTTTCTAGCACGTTTATAACCGTGCTCAAAAACGACTAATGCATTTGAGTGTTGTAAGCGAAGACATTTAAATATACTGACGATATATGGGACAAAGCGAACAACATCCAAATCTACTTGTTATTACCTACCTCTGCAGGGCCCACCACGCTCAGTTTAGTTCTATGTCTCGTGTCATACGCCCCACATGCGAGTGTACAAGAAAATATGCCGAATTGTAGGTACATTATGGTATTGCAAACCTCGTAATAATAAAATGACTGGACTCAACTACGATTTACTTTCGTTAGTATTTTGTCATTTACAGAGTATTTATATAAATTAAATCTCGGATTTCGTAAAAATATAATTAGCTTTTAAAAAGGAGCACTCAATTATCCTACGTATGGACGGAGTCGTAGCTTGTTGCCGCTCTTGCGTCAAATAAATGTGTATCTAATAAGTTAGTGTTTTCTTTGTCTATTTCATTGAGCTTAAGTACGAGTAAAAGAGTTAAGATGTATAATAATTAAATCAATATCTAAATGTAATTTAAGATGGTGTATGGTTGGCAATGTCACACTGCCTGTGTGTTAATTATGGCACTAGTTGACATCCTAGCGTGTTAAAACATTGCGTTTCGGTGTAGTATTTTTGCGAAATATAAAAGTATTTCAGTGCAAAAAAAAATACAAAATTTTTTTTAAAACTATGCCCTGTGCAGCTGTGTTTTGTGAATCGAGAACAACAAAAGGATGTGTAAAAGTCCCAAAACTATCATTTTACACGTTAGTTTTTGAAATCAGTTTTATTAATCAGATTCATATCCAGAAAATCGATAATCATAAAGATTTACATAATACGAGTAAGATTGTCTTACTCAATATTGATAAAAAGCCATGTTTCATTGAATTAGTTTAGTATTAGTATTGATTTCGGCATTTTTTTTGGCGATAGATAAAAATACTACAAACTGTATCGATAATCAATAAATCAGTCGATTATTAAAGATTCATAAGACAAATTGTCAAGATTTGTAAATGTTCATGGTTTTTTATTTTATCGCTAATGAGTTAATGACGCAAGAATAACAACCCCATTTTTATATCCACGCAATCGCTGTCTTACTTACACACACTAACTTAAGTAATTTTTAGATCTAAATTTATGTAAATGCATATAAGGAGAAATAAAGACTTATTATTATTATTATTTATTCCAAGGTTAAGGCTGCTTGTGGTGACAAGTCATCTTGCTGACTATGGTTTTATTATTGTTATTAGTAATTAATGTTTCTTTATTTTACTTCGAAGGTCCTAGTTTATCATTTGTGGGTACAAGTTACAGCTATATACATATAAAATAAACATAATGCAGCATTGCATATGTAAGCGGGCACGCCCTTTATGCCAGGAGGCTTTTTATTATGTATTAAGTTCTGTTTGCGTTTTTGTTTTTATTATTTATTTCTGCTTGAGTATAGTTTTAAATATTGGCGTGTGCTAGCTGACATATGGCCAATAATTTTAATATTTTTGTGTTTCGTAATGTTAATTACTTATTACTATATAGAATCCAGTTCTTCTAACTGAACAGACAGCAGTGCTGCTGGGGAGTTTGTTCCGCCACTTCTTCTTCCCAGCTAAAGCACTAGGATGTGGTAAAGGGTGGGCGTTTTGGGGGGACTGTCTTATGTGATTTTGACGTTCAAAAAGTGCTGATTCTCAGCCTAATTTGAATAAATGACTTTTGATTTGATTTTGATTTTTTGATTTTGTTAACTGGAAGAGATCTCAAAAAGCGATAAGGCCGCTCATTGTATGTTTTTGTCAAATGCATTTTTTTGTTTTTTTTTTTTTGCTGTTGTACAGTAAAGTTAACAGTATGGATACCATTTACGAGTATATGCATTAAATTAAACCTCATACTTGTTATCGCCTTTGCTGACGATATACAAAAAAATTACGAAACCGGTCAAAAAGTAGAGTTTTAAGATTGAGCAAATTTGAACACTGTAGAATTGGATCACTAGGTCCATGTTAAATGAACTTGAATCCTTAAATATTGTAAAGCGACGTTGACTGCGCAGTGCAAATGCAAACTATCACAACGCTGTTATGTAGTCTACTTTATTTACCTAAACTGTAAAATCGATACTTCAACGACAGTCTGTAATTTAATGTAATACATTTCAATTAAGGGGGCTTGTGGTTAGGGGGGCTTGTGGCTAAGCAACAACAGCCACACGGGTCGAACGATAAGGTTAAGCTACGTTTACCGCGGTTGGTCCGTGGATGGGTGACCATTTTATAATGTAAGTAATTTTTGCTAATTTTGAGAACTTGACATTGCTGAAAATAGAATTTTTAGATTTTTTTTTCTGTTTGTCTGACTGGATGTATGTTCCAGCATTACGCAAGAACTACCGGATAGATTTTGTTTAAATTGTGCATACGTTTTCTCCCTTTGTCTAGTCAATTTGTAGGTTTGTCATTATCACGCTATTTGCTTTGGGGGATGAGAAATATTGCAATTTGTTCGTATTCTTCTATAGTTTAATTAAGCAATTGTTGCACTAACATAGTATTAAGTAATTTACTGCAAATATGTTTTAATTAAGTAAACAATTGGCTAACCGAAATAAATAAACCAAACTAAAGTACCATAAGACCATTTGGGTTTGGTAGAATGGACCCGGACCTTTATTTAATAGTATTGTTTAAGCTTGATTTGAACTAAGCTGTCATAAAACGAATTAAAGAGCACATCATAAGCTTTAATTATGATATTGTAGGTAGGTAGGTGGTGCGGCGTGGTAGCCCAGTGGTATGGCCGCGCCTTACGAGTCGTAGGTTCAAACCCAGACAGGCGCTTTACTTTGTGTACATTATTTCATCACCACTGCTCTCAAAAACGGTGAAGGAAAACATCGTGAGGAAACCGGCATGTCCTAGAACCAAAACTTCGAAGACATGTGACATCTACCAACCCGCACTGGGCCCGCGTGGTGGATTATGGCCCATTCGCTCTCACGGAGAGGAGACCTTTGTCCCAGCAGTAGGAACATTATAGGCTGATTATTATGATGAGGTATTATCACGGTTGAGGGTTGGTGCGGGATCTATGACACGGTGCCCGTGGCAGTGACCATTTTGTGAATTCAAAATAAGTTTTGTTTTGATTTTGTGCCGAGCATGAGGAGGGCATGTGTGAGGAGCACGGAGGTAGGTGGTAAGTTAAATCAATGCAAAACAATTACCAAGGAGAGCCTTGTTAGAGAAAATAAAGGTAAGTAAGACACTTATGTCAATTATTAGTGCTGTATCTGACATTATTCTACCTGTAATTTTTGGTTGAAATGATAAATGATTTTATTTCTGTAAGTAGGTTTGAACAAACACTCTTACACGTCAATGAACAATGAATGAAAAGATTTATTTACGTTTAATTTTTTTAACTTTGGGAGGGGGCACTAATGTTGCTGTTTTTGTCCATCGTCGTTTGATAAGCCCTGCAGGTATTTTGTTTGGACCTTATTTTAAATTAGTAATCTTTATTTGATTTTATTTTGTTGACAATAAAGCCATGGTGCAAGTTTATTGCCTGTGGCGTACCTTAAAAATTAAACTACAATTGACTGGCTCCGGCTAATCAACACGTACAATTACTGCAAGATATGAGCGTGTTTGGTGCCATTCAAAACTGGTATAGGTGTAAACAGCACGTACAATAAAATTGCACGTTCAATAAAATCTCATTCAATTCTGGCATGAAACGTTTCTACCATTCAAACATGAGTGCGCCGATTGAGAGTGTGTTAATTTGTTGTTGCTCTTTTGAAGAAAAAACCCTAAAAGAAATGTACAAGGGCGTGTAACTATGTTTTAGACGAGGCAAAACCTCCATGCAATAATCGCCTTGCAATAATAGCCTTGGTATAAACAGAAGTCACTCGCAATTATTGAATTACAAAACTGGCATTCATTTATTGTATGCCATTTTATGGAAACCGCATGCGTGTAGACACTAGCATGCAATAATTGAACGTGCTTTATGACATGTGATTATTGCTCTTAAACGTTCCACAAACTTGCACCGTGTAAATGGGACTTTAGGCCATAAGTACTTACGACTGAAAAAATCCTTTAAATACTAAATTTGTACCGGTACCCACAAGTGTGCCGATTCCACCTGCAAGATATTATTTTTATTAATATATGTACAAATAAAGAACACAGCAGTTATAACGGAGAGGATTCCGAAAAATTGGTATTAATTGTGCTATGTGATATCTGAATATAATTATGATGTTTCGACCCCTTAACGTTGGAACCCCATTTAATTTACCCCACAACCTGTAAGCAGTTCATTCTACACCCTGCGTAGATAGCTTCACGTTACGAGTCTTGGTCCCTGCAAATCGAGCAGATATGGAGTGGCTCGCGCCCACGACGGTATAGCTTAAATCGTCCCTTATCATCTATTATCTTGTCTTAATCATGTGCGGACCCACCGTACCACTGGCCATAGCCCTGGTGGTATGGTGGGTCTAAAACTATATGACAGAAAATATTACTCGGTGAATCATTTGGGTTAGGTTAAGTTAGAACCGAGAACATCAAAGCGCGAAGGCGAGTGAGGGAAGCTATCGTGCCACGGCAGCGGCCGTCGAGCGCCAGATCCTTGTAGTCCACAGCACTATTTTCTCAGTGGTATAGTTTTAGACCCACCATACCACCAGGGGTATGGTGGGTCCGCAAAGATCTTAATCGAGTGGCTTCCTTTGCTATAAATTAGGACAAATAAATTGAAATAATTACGTACCCATAGTTGCTGAAAACGTAACGGCACAAAAATAACACGCTGTCGTATCGCTTGCAACTTCGTCACCTTCAATTGTCTTTTCATATACAACAATTACACCTTGCTATAAATAAATAAAAATTTATTAGAGTTAAAATATTGCATTACAAGAATCGTTCTAAAGAAAAGCTAAAGCTGATATTAAATATATATATTATACAAATTTTGTATGAAATCTATAATCCAATCATAACGATTCAGCTGCCGCTACATTGGAAGATGATATATCGTTCATACGTATTTTATATTGGTTTGCATCGTATGTTAGTAATAGATCACAAAGGGTTGTTATCAAAGGATTCAACTCGGCGACTACTGTCGTAACATCTGGCGTACCCCAGGGCTCAATTTTAGGGCCTCTTTTATTCATAAATGATATTATTGGAAATGGTTTCAGACACTCAAAATTTTTGATCTATGCTGATGACCTAAAAATCTTTAAAGCTATAAGAAAACCTGCAGATTGTTGTCAGTTACAAGAAGATTTAAATCGATTCTCTGAATACTGTGTTCAAAACAAACTTTACCTTAGTATTTCTAAATGTTTAACGATATCATTCACAAAAAATTAAAATGTTTCATTCATAATTATAATCTAAACAATGTAACTCTATTGAAAGCTCCATCCGTGCGAGGCCTAGGGGTACTGATCAACATATTGATAAAATCACCAAAAAGGCTTATCATATTATGTACGGGTTCGATATGAGATCACCTACAGAATTTAAACACGCAAGCACTTATTCTCATCTCTATAAAGCACTAGTTAGATCTCAACTCGAATATGCAGTGGTAGTGTGGAACCCTTTTTATAACAAATATGTTGAGATACTAGAAAAAGTGCAACGCAAATTCCTCAGATCGATGCACTATAGGTGCTCCCACAATTTCCCAACCTATAAAAATCTACTTAATAAATACAATCTAATGAGCCTGAAGTCTAGACGTTCATATCTGGAAATTATGTTTCTTTTCGACGTATGCTATAACAGGTATAACTGCTCTGAGATTACTAATAAAATATGCTACTGTGTCCCAAGAACTGTTATTAGACGAGAGGTGCGCACGTCCTGTTTTTGCTGTGTCCCATTGCCGCACCAATGCTGGTCTGCGGGCGCCTCTACGTCGCTTGTGCAAAAACTATAATGATTTTTATTCAGAAACTACAGAATTAGATTTATTCTCAGTGTCAGCCAATAGATTTCGTTCTGCTTTGTTAATGAAACTCAAGGATTCTGATGTATAGTTGTTTGAACAGTCTTGTAGTCTTACTCGCATAGATTGTTCATTAGTAAAGTATATGAATTGTATATGCTGTGGATAACGATGTGAGTTTCACATTTATATAATATCTTTGTTTATATTATTTGCGCAGATATAATGTGTTACTGTTTGTTTGTCCCAAATAAATATATATGTTTTATGGGCCTTAGTTGCCTTAAAATAAAGGATTATTATGATTATAATTTAAATAAAATGCGAACTCAAAACTGTACACTCAATATTTTTGAGATAAACTTGTTGCTACTTGGTCCGGGAACTTATTGCCGATTTCTTGTCTATTATTCAGTTGGTCTGTTTGTATGAATATATGTTCCAGCATCACTCATATACTACCGAATAGATTCTGTGGACATTTTGGATAGATATTCCCTATAAGTGTGGTCAGTCTATATATGAAAAAAGTAAACAAAAATAGCAAAAACAAGTAAAAAAAAAATTTTTTCACGGGCTAATTTAGCAAATCCCCTTGAATTAGCTATTTTAGAGAAAAATTGTATTTAACGACGAATGATGAAAAAAAAACAATAGACTTCTTATTTTTTTTTATCTTAGAGAAATATGTCTTAATAAAACTTTGTTTAAAAAGTTATACGAGCCGCACTTGACTTTAACATTATATCATTCCTGTATTACTCATAAGATTAGGCAGAGGTGTACCTATAGTATAGCACATTTGACCTATTCGGCCTTATTACAAAACAAGGTTTTTCTTTTGACATGGTTTAAACCATCGAGCCTGTTTTTGAAATAAGAACACAACTGAAATCGAAATACAGTTCCTTTTACAAAACTGTCAACTTAGTCCGGTCTTAGATTGTCAATTTTGTATTAAGAACTTTACTAAAGTCGGCATAAAGTTCAAAATACAAAAACTAAATCGAATGTGTAGGTTGGGGCTAAAGTTAGATCGTGTTTTGTAATAAGACGGATTATGTTTTAGTCCCATGCAATAATTATGAGGCGAGCCTACCTAACTGACATCAGTCGATCGGGCGCAAATCCAGAGCCCGGTCCTAACGGGCCGCAATAGTAAATAAGAAAAGGACGGAATAAGAGAATACTTACTTCTTCAAATACTCTTAATACAGCGAAATTTATAGGAACCATCATGGTTGTAGCAGCAGTGTTTGTTATCCACATGGAGGCAAAGGTCGTAACGCAGCACATAGCCAAGAGTAGCCTGCGAAAGAGTGTTGGAAAAATTAAACATTTGATATTACGATTGTATCAACCCCATCGTTGGGTTCTCCCAATGAAACTTCATAGTTTGTTGCTTTTATGAATTTACCAACTAACAATAACTTGCATTGTAAGTATACAAAGCAAGTTATTGTGTTTGAAAGAGTGAAACTTATAAATATATAAAATATCGTTAGCATTGAAAAGTAAGTAACGAAACATGTTTGCAATTTTTTTACGAAAATTGATAATACATTTTTGACATTTTTTTATGCGAGTAAATAAAAGTTATATGCTTATGTAATAAGTAATAATTCAAAGAGATGTCAGCACTAATGACGGTGTCTGCTAGGGCCGATGCCTGCCGGGGTTGCGGGAAAGTCCGAGAGGGATACCGTGGCCCCTGGCACAGGCAACTGAAGGAACACGGGTGGGTTTTAGTCAGTAAGAGTCGGACACTCCACTCCCGCTCTGCCCAGAGCGGGAGAAGTTATTTATAGATTTCCCAATCTCAAAAAAAAAAAAAGGTAAGTAGCATGTTATCATTAAAGTTGACCAAGTGGCATTACAATACCCTTCGAAAAACCACTCGGGAATAGTCGGGAAGAAAACATTCGATTTGTTTTCATCGTATTATTCTACACAAAATGCAAAACCGGAATGTTACTTACCTAAGGGAGATATAACAATAACTGATACTTCTGCCCAGATAAAGTTTCACGCACATTTAGATATGACTGCAAACCGACTTTTGAAAGTTATACAAATATGACAAATATGTGGCGAAGATAATAATTTGACTTTGGTTTCAAAATGGGGATTTGATGGTGCATCGATCCAGTCCAATTATAAGCAAACTTTTGACAACGGAGGGCAAAGATGTCTGGAGATAAAATCATATGGGAAAATGAGGCTCCTAACTCCACTTTCTATTGTAGACCAATTTTTTTTTCAAATTTAGGAAGAAGACCGCTCTCGATGTTATTAATGAAAATAACTTGATGGATGCGGAGATAAAAATGTAATTCCCTTCATACTTGGTGGCAAAACAATCACGCATTAATTGATTCTTACTATGATAGACGGAAAAATAACGTCGTTGTGAAGTGGAACCAGTACACAGCGATGTGACATTTGTAAAGCCATACCAAAAGAAATGAATATTTTGGAGCTAATTGCCAACAAAGAAATTAACAACGATATAATTATGTAACTACGGCCTATCTTCGCTCCATGCTTGGATTCGCTTTATGAAGTGCATTCTTCATATTTAATATAGACTCAATTTTAAGACTTGGATTTAGTATTTATTTATTATTAAGGCACATCAACAACACAAAAATTTACTCATAATAGAGAACAGAGACATGGACTAGTGTTTACGTCAATTACAGACGTGCACAGTATTCACAACAATAGAGAAGAAAAAACAAAGTATTCACGGCTCATATATATGTCGTAGGATAATTTGATACTTCGAATCTTCGCGAAAATCCTAGGGGTTTTGCGAAAACGCGGATAATTAGACATAGGCGAAAAATTATCAAATCTTACTGGACAAATCCTAGGGGTTTTGCGAAAACGCGGATAATTAGACATAGGCGAAAAATTATCAAATCTTACTGGACAAAGTCAGGATCTAACATAACCTAACCTAAATGATACAACAACAATAGAAGGGTATCTGGCGCTTGGCGGCCGCTGCCGCGGCACGCTCGCTTCGCTCGCTCGCCTTCGCGCGCTAATGGTCACTGTTCTAACGTAACCTAACCTAAATCGCCTATGTCTAATTATCCGCGTTTTCGCAAAACCCCTAGGATTTTCGCGAAGATTCGAAGTATCAAATTATCCTACGACATATATAATCTTAGATCTAAAACGAGTGGGATGGTCGTGGAAGATATCCAAATCATAAAGGTTACAAAAATGGTTGTACGTGGACGTTAGCCTAGCCATCGGAGCATTCATGCCCAAGTTGGTTTTTTGACGAGGGACATTGAAAAAGGACGTGCATTTTCTCCGAGAATTAAGTTTAGGCACGCTTATTTCAATGCGCTCGAGAAGTCCTTCAGATTTAAAAGAACCGTCAACAATACCCCGCAAGCATAGCAAGTCTATCATGCTTCGGCGTAGCTGTAAGCTTGACATATGGAAGAAACGCAGTCGTTCGTCATACGAGCATCTCGTTGCCGCGTAAAGAATCGGTGAATTGACTCGATGCGATTAGAATAAACCGTATCATGCGGATTCCATATGACACTCCCGAACTCTCGAGTACGATCGATCCAGAACGGCCTGAATCAATTCCACATCCGTCAAAGAGTCAACCTGCCGCGAGATGTTCATATCATCCGCAAAGATGATGAATAATAGAAACAGGATTACGTCAAGATGGGATCCCTGTGGAACGCCAGAAGAAGCAATGTATGTCTTAGATTCATAACCCGGCAAGGACCACAACCTGCTCATGATTTTCCAGATAAGATCTAAACCAGTCCAAGATTACATTACTGATACCGTACTGGTTCTGGAGCTTATCGATGAGTATTTTGTGGTCAACGAGATCGAAAGAACTTGCAAAATCTGTATATATCGAATCTATCTGATGGTTTCTGTCTACTCCTTCCATTACAGGAGTTATGTACAACATTAGATTAGTTATGACTGACTTTTTCTTTTGAAAACCGTGCTGTTCCGACCGTATTTGTATCTTGGTGTGTTTTGTTAAAATGGCACCAACAAGACTTTCAAAATTTTTGGAAAAGGATGATAAACTAGATATTGGTCTATAATTATTTTACGTTACTGTTGTCTCCTTTCTTTAATACAGGAACGATACGTGCACGCTTCCACTCTTGTGGAGAAACACCGCTCTCAACGAGATTTATTAAATATCAGCATTAACGTACAGAACAGATGCAAGGCATATCTTTTTCAGCCCGCAGTGCGTCACATGGCGCCTTGTAGTGTGTGATCCGCCTAAGCGTTCGAACCCGCGCGTCATGCAACTCTATACTAATCTGATAAATTGATTAAAAAATCGGACTATTTATTTTGAAGAATTCTTCATTTACATTTGGGATCAAACAATGATTTTCTCGAAGCAATAATCGTGAATTTTATATAATTTCTTAATCAAAAAATTAAGATGACTTTTTTGTTACTGATGAACTGATGTAGAACGGGTTCGCTGGCGGGATGTTGCTGAGTAGGTGCGTCGTACTAGGATGTAGTGATTAAAATACTTCTTTAGAGTTTCTTCTTTATTTTTCCTTAGTTTCTTCTTAAAATACTGCTGGATCCGGAATGAATCACCACATTTTTTAAATTTTTTTTATGTATGGCATCTCGCAGTTGGCCTTGAGAGGCCGTGACTGCTTAACCGGTCAATCCTGTGGTGTCTTCAGGGTAACGCAAAGCCTCCAGCCAGGGGCATAATATTAATTATAACCTAAGCGACCATCACCTAAGGGCACCCCCTGTGGGGTACGAACCTCGGCTTAGGGCGTCGCTGATGGGGGGGGGGGGGGCAGCAAGTTGGGGACAGGCTGGATCAAAATGGGTTCATTATTATTAATGGGTCAGACTACTGGCTTAGCTACGCCACCAGCTGGCTCTGCGGATCCGATCAAGGGAGAGGAGGGGGAATTTATCGGGGAGGAACGCGGACGCGAAGGATCTCGGCGGCGAGGTCGGAACTTCGTTTTGTGTCTGTGTGTGCTGTATACTGTACTGAGGGCCCTACTGCTTTCCTGGAGGAGGGTGATGGGGTCGTCAGGGTCGGTCAGTGCGTGCCTTGGACGGCGGATTCTACTGATTCTAGAGGGGACATAACTTGCGGCCTTCACAACCAGAGGGTTGTGATGGCTGCCAGCGTTATCAAAGAAACGCTTGCAAGCGCGTTTCATGAATTGCTGAATTGTGGGGATTTTCAAATCTAAGTGTAAGTTAATATTACGAACGAACCAGGGGGAACCCGTGATTTTACGTAGAAAACGCTTCTGTAAGGTCTGCATCCTATGGACGTGCCGGGGGTGGGCCTGTTCGAAAACAGCACAGGTGTATGTCATTCTAGGTCGGATGCATGCCGTATAAATGCGCAGTTTGCACCTGAGTGACAATTTACTGCGTGCATTTAAGACGGAATGTAGTCTACCCAGAGCAAAGGCGGCTCGCGAACGAACCTCCTTTATGTGCTCTGAGAAGGAGAGACGTCTGTCCAAAGTCACACCCATATATTTGGCATGCTTCGCCCAAGGGATCGGCTTGCCAAACATCTTGATCGGGCGGGAGTCGTCATGTCTGCTTTTGACACGCGGTTTCAAGAAGAGAACCGCTTGACTCTTGTCGGGTTAACTTCGATTCTCCACTTTCTAACGCATGCGCCAAGCTTGTTGATTGCGGTTTGGAGAGCACGAGATATAGAGTCGGGGAGGAGCCCAGTGTAATAAATGGCCGTATCGTCTGGGAACAGAGCCAACTGCGCATTTTTACATTTGGGGATGTCACTGGCGAATAGGGTGAACATGAGGGGAGCTAGCACAGACCCCTGAGGGACGCCTGCGTGAATAGGGTGGAGAGACGCCTGCGCGGATAAGGTGGAGGGACGCCTGCGCGGATAGGGTGGAGGGACGCCTGCGTGGATAGGGTGGGGGGAGGACAGCGCCCCTTCGATACGATAGCGAAAGGCTTAGTTAGTCAAAAAGTCACGTAGGATGAGTACGAGACGGTCTGGCACACCCGTGTTGGTAAAGCTTATATTATAATAAGCCATTGCGCTAGACTTTGTCGAACGCTTTCGCTATGTCGAAGAACACAGCGCCCGTCATGAAACCACGTTGGAAACCAACGCTTACGTGTTCGATGATACGGTGAACCTGTTGGACGCGCGAATGTTGGGATCTAAAACCGAACTGTTCGTCGGGGATGAGGCCCTTGGTCTCGGCATAATCTCTGAATCGCTTGTCTATAAGCCTCTCATAGATTTTGCCCAGAACATTGAGCAGACTAATGGGGCGGTAACTAGAGGGGTCGGTTTTGGGCTTGCCCGGCTTTGGAATACCGATGGCAGTGGCCCTTTTCCAAGCTTGGGGAAAGATGTTGTTGCTCAGAGCACCATTGAAGATGATGGTCATGAGCATTATGAGGTTAGCGGGGAACAATTGGATCACCCTATTCGTGATTCCATCTGGGCCGAGGGCTTTACGGCGTTTCAGACCCTTGATGATTTCGTGCACCTCGTCTGGGGTGACGGGGTGCAGAGGATTATCTGGGTCTTTAACGGGGGGAAGGGAGACTCTACGTTCGACTTCCGCGTCAACCTCAGAGAGGTGAGCTTGGTCTACTGGTTGAGAGCTGGGTGTGCATTGGGCCTCAAGACTGTCGGCAAGGCACTCGGCCTTGTCGATGTCATCGAAGGCGATGGTCTTGTCAGGACGCACCAATGGGGGCGTGGAGGCTAGTTTTGGGGACTGGAGTTTCCTCTGCAGTTCCCAAAACGCTTGGTGGGTATGCTCTAACTCGTTCAGCATCTTGTCCCAGCCAGCGTCACGCAGCTCCGTTATGCGTTTCTTTACAGATCTCTGTAAATAGCGCATATGGGCCTTGTTAGCTTGGCAAGGAAAGTTGCTGTAGTCACGGACAGCCGCGTTCTTCTGTCAGCAGTTCACGTACATCATCCGGCAACTTCACAGTCGGGGGCCTAATGTCAGAACTACAGGTCGGTGGTCGGATGTTAGTTGATGTACCACCTCTATAGAATCCAACCGAAGGTTGACGTTGGCCGGAGGTTGAAGGTTGATTCTTTAGAAGTGCCACGTCAAGGACGTCAAGGGCATGAAGGGGGGCGTGGGGAAAGTGAGTGGGAGTCATCGGGGCGATGACATCAAAGTTAAGGATGGGACAGATGTCAAACAGATGTTTGCCCACGGTCGAGTTCCTGTGACTATTCCAGGCTGTGTGTCTGGCATTGAGATCGCCCGCTATGATAATGGAGTCACTCAAGCCAAATAGTATAGCGAGGTTGTCAGATAACTGGGGGTAGTTTTCTGATAGTTGCGGGAGGATGTAGACCGATATTAGAGTGATCGGCTGGTGACCTGTCATGCCGAGCCGGCAGACAGACACTTTTAAACGCAAGAGAGGGGGCGCGTCCACATGAATGCAGTACAGATCCTTTTTGTAGTAAATGATGGTACCGCCTCGGTGGCACCGAGTCCTGTCATTGCGAACTATACGGTAGTTCGCAATTGACGGGTCTCGGTGGCGGGGCTTAAGGAATGTTTCCTGTACAAGTAGGACATCTAATTTATGGTCATGCAGGAACTCGGCGATCTCTTCACGTTGTCTCTGGATGCCATTGGCATTAAAATAACCTAACTTGAGGGATCGGGGTTTGTGAATCACCACAGAAAACTGTCCTTCTTTTATAAGAATCCCTGGTCAATGAAAACACAGTTTGCACACGGCACTATCATTTTGTGCTCAACCAATCAGGATGCTTTGAGTTTGCACACGGTACTAATGCAATTTTGTATGGGAAACTTACTTTGCTGTTTTCTGTGGGGAAACGTTTCTTACAATGTTTGCTTATTTTTAATACATAGGAATTGACTTATTACAATTACATTTCTATACAAGTAATTCCTTAAAATTACAAAATTCTCTAACGGCTCTCGTTAAGGTAAAGTTTCTTAATACTGAAGCTTACGTTACATCAATGGTACAGGTGACGCCGCCTAGCGCAATAAGAGGTAACAATAACCGTCTTAACACTTCCTTAATTTTCTAGCTATTACATACAATCAGTGAAAAGTAATAATAATATTGAACAAATACTTATTTAAATTCATTAATTACGCATCGTTGCTAACAACTTTTGTCGTGGTAATTTTCAGGGAGCTTAACCGTGTTTTTGACAATAACAATAATAATTTATATTAAATTGATTTGATGATTAAGGGTGGGCCTATTATTGAACAAATATCACGAAAATATCACGCTCAATTTGATCCGAATCCAACGAAACCATTAAAAAAATTAATCCAGCTTGTAAAAAACTAC
Organism: Brachylomia viminalis; assembly: GCA_937001585.2. Taxonomy (NCBI): domain Eukaryota; kingdom Metazoa; phylum Arthropoda; class Insecta; order Lepidoptera; family Noctuidae; genus Brachylomia; species Brachylomia viminalis. Next base: position 12,228,056 of record OW443298.2, on the reverse strand, counting down.
GTTACTACGTTACTACTAAAAGCACGTTGTTCATTCAGTGTTTGTACCAACATTTGACTACACAAAAACTGCCAAAACAGTATTTTGCAACATTATTTTCTCTATTGTGTGTTTTATTTGTTTTTAATATAAAAGAAGTATTTTTGAGACAATTTTACGCAACACACAAGAATATACAAAAACGAAATGCTTGGAGCCTGTGGTTCCATAGAAATTTCGAGATCCGTGATGGCGCCATCTAGTGACAGAACCCAATAATACGTAGCAAGCTTGAAAGTTACGAGTTAGATGGAGTTAGTATCAATTTTATTGCATTTATTAAACTTATAAAAAAAACCCTTACTTTTTGTAGATAAGGATGTTTTTGATATAATTAAGATAGACGTTGAATTTACATTCAATCTTCGCGATTACTGGTTCAAATGTTTCGCTCGATACCGGTGACGCCATCTATGAGTTTTGTTTAGTACCTAATATTTACACGTTGTTCGAGTCGGAAGGCCATGCCCAAGGATTTATGAAGTTTCCAGACTTTAGATGGATCTCCGTGTTCAACTGAGGTGTAGATAAGGTGGCGTTGGGCATCTCTACACATCTTAATATTTCAGTGATTGCGAGCATCCACAAAGATCTTCCAGTTCGTCGGTAGGGCCGACACTTAATCTGTTCAGTCGTTTTTGCGTCAATCCCGAACATATATGTAGATGAACAGACAATTGTACAAAAATTCTTCATTATATTTTCGAATCGTTTCCACATCTCCGGCAATATTTTTTTTTTCAAAACTATTCAATGTACCTACTGTTTTGACTACGCTACGATTTTATTATAGTACATAATATGTATAGATACGGCATCTGGCCTATATTTTTATGTACATTTATGTGAGGTTTAAGATATAAATAAATGGGGTACTTAGACAACAACCGAAGCTATGACAAATTTGTATTAATCTAAGAAGTTAATCCGAGTTATATAAGTGTAGACAGACGGTGACATGGATTGGAGGATGTAGCAACGTGATAGTCAGTCACAGAATGTCAGGTTTTTACATGGCAGTCCCTTACTTTATTAATTCTAAGCTGGCAACTTAATTATGGGTATCATTTATGCTATTACCAATTTAATTAGTTTTGTGTTTCTTAAATAATAGGGTTTGTCCTCCAAATAGTAGATCTGTCACCAAAATGTAGTCACCAAACAATGCAAAATCAGTTCCACAATAAATCACCTAAAATCCTGAGATATAAAGTCTAGTACCAAATAAATGTTTTTGTATGTATTATAATAGGTGTGTCCTAATAAGTATTTAAGCAAACTAATTTAAAGAGATCACCAATAGTAGTAGTTTTCTTATTCACCACGGATCGATTGATATACATAATATGTCGACGGTAGGGCTTGGTCGACGGAGCCCCGCTTCGCGGGGCTCCTACTTCTGGGTGGTTTATAAAAAAATAACCACGAAGGGGATGGCGGGGTCTCTCGACCCCGCCATCCCCTTCTAACCTAACCTGTCCGAGTCGGGGTGCCCTAAAGTCCAGATTACATCCAGTTTCTCCTGGTAATTTGTCTCGGGTATCATTTAAGCTATTACCAATTTAATTAGTTTTGTGTTTCTTAAATAATAGGGTTTGTCCTCCAAATAGTAGATCTGTCACCAAAATGTAGTCACCAAACAATGCAAAATCAGTTCCACAATAAATCACCTAAAATCCTGAGATATCAACCTGAGAACAATTTTTGTTTATCTGAGAACGAAAATATTTCGTGGCGATAGATCTATTTATTAGGTGATACAACTTGATGACAAAAATAATTTTTGGTGATAGAAAATATAGTTCCCCTTAATTATGGTTAAATGCAATACTTAGATATATAAATAGGTAATAATGTAGTTGCGTTTATTGCTGAAATACAAAATAATAATAAAAACATGCTTACCTTAAGTGAGAATAACCGATCAATTGTATAAAACAGTATGCCAATCGTTTATGTAGTCCAGACTGTTCCACGGAATAGGCTAGTACCAAACTTCCCACAAACATCATGACAGTACCCTGTATTAAGAAAAGTCGGTCACTGCTCTTTTCTAGAATTTTACAATATTTTGTCGTTGAGCGGTGGGCAAAGACCAGCCAAATGTAACAGAAGTCCAATCAATGGTTCCTTAACTTTTTTATCCATAATCTAAAGTGCCATAATTTTTTTTCTCCTAATCATCATTTGTCCGAATGATAACTTGCCCGAACTTATGGTCACATAATATCACATGCCATAAAATTGAAATCCATAAATACAATAAGCATGCCCTAAATTTGTTTGTCATAAATATTACAAACAATAACATACAAAAGCCTTAAATCGTTTTCAATAAAAGTTATAAGCTCTAAATTGCGCTGGATGTATTAACACTCAATAAAACAGTTGATTGTGAACATGGGGTTTTTATTTCCCTGTAAGCATGCCAACAAGCATACACCATGCATGCAGCTAGCATGCAGCATGCAATGAGCAAGCAAGCAAGCATGCAGCATGCAAGCGAGCATGCAACATGCAGCAGGCATGGTTTCTGTCGCGGCTCCGGCGCTGTGGGGCTCCGGCGGCAGTCTCACGCGAGCCTCAACTCGCGGGCCACCTCGCTCCTCCGCGCCTACGCGATTCTAAATTACACTCTAGGGGTAGGGCATACAAGACTGCGTGGAGTCGGATTTACAGCGATTCGTTTCTGTTACTAAAACCAATTTTTTTTGCAAATGCAGCAAACAATTTCATTATAAATGAACATTCGGAATAATACACAACATGATATAATACAATACTTAATTTTTTTTTTTTTTTTATAGTACTCGTTATTATGACAGAATAGTTTTAAAGATAGGTATGTTAAGGTCTCTGCACACAGCGGGCGCGGCGCGGCGGGACGGGACGGCGACGCGACACTGAGCAGTTGTAATGTACTAGATATTACGGACGACGCCACACAGAGAGACGGTTACCGTCGCGTCGAGCGGGACGGCTCTGTGTGGCGTCGTCCGTAATATCTAGTACATTACAACTGCTCAGTGTCGCGTCGCCGTCCCGTCCCGCCGCGCCGCGCCCGCTGTGTGCAGAGACCTTAAAACAAAATTTCGAATTTTTGAACATGATGGTTACTGAAGTTTATAGCAAACGTGTTATGGATAATGATTTTCGGACAAATAATTTTAGGAGAAGAAAGGAAGTACCCCGATCAATCTGTCTAGCCATTTCCCAGCTATGTTGGGGTCGACTTACAGTCTAATCGGATGCAGCAGTATTTTACATGGAGTGACTCCCTAACTGACCTCCACAACCCAGTTACTGAGAAACACGATACTCCTTGCTAAGACTGCTTGTCAGACTTTTGGGCTTCTGGCTACCCATTACGACTCTCAAAGATCTTCGAGCGACAGCCGGACCATATAGGTACGTGCTTTCCGAGGCACGGAGGGGGCTCGATATGTAACAGATCTCACCCATCCACGAACTGACATTGGCAAGCATTGCTTAACCGTAAAACCGTTGTAAATCGACCCGTGCCGCGCGCCGTTATCATTTAGCCACGAACCACCCAAGCACTAAATAATGACATATGTTTTTGTACCTTTATTTTCGCTAACAAAAATAGTAATAGGGTTTTTATAAAGTATTTCTAATTCCTGAAGCAAGATAATTCCGGTGATAAATCTGCCTATAATTTGACTTATTGTCCTGGACTATTCGTGTCACTATTTTGGCTAATTGCATTCGACTAAAAGTGAATGTCATAAATCTGTCAACATGACGGGTGTTGATCGGTTAAAAATATTATCTTACATTCATGTAATTTTCACAGCAATGTCGGGTAGTCATTACTCCAACTACTGGGAATATCGCTATTGGCAGGAATGCTGTTATCGCCAATGGGATACATTCTGATACCCAATAGCAGGCCATTAAAATAAGCGTGTACGCGACCCATTGGGCGTTCTGAAAAACAAGAATTTAATTAAAGGAGGCGACATAAAAAATATTCAACCCCGTAATCGATACGAATAGGCTGTGTACCAATAGATAATTTATAATGTGAGGAATAACTCTACCCCTTAATGCAACCCCCAAATTCATGGGCATCCAAGGTATACGGTGACAACGTTTTTATACTAAATCCTAATGCGTGATCCGATCAACTTGAAACTTGGCAGCAATACTAAGTTAAATAAATAAGAAAGTTTGGCATCAAAAGTTTTTCAAAACAACATCGGGAAGAGGAAAAAAATAAGAAGTTTGGAGTTGAAATTTGAATGAATAAATCTTAATGCGCGATTCGATTAACTCGAAACTTGATAATACAATAATGCAAATGAATTATGGGTGTTGTTTTTGTTTTTTTTGTTGCTTTTCGAAAATCAACCCTTAACCGGGTTGGCAAAACTGAATTACTCCGAAGATTGCATTAGTACATACTGAAATAAGCGTCGCGTCGGTTGGTACCTCGTTTCAATAAAACTGTCAAATGGGCTTTTGCGAGTTAGCTTCGGCCCCATTTTGTTAAGCCTTCCAAAGGTTCGGGACCCAAAGAAAAAGGATAATTATAATAAAGAAAAAGGATAATTATAATAAACTCCCTAGTCAACTACACGTCCTAGTTGACCATCTCATCACGTGTGGGAGGTGGGGGTGGACAAGATCATAATAAGATTATTTGGCTTGGCTAACGTGGCTCTGGAAACCCATTCTAATCAGCTTTAGTGCGGGCAATACTCGCCCTAGAGCATAGGTTCTTAACCAGTGGGGTGTGCCCCATTTGGGGGCCGTAGAGTGACCCCCATAGGGGAACGCCAAAAATAAAATGTTTATATTCTTTGTATTAGAAAAGGTTACGTTTAATTCAATTGTAATGCTCGAGTCTTAAGATTGATAAAAAATTAATCAAGCGAACTGCCACAGATTCATTATTTTACACTTATTAAGTTATTTTTTGTTTAAAGAAATTCGACACTATTGGTCGATAACATGCCTGTTGTTACAACAGGCATGTTATCGTCCAATAGTGATCATATTCAGCCTCCAGCATACAACAGTGTTGTATGCTGGAGGCTGAATATGATTTAGAGTACGGTCTCCAGCTCATCAAGTTATACGAAACTGTCAAATATCTCCAAATGATTTTAAACCTTAAAATATTGAAGTTTAAGTTCAAAATCGAATGAGAAAACTTGACAGTTTGTGGTAGCTTGATTCTCGATAGATAAGTAAAAATGAAATAAAGCATATTTACCGTTCCAGGGAATGGCATCAATAGCGGTAATATTAAAAACGGCGATATAATGACTACTACACCTCGCCAATGACAAACCATAAACATTTTAGCTTTCTCCCCAAGCGTCAGATCGGGTTCCGGCTCTTTAGCACGAAACAAAGGGATCTGACTCGGAGCAGACTCCTTTTTTCTGCAAAACCGCAATATTTTTCTTAGGCACGACATCTACCAACCCATACTGTGCCTGTGTACGGCACAGTATGGTCTAGTCCAAAATTAGTGGTAGTCTACTTATTAGACTCGCTCAACAGCTGTTACTATATATTATCTGTGGTGGTAATAGCGGCGCGTTATTGCACCAGCTGTTCAGGGGGACTAAAAAGGCCACATTGAGCAATTCCTTTAAAAGCGATTAATTTCCCGAATATTTGGCAGATCACTAATTCTTCTAATATTCGTAAAATGGTGTCACATTAGCTGAATCATACCTAGTCAAATTGCATAAAAGAATCATATTTGATTTACCGTAATTTTGCCGGTAAATTTTTCTCTAATTTTTTTATAATTAAAAAGTTTAATTTTTACTTTTAATATTTCATTAAAATATGGTCACGCCAACAATAATTCGGTTCTGAAAAGTATCAGGACCAACCTTCGATACGAGCGGACGTATTAATTACAGTGAATCGGCAGTGACAAAAATCGAGGCGGAAAAGAGAGGAAGAGAAGGGACATGCAGCACTCACCTGGGGCAGGCCAGCGGGGTCCAGTCTCCTTCGACTATCACACAGCAGAGTTTGACTACGCGGGTCGCGCGACCAATATTTGAATATACCTAGTTTTCAGTTCTTATGACACTGGGCAATCAAACACAAGGGTGCGTTTAGCGGAGCGGGAGTATATTGATTATTGCAGAGAAAGGCTCGAGATGATCCTCGTCTCTTCGCGGGTGATCAGATGAAAGGGCTCGTCATGCGGTGCGGGGTGGTTCAAGAGATCCGTTACACACGTGCGTCCATGTGCAATTTCTTCGTTGAACTGACAGCTGTCAATCCTCGTTCTCTCGATCTCATGTTCACCTCTTGAATGATGCTAAAAGCACTGCATGTGCAAGTTGGGAAAAGGAGCGGGAAATACAAACTGCTTCATATTATAAGAATGGATCTATCTAATCAGTGTTGGCGTTACCAATATAATCTACATCTACACTAATAATTATAAAGAGGAAAGATTTTTTTGTTTGTTTTTATGTTTGTTACAAATAGGCTCCGAAACTACTGAACCAATAAAAAAAAAACACCAGTTGATAGGTACATTATTACGGAATAACATAGGCTATAATTTATTTTCAAAAAAAAAATGGGATCCGTAAGAAAATTTGAATATTGTAACCAGGGGAGGTATATATGTTCTGTGATTGTAACCCAAGGTAGAAAACCCAAAATTGTTTTTGGCGTACGGTACGCTGCGAAAACTATTAACGATAGAACAAAATAATGTACGACAGGTTTATAGGTCTTATTAATGTCTACTAAAAAGTCCGCGAGACAAAATATCCGTCGAATAAAATTAATTCATAATAACAGCTTTTGTGGTCTAAAATGTAATTACAATGCAGGTAGGAACAAAGGTTGGTTCCATTCGCGTCGAGGTATGAACCCATAACCAAATAAATTATTTCATCACCAGGATTATTTATTTTCAAAGAACTTCGAGACAATGTTTCTCTCAATTACGATGACACTGAAAATGTATTAACAGTCTTAACATAAACATCATTATGCAAAATATACTATGACCAAAACAAAAAAATACTCACAGACACACACACACCCACACTACCTCCACATACACAACCCCTCTACACACACACAACCACTGCACACACTTCTTTAACTACACTAACTACACAAACACGCAGTACACTCAACCTCACTCCCAACCTGTTGCTAACCAAACTAACTAAAATAAAAATATTACAACTATCATAATCATTAAGCTTTTAAAGGAAAATATGTTAATATGTCCTAACTGTATAACTACCGTTTGTACGAGTACATAACATAATATGTTAAATATAAATGGATGGTGACCTGAAATACAGGCCTTGAGCCTAGTTTAGGCACCAGTCTCCCACAATATGATGCCCGTCCTATATATGTCACCGTAGAAATAAGGTAACAACTAAGAGTAATATTGTGGAGAAAATAAACTATTATTATTATTAATTTCATTGTAGGCACCATCATTACCGGACCCGCAGCCGGACAGCTCGCACACATTCCACGTATTCCAATGATATCGACGGATTTGACTATTTCGTTTAAGAGGCTGCAGTTCCCGGTTACAGTTTAACTTGCTTTAACAATAAATAAATCCCAAGGACAAACCTTTTCACTGGTCGGCGTCGACTTGAGAAAATAGTTTATCCCACGGGCAATTTTATTGTATGTTAGCCTGTCCCGCGTGGGGTCTTCTGAAAATCTGTGTATTTTGCTTCAAACGAATACCACTTCAAATATAGTTTACAGAGAAGCCTTGCAATGTTTTTACACTTTACTCTCATTTTCTTTCTTATTACATGCCTACAAAAAGGTTAAGTATATTTTTATTTTTTTTTCGCTTTGGTATCCAGGTTTTTTTTTTACGGTTGAATGTCATGTCAAAACTATTTTAAGAGCGTTTATACCTTATGAGTGGCAACTTCGCAATTTAGTGTCATATTTCGTGGTTTTCAATTTTTATCGTTTAATCGGAGCTATATTTTAAAAATCTGTTTAATTAACTTTTTAGAATTATGTGAAAACTGTGTAAAAGGTAAGAAATCGTTGCGTTTACAGTTCTATTTATATGCAAATAATATATAGGAAACTTGCAGGGCGTCATTTTCATTGTAAAATAACTGTAAGCATTACGGTTACTTACTTTTTAAACACTTTCACGTAATTCTAAAAAGTTAATTAAACAGATTTTTAAAATATAGCTCCAATTAAATGATAATAATTGAAAACCACGAAATATGACACTAAATTGCGACGTTGCCACTCATAAGGTATAAACGCTCTTAATTGTGTCTTCCATGACATTGTACATTGCTTCTGCGGTAGTAAAATCCTTCTCTTATTTTAATATTAAAATTGTGAAGGTGTGTGTTAGTATGTAGGTATGTTTGTCCCCGCTTCACGCAAAAACTAAAGTAGGTACCGATTGTGATGAAACTTTGTACTTATATAGCTGGAGTTCTGTAATAATACATAGTTATCTTTTTATACCGGATTTTCCTAAAGAATCTACTCTTACGCGGGTGATACCGCGGGGCACAGCTAGTAACTGATAAAACGGCCGCATAGAAGACCTCAAAAGGGTAATTAGAAATAATAAACAACTGTACAGGCTGGCTAAATGTATTACGTACCTAGTTTTTAGTTAATCCCTTGAGTTATGTCAACATCAACTAGACGTTTAGAATTACGGGCGACTTGCAGCAAAATGATACAAATCTCGGTTTAATTAAGACTTGATTTTGCCCTAAATTCGACTTTAAATCATAATACGCATCTCTTGCACAGTCGCATTTCACATTCGATTTAACTAAACTGAGACTTAAGTCAATAATTCATTCGCCATTCATTCTTTGAGCTCCGTTTTCAAGTTAAAACTGAAGGTTTCCCATTTCTGAGTTTATAGAAAAAAAATTGTCAATAATGTAAAGTAAGTCAGTGTTGTTGCATATCTGACGGACAGAGCCGTCATCTACCCCGGTCGCGATGGGGAGTGGAACCGGCGAGAGATGTCGTGCGGTGTCCCACAGGGATCGGTTCTAGGGCCGCTCCTGTGGGACATCGGTTACGACTGGGTGCTGCGGGCCGACCTCCCTGATGGCGTCAGCGTGGTGTGCTACGCTGACGACACGCTGGTCCTGGCGCAGGGGAGGTCGCATCAGGCAGCGGCCGACGCGATGACACGCGGGGTTGCGATAGTCGTGGAGAGGATCCGGCAGTTGCGTCTCGAGGTGGCTTTGCACAAGTCCAAGGCCATGTCTTTCCATGGGCCCCGGAACAGGCCACCATCGGGATCCCAACTAACGGCAGGAGGGGTTCACATCGGCGTCGAGTCCACGATGAAGTACTTAGGACTCGTGCTCGATAGCCGGTGGAACTTCGTGGAGCACTTCCGACGTTTGGCCCCCAAACTGGAACGGACTGGGGCCGCCCTCAAGCGGCTCCTTCCCAACCTGAGGGGTCCAAACGCCTCCTGCCGGAGGCTTTACGCGGGGGTCGTGCGGTCCATGGCTACATATGGGGCCCCCGTGTGGGCGCGTTCACTGCGGCGGAGAGCCGCCCACTATCTGAACGCGCCCCAAAAGGTGGTAGCTGTAAGGCTGATCCGGGGCTATCGCACGATCTCGGGCGAGGCGGCAAGCCTCCTTGCCGGACTGCCGCCATGGGATCTGGAGGCGATAGTCCTCGCGCGCCTGTATGAGTGGCGCGCGGAGGTACTACGCCGGGGGGAAACCCCGCTTCCGCGGCAAATCGCGGCGGAGCGGACGAACCTCCGGCGCGATCTCATGGTGGCATGGAAAGAGCGACTGTCGCAACCCAGCGCAGGGCACGCCACGATAGCGGCGGTAAGACCCCTCTTTGAGGAGTGGCTAGAGAGGCGTCACGGCGTCCTCACCTACCGCCTGACGCAGGTCCTCACCGGACACGGATGTTTCGGGAGGTTCCTGCACATCATCAGGCGGGAGGAAACGCCTGGGTGTCACCACTGCGATGATCGCCCCGAGGACACGGTGGAGCATACGGTGGGGGCCTGCCCTGCATGGGCGGAGCACCGCCGTGTCCTCGTAGAGGCGATCGGCAGCGGCGGCGACCTCTCACGCCCGGCCCTGGTTCAAGCCATAGTCCGGGGCGAGGGGCAGTGGGAGGCAGTCACCTCCTTCTGCGAAGCAGTCATGCTAGCGAAGGAGGTGGCGGGACGGGAGAGGGAGAGTCTCCCGTCCAAGCCGCCGCGGTGGACGCTCCGGGCGTCGGGAGCCGCGTGACGACTCCCGGCCACCGTAGGCGCGGGCCTGCGGGCGGTGAGTAATGGGTAGCTCACCGTCCGATCAGGACCAGGCCCGTGCTGGACGGCGCGTACGTGTCCCACGCGCGCCTCAAAGAGATGTCAGCATCGAAGAGGGGGCCCACTAGGGCCTAAGCCTGCCGGGAAAGCGGGATCATCCATAAGGGGTACCGCTGACCCGGAACATAAAGGGCCAAGGAAGGAACACGGGTGGGTTTTAGTCAGTAAGAGTCTGACACTCCCTTCCGCTCCACCCAGAGCGGGAGGAGTCATTTGATGATTTCCCATCCTCAAAAAAAAAAAAAAAAACTGTGTTGTTTGTAGTTCTGTTCTCGTGTTATTTTCTAGTTTTCTTTAGCTTCAGTCTTATTATATATAACATATTAAGAGATCTAGGGCACCTAATTTTACCACGACGGAAATAATGCATTTATTACGTCTCGTGGAAAAAATCCCGATTTTTACCGCTCTGCTTAGCGCCGAGAGTTTAAAATCCAACAGTGTGTTTTCTTGACGCGCTGTGATGCGCTCCGGGAGTTGAAAATACAGTGCGCGAAAAAATAAATCGCCCGTGCTTACCTACCTGGGCTTAGATTGCTATAATTTATTTTCAATGACAAGTGACAGAGGGGCCGTCAAATCGTGCAAATGCAGCTAGAGCCTTGTTTTTATCGTTTTCGTATATTCGTGAATTTCTCACATCGAGTCAGTTTTTACGGATCGAAGTACCTAGCCATCGTGCTTAATATAGAGCGTTTTGTGCACTCATTCTTCATCACTCACATTCGATTCATTCATTCATTTTTCATTCGAGTAAGCGCGAAATGATGCACACATTATGAACGCGATATCTGCCTACGAAATGTTTTAAGTCAATACTCGAATCTCGGATCGGTGTACATGAACTGTCGTAGGTATTCGTGTTTTTGAAACAGATGATGAAAAATTCCCCAAAATGAATCACGAATGCGAATCGACGACGACTACGACGAGTGAGTGCACAGCGCCCATTCGTGAATTACTGTGATCCGTTTTTATGATGTTCGTTAAAAACACGAATGAATCGAATATGAGGTAGCACAAACGCCCTTTCCAAACGCATTTTCTTTCTTTCTTTCTTTTCTTTTTCTATCTTATGTGTAGTAATTGTATAGTAAAAGATAATACTTTTTTTATGTTACATGGATAAGAATATGAAAATCAGTTTTGTTGTTGAATTCTTTTCGCACCTAAGGTGTATGGTGCCAATAAAAACGTCGCATAAGTCACTACAGAAGCGTCACACCCTAGAGCAAAAAATGTTGAAAAGGAAAGTACGTAGGAAAGAAAGTGCACATATGACATCTGTGGTTAATTCAAGTAATTTCGCTCTCGAGTTGTGAAATTAAAGATTGGGCATCACTAATTGTCAAGGATAGCAGCATTTTTGATGTGATATCGTTTATCGTTACAGCTCTTTTAATTGTTCATTAAGGAACGCAGAATGACCGTTTCATACAGATATTCGCAATTAGTATAATAACAAATGTTTATAATTATTATGTAGGTAAGTTAGATGTTTGTTGGTCCTAGGGCCATTTTCTACGATGTCCTTTTTAAATAATATTGTAATGACGTCTGTCTATAAAATCGAAATTTAACAACTCTAAACTGACCTACATGTCGGTTTAACTTTGACCTTTAATTAAATCGAGATTTATGCAAAGTTGATGACATGCAAATCGTTAAATTAAGTTTAAGACTCTGCCGCACTCACGAGACGTCACTAGAAATTAATCAATCATTAACTTTGTTTAACCACCATATTTTGGCACATGTCACCAAGATTGAAACGTTTTCAATCTGACATACTTTTGACTGACAACGTTCCAATTTATTCTGGTCGGTTAAAGTAAATGATTGATTCATTTTAAGTACCTAACGACTTTGAGTACCGGGGTTAGTCTAGTAGAGTAAAAGCTGCAAGTCGCCCTTAAAACTCAATTTTAGGGTGCAACTTGGGTCGTTTTTAATACAAGTAAGTGCATAGTTATCTATCATAGATCAATACTTAATTTTATCGCTGTGCAAAAGTATTCAAATGTGCCATCGCGGACACGAGCGATGAACCGTTTTATTTGACAAAATGCTTTGAACTACGAAACGTGCGTATGAGCAGTCAAACCCCGCCTACAATTAATAATTTTGGCGAATCACAAGCTCTTAAAACTTGTACTCACAAAAATCTGCACCCGCTACTAGGCAGGTCATGCTTTTGTTCTTAAATTATTGTTCAAAAGTAAATTCGGATCGGCGAAACCAAATTAGTGTATTAAACAAAACCAATCTTATTTCAAAGAATTCAAAAACCGAGTTTTAAACGTATATCGTAAACTTTTTTTTAACTTTCTGACCTTTTTCTTTTCTTTTTTTATTTATTTAAAGGGCTTTGTCGCTTAGCGACCACATCGCCCGTGCAGAAAAATACAAAATTATTAATTACTTACTACCCACTGCTTAAAAACGTGTTGTTTGTTATTGCTTGAGGTTTTTTTTACCTTTAATTGTAAAGTACGATTGACTTACCTGCCGGTATTAATGTTTTTTTTTTATGAATAATAAATAGTATTGTGTAAAACTACCTACTTGTTTTGAAATGTACATTTATTGATTTGATGATTATGATAGAAGATTAATAATTATTACTGGAGTTTCCTATAGGCAATTGTTTGCGTTTGTTTTTGACTTTCCGTTTCGTATTATATACAATTGCGAGCTAAAGTATGGAATCACCTACTTGTTACTTGTTCCGAGCGATCTTTAAAACTAAATGACCGTTAAAAATTAATTAAAGTACTACCATTTTAAAGGCTATACTGTAAGCTTGAACTTCATGCCGCATGCATTTAAATAAAACCCATATTTCAAGAGGTTTCCTACTTTGAGTGGAGGAGTAAGAAAAAAGACATGGTTCAATTTCTCGATACGCCGCGAGTTGCGCCGTATTGATCCCCTACAAAAGCACGTGGTATCGGATTTTTTTATCTTTAGTGACCGACCCTGACGACCCCATTACCCTCCTCCAGGAAAGCAGTAAGTAAGGCCACTAGTACAGTATACAGTCACAGACAAATTGAAATTCCGACCTCGCCGCCGAGGTCTTCCGCATCCGCGACCCTCCCCGAGTAATTGCCCTCCCTGTCCTTGATCGGATCCGTGCCAGCTGGTGGCGTAGCTGAGCCTGTAGCTTTAAATTCCCCCGATAATAATAATTAATCTAATTTGATACAGCCTGTCCCAAACTTGCTGTCCTCCCCCAGCGACGCCCTAAGCCGAGGTTGAATGGAATGGAGGGGACGACCGGTTTATCGTGTCAACTTCTCTTCAAAATCGTCATTTGACTGGGGTCGACGTCCAGCAGGAGCTTAAACATGTTTATGGGGTAGCTGTCAGCGAGTGGACAGTTCGTCGAAGACTCATACAAGCGAATTTTACTCCAAAAAGGCCTGCCACAGGCCCAAAACTGACGGCAGGTCACCGACAAGCACGCCTTCAATTTGCCCGCACCCATCTTGATTAGGAAGTCGAGCAATGGAGGCAAGTCCTGTTCTCCGACGAGTGCAGAATGTGTTTGCACGGCAGTGACCGAAGGTCTACAGGCGGCCTGGAGAGCGATTTGCTCTGTGTTGTTTCGCTGAGACAGTCTCCTATGGGAGCGGTTCTTGTATGATGTGGCCCGGCATTTCTTTTGACGGTAAAATGGAGCTTGTTTATGTGCTTGGTGGGGGACGAGGAGGCGGTCAGACTTCAGACCGCTACATATCCGATATTCTGCTGGAACATGTCGTTCCCTATGCGGGATATATTGGTTATGACTTTCTCCTCATGCACGATAACGCTCGTTGTCACACTTCCCGTGCCACAGCTGAATACGGTTAAGTCGGTATCGCCACATTGGACTGGCCAGTACTCAGCCCCGACTTGAATCCCATTGAGCACGTGTGGGATGAACTGAAGAGAACGGTTCGATCCAGAAATCCTGCTCCTTCAAGTCTTGATGAGATGAAATCGGATTTGATAGAGGAGTGGGGAAGGTATCCCCCGCAAGAATCAATTAAGAAGCTAATCAGGTCCATGAAGAATCGTCTTCGAGCTTCGAGCGGCTAAGGGAGGCAATACAAAATATTGATACTTAATTAAGTCCAAATAAAGAATTTTAAAATATTTTTTGTTGTTTTATGTGCTGATTACTTTCCTTATTCTCTCATTTTTCCCATACTCCTTCACTTAATCCGGGATAGCTCTTGAAATATGGGTTTAATTTAATTAAGGCACGAATTTCAAGTGTACAGAGCCTTTAGAATGGTAGCATTTTCATTAGTTTTCATCAGTTATTTAGTTTTTAAAATCGCTTGGAACAAGTAACAAGTAGGTGATTCCATACTTTTGCTCGCGAGTGTAGTAATTTTTATTAGCATGTAAAGATGTTTCCCATCTAATATATGCTTGCACGAATACTTCTATTCTCGCATCCATACACACTAGCACATACAAATCCCCCACTCACTTACACACCAATACCACATCACCTACATATCCACACTCACACACAACACCTACACACCTACAATCACATTCATTCACCCTCACCCTCGCACTCTCACATACTCATAGATACGAGTAATTTAAAAAACCAAAATAAATTATAACGTTTTTCCCTTCTGATGGCAAATCGACTTAATCCACTCATACATACAATCAATTGGAACCTCATTGCGAAACACTGTCTCTTAAGATACAGGATACCCTAGTTTAAGAGACAGAGTTTAAATCTATTTTGTACAGATTTCTGCAGCATCTAAATGTTTTATGTAAATGTTCTCTACCATAAATTCAAGGATTGTAAACTTATAAGGTACATGTATTTAGGTATATGTATTTTTTGGAAATGAATAGTGGGCAGAGCTTTAAGGTAAAATTTTCACAATTTTCAATTTAATATTATGGCCGTTCGGTACGCGCTATCGTGTTAATATTAAGTATTCGTAAGATTACGTATTTTATTATTAGATTATTTGCGTACAATTATTTGATGTATATTGTACATCTCTAACTTTTACCAAAAAAAAAAAAATTGGACGTCCGTAGCGTATACGCCACAGAGGGCCGTCTGTGGCGTATCTATTTTCCGCGTTTCTATTTTTTTTTTTTGCGAAACCGTACAATTTATGTATTCCACCGGAGGTACCTACTAATTATAACAATTTGTGCTCGTCAACTTGCGAGGGACCAAGTCTTGTATTTCAAATCAGCCTACATAAAAAGTTTCATACTGTAAATCTACTACAATTTGCTACCTATTAATATAATAATATCATAATAATTTTTATTCATAAGTTCACATAATAAATTACATAAAAGTTACATGATTATTATTAGTTCCGTCAATGTATACGTAGTTATTAAAAAAAATCCTTGGTTCCTTAATTTTAAGGTCGAAATGAAGGAACCAGATGGATGGGCTGGTCGGAGGAGTATTCTAATGGCTCGTTTACACAGTGCGTGCTGCTGCCTGGCCAGTAGACAGCTACTCGGTTTGTCTACTCGTACGCCAGTAGCTCGGCTCGCCTTTGCTGTCTACACCACACCTAGCTACTGCTCAGTCCGAGTCGTGTCGCGATGTCGAGTGAACTTGTTTTAATAAAAAAAACGGTGATACGCTCTATGACAACAATTTTATGTCAGGAATTGGAAAATATCTATAACCATATGATAGCCAATATAAGAAAAAAGAGCGAAAGAAAAGGATTTGGATTAGAGAATGGATGGCTAGAAGATCTTTAGGGGCAACACGTATGATTCTCAACGAGCTTTACCATGAAGACCCCCGAGAATATAAAGCAGTGATGAGAGTGACACCTGAACAAGTCGAAAGACTTTTAAATTTGATAAAAACAAAAATAGAACGTCAAGACACATTGATGAGAGATGCCATAGCAGCAAGGGTAAAGTTGGAAGCAACTCTGTGTTTCCTAAGCTCAGGAATGTCATTCAGACTGCTATCAGTATTTTTCAGGATATCTAAAGCTTCTATATCAAAATTTATACCAGAAGTTTGTGACGCTATTTCTGAAGCTTTGGACGAATATTTTCAAGTAAGTAAAAGTTAATTAACTCAATAATACATGACGTGTGACTCATTCATTTATTTTTCAAAAACAAATTAAACCTTAACTAAAACATTATTGCATGTTGTTTACATTAGCATTTATCATCGCTTTGACTATTGGATCATTAAAGTCAAATAATTGTCCTGGTTGAACTGGCTGCTGCGCAGAAACCGTTACTAAATTGGCTGCCTCGTATGATGAATGTGATGATTGGTGATCAACTGATTGAAGTGGCTGATGCACCAAAACTGTTTCTGTAGGCTGATAAGTTGTGCCTGGGAAGGACACACTGGGTCCTGATGATGGTGACGCTATGTAGGACTGTGGTGACGAAGCACTGTATGAGGAAAGGGCAGATGCGTTCCGAGCGTATATAGCTCTTTTTCGGTATCGTGAAAGTACTTGTTGAATTTCATCTTTGGCATCAAAAAATCTAGTAATGGGAGCTGCCTCAATTGAATAGCGACATGTTTTCCAACAACATCATACTCGTCTTCTTGTCTAGAAGAGCTGGAAGATTCTATAGTACTGTTTAGTTGTTTCAGCTCATCAATAGCTGCTGTAATTCCGCTCATTTCTTGGGCAGTATTATGTGATTTTTTAGCTTTACCCGGGTTTTTTTTCTTTGTCAATGTGCTGTCACTGGAGTAGATTGATATATCATCAGATGTATTTATGATCGAAGCATTTATCAGTCAAATAAAGAATTAGATACTCACCAGATTGGATGTTGTTTTCTTTTCTTTTAAATTAATTGTTTTCATTATATAATCCATTATATCAAACCATTTTATGGATGGTTTGTACACATCGTCTGCGCCAGCGCCACTCTTCTTGCTTTTTCGATTTTATTCACTTCTTGATTGTAGGTGGACCGTAAATTTTTTATTTTCTTGGTTACCTCACCGGTGTTACCTAGGTGCATTTCTTTTGCGATATGTTCCAAAGATTCTTTTCTCATATCTCTATTTCGATAGTTTTTATCGAAACAATTCCATAGGTTTTCTTGTTCTCTGTAGAGTTTCATGAATGAAATATTATTGTCAGAAGACCATCTATCCGTACCCATTTCGAACTCGATTTAGTACATAGGCGTAGCACACAAAAAACACGGCATCCACTCACAACTGTCCGGCTGGCACTGGCGAGCTTCTGCCGAACGCGTCCAAACGATGCGAGCGACGCACGAGCCGCTGTCATGTGCGTGTTGCTGCTGGGCGAGCAGGCGAGTGAAAACAAAAAATGTTGAAGTAACTCGGATGCGAGCTACTGACCAACTCGCACGTACGAGTTACTCGTAAGTTACGTCCAAACAGTGCGAGTAACTGCAGTGCGGCTACTCGGAAGGCTTACTCGTACGCTAGCTCGCACTGTGTAAACCAGCCATAACTATATTGCATTACAATACCTTAATTCTATTTTAGAAATATTAAATTTGATTGTCCCCAACATGAATTGTTTCGAGAAATATTGACCATAAACGTTGGTCCCTCCATAATAATGATTCAACTATTTAGTCAGACGTGTTAATGAAAAATATAAATAGAAGATTGATTGTCGTCTCGGTATATCATCTAAGTTTTTGTTTCCTCGAGGGGGTACAGGGTAAACCTATTCTATACTGGATAAGTGTCTATCTGGGACTATTTCATTTAAAAATACAACTTTATCACATTACTTTTACTTGCCTTGGAGGTAATACTTATCTATCGCGGCGGGTACATATGTACGGCTCCAGCTTATGGATGAGGTCACGACACACACTTTTATTTAGCCTATATAATAAACCAACAAACTCGAGGACATTTCAAAGGCTATTTCCATTTTCCGAAGAGCTACACTTCGTCGGCGATATAAAATGCTACATCTGCCATTATTTCGATCATTTCTTTACAAAATCTTCAAAATTATTTGTAAGATGTTGCTTATGACTATCTTTTTGTGATTCTGCTCATTGACATCAAACTTCAATAAAGCAATTTTATTCATAATTTGTGGACCATTTTACGAATCCCCATACAAAACTGTCAAACGGATAAATTGCGTGCTATGAATTATTGTCAGATTGTGACCATTTTATGATTTTTAATATAATAATAATATTATCCTATTACTATTCTGCCAAAGCGGCCTTTTTAGACACACAGCTTCTGTGGGGCGACTGGCGAGTACCCCCGCAGTGGAATGTTGGATACATGTGCCATTTTTACGTGAGTGACATGAAGATTCGAATGACGTTGTTGCGACTCACGCTGTTGCGAAAAACTTTGCGAGTGGTACGCAAGTTCGAGAACACATTGACTTGAAAACCGCTTTATCGATTGCTGTTATCGCGAACACACTGATGCGAGAAACTTTTTGAATGTTACGCTAGAACGAAAGTCATGGTATCAAAACCCGCTGTTGCATTAATTTGTCTGGGAATCGAACTCGCGACCCAGTGATTACGAAGAACTAAATTATACCACCACTATAAATTATACATATTATATGCACATACTACATCCTATTATACATAATACATTATGCCACCACCTATTCGAGCAACTAACACAATCAACGCATTTAGAAGACGCCTACGGCAGTACCTCATAGATGCGCAACGGAAGCTAGTCATGACGAATTTAAATGTTTCATTGATATGAATTGTGATTAGTTATCTATTACCTTATCGACGACAGTCCATTGTTTTCTTTTTATGAAACCATACCATTTTATTTATTTATTTTTCTATACCTACACCACTCTATTATTACCTATTTATAATTATTTTTTACAAATACCTAATCGTTGTTATTATTATTTGTTACAAATATCTATCTATTTTTATTTCAATATTTCACTATAAAATTCATTTACATCCGTAAGACGTCCTCGTAACATAAGGTCCAGTTGAAAACCAGCGTCAGGCACTAGTTATCTGGCATTTATGCTGAACTGTCCCTATTTGGCACAGCCGTGAGGCACACAATACTATTTTAAGTACTGTTTGTCTGTTTTTGTGTAATATTGTGTGCAAATAAAAAAAAAATCAAAAAAATCAAATCCTGGGTCAAATAAATTTTCTTTCTTTCTTTCAACTACTCACGCTACGATTATAAAACTGACACTGAGCTTGTTCTCTATACCACTAGGTATGATTATATAGCTAATACTTGTTGTGATTTAGCTGTCTCCGTAGATACTTACCATTTTGATAAGCTAATAATAGTACAACTTCTGCAGTACCTATTTATTATAATGCCATCACAACAATAAAAAGAAATTAATGAAGGTTGACTTTTACTAACCGACTTAAAAAAGGAGAAGGTTATTTATTATGTTCGTATGTACTTTTTTTAAATGTATGTTATTCGATATTGTCGTCAATTGTGAATCAATTTTTGAATATTCTTTTTGCAATTTGGTAGATTAAGTTTGCGCGGTGGTCCCATATAAATTGAATTAACTTTGTTTGGGTAGTTTTAGATTAGCTTCGATAATACATAATAATCAATACTTTTTTGCATTCCACAATGTTGGTATTTGCGTAGGTGGTTTAAGAACAATCGTGGACCCTGTAGGATACAGCACAGCAAACGAAATATATTAGGTAGAGATGAGGACTTTATGTCAGTAACATATTCTAAAAATCATTTTTGTGTTTTTTATGAGTTTTAGGGATAGATCATTTAAATATTCGATTACACTGTAATAACATTTACTTATTTATAACTTTTTTAATTGACTCATGAATAGATGGAGCTACATATTATATATTTTTATTTACATAATCAGACAGCTTGCTGAATGTATTTTTAAGCTGGATTTTGGTAAGTTTAGTCTTAGCTTGTATCGGATTATATGTCTGTATCTTGGTTTGTATGTATTCTCGTTTAGAGTAAAAGTCTTGGTGTTTATGAGCGAATTTGCATATTTCAAAATAAATATATATATATATCTACAGGTCAGAGTTAAAATATTCAGGTTTATAAAATGGGTTTTGCAGCTATCTTTCTGTTGGTATGTTTACTAAGATACGGACGAATTTCTTTTGAACTGTAGGTAAACAGTGTTAGTGCATCTGAACTGTTTTCCCACAATATTATGCCTTAACCAAGCCATGACAAAGGATAGGCGTAGTATGTTACCACGGTAGTCCGTTTTGTGTTTTTTTTAACTTCACGAAAAGCACATTATACATTTTGAATGATTCGATTTTAAGTTTTGTATCTACGTGTGACTTCCAATTTATATTCTTGTCTATGGCTAAGCCAAGTAAAGTGAATTCGTTGACCGTTCTGGTTTTATGATTATTAACACAAAATAATATCTTGATGATGTTATCATACTTCCTGTCACTGTTGTTTACATAGCAAGTATAGTGGTATACGAATTTGTAATTTTTATTTTCATATACTTTAGTACAAGCCCAAGTTTTTAGTTTCTTGGATTCCTATACATTTCTCATTCCAATTGACGTGCTAGTGTGTGATAGATAACATACAAAACGAGTTATAATAGTTCCTCCGGCCATTGAGTTCCTGAGGGTAAAGTGTTATATTGTGTGTGGATGTATTTAAGCGTGTTCGCGACCACGCCATTCGTTATAGCGGTTTTCGTTTCAATGAGTTTTGGAACTGGCGAACCTCTAGCAAAGTTTTACGCAACAGAAAGCGATAAGGCCGCCCATTGTATAATAAGTAGTGTTCAATTTTATTTTTGTTGTTATGTTTTTTGTAGTGTACAATAAAGAATATATAAATAAACAACAGCTTGCGTAGCAACAACGTCATATGAATCTTCATATTATCACTCCCCATTTTTACAATAGGTATTATTTTTGATGAAATGGGTATTACCCCCACACAAGAAATTACTCCTGTATCGTGGGTGCGTTTTACAAACATTTAAACCTTTTTAAACTCAAATACACAAACAGCTAGACCCGGAACAACTACTTGCAGGTCATACAAATATTTGTTCCGCGCGGGAATCGAACCCGCGACACGCAGCGCTGCAGTCAATCGTTTAACCACTGCGCCAACCGTGGCGTCATCTCTGAACCATGGCTCCTGAATCCATGTCAACATAAACTGATTTATATAAAAACAAAGTATTACTCACGAGCTCATTTTAAAAGCCTTT
Source organism: Brachylomia viminalis (assembly GCA_937001585.2). Lineage (NCBI taxonomy): Eukaryota > Metazoa > Arthropoda > Insecta > Lepidoptera > Noctuidae > Brachylomia > Brachylomia viminalis. The sequence continues at coordinate 12,206,453 of OW443298.2, read as the reverse complement.
TTATATTATTCGTAGCTATCCAATTCTTTTTTCCGTACCTAATTAAATAAGACACAAAAAGTCAAAGGATGAAAAATATTCGCCGTTCTTTTTGACTTCTGCGATTTGACGAAAAAGAAGACAATTCTATTCTTAAAAAAAATTAGTAAAAATATTGCCAGTATTTTTGGTTAGATTTATTTTTAAGCAATATTATCACTGACCTCTATTAAAATCAATGACTAAAGACTAAGAGAGGACATGAACTAAAAGATCTATATAAATTATACATTATGGAAATATCATACGATTCTATACAGAAATAAAAAAATATACATGTTTCTTTCTAACTTATGCAATTCTGCATGTGTCAAAAAGAGAAAACCGTATTTTGTCAGTTTTCTAAAATTGCAATATTGAAGTATGACGTCACGGAAGCCCTGCCCATCGGCCGGTTCGCCATTTTAGTTTCTGGTTTTGAGTACTTCTCAGAGTGTACATGAAGTGTCATTTGGCGTTATCGTGCGACTAAATATTAAGTTTTTTTCCATTTTGAGAACATTTTGAGTGCTGTAAATTTGACTGAGGCTGTCTGTGATAGAGGAAACCATGCCTAAGTGTTGTGTGAGGGGCTGTGGCTCGAATTACAGTAAAAAAGCGCCTCTGATATCCCTGCACAAGTAAGTCGAAAGAATTCATAGATTATTAAGTTTCCTATATAAATTTATACCAATTTCTAGTCTCAATTCATGTTTATTACTGTTCGGTCATAGATTATTGCCTATTCATAGTCTTTCGAACGATATATTTCCTTATTTTGGTTTTGTTTACTACGTATTTTTATTGACAAATATAGTGTTGTGATTGTGTAATTTGCACATCGAATCGATTTTGCATCGATAAAAACCAAATTTCGTTTGAATATTTAGCATGAAAGAATATACACATTTATGTTAGTTTGCGTGTTTTTTTTGTGTTTTTAGGTTAACAAAAAATGATAAACTTAAAAGTAAGTGGCTTGAATCATTGGGTCAAGAAAATATCGACTCCAGCCAGGAAAAAGTATTTGTTTGTTCACTACATTTTGAAGAGTCTTGTATTAATAGAAGTCTTGATATAGTGAGACTTCACGACAATGCAATACCGACAAGGCTCCCTAAGGTAAATTATCACATTTTCATTGTAAGCCTACATTTACCCGTATATTCGAAAATAATGTTGGAGCTGATGAAGATTGTACAACCTATCTTTGCATTGTATAAATTCAATCTCTTAGTATTGTATAATTGCATAGCACATGTGTGAGCACTATGTACCCACTATAAAGGTTACTGGGTTCGTCTTTCATTGACTTGAATGTGCCCTGGCGGCTGAGAGTATGTCATGCTCACTCAAATGTGTCGCTGGTGGTGGCGTGTGTATTGGATCATTGAGTTCCCTTCAAAATGGTTGAGCTGAATGGTGCTGATCCATACGTCATGTTCGTGAACGGGCGCCGTCAGTAGGCACTGGTCATTTCTTAGCTGCCACGGCTTATTTTAATTCCATAATTGTTTTTATCTTTTATTACGGACGCTTTTAACATGAATGATGTAACCACTTTTTTGTAACAATATTTTGATTTAAAAGAGTGTCCATGGAGTTTCTTGCCCGTTCTTCTCCATAGGTACCTACTACGCTTTGGAATGGGCAACTAGCTTCATCTTTCTGACTGACCGACCCCTTGACAATTCAAAAGTGCCTGTAATTGGTTTATTTGAAATAAATGCTTTGAGTTTGAGTCATAATACATTATTATTTCCCTGTACATTTATTGTAGACAGGCAGACTTTATTGTATTTCACATTATTGGTGTACTTAATACTAATTACAAACTGATATTATTGTATCTATTTGAAATAAAACGGTTCTCCCATTAAATGCATAATATCGATTTCTGTTGTTTTATTTTGTTAATAATCGGTGTAGTTTTGAATTCCTTGTTGCAGTTTAATTTACTCTTCTTCTAGCTTGATTATCACGAGCAACTATTAATCATAGAGTAAATAATATCAAGTACAATTAATTTTAAATGAACCGCCAAATTGATGATTTTTGCAATTTTTCAGTCAGATTACGCAACAACAGGCTTTTTTGTACTTAATCCATAATGCGACGTCCTAGAATGAGAATCGAATAACAACCTACTTACCTACTATCTACTTAAAATCAAAAACCTTATTTTAATGTATGTGATTTCGATTAATCGATTTGTAATCAACACGATGAACAAAATCATTGCAAAGAATGAGCAGAGGACAACACTAGGTAATGGGCGGAGCCTACGCCATTTTACTTTCCACGCGGGCACGCGATACGATCTTTTAGTTCATGTCCTCTCTTATTCTTTAGTCATTGATTAAAATACGCTGGACTGGCTATCCCGTACAAAATGACAGCTATTTGCTGTGCCGATTCAAAGCGCCCCCAGTGACAGAATTGAGAGTTCTGAGAACTAATAAGATTGTTTGTTGATTTTACGCTAAGTGTCTCTGCGGAATAAAAAGTTATCTAAAGTGTTTACAGTGATTGTGATATAAATTAAAGTGTTATAATAGTAACAGTGATTGTATCATAGCTTGTATTGTTTATCCAACATGAAATCGTGCGTATATTGTAAAACACGATACGAAAAGGGCAGTGGTGTCAGTTTTCACAAGTAAGTGAATCTAAAACATAAATACTTATTAGAAAACCGCTTAAAACAGTGTATTCTTACAATAATAAACGTAAACTATTCGAGTTTACGAGATTTTACGAACATTTTTATAACCAATAACTTTTGTTAGGGATGTCAAAATTCATATCGATACTTTCGTAATATTATGATGTAAAACAAAAGTCATGCTCATCATTGTTAAAATAATGATACGCACATTATAATGATCTCTAATAATAGCAAAACACTTCAAGGTTTATTATTATTAGAGTCAATACCAAATAATTTAACACTTAATTATGATTCATAATTCTCATTAAGTGTTCTATATAATTATAGATATATGTATATAATTTATAATTTTTTACCCATACCTACTTTAATGTTTCCTTTAATTACAGGTTCCCCTCCGATTACAATCTCAAACTTTGGTTAAAAAATATGAAGGTTGTCAACTGGACTCCGACAATGTATCATTATCTGTGTTCTAAACACTTCACGGAAGCCTGTTTCTTAAAACATCAGTCACGGACTACGTTGAAATAATGGCTCTACAGTAATTTTTAATTTAATAAAATATGTGATTTGAGAATGCTTTTTTTATTTCCCTGTCCCCCTCCCCTGCGGTAATTAAGTTGTTACAAGTTAATTGCCGTAATTACAGACCTAATAGAAAGTTATTGTGTCTCTTATCACATGGCAACATGCGGTATGTGACTAGTAATAATATCTTATTGTGCACTCTTTATAGGAAGGGATTATCTCATTAATTACTATTTCTATCTTAGTAATTTACTATTTTACAGAATTTTATTATTTATTGATCCTATAGTGAACTGTTATCCGATTTAGGAGAACAAGGAAGGAAGGGGTCAACCGGACATGTGATACTTATTATTACAGTCCATAAACAGTACTAGATAGGTACTGCTATTTCAAGTTATGTTTTCTACGTAAAATATCTGCTTATTACGACTATCTATAGTTCATTAGTTTAGTTAGGTACTCAACTAGTGCAGACATGTCTTTTTATCTGTGTTTTAGTAACATTTAACAAAATATATGCCTATATTGTTTCAAATCAATTATCTACAATTTTAGTAAATATTTTTATATTTTTTAATATGTTATAAAACGTATTTCACGTTTTTAAAAACATATTACGTATAAAAGACAACACGAATGTTACATGTTAATAATTACCTAAACCAATTTAATTTATAGGAAATCTGTAACAATAGCGTTGGTAATATTTCTATCGATCGATAACAAACCTGATCGATATCAGAATTTTTTTTATCGATAAAAAACCTTATGTTATACATCACTAGTATTAGTTCCATTCCCCCACACTGCTGCCGTCAGCGCCAAAATGGCGATTTTCAAATAGGCACATGAAATTGATAGCGATAGCCAGTCCAGCGTATTCTAATAGAGGTCAGTGAATATTATGCTTATACCACATTGACGCGGAAGCATACCAGCACCAATAAATGAAAATAATTCTGTCACAATAATATGTATGGCACCGCTTATTGTTCGCATTGATTGATACAATCATTGTCGCGCCACGCGACGGTGGCTGGGCCACAGCTTCAGCGTTATGCCGGATATTTACGGTACGATTTGTAACAATAAAAGTAGCACCATGTAAACACTTATTTTTGCTTCAATTTTATTGTCTGCCACAGGCAAGATTTACCTCGTGTAAATGAAGCTTTAGGCGGCCCTAGAACATTTAACCTAGAGTGCTACAGGTAGCCAATTCGAAAGTATATAATTTTAAATAAAGATTATTTTTAAAACAAACGAAAATTACCGGATATTTTATTATAATTATATTATTTAGGCTAGGCAACTTTCTACAGTAAATAAATAAGAACTGACTAATCTCCTCCTTTTTATCGTAGACAGAGAAAACTATAATCTGTCTACGTTTTTTACACTTAAAAATGCGATCGTTTTTCATCGTGTTATTCATAAAATTTCACAAAATATTCTGCTTTTCGTATTCAAGATTGACCACCACACGTCCCTTTAAATAACCCCTACAGAAAAAAAAAGTCAGGACGGGTCGCGAAAGGGGCTCAATGATCAGAATTGTATCCGTTAGTCTTATTGATTCGTTAGAAAAATTGGGTCTTTTTAAAATTCGTTTAAGAACTTTAGGATAAAATTAAAATAGTGCGGTCGTCATGGTCTAGATTTGGGAAGGAATTGGTCGTATTTTAAACTAAATAATAGACATCACACAACTGCAAAAACTGCAAAATTTGGCATTAGATCAGAGGGGCAATTCCCGTATTTTTAAGAACGTTCGCATTCTAATCTCAGTGTCAATCTGTCAAAAAATTTATAGCGTTTACCTACATTTTTGACATTAGACGGTCGCTGAGATGAGATTGCGACTTGAATTTGAACGTTTTTAATTACGGGAATTGGCCTTCAGAATAGGGGCAAAAAAATTTTATACATACGAAATTGGTCACCCTTTATAAGGATGTTTTGGCGCCTGGAAGACATTGACAGGGGGGCGTTGTTGGTAATTATTTGTGAATTTTTGCAAAAGTTTTATTGACAAAACATGTTGGCGACGTTAGTTCTGATTTCGGCCACGCGCTAAAGGGGAAGGCAACTATCAAAATGGCGCCGTCGGCGCCGTAGCTCCCAAAACAAGCTAATAATGCAAGATGTGAGGTGGTTTTTATTTAGGTATTTTTGCAAAAAAGACTACTTTGTTTGTTCCTAAATTCTCGGAAATTGGAAAGACTCTACCATTCTTTTAAAGACACTAAACTTAGAAGATTTTGGCTTACCTAATCCTATTTGTACAGAATTATTTTAATTAAACAGAGCTCGAGGTTATGTCGGAAACATTTTGAAGAAATTGTTTACGAGGAAATATGGAATATGTATTGAGCTAGGAAAAACAAAGTCTATGATAAAACTGAATTAATGAATGAACGAATGAACACAGAATTGAATGAATGAAAGAAATGTCAAATTCATTGAACGCTGTAGAGACTATGGTTATGGACACGCCATCTACAATTTGTTATGTAAAGTTTTAGTCAGGAATATTTTTATATTTGTATTTTCTAGATTAAGGTAAATGAAACGACTAGTTGCAACGTTTTGGTTTTCCAAACAGTCTATTTTTTTTTAAATTATATAAATAAATAAATGAGGCTGGATAGATAAGATCTTTGTCACATACATTACTTATTTAAAACTAAAATTAAAAGAGTAAGTACATACTATTTCCTTAGAATAATAACTAATTGTTTTGAGTTTTATACTATACTTATCAATTTTTATTTTTATCGTATCTAAAATAAAATTGCTTGTTTTGTGATTGCACAAAGAACTGATTTTTTTTTTTTTGTAGATAGAACAAAGAGATGACAAGACATAGTTACACCCGGTTATTAAAGGCGGCAGCACAAGTCCTGCATACTGAAATAGTGGGGCTGTTATAATTATTTCAAAATGTAGGACTTGTGCTGCCATCTATAATAACCGGGTGTAACTATGTCATATCATTTCACTGTTCTTTCTACAAGAATAAAATATTCAGTTCAGGATAAGGGCCCAAGCCTGTAACCGTAGATAGAGAAACTGTCTACGCCTGTAACCTCAGAACAATAACTAAAGTTCTGAGCCTGTAACCTACATAAAAAAAAATAACCGTCAAACGTTATAAAGGTTACGGGTTACATGCTCCGTGGTTAGCGTCACTTCTCAGAACAATAACTAAAGCAGTAATTATTGTTCTGAGCGTCACTTACATCGATTACGTTTCGTTACCAATGACCTTTTAAGAGTACAAATTAAACTTTATTATTTTATTTTCATGAATTGTATTAAACATACACATACATAAACTCACGCCATCTTCCTATGGAGGTAGGCAGAAACTACAAAACGCCACCTGCTACGATCCTTACATACTCCTTTTGCCTCGTTTACGTTTATACATCTGGTCATACACGCTCGCCGGTTTCGAGTACTATGCACCTGACTTTTCTGAAGAACATCACCAATAAGGTCACTATAATGTCCTCCTGGGGCGTCCCTTCCACTCAAATCTGCCTTTTAAATACCTTTTTCTAGTCACCTTTCATTAATCTTCTCAACATGAACAAACCATCTAAGCATACATATAATGACCGGCACGAGTCGTGAGCACAGAGAGTAACGCGAGAGTCCAATAGACGACGAGCATCGACTGACGAACCAATCGCGTGCAGCTTGGCGCCCCCCCAGCTTCTTCATTCCGCCAATCAGATCGAAAAATTAACTACTGCTGCTACTTTGTGCTCATGACTCATGCCGGTTATTATACTTATTCTTTTAAATTTTTATCACTAAGTATATCTGCATTTTGTCATTTGTTTACTAATCGAGTTCTAGACGGTAGGAGCTATTTTAAAATGAACTCAAGCTAAAAACTTAGTATATTTATACTAAAAACCATTCAAATCCGCTGTCGCGTAGTCTGAACGTATAACGGAATCCCCTAGGAGTGAAATTCGTTGATTTTCTGTGGTAAAATATCAATTTTATTACGTAAATAAATAGTATTTTTTTTTTTCGAAAACTAGGCGTTTGCTAGCACTAGCTGTGATATTTAGCAAAAGCGTTCTACATGAAGACCGCAATACGCAAAAAAAATAAGTTTCTCACGCGCGGACATAAAGTACAGTGGAGCCGTATGTTAAACAGTGGCTAAATCGTAATCAGTGATGAGCGAGATTTTGTATTTAAGTCTGAATACATAAACACCGTCCGGAAGCTGGAATCACCCTATTACGTATCAAGCGCCTACAAAACTATCAATATTAATTCCTAAGTTATGCTTGTGCTATTTCTTAATTGATAGGCGTTTGGCCGCGTTTGCTGTCACAAAATTAAACTGATAAACAGAACTTTTTAAGAAAAAAAAAATGCTCATAATTTGGTTCATAAAACGTACAATTAATCAGCTAATACTCTTGTAGGTTTCAGTCGTTAGGGGCGTGGCCAGGCTGTTACGGACACATTGCAGTTCGGCCACCAAAAATGCTCTTTGTGTAACTCGTGGAGTAATGTGTTACAATTTTTTCTCTTTCTAGTACCAAAAGGTATATCCGTAGAGTCTACTGCCATTACCATGACATTGTTGGGTACCGTGGCGAGGTTGCCACAGAGGTACCTCGTAAATCCTATAAATGTACCTATTGTAAAAATATATCACGAGACTCTTCTTCACATATTCTACCAAAAATTGGTAGAATATGTTGCATGACGCCCGCCACGACCATTTTCATCATCGCTGATTGACATCGCTATTGAGATCTCCAAATGAGGTGACAATTTTAGCAAGCAAACAGCCAGACGAAAGATGGAGAAACATGACTTATGTATCCAGAGACCAGCAGCAGGACCAAAATATATCGTTATTGACGGAATGTAGCTATATGTAGGTACCTATTAGTAGGAAGAGTAGGTGAGAAGTGAAAAAAATATGTTGAATATTCATTTACCAAGCAAAATAGTTGCTTACCGATACGCCACAATGTTTCTTCAACATTGTTTTCGCGTTTGGTTTTTTTTTTTTACTTTTATGTATGGAAACAGTCTTTGGATTTTTTATTGTACAGTTACAATCAACTACTTTATCTGTTGGCCAATCAAAACGTCTATAGTGGAACCACATTCATAACGAGAATCACGACACGTCACAGATTCATCCGGTTTTTTTTCTTAATTCTTGAGTTCTTGTCTCAATAATTCAGCCCACTGTGACTAGGTAATGTCCATTTTTTACGGTTCCTATTTCAAGCTTCAGTTTGGGTCATTTCTCTTTACATATTTTTGAATGGGCTGTATTTTTTTTATGTTTTATTAATAACATTTTATTTCTTCCTGATTTACTTCTACGTGATCACGATCAGTATCTTCCAGATCTTGAATAATGTCACCTACTCTATCTGGTTTTGAATCATCCTTAGGTTTGTAAATATGTGAGCACCATGTATGTATCTATCACATAATTAACTTATTTGTCTTTGCTTCATTTTTAATTATTTAAACCTATTGCAGTATAGTAATTTTATTATAGGCGCATCGTCTTCACATATATTTTATATAATTAATGTAAACAAAATACTGTAACACATTTTAAAAGAGTAACGGTGGAGTTTCTTGCCCATTCTTGGACATTTTATTTATAATATTTATATACTCTCTAGTGTACACCACAAAATACTGTTCCCGAGGGAAAGAAGAACTTTTGACGGTCACAATTGCTTTAGGACGCTAGATGGCGCTACGTGTCTTTCGAAACATGATTGAATTGTAATATTGTAAACTTTAGTAGTGTGTTGAGAGATCATTTTATTAAATACCTATAAGTAATACATTTTGTGAAGCTAGAGTGAACTCCAAAACCGTTTGACCGAATACCATTAAAGTTGGCACATAGGAAGGTAAGTACACCACTACATGATACACCACTGACTACCTGCAGTATTGGCTCTACTTCTCCCTTTAATCCATCCAAAGGTTGTCTGTAAAATATCGCTTTTAGCAATAAGACCGCCCATTGTGTCATCTTATGTAAAATTTCCTCATATAAATTTGTAATTTTTATGGTTTACTTAAGTATGAGTATTCTTTCTATTCTATTCTAGATAAATAACTAATTTTAGTCGAGAAGGATTTACAGTTTTTTTTCGACCTCCACGCGGGCGAAGTCTCGTCTAGTTCATAATAAATTTGAAATGCAATTTGTAATTTAAAAATGTAGTTTTCTGAACTTCTAACGGAATCACCCTCTTTCTTCCTCTCTTTATGATAATTGAGTAAAAATTCTCAATATAATGAAAAAATCAGAAGTACATAAATCACAAGAAATTAGTCACATCACGTATCACGCTTAAAATCACAACGTCAATAGTTTTTCTAAACTACCGTCAACTTTGAACTCTTTGTTTAAGTAGGTAAACAAGGAGTATAGGTAGGTACGAGTATTATCGCGTTCTAAAAATTAAATGCAAAGTAAAATGAAAGAAATTCTATTGAACTTATTACAAACTTTTAATGTCTTATTTTTCAACAGAAATGTTTTTTTTTTAATCTCAGCGAAAACCCTTCATACATTTTTATGCTTAATAAGTTTGTGAATATACCATAACATCAAGCCTGGATTCCGCGAAGGGTGAAGCAGAGGTGTACCTAGTACACATTTCGCCAGATATGTTTAAGAGGGCTAACACAATTTTTCTTGTATGTGAGTGTTTGAAGAGTCACACACACTCAAATACAAGAAAAAAATTGATCTCAGGTAACAGGTCATCACTCATCACATGTAATAGGGGGTGAGCCTATTACCATCAACCGGGAACCAATCGAGACTCCGGGCATCTACTGAGAAATTCTAAAAGGGATACCTAATTAATAACAATGGAGTCTGAGAAGAAATGGCTTATTTTATTAACACTTCGCGCAATTTTCGCGTAATCTGAAGGTACCAAATGAGTATTAAATATGAATACATCGAAAAATTAAAAAAAAAAGCTCTGAATTCGTGAAAGAAACCAGCGGTAATTTTCACATGGCATGGACAAAATGTTTGGAACAGCAGATTTTTGTTTTCATGATTTTCGTGTTGATTCTATTGTTGAAAATTGTTCTCATGGGTTCAATTATCATAGAGCTGAAAGCATTAATAGCTAGGATAAGCTTCCAACACTTGCATCAAAATGTATTTTAATTGTTTCGTAAAAGATACACAAACACGAAAATTGTAGCAAAGCCGGCGCGCGGGAGGGCGGGCGGCGCGGCGGCGTCGTGCCATTATTGGAGGAGCGAGGCACGGTAGCCCGGCAACAGGCGGGTTGGCGCTGCTCACTTCAGTTGATTTGATCAGTTGACGAGTCGCCGGCCGCGAGCTAACACTTTTCACTTTCACGAACTCAGTTCCCGCCCGTACTTTGAGCACTCCGTACTATAAATCGGTGTTTTCTACAAACGCGTTATAAAACTTAATTACCCGTACGATAACAATTCGTGTTTGCTTGTGGCAATAACAACGATAATGTAATTTATTGGTGTGTTATTGTTAACTTTAACATAATCGTCTTGAAAGATGACCGGAGTCATTAAATATTCATGATATCACGTCAGTACTGCGGATCTGGCAACGTTACTCGTCTGTATCAACAGGTCAGTTATATTGTATCAAACGTTTGATTAATTGTCGTGTAACTGTTTGAAAATGTTTTATTTCCGATTAGAAAATAAGGTACCTACACAAATACCTAGGTAATGTACCAATACAAATAATCGGCCTCCTTATACCGAAACTATTTTGCACAGCTGCAAATATTGTAGTGTAAGGTTCGGTTATTGCAGTTGAGTTATAAAATATAATAAATACTTTTATAAAAGTCTTGAAAACTGTTTCTAGATAAACCATTGTTTTTTGATTATCATATTGTTATTTAGGTAGCTTTAGGATGCCAGCTGCAGCGGACATTTAAATAATAATGTAAAATAACTTAGGTATTAATGAACTTTTATGGTATTTGTTTTTGTTTACAAATTAATGTTAACACACACTAAGGGTAAAACACCCAGTAGTCAGCCTTTTAGCGAGAATTTTAACTTTGAAGAGCTGTCAGTTCAAGAGTTGTGAATATAGAAATAAAGTTGTGCTCTCTTTGATTGATTGGTAAAAAAAAATAGAAAATCGTCTGAAAATATTAAAAGAAACAACTTTAAACAAAAAATGGTGCTTTTCAGCAGTAAAGTCAGCCACGTGGTACCTGAAGTCAGCCTTTGCAGATCCAATAGTTAGCCGCTTATCGGTCATATGGTCATATGTGATGTGACAGTAAATTGAACTCTAATGTGCGAGACTCAAAGCTATAGTTCATAAATGTTACCTTTTAGTTTTCTTTTTTTAACCGTTTTTCTTTATTTAAAGCTCCGTGCACGAAAAATACCCTCTTGAGTCAATTTCTTATCTAATTTTGAGAACGCTGGAAATAACCGAAACAGTCTGTGTGACTACAAAAGTAGAGTTTTCGTTTTATAGCGTCGACTCTAGGATAGGTTTCCATAGCTTTTAACCATCTCGAATTGCCACAATAGCATTCGATAACTGGTCTTCAGTATTACAATGGATTGAAAGAAAGAAAAATAGGTTTAGTTGTCACAGAAACACGTGCATACAGAAAAGATAATTAGTTCTAAAAACAAAAAAGATCTATAATCACGAGCACAAAACAAAAATAGTCGACAGCTGCACGTCAGCGCCCCGTGACTGTGACAAGAAGGCTTCCACTCAGCATGATTGGTCTTTCGATCATGATGTTGTTCTAAAATAAAGAAAATGGTAACGTAAAACTTGTTGAAAAGATGTGAATTTTAAGTCTCTGAATATGGAGGTCCAAAACTCAGACCAGTAGTCGGCCGTGAAGGGCTGACTATTGGAAAATCTGGTAAAAATTATAGATAAGTAGGTACCGGAGTATCTATTATTTTTTTGGAGGACTGACTTGGTAGTCAGCCCTCTAATAAATAATAGATTTTACAAAAAATTACAATGATCCAGAAACTATTTATTTATAAGTTTAATAAAACATCTATCGTTTACATTTAAATAAATCAAGATACAATCACTAATTCAGTAAGGTTTCTTGTAAAAAAAATTTTTCCTGATGTACTTATTTATACATAGCAGTTGACGGTGGTCGAAACAATCGTGAGCAGTCCGGAATAATAATAAAAAATAAACAAATATTAGGTAAATATTATGTTTTACAGAATAATAATTATGTAACTTGGCGTAATAAACAACAAGATATTAAGGAATTGAGTGGTGGTATTGGTAATTTTTATACTTATATGGCAAATTATTCTTTTTTTATTTATTTATTATTTACATGGGTTTACTCTTGACTCTCTAAGTCAGTGTCGAAAGAGACAGAAGCGAAAAAAAAATCTGTACTATTAATATAGAAATAAAGCTTAAAAAGGCTAACTACTAGTGTAGGGCTGACTGTGTTTTACCCTACATAGATACACAAATACACGCCTACGCCTTTTTCCCAAGGGGGTTGGCAGAATTACAGGGCTCCACCTGCTACGATCCTTACAGATGTACTTCTTTTGGTTCGTTTACGTTCAGGATACACCCATGGCCCTAGTACAAATAACCGCCTAGCGAAGTAAACGTAACGTAAATTTGAACGATTTTTGAATCGTAAAGCATTTTGGATTCTTATGCGGCAAGCACAATTCGTTTCACATATAAATATAAAATAAAGTCTTAAAACTAAATAAATATCACCAATTTTACGAAACAAGCATTTTCAATTCAAATTTACGTTACGTTTACTCCACGCATTCGTGCTAAGCCCACTCACTGGTCATACGTACACCCACGCCGCGCCGGTTGCGAGCACTACCCACCTGCCGTTTCAGTAAAATTTGTAGTAGGGATTTTTCAGGAAAAAACAGAACTGAAGAACAGCCGGTTTATTCTGTAAAAATTGTACCGTCAAAACTTAGGTGAAGTGAGCCTAAAGCTTGAGATTTCACGATGCGTTTTTTACAGAATTTTCACAGATCGACTGATGCTACCGATTGACACTATTGTCAGCACACTTCACCTAAGCTTTCACTTATGAAAATTATTATTTATTTATTTAATCAAATCTCCCTTACAACTATCATTACATGTGTATACCTAATGCGACAGCGCGGTCTTAAAATGAACTTACTTACAATTTAAAACTATGAAAAACTTAAAAAAATTATATATAATATGGTTTTTATTTGGAAATTCACAATAAGTTGTAAGTGAGCTTTCTTTCTTCTTTCTTTTTTCTTTTTTTTTTAAAACGTTGCCCCACATAGGAATTTCTCCTGTATCGTGGGTGCGTTTACAAACATTTAAACTCACATACACAAACAGCCAGACCCGGAACAACTACTTGCAGGTCATACAAATATTTGTTCCGTGCGGGGATCGAACCCGCGACACGTAACGCAGCAGTCAATCGCTTAACCACTGCGCCAACCGTGTCTAATTCTCTTTTAATAATTCACAAGTAAGTAATAACGTTCGCTGGTTCGTTGTAAACTATTTAATTGTGGATATGAATTGATAAATGTATGGGAAAAGTGTTTTGCGATTTGTGAAATTTCTAGTACCTACTCTAAGCTGGGTTAATCCCAGAGTGTTTGTTTATCGTGATGAAAAACAGAATCGAATGGCAGTTTTTTTTTTTGTGAATTGCCTTGTTTCTTGCTGACTGTACAGTTTACAAAATCTGTGAATGCAGGTCATAAAATTAAGGAGAGTCTTGCAAGAACGTTTGCTTGTACGAGCATATTTAAATGAAGTTTGACTTGTAGCTATAACAGTCAAGGTACCTGCCCTTACAGCTGAATATCTGCCCTGTATAATCGAAAAGTATTATTATAATGATTATGAACGTGAGGACTATGTGGCTCATTGTTTTTTTTTTCTCAACCAGTTTTAATCACGATCTGGCAGTTTGAGTAATTTATGCGGCCTACCCAAATGTCCTTTCTTTGGTATCGTTCGTTGAATCGTTGAGCTCTTTAAATTCTGAGTTGAGCTGCACGATTACTGACACATGCATGTGTTGACTGGACAGGTCCGCTCAATCTATGTTGTTATTCCTCAAAAAACCATTTCAGACACTTATCTACATGGTATTCACATGATCTGACTAAGATTATGTCAGAACTTTAAAAGAGACTGTGACCTCTGAGTTTGTTTCGGCCTTTCTTCTCAGAGTAGTCCGATAGGAAACGCCGACCTCATTTAGCTTTTAAAATATGATTGACGTGTAAAAGGGTTTGTACAAACCTACTTACAGAAATAAAATCATTTATCATTTACCTTCTTAAGTTATGACGTAAATACGTCTTTTCTGCTACTAGTGGTATGTTCAAACACCCCTAATATGTAACAGTTTCATAAACTACTACATTTATGGAACTCGTTCGTAGTTTTACTCCACTCATTGAAATACATAAAGATAAGTATCTATATTATACAATATAGTTAATGATTGAGGGGCATAGCTGTGAATCGAAAAACGAATGTTATAATGTCTGAGTCATGCAGATATAAAAAAAAATATAAGTTCCGCAAAAACTACTGTCTTTTTCAGCATTATCGACTATCTATTGGCACCTCTAAATATTTGTTAAAACTGTCTGCGAAAGAGCTGATAAAATGATGACATGACGGTCATTACCGTAATTTATTTGTCAAAGTGACAAATAAAGATAGATGTAGATGATTTTTCAATATGGTTATTAAACTTTTTCCTTTAACTTTTAACTGTTTGGTGTTTTAAAGAATTTGGTTATATTGAAAGGTATGTTAACGTAATATGTACCCCATGGAATAGCAACAAAGACCATTCAATTTGGAAAGTTTCGAGAAAAGTAATACTATTTAGTGACGAATTCTGAGAAATTTCCAAAAATACATAAAAATTTACTTTTCTCTAATTCCATGAATTTTTGCCTAGGCTTTATGGGATGCTTAATTGTTGCAAATGGGTCACACTATCACGTCCTGAAAGGAATGCGTCAACAAGTCACCCTGTATATAAAGTTCAATCATATCTCACACTCCGAACAGAATACAGTCAAGTGACACTAAAAGCTGTGTATGTACCTACACATTTGACAAATGGATTACTGATAACGATAACGAAACCAGGCTCTTTGCATAATACATTATTATCAGGTGACACGTATCAGCTGATCATATTGATTGTACTAACAGATTTTATCGTATTACTTATTATTTGGACAAAGGATTTAGCAAAAATCAATCTGCCTATCCTTTTCCTACTACACATGTTGGGGTCGGCTTTCAGTCTAGCCGGATGCATCTGAATACCGGTATTATACATGGAGCGATTGAATATTAATATCAAAAGGATTATTATTTTCCGAGTGACTAATAACTTAAAAGTCGACTAAATGTTTGCAACAAAAAAAAAATAGAGTGGGTACCATATATAATGGGTTGGCAGCTAATAAGGAGTATCGTAAAATCGTAATAAGTAATAGGTAGCATATTAATATATCAGTAATAAGCTCCGTTTTAATTTGTTACCAGGAGAAACTGGATGCAATCTGGTCTTTAGGGCACCCCGACTCGGACAGGTTAGGTTAGAAGGGGATGGCGGGGTCGATAGACCCCGCCATCCCCTTCGTGGTTATTTTTTTATAAACCACCCAGAAGTAGGAGCCCCGCGAAGCGGGGCTCCGTCGACCAAGCCCTGCCATCGACCATGCATAGAATATTTTAATTAAGGTTTGGTTAGAACTGTGACAATTATGACAAACATGAACGCCCATTTTCTATTTTGTTTTCGCCATTAAGTTTCCGCTTAGATATTAATTCTGTTCCCAAAAGAAAAACTTGTTGCTAGTTTAAATTAAAACGGAGCTTATTACTGGTATATTAATATGCTACCTATTACTTATTACGATACTCCTTATTAGCTGCCAACCCATTATATATAGTAGGTACCCACTCTATTTTTTTTTAAAACCTATATTCATTTTACTTAGTTGCCGCATTAAATACATGCCATATCAAAACAAATGATTACAGACGATACAACGTTAGTTGGGAAACTACCACTACGCGTAAAAGACTGTCCCTATCTAGGCTGTTCAAATTTAATTTTTCCTAAATTAATGAAGGATCATCAAACCAACCAAGAACCAGTTTTACGAAGGGTAGTAACTGGGTTGTGGCGGTCAGATAGGCAGTCACTCCATGTAAAATACTGGTATTCAGTTGCATCTGGTTAAACTGGAACCTGACCCGAACATAGTTGGAATACGGCCAGACAGATGATGAATAACATAATGGATCAGCTTTCTTTTAGGTTATAAGGGACTGTAGATTAGAACCTTAGAAGGGAGCCAGCTATCCCAGTAATACTATCAATTTTATTGTTTTTTACTAACTTCTTCTTGATTTCTCATTTTTAATGTTTGTCCGTTTGTCTGGATTGGCGCAAAAACGGCTGCACTATTTTCATAAACAAACCAAGTACATACATATAATTACATCCCATTTAATAAATGACCGAATAATTACAGCATTATGTTTAGTTTTCTAAATACTTGTCGGTCTCACTTACATATCCAATTGTACTAGTTGAAATGTCAAGCTGGTAAATAGCGTCACTAATGTAGCGATGAGATTCTATCACACGCTGCGTCTCCGGTTATTTGGCGTGCATCCATATTATCTTCAATTAGAGTATAATGAACTACTCGTAGTGTAAACTTACGAGTATATGAATGTTTTGGAATGATTTTATTATGTGTGTAGAAATCACGTTTGATATTTAAACGGACAAAAATTAAAAAAAAAAACTATATTAATGGCATCAGACTTGTTCCGTTTCATTAACATCGAGATGTTAATGAAACGGAACGAGTCTGATAGCAATTACTTTTCCAAATTATATTCAATGTACAGTTTTGACTTCTTAACTATATTATGATTATGTATACAGGTTGGCCGGGACATCGACCTGAAAACTGTAACCATGAATTCAGCACATTTTTCTGGAGTAGAAATTTCCCGCTAGAGTAGAAATAATAATCGGTTATCAAAAATAAAACGGCTGTTTCATAGAAAAGTGCAATTAATACACGTCGGTACATAGTGTTTTGACATTATTTCGGATACCCATCATGTACCTACGACCATTCTGATAACGAAGAAATCCAAACGCCTTTATTATATTATATACATATTATTTTATTATTATTTACGTACTATTATTATATTTCCAACGGAATTCTTCAGGAATATTGAGTTGGGTTAGGAGCAGTGGTGGCCCAGTGGTAACGGCCGCGACTTACCGAGTTGTAGGTCGTGGTTCGAACCCAGACAGGCGCTTTACTTTGTGTGAATTATTTCACCACCACTGCTCTCAAAACAGTGAAGGAAAACATTCTGAGGAAACCGGCATGTCCTATAACCAAAAATTCGAAGACATGTGACATCTACCAACCCGCACTGGGCCCGCGTGGTGGATTATGGCCCACTCCCTCTCACTTAGAGGAGGCCTGTGTAACAGCAGTGGGAACATTATAGGCAGATTATGTTGAGCTAAGCGTTTTAGGAAGTTCGAAGTAGCAGATTTAATGACCTTTCAGTCATTAGATTTTTGCCCGGTCTAGGTTGGTATAGGCTCGCATATTACATGGGACTTACACATTACTGGTGGTGGTGAAATGTGAGCGTCACTATTAAAATAATATAAATAAATATTATGAACAAATGGAAGCATCTATGAGACCACAACCTACCTACACCTATGATTACCCCTTCGAAGAATACAAATGCGTGATGTTGTTAGAGAAAGCCGCAGGTGAAGTTTAGTAGTTTTATGATAGTTGTTAGAAATAAAACAAGAGAGAAAGTAAAATATGGATTTCACTTTTATTTTAAATTAAAGAAGAAACAATCGTTAGTTAGTCTGAACGTATTTTTACGGAAGCAACAGAGAAAAAAAACGCAGAAATATTTTTAAAGTACAATAATGTTGCACACATAAAAAACAAGAAACATAAAGAAAAATATAAAATTTGATTTTGAATTATTATTTTATAATATAATATTCACTGCAATTAATTACATTAGTTCATAATATTTCAGAATATCAAAATACATGTTTACATTGTATTGAACATAGTTGGGGGAGAGAGGGGCTGAGAAGCTATCAAAATTCAATAACACAATGAGACAATCGTTTCTTAAATGTTAATCAATTAATGTAATTACTGCCTACTGTGATTCCGGAGATTTGTTTTGGTTTTTGTGAAGTAGCCCTTTTGTAATTGATAGACAAACATTAGGCTTGGTATGTAAGTGTATTTTCACGCGTTCAAAATGGACTGAACAGATTTTTTTTTTTAAAACGACGTGATATTTCTACGCAGGGGCGCGGGGCGTAGGTGAGGACGCCGTGGCGCCTCTCTAGCCACCCCTCAAAGAGGGGACTTATCGCCGCAAATGTGGCGTGCCCAGCGCTGGGTTGCGACAATCGCACTCTCCATGCCGCCCTGAGATCCCGCCGGAGCTCTGTTCGCTGTACCGTGATTTCTCGCGGCAGCGAAGCTATGCCCCGGCGCCATCCGATAAGAACCAGGCCCGAGACGACGGCGCGTTGTGTTGCACGCGCGCCTCAAAGAGATGTCAGCACCAATGACGGGGTTTGCTAGGACTGACGTCTGCTAGGGTTGCGGAAAAGTCCAAGAGGGTTACCGTGGCCCCTGGCACAGGCAACTGAAGGAACACGGGTGGGTTTTAGTCAGTAAGAGTCTGACACGCCCTCCTGCTCTGCCCAGAGCGGGAGAAGTTATTTGATGATTTCCCACCCACAAAAAAAAAAAAAAAAGGGGCGCGGGGCGTTCAGAATCTTCTACTGAATCCATTGTATCAGGTTGCGCTTCGATATCCCTGCCACCCTGTAAAGATGTGCGATTGAGATACGACACAATGTCGCCGGAACCGATCGATGGCATCGGTAAATAAAGCCGTTATTGTCTCAGAAGATGAAAGTATTATTATCTATGTAAACACTTCTCGTGACACAGTGGTATCCTTTTTAGATATTTGGATATCCACCTAGCGGGTAGAAGACTCCAGTGGGTTTAAAGACCCATGCTAAATGCATGACGCTTCCCGTAGATTATAATGTGAACTTTTCCTGTGGATCTTTATTTATTATAATAAATATTCGTACTTTTAGATAAGATTTAATGAAAACTCTCACAGTGTAGCCCTAAACCACAATTTTATAAAAACATCGTTTAGTGTTCCAAATTAAATAAGCGCAATCAGCCTATAACGTTCCCACTGCTGGGACACAGGCCTCCTCTCTCTGAGAGGGAATGAGTTGCAATCCACCAAGCGTACCCAGTGCGGGTTGGTTGGATGTCGCATGTCTTCGAATTTTTGGTTCTAGGACATGTCGGTTTACTCAGCGCCTGGGTCGCCCTCGTAAGTCGGAGCTGTTACCACCGGGCCACCACTGCTCCAAACTACAATGAACAATCAATTGAACAGGCGCTGGCAAGCCGTTATACCGATACTAAATGTACTGCGAATAATAGGGTATCTACATATTTGACTATAATCAAAAACAAACTTATCGTTGCTAGGGATGTCACAGAAAAAACACACCTCAGAAGTGGTTCTTCTGTTCTTGTCACATAAAACGGTAATTGCACTGAACGGCTCTGTTACTATGTCGTTTCTGTCTTGTGACGTCATATCGAAGTAGTGCTGTGTAAGTCTAAGGGTTTGAGCACACTGAGCGTTTCTTATACAGAAAATCTTTCATGAACTCGACGCTTTTCTTAAAGATTGGCCACAAACAGCAGTAGTAAGGGATACGTGGAAGGAGGGAAGGGAGGGCTTTGCCCTGCAGTGGGACACAAACGGCTGATAATAAACACAAATTCTCTTGTGCCCCTCGGTCGAGCCATCTACGTGCTTGGGGCGTTACGCCGAGCCTAGAAGTTCTCGGCAGCGAGCGGTACGTGGCGAAACATACGCTCAGTGTGTTCGGACCCATAAACCGACTTTAAAGGTTCCCTCAAACAGGCGCGCGACACGTGACGCGACACACAGGCACCACCTGTCGTGCGATGAGTGGTGCCTTTGATCGCGTGCGATTTGCGTCGCGGTTCGCGCTTGTTTTAAGGAGCTTTTTTGAGTTATTCAATCTCTTTTTTTACTGTGGCTTATATTTTTAGGTTCCGAGAAATAATAAAAATCTGACACTATTAATAAACCTGTGTATTTTCACTTGTTACAGAATAAATAACCAAAGATGGAGACTGACAAAATGTCGACGGCGTCTTCTGTGGGGGCCGCAGAGCGTCGGCCACTGATGCAGGCGCTGGTCCTTGAGAGACGTATCCTGTTCGGATGTACGTGTTTTATAGGACTGTGCACTTTTCTCTGGATTGCAGCTGTATGCACTGAAAAATGGGTGCACATAGAAGGTGGAAATGGTAAGTCGAACATGTGAATAAATGGTATAAGGTGGTATAGCTTACCTTACCGAGATAAGAATGATATTGCAATGACTTACATTTTTGCTTGATACTATTGGAATAAAACCGTAAGTTGATTCCAAATTTGACGTCGCGCCATTGGTTTTAGCCGGTTGGCTTTACTTTACTTTAATTCAAATAAAATGACGTTAAACCAACTTTGAATGGCAAGTTGGTTTAACGTTATTTTATTTTAATTTGGTCATGATAAGATAAGGTAAGATAAGATATTTATTTGCATAAACATGTGTACACATAAAATAATAAAAATATGCATGCAGAATTACAAAAAAATAATAATAATAATAAGTTCAGACATGTTTGCCTCATATTATGGCGTGCAAATATGAATAGTTAAGATTATTAATTTATGCAGTTATATATAATTTAATTTAAGAAGTTATGCAGGACGTATAGTTTGACGTTTTGTTTCACTCTTTCACTCTGTGAAGTAATATTAAAATTATACTGTTAGAGGTAGTGCAATTACTTCCTCTGGCATAACCCTGGCTGGCCCGGTGGCCCCCAGGATTAGTTTGCTCCAGCCATCGGAGCACCACGGCCACCGGACACCGGCCTATACCTACCTACCTAAATAATAATCAAATCAATCAAATTATTTATTTCGGGTTGCATAGACCCATAGATAAATACCTTAACCTAAGTAAACATAAAATATTATTATCAACAATAAGTGTTAGTAAATAAAACTTAAGCCTATGTTAGTAACACTTCACTAGCACTGCACTACCAAATAATATAACCTCTAGTTCGCTTAATGCACTCGTGTAAAGCTTTTGAAAAGTCAGATAATTTTAAAACTAAGTACTATTGGAAGCACCATTATTATCACCTTTATCGGTCCTGTATAAATGGTTCCAATCTTGAAACCACAAAGTGTTATTAAAATGCTGTTATTCAATAACACGTGGTGGTTTGTAAAGCTTTTACAATAACTTTTTTATTTTAAACAACATAACATCACGCGCTGTGTACCTCGAGCCGAGTCGAAATACATCCTCTCACCTACTTCAGCCACAGATGATATACCACAAAAGTCAAAAGTCACTGTACATTGAAATTGTGACCCATTTTGTTAGAAGTATTTTTTGCGTAAACTCGCATCCAAGCTTTCAATTGTATGACTAAATAATCTGCCATACTATAAAGTTGATTATATTTAGTCCCATCACCGTATCTCAACGTTGGCGTCGTGGTGGGGCTTGCGCGCTCCTGAACTCTGGGTTTGTGCCTGCAGAGTTGACTTTGCAGAAACATATCTAGGATGAGGAGCCAGACAAAGAGAGATACTTAAACCCGCAAGGCAGCACGTGGCGAGCTGTTGGGCGGTAGCGACTCCACGGGTCCTATCTCCTGGAAGAAGTCTTGTTCCTCACCTCTGGCTTGCATTTATTGGCCGGCTGGAGTGGAGATTCGCAAGAGCAAACGTGCTTGGAAGAAGGAAGTATTCGAATAACATGCTGGTAGGGATCTTGACCGTAATTCCAGGATTGTCCTGATAGCCTTGGCATACTTCTCTACTCCTCAAGCACCTGATGTCATGTCACCCCCTTGTTGCTACGTCACTATGTGCTAGCGACAGTTTTCGGTGGCCCATTATTGAGTGTGCAACTCACCCCCTGCCATTTTATACTACGTGTATATTTATAAAACATTGATCAGGCAGGGGCCATAGTCTTTCCATAGTTCTAGGTAACCAGTCTGCTTTAGCCATCCAAGCCAATATCCTATGTGACTATTGCAGGACTCTTGCACCAACCGGGGATTGCCCTTGGGTGCACTAGCATAGTGCACATTGGGATATTCTTCGGTTATTGCCAAATTTAATTTAAAACGTCTAACGGGCCCCTCCGAGATGACATTTGCCCCTCGTATTAAAATAAGGGCACTGGGGAAAACATGCAAAGTCACTAAGACAATGAACTGAGAAATTGTTATATTAATTAATTAAATTAATATTTGTAAAAAGGTACAGTCAAGATTGAAAATAAAACCTTTATAATTTTATAAAGAAAATATAGTTGCTTTGGGTGTGTAGTACAAAAATAAAACCTTCTGTCTTGTATTCATTAAGTAAATTTGAACAAATATAGAAAATACAAGGGGAAAAATGTAATGTCCATGAAATTGTTATTGTTTATACATCATTATATTTTATCCGTGAGAAGTATTGCCCAGCTCTTGGTCCTCAAAACTTTGACTTTTGATAATAATTCTGTTAATACATACTTGTTACGGCCGCGAATCATATTTTGATCAACATACAACCTGACATTGACCTGCAAATTGCAAAAAACGAAAGTAAATTTGAATTTCGCGGGCAATCTTAGCGCATCCCCCTAAAGTGATCATTTCGATGCTATTAGGGCTTGAGTGGTAGGGCAGTATAAGAGAGAGACAAACCGTTCTGTCTGCCTCTTCCATGAAATTTTCTAAAGCGCGAAAGCCTGTCTGCCTTAAAATGTATTGTAATGAATTCATTTAGAGCCCTGAACTGCGAACGTACAAAAAAATACAAAAGTTGTTGTAATAATTGATGTTCTCCTTAAAAGTCAATATTCATTGATATATGACGTATAGCTGTTAGGCGCAGAATAAATTCCAACACCTCGGTGCCTAATTAGCTACCTTTTTAGGTCATTAACTACAAACAGACCAACAATTCGCAAAAGTCTTGTTAGTAACAAAGGTTCTCCTCGAAAATCTCTTTTTCAACCTCACTCTCGCGGCTATGTTAAAAGTGTGAATATTCATATTGTGGACATATTAATAAAACAAATAGTTGAATGCAAACATTTCGACTGCGATACATTCATTGCTAATTGCTGCTGTGACATATTTGTTCAGGTAAAATAAATGCTCATGGCTTAAAAGTACTAGGAGCACAGAAAGTCGAGGATCCTCTTTGAACTCAAATTAGTTTACAACAGGCACTACTAACCAAAATTGCCTGGAAGAGATCACATAAAGCCATAAGGCCGCCCATTGTATATTATGAAGTGTTCATATTTTTTGTTGTTATGTATTTTGTGCTGTACAATAAAGAATATATAAATAAATAAACAACCTAACAAAGATTACTAGGCGCACATAAACTCAAGGCAGAGAGGCTTGAGTGTTCAGGTTCATGGAGTTATCATGCTCATGTCTTTTAAATTGCGGTAATTAATTGAGACCGCAAATAGGAACCTGGTTATTGTTTCAATAGATCTTGTTATTGTTTAATTGAGTTTTATTTGAAGTTCTCGAAGAAATGCTTCGTTGGTCTAGTGGTCGGAAGCGCTGCTGCTGAGCATGAGGTCCTTTTTTTTTGTGAGTGCAAATCTTCAAATAACTTCTCCCGCTCTGGGCGGAGCGGGAGGGCGTGTCAGACTCTTACGGACTAAAACCCACCCACGAACATGCAACTGAAGGAATTCAGTTGCCTGTGCCAGAGGTTACGGTAACCCTTTCGGACTTACCCGCAACCCTGGCAGGCATCGGCCCTAGCGGACCCCGTCATTGGTGCTGACATCTCTTTGAAGCGCGCGTGGAACACAACGCGCCGTCGACCTATCGGACGACGAGCTGCCCATTGCTCGCCGTCCCCAAGCCCGCGCCTACGGTGGCTGGGAATTGGCTTCTGATTCCCGACGCCCAGGGCGTCTCCTGCGGGAGCATGAGGTCCTGGGTTCGATTCCCAGGTCGGACAAAGTATTATTAAGTTTTTCCATTAGGAATTTCTCAGTAGAAGCCCAGTCTCTGGGTTTTGCCCGGCTGATGGCTTTAGGCTGGCCACCTATTACTTGGGATTAAACATTACTGGCAAAAAGTGAGTGTACTATGTACACCTCTGCCTGTCCTATCAAGGAAACAGGCGTGATGTTATGTGTTATGTTATCTCTGAAATTCAACACTAGTTTATATTACTATACAGCCCTAGTTTTGGTTCACCCTAATCATTGAACTCTTCATTAGGTATGTACATGTTTTAGTATCTGACCAAACCTGTAGAGCGGCCCTAAAGCAAAATTGCCAATCGAAGATTAAATTTTTTCAAATTAAATTTAGATAATATGAGTAGCTACATGATATTTGCAAATATTTTGTGGAACAGTAATATAAAATGATAAAATTTTCTCAATAGAAAAACATCACAAAGTTACCTTTCATTTCCATACCTTTTTAATTTGTAACTACCTATTTTTTTTATGGTTATCTCGCAATTCAACCTAAAAGGTTGTCGGCTGCTTAACCGGGCTTGCCTGTGGTTGCTGTAATAAATTAGGCCCATTCACCACTTCCTAGTGCTTTAGCTGGGAAGAAGAATTGGCGCAACAAACTCACCAGCAGCACTGCTGTCTGTTCAGTTAGAAGAACTAGATTCTATACATTAGTAAGTAATTAACATTACGAAACACAAACCATTAAATATAATTATTTGCCATACGTCAGCTGGCGTTGTGTGCCTAACTTTATTGCAATCCGCTCAGTCGTTAAAGCGTGAAAGATAACAGACAGACAGATTGACAGAGTTACTTTAGTATGGATTGATTAGTGTACGAGACAGCTTTTCGCCATTTCAGGTTTTGACCCATAATACAAGTTGTTTGTAGTGATGAGTACAACGACCCCTTAAGTTGCGGTAAAATGCAATTTTTTAGGTAATCGACAATAGCTCATCGCGCCAAAAAATAAGGTTTAAAACAGTTTGATATTAGTTAAATCGAATGACCACCAAATTTTGCAGTGTTAATTAAATTAAAAACTAAATGCACGGCTCAGTGGAATAATGTTTAGGTATTGCTTTAGTTGATTGCATTCCCTATATTCTCATGATATTACATAAAATATGATAGTTGACTCTCAAAATTTTGAGAACTATGCGAGGAAAAATATTTTTTTGAACTTTGCTTTACGATTGATTTGATCATGATAGATACTATTTTATTTTTATAAAATATTTTTGCAGTCTTTTCTTTGAACATTTGACAATACACTCATTTTTTTTTCTTACTTGTAATGTGTACCAGTACGCCTAACTGTTCGACTAAAAAACTGAGCGTTTTACGTTGTCCTACGTTTAGCCAGCGCGCGCCCCAAAAGATTTAGGCTCAACTAATTTAATGCTTGTATTTGCCTAAATAAATAAATTGTTTCATTTTCTGGCCGGAACTTCCAGATTTAGGCCCGAAATTAATTTAATTAATAAGGTACTCGTTTCTTGTTAACAAAAATAAGACCAGTTTATCCGTGAAAAAAACAAAAAGTATTGTCACCTCAATAAGATTTTGAGATCAATTTTTTATTAACAACACAGCTCCCAAACACGATTGTCGACTACCACGTTTCGATAAATCTTCAAGTGTATCAACAGTGATATTTATTGTGCCCATCATAATACAAAGTGGAACCTATCTAATATTTCAATATTTATATCAAGAATGATTCATTACAATTGTAAATATTTATTCACGCATGTATTTCAGTGCGTTGGTTCTGGTCGGTCTGTTTAATATCGTTTATCATAGTAGTAGAAACCATTATTTATTAGTACCTGTTTGTATGTATATTGAAGCGTTTGATACTGCTTCACGTCTAGCAACGTTGTTTTTTTATGCTATCAATGGCATTGATAGTTCGAGACATTCAAGAATCGCTCTTCAAGTGGGTCCTGTCGATCTATTATGTAAAAATATCACCGTGACAACTTAGGTTGAGTGAGCTGTCAATCGCTAGCATTAGGTAGAATAAAAGCTTACTTCAAGCTCACATCAATAGATCTGCGGTTGCGTTGGTATTTGAGGCGATAGCGCTGGATAATCGATTCCGACTTTAACGTCAACAGCAATGCTCTTCTGTAAAAATCTCACCGTGAAAACTTGGATGAAGTGAGTTTGATGTGAGCTTTCATTCCACTAGGGATCGACTCTGTTGACAGCTCACTCCACGCTCACTTCACCTACGTTTTCACGGTGAGATGGTTACAGAATAGCACTGCTGGTTGACATTGTTTGGCCGGAAAAGTTTACAGGCCTGCTATATCGGTATACGCAACGAGCCTACAACGTCCTGCGTATTCAGTACCTATAACAATGCTTTCAGAATGCTATTGGGGTTGCCGTGGCATTGTAGTGCGTCGCAAATGTGCGCGTTGACGGTTTTCACGCTATAGTGCCTAAGAAAGTTGCGTCACTATTTCAAAGACTGCGCGGTAGCACCAACAGCATTTTGAAAATGATTGCATCCCGAAATGACTATCCCATACAGGCACACTGGGTGGGAGTAGTTACAATTATAATTTAAATTGTTTTTATATTAGATACCCACTAACATAGATCTTAAGAAAAATTGTTACTAAAACAAATATGGATTCTGTCCGAAAAAAACGTTCCATAATAAAAATAATAATACACCCACCCGCCGTATCTCTACGTTGACGTCGTACTGAGGCTTGCGCGCTCTGAACTCTAGGTATGTGCCAGTAGAGTTTACTTTGCTGGAACAGGTCTACGGTGAGGAGCCTGACCAAGGGGGATACAGAAACCCGCAGGGCAGCATGTAGCGAGCTGTTGGGCAGTAGCGACCCCACGGACCCTACCTCCTGGGAGAAGTTTTGTACCTCATCTCTGGCTTGCCTTTATTGACTGACTGGAATGAACACCGATGAAGAACAGAGCCCTCACCTCTTTCTTGCCTTTATTGGTCGGCTCGAGTGGAGATTAGCAAGAGCAAACGTGCTCGGGGGTAGGAAGTATTCCAGTAAATGCTAATAGGGATCTTGACCATCTTCCGGGCTCTGGGATTGTCCTGATAGTAGTGGAATACCTCTCCACTCCTCAAGTACCTCAGGATATGTTACCCCCTTGCCGCCACGTCACTAAGCGCTAGCAACGGTTTCTGGGGGCCCATTATTGATTGTGCAAGTCACCCCCTGCGATTTTTTCGTGTATAATAATACAGGCAGGGGCTATAGTCCTTTCCTTTTATCCTTGGGTGCACATGCATAGTGCATACAGGGATAATCGTCGGTTGGTATTTCAACGATTAAAATCGTCTAAGGGGCCTCTGCGAGTTGGCTTTGGCCTCTCGTACGCCTTTCAAAGGTCCGGGACCCTTGGGTCCCGAGATATGTCAAAAATAAGAAATTTAATAATACATTTTATTTATTTATTTTATTTTATTCTATCAGGAAAACTTACAGCCAACTTATACAGTGTTCTTAAACAATATGAAACTGAAAGCCATTTACAAGTTTCCACAGAAACAACAAAAATAAAAACGAGAAAAAAAGGTCGGGGCTAAATACCTTTTACATACATTTTGAAAAAAATAGTATACGATGGAAAAATACAAACTAAAAATAATTTAGACGTAAATAATTACTTTTCCGTAAAAAATCTTTTCAACAACAAATGCTTAAGCCGAGAAACACTGGTGAATTTAATATATCCAAATCATGTTCACCAGACAGTTTATTAAAACTTCTGCTTGCACGGGTCAGAAACGAATTCTGCCTGTACGCGGACCTGCAATGACATTTGTAACAGGCTAGGTTTGTGAATCATTTTGCAGTGTGTTACTAATCCTAAACTGCTTAACAGCTCAGGGCAAGCTATAGTACCATTTGCGATTTTAAATAAGTAAGTACGTCAGATCTGCAATGCGCCAGCGCTCATGCAGTGGTAAGATGTGAAACCTCTTACATCACGCTATATAATTGATAGTATATTTTCAAGTTTTGTATTGCAAGAAACGTAGGAACAGCTTTTGAATTCCCTCAATTCTGTCTATATAAATATTATAGTTAGGGTTCCACACTTGTGAGGCGTATTCCCTAATGGCTGCGGGCAAAAGCACAATAAAGAACAACCACCGAGAGAATGCGTTCCTGACACCTGTCAGTTGGATGCGATCAGGAAATAAAAAAGTATAAATTCGTTAATCACGTGATCTTTTGTAGTCGGTATTTGCAGTGCTTTGACAGTTATGTTATGTTTGATTTTTCATTACAGCTGTGATCTTTATTGTACTTGCTTTGCTAGAAGGTTGCTGTAAGATGTAAAATAACTCGGAATAGACTGCTTCCGCTGAGTTACAAAAGACCGCTATTTTATCAATTTAAACTTTATTAGTTGGTGACAGGTATCAGGAACGCATTATCTCTGTGGTCAGTATATAACAGAGAGACAATTTCCGTAACTTTAAGAACGTTCACAGTCTGAGGGGCAATTCCCGTATTTTTAAGACCGTTCGCATTCTAATCTCAGTCTCAATCTGTCAAAATTACAATCAATTAACATACATTTTTGACAGGTTTTTGACATTGATTGTCACTGAGATGAGATTGCGACTTGAATTTGAACGTTTTTTAAGTACGAGAATTGGCCTACTGATCTCTGTCTCAATCTGTCAAAAATACAATAAATTTACATAACATTAACCTTTTTGACAAGTTTTTGACATTGATTGTCGCTGAGATGAGATTGCGACTTGAATTTGAACACTTTAAAAGTACGAGAGTTACCACTCATGTAAGCTTCGCCAGTCAATCTTAAAGCTGACAGGTGTCAAGAACGCATTCTATCATCGGGGGGCATGTAGGCCAGTACAGACCGCCTATACCTATTTGAGTTCATCTTATTTTTGTCCATCAATATTAGCAGACTGTTGACGTTTTCAACTAGGTATCTACATTGTTTCTTAAAGCCAATAATAGCACACGGAATTTCAAACAGTTTCGTAGTTTGTTTTTTCTCGAACTTTCAGATGAGTACCGAAACCTTATCGCGATGACAGCTGGATGAGCACAGTCTGGTGTACTGTAATCGTTTTCTTAACGCTATTTTTACCGTTATATTGAACAACACCAAGAGGAAAATACCAACGTGGTATTCGTTAAGCTGTGTTGACAATCAAATGGATTTCAGGGTACAAACTGCAATAGTCCAATTCAATAGTTCAATAGTTCAGTAGTCCAAATTTTACCAGCGAATAGATCATCAGTGGAATAGACCAGCGATGCTATGCTGTAACCATCTCACCATGAAAACTTAGGTGAAGTGAGCTGTCAACAGTGTCAATCCCTAGTACCAGCCGGTCGATTCTGTGAAAATCTCACCGTGAATTGCATGGAGTGAGCTGTCAGTGTCATCCGACTGATGCTAGTGATTGACCAACGTTACATTTACAATAATAATCGATATTTTAATAATATTTTGTATCAAAGTTCTATTGATCATTTTATATTATTTCAAAGCTAGTATGTAGTTAAGTGGCTAAACATTACTATTATCGGCGTTTTAAAATAAAATAGCAAAACAGAAATTCAGTTTGAAACACAATGTTGTTTTTTCTTTTAGACAGATACACTAGCTTTGAAATAATATAAAATTATCAATAGAACTGCATAAAAAATATAATTAAAATCTCGATTATGATTGTAATGCTTGGTCAATCCCTAGCATCAGTGGGACGACACTGACAGCTCACTCTACGCTCACTTCACATAGGTTTTCACGGTGAGATGGTTACAGAATCGCACTGCAGGTGGAATGGAAGCTCACTTCACCTAAGTTTTCACGATGAGATTTTTCAGAATAGATCGGCAGAGGTGCTAGATAGTGCTAGAATAGACCACAACGGCGAAATACGCCGTTTTACATGTCTCGCCGCAACGGCCGGCAGCGCTGCGCACAATGCTGTATCCTTAGAGAATAGCACTGCAGTATATTATTATTTTTCTTGCTGGTCTATAGCTGATCAAGCGCTATAGCTAAGCACAATTTTGGGTTTTTCGATTATTCCATTTAGGATTTATCAGAAGCAGCCCAGAGTCTGTATTTATGCCCGGTTGATGGCAATAGGCTCACCCCCTATTACATGGGACTGAAACAAAACTCCTTTGAGCTCCTAAAGGTCTGAGTTGAGCTGCACGGTTACTGAAAAATGCGTGCACTGACTGGACAGGTCCTCTTAATCTGCGTGGTTCTTTCCTCAGAAGACCATTTCAGATACAAAGATTATGTTCGAACTTTTATATACGCATTGACATTGATGAATTATTTTATACTATACAATCCTACGCACCCACGATACAGGAGAAATTCCTAGTGTGGGGCAACGTTATCATAAAACAAAAAAAAAACAATGGCATGAGTATTTACTTTGTAAAGTATTATATTATTTAAATTATTGTGAATGTGAAGATTATGTGGATTATTACTTTTTTTATTTTATTTCTTAGTTAGTTTCACGATCTGGCAGCTTGAGTAATTTATGCGGCCTACCCAAATGTCCGTTCTTTGGTATTGTTCGTCGATTCGTTGTGCTCCTTAAGTTCTCAGTTGAGCGGCAAGATTACTGACAAATGCGTGCACTGACTGGACAGGTCCGCTCAATCTGTATGGTTTTTCCTCAAAAGACCGTTTCAGACACCAATCTACATGGTCTTCACATGATCTGACCAAGATTATGTCTGGACTTTAAAAGAGACTGTGACCTCTGAGTTTGTTTCGGCCTTTCTTCTCAGAGTAGTCAGATAGGAAACGCCGACCTCATCTAGTTTTTAAAATATGATTGACGTGTAAAAGTGTTTGTAACCAACCTACTTACAGAAATAAAATCATTTATCATTTAAACTGGCTAATTGTGGGTCTACTAGAGGTACACCTCTGCCTATCCCTTCGAGTCATACAGGCGTGATGTTATTACTATTTAGGTTGGGACGTCAATCTAGAAACTGTTACTCATTTGAGCACATTTCATAGTTCTTTTATTACAACATCCGTAGGAAGTGATGAGACGTTCTATTCATAGTCAAGACACGACTCCGTAACTGTTGTTTTAAAATTAGGGAAATCTTATACCATGCATCGGGCAGTTTATAATTAATTACAAACTCGTGGCGATGGGGTCGTTGGTCTTTGATCTATTTCTGTTCTCGACAGCTAGGCAAAGTTATACAACATAAAGATTACAGCACGATAATATACATTGTGTTTCTTTGAATTATTGCCAGAAACACTGGCGTTATTGGGCGATTTGAACTGGCATTTTTGTGAGGAATTACGTCACAGTAATTTTGTTTAGGTCTGAATAGTTTCACACCCACTATCTACCTACTTGCCTAGTATGATAAACTGTAGAATATTTAGTCGAAAATTATGATATCTAACTAGATCGGAAGGTGTGATCGGTAAAATAAAAAAGATTTGATAAGTTATAATTTATGTTTGGAGTTTTTGACTTCTAATTAAATTTCTGGGATATTTTTATTTCTTATGAGTTGAGTTAACAGTGTACGATTAGCAATTATACGGAATTATAAATAAAATCAAATCAAAATATTTCAGTTCTCATAAAAACCTACATGAGCACTTATGAAACGTCGGAAGCTAGGTACACGGTTCCAATTGGCCGTTTCCTATGGAGAAGAGCCGGAAAGAAACCCCACGGTTACTCTTTACAAATATTTGGCTTTTACAATGTTTTCAAATTACAGTTTTTATATACATATAGGTTAATGTAGGCCTGTCAACAGGTACCTGGTACTTAGCAAGATAGAAAATGGTCTAAAAATCTTAAGTTTACAAGCTAGGCCTACAACGTTCTCACATTTACAAAATACAAAGAATCTATAAATAAGATACATAGAAGAATAAAAAATAAAAGCCATTTTAAACCAAATGACACGATTGCCATTACAACTTTAACAAATAGTAGCCTATTGTTAGCAAATGCGAACAAAGTAATTTCATGTCGGAACTGACTAGCGAAATATAAATAGATACAAAAACACGTAGGTCTTCTGATATAATTATATGAGTAGCGACCCTGCCTTCTGAGCCGCTGGTCCCGAGTTCGATTCCCGGACAAGTCAAACATTTGTGTGCATGAACATGTCTGTTTGACCTGTGTCTGGGTGTGTATATGTATATAAATAAGTATGTATATCAGTCATCAGGTTACCGTAGTACAGGCTCTGCCTAGTTCGGGACCTGACGACCTTTTGTGGATGTTGTCTCATAAATAAATGAATATATATTAAAAAAAGTGGCGCGTACCTTATCACATTAAATTATACCACGTATACTTCATGGTATACTTAGACGGTATACAACATTTGAATGAAATCCGTCCACAAAACAAATCAGGTGTGCCTTACAGTTTGTTACACGTAGCTCGACAAAATGTATGGAACAGCAGATTTTTTACAGTGATGCAAAATCTAGGGCAATAGAGTTGTTTTGTTTTTTTAAAGGACTGTAATTGCCACTAGTCTAGGCCCCCCACTAACCTTTCCTTTTTTATCAAAAGATGAAGAAAATAACAAAATACTTGGACGTTGGAGTTTATATGGGCTGAACTCAAAACGGTTTGTTTTAGAATTCAATCTAATGAATTCATCGTAAAAGTCTACTTGTGAACATAGGACTCATAAAATCATCGCTTTTATAAAATAAACGAACTTGAATATTGCACGTCTTCCTTACCGCGCGAAGGTGGGTTTGGATTGGACCAAACGAACGTAGA
This sequence comes from Brachylomia viminalis, assembly GCA_937001585.2. NCBI lineage: Eukaryota > Metazoa > Arthropoda > Insecta > Lepidoptera > Noctuidae > Brachylomia > Brachylomia viminalis. The sequence continues at coordinate 12,173,101 of OW443298.2, read as the reverse complement.
ACCAGAGCATGAATATTCTCACCTAGACACTATTCTTGACATTTTAGTAAAGATTGAAAAACAAAATAATGCTATAACTAAGGTTACCGTTTCGAAATATGAAAAGTCCTGCAAAATTTTAATATTTTTTGCATTGAAATTTTTAGATTCTTTTGAAAATCACCTCAAGTACAAGACTCCCAATGAATGGCAAGGCCGAACAAAGTCTGGAAAGGGAGCCGAAAAGCTGGACATATCCGTACTGATAGTAGCCCTAACTCTATCCCTCTTAGCGTCCTAACTATTGTTTGCCTCACCGGACGACGTCACTACGTCAGCGCCGGCTGTCACTGAAAACCAGCGCTGGGGCTCTGTCTTGCATAGGGTCGCGGCATAATGCTGAGCGATAGCCGTTTTGCGTGGATGTGACGCATGTTTCCCCCAACCTTTTCATATTTTTTGTATTATTTTTTGCGTCATGTTTACCGCAAATAAACGCATTTTCTTTCTTTCTTTTTTTCTTTCTCTTTACTCGGATGTAAAATAAAGTTCCAAGTGATTTAAAAACTTTACATTATAGATTGTATAAAACAAGACTACATGAATGGTTACAAACTAATAATTTTTACAGCATTCATGAATTTATTGACGGCAAACATGCTTATTTGTAACCGATAATAATATTTGCATGCTATGATATAAGCTAAACATGTATGCTCTCTAATGTATTTTAAAACAACTTAAATAAACCATGTTTTATGCAAATAAATATAACTTACTTACTTACAAAATAATTTGGTAGAGTGGAGATAGACTGCGCATTCGCTTGTTTGGTCTAAACTGACCTTTAGACAAAAGGTTTCTTGATAGATTTGCACTCGTCCATTAATTATTTGAGGAAATGACATTTAATTATTATTAAGGTCGCTGGCATGAAATGGTTTTTCTTCTTATTGTATTGGCTACAATTATTTGAGAACAGCTCGTGCGGTGTTAAACATAATTATTTAGAAATCAGCCAGGTGGGCTCGGCCATGGACGTATATTTAAGAACAACACCACCATTACCATCCGCGACCTTCTACCCATACATGGAGGCTATTTTCATTTTAACAAAATAAATTTCTCGGACTGCGTCATTGGTCTAGTGGTTGCTGAAGTATTTGGGAAAAACCTGATGGTGATCAGAAAAGAAACGCAAGCTTCGTCCAATGCGTGTAATCAGAATGACAGATGAAATACAACAGTGTTGTCATGTCACCGGATGAAGTTCCGGAGAAGTATGCAGTGTTACTTATTCTAATTAATGTAAAGGTGCAAACACACATCATACATTACAGTTGCAAGCGCTACTGCTCAGCATGAGTTCCTGGGTTCGGTTCCCGGGTCATGCAAAGTGTTATTGGGTTTTCTATCTAGAATTTCTCAGTAGCAGCCTGGAGTCTAGATTAGTGCCGGTTGTTAATCTCACTCTCTATTACTTGGGACTTAAAAATTGCTGGCGAAATGTGGGTGTACTTTAGGTACACCTTTCTTCTAACCTTACGAAGAACGCATGTGTCATGTTATGTTAATTTGCTCCGCAGACATGTCTTTGGCTTAGCACAGGCCGGGCATTGGCTTAGCACAGGCAGGGCATTGGCTTAGAACAGGCTGAGCATTGGCTTATCACGGGCCGGGCATTGGCTTAGCACAGGCAGGGCATTGGCTTAGCACAGGCAGGGCATTGGCTTAGCACAGGCAGGGCATTGGCTTAGCATAGGCTGGGCATTGGCTTAGCACAGGCCGGGCATTGGCTTAGCATAGGCTGGGCATTGGCTTAGCACAGGCCGGGCATTGGCTTAGCACAGGCCGGGCATTGGCTTAGCACAGGCCGGGCATTGGCTTAGCACAGCTCGGGCATTGGCTTAGCACAGGCAGGGCATTGGCTTAGCACAGGCAGGGCATTGGCTTAGCATAGGCTGGGCATTGGCTTAGCATAGGCTGGGCATTGGCTTAGCATAGGCTGGGCATTGGCTTAGCACAGGCCGGGCATTGGCTTAGCATAGGCTGGGCATTGGCTTAGCACAGGCAGGGCATTGGCTTAGCACAGGCCGGGCATTGGCTTAGCATAAGCTGGGCATTGGCTTAGCACAAGCCGGACATAACCTTAGCACAGGCCGGGCATTGGTATGTTCCACGGGTTCTAACGGACATCTCATTCCCATCTTACACGTGTGCTGAGGCAGCCACATTGTGCTTGGTCTGATACAGCCGTTCTTGGCAAGAAGAGAATTGCAGAAGTCCTTATGTGGCGGCAACCACTTACCTATATCAAGCTGGCCGCCTTTTTTTTTTTTTTTTTTGAGTTTGGGAAATCATCATATAACTTCTCCCGTGTCAGACTCTTACTGACTAAAACCCACCCGTGTTCCTTCAGTTGCCTGTGCCAGGAGCCTCGGTATCCCTCTCGGACTTTCCCGCAACCCTAGCAGGCATCGGCCCTAGCGGACCCCGTCATTGGTGCTGACATCTCTTTGAGGCGCGCGTGGAATACAACGCGCCGTCGACCCGGGCCTGGTCCTTATCGAACGGCGAGCTACCCATTGCTCGCCATTCTCAAGCCCACGCCTACGGTGGCCGGGAATAGGCCTGCGATTTCCAACGGCCAGGGCGTCTCCTGCGGCGGCTAGGGGCGTGAGGGCGCGAATTTTGCCATTCCCTCACGCGTTCCGCCTCCTCCTTCGCGAGCATTACTGCTTCGCAGAAGGAGGTGACGGCTTCCCAAGCCCTCTTGCTCCGCATCATGGCCTGGACCAGGGCCGGACGCGAGAGATCGCCACCGCCAATCGCCTCCACGAGGACACGGCGGTGCTCCACCCAAGCCGGGAAGACCTCCACCGTATGCTCCACCGTGTCTTCCGGGCGATCCACACAATGGTGACACCCGGGCGTTTCCTCCCGCCTTATCTGGAACAGGAACCTCCAGAAATAACCGTGTCCGGTGAGGACCTGCGTCAGGCGGAAGGTGAGGACGCCGTGGCGCCTCTCTAGCCACTCCTCAAAGAGGGGACTTATCGCCGCAATTGTGGCCTGCCCAGCGCTGGGTTGCGACAATAGCACTCTCCATGCCGCCCTGAGATCCCGCCGGAGCTCTGTCCGCTGTACCGTGATTTCTCGCGGCAGCGAAGCTACGCCCCGGCGTTTGGCCTCCTCGCAGATTGGCCGCCTGCCTGATTGCTACAAAATACTATAAAACATTAAAAACACAGGTTCTAGGCACATTTACATGAGTGACTGAATCAGTTTTTATTTCTATTCGTCACATGGTTACAGCTCAACCAACAACAACATTCCAAAATGAGCTGAGCGCCGGTAAAATCTCAGAAACGGAAGTTGGGAAATATTTATCGTTAATGCGAACGCAGCTCAAAAAAATTCACATCGAATTACACGCTACAACATTTCTAACCAATTCACTAATCGGCGTAAAACAACTTGGCACCTACGAACAGTGAATTTTGTTTTTGATCTATAATGGTGCCGATTCTGTTGTACACCGAACTAAACTAACTAAACTATCACTAAAATTCCTTACTTTTGGCTATGAGAATCTTAACGCTATTCTGCAAAATAAAATCTCTAAATTTAAAAATAATTTTGACACATCTAAAATCAAATTTGACAATTATTGCGACTCCACGTGGTACTTGTTTGCCGTACCACGTGATCTTTTTTTAGAGCCGTAGGCGCAGGCGCGCATTATGTGTGGCCTCGACTTGTATTGTATGGAATTTTTTACTTTTTGTATGGAAAATATAAAAAAATATTACCAACACGTTGAGTTTAATAGGTTTACGGGATGCAAAGGGGGTCGAAATTTTCATTATTTTTGCGATACGACACACCGTTTTCGAGATATAAGCAAAAGAAAAGAAAAAAAAAGATACAGTACCGTTTTTGCATCTGAAGTCAAGGTGTTGGTGTGAATTTTAGTTCATGACAACTAATTTTAATCCACACCTTTTTAATCGCGATTAAAAATAGTCAGATTTAGTTAAGACAATCAAAATTTTTGGTGAAAAACGTAAAATTCAGAATAGCAAAATTGCCATTTTCACTAAATTATAATCTCAGTGCCATCTTAGTGCTGTCAAACTAAAATATAGTTAAGTTGTGTCACTTTAGTCAATTTCAGAATGGGAAATCGTCGTTTGACAGGAATAAACTAAATTTTGGTGATTTTTAGTCTAGTTTAGAGAATTTTGTGACAAGAGAATCGGCACCATTAATTACTACTTGCTAACTGCTTGGAATAGCGCCAAACGATCGCGTGGAGTCATTAACACGACCGATTGTTCCCTTCTTAACTGTGCTCTTTGGTTCCAGGTATTTACTTGCAGACGGGTCGGTATTTTCTCTCCAGCAACACTGGAGTATGGCAGATGTGTCGATACGTCTTTCAGCCAGCTCCAAATCAGAATATCTCGTTGAAGGAGCCACCCATGAATATTACCGGGTTGACGGGCTCGTATCTCACAAGTAAGTAAATTTTAATAGTATTTAAAGTAAGAAGGTAGGTACAATTAAGAGTTTAAGTCAGTACAAACAAAGACCGATTTCCGTTTGTTGTATATTCCAAAATAAACGATAGGTACACAAAGCTTAGTCTTTTTTAGTAAGTTCGGTTTATTCTAACGATGCCAGACATATAATTTATCTATACTTAATATTATAAAGAGAGGGACCAAATGTGAGTTTGTGTATATGTGGAGGGTAATCTCCGGAACCACAGCTCCTATTTGAATAATTATTTCACCATTTGAAAGGTACGTTATTCCAGATGGACTTAGGCTATATATTATGTAAATATATACAAAAATAAATACTTAATAATACTAATGAAATACTATCTTGAATTCATGCAAGCCTAGTCCTTTTGGTCAGGTTACTGCTCTAAACTTGTGCACAACGTGTCCTGTCGTGTCTTCACGTGTAAATTGCATCCGCACGAAGCCGGGGCGGATCGTTAGTGTTTTATAAAGACAAGGAGATTTTTTAAAGAGCATGAATCATGCATACTTTAGAGTTTAGAGATTTTAACGCACCTAGTAAGTAGTTGGCATCGTACGGACAAGCAGTTGATATTTCGTGGCGACATACATATGTTTTGATATACCTATAATTATTATTATTGTATAGTCTCTTCCCGCGTATTATTGTATAGTTTCATTATTTTAACACTGATGAGTTTACGAAAATAATAAACGTTTTATCGTTAAAATTAAAAGTGTCGTTGTAACAACGTCATTGAAATAAAAGAGGTAGGTGTTCTCATTATTGTTAAAATTCCGCAGGAATTTCCGATCTGTACCGGCCGGCATTTAAAACCGTTTAGAATAATAATTTACTCCAATGTGCATTAGTAAATCAAACAATCGATCGTTATATTAGAGCAAAATTAACCACAAAAGTTTTAACCTAAACACCTAGTTCACATTGCTTTGAAGACTCGAGGATTTTCACTGACGCTGACGCGAAAATAGCTGTTCATTCCTAAACAATGCGACGCGCCATGTTGAAAATTCGGCAAAAAATCGCGAGGAATTATCAGCTGCGGTTGGCAGCCTGTGAAAAACAGTGTAGGTAAGACATTTAAAAAAAAAATGGAATGTTTGAAAATCTCACGTGAATTTTCACACCGTTCTAAAACAAACGAGTGTTTGTTTATTTTTTGCCTGACACCTTCTGGTTTTACTCACTCAGTTTGTCCATTAGTTCCCGCTGGTTTACTTTACCTTAACGTTGTTTTCTTTTCTTAGTTAAGAACAACTAAACATTTAATCTTCAATTAATTCTCGCAGTCTGACAGACAGAAGGCTGATGTAAACTAAAAACGCGACGTTTTCTAGAAATCAGACACTACGTGAGTAGGTAAAAGTTTGTGTAATTTGTTAAGGTTATATTTGTAAAATGTGGAGACGAAAATACGACAGTAAATGCAAACACTGGCAATACTAATGCATAGGAGTTTTTGAAACTATCAGAAATCCTAACGTCGAAATTTGTAGTAGTGATGTACTGACTATGGGTTGGGACAATCTTTGAATGGCTAAAGTGACTAAGCTATTAGATATTTGGTTGAATGTTTGTATGTTTGTAGGAACGTCATTAGATATGCAAAGTTTAATTTAATATCACATTGTCGTCTCCACCTTGCCTAACGTGAATTCAAACTACATATTATTTAGATAATAATAACGTAAAATGTTGCTTAGAATTTTATTACATAAATACTTATGTCAAATTGAATAAATGTTTTTCTAATAATCTTTAAGAAATAGTAGAGTATTTTGAATTCACTACACAATCAACACACCATACAATATAATAAATACACCTCTACATAGCGTTTTGTGAAATATCGCTATGATATCATGTGTTATGCATGGAATTAGTAAGTACTAATGTATGTAACGCAATCAAATACTGATCATGATTAAAAAACAGAGCTTAGAATCATCGCATCACATTACAAAGCATCCAACTAGTAATATCTAGTCGTATTGATTTTAACACTAAAATTATTCTAACGTTTGCTGTGCATAACAAGGAGACGAACTCAAGACGTATCTAATTGTATGTTAAGAAAAGGTCGACGTGAAACTATGTAATGTTGAAAGACGATTTGGTCACTCCTCTATCAAAACCAACTTTCATTTAATTTGTGACATGTTTTTTTAGAATAAGATAAGACGATTATACGAATATTTTCGTCACCTGTCGTCTCTTTGTAAGTATTTCGTTCTTCGCTTTCTTTTCATATTTTCATTTCTGTACTTACGATTATTGAACTTCATAAATTCTTGTGTGTTTATTACCAATGATTGGTGGAATCTATTTTTTTTTTAAGAAACAAAACTGGCCAAGTGCGTGTCACAATGAAGGATTTGTTGGTTGGGATAAATTTATCCCTAGAACAAACCTAACATTGTTGTTAAAAAACATGCTTTCCCATAAATTCCAACTGCAAATGTAAGTTTGCATCACAATATTGAGAGATTTACCATGTTATTTTAAGGCCAGAGACTTTTTATATTCTGTATTTTATTTTCTGTATTTTTATCAAAATGTTATGCTCAGTTGTTTCAGAGGTCATGGAGAATGGTAACTTTCATTTATTTTCTTAAATAACTTTAAAACGACGTATCTTAAAATTATTATTTTAAAAATTTCTCAATTTTTAAAATATTTTTTTTTTTGCCCTTTCGTTTGATATGACACACGGTAGGTACAGTTTGCAAAACTTCATATATGATTTTTCTTATTTGCCACCCAAAAGTGACCCCCATAGTTATTCACAATTCATTTATTCACGTTACCCGACCGTGCTTGGGTCACAGAAATTCATATCTGTACCTTTCAACTTAATCGGCCCTTAAGATGCGGAGCAAATTGACTCTGACAAACGGACAGATAGACGCACGAGTTATCCTATAAGGGTTTGCTTTTTTCATTCGGACGTACGGGCCCTAAAAATGTGAGCTAATTGCCTCGATATCTCGATTTATTTCTCGCGGTTCAAATCAACGGGCCCATCAATTTTGATTATGTCGTCGCAAGTTATTTCAAATAAAAGTTTTGAGAGTTTAAGAGCAATTTCTTGTAGGATTCTGTGAAACAATGACATGTTTACGAGTTTGGCTGACAAAGATAAATTAGAAAATAACTAATGACCATACGTATTTCTGCTTCCAGCAGCGTTGTTATGTTCCTGATTGAAGGGTCGGAATTACAGCAGGTCTATTCTGTGAAAACTAAGGTGAAGTGGGCTGTCATCCCACCTAGAGATTGGCAGCCCACTTCATTCAGTCATCAAATACATGGGAGCAGATGAGATATTTCAGCCATGTTTCTGGGATAGCTACGCATCTGCAACGATTCATCTGGTATTACAGTTCATATTATTACCCTATGGTAATAATAAGAACTGTAATACTCCCTATGGGGGAGGAGGGGGGGGGGGGGGGGGGTTGTTACACAAACTTGTTATTTAAATAGATTCCACCAATCAAATGAATATATAAAGTTCATTAATCGTAAGTCCACAAATGTGGAGAAGTTAGAAGTAAAGCGAAGTAAAAGAGACAAGTAATGGAGAAGACTTGAATATTCATTAAAAAAAAGTCTGTTAATGTACCACTGCAGGGCTAAGGCCTCTTCACATACAGAGACGGCACGAGCATTGATCACCACGCTTGCCCGAGACGGGTTGGCCATTTCAGACAAATAATAACTACCTACAAGTCTTGGTTCTCTTAACCTGGTTGGTTTGGTGGTTGGATGTTTTTTTCTTCACTGATGACAGTAATTCTCAAGATAAACTAATGAAGTACATATGATTTGAAAAAGTCACATTAATTCTTCTAATCACGAGTCAGACACTATACCTTGAGAATAAAGAGACAGGTCAGGTTTTTTATAAGAATTACAAAAGTACATCGGCTTTACAACTTTGCAAACTGATGGTGTCCCTTTCCTTCTTCTTTTCTTTTTTCAACATAAGTTTGACTTCCTTTTTTAAATACAAATAAGTACGTCTCGTGTCAGAATAAATGCGTTCACAACCGAAATATTATACGCAAGACTGGGCTGGTAGCTCAACCTACATTGTACCTTCATATTTAGACGCGCTATCATTGCGAAACTCACACTATATAATAACGCAGTTAATTTACCAAAATATGTCTGATTACTTAGGCGCTGCTCCACAGCAGCCCATGGCTAAGCTACTAAGTATACTTAGGTTCGCTTTGTATGAAAATGAGGATGGGATCGTCCACTGCGACACACGGCCACGCTACGCACGGACGCGTGCTTGGCAAACAAATAAACCGCGTAGCTAACGTGTAATCTCCCCATGCACATCTTACGGAACAGTAGACGTCGACTTAACCCATAGGCTAAGAATATTTGTAGATTGTGCTGTGGTACAAATTGGGGTTAGAACTAGAATTAATATAACTCAAGAACTCAAGTAGGCCTAGCATGAACGCGCAGAAAACGAAACCGTCACGTCAATAATTATAACATTTAAAATACTTTATTCATATCAATAAGTGATACTAAATAATTTTGCTCGCCGCTTTTTACACCATAATGGTAAATGATAAATTCTTTTATTTCTGTACAAACACTTGTATACGTCAATCATATTTTTTTTAAACTACATAGATGAGGTCAGCGTTTCTTATCTGACTACTCTGAGAAGAAAGGCCGAAACAATCTCAGAGATCACAGTCTCATTTAAAGTCTAGACAGAATCTTGGTCAGATCATGTGAAGGCTATGTAGATCGGTGTCTGAAAACCATTTCAGACACCGAAATTCTGTGTGGTTCTTTCCTCAAAGGACCACCTTTGAGGAAAGAACCACACAGATTGAGTGGACCTGTCCAGTCAGTGCACGTAATTGTCAGCAGTCGTGCAGCTCAACTCAGAACTTAAGGAGCTCAACGATTCGATGAACAATACCAAACAATACATTTGAGTAGGCCGCATAAGTTACTCAAACTGCCAGATCATGATTACACTAAGACAGAAAAATACAAAAAAAGCAATGACCATCATAGTTCTCACATTCACAATAGTTAAAATAATATTATAATACTTTACAAAGTAAATACTCATGTCATAGTATATAGGTAGGTAATAGGATTTTCTATTAAAACATCTTTCACACAGGCCTCCTCTCGGTGATAATGATAATATACCTATGATAATATAATTATGAATAAGTGTTAGGGACTCATCCCTACATAAAAATTCGCCCATTTCCACAGCTGTCCTATACATGTTCCCAAAGTAATAATATTCTGCGTCATGCTATCAACCGTTGAATGGTGTGCAAAACCGTACATTTTGCTAAAATGACGCGCGCCGTAGTGTTCCTCGTAAATTCAACGCGTTGGCCCAGACGCAAGCAGTTAATCGCTCACAATGTGTTTACCTATTATTAACACCTACAAATCTGTCGTTAGTTCCACGGTTTTCTCTTCACAGTTTGTGTTGGAGCACTTCGTTTGTACGAATAACAACTTAGCAATAACTTTTTTTAAATAACAGTTTTGTGCTCGCTGTATCTCTGCTGTATTTCTTAATATACACACCTGCATAGATAAAACTCACACTTTATTCTATTCCACTATATAGCTGTTTAGTTACTTCATCCACATTCTGCTTAGCATTCACTGGGAAGTTTATCTTCTTCGCCTTTGAATTTGAAGTAAACAAAACTATTATAAAAATGGACGTCTCATCCTTATATTTTATTAGACACATCGTTTCTCAGTATATCTGTTCGCTGTTACGCTTCTTCAGACAGAACAACTTACCAGATTTAGGTAGGTTTATTTTTATTTTTAGAGTACCTATAAGTATATTATTGTTACTAATCAGGTAAACGCCCATGCCTATTACGACCGCCTCCTTCTTTTAGCTCAGTTTTTTTTTCCAGCCTGGTAGACACGTAGCAGAAATAAGTTTTGTATTTGATAGTAGCTTCTCAAGGAAACTGTTTTTTTTTTATACACTTGATGATCTCAATACAGGTGTGTAATCAAAAATATCCCTTATCTTAAGAACTTCTCGACATAAAAATATTAAAGTGCCTGCCTGTTCACAGGACCTGTGAAACATAAGTTGGGGCTCTTGGCCTGGGTCACCACAACTGACAAAGCAATTTAAATATTTTAAAATATTTCTCTTTTCTTGTGAATATGTCGCAACCGACTAGCTTAATTAGCCTTTCAGTTAACAGCCTAGCCTTTTTAATAAACGGTGCCGTTAAACTAGCTGCCTGAGTGATATTCATTATAGGTAAGGTTGCAACTGTGATCGACTCCGCGTGAACCGAATCGGTCGGGATAACTGAGCTGGGGGCACCCCGACCAAATGGGTTAGGTTAGGTTAAGCTGTGAACAGTGCTTCGAGCAGCTTCGGGCTAGAGACTGGTGCAGCGACAGATGATGCTGCGCCGGTCGGAGCTCTGTCAGGTCATGGTCGCGGAAGCGCGGGAGAGGCTTTTGCACCCTACCTAGATACCAACGAGGCGGTCCGGTCAGTGCTCGATGACTAGCTCGTAAGGATGCACGGCTCCCTGAAGTTTCGGGCGACGCAAGTGCTCTCGGGGCACGGTTGCTTCGGCAAGTACTTGTGTCGCATAAGCAGGGAGCCGAACGCTCGGTTCTATCATTACGGTCATCGTCTGGAGGATATGGCGCGGCATACGCTGACCGAATGTGTCGCATGAGACGAGCCGCGCCGAGCCTCGTTTCGGAACGAAACTGCTATCTCGATGAAGGAAGCTACAGAAAGTAAAAGAGAGATCACGAGTACTCCTCCGTCCCGCAAAAGGCGCACTAGGCGTCGGCGGAGGGCGGACAAGGCCCTATCCCAGCCCCCTAAACGAGTCCAGGGGCGACGGACACGGTGACATCCGTCGCCCTCCACTCCACAGGACCCGAGATGGCAGCGCGTAGTGATCCACGCGCACCTCTCTAAGTCGTAACGGGGGATCGTAATGTTCAACAATTCACTTCCCCTATGGGACGTGGTCCGCATAGCGCAAGCCATCAACAGTCCGGGACAGCGGAAGTCGCATTCGCACCCACAGCCCCCGACGCAGGTGCACGAGGGAACATCAGGGTAGTTTTAGTCTGTCAGAGTCTGACAGACCCCTCTGTCCACCCCAGGGCGGAGGATTTTCATGAGGACTAAAACACCAACAATGAAAAAGGCTAGAACTGTGTCCAACAGCACGCGAACCGAGCGAGCGAAGCGAGCGGTGCCGCGGCAGCGGCTGGCAAGCGCTACTTCCAAAGGCTAGGCAGTTAACTGAAAGGCTAATGAAGCTTGTAATTAAGTTGGCTGGGACACGTACATAGCAAAAGGATAATCAGCCTATAAAGTTCCCACTGCTGGGACACCGGCTTCGTCTCTGTAAGAGGGAGTGGGCCATAATCCACCACGCGCACCCAGTGCGGGTAGGCGGATGTCACATGTCTACGAATTTTTGGTTCTAGAACATGCCGGTTTCCTCACTATGTTTTCGTTCACCGTTTTGAGACCGTAATGAAATAATTTACACAGAGTAAAGTGCTGGCTTGGGTTCGAGCCCATGACCTACAACTCCTAAGTCGCGGCCGTTACCACTGGGCCACCACTGCTCACACACATACATACGATGACAATCATAAGGCAAAACAAAAGAATACTTATAATCAATAACAAAAACATACCAACATTAAAATCATTATCTCATCTTGTATCTTTTTTAAAACTAGCATCATGTAAATGGAGTTTTAAGACCAAACTCCATTTTCATGATGCAAGTTTCTTGCCAGTGGAATACAATAAAATTGAAGCAACTAATGACTTGCATCGTATAAGCACAGTTTAGATGGTGCAAATTTTATGTTGCTTTAAGTTATAGTATGCCGCAGGCAATTAAATTTAAATTTGTAAATCAGACTTTACATTTATCTTAATGCCATTAGAAATACATGTCACGTCACTAATATTCTTCAGAGGCATATAATATTGTGGTTTTATTACGCTTTGTCATCTATTACTGCCGTCGGGGTATGTCATCGGACACAAGAATTTAATACCACAGTTATTTGAAGATAGGAATGAGAAATATTATTGTGTGACTATAAATAATATTCATGTAGGTTATTCGAGAGAAATAATACGTCTTAAATTCATTCACTCATGACAGACAACGCACAGCTAAACTGCTGGGCTTAGAAGCATTATATTTTGCACGATAATTCCTTATTGTAACAAAAGTGAACACTAAGGAACGATTTTTTAAAAATTAATAGCCTCTATTGAGAAAAGTGCTGACCCAGTAGTAACGGCCCCGACTTGTATTTAATTTCATGTCCACTACTCTCAAAACAGTGAAGGAAACCGGCATGTCCCAAAAAAATTCGAAGACATGTGACATTCACCAACCCGCACTGGGCCCGCGTAGTGGATTATGGCTCAGTCTCTCCCACAGAGAGGAGGCCTGTGTCCCAGCAGTGGAAACGTTATAGGCTGATTATGTTATCCTTTAATTTCGTCTTTTTTGCCGACGTGAAATTCCATCGGGTGCACGGCTAGTACCTAATAAAAAGAAAGTGTTGTTTGGTTCCACGGAGCGAGAGTTTAGTCAAACACTGCACCACTGGCTACATTGATCCAATAGACTATTAGTATGAACTAGTGGTGTGCTCATTTAATTAACCACCATTACAAGATAAACATTTAGGCCGAGCGTAAATACAGCCAGACAATACAGTAGTTAGACTAGACGTTGTTTTGAGTTAAAATCTCTGGCGACGTACCTAGTCGTAAGCACGTTGGCACACCCAGCGGGTTTCAACATGATTGATTCTTGTATAAATCGTCTAAATACATTCTCCAGTTGAGTTCGGTGATGGCTTTTACGGCCAAATGTTTTACTTTTGTATAAATCATCTAAACACCCTCTCCAGTTGAAATTAATGTGACAAAATGTCAAGCGCGCTAAACTGCTGCGATTGGTTAAATGAAGTTTCAACAGCCAATCACAGCAGTTTACGCGCGTTTGACCATTTGTAACATTAATGTTGCGATCATTTTCGTTCAAGAAACTGGCCCTTGGTGTGTTATGTGCAAAGAGGTTCATGAAATCATAGGGCTTGATGCAGGTAGTATCGACTTTTACGAAATGTTATCTAAAATAGGTACGAATTTATGTTTTTGTGACTCGAAAACTAACTAACCTCACACGTCACCCACGAAAAGGTAAAACCCACTCATCTCACCACAGTACCCGGTTTTCTACCTTCTGCACAACGCTTGGCTTGCTTCAATTCAGAACCTTCCTTTGCAAGGCACGTGTACGTGCACTGATAATGGGGCTAATTCTCTTGTTCATCAGATAAACTAAAATTAGAGAATTGGTTTTGCTGCGATTGCAAGCAGTGTGAGAAAACAAGGACGGGTTAGACCTGTCAAACTAGATTGTGTTTTGATAGTCGGCTAGTTTAAAGTTGTGTGAAAGGAATACGTCACTTTTAGTTCGCCCTAACTGTGTGCTTATTGCATCAACCTAACCAAGCTTTTATGTAATATAATGTCCAATAAGATGCGATCTCTTGTGTTTAATCTGCGAGGAATTGGTGATATATAGAATTTTGTAGTTGAATCAAGTGGAATCAAATACGATAGATCAGTCAAAGGCAACTCACCTCGTATAATTGCAGTGCCAAATAGATTACTAATACGTATTACAGGTACTACCTACATGTTTTAGTAATGTCGAAATATTCACAGTAGAAAATAGTCTACGTGACTGTTAACACGTATGTGTTTCGTCATTCAAACGCAGATTATTGTTTGAAATTGTGAGATGAAACCACAAACTAGTGATTTATGAACTGTTTTTTGAAGCAAAAATGTTCGGAAAGTGGATAAGTCTGACTGATTGATTTATTTATTTATTTTATTTTAAAGAAGGCTTACAGACTTACAAACCAATGATATAAATAAAGTAATATTAAAAAAAATGCTAATCATTATCATAGTGATGTAGGTAGGTACCTACTTGGTGACTTTTTGTTGATACAACATGTTTACGGCATGAAAAATGAAAATGAAAAATATTTTTATTTAAACAAAATGCTTCATATACAATGATTTGTGTTTGGAACCTCCTTTTAGGCAAACAATGCCTGTGTTAGGAGACTCCGCTCCTCCATATCTTTGATATATTTGTTACATAATAATATTACAGGCATGTTCATAATTATTTGCAGTAGTCGTTTACTTAGCAGCTATTAAATTGGTGACGAAAACAATGAAAAGATGATGGTAGCTGTGGAAGACGAGTTATTTTGAGGAGATCTCGTTTCAGCGAACGTCGTGTAGGACGCCCTCAGGCAGCAATAGCCGATTTTCAAAGGGTGCATGTGCCTGGTTACAAGGACATAAACATCATCTGCCAAGCCTTTACTATGTTGTCGTCAGCTTCCAGTCTAACCAAATTCAGCTGAATACCAGTATTTTACATGGAGCGACTGCCGCACTGACCTCCACAACCGAATGACTGGGTAACACGATACCCCTTGGTAAAACTGGTTATCAGACATTCGGGCTTCTGGCTACCCGTAAAGGCTGTCGCAAGATCTACGAATGACAGGCGGAATGTTAGTGACCGAGGATCAAGGAGAGGGGCCTATCTATGTCCAGCAGTGGTCTCCTAATGCTAATAATTATTTAATTTTGAAGTTATTCTTTAAACCGCCATTTTTATTGCATAGCTTGCATAATCCTACCATACATACATATCTTACATAATTATCCTCTTTGTGAGAGGTAGTGGGCCGTAACCCAGTGCGGGTTGATAGATGTCATATGTTTACCTTCACAGTTTTGAGAGCAGTGGTAATGAAATAATTTACAAAAAGAGAAGCTAATGTCAGGTCAAACCCTAACATTAGCTTCACTTTCACCTACGAGATACAACTCGTAAGTCACGTTCGTTACAACTGGGCCACCACTGCTCCCTGGGCCACCGCTGCTCACTGGGCCACCACTGCTTGCTGGGCCACTAGTGCTGCCTGGGCCACCACTGTTCTCTGGGCCACCGCTGCTCATTGGGCCACCACTGCTTGCTGGGCCACTAGTGCTGCCTGGGCCACCACTGTTCTCTGGGCCGACACTGATTACTGGGCCACCGCTGATTACTGGGCCACAACTGCTCATTATCATTATTATTGACGGCTGATATAACTAAAATAATAAGTTGGCGAGGGAATCGAATTAAAGTCGCAAATGTCAGTTGCAGTGATTTAGTGCTGAATGTTTCGTCTGACCTTTATCGCGATTTTATAAGATTTATTGTTGCTTTTTTTTTTCTTAATGCTATTTTTGTGCAGCATTTTTTATTTGTGATTTATTAGGTCGATTTTGAGTAACAATTTTCCGTATTATATTTTATGAGAGCTGTAAAGCTTCCTGTCGTAAACGTTTTATTTTATTAACTGCGTCTTTGTTATTACTTTCGTTTATAACTGCATTAAGTGGTATTATACCACTTAATACAGTTATAACAATATTTGTACTAAAGTCACGCCTTTTCCCCATGGGGGTAGGCACAAATAACAGAACGCCACAGGAGTAAATACAATTTACCAAACAAAAATAAAATTTAAAAAACTTCGTTATTGGTGACGATTCTCTTGTCACAAAATTCTTTAAACTAGACAAAAAATCACCAAAATTTAGTTAATTCCTGTCAAACTACGATTTCCCATTCTGAAATTGACTAAAGTGACACAACATAACTATATTTTAGTTTGACAGCACTAAGATGGCACAGGGTTATTAATTTTGTGAGAATGGCAATTTTGCTAACTAAATCTGACTATTTTTAATCGCGATTAAAAAGGTGTGGAATAAAATTAGTTGTCATGCACTAAAATTCACACCAACACCCCGAGTTCAGATGCAAAAACAGTACTGTATCTTTTTTTCTTTTCTTTAGCTTCTAGCTCGAAAACGGTGTGCCATATCGCAAAAATAATGAAAATTTCGACCCCCTTTATAATACGTACAAACCACTAACGCGCAACATGTAGGTAATAATTTTTCATATTTTCCATACAAAAAGTGAAAAATTCCGTATAAAACACGTCGAGGCTGCCCACCCTGCGCGCCTCCGGCTCTAAAAAAAAATCACGGGATAGGGCAAACAAGCAGCACGTGGAGTTGCGATTGTCAAATTCCATTTAGTTGTGTCAAAATTATTTTTAAATTTAGAGTTTTTTTTTTGCTGATTTGCTTTAAGATTCTCATAGCCAAAAGTAAGGAATTTAAGTGATACTTTAGTTCGGAGTACTTACAAGAGATCCGGCACCAATATTTGTTTTCGTAGTTAGTCTTCGGAATACTTTTTATTAAATTATGTATCATTCAAAGTTTCCGAGTTATGTTAGTGACCTGGATTCCTTGCTCCAGTGGCTAGGTAATATTGATAGTTGGCTTGTGCCATTATAATATTTGCGTTGATAAGTTACTAAAGAGTATCTATCACACACTCTACATAACTTAAAAGAAGACTGGTCACGGCTTTTAGGCAATTTACCCAGGTCCGGCGGTGCAAGAAAAACTTCTCTTATTTTACTATGTACCACATGACATACATACACAGCACATAGTCAAAAGTCATGGCTAAAGGAGTGAAACACTTTCCCATCTTAAATACCTATTAGTAAAAAAAAATCTGATGAAATACGTATAAAAAAAAAATAGTTTTGCCACTGATAATAAAATTTAAGGGGACTACATGACCTAAACGCAAGTTTTATAATGCCTAACAGTATACAACGTGTCGTTTTGCATCCTCGTCAAATTTCAGGAGGCTGTTATGAAAGACATAAATAATCAAATAAAATTACGATCCTGCTTAATATATACTTGTTTTTTTAGGTATTTAAGTTTGACAGTATTTCAGAATACTCCACTTTCAAAGAACAAAATCGCCCCGTTGCGTATGCGGTAGGCAGTGTCGTACGACTATGTCGCTGTGTGCATGCGTTACAGTTACAGCGCAGTTACAGCGATACCCGAAAAATACAAATAATAAAAATAAATACCTACTTATTTTATTATTGATTCGTGTCGAGAATCATTAGCATAGTTACCTCCTCGAATTTGACGAGGATGCAAAACAACACCTTGTATATGATCCACTGCAGTAAACAAAATCAGAAAAATATAAGATATTCTTCAGGATAATAAGCTAGTTAGATAGTGTGTTGAAAACATAATACAACTAATTTGGTACCTTAGAAAAAAGTCACGAAGATACCTCTAAAAAATATTTTAGCGATTAAAAAACATCCTAATATACATATTAACGTGATAGTGTTTTCATTTTTTAGTCCAATCAATAGATTTTTTGTAAATAGATAATTGTTTCATATTGTGCAATAAATTACCAGCTTTGTGTCATCGCGCTTCTCTATCTTTTCTATGCAGTCTGACAGTGACCGCGCTTTAGCTATTGTCAGCCCCCTAAGACGCTTACACAAATTAAACACACTGAACCGTTAATCTTAGATAAATAAATATAAATTAATTGCTGTTCTTCGGTAAGCGCATCACTTAAGAACGGCTAGAGCGAATTCGTTAATATCTTTATTTAGTTTGTAAATCCGAATGAGGGCGCCTACTCTCTAAGTCGGTCAACTAGGATACGGTCCCGTCCGAAATAGTTCGGTACTTAAAAGTGAACCCTACTCCCGATTAATAAACTTTTACGAACGGCAAAAAACACATCGGTAGTAAGGACAACTGTCCAAACGTTTTGTCATTAATTTTTAGTTCGGGCCCCGGACTAATCTTATGTCCGTAAGTCATACGGAGTAGAAACGTCCGTAACTTCGGCCGAAACGACGGACTTTGTACTTAGGCAATAGGCCCCGAGATTTGTAGGGAAAGAAAATTTGGAAAAGTTGCCCGGAAAATTAGGAAATGCTCGAAAAACTGAAACTGTTTTTTTATTGGATTTTTGTATGAACTCAAGGTCACGGGACAACGTCTGTCAAGCAAGCTAGTAAACAATTAAAAATTAATAAACTAATATTTTCCTGAATAAAACTTAGGTTCATAATATTTAAAGCAATACTGACATGGTAGCAAATTATTATAAAAACCACACCCCGTAAAGTATTATTTTACTGATTACAGTGTATTAAAAGGCGTGCGTTTATGTATAGTAGTTATGTACGTGCAGTGAATAAAGTGAGATATAATGATTGGGCTGCGCTAGGAATGGTCACTTGCCGACATCTCACCAGTCACCAGTCTTCTTTTAAAATGAGTTTTACTAATGAACGATGGAAATATTACGCACTTTATTTTTTCCAACAAATACCAGAGTTCCTTTCGTTCGAGAAAAACATGTTTTATTAAAAGCGCTCGTTGTACTGCGGACCTAACACAGACAATGTTTTAGTCGCGCAGCGGGTAGTGACCTCATGCCGCGCGTTAAGATTGTAATAATCATTATCATTCTACTAAACCCGTCTGAGAATGATCTTATAATATCCAAGCTTACAGATTTTAGTGAAAAATAATTGAATGTTTTTATTTTTCGTTGCCATTGTTCCAATTATTTTCAAAATGTCTCTTGCCTTGATCGCTATCGCTACAATGAACCCTAATAACAATCTTAATAAAATACACGCGAAATCAGGAAGGCCTATTTTTTCCACTCCACACAACACCGTTGTGTGTCTTATGTTTAATAAAGTGACGTCACGAACTCATTATTCGCTTTGCTTTCCGACCAGTTTTTCATTCTGATACCTACTCGTAATAATCTTCTAGCACCCACAATTGTTTAGTTCATGTCAAACAGTTTATTTTTGTGCTGACTCGTATCTGTTTTATAAATTATCTAGCTATTTAAGATGAACCGCGTGACTATTAAATTATTCAACCAGGTGTTCACATTAACGATCGAAACAAATTCTTACCCAGAATCTCGCATATCTGCGGAAACCGTCAAAATGTTCACAATGAGTAAACAGTTACTGCCCACACAATAAAATTAAGGGGACTACATGACCTAACGCAAGTTGTTTAATGCCTAAAAGTATATGATCCACTGCAGTAAATAAAATCAGAAACATATATAAGCTCACTCCATCGTCGACTTTGTCTCTATCACCACTGACCTAGACTAGATTCAAGAGCAAATCCTATTTAAATATAAAATAAAAAAAATAATACATTCTTCAGTATATAACTATGATAGTTAGATAGTGTGTTGAAAACATAATACAACTAATTTGGTACGATAGAAGAAAGTACGAAGATACCTCTAAAAATGTCTTTTAACGATTAAAAACCAAACCATATTATTAAACATGCAATAATTCTCATGTTTTTCAAATTAGAACAATTTGAAAAAAATTAGAATTATTGCTTGTTTCAAGTAACATATTATTAATGTGATAGTGTTTTAGAGATAGAGAATTGCTTTGCGTTATCGCGCTTCTCTTTCTTTTATATGCAGTTGACACTGACCGCACTTTAGTTGGTGTCAGCCCCTTAATAGTCACCGATAAAAATACCACATCGGTTCTTTGGAGTCGCTAACTGCCCAAAGCCGTGGATATCAACAGTTCGAGTCGTGTAAATAAATAATGTAAAGCAGAATGCATGGCATGTAGAGAAACAAGAGCTGTGAACGGTATATGCCTAACACCTACATACCTACCTACTACATGACTGTGCAGTTGCGTAGCGAGAACATAATTATCTTTCTTTACGAGTTGCCCGAGTTACACTGGTCGTTAAACGATGTTCTTGCGTGCATCTTTTACTAGAATAGTTTTTTATTTGAAAGACAGAAACTATATTTTTAAGTAAGTAGATAAGAGGAGTATGCTTGAACCCAAATAGGCACTTTACTTTGTGTAAATTATTTCATCACCACTGCTCCCAAAACGGTGAAGGAAAACATCGAGAGGAAACCAGCATGATTTAGAACAAAAAATTCGAAGGCATGTGACATCTACTAACCCGTACCCGGCCTGCGTGGTGGACTGCGGCCCATTCCCTCTCACCGAGAGGAGGCCTCTGTCCCAGCAGTGGGAACATTATAGGCTGATTATGCACGAGTTAATTTTCGAGGTTAAGGAACGCTTGCCGAGGATGGGTGACCATCCATTATATACCGAGACCCCTCTATGCCTCGGAAAGCATGTTAAGTAATTGATCCCAGCTGCCATTCTTAGATCTATGACAGTCGTTACGGGTAGTCTGAAACATGAAAGTTTGACCACCAGTCTTGCCAGGAGTATCGTAATACCCAGTAACTCAGATAGGCAGTCGCTCCATGTAAAATACTGGTTGGCTGACCCCAACATAGTCAGGAAAGGGCTAGAGCAGATTATGAGGTAAGAGGAGTAGTTTTATAGTGGCTTTCTTAAAAGGACGATTCTATCTTGTGCAGGACTAGGCGATTTTCTGTGATACACCTTGACGAATTTGCGGACAAAAGCTTGTTTCTGCATACCAACCAAGTATTATAACATGTCAACAAATTCATATTGTACAGTCGCCAGCACATCAGTTTATACAAAACTGTCAAATTTATTTAATTTAAGTTCAACGTTCATAATTACGCTGTACTGGTACAGCGTCCTAACTATTGTTTGCCTTAAACCTTAAAATGTTAAGTGAGTTCAAAATCAATTGAGAAAATTTGACAGTTTGTGGTTACTCGACCTGCTGCTGTGTGTACATATAGTTATTGCATTTCTTGTATTATGATTTATTACTTTTGTTTTGAGTCACGCTGGATCCTCCCGTCATTGCATTATCGCATTGCGCATGCATATCTTGGCATCAACCTCGTTCATTACTAATTCAATACATTGTTTACAAACGGTTAATATGTATCCTACGAGTAGGTACAGCTTGAAGAAACGAATGTATAGAATAATTATGGTTCGTTGCCAGTTTGATTTGGATTTCATTTTCTATTATTGTTTACCAACATTACTAAATATTTCGACTAATGTATTGAGAGACTAGTGTGATAAAGAATAGGTCCAAGGAGGTTGGAGATTATTCAAGCATACTATTTCTACCATGCTCTAAACTCTGGCTTATCGTAGAAAACTATCGTGTCGCTTCAAGTGTATATTATTTTGATGGCAACACAATACCTAGTCCAGCCGGTCTATTTTGTAAAAAAATTCTCGGTGAACACTTAGGTGAAGTGATCGTGAAGTGTGATGACAATTCACTTGATGGTAGGGATTGACAACTCACTTCATTTAAATGTTCACGGTGAGAATTTTACAGAATCGATCGGCAAGTCATTGGTTCGGCTCCCAGGTTGAGCGAAGAGTAATTTTTTCCATCAAGAATTTCTCAGTAACCGACCATTCTTTTTTTTTTTGAGGTAGGTAAATCATCAAATAACTTCTCCCGCTCTGGGCGGAGCGGGAGGGCGTGTCAGACTCTGGCTGACTAAAACCCACCCGTGTTCCTTCAGTTGCTTGTGCCAGGGGCCACGGTAACCCTTTCGGACTTTCCCGCAACCCTGGCAGGCATCGGCCCTAGCGGACCCCGACGTTGGTGCTGACATCTCTTTGAGGCACGCGTGGAACACAACGCGCCGTCGACCCAGGCCTGGTCGTTATCGGACGGCGAGCTGCCTATTGCTCGCCGTCCGCAAGCCCGCGCCTATGGTAGCCGGGAATCGGCTTGCGATTCCCGACGCCCAGGGCGTCTCCTACGGCGGCTAGGGGCGTGAGGGCGCGAATTTTGCCTCTCCCCCATCGTGTCCTCCGGGCGATCCACACAATGGTGACTCCCGGGCGTTTCCTCCCGCCTTATCTGGAACAGGAAGCACCCGAAGTAACCGCGTCCGGTGAGAGCCTGCGTCAGGCAGAAGGTGAGGACGCCGTGGCGCCTCTCTAGCCACTCCTCAAGAGCACTCCTCAGAGTCTGGATTTGTGCCCCGTTGGTGGCAATAAGCGCACCCCCTGTTACTTGGGACTTAACCGTAACTGGCGTGATGAGATGTTATGGTTACAATACAATAATATGCTACCATCAATCTGGTCCATTGATGAAAATTCAAATAAAAACGACTAGTTAACTGATAAGATTTGTATTCAGGATTCTTACTCATTTGACCTCATGAAAAAATTTGGAATTGAACTAAGACGGTACATAATGAAACCCTTGATTAACTACCAACAAAATTAAAACGTGTGTTTTTTAAGTATATCATAGTATTTTGTATCGTAGCATGTCACGAATGCAACATCATGTTTGTAAACATTATATCAAAATAAAAATAATCGCTAGTAGCACTACTGTTTATATTTCATCATAATATTATTGCTCAAACATGTCCGGATAGTCACTAAAGTGGTAGACTTCATACAAATGCAGTTTCAACGAAACAGGTTTATTTTGTTAATTCTGTTAGTACTAGGTCTACATTCTAAAATGAAGCTTCATCTATTTTTATTATGCTTCTTGTTCTATTGAGTACCTACAGGGTGTGGCGTAAGTAGTGGTCCACCGTTCAGGATTCGATAAACCAGATAATTAACAAATGCATGGGCACTGACAATGTAGTAAGTTTTTTTTTACAAAAATCGCTCTTGAACTTGATGGTGTGTTAAAAATTAGGGTTAAAATTAGAGAAGAACCAACTTTTTCATCAAAAGAGCTGAATTTACATAAAAAATCATAATTTATCATGATAGCTCTAGTACTCAGCAGTAATTAACAGAAATCAAAATGAAAAAATAATGATTTTTGTTGAAACTACAAACAATTTTGTAATAAAAGGTAGAAATTTCAAAATATTTTCGGAACCCTTGGGTAAAAATGGTTAAAATGTTTAATTGTTATAGTTAATTATCTGGTTTATCGAATCCTGAATGGTGGACCACTACTTACGCCACACCCTGTATATTCTGGCACTGAAAGTGGGTAGACAGAATACTATTTATTATGTACCTACACCATATAAATTACAGATGGACAATGCTAAGACCTTGAAGATCTCATTAAATTATAATAATGCATGTGAATACTCGTATTATAAGCTTGTTAGGCATTTTCTTATGGCATTTACTGCAGGGCATAGGTTTCCACATCGTCGTCTGCATTCGATCTAAACCATAAGTGCCTTCTGTGGCTCATGTTGGGACCTTTTACTAGACCTTTGGCCTATTTGACGTAAGGGACGTAACCTAACCACTCTCCCTGGCAAGTCGTTTTGCACTCTTTACTTTCAAATATGTAATATATAAGTGGACTAAAAGAGTTTTCAGTATCATTTTGACTTTTCTCGTATTCAACATAAAATATTTAAAAAAAGGCCTGTTTTCCCAAAGAGTTCACCCACATGTAATAGCAGGAGCGCGTTTTTATGGGTGACTATTATTTTTTATTTTTTATGACTTCACTCTTCAAAATTTTAGTCCACAATATGTTTTAAGATGAATAATAATTCGGCTAAGGGGTTCATGTGGAGTGGTCGATTTACAGAGGAGTTAGGTGCATCAAAAATAGGCCGTTGGTCTGGTTTTCTACAAGGCGGCCATCGACGCGCAAACTGAAACCATACCACCTGATTCTGAACCCTTGGCGTTGAAATTTTTCATCGATTATCAAAAAACCAAACCGCTCCTTCATAAAAAAGTACAATACCGCGGTCAAAATTAATCGCAGAACAAATTATTTTTTATAACCGACGAATAATTTCAACTCAATGTGGTTCAGAATGGTGTACTGAATTAATGGTTTCAATTTGCGCGTCGCTGCCCTGCCGCCCTGTATTTGGTTGACCAATGCTGTTGTCGACGTTGCACACAGTCAGCCATCAATCGATGTTCCTTATAAACTTAAATTTGTAATCTGTTGGTACCTGACACCGATGAAGGAAAACATTGTGAGGATGACATTATTATATATAGAAGACTATGTGGGTCATTGCAATTTTTGTTATCTCAGTTTATTTAATCATGACCTGGCAGTTTGAGTAATTTTTGCAGCCTACCCAAATGTCCTTTCTTTGGTATTGCTCGTCGAATCGTTGAGCTCCTTAAGTTCTGTGTTGAGCTGCACATGCGTGCACTGACTGGACAGGTCCACTCAATCTGTGTGCTTTTTCCTCAAAAGACCGCTTCAGACACCAATCTACATGATCTGACCAGGATTATGTCTGGACTTAAAAAAAAAACTGTGACCTCTGGGTTTGTTTCGGCCTTTCTTCTCAGAGTAGTCAGATAGGAAACGCCGGCCTCATCTAGTTTTTGAAAATGATTGACGTGTAATGTTAAAGAGTTTGTACAAACCTACTTACAGAAATAAAATCATTTATTCATATAAGTCTGAAATCGCCAAAACGCCGTGTGCAAGCGTGGTAATCACTGCTCATGCCTTCTCTTTATAAGAAGAAGCCTTTGCCTTGCAGTGAGACAATAATAGGCTGATATTATATTGTCATTAATACCTACCCATAACTAATCAAAAAGTATTTGGAAGATTTTCCAACTAAAATAAACATGATTAGTATGTCTATGTATGTTATTAATCTTCGGGTAATTGAGTGAGTCATTAGAGAATTGTTTATATTGCTCAGTCGATCGAAGCTCTCGGCACATAGAAACCTAAGTACCTACTTTTACTGAAATAGGATTTAAATAGCACCATCCATTTCTCTTCAGCCTATTAAAGTCTGGTAACTCGCAAGTTCGAGTAGCAGCAATATAAACAGCATATTTGACAGAGAGATTGCTGATCGCAGTTTTATTACTACTACTAACACATGCAGTTTTATGATTCAAATTATCTTAAGGGTCGATCGTGACTATCATGAATTCATGAGTCAGATCTGAAATGATCTGAATAACCAATACAATTTTACAGTTTTGAAACGATTAAATTAGATTTAAGTATAACAAATGAGATCATTAAATGAAAGAAACAACTCGTAAAACGTTGATTAATGAAACTAAAGGCGGCTATCTCATAATACATAAATCACGTGAGCACGTGAGCCTCGACATTTAACTGGGTGATCTAATCTTTTGACATTAATTACTTGTCTCGTAACCAATAGAACTCAAACTAAATAGATTAAAATGACACTTAATCGTACCAGCCTATTAGTGTACCACTGCACGGTACTCCACTGCCTCTTCTCATACAAAGAAGGTACGAGCATTGATCGCCACTGGACGGGAAAGGTGGATAACTTCTTCGACAGCTCGGTTGCTTGGTTCTTAATTTGTGACTTCCCACATCCAGTCAATTTTTAATCAGCACACAACACCGGTATTCACTTATGTGCACGTTTTTTGAGAGAGTTCATAATGGGACCACCTGAGGCCGTACTATGACGTGTTAATACCATCATGATACCGTTGCGAAAAAGAGATAGTGCTATCGGTCATGTATAGCTCCGTCTCTCTTCCATGCTGGAATAATGATGGAATTAACACGTCATAGTACGGCCCCTGGTCGGCGTGTCCACTAGCCGTAGCGATTGCGAGAGGAGTTTTTGAGAGTTTTATGGGAACGCCATGTAGACTTGTCCACTAGCGGTAGCGGTTGAGAGAAGGAATTGAATAGAGAGTATGTATTTTGAGTGAGAGGAATAAATGAACAAAAGGAACAGCCGAGCTATTCTGTAACAATCTCACCGTAAAAACTTAGGTGAAGTGAGCTTGAAGTGAGTGGTCAATAGTGTCAATCCATAGAGATAGCTCACTTCACCTAAGTTTTCACGGTGAGATGGTTACAGAATCGACCGGCAGGAAGGAAATGGCCTTCGGATGTGTGATTTATGTTGAGTGTTGCAATGTGTAAAATGGGTTCATTGTTTTTTAAAAGAAAATGCGTAACGAATAGACGAAATGGCGCAGACAACCACACTTGTCCAAGATGGGTTTGCGATTTCAGACTATATGTCAGAAATTTCTATTTTTTTTTTCTTTTTCCTCACGATGTTTACCTTCACCGGTATCAGTAATGTCCAAGAAAAATTACAATTGGTATCGATAATATTCAATGCCAAATGTGAGTGGGGAATTTATCAAGTCTATTTAGGTTTTATAAATTATTCATACTAACGAGTGGCTAGTCTAGACGCTGCACGTCTTGGGTTTATAATATAATAAATAATACTAGTCTGAACAAAAACCGGGAATACTTGAGTAATATTCAATACCATTATTTTATTCATCTGGCCGCGTGATTTCGTCCGCGTGAATTTATTTAAATATAAAACTAACATTTATTGTACCTAATTAATATTTTTTACAAAAAAAAAAAAACTTAAAAAAAACTTGTGACTCCGATCGACCGCGTCGAATCGCATAGCTCGCCCGTGTCTTGACTTCGTTTTGGCTCCTAAGGATCATAGCGTGATGTTAATAGCCTATAACCTTCCTGAAGAATTGGGCTATCAAATGATAAAATTTATTTTCTAGTTCGACTGGTAGTTCCAGACATTAGCGCGTTCAAACAAATTTTTCACCTTTATTATTAGTAGATAGTATGGAATAACGCGTACAAAAAAAAAAAAAACAAACTCTTCAGCTTCATAATTAGAATTAGATAGATATAAATTATTATCTGCTATACTTGTATGTCGATTCTGTAAAAATCCCACCGTGAAGATTTAGGTGAAGTGAGCGTGGAGTGAGATAGCAGTGTCATCCCACTGATGCTAGGGATTGACCAAGCATTACACTTACAAGAAGGAAAACGGCACCCATGACGAATAACTTGAAAATTTTCGCAGCCGCCATCTTGGATTTTAACTTAAAGGTGGTTAGGTTAAAACAAGATACTGTAAAAGACCAAATATATAAAATGCAAAAATTTAATAAGATCCTAATCGTTTGAAGTTCAAACATTTGTTTGGCACGCATTTAAAAAGTTTTTGAATGAATTTCTGTTTTGTTTAAAAAACCCTAAATAGTAATGTTTGAAATAATATAAAATGATGAATAGGATTAGCATAGAGAATATTATTATAATCACGATTATGATTGTAAGTTTAATGCTTGGTCAATCCCTATCGTCAGTGGGATGACACTGACAGCTCACTCCACGCTCACTTCACCTAAGTTAGACACGGTGAGATTTTTACAGAATAGCATTTGTTTACCCTAATTGCGTAACATACAATCATACGTAACGTATAATCGTAACATCAATAATTTTGAAGGATATTGCTAATCCACGGCTTCATATGTTTGAAAAATTTGTCTGCTCAACAACGTAAATAACTCAATGAATGTTGTTGAACTGTCAAAATGAAAGCCGTATGTTAGTGTTTTACGCAAACCCCGCTGGTATTCCTAGTGCAGAAACCAATCTCTCACAAAGTAATGGCACGTAGTTTTTTTTTTACCTTGTCTTAAATAACATGATGTCATTGTTTGTGAAGAGAAAATAAATTATTTGAACTTGAATAAGATTATTATAAAAATAATCCTATCCTGATGCTTTATTTTATGTAGGAAGGTAGGGACACATTGTCATCTCATAAATAGACCGGAATTTAAAATTGAAAAAAAAAACCTGGTCAACAGAATACTTGGGTACCGTTGAAATTTTTACCGTCAAACATAATTTTTTTTGTTTCATTTATTTTATTATTTATCATCAATGCTTATTATTATTTTACAATTTAATATAACAATAAGACATAATAAGGATCTGGCTGGATAAGTGCAAATGTGACTAAGCTGAGTCCTTTACCCAGATAGCTAGCTTTATCTTCCTTTATTCATTTGAAAAATCATTATAGATTCACCTTGAAAGTGAATAGTAAAATAGTCATTAAGTCATTCGGACTGAAACCGCAGCGTGTTTCTTGAACTAGGTAAGTACTCTTAAACCCGAGCGGCATGCGCCCACGGCAGAAGTCAACTGCAGTCGTCGACACTCGTCGACGGCAACCCGGCCGGCGTCGACGGCAGCCTACGCACTTACGTCAGAGACAACTGCAGTCGTCGACGGCTGACGGCAACGAGTTTTGACCTGTCGACGGCTGCAAATGCCTCTGCCGTTGGCGTGTGCCGCTCATTGTATATGAGTACTTAGTGTGCATACGTCAAAGGCAGAGGCAACTGTAATCGTCGACGACGTGCCCCGTGAGCACCGTACTCAAATACACGAGCGGCACCTTGTCGACGGCAGCCCGACGCGCCGACGGTGGGCGTCGACGGGTATCGACAGCTGCCTCTGCAGTTGACGCGTGTCACTCGTGTGTATGCACACTTAGATGGACATGCAGCGAGTAGAGCACCCCAATCGTTTAACACATTTTTAATCACAATCCGTCAAGAAAAATTCGTCGGCTCAACAACGCAACACCGCAATGAATGTTCTTGAACTTTTAAAATGCAAGACATTGTAACTGTGTAAAGCAAATAACCCGCAGGATGGCAAAACATAAAAAGTAAGCAGTATCGTTTCCTATAAAAAGAGAAAACTACACTACATGGTTTCATACACATTCTACGGTCACTGCAAACTCCGCAGGTATAAAATTTCTTGCCGCAGTGCGATAAACCGCGTATACGAGCCCCGGTTATCCGGCAGCTAGTACCAGGCACCCATAACTGGGTGAGGGCGCGATAAGCAGCACATGTCCGGTATTAGGCAACATAAAACATCCACGGGTACGGCACTAGCAGTTAATGACCTACTATAGCGAAATAGCTTTAGATGCTCACCATGTAAAATGCTTAGTTAGAGTTTCGTGAGCTTTGAACTTGTAATTTCCATTTCTAAAATACATGCTTACAAAATATAGATTGGTATAATTATTTAATTTTGACAGTTATGTGGGTAATCTTACAAAAAGTAGCTACTCCCGTTTCTTAAGATTACCCTAGCAAAATCATCTTAAGTTTTTATGATAAATAAAAATATTAAAATAAGAACAACGGGTCGTTTATAATGAAGTTTTTTTGTTGAATAACAAACAATATTTTTATTCACTACAAAACAAACGCAAAACTTTTATTTGTCAATAAATCACACTCTATAAAAACTTAAAACAAAAGAACTCAGATTTTTGTCATTTTACCGAAAATTGTGGCACGAAATTTCAACTGGACACAAAATCACAGACGACAAATGCAATATTTTATAAACAAACGAATTTTGAAAGCAATCAAAATAAGCTAATCACTTTCCAAATAACGGAACCGATTTCCAAGCTAAGTATTTCTTTACAAGTGAAGTATTTTAATAAATCTTTTGAGCACGCTGTTAATGCTATTGCCTTGGGTTTGCTTGCGAATATTTTGAGACGTTAAAGAGACATACATTCCTGTCGTGACGTATGTACCATCAAGATCGCCCATGTGCACATGAACAAAAATAATGAACATAAAAACTGGTCATGGGCCATTAAAACTTTAACCCCGCGTCCTAACCAAAAGCGATCCTCACGCGAATACGCGATCGTCGCGTTCATATGTCACTTTTTGTTCGGAAAATCGGGAGGCACCCTCTGTCGGCGCGACCACAAAAATAGGCGCATGGACGGGGAGTTGTGGCCACCAGCCTAATAAACAATACAATAAATGATAAATGATTTTATTTCTGTGAGTAGGTTTGAACAAACACTTTTACACGTCAATCGTATTTTAAAAACTAGATGAGGTCGGCATTTCCCATCTGACTACTCTGAGAAGAAAGGCCGAAACAAACTCAGAGGTCACAGTCTCTTTTAAAGTCCAGACAAAATCTTGGTCAGATCATGTGAAGGCTATGTAGATCGGTGTCTGAAATGGTATTTTGAGGCCGAAAACAGATACAACCAGACAAATAGACGGATAGGCATACAGACGGCGTAGTCTGAGTAATCCGGTCCTGTCAACACCTTCGTACGATTGACAAGCACGTGGCTGTTAAAACTAGGATTCATCTTCATCATCATCATTAGCAGCCTTGTTCCACCCACTGCTGTGTATGTATAGTCATCCTCCCTTTTGTGCCATGCTTCCCTGATCTGTGCGAGTCTCATCCAAGTCTTCTCCGTGATCTTATGTAGGTCCTCCCCCTCTTGGCTATTGGCCTGCCAACGCTCCTTCAGATTAGGATGACTAAAAATTAATGATAAAATAACAATAAGTGACACTTCACTTTAGTACCGAATACACCCGCCTCTCGCTTTTTGAGTCACAATACCATCAAGTGCTAGCATAAAACCTCTAAGAGCTTTGCAAATAAAATTTAAATTTCCATTTTTAATGTACCAACGTTTTTCTCGAGTTTAATTCCAACAGACAGATGGAAGATAAGATGATAACAATACTTACTGCCTCTTCTCGGAAAAAGCGGCTAATATGACCATTAAATGCTTTAAGATCCTTTTTATGAAACTCCAAAATATTTATTAGTGGGCTAAATTGCTTTTCCTTCTACAACGAAATGTACTAGTGAGTGTAAATTGAAATTGCTTTTTGATGAAAATCGTTTGGCCTGCTAAGCTAGTTAGGCTTTGGTCCAGTTTTCAACTTTTTTTGGTATCAAATACCTAGGAGATTTTTGGTCATTCTAGACAATAAATAAGATTATATCTATGATAATTGTGTTATGAGATCATTTACTTTTCTCATGATCATGATAAGTGCCTAATTATATTTTTATTGTTATGTTCAAATGAACATCTACCGCACTTAGTCGGCGCTCACCGGGCAGTACGTCGCGGTTTGGCATTGCGAAGTGAAATGGTTTTGAAGATTAGTTTCATAGATTTAGCACTCACATTTCTTTGATATCATAGACACAAAGGGACTTGAGAATACCGCGGAATGCTGCGGTATGCCGCGGAAGGCTTCACCATACAAATGTTAATGCTTTACCGTGCCATGCCGCGTCGTGCCGCCTAGTACCAACTAATAGTAATTTGTTATTAATTAGCGTGTAATAAATTGCTACTCTCTTTGCAGGATGCACCAATTATTTGGCCCAGCCTCTCATGGAAAAGGACCGTCCAGTTGACTTAGCTTATGATGAAGATATAGCTAGTAAGTATATTCTTCTCTTTTGTATACTGTTTATAAGCAATGGACTTGAATTTAATCAATACAATAAAATAGTAACAATAACTGAAGTTTATAACAAGGTCCATTACAAGGTATCGATCCACAGAATGATACACAAAAATGCTCTACTTACCTTTCGCATAGCTTATTTACAGGGTGTCCAGTAAATAGCACGACACTGCAAGAGGTGATAGCTTGGGTCAATACCTACCAAAACAACACAATATAATATGTTCAGCAAAATCTTACGGATTTTTATTCACCACTGTAAGTTAAAGTTAAGCGATAAGAAAATACTTCTTTGAAATTTTTAACAAAAAAAAATAATTCTTGTAAACATTCTTGTTTTAGAAAGAAAAATTACTTATCAATGAGTAAAGTAACTATTCAAGAATAATTCGATGTAAAAAAATACTAGAAAAGGAATTTTTCATTACGACATGCTTAAAAATCTGTTTCAAGGTAGAGATTTTTCGATATAACGGAAAATTTTGTAAAACTGTAAATCCGTAAGATTTTGCTGAACATATATTGTGTTGTTTTGGTATTGACCCAAGCTATCACCCCCTGCAGTATGTCGTGCTATTTACCGGACACCCTGTATAAATAAAAATTAAATGCTGTTCGTTGGTAAGCCCATCACTTGAGAATGGCTAAACCGATTTGGCCATTTTGTGTTTTAAAATGTTCGCTATAGTCCGAATTAGGTTAATAAGGAAAGAAAAATTTGAAATAAAATCCCGGAAAGTCATTTTTCCTATGGGATTTTAGAACGAGTTATTGAATGGGCATGATAACGTCTGTCGGGTCAGCAGCTAGTTTACTATAAATATCTTCTTCACGTCGACATAGCAACTAAACAATGCAGAATGATACAACCTCGTTTGATTTTATGCTCCTGTTTTGAATCCAATATCAGGACACAAAGACAGGACAAAGTCTTTTGTAACCAGATAAAAATTGTACATGTTCCACGCTGTGCCACGGAGTTTTACTGTATTTGTATTATTGCATTTTGTTCCCCACTAAAGACACGTACGATCGAAGCTTTGTCAAATAAGCAATATTGTTGCGTTGGCAACTTCCTGTGTAACATGGTTCCTGTCTAAAAGTCACTTTTAATGAAAAGAATAACACAGGTGACAATCATCCGTGCCTATTAAATTCTTTGAAATCTACAAATGTCTAGGGCATACCTTAATATTTTTTGTGTGAAGACGATTATGATGATGTGCAAATAAGGCTCACCTGCTGACTTTTTTGGATTGATCCTTCAATATTTTTAGGAATCTTTGATTTATTGTCTTTAATCTCATATGCCTCTGGCAGTTTTGAAGTAGGTAGGTGCAGTGGGCTGTATCAATTGGGTACCCCAGTTCTAAGTAAATTCAGTAAAATTAACTTTGAAGGGGGTACCCACATCGTGAAGCTGACTGTACTAATACTGATGAAAATAAATGTATCTAAAGTATCGATTGCATTGACATACATATTTTTCTTTGTTTAGATTACGTAAGGACCATGATATCGTTCGGTATCATCAGCCTGTTCGTCATGGCGATGGGTTGTGGTTTCTCCGTGTACACTTTCCACAACCCTCGATACATGTTCAAGCGTCTTGCCGCGGGCATACACTTCATAAGCAGTAAGTATTTCAGAATATTTTTGTTCAGTTAGTTGATTTACTTTAAAATATGGATCAGATAGGTTGTTCAAACAAAAATATTATTATTAGTATTGCAAATCTTTAGATCTTCCGTTTTTTTTTTTTTTTTAAACGTTGCCCCACACTAGGAATGCAATGTTTTGCAAGTGTTATTAGGATTTTCCATTAAATATTTCTCAGTAGCAACCTGGAGTTTGCAAATTAATGGTGTGATATCCCGTGCCTCGGAAAGCACGTAAAGCCGTTGGTCCTGTGCCTGATCTCTCCCCGGCCGTGTCGGATTTCCGTCTCATCGGACTATGAGAGTAAGACAAGAGGGAGTGCACCTGTGTTAGCGCTCATTCTTGTGCAATATAATATCTCCTGTGTACTTAGCTAATCTCCGTTGAGATTTGTCACCGTATCCGAAATATTTCGTAAATCAATTTAATAGATTGCGTCTGTAAAGAACATCAAACTACCTACATTCTCAATGATACCTATGCTCTGTGGTCTTTATATTATTTTGATGATGTTTAATGGCAAATACTATATACTAATATCATTCTTTTTTGCAGCTTCATGCACATTCGTGGTGGTACAAGTAATGATGACTTTGGTAGATCATATAAAGAAAAACGTGAAATTTATCTACCCCGAAAAGGCCTACCATTAGTAAGTATTGGCGTTTTTATCCCATACTGTTGTCGACTACTAATTGTATATTTTCGTTCATGTGTTTAAGTATCATAATAATCTTTCAATTGTTAGGATCGATTGGACTATCTGATGTGACTGTCTAATTTAATGAATAAGTTTGTTTTGCTTGTTCTTCTTTCTATATATTTATTTCAAAGTAATAATATATAGGTAGGTACATACTATAAAATTCCTGCGAACAATTGTCACGGGTTTCCAATATCATTCGGATATTAGTTCCAAAATTCTATAGGCTTCGGATCAACACAATTCGTGTGTTATTCGAAAATTGTATTGGCTTCTGTTTACAATGATATGTTTTTGACGTATTACTAACTACTTTGATAGACGTTTGTATACGATCGGACCAATGCATGTTAAGTGCGGCTAACATCGTCCATTGTTTATGCGAGCATTATCATTTCGCGTTGAAAGCATTCCATTATAGAATTTTGTACAGACATGACGTCACATTAATTTTCTCTTTTTCCACAGTTATAACATCAGTTTCTTCTTGGCCTGGTTCGTGGTTCTCGTCAACCTCTTCGCTGCTGCCTCTTTCATCTGGTATTCCCGCAAGAGAAAAGGCGACAAAGCAGCAACAGACGAGTTGGCCATGGCCGATGAACCTACCATCATCGGCCGATGACGCTTCAAGCAAATCATTGTCACGCGACATCTTCCGTCGTGGGAAAGCTTTCTCAAATCTTTACTGAACAGTGCTCAAATGACCAATAGCTGTAACTATGTTCAAGTCTTCCATGTAATGTATTCTACGAAAATAAGACTAAGTGATGCGGTCCGTTTGACATTTTGCCATTCGAAGCAGTTTGCAAAAATGTTCAATTCGTCGAAATTGAGTTTTGTTCAAATTAAAATCAATGATATACTTAAAGTAACTAGCTGATTCTCATCGTCATTTTATCCAGTTACCGAAATGAAGCCATGCTGTATACAAACTATCTACAAAATGATTTTCAAAAATATAGGAGTTTCAGACATATTGTAGAAGCCAGAAAATTCAGCATCGAGTCGGTTTCTGAAGTCGTTCGTACTTGATGGAGTCTGATCTTACACCCGATTGGTTTCGAAAACGATGAAATTCGCTGAAGAAATCGCTTTCGATCACGAGTTGTACTGAACTCATCTAATTAACTCAAGCAGAGACTTGGTTTGAGTCGCATCACTAGCATAATTACACACCGTCAGTTTCAGCTTTTAGACGATTCTTGACTGATTCTGTTACCTTGAATTTAATTACACACTGAATGTGAATCGTGACTTTCACATTACGCCTTGTTAATCTTATAAGCGACGGAAAAAATAATCTTTATTGCGACATTTTTTATTACCGGCTTGCCATATTTTCATGTGAAAAACGGATTTAAACTTTATGTATTCGCCTCGGACTTATAGGATTAACGAAGTTAACGTACATCGTGCTATAAAACAGCGGTTTTTTTATAATTAATGAAAATATGCGTAATCTTTTGCATTAATGTGTAAATATGTTGTACTACATATTACTATGCTGCCAGAGTGTAACTTGATTCTAGTCAAACTTATATTATAATGCATATATTTGTAAGGATCACTTCTGTCATTTGTTTGACTATTTTATGTTGAAACTCATGTTCTTATTCATAGTGTAAATACAAAGGGGAACTTATATTTGTATTAATAGAATTCCTCATCCATATACGAACAAATCGAGTTGGGACCAACAGGACATAAAATTCTCTATTGTCTAAACATCGGGGACTTATTTATAGAACTTACGGAGCAGTGAGCGCATGAATTGCTATCTTAGCAATAAAGTAGGCAAGTTTGAGTTAAAACAGTTACGGAATGCATCCTGACGAGGGGTCTTGTTTATTCCATTATATTTGCATTATCGTGTGTATTGATGTTATGTACGTTCTTCTTATACATATTTCTTTTTTATTGAATAAACTTTTTAAACTTTATTTGTGATTTTGTTTTATCCAACCCTAAGCTTCTTTGTGTACGAAATTAATTTAAATGACATGCCATCCGAAACGAATTTCGGCTTTAATTAAAGTATGTCTTTATGTTAAGTGTCAAAATGTTATGAATTAAATGAACGGTATTCATAATGTTCTGGATTGATGTACTGCGGTCCAAATCTTTAACATTTTACAACAGAAAAATGTCGTATAAACTTTCGACGGTAGTTATTTTGGGATGAGCATTGTCGAAAGTCTGGCATAGGCCCAAAGTTGAGCTGTGACACTGCCAACGTTAACAGAGGTCAGTGGCCTAAAAAAAACTGGTCAAGGAAAACGACAGCAGTTCTCATGGGCTGCTGCTGGGGGATTCGATGGCCCAAACTTCAGCTTCCCGCCCCTAGTTGACAAGCAGTGGAAAAAAGTGTAGCGATGTACCTAACCGTTACTCTAAACACCATAATGGTTTCCAACAAAATGAACTGATATTTTATGCCACCCTTGACTACTAAAATAAATCTCCGGTGTGTCAGTTCAAATTTAAATAGCTTTGTTTTTTTTTTTCTCTTAAATTAACTCTTCCAGAAATTTTCAAGTACAAACGAAAGAATCGTTCTTCTTTATGGTCCTCTATTAATAGAAAATGGGCACACTTTTTTTTTTATTTAGGGTATTTCGTTTAAAACACGTGGCAGTCCCATCGTAGGTACCTTAACACAAATAGGTAACACACCGTACTTAATTTTAATATCCTGGTTAAACGTAAACTATTAGACTTAAAACGAAGACTTAAAATTTTACAAATCTAAACAAACTATAAGCAGAATCAGACACAGGCATGGACAAAATCTCGTCAAACAATGCTAAGTATACTTACGTTTATTAATTCGTCACTTTCTGTTTGAAAACGGACGCATTCCGTCAGCGCATGCACTGTCCTCTAAACTACTGTTACTGGGCACTGTTCACGGCCTCGTATGATGCTCATGCGTCTTGGTACGCGACAAGCGTCAACAGACAACACGCGCGCGTGTCCTGCAATACTATTCTGTAAAAATCTCACCGTGAAAACTTAGGTGAAGTGAGCTTACATTCCAACTAATACTAGGGATTGACACTGTTGACAGCTCACTCCACGCTCATTTCACCTAAGTTTACACGGTGAGATTTATACAGCCGGTTGATTCTGTAAAAATCTCACCGTGAAGACATGCGTGGAGTGAGCTGTCAGTCCTCCCGCTGATGCTAGGGATTGACCAACGTTACATTTAAAGGGTCTTTCAAATAGGGCGGGTCGATGTTGACAGTTTGTGGCGGCCATGTTGTTTTGGTGGCATCTGTCAAATGCGTTGTTATTTCTTCAGTTACTGATGCCAAATCACCATGGCAAGTTACACGATTTAGCAGCACGTCCAAATGATAAAACTTTATTATCAAAATGAGTGTTCGTTAGAGCAAACGTTGCGCGCATTACGTCCATTTTACGGCAGACGCGGTGGCCCTTCAAAGACGACTCTCCAATGTTTGGTGACCAAATTTGAGACGACTGGTTCGGTAAACAACCAACCAATACCCTTGCGTCATAGGAACGCCAGATCGGCCGTGAACATCGCTGCTGTCCGTGAGAGTCTGCAGGAGACTCCGAGGCAGTCGATTTCTTGCCGTGCACAAGAACTCGGCCTTTCGCAGACTTCAACATGGCGAACTTTGCGTCGGGACTTGGACCTGCACCCGTACAAGATCCAACTGACCCAGGAGCTTAAAGTGAATGACCAAAGACAACGCCGTTTGTTCGCTGACTGGGCGACAGAACGTTTGGAAGAGGACCCCGATTTTTGCCGAAAAATCACCTTTAGCGACGAGGCGCATTTTTGGATGAATGCTTTTGTTAATAAGCAAAATTGCCGTATATGGGACGACCACAACCCACATGAAGTTCACCAGGTGGTAATGCATCCACAAAAAGTTACTGTTTGGTGCGGATTTTGGTCCAGCGGCGTCATTGGTCCGTACTTCTTCGAAAACGATGATGGCGAGGCCATTACTGTCAACGGCGAGCGCTACAGATCAATGATTAACAATTTATTTTGGCCTGAATTGAACGATTCGGACGTGGACAACATGTGGTTCCAACAAGACGGCGCTACGTGCCACACAGCGAGAGACACAATGAACATTCTGCGTGAACGGTTCGAGGGTAGGGTTGTCTCTCGCAGAGGTGACGTGAATTGGCCACCAAGATCGTGCGATTTGACCCCACTAGACTTTCTCTTGTGGGGTTTTCTCAAGTCGCAGGTCTATGCCAATAATCCGCAATCAACCGATGCCCTGAAAGTCAACATAACGCTGGCCATCGCTCAGATTCAGCCGGATCTAAGCAGTAGAGTAATTGAAAATTGGACCTCTCGGATCCTTGCCACCGTTCGAACCCGCGGTGGATATTTAAACGATGTCATATTTCATAAATAATGGCAAAATGGGCCTTTCAAATAAAAAAATAATTTCTTTAATATCTCACATTCAGCTTGTTTTAGTTAATTTCAACATCGGCCCGTCCGTGTTGAAAGACCCTTTACAATCATAATCGAGATTTAATATTTTTCATCCAAATTCTATTGATCATTTTATATTATTTCAAAGCTAGTTGTAGTTATGTGAACATAACTATTTTCGGGGTTTTAAAATAAAATAGTAAAACAGAAATTCAGTTAGAAACACAATGTTGTTTTTTTAGACAGTTAGATACTAGCTTTGAAATAATATAAAATTATCAATAGAATTTGCATAACAATATTATTAAAATCTCGATTATGATTTTAAATGTAATGCTTGGTCAATCCCTAGCATCAGTGGGACGACACTGACAGCTCACTCCACGCTCACTTCACCTAAGTTATCACGGTGAGATGGTAACAGAATCGCACTGCAGAATAGCCTTGCTGTTTCCGTCCGTTCCGGCCGTCGCGGTGACTCTGACACACTAAACAACATCTTTCATTCGTTTTCTCCGCAGTCGTTGTTACTAGAGGGGTTGTGGGTACGAGGCTTACCCCGTGGCCCATGATACCATAACAATTATAATCAACATCCTACAATAACAAGCCAAGACAAGCCTGTTACACAACGTTACATTTTCAACTC
The DNA here is from genome assembly GCA_937001585.2 of Brachylomia viminalis. Lineage (NCBI taxonomy): Eukaryota > Metazoa > Arthropoda > Insecta > Lepidoptera > Noctuidae > Brachylomia > Brachylomia viminalis. Next base: position 12,134,032 of record OW443298.2, on the reverse strand, counting down.
CTGTAGGTATGTAGATACTTCGAGAATGTTCAGTGGCAAGTGGGTAAGGAACCAGACAAAGCTGGATAAATTCTAGTCGGTTGGCGGTCAAATCAGAGATTAAATTGCTGAATTAGAAAAAAATCATGAGGTACTAGTTGCCACTTTCCTTCATATTAAACGAGAAGTTTAAAAGAAGATCTAGTAGTAGTAGTTTACAACTGGGATAAGTTCAGTTGCAGTCTACCACCGCAGTCAGCCGCTGCTAGATACAGTTATTGTCAACACTTCCATTTCTGTGCTTTCCATACAAACCTGTGCTTAGTGGAAATAAGTTTGTTTTATTGAAAGTATGAGTTGATGACCGTTCAATTCCCAGATTGGACAAAGTGACACACAACATATACCTTTTCGAACACAGAAAAGCTGTTTTACATAACGGAGCTGTTTTTTAAAACGGCTAGCGGTTATGTAAAACAACGTGTTCGACAATCCATCTGCGACATAGCTATCAACATAGAAAACGAAGATTTTGGTACCTATGATATGAATGTACATTCAAAGAGACTGCAAGGACCAAAAATCATATCTTTTAATATATATATCCGTTTATTGGCAATACGTCAAACTCAAACTCAAAGCATTTATTTCAATTGAACCGTTTACAGGCACTTTTGAATTGTCAAGTGGTCGGTCAGGGAGAAATATGAAGCTAGTTGCCCATTCCAAAGCGTAGTAGGTACCTAAGGAGAAGAACGGGCAAGAAACTCCATGGACACTCTCTTAAATTATATTGTTACATAAATATTAGTTAGATCATTAATGTTGAATATAGGTATAATTATATGTGATAACGATGTAAATAAGACGTACATGTTGAGTGTCCAGAGTACAGCAAACAGAAATTTAAACAAAACAATCCATAATTAAAATAATTAAAATAAGCCGTGGCGGCTAAGAGATGACCAGTCCCGAAAGGTTTGCGAAAGGTCTCCTCTAGTTGCCTAAATATCTATACACATAAATTTCGACTGGTCCACCCTTCCGATACAACGTGTAAGTACCTATCTAGGTACACCTAGTATCGGAACGGTGGCTCACGTTCCTAGCTTCCTCCCTTTCTCGCATTCCGCTCAAGTCAAGAAGGAAGTTTCTTCACCTACTTCATTCCACATGGTTCCATTCTTGCACTTGGACTTTTGGTCTAGTTACGAACCTTAATTTATTGTCCGATTTCCATGCGGTTTGAACTGAAGGTTTGTATAGTCACTGGTTTGTGTAGTCGCGGGCACAGCTAGTTTATAAATAAAAATGCGAGCTTGCCATATTTTGTTGTTGTAATAAATAACAAAATATTTTTACTGAAAATATTGCTACAAACAAACTTCAGTGTAACATTGGATGACCTTTATGAGAAAATAATCAGTTGTTCACATCAAGCACTTCAACACGTAGAGCTCAGTTTTAGTCTATTCTAGTGATACTTTAAACTCTTAAGAAAAAGCTTGATGATGTAGAAAATATCGTTATTTTTTAGCAAGATGTTCTTTGTCAACCTTTCCACGAAAAATGTAATTTCACTTTTTGAATTTGCCTATCATTGAGTTTTAAATGCTAAATAACTATATGCAAAAACTAACAAAAGTTTCTTTCGCATTATAAACAGACACAACAAATTAAACAAATTAAAATTTTTAATACAATAGATTAAAGAAAATGTATACAAAATAAAGGAATGGTAATAGAGTGGGCTATGCTCGTAGTTTGAATGCGAAATGAAAAGATCCACAAGAAAACCAAGGCTGCCGACATAGCTTTAAGCGACAGTGAGCAGTTGGACAGAACAGAAGGCTGATGGGACCGCAGGGTTTTGGAGTGATGACTGCCTATCACAAAGCGCAGCGTTGCGTTGCTAGGCCTCCCAACCGATGTCTGGTGGATGGTGGACCGATGATTTGGTGAAAATCACAGGGCCGATCGATGTGACGACATTTGGGGAGACCTATGTTTAGTAGCGCGTCTTTTGGCTTAAATGATGAAAATGCGAAAACAATAAGCTTGAGTTCGAATGAATAAACTATGGAAAACCGACGTTTTATGTGAAACTATTTTGTTTCTAAAATAAAACCTCATGTTTTATGTCCGCATGCATCTGACACTGACATGAAAGCTCGGAAAGCCGTTCAATAATCATTTATTAGTTACCATGACAACCAGTCAACAGTCTTCGCATGTTGTGTGCTGGGAAGATAATGGAGTGAAATAATTTCGGGTTGTAACCTTAAGCAGATCAATAAAAGTCGAGTAATTCAAACGAATCACGCGATATGCCTGGAACTGAGGTATGCTTCTTCGTTTTTGTCCCTTTCAATTTAATTAACATGATACTGTTTGCATGCAATGGAGTTGTTACGTCAACGTCTGCTTCTGTTCATAGAACACGAACCCCGTCCCCTGTGCCTTCATTGTTAGCATTTTTTAATGTCGGTGGGTTCAGCCCGACGAACTACTGCTACGTTCTTTGCATAATAAATTATACGATGCCGACGATTCAAAAATGGGCGAATTTTATATTGCTGCTATGTATTTTGCCTTGGTGTTTAAGACTTATTGGTTTATTCGCACGAATTTACTCGCCCAAAATGGGCGAATCTAAACTATTTATTTGTGGGCGAATCGACAACTCCAAAAATAAGTATTTTATGAAATAAAGGTAAGAAAAAGAACACTAGCCGCACAGAAATTATAAGAGTAAATTTTGAAATAATATTAACAAAATATATTAAATTGTACTAAGTATTGTATTAAGTTTCAGATTTAGAACTTCTAAATCTGAAACTTTAAAAGTATTTATTGCTTCGTCCACGACGTCCAAATGATGTGCTACCACATGTTCTTGTACCTTATTTTTATTAGGACATTCTGATGTCCTATGTCCTTTCTCGTAAGAAGAGCGAGCTCGAAAATTGTAGGATCTCGCCTCGAATAGGTTAAGATCTCTGTATAAGGCTTAGAGCATTAAACCAACCGGAGTGGCCATTGACAGGCGTTCCCCTCTGCCAAAGGTACGAGACCGCCGGTCATAGCGGTTATATAAAACTAGTTGACGCGCGCTCCGCGCCATTCAGCGACTCATAGTGAGCGCAGAATGACGTGAGCTTAAAATGCCGAATTGCAACGTGTTCTCGTGTAATAAGAGATCGGAAACATCTAGTGTACAAAAGGACAACGTTACTTTTCATCTGTAAGTATTATTACGTTTAAATATTATCAAATAGTGCATTAAATTTGCAAAAAACTAAAAAATATTGTCAATCTAAAAGTGTTGTCACTTAATGGTACTAGATCTACTTTAGGGTAATTTTTAAAGTTGACTGTATATATATTTAATTATAAGTTCTACTTTACATTCGTTATTATTAACACAATTTATCCAATAAAAAATAGTACTAACCATAAATAACGTGAAATATAATTGTCGATGCTTAATGAAGGATTACTGTTTGCAAATTCATTTATTCTTTTATTTTCAACATGTATTTTTATTTAATGTTTTAAATATAATATGTTTAGGTTGTACTTTATTAATTATAAGGAATTTACGATCGTCGCTCTTGTTCCGTAAATAGGCACTTTTAATTTGTTACTCTGGCAACACTGTACTAGGAAAGTTAGTGATGGGACAGCACAAAAACAAATGTCGATATAAACATTATAATGTTATTCTTATAATTTATTTTTCAGATTCCCAAAAGATGTAATGATTAGGGATGTCTGGATCCGAGCTTGTGGAAATCATGTTTTATGGACTCCTAAACGTAGTAGCATTATTTGCTCCCAGCATTTTGAAACTACCTGTTTTATAACACAATCTAATAAAAGGAGATTAAATCAAGGTGCCTTGCCAACTTTGAAATTAGGTACCAAAGGTGAATCTTATAATGTTATTTACTAGTTTTTGCTTGTGACATTTTTCATGTGGAACTGGTCGCCTTAAAACTTTATCTCGCTTTTTTCAAGGTAGCTTACCTAATGAAAATGAATTTACCTAGTCCAAATTAAATGTGGAAGCTTGCTGATAAAATGAGGCTCAACCTTAGGCGCCTAACCCTAACTTTTGAAGTAACTTATTATACTTTTTTATTCATGTTTTATTTTAAACACGTGTCGCCTTCGAGAACAAACTGACCCTAAGAAATGTATTAGGCACATAATATACACAAAACTAATTCATTTTAAGAATCAATAGTGTTTCCAAAATCATTAATTAACATTTTGCTAATGCGCGCTATGAAGCTGCAATAACTGTAAATAACGCTTAATTTTTACAAATAAACTATTTTATACAAGTTGTTCTCTGGTTCTTTTTTTATGTTAAATCTCCAAAAGATACAGTGTAAATCTGTCGTGCGTGAACCGAAATTCAGACCAGTCATTCACGTGGAAAAAAAAAACCTGTTATCCTTTGACCGTCTGTCCAAAGATCGTATATTACGTGCATAAAAGGAATCCCTTTTAATAAGTACGTATCATGACATTTCATGTTGTATATACATATATCCAAACCACTCGATACCTCTTATATGATATACTATGGCCGCTTTCCATCTCCATCATCAGATCAGCTCGATGGTACTCGGATGGTATAATGCATTGCCATCCGAACTAAACCAACATGTAAAAATTCAACTAATAAACTGATAATGGAAAGTGATTCTAAATCAGTTTGCGTGATTTGTCCTAAACATAGATATACTAACATACGTACCAATACAATCATTGCAAGTTAGTAAAATGCTGGTACAGAAACTTGATATTTAATTATTATTATAATTGGCACAAAACAAAATTCATCGACCATGAGATATCGATAAGTTTATTATTTATTATTGACATGTTCCTCGCACTATCGATGTTTACTTTGAGATGACGTCATCTCTTTCACGGACAGGTTGTCTGTACATATGTGTTAGTACACGTTGTACTTGTGTGAGTATAGTTTATGCTGGTGTTTGATAATTTTGTCGTGTGCGTGTATAGTGACGTTATCTGAAAAATGCATTGGTGTGAACACTATTTGTGTGCGTTGCCTCGTCCCCCGCGCCGAAAACGGCAGACTTTTTTAGATAGAAAAGTGTGCGCGTGTCGTCTCCCGTTGGTTTAATGCTCTAAGGTATAAGGCGTTGTAAGTTATTTAAAAAAATGTTCATAAACTTTATTTTGAAGCCAGGGAGGTGTCAGTGCACTCTCTCGCACCCCTCTCTCGGTCCCCATGGCATTATCTACATAATACAGGGTGGCAAAAACATCGACGCGCAAACTTTAACCATGGATTCAGTACCTACATGATTCTGAACCCTTCTTCGTTGAATTTTTTCGTTTTGCACTTTTCATTTAGTTTTTTATTTATTTAACACTTTAAGCACACAAATGTACAGAGTCGGACTTAATGCCATAGGCATTTTCTACCAGTCAACCTTTGGGTGATACAGAAACAAACAGTGGTAGGTGCAATTTATAATGATGATTTAGGATTAAATAATTTTAAATTCATAGACACGTATAAACTTATGTAGTCTATAAATACATATAATATATACCTAATTATATATAAATATAAGCACAAATAAATGTACATACATACACTACAATACATTTGATTTTATTTATTCGGGAAAATAAACAGTTATGCATTAAAATCTTACACTAAGTTAAAAATATACCAGGTATATTCAACAAATATAGACAGCCGATTGCATGGCTGTCTATATTTAAGTTCACTTTTAACAGAGAAAGACAGAGAATGAGCAAGTAATAAACTAACTAACTAAACTAAATGTTATATTCTAAAAAAGTTTTTTTTGGATAGATTTCTATTTTTGCGCAAAGATTTCTATGGGGGCCGGTCAGAAGCATGTGCTGAATTGATGTTATCAGTTTGCGCGTCGATGTCTCTGCCGCCATGTATAGTATCAAAACTAACTAGCTATCCAAAACGTCTTACGAAATATTTCATATTTTCAGCCCAAAATATAAAATATAAGTTTTTAACCCAAAACTATAAAAAACTAGCTGACCCCGCGAACTTCGTACCGCCTAACATGTTTTTTTTTTTTAATTTTCTCTCCGTATGAACCATCCTCGTACTTCAAGGAATATTCTAACAAAAAGAATTAGCAAAATCGGTCCATCCGTTCTCGAGTTAAAAAATTACAACGAAAAGTGGCATTGATTTTTTTAGATAAGGATATGATCACGTTGTTCTAGTTTCTTAAAAATAGCGGTGGCGAAAACCTACTCAGTTCGTTGCCTCGGTCTCCAAGCATTATCGTTAAATAATAATTTGACTACTGCAAAAAAAGTAATGGTGTCTCTGCCGGCCCGTCCGGCTATGAATACTAACAGTGACAATATGATATTACTATGTATTTTTTGCTGTAAAAAATTATAGGATAATCCAAATGCCAAAAAGAAAGTAAGAACAAAAAACGAACCTCATTCTGACGTCATTACCAAAGCCACGGAAACTGGCGATGACGCAGGCGATGAAGCAGGCGATGCAAGCTCTGATTCTGATAGTGTCTCCGCCGGTAAGTCAATAAACCATTACCACTATTATTTAACCGAATTCTTAAAAAGGAGGATTTTTTTTTTTTTTTGTAAAATGTTACGCGATATCCTCGGCAGTTGTGGTTTGAATTCAAATATTCTTTCTTTAGTAAATAGGGTATGCCTCAGGAGTGGTCTGGTCCTATATACATTTCATTAACTTTGCTTGGTAGTTTTTCAGTTAGCTTCAATAATACGTATTTTTTCTATTTATTGTCTAATGATGCTGTCACTGTTATTTACATAGCAAGTAGTGGTATACGAATTTGTGTAGGGTAGGAACCACAACTAAAAAGAAAACCGATTTCCAAGAAAACTTTTGGTTTTATATTTTCGTTTTTTGCCACTGACATCCGAAATTAAAGTTATTGTTCATTTTGTAGTGTTTTTAAAAATAAACTTTTTGGTCAACGCAATACGTATAGTCGACCTTGTAAATGCTTTACCACTCTAGGTTAAATTCAAATTCTCTATTTCAGACATGAGTCCATAGTGTTAGTATCAATAAAATAACTTAATAACTAGTGATAATAAGTAATAAGGAGTTTATACTTCAAATATCAACTGGCATGGATTCTTACCCAATGCCGCAGCAGACTCCCCGTCCCACCGATCTGAGAACACGCTCAGGAGACCGTTGGTGGTGGGACATAGCCCATTTCAAATTAATTCGGCATTTTATTCGGTAGTGTTGTATCACAAGTTATCCCATAGTACCACGTAGAACACTAGATCGAACGCCTTTGACAGGTCCAAAAAACTATTAGTAAACTATTAATAACTAGTATTTCGGGAAGTATAATATTGACTAGTTTGCTTGAGGCACAGAAGGGCACTTTCCGTGGATAAACCAGATTTAAAGCCAAATTGCGCGTCATGGAGTTCAACGTGTTTAGCCAACTGTTCATCAAGCAAACTGTTCAAGACATTGGCGACTATCCTGGCCAACGAAATAGGCCTGTAATTGGACACGTCAGAAGCGTGTCCTGTCCTGCCCTGTCCTGGCCTTGATAATCGGAACTAACACTGTACGCATAAGGTCTTGCGGCAAATAACGGTGACTGAGACATAAATTAAAAATAACTATAACTAACCCCTATACAGATCCTCCTCATACCTATGGTGCTCGACGCTAAGGCCGTCGTGGGCGAGCGATTTACCTCTGGTCATTATCTAACAGTAGCGACCTGTTTAACTGTAATTATTACAGCAAGCTCACCAACCAAGACTAAGACCCCGACAGGGAATTGTCGGGGTCTTAGTCTTATCGAACACTCGCCGGGTCTTTTTGCAAGAGAGACTGAAATCTAAAATGTATTTGAAGAAGATTGGCAATATCTTTCAGTTCACTCAGAGCCGCCACACTTGCAGGGAGACTCGGCTTGGCATTTAATTTATTAGTGGACTTCTAAAACTTGGTGAACTAGTTCGAATGACTTTTGGCCAAAATATCCAATTTAATTTGTTGTTGATTGTTTTGAATAAATTTTAATTAAGTGTTGTGTCCTTCGTGTTTCGCGCATTTGCTCATACATAGTCCCTTGATTGGGTGTACCATGCAATAGCCACGTTTGGTAATAAGGATGAGTTCCCTATGAGCATCGCTGACATATTTGTTTCAGCCTGTGACATTTTTTTGTCTCTTGATGCGATCACTGCTATTATATTATGTACACTGGGCACCCTCTTGGAGAGTTGATACTATTTCCAAATACAAATGATTTATTAATAATAAAATGATCCACATCATGTTACACATTTTATGAGAACACGTGATACATTGGCGAGGAAAATCTATTCATTTTAGTTTATCATTGCAAGTCTTCTTCAGTATTTTTTTTATTATCAGACTCTTTAACAATGAGTACACTCTTTCTTTACAATTTGTAATGTAATTAAATGAAATGTTTATTTCTTTAAGTAGCTATTTTAAGACACTTTTACACGTCAATATTTTGTTGATTAATATTTTAAAATTTGTTGGCGCCGGCATTTTCTAGATAACTGATCCCTGAGAAGAAATGCCGAAACTAACTCAGAGTCATGGTCTCTTTTAAAGTCCAAACAGTATATTAATAATATATTGCAAACTTAAGTGCAAGCGCCTTATTACTTATAGAAAGGCATAGCATGCACTACATTATGCGCAGTTAGTAAATTAACAAAGTAATTAAAACAAGTCATACATAATGTACTATAGCATAAATGATTTTCTAACAGAGAAAAAAATATTTTTTGATAAATTGTAATGAAAATGATAATAATTTATTAACTGATCTATTGAATGATAATTGTAATAATAATAATATAATGGAAATGTAAGTGCATGTTTCATAAATAATGTAAATGTTCGCATGCCGAATGGTAAAATATGGCTGAGCTTTGATATGTCATAACAACTATTGTGTATTACCGATGTTCGCAATATAAAATAATTCTACTTTATTCATAGTTTATCTAAGAATAAAAAATGAATTATGAAATGGTAAGTTGATTACAATAAATTACAAAGACTAAATTAATTTGTGACAGTTACATATTTTCAACCTTAGTGAACCTTAGTTTCAGTTTACTTGGAATTGTTGTCAAAAGTGGTAAAGTACTTACGATCGTCGATTATACTTAAAATCCTGACCACTAAATCTACTTTATTGGGATTTATTGGTGAGGAACTTGTCTTGCCCGCAGTCCCGATACAATATGGTACCTAACTGCACTCTGATATTTATCTGCGACATGTTTCTCACAACACAAAAACGTGTTGCTGCAACAACGTAGAGCAACTTTTATATTCCTTGAATATGAATCATCAATCAACTCAACCTATAGCAGTCCACCGCTACTACCTATTGAGGTAGTTTGAGGGAGTTGATTGTAACTCAGCGGATCATAACAAATTCCTAAATCAAGTCAACTGCTCTCCCAATCTATACCACAACCCCCTGTCCTCCGCCTTCCGTATCTCTCTGTCTAGTCTGTCCCAGCCACCTTGAAGTCGTCGTTCCATCTAGCCGGAGGGCATCTCATACTACGCTCACCAACACGCGGGTCTCCACTCCGGGACCATAGGACTTGTTTGCTCCAATGGTCATCGGTCCTTCGACAAACTGGATAGATTCTAAATCATAAATGATTTTATTTCTGTAAGTAGGTTTGAACAAACACTTTTACACGTCAATCATATTTTTTTTTAAACTAAATGAGGTCGGCGTTTCCTAACTGACTACTCTGAGAAGAAAGGCCGAAACAAACTCAGAGGTCACAGTCTCTTTTAAAGACAAAACCTTGGTCAGATCATGTGAAGGCTATGTAGATCGGTGTCTGCAATGGTCTTTTGATGATTTTTTCTGATGCGGTTCTCGCCATCAAGACTTTGTTCCGGAAGGGTTCTGTGTTTAACACACTAATATAATAACGTGAATACTAGCAATATCGTAATACCAGTCTCAATGTTTTGAGATTTCGAACGCACCCTTGCTTTGCAGGAGTACAATTAGATATGTGTTGTGGGGTTGCGTTATTGCGTGTTAATGGGAGTGAGTGGGGCAATTCGACTCTTTTGAAAATATATTCTATGTCAAAATTCTGCACCTTCTCCAATTATTAAAGAGTAATTAATTAATTTTCCAGTAAGTGACCAGCAATTAGATGACGCAGACAGAGAACACAGTGCCCAGATTGGATATAATTTAGCTACGTCGGCTACTATTCACGTGGACCGGGACGAGTACTTGCAAGCTCACAGAGACCTCACATTGGAACGCAACCATCAACAAGTGCTCAACAACATACTGCATCGACGACTTGCTGAATATTACAAGTACCTATACCATACATATACAATGTAGAGTCGACATTAGTACTAATGCATGAATATTTTCAAACTATCAAACAAATCTTATCATCGAAATTAAATATTATAGTAGTGATACCAGGGGTTTTGCCGATTAGCAGACTAGCTATAGTGACAAAACTATTGTATATATTTAATTGAATTTTTGTATTCATACTGAGTAGTTAATTATTTTATTTATTTATTTTAGTACATGAAGGACTTACAGCTAATAAAAACAGACAAAAAAAAGGGGCACCATAGTCACCAGCAAGCCAATTACAAATCCTCACATAAAGAATTATAATAATAATTTACAAAAACAAAAAACACATCGCCTTAATAAACAATATAAATTCTTGGTTTACAATAATAAGACTGAAACAATAGAGAAAATAATAAAAACTAAAACAAATAATAAAACCTACCGCTACTTGAAAAAATTGAGGCTTAAGCACCTTCTGGCCGAATTCACACTAATAGTGAATGGATCAAAATTATATTCCTTGCATAAATCATAGAAATTTCTGCTTGCGCGCACAATGTAACTGTTCTGCCTATAATGCGAAGATGTATGAGGTACACGTATGGGTAGATTAAAACGAAGTGTCTTAATTGGTACATTAAAATAAAATTTTGACAATAACTCAGAATAATTATCAATATTGTTATTGAGGATTTTCAATAAGAATAAACAGTCTGCAATCTTACGTCGCTCCACCAGTGGTAGCAGATGATACTTTGAGTCCGAGATAACCGGTTGACTGATATGGAATCTTTTGATGAAAGCATAGATATTTTATGAACCGTCTTTGGATGTTTTCCATTACGATGTTTTAGTTACGTCATTAGATATACTCAGGTTAATTTTTTGTCGTCTTCACCTTATTCAAGAATGTCTATGACAGGGTTGGCATTAATCGGCACAGCCGGGCGGTAAATCGAAAATATAAGTATTCGGAAAAATGGTCGCTCGGCTTATCGGCCCGTACAGTCAACCGCATATCAGTGGTTATATTTGCACTACAAAAATCACCCTTAATGCTACGGCATGAAGGTGCTGAGTACATCGTCAGAGTTAGTCTACCTAGAGAAAGTCATCCAGCTCGGTAGACACAACTTTGAGAAACAAGCCGACAGCTGATCCAGTTAGGTTGGGCAGCGTTTGGGAAACTTCGTCATGTCTTCTCGTCGGTTGGTCTTCCACCAGTGCGTCCTACCCGTTATGACATACGGTGCCAAAACGTGGACACTGACAAATGGGCTGGTCCATAAAATCCGCTCAGCGCGCTACGGAGCGGGCTATGCTCGGAGTTTCTTTGACGGATAAAATCAGAAATGAAATCATCCGGAAAAGAACCGGAGTTACCGACTTAGCTTGCAGAGTAAGCAAAGTGCTGGCTGGTAGAGCACACAAGTCCTGGAGGTGTAGACCGCGTTTCGGCAAGCGTAGCGTGGGACGCTCCTCAGCTAGATGGACCCACAACCTTAATAAAGTCGCTGGGATTGGCTGGATGCGGAAGGCAGAGAATAGAGCGTAGCATGGGAGAGGCCTATGCCCAGCAGTGGACTACGATAGGCTGTGTTGACTTGACTTAAAAGGCGCTGTCTATATCAAATTGTTACCACTGTGATATGTACAAACCATACACGAGGTGCGGCGGCTAAGCCGAGCTGGTTGGTAAAAATAAACTCCAATGCATCATGTCAATTCAGCGAAGGTAGATGCTGAACTAAGTTTTCTCATCGGCACGAGCCGAATGTTAGCCAAATACACATATAGTAATTTCTTCAACTCGGCTTTGTAATTACACAGATAAGTACTGCCAAATGAAATGTGCCGACCCGAACATGATTGTAGCGCGCCTCATAGACTTATTTACCTACTGCCCGATATCTAAACCACAGCAGCAGCAGCAGCATTGTCTGAGATTAATTTCTGTGACAAAGCTCAAGACATTCGACTGTTAATTAATGACCAGAAGTAGCATATTATTTATTGCATCGTAAAAAATATTAACCACAATAGATACATAACATCTTGGAATGACGCTATAATTAAAGTACACACCGACAGCATAATACTTACATGTGTCAGTAAAATTGTAAAAATACGAGTTACAAGACAAAACATAGTGTGCACGAATAAAACTTTTCAACCGTAAAATAAAACTTGACGGCATATTTATTTTTCTAGTCATCGTCGCGAGTTTGGCGCAAACATCTGAGTTGCTCATTTGTATTGAAAGAAAATACTGGCCCACTGAACTGTATACGAATAACAAGAAGTTGTATAATACTTTGGCAGGCAGACTGCTCGTGTTGTCATGTCTATGCCAGAATGCCGATATTTTAGTAATTTATTGTATCAGTGAACAAATTGTTGAAATTTCAACACTTTTGACGCGATTCAGGTAGAATCAAGTACTTACTGCTGTGTAAACTACTCATAATCCACGTCATTATGAATTTAACAAAAATATGATCCAACATTTGTTTTACTTTTTTCAGCGATTTCTTAGCGGAAGCTAGAGCCAAAACATTTTACTTACCTAATTGTATGTTTTTGATACTAGATACAATTTTAGTTCAAATTCAGTCTTAGTTTATAAATATTAAATTAAAGTATGTAGATAATCTATAAAATTTCGATCCGGTAAATGCGAATTTTGCAAGGCAACATAATAATATGTGAGTAAATAGTAGGTACAATAGTAATAGTGTAGAAATTATGGTGACATTAAGAGCGTTTATACCGTATGAGTGGCAATGTCGCAATTTAGTGTCATATTTCGTGGTTTTCAATTTTTATCATTTAATCGGAGCTATATTTTAAAAATCAGTTTAATTAACTTTTAATTAATTTAACGTTTAATTAACACTAAAGTGCGACGTTGCCACTCATAAGGTATAAACGCTCTTAAGTGCATATTATTTTTATTCTAAAACATAATACTTTTTCAGAAAACGCAAATGTGAACATGTTTTGAAGCCTTTGGAGGGGGCAGCAGATATGGAGGAAAAATATCAACAGAAATTGTTTTCTTACGAAGAATTAAAAAAGAAGGCAGAGAGTGAAATCGCTGATGTAAGCATCTAATGTTTATAATAATATTATTTTACATACTAGGACCGGCAGGAATAGTAGCAAAAATTATACATTAAAAATGAGGTACCTACATTAGATGCAGACATTGACATACATATAATACAGAAACAAGCAGCAATACATACAGGTAAAATATTGAGAAAAGTGTTAGGGGATACAGTATTTGTTACTAAATAACAGAGGATTCGAACCTCCTTTTCCCTGAGGGGATCTCAGGGCGGCAGTAAAGCTACTGTTTCCGAGAAAAGCTGTGACATCACTGAAACGTTTTATAAGTAAGTAAGTTGGTATGTTTTCCTTGAGGGCATTTTTTGACACCGTAAAGTCAAACCCCGCTGCCATTATTTTATACAGTATTTTTAGACAGTCATCACTGCGGCCGTTATGTGGCGGCCACCGCTCTACTAGGAAACCCCGTAGCTAAGGAAAAACCACCTGAATATTAGGAAAACAGAAGGGGAAGGAGAGAGGAACATACGAGATTTTTAACGTAAATTATATTTTCTTAAAAACTTATTTTTATACAGATTAAAAAGAAAGTTTCTGAAGTTGAGGAAAAATATGCCGGTAGATTGGAGCATGCTAACACGAAGTTTGATGGGTTGCAACACCTCGAGCGGACCACAGGTTCGGGACTAATTTACTCAAGAAAAGGAAAACCTATCGCTGATAAGGTAAGACTGTACTGAAATACGAACTCATTCTAGGACAGAGGACTGTCAAAGCATAGACATAAAGGGGTCTGACCTATGTAAAGTCAGGGAAATTAATTGATAAGCAAAATTACAACCAACTGCTGTCAGTCATGATAGTTATAGTCGTAGATTTAGTATATACCTACTACGGCGAGACCAAAAACAAATTACACCAGTTTGCGTGTGATGTGCATGTGTACGAGACAAAAATTGCTGTGCTCTCTATAGGCCAACCGCTTAACTGAGAAGGTGCCTGAGGTAGCTGCGTGGTGCGGGAGGGGTGACACTGTCACAAGTTGACGAATCACTGAGCTCTCGCATTACGTCACAACACCCCTCCCTCACCGCGCAACTACCTCAGGTAACGTCTCAGTTAAGCGGTTGGCCTATATAGCTGCCTCAACTTCGGTTATCGATATAGATTGCAGTGTTTTCGTATCTCCTGATTTGAAACAGATGTATCTTGATTTTTAAAGGAACAAAAATAAAACTACAAACAAAACGAGTTTGATTTTTTATTTCCTCCAAAGATAAATAATTTATTGTTAGTTTGTCGTAACCTTTCATTGCAATTTTGCTTCATACCTACTAAGCTTTATTGGATTAATAAAACAATGTTCGATTATTAGTTTTATTAATAGGTGTTTATGGTTGGATTATACTGGCGAATCACACAAGTGAATGTCAAACATGTAAAAAAAAAATTTTACAGGACACAACACATTCGTTTGCCATTAATTATCGAAACATATTATTTTCGTTTTTAAACAAATACATATTTGCATTTTATATATTTTCGGAAAATTCATAAACATCTTGATAATGATAAATGGGGCCACCTACGTCCATCATGTATACATGAACCTTCTTTGGTTTCACCGCAAAGGACGGTCACGCACGGCTCGCATATAGGTACCTAATTTTCTTTGCAAGTTTTTGCGAAGCCATACATTAAAAACGTGTGCGGTCGGGGGACCCTCGTCGGGAACGAAGTTTCTTACGCGATGCTTGCACGCACACGCACACAATAGAAACAGAGAGAGAGAGCAAGTCGCAAGGAAGGGACATCACGTTTTTTCCTTACGCGACCATTTCTACCAGTTAAGTTCTACCGGAAGGAACTTTAGTCCAAAAATATAATAATTATCAACATCATTGTGTTCGACAGTGTCGACGTATTGTATAACCTCTAGGTCTACAAAAGTGACGTTAGAAAAAGCAGTCATTCACGTATTTAGTGTAAATATAATTCTTATGCATTCAGGGCATTAAAATAATAAATAAAAAAAATAAAAATGTTTATTGCAATTACATAAAAATGCTTTTACACACATGAGTTGGAGATCACCTTTTAAGCAAGAGGATGCTTGTGTTAGGTGACGCTTAACATTATAACGGTTATGCAATTGTAAAACAAAAAGTAAGACAAAGAAAAAATTAAATCTAGTGAAGCGCTAGTGTGATGTATGCGAGCGAGTTGTAGGGTGTGTGTGTGTGCGCGTGTGTGCGTGCGTGCGTGTGTGTGCGTGGGTTTGCATTGTGCGTATGAGATATTTTAAGTTGAGTTTATCTTATAAGTTTTAAGGTTTCGGTTTACGATTAGGTTTAGGTTAGCCCTGCGACAATGTCTTGGGATCGGAAGAAGCCAGGCACAACTTCCTCCACTAACAATTTCGCAACCGCAGTCCTAATATTTATAGGATAGATTATGGAAGCGATGATACCAAAGCCTCCATCTCGTCGTAGGTTTTATTCTTAAGCCATTCAGTCACAGCTAGTTTACAGTCACGGAGTTTCAGGGAATAGATGTGTAGCTCTTTATTCAGCTGGTTGTATAGATGGGAAGATTGCCTATCATACTGTCTCTTAGCAAAAACAGATCTGACTGAGACAGTAGGAGCGACTAAGTAGCTTCTCCTGCTACTAATACTCGGATTTGTGGGATCATACGGAAGGGATTTGTGCTTCCTCAAGATAAGATGGAGTAGGTAAAGTTTCCTTACAGACAGCAGGTCAGAGGTTAGGTAAAGGCTTTGGGTTGGGAATCTATAGGGTTTAAGAGCATAACCTTAAGCAGAGAACGCTGCGCCCTCTCAAGTTCCAAAAATGTAATATGGCAAACAATACGTTAGTATGGATTGGGCCAATGATACATAGACTTGCTGCAGAAGATTGTTTGAGGCAACGTGTCGCAATGTTTTAAAAGTCCATATTAATTTCCTAACCCTCTTCATTATTAGTTCAGTATGCATGTGCCAGGACAGGCGTTGGTCAATCATGATGCCCAGGTATTTAGTAAATTGTAACCTGTCAATTGGACTTAGAGGCATTTAGCGTGAGGAGGTTACGGTTGAGCCACTCTGCAATCTTTGACAGGCCAGTTTCGGCTGTCTTTCTAACTTCTGCCCAAGTCGTGTCAGCAAAGACTATGGCAGTATCATCCGCGTATGTGAATATGAGAACCCCGTCAATTCTCATTTACATAGGTTATTACATAGACTAGATATATTATATAGACCAAGAACAATGTCGGACCAAGTACACTCCCCTGCCCGACACCGTAAGAAATTATTTCTTCTGGGCTAGTAAAATCCCCCCCTATTTTGACTGTTTGCTTGCGGTGAATCAGGTAGGACTCGAATAGCTCAAGAGAGAAACTTTTATAAGAGGGTCCTCCATCGGTATAAGAGGGCCCCTTATACCGATGGAGGACCCTCTTATAAAAGTTTAATTTAATAAGAATAAAAAGTTTAATTTAATTAAATCTCTTATTATGTTTGTATTGTTATTTTTATTGTGTGCCTAATAATTAGTATGAGTTTTGTGTTACTTGATTATGAATAAATAATAATAAAATAAAATGCGAACATTTTACGCGTCCATTTGTCAAAAAAAAAATTGTAGCATTTCTGAATTATTGCATGTAGGCAGTTAAACATTCCAGAATTATGTTTACGTGTGAAATTAATTATTCTGTGGGTTTTCATTATTACATGTTTTGTTAGAAGTTTTAGAACATTTGGGTACATCGAAAGGTTTGTTAATGTATTGGGTGCCCAATGGAATAGTAATGCAGCCCTTTCAATTTAAAATTTTAGAGAAAAGTGATATGACGAAAATTGGTAAATTTTCAAAAATTCATAAAAAATGGGTTTCTGGAATATCATGAATTTTCGCTTAGGCTATACGGGGTGCTTAGTTGTTGCAAATGGGTCACACTATCACGTCCTGGAAGGAATACGTCAAATTCAAATTAATATCGTCGATTTTATAATCTTATAACTTTAAGTAAATTTGTCAAAGCTCTGTCATTCCACCTAAATTCGTTCGTCGTTTCTAAGTACTTTATTTTTTAATTTATTTATTAAAACTTAAAGCACAAGTAAAAAAATACTGTACACATGCGGACTTGATGCCTGGGGCATTTTAATATTGAGAAATTAAATAGTATTCCACTTACTGCAGACTGTGGAGCGGTTCCTTACTCTTCAAAGGCGCAAGAGTGAACAATCCTCTGCACTTTGTCTGCGGTACATACGAGCAAGAAACGCCGTCGCGGAACTTGAGGCTATAGTGAAGAAGCTGGAAACCCTGGGCCCAGGGCTTTACGTATGGCAATATGAACAACTCAATATTGATAATCAGAACTATAATACTAAAATTGAAGGTAATTGTTTTAAACAGCATTAATATAATTTCTATCATTTTGATCATACAAATATACATACATACATATTACAAGAGTACATAAACTCACCTCACGAACGTAACGAAGCATGTAAGGATCGTAGCAGGTGGCTTTCTGTTGGGGTAGGCAGAAACTATTCCGCCTACGCCCTTGGGAAAAAGACATCTAGTTTCAACAAAAAGTAACAGTACGCCGGTAATCCCCGAAGGGTTAGGCAAATCCTCACTTTCCGCCTGACGCAGGTCCTCACCGGACACGGTTGTTTCGGAAGGTTCCTGTTCCAGATAAGGCGGGAGGAAACGCCCGGGCGTCACCATTGTGTGGATCGCCCGGAAGACACGGTGAAGCATGCGGTGGAGGTCTGCCCGGCTTGGGCGGAGCACCACCGTGTCCTCGTGCAGGCGATTGGCGGTGGCGATCTCTCGCGTCCGGACCTGGTCCAGGCCATGGTACGAAGCGAGATGGCATGGGAAGCCGTCACCTGCTTCACAGAAGCAGGTGACGGCTTCCCGTGCCATCTCGCTTCGCATGCCATCTTGCGAAGGAGGCGGAACGCGTGAGGAAGAGGCAAAATTCGCGCCCTCACGCCCCTAGCCGCCGCAGGAGACGCCCTGGGCGTCGGGAATCCCAAGCCAATTCCCGGCCACCGTAGGCGCGGGCTTTGCGGACGGCGAGCAATGGGTAGCTCGCCACAAAGAGATGTCAGCACCAACGACGAATTCCGCTAGGGCCGATGCCTGCCAGGGTTGCGGGAAAGTCCGAAAGGGTGACCTTGGCCCCTGGCACAGGCAACTGAAGGAACACGGGTGGGTTTTAGTCAGTAAGAGTCTGACACGCCCTCCCGCTCCGCCCAGAGCGGGAGAAGTTATTTGATGATTTCCCACCCAAAAAAAAAAGGATTAGGCAGATAATAATACTTTGAGAGTTCCAACTCATAATTTTAAGATTTTGATGTTGTTAAAACGTAATGATGGCCTAAAGATTTAATTTTAGGATTTTTTTACAGATATACACATTCTACACAACCGACAAAACAGATTACTAATGCCAAAAACATATTGTTCTAATGATTCTTTCATGAAGCTGACACCATTTTCAATTGCCCTTGTCAAAATACATTACCATTTTCAACAGAACGTGAAGACGAGCTTATAAAAAACCGTGCGAAATGCACAGAGCATAACCAAATCTTGGCTCACATTAGAGAGAAGATGCATCACACTGATGAAGTAATTGACTTTGCTGAATGTGATCTTGGTGACGCCGAAATAGAGTTTTACAGAGCCAGAGAGGATCTGGGCCAAGTTAAGGTAATTATTTTTTCTTAGCTTTTGATTGTATTGGAGAGCTGAGGGTGCTAAGAGCACTACTTATACTGATATCAGACGCTTCACTATTGTTCTTTTATACAACTTGGCGCTACATTGCAATGGTGACATTAATTTAACACACGGGTAGGGCTAGTGCCCGTTAATCATAAAAGTATAGGTTAAAATAATTCGTAAATTGAAAAAAAAGCTACTAAAATTGGGATCGCCTTGCAAAAATTCATTCATGGAATTACTTACTGGCTTAGGCATCGGCAGCGCGTCTTGGTACCTACTCGTGATCGGTCTGATTCTTTGACGGCATATTATCAAAGAAACCGAGTGGCGCAAGTGGTACCTACAGCGGAGGTGCTTAGTCAAATAGGTACTTATCATATCACCCTCTCTTGTTACTATTAGTTTTAACTGTCATCACTAATCACTGCCATCACAGTCACTAGTTTACACAAGCACTAATAGCACAAATAAATGCGTCCGTATCGCAAGAGATGTTAACGTACCTACTAGATAAGAAAACGAAAACAAACCAAAGCGTCTTTATCGCAGTACCATAATCTAAGTACTATCCTAATTACACAAATAAATAAATAAAGCAATAGGTAAGCGTCTTTTTCGCGACGTTTTTATGCGCACTAGTGTGAAAAAGTGCGTCAAGGACACGGGTTCGGCTAGCACTAGAAAAGCAAAAAAATAATTCGAGTTCGGTGCGGCGGCGGATGTAAGGGAGAGAGAGCGCCAACAAAGGAAATTTCCTTCAATTCGCCTACTCTATGCATTTGTCCTAATAGTATTGCTTATTCGTTTTAATTT
Organism: Brachylomia viminalis; assembly: GCA_937001585.2. NCBI lineage: Eukaryota > Metazoa > Arthropoda > Insecta > Lepidoptera > Noctuidae > Brachylomia > Brachylomia viminalis. Next base: position 12,113,982 of record OW443298.2, on the reverse strand, counting down.
CATTGATGAGAAGTTATGATCCGTGACCCCGGCAAGGCAAATGACCGCTGCGCGACAGTTCTTTCAGTACAGGTTGCTCTAAGACGCGATTTTCTAAAAATTTTAATAAATCCGTAAATAATAATGTTTAATGAAAAAAAAAAATTTTTCATGAAACTAAAATGTGAAAACGTAGGTATAATATACGTTTTCACATTTTAGTTTCATGAATTTTTTTTCATTAAACATTATTATTTCAAACTATTATTAATTTCATTATTATTATTCAAACTAAAATGTGAAAACGTATAATATACCTACGTTTTCACATTTTAGTTTCATGAAAAAAAATTTTTTTTCGTTAAACATTATTATTTACGGATTTATTAAAATTTTTAGAAAATCGCGTCTTAAAGCACCCTGTACTGAAAGAACTGTCGCGCAGCGGTCATTTGCCTTGCCGGGGTCACGGATCATAACTTCGCATCAATGTGTGTTAAATTAATGTCAAACTCAAACTCAAAGCATTTATTTCAAATAAACCAATTACAGGCACTTTTGAATTGTCAAGGGGTCGGTCAGTCAGAAAGATGAAGCTAGTTGCCCATTCCAAAGCGTAGTAGGTACCTATGGAGAAGAACGGGCAAGAAACTCCATGGACACTCTTTTAAATCAAAATATTGTTACAATAGAGTGGTTACATCATTCATGTTGTAATTATACATGTGAGAACGATGTAGAAAGACGTGCACGTTAAAAGCGTCCATAATAAAAAGATAAAAACAATTATGGAATTAAAATAAGCCATGGCAGCTAAGAAATGACCAGTGCCTACTGACGGCGCCCGTTCACGAACATGACGTATGGATCAGCACCATTCAGCTCAACCATTTTGAAGGGAACTCAATGATCCAATACACACGCCACCACCAGCGACACATTTGAGTGAGCATGACATACTCTCAGCCGCCAGGGCACATTCAAGTCAATGAAAGACGAACCCAGTAAGCTTTATAGTGGGTACATAGTGCTCACACATGTGCTATGCAATTATACAATACTAAGAGATTGAATTTATACAATGCAAAGATAGGTTGTACAATCTTCATCAGCTCCAACACTATTTTCGAATGCTAATTAATTAGTTTACGCGCCCTTGTGGAGCAGGACCAGCCCTGAGCCAAGCATTTTTGTCAGCGATGTAATCCCCCAACTTATAATATGCTTGGCTGTATAGTGTGCGTTTTATACAAGATTTAAATTTCGTTTCATTCAGTTGAAGTATGTGGGGAGGTATTTTATTGTAACATTTTAAACAGTACCCCATGAAGGATGAGTCTACTTTAGCCAGTCTGAAACCTGGTTGAACTAATTGGTCCCTATTTCTAGTCCTATAATTGTGTCTTTCACCTCTTTTACTGAAAAGATTTAAATTTTTCCTTACGTACATGATGTTTTCATAAATATATTGACAAGGTACCGTCATGATGTTAATGTCTTTAAACAGTTCCCTTAGAGAATCGCGCCTGCGGAGGCTGTATATTGCTCTGATAGCTCTTTTCTGCCGAATAAAAATAGACTCAATATCGGCAGCCCGTCCCCATAATAAAATACCGTAAGACATGATACTATGAAAATAGCTGAAATAGACTAGCCTTGCGGTATCTACATTAGTAAATTGACGGATTTTTCTTACAGCATATGCTGCTGAACTTAGCCGTCCTACAAGAGATGTTAAATGAGGACCCCATTGCAGCCTTGAGTCTAGCGTTATTCCCAGGAAAACAGTTTCATCGACAAATTCTAGTTCTCGTTATTCAATACTATGTCACAATCACTACTTTTAACATTCGGTAAAGCAAATCTTATGCATTTCGTTTTTTTCCCATTTAATACTAAATTATTAGCAGTGAACCAATTATGTACCTGCAGTAGGGCATTATTTACGTCGTCAAGATTTGAATGTCACCATTGTAGCGCCACGCTGTATGTTACATTCACACCTTTCACTCGAAGTAAAACGTCTGAACAAAATGAATCAAAAATTTAAAACGACTACATTGGTGATCCTATCCAATGATGTTGGATTTCAGCATTCAGCATCTTTCACTTGCGCTTCGATTTATTAAAAAAAATTAAATGAACGGAGCAGATGAACGTTAATATCTTTCTTTCTTTAACATGCAATGAAACAAAAATGGACATTTAGCGATCGATTTTATTTTGTTACATATAGTAGGTACCCATCATTAAACCTTACTTGGATTCCGTACGTCCTTTTCGAGTAACCACTGAAAACCAGCGATGTGCTGGGGGTCCCCCATAGCACACCACACCATCATGCTGAGTAGAAGCCTTTTTGACAATCATGACATGCAGCTGGAGCTGCAGACTATTTCTAATTTGTGCTCGTGATTATATATGTAGATCTATTTTGTTTTATTTTTGTTTGGTTTGGTCACTGGTTATGTGTGTTGAAATTACCCCGGCATTATAATTCAGCTGAACGTGGTTCAACATAATTCTCTTGCCCTAAACCAAACTTGTTTGGGTCGTCGCAACATGTCTTCGTCTCCTATGCTTCTGTGTAAGTCGTCATCTCAGTAGTCACCCCCTTTCTAGCCATATCATCTTTCACATAGTTCATCCTGAGAGCTAGAGTGGTTCTCAGAACATTACATACTATTGCTATAGTTGATTGTTTTTTTTTTTTATTGGGCAGAGTCATCGCAATAAACTGCGGTGGTCCGTGGAGGATGAGAGACTAAAAGCCGGCCTTCTTACAAGAAAAGATTTACTGCGCGACTTCCAAGATTCCATGGACGAGGTAAACTATAATTATTTATTTGACATAATTGCAATAGGCTACTAGTTTGAAAGAATGGATATTTTGTCTAGCTTTTAAATGATTTTGTTTCGAATAATAGCTGAAAGAAATCAGTCAGAGGTCAAAAACCGTTGCAACCAACAAATTCAATTTGCCGACTTAAAATTCATAAAACATGTCCAGTTGAAAAGTTACCCCGTTATTTATAAACGTTCCTTAAAGTTAAATTATGATTATATTCTGTTCATTTAAAACACAATGACGTTTATACGTTAAACATTTTAATTGTAACTTTTTGATGTTTAAACGTTTATGCACAAGAGGGTTAGTGTTTAAAGACTGAATAATATTATTATGATTACTAATTTAAACGGAAGTCCTAACTTCTAGGCAGGTGTGTCTTAATGGTATAGCCACAAATGGTTCTTTATTTAGTTGATAGTTCATAAGCATGTAACAATGAGCAGTGGTGGCCCAGTGGTAACGGCTCCGACTTACCGAATTGTAGGACGTGGGTTCGAACCTAGGCGGCGCTTTACTATGTGTAAGTAATTTCATCACCACTGCTCTGAAAACTGTGAAGGAAAACATCGTGAGGAAACCGGCATGTCCTAGAACCAAAAATTCGAAGACATGTGACATCTATCAACTCGCACTGGACCGCGTGGTAGTTTACAGCCCACTCCCTTACGAAGAGAGGAGGCCTGTGTCCCAGTAGTAGGGACATTATAGGCTGATTATAAAGTATGTAACAAGCCCTGTCTGACTAGGTGGTGGCCTTAGCACAGAAGAAGAAGAACCTTGAAGCACAGGTCCTGAAAGCCTCGCAAGAATTGAGGAAAGCACGCAAAAACATACAGATTCATGGTAACTTACCGCACGATAATGAAACGATCTGAAATAGCGACAACTAAGGCCCATTCACACGTACCACAACCGCTCCTCATCGCGGCGACAAAATGTGGGCTAGCAGTCGCAGTGGTTACGTGAAAAGTGTCGCTGCAGCTTCTTGCAGTTGCGTTTGGTAACTTCAAAACTTCGATGTGATTGCGTTCTCGCTAGTAGTTGCGATGTGGTTATGTTGTGGCTAGTGTTTGGAGACAGACAGATCGACTTTTTGTTGTGTTTGTGATGTGGTCGGCTGTTAGTGCGCGGTCTCGCTGGTGGTTGGGTTGTGGCTGCCATGTAGCATAGGTGTGGTCTGTATCTCCCACATGGTTGATTTTGTCGGTCAAATTTGGTCCGTGTAAATAATTTATTTGTTTTATACAAATTAGTGCTCGTCCACGTGTTGTCATTGTGGTGTTGTTGTGGTTCGTGTGATCAGGCCCTTATACCCAATTTAATCCCAAGTTAAGTCTAGTCTAGAGGCACTGATAGGTTAGGACCTACTAGACCAGACTAGAGACATCTCCAACAGCTGTAGGCAGCTGTTGGAGATGTCTCTAGTCTATAGTAATGTTTATAACGAATTTTATTATTTGAAAGGGCACATGAATAATAAATACACAATTAAAAAAGAGCACAGTCGGTTATTGGCCTGAACTAAGTTAAACCTGCTGTGGTTCAGACTTGAAAGTGCAAAAATACTTAATATAATAAATTGTATATTCACCTCGCAATTGTTTTACCACTCATGACAAAAATCCCGCATAATTATGCCGGCTATAATATAAATTAAGACGTCTGATTTGTGTTACATTTCACGTTACGTTTTACTAATATATCTGAAACTATCAGACTAAGACGTTTTCGCAAGTGCAAGTTACATTCAACTTTGGGGTAGTAAATCAATTACGAGGTCTATACCTAGGGGCCGAAACACACTTGACGGAAACAAATCTTCTGCCGCGTATTCATTTTTGATATGTAGGTACTTGTGTAGTAAAGTAGCCCATTCACGATCAAAGGAGGTGGGTGGCTAAATAAAAGTATGAACGACTGCCCCAGTAACGTATAAACGTAATATATGGCAATATGTAATGCTGAATAGCTAAATATTAGTATTTCATATAAAAAAAGTTTCAGGAACTGTTCTTAGCTTTACAATACTGAAAATAAAGCGATAAGGCCGCCCATTGTATATTAAGTAGTGTTCAATTTAATTTTTGTTGTTATGTTTTTTGTGGTGTACAATAAAGAGTATATAAATAAATAAAAAAAAATTGCAAACAAATGACATTGCTATGAACTTTTACCTAGGCGTTTGGATTTATCTGCGATGATATTGATAATTGTATTTTTTATTACTAAATACTCACCCCGATTTCGCACGGTGGTACATACTTGAGTAAATATCCACGAAGTGGTAATTGCACCAAGAAAGGTGATACAACGGGCATTTTAAAATCCGCGCAAAAATCGCTTCCCGCCCGCGTGTTTTGAAATATTAAACTCTTGTAAATCCTAAACCTACCGAAATTAATTGAAAAACTGGTTGAAATGAAGAACATATTTGGAAATAAGGATTATTATTAACTGACCTAAACAACTCTTGATTGATGTCCAAAACCAAATCCCTTTATTAAATTGACTCGAGAGGCGGGTTCTGGGCGCTGAATGTGACAACGCGCGCAAGAAAATTATTACATTGGTCAATACAACCTACACGAAAGTATACCTAAACCTTCCGGAAGAACCAATCTACCTACTAGTAACTACCCCATCAAAATCTGTTTGTTGATACATCCGTACAGACAGACTGACAGACAAACGTGCCAGGGGGACTTAGTTTAATTAGTATGTAGTAATCCTGCCTAAACTAGATAACGAACGCACTGAGTAACCAAGGTCATAAAAGATATTGAAATAAAACAACAAACATGCGATTTATTTATTAATTCGTTATTCTGTGTATCTTACAAGAACATTGTCGAAAAATAAAGCCGGAGGTGATACTGTGTTCAGCAGATCTATTCTGTAACCATCTCACCGTGCAAACTTAGGTGAAGTGAGCGTGGAGTGAGCTGTCAACAGTGTCTATTCCTATACTTCACGTGAAGGAAAGCTCACTTCACCTAAGTTTTCACGGTGAGATTGTTACAGAATAGATAGGCTCGTGTCTCGCCCACCCCATATACCAGATCAGTGTCATGGCATGACAGTAACAGCCCAGAGTTCTGTTCCTCATTATACAGCTGCAGTAAACCGACATAAGGATTATTTGTCGCTTGGCTTTCATATAAAATATACACGCAGTATATTCTTTGGCTCGTATGTCTTGATCTTAATCGGCCTCTTAAAAGTTGAGGTCTTGATCCCCTAAATGAATTACTCTTTCAAGACCCGAAGAGTAGCGAGAAGTCAGTAGGCAGGCGAGTACACACAATAAGTCCAATAAACAAGCGTGGGTCAATGAAAATCCAAAATAAAAAAGCACAACGAACAAGCAAACGACAGATCGTTCAAACGACGACGTTTGTTTTTTTCATAGAGATGGGACTGAACGTCAAGTGTAATAGAATCGATAAAATAATCGAAAGGGTTGAAAGATAAAATAAGTTTAAAAACTAAAACCCGACTACTGAAAAGAATGAAACAAGAATGTACCTTCCCGTGGTCGCGCCTTTTTTTTTTGAGTGTGGGAAATCATCAAGTACCTTCTCCCGCTCTGGGCGGAGCGGGAGGGCCTTTCGTCTGAAAGGCGACACGAAGAAGAAGAAACACGGTAGGTGGTGGCGGACGGTGGTAAGAAACACGGGTGGGTTTTAGTCAGTAAGAGTCTTCTTACTGACTAAAACCCACCCGTGTTCCTTCAGTTGCCTGTACCAGGGGCCACGGTAACCCTTTCGGACTTTCCCGCAACCTCGGCAGGTGGTCGCATGCCGCTTTACTAACATACTTATAAGCTATAGTAGCATGCGACCACGGAAAGGGACTTTCTTTATTCATCCTTTTCAGTAGTCGAGTTTTAGTTTTTAAACTTATTTATTATTTAATGATTTTGAGGCTTATTTCAGTAATATTCATATTTTTGAAATGTGCTAATTAAGCCCTTTAATTTGATACCCAACACGGCATGGTTTGACGTCACATAGCCTATAACCAGCGGACGATCAAGACGCTTCCAACGATACCTCATTTGTCCAATTATGACAAGAAGTTTAGAAGTTATGAGGGAACAGATGAACATACATACATACATACTGGTCAAAATCATAACCCTCCATTTTGCTTCGCCGTAGTCGGGAAAAAAATATAATTTTCGACACAAAACAGATAGTAAGATTAAACGAAGAAGCACATTCCGAAGCTTTCAGTTATTTTTATTAGATTTTGATTAGAAAAAAGTGTAATTGATTAAGTGGATTGTCACTTTAAAAACAACTCCATTTTCCGAATCAAAACCCTGTGAAAACACAAGCAACAACGAGCAACTAAACATCCAACCGAATTGAACGCCATCGATTCCCGCCAAAAACTCGGATTGCCACTTCTTAGTTTCAGAAAATAAATCATTATGATACCTGTTAAGAAAAATTGATATATGTACAGCACTGACCTCTATTAAAACACGCTGGACTGGCTATCCAATACAAAATGACAGCTATTTGCTGTGCCGATTCAAAGCGCCCCCAGTGACAGACGTGAGAGTTCTGAGAACTAATAAGATTGCAAAATTTGATTTTACGCTAAGTGTCTCTGCGGAATAAAAAGTTTTCTAAAGTGTTTACTGTGATTGTGATATAAATTAAAGTGTTATAATAGTGACAGTGATTATATCATAGCTTGTATTGTTCGTCCAACATGAAATCGTGCGTATATTGTAAAACACGATACGAAAAGGGCAGTGGTGTCAGTTTTCACAAGTAAGTGAATCTAAAACATAAATACTTATTAGAAAACCGCTTAAAACAGTGTATTCTTACAATAACAAACGTAAACTATTCGAGTTTACGGGATTTTACGAACATTTTTATAACCAATAACTTTTGTTAGGGATGTCAAAATTCATATCGATACTTTCGTAATATTATGATGTAAAACAAAAGTCATGCTCATCATTGTTAAAATAATGATACGCACATTATAATGATCTCTAATAATAGCAAAACACTTCAAGGTTTATTATTATTAGAGTCAATAACAAATAATTTAACACTTATGATTCATAATTCTCATTGAGTGTTCTATATAATTATAGATATATGTTTATAATTTTTTACCCATAGGTACCTACTATAATGTTTCCTTTAATTACAGGTTCCCCTCCGATTACACTCTCAAACTTTGGTAAAAAAATATGAAGGTTGTCAACTGGACTCCGACAATGTATCATTATCTGTGTTCTAAACACTTCACGGAAGCCTGTTTCTTAAAACATCAGTTACGGACTACGTTGAAAAATGGCTCGACAGTAATTTTTCATTTAATAAATTATGTGATTTGAGAATGCTTTTTTATTTCCCTGTCCCCCTCCCCTGCGGTAATTAAGTTGTTACAAGTTAATTACCGTAATTACAGACCTAATAGAAAGTTATTGTGTCTCTTATCACATGGCAACATGCGGTATCTGACTAGTAATAATATCTTATTGTGCACTCTTTATAGGAAGGGATTATCTTATTAATTACTATTTATATCTTAGTAATTTACTATTTTACAGAATTTTATTAATTATTGATCCAATAGTGAACTGTTATCCGATTAAGGAGAACAAGGAAGGAAGGGGTCAACCGGTGATGACATGTGATGACGACATGATGATGAGGACATGTGATACTTATTATTACAGTCCATAAACAGTACTAGATAATGCTATTTTAATTTATGTTTTCTACGTAAAATATCTGCTTATTACGACTATCTATAGTTTAGTTAGGTACTCAACTAGTGCAGACATGTATTTTTATCTGTGTTTTAGTAACATTTAACAAAATATATGCCTATATTGTTTTAATTCAATTATCTACAATTTTAGTAAATCTTAACATAATATGTTATAAAACGTATTTCACGTTTTTAAAAACATATTACGTATAAAAGACAACACGAATGTTACATGTTAATAATTACCTAAACCAATTTAATTTATAGGAAATCTGTAACAATAGCGTTGGTAATATTTCTATCATTGTGGTCGATATCAGAAAAGTTTTTATCTATAACAAACCTTTTGTTAAACATCACTAGTATTAGTTCCATTCCCCTACACTGCTGCCGTCAGCGCCAAAATGGCGATTTTCAAATAGGCACATGAAATTGATAGCGATAGCCAGTCCAGCGTATTTTAATAGAGGTCAGTGATGTACAGTTTCGATTTGACATTCTGGAAAAGCGATATGGTCCCTCCCTAGGTTGCAGTACTGTATTATTTCCCCTTGAACTTGTCATGTCAATCAAAAAAATCAACTAAGATATTTTTTTTTATGTTTAACAGTTCACGGCAGTTCTAGGAAATTATTAAACGCTAAATAATTCATGAATGAATTCTTAAAAATTACGAGTTAATGTGGGATTACTATTCATGCTTGGGGCAGTCATTTAGCCACGGAGCAAATACAAAGAGGAGACGACCTAAGCAACTGTGCACTGTGATTCTCAACTAGGTCCTGACGTCATCATGTAGGCGTGGCCTTAGTCAGTGTATTGTTGGCGTTCGTCCTGTGCACAGCTCTGTAAACGTTCCGTTTTTACAGCATATTTGCGCTAGAAGAAAAAAAGAATGAAGTGTGGTGTTTTATCTTGTAAAAACTACTCGGATAGACGTACTGATGCTATGGATGGCATCACATTTCATTTGTCAGTAATTTTATGCGTAATTTATTAAAATAGTTCTTCATTCTGCATGTAGTGACATCTAGTGTGAGATAGTTACATAACTACAAAGTAAAATCAACAGGACGAGCGAATAGTTTTGCTATTGACCAGTAGATGTAAAATAAAGAAGTGGGCGGGATCTGATCACCCCTCACCCCGTAAAGTGTCACCCGTTGTTTCATACAGAAACCTTATTACAACATCTCCTCTTTGTATTTGCTCCGTGCATTTAGCCATCTCCTTTAAATGACGTACAACCACTGCAATATCATTGTTATAAAGTATAAATTTCATATATACACGGTGACATTTCAATCACAGTTTTGCTAGAACAAACGTTGTTCAGACCATGGTCTACAACCATTATATAGCATCCAATAGAAAAAAAAACGTCATTGGTTTTCGAAAAAAACACAAAAAAGGCAATGTTAAAAATGTCAGACACTGCGGCTGCGACGCGCGGCGCTCGCGTCTCGAATGCAATATCGTTACCGTGATGAGTACTTTGATGTTACGGTTAATGTTTCAAACATTATTACACGTTTGACTAATTTGAGAACTCCTATATTAGATCGTCTTAATAACATATTTGATGCTGTAGAATAGTAGTAGACCATGGTCTGAACAACGTTTGTTCTAGCAAAACTGTGATTCAAAGGTCACCGTGTATATTATAAATGTATTTATTATTATTTATAAAGTATGAGTTTCCTAAATCTCTCTGCAATAATTCTAATTTATACCGTACCTTACCGAGATAAAGAGTTACATTGCAATGCCTACTAATGGTTTTACGTCGATCGTGAATGTCCTACCTAACACATTTCTGTACAAATGTATATTTACTCTGTGTGATGTTTGTCTTTGTATAGACTTATTCGGTGACGTAAATTCTGTCACAAACAAAACATGTGTTTCCAACTTTAAGGCTCCTTCAAAAAGGCGCAACACGTGGCAAAGGCAACGCTCGTCGCGTGATTGGCGGTGCCTTTGTGTCGCGTAGCGTGTCGCGCCCTTTTGTAGGAGCCTTTAGGCGAGAAATGCTTAAAAGAGCAGTCTCACCGCCGCTGAATGAATTTAATTAATTATGTTTGCCTCTTATTATGTATCCCATTTAATTTATAGACTAGCTTTGTTTTTAAATAAAGACAACCTGCATTCTACTTGATTCGGTCAGAAGCGTTTGTGCTTTGACGTGTATTCGATGTAAGTACCTATTTGTTTTATAATTATGGTGCACTAATTATTTTATCTGTTTTTTTTTTGTCTTTACGCAAAATGCTTGTTATTTTATAACAATATTTTTTTTATTTTTCCCTAATTGTTACTTGAAATATTGATAAAGTTATTCAAAATCGTTGTAGACATATTAAAAAATTATAATTTTATTCCATTTTCATTCTTTCAATTTGTACTTACTAATAAAGAACGTACCTACTAAGCGCGAGCATTCGGTTCGCGTAGGTATTTGATTTGCAAACATCCGTTGCGCGAGCTTATTTTGTTACGCAACGAACATTCATTCGCGACACCAAGTCAACGGTCTTTATGAGTTTTTAAAATAACTGCGACTTTGCCTTATCTTGACATTTGGCTTTGCAATAAAAATTAAGGGGTTTATTTACAAACGTTGATTAAAATTAAAGAGACTTTAAAAGTCAAAAGTGTATGCTTAAGCAGTCGCTAATCATAACTTTACTTTATGCAACGCTTATCAATAAAGGGGTAAACACCTTTATTTCATTTTAGGGACTGAGAATCTCAAAGGAATTTTTCAAACAAAATGTTTCCCTTTAGGCTAAGTTTTCTCCTAAACTATAAATAATCACCAAACATACATGGAGGATTTTGGAAAGGCCTTGGCGAAAGGCTTCTTAAAATAGTTTTGAACCACTATTTATTATTAAGGCACATCAACAACACAAACATTTACTAATAACAGAGAACAGAGACATGGACTAGTATTTACGTCAATTACAGACGTGCACAATTCACAAAAAAATAGAAGAAAAAACACAGTAACAAAAAAAACATATAAGAACAAAAAAAAGCTCTAGCTAAAATCACGGTGGTAGAGGGAATACCCTCATCGACTAATTTAATATTTACTAATTGTATTATTTAGTTTTGTTGTCTTCAGACTTCCCCTCATTTATAATACTAGGTCTAAAACGCGTGGGATGGTCGTGGAAGATAACAAAATCATAAAGATTGCAAAAATTGTTGTACGTGGACGTTAGCCTAGCCATCGCATCGGAGCATTCATGCCTAAGTTGGTTTTATGACGAGAGACATTGCGTGCATTTTCTCCGAGCATTAAGAGCGTTTATACCTTCAACGTCGCAATTTAGTGTCATATTTCGTGGTTTTCAATTTTTATCATTTAATCGGAGCTATATTTAAAATATCTGTTTAATTAACTTTTTAGAATTATGTGAAAACTGTGTAAAAGGTAAGAAATCGTTGCGTTTACAGTTCTATTTATATGCAAATAATACATTGGAAACTTGCAGGGCGTTATTTTCATTGTAAAATAACTGTAAGCATTACGGTTACTTACTTTTTAAACACTTTCACGTAATTCTAAAAAGTTAATTAAACAGATTTTTAAAATATAGCTCCGATTAAATGATAAAAATTGACACTAAATTGCGACGTTGCCACTCATAAGGTATAAACGCTCTTAAGTTGAATTTAAATTAATTCATTCACTATGAACTGCATGTCGATTCTGTAAAGGCGTCAAGTGAACACTTAGGTGAAGTGAGCGTGGAGTGTCATCCCACTGATACTAGGGATTGACCAAGCATTACATTTACATTCATAATCGAGATTTTATTTAAAAATAATATGCTAATTCTGTTGTTCATTTTATAGGTATTATTTCCTAGGCTGTATTTGAGTGGCAAAAAATCACTATTAACGGGTTTTTTTTTATAAAACAGCAAAACAGAAATTTTGTCAGAAACTTAAATAAGTTATTTTTTTCCTAAAATAGTTTCTGACTGAATTTCAGTGTTGCTGTTTTATTAAAAAAAAAAAAAAAAACTACATAATAGTATTTAATCATTTAAATACTAGCCTTGAAATAATATAAAATGATCCACAGAACTAACATTAAAAAATATAATTAAAATCTCGATTATGATTGTAAATGTAATGCTTGGTCAATCCCTAGCATCAGTGGGGACTACACTGACAGCTCACTCCACGCTCACTTCACCTAAGTTTTCACGGTGAGATGGTTACAGAATCGCAATGCTGGTCACCCTGTATGGCACCTGTCCCATCGCCGCGCCGACAGGGAAGCATCTTGTTACCAACTATTTTCTCGCTCTAGAAACGTCAGAAAGATTGCAAGTCCCGTGTAAGTAAAACAGATACATATATTAATTGTAGTGGATCGCTGTCTTTTTACATCGCCGGCGAGTACTCGTTTGTAGCAGCAACAAGAGCTATCAAAGTGAGTACTCGCTCAGCGATGTTCGCTTGGCGGGCGGAACACTCGCTGAGAGACTCACGCTTCGTACATACGCATACCAGCGTATAACCATACGCTGGTATGCGTATGCGACGAGCAATTGCTCGTTGCCATCGCGCACTCGCTGCTTGTCGCCATCGCGCACTCGCTGCTTGTCGCCATCGCGCACTCGCTGCTTGTCGCCATCGCGCACTCGCTGCTTGTCGCCATCGCGCACTCGCTGCTTGTCGCCATCGCGCACTCGCTGCTTGTCGCCATCGCGCACTCGCTGCTTGTCGCCATCGCGCACTCACTGCTTGTCGCCATCGCGCACTCGCTGCTTGTCGCCATCGCGCACTCGCTGCTTGTCGCCATCGCGCACTCGCTGCTTGTCGCCATCGCGCACTCGCTGCTTGTCGCCATCGCGCACTCGCTGCTTGTCGCCATCGCGCACTCGCTGTTTGTCGCCATCGCGCACTCGCTGCTTGTCGCCATCGCGCACTCGCTGCTTGTCGCCATCGCGCACTCGCTGCTTGTCGCCATCGCGCACTCGCTGCTTGTCGCCATCGCGCACTCGCTGCTGGTTGCCATAGCGCATTCGGTGCTTGTGGCCATCGCGCACTCGCTGCTTGTCGCCATCGCGCACTCGCTGCTGGTCGCCATAGCGCATTCGGTGCTTGTCGCCATCGCGCACTCGCTGCTGGTCGCCATAGCGCATTCGGTGCTTGTCGCCATCGCGCACTCGCTACTTGTCGCTATCGCGCACTCGCTGCTTGTCGCCATCGCGCACTCGCTGCTGGTTGCCATAGCGCATTCGGTGCTTGTCGCCATCGCGCACTCGCTGCTTGTGGCCATCGCGCACTCGCTGCTTGTCGCCATCGCGCACTCGCTGCTTGTCGCCATCGCGCACTCGCTGCTTGTCGCCATCGCGCACTCACTGCTTGTCGCCATCGCGCACTCGCTGCTTGTCGCCATCGCGCACTCGCTGCTTGTCGCCATCGCGCACTCGCTGCTTGTCGCCATCGCGCACTCGCTGCTTGTCGCCATCGCGCACTCGCTGCTTGTCGCCATCGCGCACTCGCTGTTTGTCGCCATCGCGCACTCGCTGCTTGTCGCCATCGCGCACTCGCTGCTTGTCGCCATCGCGCACTCGCTGCTTGTCGCCATCGCGCACTCGCTGCTGGTTGCCATAGCGCATTCGGTGCTTGTGGCCATCGCGCACTCGCTGCTTGTCGCCATCGCGCACTCGCTGCTGGTCGCCATAGCGCATTCGGTGCTTGTCGCCATCGCGCACTCGCTGCTGGTCGCCATAGCGCATTCGGTGCTTGTCGCCATCGCGCACTCGCTACTTGTCGCTATCGCGCACTCGCTGCTTGTCGCCATCGCGCACTCGCTGCTGGTTGCCATAGCGCATTCGGTGCTTGTGGCCATCGCGCATTCGCTGCTTGTCGCCATCGCGCACTCGCTGCTGGTCGCCATAGCGCATTCGGTGCTTGTCGCCATCGCGCACTCGCTGCTTGTCGCCATCGCGCACTCGCTGCTGGTTGCCATAGCGCATTCGGTGCTTGTGGCCATCGCGCACTCGCTGCTTGTCGCCATCGCGCACTCGCTGCTGGTCGCCATAGCGCATTCGGTGCTTGTCGCCATCGCGCACTCGCTGCTTGTCGCCATCGCGCACTCGCTGCTGGTTGCCATAGCGCATTCGGTGCTTGTGGCCATCGCGCACTCGCTGCTTGTCGCCATCGCGCACTCGCTGCTGGTCGCCATAGCGCATTCGGTGCTTGTCGCCATCGCGCACTCGCTACTTGTCGCTATCGCGCACTCGCTGCTTGTCGCCATCGCGCACTCGCTGCTGGTTGCCATAGCGCATTCGGTGCTTGTGGCCATCGCGCACTCGCTGCTTGTCGCCATCGCGCACTCGCTGCTGGTCGCCATAGCGCATTCGGTGCTTGTCGCCATCGCGCACTCGCTACTTGTCGCTATCGCGCACTCGCTGCTTGTCGCCATCGCGCACTCGCTGCTGGTTGCCATAGCGCATTCGGTGCTTGTGGCCATCGCGCACTCGCTGCTTGTCGCCATCGCGCACTCGCTGCTGGTCGCCATAGCGCATTCGGTGCTTGTCGCCATCGCGCACTCGCTGCTTGTCGCCATCGCGCACTCGCTGCTGGTTGCCATAGCGCATTCGGTGCTTGTGGCCATCGCGCACTCGCTGCTTGTCGCCATCGCGCACTCGCTGCTGGTCGCCATAGCGCACTCGCTGCTTATCGCCATCGCGCACTCGCTACTTGTCGCACAGGATCTTAATAACATTTTGTACTTATGAACTTTACGAAGTCTGTCAAAACTTAGTTAAAGATCTTATCGTCAGTTTCGATATCGTAACGGAACATTAATTTCCACTTTTCAATCAAAGGTTCTTGGGACGACGCTACTTCACCTCCTTCAATATTATCGACTTTATAAATATGTCTAGGAATTTAAGGTCTCTCATGTTGTTGTTTGTTTGTTTACAATTTTGGAACCGTCCACATTAATATTGTAATTACTTTAGCACACACGGCTACACATCAAGCTATACAATTCCAGTTTACACTGACCTCTCATTGTAAGGAAATCCTATACAATGCGAGATCTAGATTTATTCTGGAAAAAGCTTGATGTGTAGCCGTGCGTACCTATATTAGCAGAAGTTTTGTTTCGATGGGGCTAAGGCGCGGTAAGACGTAAATTTTACAATAGCGCATCGCGGCAACAAATAAGGTGCAAAACAGCGGTGCGTTTAACCAAAATAAAAGTAATCTTGCAGTTTTGTTTAAATTAAAAAATAAATGCACGTCTTAGTGGAATATTATTTTAGTATCTCTTTAGTGAATTGAATTCCATATATTAACATTATATAAAATTTTATACTTATGTATATAGACATAATATTATTATTATAACATAAATACGATTAATTTTTTATGAAATATTTTTGACACACACACACAATAATTTTTTGACTTGTCATAATTACCAATACGCCCAACTGTGCGACAAAAAACTGAGCATTTAACGGTGTCTTACGTTTGGGCAGCGCCTTAATGCAAAATCTCGCTTATTTAGGTTACGTTACACTTTACATAAACACACGCCTTCTCTCCATAGGGGTTAAGGATTAGGAACAAAAACGCGTCGCTCAAGTGGCCGCGATTGCATATAACTTGATTATAAACCTTAACACTCGGACATAAAGTTTATTATCGTTTGCAATTTATTTACTACTTTGATTGAAAAGTAAACGTATTTTAAAAATAAGAACGAACATATTTATGGAAAAATAAAACAATTTCTAAGCAATTAGGTTGAAAAAGCTATGTTGCAAAATAAGACCACAACATTTTGTGGTCTTATTTCTTCGGCCGTTTTTGATGCGCTCATCTGAAATCAAGTACTATTGTTGATTGGATCAGAAACTACAGAACGCCGCACTACCTACTACGACCCTATATAAAGATCATAGTAGGCTTTACTTTGATCAGGAATAGAAACATAAGTGGAAAACAAGAAAAGTTTCGTTAAACATTTTTTTACATGACAATGTTAACAAACTATTTATTATTTTATATAAAAATTATTGGTTTTTCATCCATTTTACTTTGCTATAAGTACAGAGTTCTTAATACGTTGTTCAATAAACAGACACAGTAAATTTGTTAGCGTTATTACGCCCACACAACGTACGTCATCTATATCTACATACCCAGGGGGTCTATTCCTAAGCACAAAGTCCGTAGTTTCGGCTAAAGTTACGGGCGGTTCCTACTACGTATCTCTTACGGACATAAGATTAGTTTGGGGCCCGAACTAGGGGCATACTCTCTAAGCCCGTCCAACAAGGAAAGTAGTTCGATACTTAAAAGTGAACCCTACTCCCGATTAATTAAGTTTTTCGGGCGGGCAAAACGCATCGGGAGTAAGGACAACTGTCTAAACGTATTGTCATTTCGGTGAAGGAAAACATCGTGAGGAAACCGGCATGTCCTAGAGCCAAAACAATCGAAGACATGTGACATCTACCAACCCGCACTGGGCCTGCGTGGTGGATTACGGCACACTCCCTCACAGAAAGGAGGCCTGTGTCCCAGCAGTGGGAACACTATGCTGATTATTTATGTTATCTATTGTCATTAACTTTTAGTTCGGGCCCCGGACTAATGTTATGTCCGTAAGCGATACGGAGTAGGACATGTCCATTAATTCGGCCGAAACGACGGACTTCGTGCATAGGGAGTAGGTCCCTAGGAATGAATGACAACACGATTGGCAGTTGTATCTACTCCCAATGTATTCTCCTATCCGAAAAATTGAATTTGACACCTGATTTGACGGTGCAACTACTTTCGGATTGGCCCGTATCTTCGTTGACGGGCTTACGAGAGTAGATAGAGAGTAGACCCCCAGTTTAGGATTTAAACAAAATCCCACTAAGTAATCCGACCCAAACAAACTATCTATATCAACATATTAATATCAGTAACTAAATAATGTAAGTATAGCTTAGTAGGTACTGGTCTATGTAACAACATCCTGGGTTACCGGGTTCCTGAGCGTTATTAATTAACGAGCTTACCCGTGGGTATTAAGCCCACGTTCGCACATTGTCGCGACGCGATTTTATCGCGCACTGGATTTTCAACTCTCGGTTTAGAGCCGAGCGTTGAGAATCGTAACAGAGTGCATCCCAGAGCGACGAAAAAATTGGATTTTCGACTCTCCGCGCTAAGCAGAGCGTTGAAAATTCAGTGTGAGATGATCTCCCGCCGCGATATTTTACGTCTGTGCATACCCCACGTACGCTCATGGAAAGTAAAACACTTGGCAATTAGAGAACTTAATTTTAATTGCATAACCCGGTCGACCTGTTTATGTGAAAGTTCTATTTTCAGGCCCTTTTATATTTAGAAATAACTTTTGCAGTTACCGTTTTCTGCAATAAAAAGTATATAAGAACCGATACAAAGTATCTCGGAGAGATTTGGAAAAGTAATTACTCCGATCGTTATCCTCTTTGATAAATCGTATGTCTTCTCGAAATCCTCTTGTTTACCCAGTACTAACTTCGGCCTGCGACAACGCCCGCGTGAAATTTATTGTTTTAACCTATAATAATATCCTATAGCTAAGCCCCATTACTTCGTTTTACCTTAGCATTCATTCTGACTTTGTTTGCTCGACTCTTAAAGCCGCGTGCCCGCGTATTCACCAAGCGGACATTTTGTTTTGAGCAAACGTTTGCTGTTCTGCCGATGTTCGCTCAAAACAGAAAACATTTGTTTTCATTTGTTTTGTGTTTTCAAAATCCTATAGCTATAATATATGTACACGTCCAACGTCGAGCGAATGGACAGACAGAGCAACTGCTCGCTCCTCGGTTTCACTGAATGAATGAGCGAGCGAACAATCGTTCGCGAATTACAACCGCTAAAAAACGCTTGCCCGCTCAGAACTGTTCAAAACGCTAAGTGAAAACGCAGCTTAAGGGTCGTAGCGTGATGTTATATAGACTAAAACCTTACTCAAGGATTGGGCTCGATCAAATGGATTCCATTTTTTACTTGTATTTGATAATATTTAATATTATTTATAATGTTTAATAATATTTGATACCATCAGGTACGTAAAAAAAACAAATTCAAAAATTCAAAAAAAATTAACAAAATAAAAAACAACAAACAAATTCTGCAGATATACTCACTTAAATTGGAATAAGAATAAGAAATCGAAACACATGTCATAAAAAAGGAGATTTATTATAAAAAAAATTGATTATAACTCGTCTATGTCTATTAATATGTCCGTAAGAACTTAGTGCCAATTTCACCAATAAAACTGAACGCAATCAGCACATCTAAACTGCGTTCAAGAAATGTCAATGTCAATATTCCACAGCAATAAAGACACTGACAGCTCTTGATCGCAGTTTAGGTATGCCGATCGCGTTTAGTTTTATTGGTGAAATCCGCCCTTTAGAGTATAAGGCACTGTTATTGTACTATATCAAGTATTCTTCACTGACTAGTTGCACTGGTTGCATTGTCTTTTATTGCTTAAATCATGAAGATCCTGTTTTGTGGTCTGAGAGTCTGATTGATTCTGGTTGTTCGACTACGTCTCTGGTCAGTGGGCCATGTTTCCACCCTTCGGGGTAGCCGAACTGCCGGACGTCATCCCACCATTGCTGCTTGCCGTCAGCCCAGATGCAGTAGATGACGTTAGTGCCTACCAACACTGCAAAGCACACCCAGAAGGCCACCCGCCATTGCGCCAAGGTTGACTGTAACAAAACAGATTAATAAAGTTAATTCAGCTTCCAACCATTTAGAATATTTGAAAATAATCTTACAAGATTACTTATAGATAAATCCTTATAATCTGTAACTGATTTTTTTGCCGATAAGTCACTTAGTTAGAAATTAATTTAGATCTAGATTTTTATTTTTTGTATTACTTCAAATTTTTGCATGCCTTAAAGGTAGAATGTACAAGGAACCCCAATAATTGTAATATCTGATTTATATACTGTACCTACATTCATTGCAAATAAAAAACGTTCTATTATATTCTATTCAGATTAGTTTTCAAAGTAGATTCAGTTACTCATTCGTTCAACTGCCTAAAGAAGTTCAGGGGGACGAAATTCGGAAGGAAGAAAATCTACCTGCATAATCAAAATGATAAATGATTTATTTTTGTAAGTAGATTTGTACTAAACACTTTTACACGTCAAACATGTATTTTTTTTTAAACTAGATGAGCCCGGCGGCGTTTCCTATCTGACTACTCCCCCTAATAACTGGCAAATAAGCCCCCGAGCTGCCATATTTTTTTTTCATTTCATTGACTACCACGTAAAAATAGCCTACAAGTTCCCGGGAAAGCATTACTTCCCAATTATAAACCAACTTAAAATGATCCTTTTTCCAGTTACACAAGTACCACCTATTATTACTGACTGATACTTAGTTATCATTTATTCATCGTGGCCTCCGTTACGTGACCTACTTGTCTTAAACAAAAATATTTACTTTATCTGCTCTTAACTCATCCATTATTTAAATAAATTATAATTTCCTTAAGTGATTTTCTACAAAACACAAACGAAATGATGCTAATGGCTATGATATAAATATACGATACTCGAGGGGTTTGGCGCTGATAGCCGAAATACAGACTTGAGTGGACCTGTCCAGTCAGTGCACGCAATTGTCAGCAATCGTGCAGCTCAACTCAGAACTTAAAGAGTTCAACGATTCGACGAACAATACCAAAGAAAGGATATTTGAGTAGGCCGCATAAATTACTCAAACTCAAATTGCGAAACTAAACTTACAACCTAACTAAACTAACTGCACTAACTATAGACCTATTTCTCTAACGACCACAGTCGCTAAGGTTCTTGATAGTCTGCTTGATATACTTATAAACGAACGTCTCGTGCTTCACGATAATCAGTTCGGTTTTCGGCCGGACTTTCTACAGAAAGTGCAGTTCTGTGTCTCAAGCAGGCAGCCAGGCTCTACACAAAAAGAAGGACAACTGTGTTCGCTTGCTTCCTCGATCTGTGTAGGGCTTTGATCTGGTTTCCTACGATATACAAGGTGGTATGGACATCGATGCGCAAAGTAAGACTATGAATTCAGCACATAATTCTAGACCAACCATGAATTCATGCCTAGTTCGGCTACGGGTGACTACACTGACTTATATTATAAAATATTTTGTAACTTATGTCTAAGTTTCTTATAAATAAACATTATTATTATTTTATTGACTTTTGTAAGGCGTACGAAAGGCCGAAGCCAACTTGCAGAGGCCTCTTAGACAATTTTAAGCGGTGAGGCATAATTATTATTATTTTAGTAGAACGAAAAGACCTTCAAAGCACTGAAATCAAGAGAAACAAGAAAAAATCCGACACGACAAATTCAGGGTCGGTTTCAGGATCGAAAAATAGGTCAAGTTTGATTTGTTACGATAGCTTTTGTTTCTCAAAAGTATAGATGAACCAGAATACGTTGGCACGGTAATATTATACATAATATTACCGTGACGTTGGTCTTTTTTTACTTGGATCTTGTTTATGATTTATGTGCTTGTGATTCGATATCGAAACATCAAGATAATTATCGTCCACTTTGCTCTAGATATTTATTGTACACGAATTAAGAGGAAAAACAAAAATGTTATTTTTAAAGCAACGTAAAATTTTATGGGCTATAAAAATCGATCAATCGGATTAATCTGTTTGTAATTATTGTATAATAAGCGTTCTACGAAATCAATTCGATAGCAGTTAATATTTATTTAATTGGAGCTTTTAAAAAGCTCTTCATCTGTATTATTTTGTGCAGCCCAAATTTATCAAGCATCTCCAGACCGTCAGAGAAATAATAATAAGTTTCATAAACATTATTAATCATTATATTTTTATTTATTTTTCATTACCACGCTTTCTTTGATGTGCGAATATTCGTTCAACGGATGCTGACGCAGATTCGATTCTAATACATTCTTATCAATACTAATAATAAAGCTAATGTTTGTTTGTTTGAATGCGCTAATGTCTGTAACTTCCAGTCGGATTTGAAAAATTATATTTGCTATTGGCCCAATTCTTAAGGAAGGTTAAAGGCTAATTTAATTTCACGCTACGACCATTAGGGGCCGTGCGAGGCGGGTGAAACTTCGAGGCACAGCTAGTATTTGATAAAATGTATCGTAACTGAAATAGTTTCTATCCTCTCGTTGCTCTACAGGCGTTCTTGCTTTCCTAGAAGAATCTTGTTTATTTATTTACTAGTGGTAGTAGATAGAGTACCTGCCCTTACTACGTACGGATGCAATCTACTAATGTGTTCACTTGTCAAAACATCGAGATTCCAAAGCTATATCAAAACTAAATATAAATGTATTATGCACAAAAACCTTCCGGAATAAATTCTCAAATAAATTAATAATAAAGTCTGTGTGAAAAACTGTTTAAATTCTGTTGCGTAGTTTTGAAGGGCAACGTAGTCACACAGGCAGACAAAGCTAATTATATTTAGAATATGCACATTCGCCAGCACATAAGGATACACGAAACTGTCAATTTTGTCCAATGATTTTAAAACTTAAAATTCAATTTTGTCCAAATGATTTTAAACCTTAAAATGTTGAAGGTTAAATTAAAATCGAATGAGAAAATTTTACAGTTTGTGGTAACAACCTGCTGCTGTGTGTACATAGATATTGTATAAATAAAAATGTTCAACAACATAATTTAATCAGAAAAAATTTAATGATTGAAGTTGATAATAAGTACACAAATATACAAACATGGATTGTATCAACGAAAACATTCATTCATAGGGATACAATAAACATTGTCTTCCTTTAAACGCCTTAAAATTTTATGCGAAATCCAATCGTAAACCGAGCTAAGTGAAGTTAAATCCATTCATTCGTGAGTTTTTACGATGTAGAAAGCACTTAACCTAGATGAAGATTGTTTGGAGACTTACATCGGGCGTCAGTAGGCCGATTAGGTACGGCGTGATGATGCCGGCGAAAGTTGATGTCGTATTTACTAGTGACGTCAGCGTGCCGGCGTAGTTCGGGGCCAAGTCCAACGCATTCACCTGAAAAATTAAGTTTTTGTATAGAGTGTTCTAATATGGCATTTTGGAGTGTTGTTTTTATCTTTTTTGTTTCGTTTGTCTACATATTTTTTTGGTTTAAATGTTCTCAGTTCCAGTAGATATTAGAGACCTTAGATTCATTCAGTCACTGGCAGATAACGCCTATACTTATACCGTTGGAGCATGTAATTATGCACAAGCTTTCTTTGTTTAAAGAAGGTCTAAGTTAGGATTTTTGGAAATTCTTCCCCTAAAGGGTTAAATAAAGGATGCAAGTTTGTATGGAAATTCGTATTTTTTGCCGATGGGAAATCCCAGAGGGACACGGCTTGTATACATATTAATTGTATAGACTGGCAAGTGTCCTAGGTTCGATCCCAGACAGGCGCTTTACTTTGTGTAAATTATTTCTTCACCACTGCTCTCAAAACATCGTGAGGAAACCGGCGTGTCCTAGAAAGAAAAAATCCCAACCCACACTGGGCACGCGTGGTGGATTACGGCCCACTCCCTCTCACAGAAAGGAGGCCTGTGTCCCAGCAGTGGGAACATTATAGGCTGATTATGCAAGACTTGCAAGCAAATATGGAATCTAGGTAAGGAGTAATGTCGCCTTTTAAATAAATAATAAATAAAGCTTTATTTGGAACAACGTAAGTTTACACTTTACAAAAGAAAACGAAGATAGCCACAAAAGTAAAATACAGTGGCGCAGCTATCATCGCCCAACTCAAAAATATATACAAAAGCTTGTTCCAGACTTCTTAAAGAAAAGTTAATTTTTAGTTAATTAAAGGAGAAATTATATTTAAAAAATATATATATATATACTCTATGTGGAGGTTGCAATGTAGTATAAAGTGTAGAGTGGTGGGTGAAGTGTGTATGTGTGTGCTACCGTGTTTATGATACCATAAGCTGCTCGGTTTCTTCATAAGTCAAGGATTTAAGCCTTGGAACTATTGACATGACAATCATGTCAATAGTTCAAAGGCCGAACGAAGACATAACGAGATTCCTCGTCATAGGAGTAATTTCAAGTCGTCAATACATGATATGATTATGTCAGTATAGCGGCGCCAAATGGGTTAATGGCGTTAGCACGCTCGAAATATGTTGCTATCATGACCAACCGTCCGTCACCCTAAATGTTTGTGCTGATTTAGTTAGTTTTCTGAGGATAATACCAATGGTATTATCCTCAGATGTATCCGTGAGAAGGATACGTTAATTAATATTTACGCTCCACAACAACAATACAATCTCGGTAAGAAACACGAAGCCCGTTTTTGTATACACAGGCAAACTGTGTAAAAGGAACATAACTAATTGTTTCATTCAGCACTTAAATTTCGCTGAAAGTACAGTTATACGGCTGGGAGAAACCACAAAAACCTTTTTGAGGGTCTTGGTACTATTACTCCTGATAAAATACACCCTTGGGAATAAAGTAATACGAGGCTTGCTGGATTAAGGAGAATTCTGAAAAAAAAATCTTTCCGGTAAATTTTAGTAGGTACTCTATATTTATGTAAGATCCAAGGTTTGGGATTTGTCATTGGAACTTGGTTTATTAAGGAGATTTTATTGTTTTGATGTAACAAGGGTTAAGTAGGGTATATGTTGTTTGTGTTTTTTGTTACTTGACCATATTTTTGTTTGTAACAAAAGGCTCAGGCGCGACACGCGACGCGACACAATGGCACCGCCTGTCGTGCGACGTGTGGTGCCCTTGTTTCGCGTGCGATTCGCGTCGCGCCTGTTTGTAGGAGCGTTCTGTTCTGCCCAAAATCCGTTAAAAATAACGTTTGTAACAAATACCGACTTATTTTTCAATTAAATTTTTCTTTCATGAGTTTATTCACCCCACAATATATTTGCAAAATAACGAATTGAAATAGCTTAAAACAAAATTTGTTCTTTCTACTACTAGTACTACTAGTCTAAAAGCAAATAGTTAGTTAAATATTAAAAATTCCATTAAAAAACATATATATATATATATATACATACACACATATACATATATATTTTTATTTGTAATGTGCGTTTTGTTTGTGCAGAATAAACATTTTTTCTTTCTTTTTTTTCTTTTATATGTATATTCTATCAAAAAGTGTCTGTTGAAAATGTAAGTAAAAGGATCAGAAAACGTACTTTGTAGTGCCATTTACAAATGAAGTGCTTTGGTTATGAATAACCGCTAAATTTTTGTTTGTATTTTATCAATTACAATTTAATAATGACAAACCAAAAATAGTTGAAAACAGTGGTGAGGTATAAAGTTGAAACCTAAATACAGAAGAATGCCGTGTTACTATAATTCCCTTCAGTGAGATATTGCGTAAGAATTTAACCTGCACACGGTCTTATTTACACTTTCATCAGATACTTTTGAGAAAGACTATAGGTAGGTACGTAGGTACCTTCATGCCGCTGTAAAAGCCTCCCATGAGAGCCATAGATAGGACAAAGTACACCATTGCAGCAGTTCTGTCGCACCCGGAGTATGACGCCAGGATGATACAGATGGCAGGGCCGGTGGCAGCTGTAATTGAAATATGTTGACGGATTATATATTTTTGTTTTATATATATCGATGCGATGAACTTTTTTGTATACACTCTACTAAGACTAGAAAGAAGTTCATGGCGTAAATTTTTTTTTCTCTACCTCTAGGGGAAAATAAAGTTGGCCTCGTTTTTCCGTTAAAATGGTTTGTTTGTTTTATTTATCACCATTTGGTTTTTACACCCTAATTTAAGTATTGGTCATTCATAGTTTTAGTTTACCCGATATCAGAAAGGGGTCGCGCTCGGGTCGGGGTTGTACTCAGCACTTTGAACAACTTTTACTAGGGATGAACCCTGAAATCGTAAAAAAATATATAGATATTCTTTTTTTTAATTTCAGGGTTGATCCCTAATAAAAGTTGTCCAAAGCGATGAGTACAAAAGTAATTGGTAGTTATTGGTGTAGTCCAGCCAGAAAAATAATTGCAAAACCTCATACCGATAGTTGTGTGAATAATTCTTCCAGTCTTGATGGTATGCCAGCCTTTCTTGATACAAATATCGCAGACCAATCCGAAGAGGAAGGAGGAAATCCACATAGCGATATAAGGCAAGGCAGTGAGCGTGCCAGTGGTGGCAATGTTGAACTTCAGAACATCGTGGGAATATTTAGGAAGATCCGTTACCATTGTGTAGTAACCCCAGTCGTGGCCAACCTGGAAGTTGAAGAACATAGGTACTTGATAACACTATGAAATGAAAAATGAAGAAGTAAAAAAAAGATTCGACCTAACCTATTTATAGTTTTGTTTGCAGCTATTCTTTCTTTAAATTCGGGGCATTATATCGGTATTTCCCAATAAACAATTTCCATAAGAATATCGATTCTTGAGGTTAATTAAATGGTCAGGTTTTTTTTAATACATCAGCATCCCAATTGGTTAATACAAGGATTTTGAAGGAAATGCATAATCAGTTGTTTCATAAGTTTGAAAAAATCATCTGCTAGACAATATGAATAATGCAATGAATATTGTTGAATTATTGTAAAATGCATTGGGAATGTGAGAATGTTACGCAATTACACCACAGATTTTTGCTTTAATTTTTTTCAATTAATCAGATGTAGCGTCATGTGAATATAATTATCATCATAATACCGGTATATAAATCTCGCGGATAAAGAGCACTGCCTATTCATCTCTTGTGATCGTTATAATAATAGTAATTGGAGTACCAATATTAATGATCCCCTAAATTACGCCGTCGTATACACGACGATCAATAACGCCTTGGCAACGCATTGGCAGCTCAACACAGCTCAACCCGCTTACACACTCCCAAGAGGCGTAATATTTAATCTAAATATCCCATAGCATTAAGGTGCTCATCATTAATTCATTTGATTTTCTCTTCATAAAAATGCTTGGGTCGCATTCGCTCCTTGAAACCAGTGGTAAATGATAAATGATTTTATTTCTGTAAGTAGGTTTGTATAAACACTTTTACACGTCAATGGTATATTATGTAGGTATTCAAATTGTTGTATGCATAATCATTTGCAGGCAATGACAGTAAAGTTGTAGATCAAAAAAAAATATTATCTTTTCGTATCTGTTCTGTCTGACCGAGTTGTACTTTTAAAGTAGGCAACAGATTTTGATGCGGTTTTCAGCATAATTTAGAGAATTTATTCCGGAAAGCTTGTGTATAATAGGTACAACATTTTATAAGGAAATCTCGATGTTTTGTCAATTTTTAAAAGGCATGAGGAGCAGGGAGTCACTAGTTAAGAATAAAAAAGGGTGACGTAGTTTTAGTAAAAGGGACTACAGAACCGATGGATGTATAATGTGAAAGATTACGTGGCTGGAAGAGGGGGTGAGGGGATAAATATGATGATTCATTGAGAATTAGAGATGTGTGAAATAAGACATGCGCCGATCCTAAATATTTATTGCGATAGTGACAGGAGCATGTAGCATTTATATTGCCGTTTTTTGCTCTTACAAATCTGTGTATTACTGAAACTGGATTTGTCAATAGGTACTAAAGTCTTAACCTAAAACTCATTATTAAACCATTTCAGAATGCGTTAAGAATGTAAATTAGTTGTTTATAATTATGTATATAGAGTTGAATTTAATTGAGTCCTATCATGTTGAATTACGTCTCTGACGTTTACTTTGCCACAATAATCTTATTTTATATCTCCGACTATCAGACTAATACGAAAGTCATCCTATGCCTAAGTACGAGTATGTACAAAGACATGCGATACCATTTTCATAAGTACAAAACTATTTGTTCCGTTTGCTCCATTAGCCCGGCCCCGCTCGTTAAGCCAACCATAAGGGAAAAGTCACAAGAATATTTTACGAGTACTTTACGTTTTCATACATACATTCTGAAAGGTTGCTTTATTTATTTAACACACCGAGCACTTTACAGTAGAACGGTTCCCAAGTTCCTGAATAAACGACGCCATTTTGTATTCACTAAGATAGTTTCCGTAAAGCGTATCGAAGGAATTGCAATATTTGCCTCCAAAGACATTCCGATATCCAATAAGTGTCTGGA
This sequence comes from Brachylomia viminalis, assembly GCA_937001585.2. Classification (NCBI taxonomy): domain Eukaryota; kingdom Metazoa; phylum Arthropoda; class Insecta; order Lepidoptera; family Noctuidae; genus Brachylomia; species Brachylomia viminalis. The sequence continues at coordinate 12,086,202 of OW443298.2, read as the reverse complement.
AAGGATTTACTAAAATGGGTGGCTGTTAGAAATATAAATTATTCCTTAGGCTGAAGTCACGCAAGCAGGAGCTTTGTAATTGTGCCACGCTTGGTGAGTAGCAACTATAAACAGTGTGGCAACAAGTGTCACTATGCGTTAGAGCGTGGCACTAAAATATCTGATAAAAGTTAAAAGTTACACACCCTGTTCAGGTTGAATTCTTTCGCAATTAGTCACTAAAGGGAATTCGTAAAATATTCATCTGTATTTAGAGGGTTTCAACTTTATGCAAGGTGGAGACGACAATACGACAATAAATTAAACTGCGTATATCTAATGATGTTCCCAACCTGCATACAAAAATTCAAGCAAATATATCCAATAGTTTAGGCACTATAGCTAGTCGCAGATTGGCAAGACCCATAGTCGGCCCATTACTGCTATTTAGTTTGTTTGAAAAATCACTTTTGTTATTTCGGTGTTAGGTTTAATTTGATAGTTTCAAAATACTCCTATGCATTAATATTGCCAGTGTTTTCATTTATTGTCGTAATGTTGTCTCCATATTGTATATCACCACTTTTTCCAACTTTTATTGTTTTAATAACATGATTAAATTATGTCCATGGAGTTTCTTGCCCGTTCTGCTCCATGGGTACCTACTACGCTTTGGAATGGGCAACTAGCTTCATCTTTCTGACTGACCGACCCCTAGCCAATTATTCAAAAGTGGCTGTAATTGGTTTATTTGAAATACATGCTTTCAGTTTAAGTTTGTAGTTGAAAACACACCGATGAAAGTCAAGGTTGTAAAATTAACCTCATTTGTCAAATGGAAAACAACATGAAAGTTGATTTAAAACTAGAATTTTGTGTCAATCATTAGGTCAAAATCAAATCATTGCACTTAATTTGTAAATAGCACTTCAAAGTATCTATGTCCTATGTTCTATGTTAGGCGGGTTTTGGTTTCCGCACTTAGTCCTTCAGGTGGACCGCTGTACTTCAAAGTATCATCCACAAGTACGTTTTTTGATCCCTTTGTTTACATTTTGATCATATACTTTTGAAATCAAGCATAGCACGCAACGTAGCTAGTGAAACTCCTGCCTTTGTGGTCTCGACCTAAGGAACTGTATCCATGGGTGACAGCCTTACGATGATTCGTGTTGTTGTACGATAGCTGAGTAATCTACATGACAGAGCGACTCTAGTGTCTAACGTCTTGGTGGCGATGGAGTATCGTTAACGATTCTAATACGCCGTCTGCGATGGATGCAATTTTTCTTCCATGAGAGGCCCCTGCGGTATCGTCTCATGTATACCTCATCGACTGATACTTGCCATATCGTTGTTGTGCTGGTATTGAATGTATTCGGTACAGCGCGTCTCCTAGTGCCATGTGAGGTGCTTTATGCAGACACGTATAATTTTTTTTTTTTTAATTGTATTCTTCAGGTTATTCGTAATTCAAAAAAATATTAGTGTGTGTGTATTGACCAGATATTTTGTTGATGGGCTAGTAACGTAACTTTGTTTTGCCTGATAATATGATGTGGTTTTTTGTTTGTACGTAAATGAGTCAAGCGTATGATGCGGGTAGTAATCACAACAATGCATGTCTTACGGCGGAATACTGAAACGCCACTCAAATCTCATAATCATCTGAAAGCTACTTAAATATAAGCATCCCTCAAATTTAAATGGTATACACAAACGCCACTCAAGCAATTCGAAACCATGATTAGCCAAGCAGTGCTCAAATGTTTACATCATGGCAACATCCTGCTCAAAAGTTGTTCTCAGTTACAAAATAATTTATAATTTATGTAGTTTACGTCTCGTATTCGTTTTACGCAGTCTTTTTTTTAACAAATATTATCTATAATTATTAATCAGTTGAAATATAACAGCGTAATGTAAGTTTGGTTTGAATTACAATTGAAATGATGTATTTATTTACATAAAAATCCGATGAATATCAAAAGAAGACGTCTTATGAAAAGAAAATTTCTTGAGATAATTGTCGTAGATTGGAACATCACACTTGACATTTTACGAGCGTTGATATATCAAGTTTAGTAAAGATCAATATTATTAGTTAGGATTGACTACCCGCTTGAACGTACTCTGGTCACGTCGGCCCCCCTCCAACAATTAAGTTTAACGAACGAGTGAACGCGAGTTCCCTTTAAATTTAATTTTATTTTATTTTATTTCAACCTTTATTGCTTTACTATAAGGTCGGACACACACATTCCGTGTATTTAGTTGATTTCTTGACTCTGTGCCGCGTACTAGGATGTATGACAACACTTCAAGCGTTCAACCAAAAAAATCAAATAATTAAAAAAATATGACGTCTTGTCAGTGGCGTACGACTCGCGCGTGTGTTGTTTACGTGATAAATAATTTGTGTTTTAAGTGGGTTTTCAAGTGTTTTAAGTGCTATGGCCTGTTTAAGTATGTGATAAATATTATAGTGAAGTGAATTACTGCAGGATTTCAAGATCGGTGAGTGAAAAAATATTACGTAATTTCGGTTTTATTCCACAACCGGCGCTGACCGATTCATGTTTATTGTTATTACGTGTATGTGTTTTCAGATCCTTATTTTAGTACAGTGTGTTATTCTAATACCACTACTTTTATAACAAAGTTGAAGCATTAAATAAGCTTTCCACAGGTACCAATATTTTTATTCTACGTATCAGATTTATATTTATAAAACAACATTTTGTTTCCATTGTCTTGGCGGCCATTGTTATTTTTTTGCCGTCGGCAAATTTTTTCAACTTTGGGCGCTCGTAAATAGTACATATTGTACTAATGCTATGTGGTTTTATTAGTTTTGCGTTAAGTATATACACATAATGTATTTAAAACCTTAAACAATATAGGTCATCGCTCGTTTTTTCGAACTATAACCATTTATTTGAAAACAAAGTTATGATTTATGGTTGCGTCATACTAACGAACGATTTGATTACATGAATACTATCCTATTTCAAACGAAACTCCGCTATCTTAAAGCCCCGTTCCTTACCATAACAAAAAACACAAGTGTTAGCACCATTCAAATAAACCCAAGTCGTAAAAATGCTTTGTTTACATTATCGGGCGGCCGAGCGGCGCCCCGCCGCGCCGGTGACGCATCTGGCATTCAGCCCAGTCTTTTTTTTTTCGCGCGCGGGTTCATACGACCGGCGGAGGAGAAGAAGAAACGTGGATGCAATTATACACCTGCTGAGAAAAATATGCTCTTGGAACTGATTAAACTTCTTAATCAGTTCCAAGAGCATTTGAATGAATAAATCCAAAATAGAAATGCAATTTTGGAAATTGAGACTACAGAAACTGAAATCTAAATTGCATTGAAATAAAACTATTTTTAAGTGGAAAAATGTGTATTTATTAAATTGGTCATTACAATAAAGTTTTGATTTGTGGTAAGTTCTATAAATTGTTGTTCTGTGGAGTCCTCCTCAACATAGGGTAAAGAAATATCCTCCTCCAAAAGTTCATCTGATTGCGACAGGGCAATATTATGAAGCACTGCACATGCTATAATGACCGGTGGTATATTTTTTATATTTAGGCCCATCCCATTTTGTAGGCAAGGAAATCTTCTTTTAAAGACACCGAAAAGCCTTTCCACAGGATCCCTGGTACTTATTTGGGATCGATTATAAGCTTCTTCAGCAGCCGTCCTTGTATGTAATAATGGAGTTAGCAGATAAGGCCGACATGGATATCCACTGTCCCCAAGAATAATACCAGTCCCGAAGTCCCCACGCTCTAATTGAGCACATAGTGGTGAATCATTGAAGATGGTACTGTCGTGTACAGAACCTGGCCATCTTGCAATAACATTCCTTATGCGCAGTCTTGCATCACATACCATTTGCACATTTAAAGAAAAATAGCCTTTCCTGTTCCGATAAACTTCAGATTGGGCACCACCTAAAAATAAATTCTAGTTACATTGTGAGACAATAAACTTTACTATAATACCTAGGTACTAACATATTTTTGTAGAAAAAATCTACAAATAAGGTTATTTTGTTAATGTAACACAAGACTTATTAATTGTTATATTTGTTGTACTGTGTAGTATGCTAATGCATTATTAATCAGACATTTTTGGGCACATGATTAACAGTGAAGTTGGTAAGTACATACCTGGAGAATTTATTTTAATATGAGTGCAGTCCACAGCTCCCGCAACTCTTGGAAATCCTGCTATTGCAAAGAACTCATTTGCCACAGCTGGAAATTCTTCTGGTGTTGGCATATTTATGAATATTGACTTCAAGCTGGCTATCTTGGCTGTTACTTTATGCACTATTCGATGCACCGTGGGTTGTTCAACCTCGAAAATGTCCCCTATTACGCGTTGGTAGCTGCCTGTCGCATAGTAACGGAGAGCTATAAGAATTTGATCCACTGGCGGTATGGCTCGGTTTCTTTTTGTCAAGGGTTTAATAGTGCTACCGAATACAGAGTCCAAATACAATACAGTTTCTTTCGAGATGCGGAACCGTGAAACAAACTCCCTGTCGTCGTACTTTTCATAACTTTTCTTCATTTCTGCGCCTCACAGTTGGCCTTTCGTGATCCGAAAGTGAAGACAAGGACAATAGAGACATTTTTATCACGATTTGAAAAGTTTCAATAGATTTAACTTGATTTGAGGGACCTTGCGACCACTCTCAGATATAAGGGTTGCTCAAATCAGTTTGACAGTTGATTTGACAGATAAATAACGTTGAGTAGCGTTCCTGTATCCGACTTTTATACTGAGTGGTGTTTGAGCACGACTTAATTTAAGAAGCACTTAAATTTAACAGATACTCAAAAAAGACGTTTGGGTATATGAAATTAAAGTTTAGGGGCTGCTCAAACGTTTAAGCAGCCCTTAAATATTTGAGTGGCGTTTCAGTATTCGGCCGTTAGTAATGAGAATAATACATAAACTTAAACGGCCTTATTACAAAACAAGGTTTTTCTTTTGACATGGTTTAAACCATCGAGCCTGTTTTTGAAATAAGAACATAACTGTAATCGAAATACAGTTCCTTTTACAAAACTGTCAACTTAGTCCGGTCTTAGATTGTCAATTTTGTATTAAGGCGGGGTGTTATCTCAATATTCCCAAAAATTGGTCTCTTAGAACGTCGAGTATGACGTAATGTAATAAAAATAAGTAACGCGAAAAATACAGTGAACAGAGAAGGGTATAAAGAAGAATTTAAACCGAACAGAATAATAAATAATAGTTTGATATTCCCAATAAAAAATTGGGAAGTTGTAGCACAAAAATAAACTTTGACGTCGAAGATCTCTGTATTTCCAGCGATAACAACAGTTTTTTTTTTAAGAATTTAGTAGGTTTTCCATTTTTTTAAAACTTTAACCAAACCATTATTTAATTTTATGTCTATATTTTAAATAATCTAAAGAAAAGCAGTAAAATAAATGCCCATTCGCAGCTTACGTCACATTTCAACACAAATATCATTTTCAATTTTCAATCTTATTGACGCTCCATAGTGGTGACAATAGTTTACGCGGTCATACTTTAGTCGTCGGGCAGCGCTCGACTTGGATGGTTGGCACCGGACGCTCTGTGCATAATTCGATTGTAGTTTTCAAGTAATTTATGACTGAAAACAGTGTGTGAATTGAACTAAAGTTCTGTGGCGGACTACTAAGGCTACTCACTGCCTAATATTGAAGTGAAAATTCAGTCTCAGTGGAAATATGGGCAATAAAAATAAAATGTTGCGAAAGAGTTTTACAAGAAAAAGACGAATAACTCGAAAAAATGATGGAATGTTTGGGTAAGTAGGATGATTACGGTATTGTATCATAATAACATTTGAAATTTGTATTTAGTTTAGTATACTTACGAAACTGTATAAATCTATAGAAACGGTATTGACAATTTCTACAAACATTTTGCTAAATCCAAAAACAAATAGGTGCACTCTATTTTGATGTCTATAGAATGCATATTTGAATGCGCCTAGTGCAAACGTCTCTGGTCGAAGCAACCATCGAGGCGATAGCCATATTGCAATAGTAGGTATAAGTAACAAAAACAAACTTGCAGATAAATCAGAGTGCGTTCGTAATTATTAAAATAATATAAATATTGCACTAGTTATATAAAAAGCATTTTGATTCTTTTGTAAGATTATTTTTATAATATTTATTGAGTCATTAGACCAGTGCCGATAATTTTTGAAAACGAAAAATGTCACAGTAGGATGAAACCCATTGGAAAAGAAAGAGAATATAACAAAAATGAAAGGAAAAATAATTTACGGGCGATCCGAGGTCGGGAAGTGGGGGTTATCTCGATTTCCGGCAAAACTACAAGTCTTATGGAAAAAAGTGTAATAACAAAGTTGTAGGTAATAAAAAGATCTACAACTTTTGTATTCAAACTTTTTTCAAGTAACCTCAAAATTTATGTGAAAAATTCAAATAACCAAGTTTTTGGTTTTATATTTTTATCTTTACTAAAGAACTTAGAACGTAGAACTTTACTAAAGTCGGCATAAAGTTCCAAATACAAAAACTAAATCGAATGTGTAGGTTGGGGCTAAAGTTAGATCGTGTTTTGTAATAAGACGGAAAGATTTTATAGTTCTAGTTCTAGCCAGTAAATGCTTAGGATTAACATTAAAACTTACGTAGGATGATGACGTCATCCGAGACAATTCCACACAGCTGTTGTCTAAATGGGCTCCAATGATATCGTAACCAGCACCCTAATTGTTTTTAATCACAATCCGAAAGATTTTGAACGCAATTGCTAGTCCATTGCTGCATATGTTTGAAAAGTTCGTCTGCGCAATACAACACAAAAAACGCAATGAATGTTGTTGAGCTATCAAAATGAAAGGCATTGCCACTGTAAGAGTTTCACGTAATAGCCCCGCTGATTCACTGATTGTTGTTCTTCTTCACTTTATAGAAAGAACATTTAAGTTTTTCGCAGGATAACTTAAACCGAATAATTAAAAAATCACATTACCTACAAAATACCACACTTTTACTATAAGTACCTAGTGTTTTCATTTCATTATCTGTTCAGTCCAGCATAGCTATTCACAACCGTTCGATACGCCATATCGAACATCAATCAATGTTATCGAAGTAGTCCAAACGTGTTTCACGAGTCTGTTTTGACAGTTTAAACCAAATAGACGACAGCTACTTGCTGTCGGGGACTAGGCAAATGGGGTTATCGAAAATGTGTCTTTTTCGACTTAGAAGCCTGTCGAATGGTTGTGAATGAGCTATGCTGTTTAATCTATTCGATCCTGTGGTTACGTTTGTTAAACCACGAGGTTTCAAAAGGTCAGTCGAGTATATCATATACTTCCTATAGGTATTATTATAGTAGCTTTGTGGTTAGCGGACCAAACAAAGTTATGTAAGTAAGTAACTACTTATAATATAATATATGTATGTTACTTATGATTGTTTATGTTTCCGACATGAGGCAAGCATTGTTGTTTTGTTATTAGGTAAAACAAAATCCGTCCTGTCATGTGACGTTTTACAGAGATGAATAATAATAATTATGAGTGTTAAGGATTGAGGGCCATAAGCGTGAATGATGCAAGTGATGGCAAAATTGCTTAGCACCACAGAAACCAGGTAGATTTATGTGGGTCCTATTTTCTTTAATAAGAAAATAAAGCAACTTCGCACCAAAATAAATAGAAAATATTTTGCGGGCAGCCGTATTTTTTTTTTACAAAAATGAACTAGGGGTAATTGCATAGGGTAATTGTTGATCACACTTAGAAACAATGGCAATGCCTTTCATTTTGACAATTCAACAACATTTATTGAGTTATTTACATTGTTGGGGAGACGAATTTTAAACACATATTTATGAAAACAAAACCAGCTGTTCCCTACATTAATTATGTTTGCAGAACTCGTCAAAATGTAGGGACCAGCTGATTTTTTTTCGCGATTTCATAGTTGGTCCCATAGTAAAAGTTGTTGTACAATGACCCCTTAAGAGGTTGATAATATGTGTGGAAAATTCGTCTCCCCCGAAGGAACCCGAAGGAGTTTTTAGGAAATTGCTAATCCCAATAGATTAAACATTTCCTAAAACCTCCTTCGGGTTGTGATCTAATGTGTGCTGCGCGATTAGGGTACTGTGGCGCTGTAACCCAGCGCCCTAACCCAAAGCGAACGTCGTCGTACGAGTATACGATCTTTTGTATGAATTATAAAGTACAAACGCGACTTAATTGATTGCGTGAGTACCTATGTCATACCTATTCATATAAAGAGCGCGATGATTGTGTACACCCGCGACGATTTCTGAGAAGCCTATCCAGCAGCTGAGCGGTTGAGCTCCTTAAGTTCTGAGTTGAGCTGCACGATTGCTGACCATTGCTTGCACTGACTGGACAGATCCACTCAATCTGTGTGGTTCTTTCCTCAAAAGACCATTTCAGACACCGATCTACATAGCCTTCACATGATCTGACCAAGATTCTGTCTGGATTTAAAAGAGACTGTGACCTCTGAGTTTGTTTCGGCCTTTCTTCTCAGAGTAGTCAGATAGGAAATACCGACCTCATCTAGTTAAAAAAAAAAAAGATAGACGTATAAAAGTGTTTGTAAAAACCTACTTTCAGAAATAAAATCATTTATAATTTATCATTTAGCAATGGACGCTATTTCGCTAGAACTATGACGAGCTATATAACATTAAGTTATTGAATAATGTAAAAGAACTCGTATGAAATTAACTGCCAGTATAATTTAACCGGGACATCCGGAGGTGACGGAAAAGGCCATAAGTTTCGCACATCTCATGATATTCACACAGAAATGTAATATTAAGGTAGGTAGGTATACCCAGATAAGAAAATTTGTTGGTAAGCAAATTGACACCGTACGTCAATTGGCCGCATTATAGCCATTGCAATCACTGTCAAAGAATGGCAGTTGTGGTTATAACAGGACTAAGCCAACATCCGAAGCAGTATATTATGATCAATAGGCATCATTTAGTAAACAACGCCCATGTACGACCTTCAACAACCGGTGGCCGCTTAGTACAACTACGTTACGTTGCGCTTAGTAAGTATGTTCAGAAGGCTAACTTAACTCCTCTTTCTACTGTAGAAGTAATATTTCAATCAATCAAATCAGCCTATCGCAGTCACTTTTTTGTATGTATGCTTGGATCTAAAAAACGACGAAACGGATTTTAATGTGGTTTTCATCAATAGACAGAGTGATTTAAGACAAAGGTTTTAATATATTATATAATACATGCTTATTATACATAGTAGAGAAAAGCCGAGAATTTCAAAGATTTGTGATATTATGTCGTGAAAAACATAGTTTTGTGCGCGTATATTGCAAACGCCTGCCTTACGAGATAGGTGAAAATAATGTACTACGCGAGATACAGGAGAGTGGTATCAGCCGCGACTTACGAGTTGTAGGTCGTAGGTTCGAACCCAGACAGGCGCTTTACTTTGAGTAGGTAAATTATTTCATCACCACTTGCTCTCAAAACAGTGAAGGAAAACATCGTGAGGAAACCGGCATATCCTAGATCCAAAAATTCGAAGATATCTGACATCTACCAACCCGCACTGGGCCCGTGTGGTGGATTATGGCCAATTCCCTCTCACCGAGAGGAGGCCTGTGTCCCAGCAGTGGGAACATTATAGGCTGATGACAATGATGATAAATGTACTACGGAATTGTATACCTATTTAAAAAGATCTACAAAAAAGTCGGCGATGGTATATGTCTATCTCCTAAGGATAACCCACGGTAACCATTTTTATATTTTAATGGGTTATTTATGAAGCTATTTTATACAATACCGTATTATTCCTTAACCAATTAAATACGTTAAATACGTTGTGCATTTAATATAGATCAAAATTGCCCTTTACAGCATATCATTAAAATTAACATCTTAGAAGATTATTATTATTATTATATATATATATTTTTTTTTTAATGCGGAAATCGCTGCCGGCCTCTGTCCTCCCTCCTTTCCCTTATTCTACGCTTAGATCTTTTCAACTGGGCAACGGATTGATGCAGTTTTCACCATCAGTCAGATATTGTTTCACAGAAGGTTTACGTTATCATTTCGTTCCGTTTTCGTTTCATGCGTAAACTACTGAACGGATTTCGCAAGATTTTGGCAAGGAGTTAGATGTCCCGGTAGCACGTTCCTGTGGGGTAATTACCGACATCCACGCGGGCGAAGCCGCGGGCAGAAGCTAGTAAGTAATAATTTACAGTTGTATAGTAATATTACTTACTTACAGCTTGACCTTGAATGATGGAAATGATGAAACTGCAGTCGTGTCTTGTGCGCTACGGCAAGTATAGGTACCCAAGAACAATTCAATCAGTCTTCCCAAGAATTGATGAAGACAATAATGATCGCGAGTTGTATTATCTGGACTACGGAGCACGGAATCACCGCCAGCGTCTAAAAACGCAAGTAGGTAGATACAAATATTTGTGGCGCCGCCGAAAGTGCGTTGAGTGCACAACGCCTGTCTGTTTTGTGTTTTTTTTTATTAAGCTTTTTCTATGTTTTTTTATAATATGTCATTGTGTGTACTGCAATACAGTACATCCTCTTAAGGTGAATCCTCAGTTGTCACCCGCAAAATTAAAATCTTCTTTCGTTTTTTTGTAAATTGCAGCTCTGTTTTTTTTTACGTCGTATGTTGATCAAAATGCGATTCGCGACTGTAGGAATGATATATTTACTGAATAATAATCATAAATTTCATATCAATCGTCAAGTTTTGAAAAATTGTTCCAACGAAGAATTTTCATATTTAATTTATGAAATATTCTGAAAATTCTTAGGTGGAACAAATTTCCAAAGTTTACGATAGTGAGCTGCAATTTGCTAAAAACCAAAGAAAATTTGGATTTAGCGGGCTACAACTGAGGATCCAGCTTATCATCGAACGCCGCGGGCTGGCGGCAGTGAACGAGGGTTGCGGGTATAGACGTGTTGACATTAATACCGCCTCTAGCAGCGGCTGCTGAGTGAACTCCGTGCTCTGTGAACTGGACTTCTGCCATCTTTTCTACTTGGTTGTTAGGTGTTTCTGATTTATAATTCAGTCAAGGTCTCGCTTATGACGGAGCGATTAAACAATATCTCATTACGTGAACGTGAGCCAAGTTATGTAGGTTTGTTTTTAAATTATTGTTTTCGAAATACCTATTACACTTTCATAATATGACGTATTTAAAATAATTTTTGTTGCTTCATACTGACTCATACTTTCCTTCATTGGGAGGGTATTTGTAATTAATTGCTTCTTTTTATTTGAAAAATGTTGTTTAAGCAGCGTAAATAACGCAATGAATTTATAGGTAATTGAATAAATTTACAAAATTAAAGGGAATTATACCTTTAATTTTGTCAAATTAATTTCGTACCTACGTAACGTACGTAATTACCCCGTGGCCACGAGCTACCGCGACGCGGCTTGCGAAGCGACGCGGACGGAAACAGGTGATGCGCGCGCGTGTCGCTTGACGCAAGTCGCAACGCTCGAGGCCGTGCTGCAGTTCCAGCTTAGGTAGGAGTAAAGTATCGTGTGACCAACTATTTACGGTTGGTTAACGCTTGTAACGTAATTGTGGTGGGACCGGTGGTTGGACTAAGTGCGTGCGTTCGACATGGTTTAGATGCTACATTTAAATTATTGTTGACTCAGTGGCTTGTGTCAGACGATAAATAGTACATTGTTCACCGAGAGGAGAAAGTGACCGATTACCGTCGAGGGTGTCGTTTGAAGCCCGAGCCGTAGGCGAGGGCTTTAAAACACCCGAGATCGCGAATCGCACTCTCTCTCGAGTGATACATAGTGCTTTATACTACACCTACGAGGAATAGTACTTTTCAACATTGAGTACATAGACCATAACGTACCTACTTGGTTTGTATTTTTGCGCTTTTTCACTGAAATAAGCTAGCAAAACAGTTTCAGAAAAAGATGCCGCATTTTTTTCACTTTTCCATTGCAAAAAATCGTCATAAGTTTTATTATATTTTTTTATTGATTTCTGTGGTAAAAGGTTATCAATCAGTATTTTTGCTGTTTCCTTCAACTGCGGCGGAGTTAAAAAATCTTCATCATCACTATCACTACTTATCATTTTGATAGTTTTATTTTACTTTCTACGAAAACTGAATCCTCAAACAACACACAAATTGAAAATGGCGCCAATGGCGTCTGCAATTTTCACATGTTCTTTTTTCAAATTGTTTATCCTGCCGCCGCAGGGTCGCACTGCCAGCCCGACACCATCCAACACACGGCTAGTGGCCAGTGTCATTTTGCGAACTTGGAGATAAAAACTCACTGTAAAAACTTTTTGGCTTTTGATATTTAGGTTACCGGCGCATAGTCTTACCCAAAATTAAAAAAGAAAAACCACGTAAGAAATGGATTTTCATACACTTTTCTCTCCCGCTCAGATGCGTTTTCTCCCCGCATATTTGTTCGATATGCAATGACGTACTTTCTACCGTAAATTTGATAAAGTATCAAGGTACTTTCCAAGCAGGTGTAGTATAAATATAATTGCCACGGCTTAGCATGTGGTTATAAACCCGTTGATAATAAATAAACAACCTACAAAAATAATAATTCTATGCCTAAGGCCCGGCGCACACCTGGCGAGACGAGCGCGGCGGCGCGGCGCGTTTGTCACTGCCAAATAAATATCAACGTTGCGGGCCTAAAAATAAAGTTGAGAATAAACAATTTGAGACGCACGCCTCTTATCGCTTAGACGCGCTCTCGAGCTTATGGTAGTTTATTTACTAACGACTTTATTACAACTGTTGCTATGTTGATATTTGCTTGGCAGTGACGAATGTGCTGCGCTGCGCCAGATGTGCGCCGGGCCTTAGTCCCATTACAAAATAATGAACTACTTCATGCATCTGTCTCGGTAGTAAAAAGTTTGATAGTTTTAAAATGACATTAAGTATAATGCGCAGTAAACATTAAAATCCAAGAACTGTGTATCAATCACACAATTCCTGGATTTTAATGTTTGTTAGATAGCATTCGTCAATAGCGTGATATTTACAAAAGTTAAATAACTATGAAAGACTAATCAGAATCAAAATAACACAAATAATAGATAAGATCCACTACGCTACACCGCTTTGATATGATTGTTATAAGGTATATTATGATGAAAATATTTTTCCACCAGACATTGCGGATGACAGATAAAGATGCGGACAAATACTTTGAGCATGTAGAAATTTTCCGCTAATATTTATCACACTGTTTCCGAATTCTTTCTTTCTTTTCTTTTTTCTTTTTTTATTTTTACTTTGCCCCACACTAGGAATTGACAATTTAAAGCTGAGAATTTGTCAAATTCCTGATGTTTTTTTTTTTGTTAAAAACGTCAGACATTTTCAAAATAAAGTAGAGTTGATAAGTACTAATTCTATCAGGGTACTTACGGCAGCCCAAACAAGCGCCCACACTGGTGCTGACCGCAGTAACGCCTTCCAGGGCACCGGATCTTTATTGTTAATACTCTCAGAAGTCGTCACATTATTGTTTAAGTATGTGAGCTCTTTCTTAGATATATACGGGTGGCTGTTCGGTGTGCTGTAGCAGAAAAGACTCTGAAAAAGAAAAAAATATTTTATGTTTTTTTTTTACACGATGGTTATTGGTGTTACCCATTGAACTAGGAAAAACATAAGTCAATGGTGTTACCTTTGCAAAACGTGAAAATAGTACATTACTGCAGTGTCACATACGTAATTCCATCAATGCCTAGTTGTGGCCAAGGCTCGTATAGTACTTTTCTCTTCTCAAATAATGCGCGAAAATTAAAATACAATTAACTTTTCAAAATCAATGACGAACAACGAACAACAATATTTTTTCCCGGTTAAAGTGTTCATTTGTTTTTTTTTTCAATAAACAGCTTTCTATGTGCAAGCCAGTTCGAAATTTAAATAAAACCTTTGATAAGGTACCTCCTTGGTTGCCATGTTTCGGAGTAAAAGATCGTTCCATTTTAAAAGTTTTTATTTAACTTTATTTGTATGTACGAGTATGTCCTGCCCCTGGAATATTGCAATCAATATTTCACCCACTTCCACTGAAGCTATCGGGCTGAAATTTGGCATACGTGTTTGGTTCTCGTGACTATGCATGATTACTTAATTAGAAACAAAAAGCTTTTATTAATCTTTAGATTATTGTTATTTAAATTACACGAGGTGACTATGTAATTTATTTGGCCGCTAAACCACGGCAGGTATGGATTTTCATACAACTTTTGCCAGCCGCTGCTCGCATGTATTTGGCCAGTACAGCTATTTCGATTTATCTCGAAAAAAGTTGTTAAAATAAAGCTCAAATTTCCAAGCATGTTTGAGAAAAAGCACTTTCTACCTAGTCCGGTAGATGAGGGACAGTTGCTGTACGTTAAGGTCTTGTCGTAGTTTTGCTAAACGAAGTGAGTATGAGTTTATTATAATCAACTATGTGAGAACGACATCTTTTTTCACTATAAAGATCGCTATAAAAACAATTAAACGGAGGGGAAAATTGTGCCCAATTTTATTAAAACCAGAGGGTTTCTTGGGGGGCCCTGTGTTTGTTTTGTTGTTGGTTGTTGACTATCAAAATTATATTCTAGGAACTACCGATCAGAACTAACAGCATAAGGACTTATCTGGCTAAATTTGGGAATGTCCTTAAGATTTGTTCACCCAAACTTCGGCTTGATACCCAAGATATAACACATTATAATGTAGCAAAATATACGAACGATTAAATAATATGATTATAAGCAGAACCCACAAATCAAAACAAGCAATAGACGTCAATTTCAATCCAGCATCAGTCACCACCAATCACTCAACAGTAATCCATATTACTATCCCACAAGTGGTCATAAAATTGCCGTAAAGCCGTCCATCAATTTACGCACGTAGAAAAGCACACGGCAATTTACCGTTATCGGTACCGATTTCGTGCTGACTAATTTTATTCACGGCTTTAATAGCTATTTTTTGCAAAAGCCTCTGTTATTTTATTTATTGTGTTTGCCACTCCGGGGAGTGTGATTAATGTGCTTTTTAACGCAGTTTGTTTAGGCTAATATTGGTAATTGGTTGTTTTAAAATGCCGGTGATACGATCACCCTTCTTTGTGATAGAAAAATTATACTGCATTACGTAACTTTCACATTGTGACTGTAGACTGCCATTTTGAAGATGTATCCTTCTATTTTAATTAAATCCCTTGAGGGATGTCACACAGTCCAAAGTTTCAATAGAGATTCTCAATGAAAACTGCCTAATTGTTAGGTTTTTGTAACAGTTTATCGAAGAGTAGACAATACCTTAAAGACCATTATGATAATTATTATCTAATTAATAATTTGTTTCGCTACATTATTCAATAATTTAAAATACGGAAATGATTATCGACTTAATTCGGCTGACTGCACATATAATAATAATATTAATAAATAGTGTTCCTCATCATTTTAGTCAATGGCTTCTTATACAGAGTTGATACGACAGAGGGGCTTTCCTTTAAACTGCCTATATAATACTAGATACCATTTTCAAGCTTTGTACCAAAAATCAATTAAATAGGAGCAGTAGTTTAGTCGCAAATGATTTTTTAAGTTTTTGCCCCATTTGAACACGATGTATCTTTCCTAACAGCTGATTATGTCTATACGCATAGGTCATGCACCTTAAAACGATAAATCTGAGTATAACCTATGATGCGTTGTTGCCGCTCTGACGCAAGTCACTAATACAACCAATTATTTTCGCAAAAAATATGGCAATGCATACACACACACGTGCACTTTCATTACAAAGGGTGGTTGCGTTGTAGTCTGATTTGTAAGATACTTAATTTGTTTGAAAGAAAAAAAATCTTATTTTTGGTGCTTTTTATTTTTATACTGTATCGAATTAATACTTAACATGTATAGTATACGTAGTGTAATTTAATGCCCCACTGTCATACCAACTCTGTATAGGATGGCAGACACATCGACGCTCAAATAATTTACTGTAACCATGAACTCAGCACAATGATTCTAGAATCAAAAGATGTTATTGTGTGTTATTGTTTTATATGTTATTACTAGATATCGGATATTGGGATGCATATTCAACTAAAGTTGAGATGTTGGCTAATATGGAATGCGCTTTTGTATCGAAAAAATCCCGCCGTTCCGGGATCAACAAATTTAGGTTTCTGATTATAGAATCGGATATGTATTTACTTACTTTCAAATTTTGGCTTATATGGAATGCACTTATTTATCTGTCGTAAGAGTCCCGCGATTCCGGAATCGACAAATTTTGTGGTTTTTTTTTTACTATAGAATCGGATGCATATCTACCTACCTAATATTGTAAAGTAGGTAGGTAGATACCAAACTGCCATAGCAAATAACGTCACGAGAAGATACCGGACTACATACATTTAGAATAATTCATGTAGGTAGGTATCTATTGAAATACCTAGTAAAAAAAAAAAAATAAGTCGCTTCCATGCTATACACCCGACTAGTTATGCATTCCCGGATGTTTCTTACAAAAAATATATTTTCATACTTACTTTCATAGCGAAAAATTAACTATAAGTAAGTAAATATGCATCCGAATATCCGACCTCTGGTTATTAATTACCCCATAACGTATACATTTATCGTCGGTTATCAAAAAAAAAATCTGCCGTTTCCTAGAAAAGTGCAATACCGACGCGGTCAAAATGTACTGACTAGAATTTTTTTTTCCGGCAAATAGGGAAGATTGGGGTGGTTCAGAATCATGTTCTGAACCCATGGTAACAGATTGTCCGTCGATATCCCTGTCACCCTGTATAATTTTTGAACAAATCGTGGCACACTTTGTTCCTTTGCTTATTTATAGCCTGTATATAGTTTTCCCACAAACAGTCGATTCTCCCACATCAAGCAAGTCAGCATAGTCACATACATTCATCATCATTCTCTTGCTCTTATCTCGACTTACTTGGGTTCAGCGCAGCGTGTCTTCTCCTTCCACACTTCTCTTAATAGAGAAGTTGTATCGGTATCTACATCGCCACATGCGAGCTGCGCGTCATACTGACGTCACGCAAATCCTGCATCGCGCAAACAGAGTATACCGCGCGACTAGCATATATACAATCGTCGGGCAGTGGCCCACCAGACACGACACCCGTCTGGTCGGAGGATCCTCCCTTTTCTATGGAGGTATGAGTGAACTATTCACCTTGTTCCTCGTACCTCTATAAAGTCATCCATCTCAGTACTCACCCCCTTTCTAGCCATACTATCTTTCACACGGTCAATCCATCGTGTTTATAGTCTTCCCTTATTCTTAAAGCCGTCCACATTTATACTCAAAACTTTCCTCACTACATTTACCTCATCCCTGCTCATGACATACCATAAAAACCGATTTCCACATTAACTTTTCAGTCACCGGTGTCACTTTCGAACTTCCTTTTATTCTATATAGTCGCTTAAATTATGTAGAAAAAATGTACTTACCCATAACACGAACCACAAGATTCCGAATCCTCCAAAGAAGTAGAAAACTAAAGCCCAGTCTCTTCCATCGGCCAACAATACTCCTGACATGAAGGACCCGAAGATGTTGCCGATCTGAGCTCCTCCGAATACGAGCGCTCCTTGGAACGACCGTTCATGGGGCGGGACCCATCTCGCCAGCATTATCATGAGGGCAGGCATCGTGGGACCCTGTCAAAGAAATATGATGTGTTTTTAATAAGGTGTATGAGGCTAAATTATAAGACATGATTCAATTCAAAGAAACAGAAAACTTTTATTTTTGAATTTTAATATTTTTGGAAAACATCATTTCAAGTCATATTTTTATTCATTATTCTAAATATATGCGTTAGGTAGTGCTCGCTATTACTAGTTAAAGCAGAATTACTTGTACTACACTGGGTCAAGTGTTAGCTTTTTATAGAACTCGCAAAAACGTGTTAAATCGTAGCGTCAGTCGGAATTTTCCGTCTAAAAAGATTACATTTAAATTTTTCCTGCTTTCATCTCTTTTCTAAAAGCTCTCTGGTATCCAAAGCCAGCACCGTATTAGTGTACCTGCCCTCAAGAATCCTTCTTTGTACGTAGATACAGCTCGTGACCGACATGCTCTTGTTTTACCTTTGAAATTCAATTCATTCCATGAAAGACAAAGAAAAGAGGGCAGACAAAGAAAAGAGGGCAGGCAAATGTTTAATTAAAGCTAGAAAAGTTGACCAGTGCTAAATACATAGAGCTTAGTTCCATTGCAGTGAACTCTTATTGTATTCAGTGTTTATTAAAATGGTTTTTAATCTCTGACAAAATGGGAAAAGTTTACAGTATAATTTCCATAGGAGTAGTACCATCAACTTTGTTATGGGATAGTACCAAGGGATAGTACCAAATGTTTTACAAAACTCAGTTGTTACTATCCCAGGTTAACCTACTTAGGTCATATTTCACAATCAATCAAATATCAATCAATCAATGACAATCGTCAATATCACAATCGCTCGTCCTATGACAATCCCTATGGACATTGGGCAATTTGATTGGGCAATTTGACGGTAGCACGAAGAAGACATTTTACTTAGAAATTGACGTTTCACTATTGATTGCCAAATTTTAACCAACAGGCACTTTGTTACAGCTAGTTCAGAAGGAAGAGCTTTATTAACAGTGTCACTAAGTTATGTTTAGAAAATAAAAGAAATAAATAATTAATTTACTGGAAAATTTAAGAAATAAATAAATATTTACTTGGAAGCCTTTGCCACACCCTCTTTAATTAATTTTTAAACGAATTTTGTTGAACAAAATGATTCCTTTCAAGATGAGTTTTCTCCCGAAGTCGTAAATCATAAATAATGGCTGAACATGATCATCATGGGGTTGTTACAGAAAGCCCTTGGAGAAGGGCTTCTAAAAAAATGTTACCATTGTAAACGGGCCACCCTATAGACACAGTGTAAAGGCCTATTCACATATAAACGATATCAGTGTCGGGCTCGGTAGCGAAATTGGTCCGCCTTCTGGCTAGTCACTTTGGACCAGTATCACTACCGAGTACACACATAATCAGCAACTGTTCCCACTGCTGGGATACAAGCCTCGTCCCTGTGAGCGGGAGTGGGTCGTAATCCACCACGCAGGCCCAGTGGGGTTAGTAGATATCACATGTCTTCGAATGTGTGGTTCTAGGACATGCCGATTTCCTCACAGTGTTTTCCTTCACCATTTTAAGAGCAGTAGTGATTAAATAATTTGCACAAAGTAAAAAGCAAAGCGCCTGACTGGGTTTGAGTATTGCTACCGACGCTTTTATCGGGACATCGACGCGCAAACAGAGATCCAGCAGAATATCAGCGTCAGGTACATTTGCCTGACACATGCAGAGCTGGACTCCCATTTGGTGCAACCTTGAGACGCACACCGCACGCGCACTGTGTATATTCGCTATTGGGATTTGTAGTATGTCATAGTGTCAATTAATTTCTATAATTATGTTTGAATTTTTTATGTTTTGTAGGCACCTTGTTTTTATATTCATGTCATTTGTTATAATTTAATTGTGTGTTGTGCTACGTGTTTTGTGTGCACTGAATAAATGGTTTATCTATCTATCTATCTACCAACCTGTTAAATGAATGCAGCAAAATTTTAGTCAGAAATTTAATATTAAATTTGCTGTTCCATACATGTTGACTGTGTGCGTTTATTAAACATTGTTTTATGAAACGGTAGATTTCATTTCCGACGAGAAATTTATATCTGTGGGGTTTACATTCACGACTAAAATAAGAATTTTAGTTACTTAAAATCTTTTTTGTTTATATGTATGTATGTATCTATTTATTAGTATTAATTCTTGTATTTTATCACCATTTCCGAGCTATTTATCCCGTATGTTGCACCTGCCATGTTGTATCTCTGCATCACCCTGACTGGTAGAAAATGCCTCAGGCATTAAGTCCGCCTTTGCACAGATTTTTTTTTACGTCTTCATAAAGAAGTAGTAAATAAATGAATTCGTGGTAACAGTTTGCTTGTCCCTTACACTGTGTATAAATGCACATGGAAGTGTATACATGATAGAATGAAACTCCTCATCCATGACGCCATTGAATCGATTTCATTCACGCGCCAATACGTTGTAAAACTAAGATTTTCCATTAGGTACTCGTATTATTGACTACGTTCAAGTAATGGAGTGGCGACTTGCCTTCGTATTTATAAACGTTACTGAAATGTAAGAGCTATTAGACGTCTAAATTGTATGGTTAAACAGACGCTAATCATTACTTAACTTTAAGCAACGTTTATAGAGGTTGATTGTTAAGGGTGATTTGTTGTCAAGCATCTGTTTGCCTGCTTATCTAAGCAGGTGGGTATCTACTCTATAAACAAACTAGTGACCAGCCACTGATTCGCACTACGCACTGGTGCGTTCAACTAATGTGGCAACATGTCAAATAATCGAGATATCTGTGCAATATCTATGTTTGTATTTATAAAATACACTTATGCCTTCCGGAATCACTATAATTATTCTCTAATTAATGGAGGAAACCGTATCATAACCTATTGTATAGTTTAAAAGAACTACAGGGACATTCGGATAGATACGAAAAACTTTTTTTTATCCTATTTATAGATATAAAATATATAGAATATGTTATAATAACTAGAATGTCAGTTTCTTTTTTAGATACCCCTGGTAACCCTGTTTAAAGGCTATTATAGCTGGCTAGGCTGTTTAAAGGTTAAATATTATAAAGAAGAGTTTTCTGGCACTGGAATTAAGGCTCCCGTAACAGGTGTGACGCGACAACGCGACACAAAGGCAGTGCGTGTCGCGTGACGAGCGGTGCCTTTGTGTCGCGCTGTCGCGTCGCGCCTGTATGTGGGAGCCTTAATTCCAGTGCCAGAAAATTCTTCTTTATAATATTGAATACTAACGTCCGCTAGAAAGTATATTTATGGTAAAAAAGAGAATAGCTAGCTATTAATCAAAATAAAATGTAACTTGTCTTAATAGACGCAGATATATGAATAATGAACTCTACGGTAGTAATTGGTAAAAATAAAATAGTTATTTGAAATAATTTTGACGCAGAACTTTTAGTATTTTTTATAGCACTCATTAAATGATAAATAAATGATAACTGATTTTATTTCTGTAAGTAGGTTTGAACAAACACTTTTACACGTCAATCATATTTTTTTTAAACTAGATGGGGTCGGCGTTTCCTATCTGACTACTCTGAGAAGAAAGGCCGAAACAAAGTCAGAGGTCACAGTCTCTTTTAAAGTCCAGACAAAATCTTGGTCAGGTCATGTGAAAGCTATGTAGATCGGTGTCTGCAATGGTCTTTTGAGGAAAGAACCACACAGATTGAGTGGACCTGTCCAGTCAGTGCACGCAATTGTCAGTAATCGTGCAGCTCAACTTAGACTCAAGGAGCTCAACGATTCGACGAACAATACCAAAGAAAGGACATTTGAGTAGGCCACATAAATTACTCAAACTGCCAGATCATGATTACGTTGAGAGAAATAAAAAAATAAATATAAATAAATCAATGACCGACATAGTTCTCACATTCACAATAATTAGAATAATATTACTCGTATAATAATCTTTGAGGACCATGTAGATTTGTGTCTGAAATGGTCTTTTGAGGAAAGAGCCACACAGATTGAGTGGAGCTGTCCAGTCAGTGCACGCATTTGTCAGTACCCGTGTAGCTCAACTCAGAACTTAAGGAGCTCAACGATTCGACGAACAATACCAAAGAAAGGACATTTGGGTAGGCCGCATCAGCTACTCAAACTGCCAGAACATGATTAAAACTGCAACAAAAACACACATAGTCCTCACATTCACAATAATTTAAAATAATATAATACTTTATACAGTAAATATTAGTGTCCTTGTATATGTAAATAAGTATAGATACTTATAGCAAAGATTAAAAGTAAAAATAGTTAGCGAAATAAAATAAATTAACATTGAGGAAAAACATAAATATTAAATATGATAGTAACTCATGAATAACATATTATGTATTATTCATCGAAAATTACGCAACACCAGTTGAGTCAAGAGTTGAAATACTTGTAATAAGTATATTTGTTACATTCTGCACTATGTTAGAATAGAATTGAATGAAAATTGGAATTTAATAATATTTTTTATTTTATAATTCGTTGTTTTATCACGCACACACAAGCAGCCGAGTGACTAAACGTTAAATTTCTTAATATTTTTCTCTAACATGATTTCCAAGACCGACCCTGTTGGGGCCTCTTTTATTTATTAATTTTCAAAGTAACTTAGACAAAATAATTTATGTTCGTACCTAATTAGACATGCCTAGTTTGACTACCCCAGAAGCACCATAAGTTTTTTAAGTTATGACACGGAATAATCATGACGATAATATTAAATACATAGGTCTTCCGACATTTTATATACTTACATGTTTATTATTGTGGCTTGTGACTATGTAATAACAACCGCACGGGTCGATCAATCAGGTTAAGCTACGTTTGCCGCGGTTAGTGCGAGGATGGGTGACCATCTTTACATACCAAGAACCCTCCGTGCCTCGGAAATTACGCTAACCCGTTGGTCCCGGCTTTCATTCCTGGATCTTTGACAGTCGTTACGTGGCGTCAGAAGCCCGAATGTCTGACAACCAGTCTTACCAAGGGGTATCGTATTACCTAGGAACTGGGTTGTGGAGATAGGCGGTCGCTCCATGTAAAATTTTGGTATTTAGCTGCCTACTCTCTAAGTCCGTCAACGAGGATACGGGCCCGTCTGAAAGTAGTTCGATACTTAAAAGTGAACCTATAAGTAAGTAAGTATGTATAAGTGAACCCCTTTGTATTTGCTCCGTGGTGAACCCTATTAATCAACTTTATCGGACGTGAAAAATCACATCGGGATTATGGACAACTGTGTAAACGTTTTGTCATTTTTAGTTTGGGCCCCTGGGGGCCTACTCTCTAAGTCCGTCAACGAGGATACGGGCCCGTCTGAAAGTAGTTCGATACTTAAAAGTGAACCTATAAGTAAGTAAGTATGTATAAGTGAACCCCTTTGTATTTGCTCCGTGGTGAACCCTGGTTGCGCCAATTTAAATCACAGATTAAATTTAACTATTTAGCAACATTACAAATTGGTTGGTAATATATCCCTATCTCCCATCCCTTCCTTGCACGGAACCTATCGTACTTGTGGAAGCGAGATGGCAACGTACGGCGGAAGTGATCCGTCATTAGACATTCATAAGATTTTGTTCGTTGGCTATGAACCTGTGTGTCGAGAACATTGCGTTCCTAAGAAAAGCTACAAAACTGGTGAAACTTGGTGTTTTGTGCGTGAAAACCGCTGTGAATCTTGCTGAGGAGCTGCCGACGACGAAATCAAGGTACCTACCGTGCACCCCTGTAACCCTTAAGATAGACCGATTTCACCCTGTGTCTCCACGCGGTCTTACAACGTCCCGTTTCATTATTTTCTAAGTTGATTTGTTGCTTTTATTTTGCTTTCCCGCGAACCCATATTAATCAACTTTATCGGACGTGAAAAAACACATCGGGATTATGGACAACTGTGTAAACGTTTTGTCATTTTTAGTTCGGGCCCCTGGGGGCCTACTCTCTAAGTCCGCCAACGAGGATACGGGCCTGTCTGAAAGTAGTTCGATACTTAAAAGTGAACCTATAAGTAAGTAAGTATAAGTGAACCCTATTAATTAACTTTATCGAACGGGCAAAAACACATCGGGATTATGGATAACTGTGTAAACGTTTTGTCATTTTTAGTTCGGACCCGGACTAATCTTATGTCCGTAAGTGATACGGAGTAGGAAACGTCCGTAACTTCGGCCAAAACGACGGACTTCGTGTTTATGGAGTAGGCCCCCAAGTGCGTAGTACTTGCAACCGGCCGCAGCGTGCGTGTTTGACCAGAAGGCCAATTCCCGTAATTAAAAACGTTCAAATTCAAGTCGCAATCTCATCTCAGCGACAGTCTAATGTCAAAAATGTAGGTAAGCGCTATACAATTTTTGACAAATTGACACTGAGATTAGAATGCGAATGTTCTTAAAAATACGAGAATTGCCCCTCAGATGTAAGAACGCGTAAACGAGGCAAATTGATTCAGGATCGCAGCAGATGGCGTTCTGTAGATTCTGCCTACCCCCATGGGAAGAAGTCGTGAGTTTATGTACGTGTATGTATGCGTTAGTCCCGGCAACATTGTTCAGGACAGAAAATAATATTAAAAGTTTAATTACAGTGAAAAATAACGTCGGAAAAAGTAGGTCGAGGGGTTTTTTAACGGTTGGAAACAAATTGCTGTTGTCTTTCATCTTGAATAAATAATTAGCTTATTTTGTTCACGCGCCATTCCCGTTTTGAACTGATAAGTTGTAGGCTTGAAGCCGAGCATAATAAAAAAGATAATGAACCTGACCCATTTTTGGAGTGGGAGGAAAAATACAGGTACCTATATGTCCATAAAAGTAAATAGAATCGCAAATTAAACTACATAGTTTATTTGAAGACAACCCATTGAAAGACAGGACTCAATCTTACGTACAAATGGTCTAATAGTAGATATAGGTCAGACGCAGCGACTCCATTCGCCCGAGACTACAGTGTTGCATGCTTACCTAGAATAATAATTTGACTCAAGAAATGTGCACCATCAAAATTAAATGTAAGAAAGATAATATGCCTTTTAATACGTATAATATGA
This sequence comes from Brachylomia viminalis, assembly GCA_937001585.2. Taxonomy (NCBI): domain Eukaryota; kingdom Metazoa; phylum Arthropoda; class Insecta; order Lepidoptera; family Noctuidae; genus Brachylomia; species Brachylomia viminalis. Next base: position 12,061,316 of record OW443298.2, on the reverse strand, counting down.
TTGAGAGCGAGATCCCGTGGGATCGTAGCTAAGGCAAAGAGTTTATTTTCTGGGTGCTGCTATAAATTTAACAACTAACTGGGTCGAATTTGTTGAATACGATCTACAAATGTCGCTCCCTATTACCATAAAAACCATAATTATCGACATAAGACTCACCTCTCCCATTCCTTGCAGGATTCTCAATATAAACAGCCATGTTGCCCCACCAGCTCTTATCACCACCGGCGTAAGGAACGTGAATACTGCTGTACTTAGTAGTCCAACACCAAGGGTCCATTTTCCTCCGAATTTTTCAGCTAAGTACCCTCCTGGTACTTGGGTCGCTGCATATCCGTAGTAGAAACCGCTTAGGATTAGTCCTTGAGTTTTTTCATCCCAATCGAAGATTGCGTACTGGAAACAAGCATACATTGTAGGACAGACTACTGAAAAGTAACAGCAGAGTTTTATGTGACAAGAATCACGAAATTGGGAATTTATAGTATTTTGTCAATTACAGCAAGTTACAGTAGGAAAATGAAAAACAACACTAATCTCTTCAAAGTGAGAGTGAACAGGCTTCTTCTGGGTAAGCTCACTCCATCGTCGACTCTGTTTCTGTCACCAGTGACCTAGACTAGAGTCAAGAGCAAACCCATAATAAATTAAAAAAAGGGATTATATTTTAATTTTGGATTCGTCCGGAAGTTCTGCTTCTACCAAAACAATATTTTAAGGCGCCTGTCCCACCGCCATCGACTAAAACGAGAAGCGAGTAGAGCTAGCAACATAAAACGAGTTGGCGAGCAATGAGCAGCGTATGCGCGACGGTGACAAGCGATTACTCGCTGGTATGCGTATGTACCAAGAGTGAGTCTCTCAGCGAGTATTCTGCCCGCAAAGCGAGCGTCGCTAAGCGAGTCTTCTCTGTGATAGCTCTTGTCTCTGCGACGAACGAATACTCGCCGGCAGTGTAAACAGTCAGTAAAAAGGACTCTAATGTGTTTACTGTATTATAATTATTAACGATTATGTGCCCATGTTGGCAACAAACTATATAATGTCAACGTTAAAATCCATTTTAAAGTTTTGTCCCGTTTAACCCCTGCATTCCTGCATTGTTTTACCGCACGGTTGGCGCAGTGGTTAAGCGATTGACTGCTGCGTTACGTGTCGCGGGTTCGATCCCCGCACGGAACAAATATTTGTATGACCTGCAAGTAGTTGTTCCGGGTCTGGCTGTTTGTGTACCTATGTGAGTTTAAATGTTTGTAAACGCACCCACGATACAGGAGAAATTCCTAGTGTGGGGCAACGTTTTTAAAAAAAAAAAAAAAAAATCCTATTAACCCCGTTTTACGGTATGTATCTTTTTTACTTACACGACACCTACAATCTTTTATACGTTTCCTGAGCGAGAAAATCGTTGACAGTTAGTCGCTACCTCGTCAGCGGTCGGCCATTCAGGGTGGCGATTTAGTCTTCTTCATCCTTCAATGGCGTGATTCTACCTGACATACTAAACAACTTTCGCTATGAAACTCATATCCGATTCGTAAAACATATTTTTTCAATGTTGTTTAGTACGGGTAGAATCACCCCCTTGACAGATTCAGGTGAACCGTTATAAGCTTATAAATGTCGGAACTTCTTATTCATCTGATCCAACATCGTGTGACTTGACATAACGAACGTAGGTAGGCCTGCGTCATTCCTCGCTCAGTGCACAAGCGTCAAGCAAATCTAATCTATTTTTAATACCTGTCTAGTAATCTGTTCCGCAAATTTAGCATAAGTTAAGGTCGGTATGTCGGTATCGTTAGAGGTACTCGAGGTGATTATTAATTGTAGGATGACATGTAAATAATTATTTATTATCTGTAAGTGGTCCCACGTACTGCCAACACGTCTTTGAATATTATTCTGTATGTGTTGTGTAGATACTTCAAGTTACACGGGTTTCTTACTAAGTGTATTTGCGGCTATTCTTAGCAACGGAAGCCTGGATGCATATGCATTGAAAGTGCATTATGTGCATACGATGCGTATGAGAGATAGAAAATAATAATCTATTCCAAATCGGGAAACGTAGATGTAATTTTCGCTTTAATTTAATAGAAAATAAAAGACATTTTAAAGATATTTCTTTTTCCCTCGACCCACCCCGTCGCATCGCATCGCCTACCCGCGTTATTACTTCGTTTTCGCTCATTGTTCTTTCTGACTTTTTTCGTTTTTGCTCGACTTCTAAGTGAGATGTTAAGTTGCCTTCCTCAAGAATTCGGCTTTCAAATGCAAAAAGAAATTTTCAAATCCGGATATTTAGTTCCCCTACCTATAAAAAAACATATTTTTTATCTCTTTATAACAATATAGTATAGATATAGATAAACGATGAACTCTATTTAATAGATACTTATAAACAATGTTTTTAATTATTTCTTGTGAATCAAGAACTAAATCAAAAAGAAAAAAGCTAAGCTTAAGGCTCAGACAGAAGCTCAGACAGGCGCGACGCCACAGCGCAAAGCGCCTCTAGTAGAACAAGTCAAAAATGCCTTTTTTTTTTCTTTTTTTTTTAGGGACTTGCAACCATTAACAGGTCATGTCAGCCCCATAGTGCTTTTATGTGCCTATTTGAAATAAATGCTTTGACTTTGACATTGACAATTTCTATGAAAACTTCATTCATTAATTGTTCTACTAGCTAGAGTCGTCGACTCTGCAGGAGCCTTTATAGTAGTAACAACTGTCTGTTGAATTGTTACTATAATTTTAACCAACAAAATCGTATCAACATTATTTCAGAAGGTAGGTATGTACCTAACATAGTAGTTACCTAATCATAACAACTGAAACATCCACACAAGATACTGTTTATCAAAAATGTGCAACCATAACGAACATAGACGTTCCGTTCTAAAAAGTTAAATGCTTTTAAAATGCAAATTCGCAGCATAGAGTCTCTTTGCACTCACTAAAGGACACTTGAATAAGGACTGAATATATGATATCATCGTGTCTGTTTACATTTGAATAATAAATCACAATGTATTATGTCCCTGCATGTGTTTTTTATGAGCAGTCGGGGCCAAGTAATAATCCGCGTATAAGATCGCGACATAAGAGTTATTAGGTCGTAAGTTCGAACCCAGATAGGAGCTATACTTTGTGTAAATTATTTCATCACCACTGCTCTCAAAACGGTGAAGGAAAACATCGTGAAGATACCGGCATGACCTAGTACCGAAAAATTGGAAGACATGTGACATCTACCAACCCGCACTGGGCCCCGTGGTGGATTACGGCCCACTCCCTCTCACTAAGAGGAGTGAGAGGAGGCCTGTGTCCCAGCAGTTGGAACATTATAGACTGATTATGCTTTGTGTTTTTTTATGCATCTGCGATAGAGTTATGGATAAATAGGATATCTAATAAACACATTTATAAAAATGTTGGGGAAATTTAGTGACGTGATGGCTATTTCTACGTCTCCTTCACGTGTTAAATTTAGCATTATAAATATCAACAGCTTTATTATAATATTCTTGTTTATGGCAGTGTCTCTGTCGGTTGACAAGCGTATTATGCGTGAGTGTAAAATTGAATGTTCAAATCAAAATAAAAGTACCTACCTACATTCAAGCAGTGATTTTGAAAAGAGGCAAAAGACTATTAGACGGATAATTTTGTTTTGTGCTATGTAACTCACTGTAAATATCTAATATCATATACAGGGTTAGTTTTCAAAGACCTGCCAAAATTAAAGTTATTGGGTGTTAAAAATTATAAGTAATCAAATAATAATAATAAAAAAAACATTCGATTGAAGATTTCCGAAAAATTTCCAGTCTTAAGAACACGCGACAAGAATAATGACTACTCTCGCCACGCATATTGACTAGATACTGCTAATCTAGTAGATAAATTCAAAGCAATAAGTACTTAATAAAATTAATCATAAATTGACTATGTGCTAAAATAAATGTTGTTTTTTTTAATTTATTTGGTATTAATAAATTATAATACATAAGCTAAGAGACTTAATATTTTACACATTACATTTATATAAAAAAGAAGGAAAAGAATCATAGGGCATCATAAAATTCGTCCGCATCGCTGTCAACAGGAAAAGTGCCCAAAAGGCTGGCAGCATTGCCACGTTGTATATCGACGCTGATTCTTTGGCCAAAAATAGGCCAGCCCTCTGGTCACGTAAAGAGTCAACTAACCGCTTGGCGATGTCTTGAAAACCCTTATGGCCCTAGTGTTTCTACCCCAAACGACTCGACTCCCAATAAATTGAAAATATTATCGATTCGGAATCATCTCTGAAAATTTGGCAGGTCTTTGAAAACTAACCCTGTATAATAATACCAGCCTATTGTTTTTCTACTGCAGGGCCAAATGCCCCTTCTCACACAGAGAAGGCACGAGCATTGATCACCACCCTTAGGCTTGCTCAAGACGGGTTGGCGATATCAGACTCACTTTAACAATAAGTCCAGGTTTCCTCATGATGTTTTCCGTCACCGATGTCAGTAATGTCCAAGATAAATTCAGGAAGTACATACATACGAACTCACAATACCATTTGAAAATACTCAGAATAACTGAGAGACAAACCAATATAATACCTAACATTGTTATTCATGGATGTTTTTATGGTCTAGTTAGTTGCCTAACCTAGCCATTGTGAACATTATGACCACATAAGCGTACCCAAGGACAATATTATTCTAAACAGTCCCAATCATTTTTAATTCCTAGAAAAGGAAGTGGTGGCAAAGATCAAATGACCATAACCCATCAGTTTACAGTGGTCGCCATTAACTCATAATTAACAACAATTAAACAAACAACCTCCATTACTGCGCAAACAACATCTGAAAATGACAACGAAGATTGACATATTTATTGACCCTTCAGGAGTTCCCATGGGACCCAGTTATAGAGCTCATGGGAATAACTTACATAGAGGCAGTCACACAATAGATAGACACTGAAATTTTATATATAGGTACGTCTCGTTCTTCCTTAAGAAACATACTCTGATTTAGAAAGAGTACCGTGATGTTTTTCCTATTTTGCTTCATTTCAGCTGTATACATTTTTAGTTACCGGGGCTATGAACAAAGCTCAGTCACTATTGGATAGTCTGATAAACTCTATCGACACCTACAGAAAAAAATCAAGTAAGTATAAAAAATATATATATTCTACATCAAAATAATTAGTATGTTTGGTTATACGAGGAGAGTGAACAACTTTAACTAAGTGACTAAAATCCTGAAACATGAAAATAAAATTGCGGTTTTATAGAAAAGTGCAATACTAACACGATGAAAATGTATAGAACAGCCAACTTTTTTTTTTTTTAATTTTCTGCAAAATTATCATCTTTTGGAATGCCAAAAGTTGAAATTATCAACTTTTGGTATACCAAAAGTTGTTAATTTTCATGAGTACTACACTATCTTAAAGTATGTCCCTCGTCTAACTTAACACACTGTATAGGTACACGTTATGTATTATAAACTCGTTAGGTTCGTAACATTCATCTTCCTGAACAAATCCTAGTGCTGCTACAAAGTGAGGAGCTTAAGTATTTTAATGGCACGTTATTAACGACAGCCTGTTCGCTCGTCGGCTTTAGTTAAAACCTGATTTGTTCTAGAGGTAGGTATTTACTTTAGTAAAAGGGTAGAGGAACGGCTCTCATAGGCCAGGATTCTATCACCATCTACTTTTACATAAAAATCAACTATAACTACATGAATTAATTAAAATATACAGGGAAAAACTTAAACTTAAACTCTTACTTAAAATGTGTAGGTAATGTACAGGGAGATATTTTTTCAAGACTATGTGATTCGATTTTAAACTATTATAGGGCCTAGAGAATACCTTTGAAAGGAACTATAAGCATAATTTAAAGAAAACTAAAATGACATAACAATTGAAAAAAATTAAACACTTTAATTTTGTTTACAATTTAGCTCATGGTTCCTTACAGCGTTTTCTCTTTGACCAGTAGTATAAATTAAAAAAAAAATGGCAAAAAAAGCCCTGTATATTTACCAATACCAAGCAAAAGCAACCGAAGTCACAAAAGGATTATAGCCAAACGATCCTAACCCAAACAGAAAGTGATTAGCCAGTGATTAAAACTTCTATAGCAATTTCAAACTTGACGTCATAAAACTCTATCCTGAAATTTATTTGATGGGTAAAAGGTATTTAAATGCGTTATGGGGAAAATTGTGCGGTTACAGCTTTTCCTACTGAATCACCTGCCAGAGGATGTAAGTAATACCCAGTGATACCAAGATGAGAAGGTAATGTAAGTGATGTATTTAATTTATAGCAGGCATTACAAGTGTAAGTAAGTGTATTTAATAAATCAAACAACGTCAACTGAAGTAGAAATGTGGGACATTTTCGACCAAAATCCAAACTGAAAATGATTAAAAATTTAAAGCAATTTCTAAATTGACGTCATCTTGAGGTAAATAAGTGCGCTGTTTTGAGTAAAAGCCGTAACTGCATCATTTTCCTCATGAGTATGAGGAAAATGATGCAGTTACGGCTTTTTCTTTATAACTACCTAACAGAGGATGCAAGCATTACTCAGTGATGCCAAGTTGAGAAGGTAAATAGTAAAATATTTTGACCTAATACACCAAACGTCATATAAATTAGGTAAGTGGGGAATTTTTGATGTAAGTATTACGCATAACTGTAAATTTTGAATAGTATGAATTGTAAATGACTGCCTGTTCACTAGAAATAATAAGTATAAACACAAAATAAAAAAGGTACACAAAATAAGGTAGTATAGTGCGATACGATATTTTACTGTTGTAAATTTGGGATCACATGGCAATTTCATACTGCATTTTATTTTTAATCGTGTGAACAGTGGGATGTTGCCGTGTTGGGATCATACGTTACCATCCTACTGTTTATACGATTACTTTTACGACTTTTAACTTTACATGAAAAGTTAGGTGAAGTCAGCTGTTAATAGTGCCAGTGCCTAGCAAAAGATGGAATGACAGATCACTTCAAGCTTATTTCACCTACATTTTCACGGTGGGATTTTTACAGAATAGATCTGCTGGACCATACTATACTGATACTCACAGGTTTCTCGGCAATAATAGTAGTGACGTTATTAATAAAATCGTCGCTCGGGCAGGCGTCGGGGTCAACGTAATCTGAGCCGCCACCTTTAGTGCGGTTGACCATCTGTGTGATGGCAAGGTTGAGGCAGACCCGCATCGTGTACGCGTTGCACACCCCTAGCAGGCCCATCACGCCAAGAATGTACCGTTGGGGGATCACGCAACCTGGACAAAACAAAAGAAAATTATTATGATAACTTAACACCAAGCCTGTAATTCTTCCTGCCAGGGTTGCAGGAAAGTCCGAAAGGGTTACCGTGGCACGGGCAACTGAAGGAGCACGGGTGGGTTTTAGTCAGTAAGAGTCTGACACTCCCTCCCGCTCCGCCCAGAGCAGGAGAAGTTATTTGATGATTTCAAACCCTCAAAAAAAAAAGCCTCTAATTCTTGAAGGGTTAGGCTATGGTGTACCTACAGTACACCCTTATTTCGCATAGCTACGTTTCAGCCCCATGTAATAAGGGTCGAGCCGATTGCCACGAACCGGGCAAAAATCCGAGCTCCGGGCTGAGAAATTCCTGAAGTTAAAACCGAATAACACTTTGCCCGACCTGGGAATCGAACCCAGAATCTCTTGATCAACAGCAGCGCTTGCAACTATTACACCAACGAGGCAGTCATTATGGTGATGGTTATATGATGGTTTTTACGCAATAATGCGCAGGCGATGTGTCTCCATCATGCACCGGGTTCGCGCCAGCCCCAACAGCATTCTGAACACCATAGCGGACAGCTGGTGGGATAGCCCCATACTGGGACATTGGATATGCCTACATGCCAGTGGGGCGTAGGTACCTAATTAAATGGTTTTTCTGGATAGCTATAAGTACTAAAACTAGTTCTTAGTAAGTCTGAAATATGACATTTTTATTATAATAAAGTGAGCCTTACAAAGCAACCCACAATGACCTCTAGCTGCGTATATTTAAGTCCCCGTGTAATATTGGAGAGCCTGCTGTTATTAACCGGGCTCAAACCAGGATGCCTACGCTATAAGTCCGTCAACGACAATACGGGGCCGTCCGAAAGTAGTTCGATACTTAGAAGTGAACCCTACTCCCGAATAATTAACGTTTTCGGACGGGCAAAAATACCTCGGGAGTAAGGGTCTAAACGTTTTGTCATTAATTTATAGTTCAGGCCCTGGACTAATTTTATGTCCGTAAGTGATACGGAGTACGAAACGTCCGTAACTTCGGACGAAACGACGGATTCGTGCTTAGGTAGTAGGCCCCCTGGCTGCTACTGATTTATTCCCAATAAAAAACTCATTGTAATATTGTCTTAGCCGGCGCACTGGGCTCCGGCTTGCTCAGCCATTGCGCTGGACTGCGTTATACAGACAAACTGGCATATTTAATTTTCATATCCGTATTATCTGAAGATTATCTGCTTAATTAAATTTGTAATGACAATTTCGTATAAATTAAAGCAAGCAAATCCGTCGTACTAAAATAAATAACAATATCTTGTAAAGTTTCGAGCCATGAAACAAGGATGAAATCTGAATGAGTGACTGGAAATTCCCGTTTTACCTCATTACGAAGACTTTTCCATCAACTCTAATCAGCCTAAAATATTGAGGAAATAAATAAGGAAAATCAGAATTACTTAAATTGTTTCTCACTTTGTAAAATGAATAGTAGTAATATTAACTCTTTATTTCAGATTACAGGGTCCATAATGTGTTAGTATTGCCTTAGCCTATTGTTAGTGAAAAATGAATTAAAGAAAAAGTGACATCGCAATTAAAAACAATTAATTTTGCACAAATGTACGTCTGTACGCACATGTCTCCTAGTCCAGTGCCTAATAATAGGTACATAATGGTGGTGTATGAAACATTTGAGGAGGATGCAAACGACACCTTGTATATTCACAAGCACTAGAACAGATAATTTGTGCTTTTATAAAAATTAACAAACTGAGTAGGACTTAAACACATGCAAAAACAACACAACATACATACATGTAATGAACCGTGTTAGTGCGTAAAGCTACGGTAGGTATCCTAGAAGAGCGGTAGTCGCCACATAATGGCCGCAGTGACAGCTGTCATGAAAATGATGACAGCGGGATTTGACTTTACGAGCAAATCCCGCTCAAAAAACGCTTTCTAGGAAAACACACCAACTTACTTTCATAAATAACGTTTCAGTGACGTCATTCGACGGTAAATTTCGGACGCTATGTGGCGGCCACCGCCGTTTTTGGAAACCCCGTCTGAAGCCCATGACATCGCATTGGGGTCCAGACAAAAGAAGGGACATTTACATCCCTGAAAATTCAAAGCTTTCTGTACTGTACGAATATCTCGCGGGCCCCCGACTCATCAAAGTGGAAGGAACCGTAGGGCTTTAGTCGGGAGGAGTCCGACATAACCATGACGATCAGTGAGTATTTTCACAAAGAATGAAAAAGATATTCTGTACTACTATATTTATATATTACTATATATACTATATACATATACTATATTACATCTATCTTCTCATAATTTCTATTAATAATAACTTTTCAACGAGAACTCTTTGTGATGCAATGTTTGAAAGTTTCTGCCTTTTATGTAGAGTGCAACTTTTGGACTTCAAGACTTCAGCCAGTTGGTGAGATTATTAATTTACATGGCAGCTCAGGATGCGTCAGTTATAAAGGATAAGTTTTCTGCATGAAGTTTGGTTATTATGATGTTAAAATTATTTATTATTCAGTGCTACCAACGTAATTTTGTAGCCTGCTTTGCATTAACACTTTTGGTAAGACTTGTAATAAATTACTGTTCTTAATGCATTTTACAGACCGTGTTTTCTTTTAAAACGTCTAGTCATTATGTACTTACTATTTATTAATGCCATAGGCATTTTCTATTAGTCAAGCTTTAGGGTGATACAGAGACAAACAGCTATGAAAATAAGAATACGAATTCACAAATTACCCTTAATGTAGCAAATGTAACCCATTTGAACTCATTAACTACCCAGATAATTTTGAAATCAGAAAAAACATACAGTCAAATTCAGAACATCCTCCTTTTTTTTAAAGTTGCAACTAGCCTTCGATCTCAATTTCCCGCGCGTGAGTATACTTGATGAAGGGAAATGGGTTAATCTGGTGATTACAGATCGATTCACTTAGCCGATTGACTGTACGTTGGAAATGTCACCCGATACTCCGATAGGATATCTACTCTAGTTTCTGATATCTTGTCTCAAAGTAAATATACGCTAAGCTAAGTATATATATTTGTGCTATATTAAGTGAGTGTCTTCAGATTGCTTGGGCAATTAAAAACAGAAACTAAAAAAGTAAACATGACTAGTAAGACAGCGATATCATTTAAAAGTAAGCAATTATTACAAGAACGGAAAGAACATACACAACAATGGAAAAATAATAATTAATAATAATAATGGCCACAAGATAGCAAAATTATTAGCGAACAACTTAGAAGGGAAAGGAAAATAAAAAGGTTAACAACATTAAGAAAACATATAGAAACATCGAGAGGAATAAAGAAGGCGCTAAAAGAAATTAATTAGAAAAAGGAGTGGATTCCAAATATGAAAAATAAAGATGGTGGAAAGACCAGCAAAACACCAGAAATAATAGGAATAGCTACGGAATACTAAGAAAACCTATACTAAAGTACAAGTAATAAAAAATATAATTCAGTAAATAAAGAGGAGTAATAACAATTTCTAATGGAAGAAACTAGATAAAGCACCTGGATCAGATTTAGTCACAAATTAACTACTAAAAACTACTTTAGCAGTGATAGCCCCAAGACTTACAGGTTTGTTTAATTAAATCTTAGAAACGGAAATCATCCCCGAAGACTGGACTAAATCGACAATCATACTGCTGCATGAAAAAGGAGACAAGGGCAATATAGGAAACTGCAGACCGATCAGATTAATGTCCAATATTATTAAAATATTTTCAAAAATCATACTAAAAACAATTACTAATACACTAGAAGAAAACCAGCCTAAGGAACAAGCTGGTTTTCGAAGCAAATTCTCAACTATAGATCATATCCACACTCTAAGACAAATTCTACAGAAATATAGAGAATATCATAAAATATATTACATAGGGTTCGTTGACTATAAAAAAGCATTCGATACATCGGAACATGAGTATATATGGGACGTTCTAAGAAGACAAGGGGTGCAAGCAAAATACATAAGAATAATTAAAAACGTACACACAGCGAGCAAAGCACAAGTTAAACTTGAATTTACTGGTAACGAATTTCCTATTTAAAGAGGTATACGCCAAGGAGATCCTGTATCACTTAAATTATTTTCAGCTGTGCTGGAGATGATCTTCAGGAATCTAAACTGGATCAAAAATAGCCTCAATATAAACGGCGAAAATCTCAACCATCTACGCTTCGCGGTTGTTTTGATTTTGTTCTCAGATGACGCAGGAACCCTAGGACTAGACAGCTGTTCCACACAAACATCCAGTGGCCGATAACTCAAATGCTAGATAGAATTATGATTCAATTAACTTAGGTAGTTTTAGTAAATAGGCATTTATTAATTGTAAGAAAGAAACAGCAATAAAGGCTATTTTATTTTAAGAGAGTGAATTGATAAAGTGCAAAAAAATAGAGCCGAATTGAGAACCCCCTCCTTTTTTTGAAGTCGGATAAAAACAAAGTGGTATCTTTTTATGTTTGGCACTCCCAAAGTGGATGAACTTCGAAGTATTGCAGTTGGAATAGGCAGATCTTACTTTGCCTACTATTTAACATTTGTTTTATGCTAGCTGCGCTCCGCAGATTAAGCCGCATAAGTCTCGATCCCGTAGAAATATCATGATAAAAAGTGTTACCCAGGTCATGGTCTACCTAGCTAGGTTAGGTAAAGCTGCTTTGGCGTTTAAGCCTAACAAACAAACATACAAAAAATCAAACCTTTTGTCGCTAACATTATTAGTTAAGGCAAAAAAAAAACGTAGGTAATAAAAATAAAAAAAAATTGGAAGGTTATAATAGGTACCGATAATGTTTGGATATATGTACATGGGGAGGGACTCAGACCTACAAACAATTTTATAAATTATAAATGATTTTATTTCTGTAAGTAGGTTTGAACAAACACTTGTACACGTCAATCTTATTTTAAAAACTAGATGAGGTATTATGTATATACCTAGGTAGATATCTCTAACATGGCTCTTTGACAAAAGATTAAGTACTTTTTCAAGGTTTAGTTATATTGCTTTAACACCATTATCCATCTATGGTACCAACATTACAAAATGTAAGTTAGTTTTAAGTACAAAACCGAGGACGGCCGGCGGCTCAATTCAACGTCTAGTTTCACAACTTTACTCCCACTCTCCGATTAATGCCATTTACTTTCAATCGAGAATCGATTCTATGACCGTAAGTTCAATGATCTGTGGTGGTATCAAATTTTAGTTGCAAAACAGCTTATGTTTACCATAATCAATACATGCAAAAGTTGAGAAATACGAAGGCACTCGCAACTTTTACGAGTTAAGTTTAGCCTAATCGGCATTTAACGTTTCCACTGCTGGGATACATGCGTTCTCTCTGTGAGAAGGAGCGTTCTGTAGGTAAATGCATCGAACCTGCTTGTTTGTCACTACTTGTTCCCATTTAAAGCACCAGGATGTGGAGAAGAGACTTAAAAAAAAAACTCTGGTTTGGGGGGACTGTCTCATGTAATTTTAGCATTTAAAAAGTGCTGATTCTCAGTCTTATTTGAATAAATGACTTTTGATTTTGATTTGGACCCAGTGAGGCTAAAATTGTGATAAAATCAGCCGTTCCAAACCTTTTTGACTGACCGGTTGGTGCAATGAGTAGCGACCCTGCCTTCTGAGCCGCTGGTCCCGGGATCGATCCCCGGACAAGTCAAACATTTGTGTGCATGAACATGTCTGTTTGACCTGTATCTGGGTGTGTATGTATATAAGTATGTATATCAGTCATCAGGTTACCGTAGTACAGGTTCTACCTAGTTCGGGACCTGAAGACCTTGTGTGGATGTTGTCTCATATTTATTATTTTTACCTATTTCATGATTTTATTTTCGCTATTTCATGTTTGGCCCCGTGGTAAGAGCTTATCAACGAGTAGAAACTTTTGCATTTCGGGTTTAGAGTAAACAAAACTCTAATGTTGTAAAGATAAAGTACATAATTATGTAGGTAATACCTACATGTTTATAAATATTCCGAATCATATTTATATTATGTCTGCCTTTGTTAGATAAATAATTCAAAGATAACATTCAACCAAAACTTCTTCAGGCGTGAAATTACTCGTTTACTCCATCAAAAGGCATCTCAATAGAGATCATGGTGACTAGACCCTGGTCGAGGTACATAAGTAGTCATTTATTTCTAATCGCTTATCGAATCGTATAATTATTGCGGCTTATCTTGGCTTAAACAGAAGGGACAAGTAAACATATCTTTCTATATGAAAAAGGACTTTGCCGAGATTTAAATATCTTTCTAGGTATAATATAAAATAACGACTTTATTCCCCGAATGACAGACAGACAGTATATCCAAATTTTGCCATAGTTAGTACTTAGTATGTTGTAAGTTCCAAGTACCTACCTAATTAAGTAATGATTACCTATTTGTAATTATTAAACGAGCACACTGCTACTGATAATTCCCGAACGGAAAAAAAAAATTGCAAATTGTCCGACCCGGGGATCAAACTCCACTCCCCAGTCCTTACACTCAACAGTTGCACTTGCTACTACTAGACCATCAAGAAAATCAGTTGTTTCTTTTATTCGGAATTAACTTTAACATGCCTAAGTATTTTTTTTTGATGCTATGCATTTTAATAAGTAAAATTAAATCATCGATAATATCAAGGAATGTGACTACGGAAACAAAAACGAGCTATATTTTGAACTATTGAAAATTCGCTTCTGTGATAACGTGAATATTTGTCTGATTTGGTTACTAATATTGCTATTACAATAGTTGTCAGTCACCTTCATTATTATCGTCAACTACTGTATTATTATTATCATATATAAGTACTTCTGGTCAAGTAGAGGCCTTACTAATGTTTTAGGGATGGGTATGGTCTCGGATTTTTCCATCTTGATCCATTTCAACAGATTACCCCGTACTACAGTTTTCACGGCCTTTTTACAAACAAGGTTTATCTCAAGACCCAGATTTAAACCACTTTTTTATTTCAAACTCTTTTTCGACAAAGTGAAAGTTCTAATTACAAAAACTGGCATCAAACCTGAGTCTAAGTTGTGAATTTGAAAATATTCAGAACTTTACAGTGCTCTAAATAAACTTCAAAATACAATAACTGGCTCAAAAGTTAGAATCTGGGGGCCTACTCCCTTAGCACGAAGTCCACAGTTTCGGCCGGATTCACGGGCGTCTCCTACTCCTTATCAGTTACGGATATAAGATTAGACCGAGGCCCGAACTAAAAATGAATGAAAACACGATTAGACAGTTCTCCTTACTCCCGAAGTGCTTTTGCCCGTCCGAAAAAGTAAATTAATCGGGAGTAGGGTTTACTAATCAATAAACAAAATTCATAATAATTAAAGTGGATGGGACAGACTGGATGCGGAAGGCGGAGGACAGGGTGTGTGGCGCAGCCTGGGAAAGGCCTATGTCCAGCAGTGGACTGCGATGAGCTGAGTTGAGGGGTTCACTTCTAAGTATCGAACTACTTTCGGACGGGCCCGTGTCTTCGTCGACGGACTTAGAGAGTAGGCCCCCTGTTTTGTAACACGGCTGTTATAGTTTAAATATTTTGCTTCTCTAATAGAAGTAAGGATTGCGGTGGCACTTGTCCACAATTTTTTCGTTCATTCATAATCAGTCTATACTGTTCCCACTGCTGGGACACAGGCCTCCTCTCGATGAGAAGGAGCGGTTCGTAATCTACCACGCGGGCCCAGTGCGGGTTGGTAGATGTCACATGTCTTCAAATATTTGGTTCTAGGCCATGCGGGTTTCCTCTCGATGTTTTCCTACACCGTTATAAGAGCAGTGGTGATGAAATTATTTACACAAAGTAAAGCGCCTGCCTGGGTTCGAACCCACGAGCTACCCGTTACCACTGGGCCACCACTGCTCCTAGTCCACAATTGCCTCGATAGAACTTCTACATAATTATGAACAAGGTAGGTACTGCAAATTTCAAAGTCAGTAGAAATCAGGAACTTGCGATATAATATAGGAAGGAACAGGTCGCGTAGTTATTAATGAGAACATGATTGGTAAAGGAAACCTAGACTTGGCAAGAAGCCAGGTTATCACACTTAAGCCTGTCTGCCGTATCCTGTACTTCCTTCGAGCCTTCGAATAAGTTGGCGAAACTAATCCGTACTAATAATGGTATAAATGTGAAAGTTACTCTGTCTGTCTGTAACGGCTCAAGGGATTTTGATTAATTTTGGCACACGGATAGCCCTTGACCTTTTTTTTTTTTTTTGGGTGGGAATTCATCAAATAACTTCTCCCGCTCTGCAGAGCTAAAACTGCAGAACTAAAATCCACCCGTGTTCCTTCAGTTGCCTGTGCTAGGGGCCACGGTATCCCTCTCGGAATTTCCCGCAACCCTGGCAGGCATCGGCCCTGGCAGACCTCTTCATTGATGCTGACATCTCTTTGAGCCGCGCGTGGAACACAACGCGCGGTCGACCCGGGATATCCCATGACCTAAGGTGTGGATACTTTTATCCCGATAGTGCATTCTGACTTCTACGCGAGTTAAGCAGCGAGAAAAAATGTAAAATCAATCATGTCTGAAATTCACAAGCACAGTCTGAATTTGCATCTACATCTTTTAAATAATTTGTACATAATATTCGAGATGTGAAATGAAAGTTGTTTGAAAATAATATTTACCATTTTTGTTTATAATTTAATTGCATAGATACCGAGTATCACATGCTTTAAATATTTAATAACTTTATATGTAATGCATACTTATCTGCACGGTGTTTTCACCGGATTCAGTAAGTTAGATAATGTTATTTCATCAAGCTTATCAGTGTTCTATTTTGTTAGTGTTTATTTACTGAACTCTATTTTTATTTGTGTTGCTATCGTCTTTACATACTTTAACTACTACATACTGTAACTGTCTATGTAATCGCTTAGATCGTCAAAATTTCACAATACATTTTGATATTTCACTATAATTTAATACTTTAGACCAATGATACCAAAGTGGTCTTAATCGACTTCCAGGGGTCGACGACGACCTGTAGGTCGTTAGTTGTATTTTTCATCTACACCTCACTACAGTAAGACATCAGTCAAAAGACATTTGAAGTTGATGAATTTTCAAAAATTCAAAATTAGCTATGCAGGGTCTACCCAATGGGCACGCCACAATTGCGGCGATAAGTCCCCTTTTTGAGGAGTGGCTAGAGAGGCGCCACGGCGTCCTCACCTTCCGCCTGACACAAGTCCTCACCGGACATGGTTGTTTCGGGAGGTTCCTGTTCCGGATAAGGCGGGAGGAAACGCCCGGGTGTCACCATTGTGTGGATCGCTCGGAGGACACGGTGGAGCATACGGTGAAGGTCTGCCCGGCTTGGGCGGAGCACCGCCATGTCCTCGTGGAGGCGATTGGCGGTGGCGATCTCTCGCGTCCGGCCCTGGTCCAGGCCATGGTACGGAGCGAGAGGGCTTGAGAAGCCGTCACCTCCTTCTGCGAAGCAATAATCTTCGCGAAGGAGGAGGCGAAACGCGTGAGGGTGAGGCAAAATTCGCGCCCTCACGCCCCTAGCCGCCGCAGGAGACGCCCTGGTCGTCGGGAATCGCAGGCCGATTCCCGGCCACCGTAGACGTGGGCTTGCGAACGGCGAGCAATGGGCAGCTCGCCGTTCGATAAGGACCAGGCCCGGGTCGACGGCACGTTGTGTTCCACGCGCGCCTCAAAGAGATGTCAGCACCAATGACGGGGTCCGCTAGGGCCGATGCCTGCTAGGGTTGCGGGGAAGTTTGAGAGGGATACCGTGGCCCCTGGCACAGGCAACTGAAGGAACACGGGTGGATTTTAGTCAGTAAGAGTCTGACACGCCCTCCCGCTCCGCCCAGAGCGGGAGAAGTTATTTGATGATTTCAAACCCTCAAAAAAGGGATATCAACGCATAAAATATTACCATGGATTCAGTACATAATTCTGAACCCCGCTGCGTTGAATTATGTCGTATTTTTTTTTTTTTTTGTAAATTAGCTCTTCCATACATTTTGACCGCGTAGCCGACTGTTGGTATTTTCTATGAAACAGCCGTTTTTTTTTTTTACTACCATATGCTAGAATCATATGCTAAATTCATGGTTTCAGTTTGCGCGTCGATATCCCTGCCAGACAGATGAGCTACTGTATAGGCTAGGAAACATTATGAAAAGAACAAAAGAAGGTAGGTATAGGTAGTGTATCTCTACGACATGGAAAAAACGTGCCAATTTTCAAATTACGCGAGTAACCAGCACTACGAAAATCTACTACTACGACATAAGGGCACTCTCCATGTCAAATCACCTTTACTGCTTCGACATAAAAGCACAGTCAATGTCAAATCACCCTTACTGCCACGACATAAAGGCACAGTCAATGTCAAATCACCCTTACTGCCACGACATAAAGGCACTGTCAATGGCAAATCACCCTTACTGCCACGACATAAAGGCACTGTCAATGTCAAATCACCTTTACTGCTACGACATAAAGGCACTGTCAATGTCAAATCACCCTTACTGCCACGACATAAAGGCACTGTCAATGTCAAATCACCCTTACTGCCACGACATAAAGGCACTGTCAATGTCAAATCACCCTTACTGCCACGACATAAAGGCACTGTCAATGGCAAATCACCCTTACTGCCACGACATAAAGGCACTGTCAATGTCAAATCACCTTTACTGCTACGACATAAAGGCACTGTCAATGTCAAATCACCCTTACTGCCACGACATAAAGGCACTGTCAATGTCAAATCACCCTTACTGCCACGACATAAAGGCACTGTCAATGTCAAATCACTCTTACTGCCACGACATAAAGGCACTGTCAATGTCAAATCACCTTTACTGCTACGACAAAAAGGCACTATCATTGTCAAATCGAAACTCTACCGGTGTGATGCGTATCGATATCCAAACACGATACAATTTAAATAAAAAAGATTTGAATATTTTCTTATGGGTCAACTCATCAAATTAATGTATTGTTTGTTTTATCAAGTTTAGATATCGATACCCATCAGGTCTGCAGAGTTTCGCTAGCTAATTTAGTTTGACCCTGTATAATTAATAGTTTTATATCTATCTCTTTCACTTACATGGGACCTACAATCTTTAGTACCTACGTTTCTTGAGCGAGAATAACTAATCACTTTTTCGTCGGCGCGGTGGGACGGGTGCCTTACCAGCAGACTTAACTACATATATTATCACTTTTGAAATGTGTGAGAAAGATAGCAAGTTGGCTTGTGAAGTACAAAGTACCTACAATGAAATCTGAGTGAATAGAAAACGTGTATGAATAAGGTATAGGTACCTAGCTACGAGTATATTGCACGCCTCATAACGCGAAGCGGTTGAGGTAGTGCTTTACTCCCGACTCGTCAAGGTCAAGCTATTTTGTCATCTTCAAATGCCTCTATCACAACTGTATTGCACTTATACAATAATATGAGTATATGTACATAGAGAAAACACTTAAATTAAACCATCTTATACTTTCTAAAAAAACTTTATAGGTTGCATAGCAACGATAACTCCTGAAACATTTGATATATCGAGACCGGGCTTTTTATTAGTTCCAGAATTTGGTGAACTGGTGCCGTATTTCATATCAGTAGCTAAGTTTACGTAGTTTTATTTTAAAGTTATTTTTTTATTAAAATTCGCTACTTATGTGTATAAAAACTTTTCTTGCATACATGTTTTTTTTTATATTACTTACCAATTATACGATTCATTATTTTATTCAAATAAACGAGCGTTATCTAAGAGGCGTGCACTTTTAGATACTCCAAACTTTTTTTTCGTTGGCTTTTAGGTAAGTAGGTACCTACAGTATTTTCGTAGTTTATTTTATAGAGCCTAAAAGGTCAATTACTGTTCTTTATTTCGTTCATACTAATCCTTAAAAACATAGATAGTAGGTACCGGCAACTCGTTCATATTATAACGTAATTTGAGAAATGAATGGTTTATCTAATTCAAAACAGGAACTGTCATTCTTTGACAGTAGTAGGAAATGCCTGTAACACAGCAAATTGATGCGTGTCGATTTGATTAAGTATTCATTTCCCTGAGTGTACATAATTAATTGAAGAGTGGTTTACCGATAGTGCGTTATCTAAAGTGCTGAAGGCCACACATGGCGCATCCATTAGAAGGTCTTATCCCGGTTTACACCTACTGTCATTAACAGCGGGTACGATAGTGCTCATGCTGACTTATCCTCGCTAAAAGCATGCTTCACAATCCAACCAATCTGTAGCGAAAAAATACAGAGCTACTATACATAACGTATAATGTAGGTACCTATATGGCTTATATCCTAGACAATGAGTCCGGTACCGATCCGATAATGATACATTTAAATTCAGACTATTTTTACTAGTTTTTGAACATCTAATAAGATACCCCAAACTCAAACTCAAAGCATTTATTTCAAATAAACCAATTACAGGCACTTTTGAATTGTCAAGGGGTCGGTCAGTCAGAAAGATGAAGCTAGTTGCCCATTCCAAAGCGTAGTAGGTACCTATGGAGAAGAACGGGCAAGAAACTCTATGGGCACTCTTTGAAATCAAAATATTGTTACAAAAAAGTGGTTACATCATTCATGTTGTAATTATACATGTGGGAACGATGTAGAAAGACGTGCACGTTAAAAGCGTCCGTAATAAAAAGATAAAAACAATTATGGAATTAAAATAAGCCATGGCAGCTAAGAAATGACCAGTGCCTACTGACGGCGCCCGTTCACGAACATGACGTATGGATCAGCACCATTCAGCTCAACCATCTTGAAGGGAACTCAATGACCTTTTCATAAACTAGTGATAGTAATTGCCAGCGGTTTCCTTCGCTTCCTAGTGAGTTTCACCATGTAGCTGAATACCAGTATTTTACGATGAGTAATTGCTTAGCTGACCTCCACAACCCCGTGGATTTATAACACGACTTAGCAAGACTATTTTTAGAGATTTTGGCTTCAGTGTCTGAGAAGACTGCCAATATATATCTACTTATGACAGCCGGGATCGACGAAAGCTTAATGTGCTTACAGACACGAAGTGGTCTCGGCTTTATATAGATGGTAGCTTAACCTTAATTGATCGAACCCCTTCGAAGCATTACTAGTTCACCATTGCACCTACCACTGTTAGTCTCTGCATCACTCAAAGGTTGACTGGTAGAAAATGCCCATGGCATTAAGTCCGCCTCTGTACATTTGTGTGCTTAAAGTGTTAAGTAAATAAATAAATATCATAGTACTCACTAGGTTATAAAAGCCTCCATAGGCAACGTTTACATGGTAATCCATAGATAAAGTTCTGAACGTACAATACGTGATCCTACTAACTATCTCTTGGCTACTGTCCAATATTCAGATACCGTTGTACCGTTAAAGCTCAATTTGTATTGCAATTGCGTTAATTTTCTGCTGTCATGACAATTTGCAAACAGTTTTACGAAAACCGTAACTTTAAAACAATATAGAATGATACGGTTTGGTGGTTTCAAGTTACGGTTTTCGACTTCGACTATAGAAACTATCCAATATTTTTATTTAATTATAATATTGTTTTCCTTTTAAGCTTTTATTGTGTGTTAATGCCAAATAAAAACATTGTATTCCTTTAGAAGTAACATCATATTTTATGAAAATTAAATTTTAATTGTTTTTTGAAAGATAATTTTATATATTGGTTCATAAATATTGACAACTAGGTGCCCACGGCTTGACCAGCTTGTAGATTCCTTAATAAGGAACCCTGTAATTTTCTAACATAAAAAGTATCCTATTTCATTTGAGAATAATCATAGCTTTATATCAATGCAAGATTTTTGTAATTGGATCAATACTTTTAAGGATTTCCTATAGTAGTGTTTTAAAGAATATTTTGGGGAGCGCACTCAGTGAAACACCAAGTCAACGAACCAACTGTTTATTTGCGGCCTGCCCGCAACTTATAATTATTAATTTATTACACAGATACTTCACGAACCCTTTAAAAAAAAATAACACATCAATAGGAAGTAGGTATCTACATAAACCAATTAATTTAACAGAGCTGTAAGACAACAGTTACAATGTTTTACAATTTTTACAATTCAACGCACAAAAATCTGCTAAGCTATAAACTGAAACATTATTTAGCTCAAGGAATAGGTTCCGTAACTACTTAAGTTATAATGCATTTTACAAATGTATACTTATACCAGGCCTCCTTCACTCGGCCGTACCTACAGCGATAAATACCTACACTTTCGCGTGGTGCCGTGCGTCGCCACTCCTCTAGTCGGTTGTCTTTAGAATTGATAGTTATTACCGTTAATATTTTCTTGAGAGCACCAGCTTAAGTATTAGCAGAGCCGCTTGTACACATGTTTAACTTGTGCCTAGATATATTGTACTTCCCAGAACGTTGGAATGTCACCCGCGTAATGCCTATACCAAAAGTCGGAGATGGAACAGTGGTCGAATCGTTTAGACCGGTGGCGATTTTGTCGACACCAGCGAAGGTGTTTGAGGCTGCCATTTAGCGAGATGTCGAGGAGCAGGTAGCATTGCAACAGTCAGACGCCCAACACGGCTTCCGACCAACGCGTAGCACGACCAGCAACCTATTAAATACCAAGACGTACTTAGTACCACATATTGATGCAAAGGTGCAAGTGAACACCGCCTACTTTCATTTTAAGGAGGCGTTTGACCTGGTGGGTAACAATGTCTTATTATCAAAGTTAGCAAAAGTTGCCCGCACACCTAAATTGCTCCAATTCTTTGCGACCTATATGAGGAACAGAGAACAATATGTAGAGTACTGTGGATTCCGGTCGCAGCATTATTTCACTGAGTCTGGAGTGAGTCAAGGTAGCAATTTAGGGTGTCAGGTGTCTGCTATTTGCAGACTAACTCAAGTTGCTGCTGGCTATCAAAAACAAGGACGACTGTCACCGCCTTCAGCAAGACATTGATCGAGTAGTTAAGTGGAGTCGAAAGAACAAACTGCAATTCAATGTTACGAAATGTACAGTTCTAACATTCAGTCGTGCAAGAGTATCACTCCACCACAACTACAAAGTGGACAACGAGCCTATGAAAAGCGACGAGGCAGCGCGAGACCTTGGTGTCCGTATGGATACTTAATTGAGATTCCGGGAGCATAATATCAATGTATGTAAAAAGGCTTACAAGTGACTGGGATTTGTGCTTCGCAGAGCGGCAGCTTTCACAAATATTAAAGCCATGTTGGCATTGTATGACGCTCTAATAAGGAATCAGTTGGGGATAATGTGGCAGTATCGGCTCCACATGAGATTATATAGTCTCATGTTGGAGCGCGTACAGAATTTTAAGAGATACATATACCTAAGGCGGTATGGAGTATATCCCTTTTACTCCTCGATGTATCCAACCTTGTTTGTGTTAGGCATGGTGGGACAAGTGGGAAACAACGAGGGATCTAGCACTGGCGTCGTATATACTTGGAGCATTCCTGGATAACATAAATAATTCGGTGTGCTACAGGGACAGGCTTGTGTGTGCCCGATGGGTACGTGCAGCGCCGACGACGGCCCAACTTGTTCGCGGTGCCGCGCGGTCGAACTAAACTGTTAGACAACGTTCCCCTTTTCTTTTTTTTTTTTGAGTGTGGGAAATCATCAAATAACTTCTCCCGCTCTGGGCAGGGCAGGAGGACGTGTCAGACTCTTACTGACTAAAAGCCACCCGTGTTCCTTCAGTTGCCTGTGCCAGGGGCACGGTATCCCTCTCGGACTTTCCCACAACCCTAGCAGGCATCGGCCCTAGCGGACCCCGTCATTGGTGCTGACATCTCTTTGAGGCGCGCGTGGAACACAATGCGCCGTCGACCCGGGCCTGGTCCCCATCGAACGGCGAGCTGCCCATTGCTCGCCGTTCGCAAGCCCACGCCTACGGTGGCCGGGAATCGGCCTGCGATTCCCGACGCCCAGGGCGTCTCCTGCGGCGGCTTGGGGCGTGAGGGCGCGAATTTTGCCTCTCCCTCACGCGTTCCGCCTCCTTCTTTGCGAACATTACTGCTTCGCAGAAGGAGATGACGGCTTCCCAAGCCCTGCTCTCGCTCCATACCATGGACGCTGACGCGGACAATGCGCACACTATATTGGTTGCCGACAGAATAGATCGTTGCTCATGTCAGAATAGTTATTAATGGTTTTATATAAATATTATTATTTCGTCAGAATAGTTCGCAAGGGTCAAGCTACATGGTGTTATGTTTTTAATTTGTATATCTTGTTTGGCATGAAAATGTAAATTGTAAATTATGTCATAATTTGTTAATTAACTACAATGCCGAATTGGGACAATATAATGGTAGCGTATGTATGTAAGTAAATAAATAATAAATAATTATAATACATTTCTATATCGAATACCTTTACGGGGTCTCAGAAAAAGATATCTCGAAAACAACAAAATCTGGACCCCATGTGGTGGGGATCAAAATTGTTGCAAATTAGCTCTAACCCATTTCAAGGAATGCACCCAATTATCAATGTCCCTGTATACTTACTAACCTACATAATAATTACCGTTTTAAGACACACGCAGCGGTCGTAAAAAAACAAATTAAAACGACTCAATGACAGAAAATCGACGTATCTTCACGCTTCAGTAACAATAATGAACTAAAGAATATTATGGCTACATACTCGCAGAACCCACTGCATTAATTGCATTATTTTGATCTACTTATTATCTAATAGGCTCCGCTGTGTGGCTTCGAACATACATTAAATTAGCGCCATCCATTAGATATCACACACACAATAATTATAAAATAAATAAATATAAATATTCACATATAATTATATAATTAATGTATACAAATTATTGTAACACATTTTAAAAGAGTAACGATGGAGTTTCTTGCCCATTCTTCTCCATACGAAACTACCTTTTGGAAGGGGCGACTAGAATCAATTCTATTTAAATGTAAATTTTGACGTTCAAAAGTGCCTTTTATGTGCCTATTTGAAATAAATGCTTTGACTTTGACTTTAACGATTAATTGAGTAATATAAAATTGTTACTATTTATCATCATCTGCCCGCCTTTTCCCAACTATATCATGGTCGGCTTCCAGTCTAACCGTATGCAGCTGAATACCAGTATTTTACATGCAGCGCCTGCCTTTCTGACCTCCACAACCCAGTTACTAGGTAGTACGTTATCCCTTGATAAGACTGGTTGGTCAAACTTTCAGGCTTCTGACTATTCGTAACGACTGTCAAAGATCTACAAATGACAACCGGGACCAACGGCTTAAGGTGCTGACACAGGCCTCCTCTCTGTGAAAGGGAGCGGGCCGTAATCCACCACGCGGGCCTAGTGCGGGTTGGTGGATGACACATGTTCTCGAATTTTTGGTTCTAGGACATCTCACGATTTTTTGACTCACGATGTTTTGACCGAACCTTCACCGTTTTAAGAGCAGTGGTGAAGAAATAATTTACACAAAGTAAAGTTAGTTATTATTCATACAGAGTTTTGTTATTCATTGGGACAGTAGGGGAAAATCCGAATCCGTAAGACGTACCTAAGAGATAAATTGTACGGGCAGCTGTCTTAGGAAACACGAACTCTTTTTTAGTTTGTTTTTTTTGCGAAATTTTTATTTTCCTCAAATGCGAAATGACCTTAAAAATTACTCTAATTGTGCATTTTTTTGTAAACGGTTTCCCTCCTTTTTTTAGAATCGGAGGAAAAATACTGAACAGCAGTAGTTGGTCAAATGTAGGTTTTTTTTTCATTATTTCATTAAAAAAGAGTTCTATACATAGTTTCCAAGTATCTCTCATGGATTCAGATTTCCCCCTACTGTCTCAGTTAAAAACCACTCACTGTCCTATAAATGTATGTCCCATACAGTGGGTAAACTGAAGTGATTCGTATTGAAATACCAAAACCTACCAAATTGATCAAAAACTGTAAGCTCTAAGGGAATGCCTGATTCGTGGCGAAACGGAATTTTCGTTCCGTGGAAGGATTTGTGGTTTGGATTCTTATATTAAATAGGCTTATGTTCTATTTACCCTACACCTGAAAAGGGCATATTGTCTCTACATCATTACAAACAACTTATATTATGGGACCAACCCGCTGAAATCGCGAAAAATATTTGCTACTCCATACATTAACTATCTACTTATAAGTATAGGGTTTCTTTTGTATGGTAAAAATAAATGAAGGTTTTAGATTTAGACCATTGGCATTGGCACATGACATACGCACTCTACGAATTCAGAAATATTTATTTTCTGAAACATTGTTAATTTGAATTTAATTGAATTATTAAATTGAATGTCAGACAGACATATTAGATTTATTATACAAATATTATGATATTAAAGTCATTACATGATTTAGAATAGAATAGAATTAGAAATATCAACTCATTATAAACTCTTTTTTTACTTATTCCTTGTTTATAAAATTTTAAAAGTCCCCGACACAAACAATACCCTCTAAAAACGGCTGAAGAGATTTCCACCTTCTTTTTTTTTCAGCGTTTGGGAGCTACAACGCCGCAGACAGACACACAGATACAAACATTAAAATTATAATACCCCTATTTTCCGTATGGGGTTAAAATCGACTCGACGATCGACCCAGACGTGCGACTTATTAAGCAACGAAGCCATCCCGACGATCTACCTTATCATTGACAGTAAAAAATTGATACTGGTGCCGATTCCCTTGGTCACAAGCTACTCGTAATCTTAATTCTGGCAATTTTCATATTTTTCTTTCTAACAAAACAAGAAGGGACATGTTTAGGACAGGGACGGACATGATTAAGAGCTGTCAATTTTAATTGAACTAAAACATCCAATCGACAACCCGTTTGGAGCAAGCGTGGTGCTCGTGC
The DNA here is from genome assembly GCA_937001585.2 of Brachylomia viminalis. Classification (NCBI taxonomy): domain Eukaryota; kingdom Metazoa; phylum Arthropoda; class Insecta; order Lepidoptera; family Noctuidae; genus Brachylomia; species Brachylomia viminalis. Next base: position 12,034,987 of record OW443298.2, on the reverse strand, counting down.
CTTATCTGTATGAGAATAGGCGTTTGCCCTGTAGCGGGACACTAATAGGCTGGTAATATTATTAAAACTTCCACACAAGTAGGTATAGTTGATACTTTAGAACTTATTGACGTAAAAACACGACGAAGTTCAAGGCGCAAATTAATTTGACATATTTAAAGACCAATTTACACGATGCAAGTTTCTTACCCGTGGCATACAATAAAATTGAAGCAACAAAATAATATTAGACTCGCATCGTCTAGACACTGTTTAGACTTGCTTGCTTGAACTTATGGTATGCGAGTTGAAGGTTGTGGGTTCAAATACAGAAAGGCGCTTTACTTTGTGTTAATTATTTCATCACCACTGCTCTCAAAACAATGAAAGAAAACCTCGTGAGGAAACCCGCATGGCCTAGAACCAAAAATTCGAAGAAATGTGACATCTACCAACCCGTACTGGGCCCGCGTGGTGGATTACGGCCCACTCCCTCTCATCAAGAGGAGGCCTGTGTCCCAGCAGTAGGAACATTATAGGCTGATTATGCTATACTATGCCATAGACCACAGGCAATTAAATCGCACCATGTAAATCAGGCTATACTAGTTTTCTCTTTCTACGCTATACTTAGTTCATATCTGTCACTGTTTTTTTTTCTACCTGTCCGGTAGTAAAAGATGTCAGTTCTCTAGTTTTAGCAATAGTACATACTAATTCCATGAGTTTTAGTTTAGATTTTGAAAAAGGAAATCGGCGCCATTGTCACTAAAATAATAAAGTTATACTTACATGACCGCAAGGCTCTCGTAAGCCCGTTGTCAGGTGGTCGTGGAATCCGAGTCTTCTGTCCGAGAAGCTTATGAGCTTGGACTTGAGCTTCTGTATCGTCCAAATTAGCCATATCGAAGCTCTACGAAAGATTTTTCGATACCCTGAAATAGAATGAAGTGGGCTTAATGGATATATTACGTTTATGGTCATAACTGACAACGTTTTTCTATAGGTAACAGAAATGTTCACTGTTTTATTCACTCTAAATAATATTGTTCTAGGTACAGTCTGCGACAAAAGTAGACAAGTATTTCAGTTTTTTACATAGCTTAATTATTGACCTTAATATAATAAATAATAACAATATTTTTTTTATTTAACTTCAGTTGTACAAGAAAAACACTTATCTTAACACTATGCGGCATTACAACTAAGGAAACAGAGTGTTTTCGATGAACTCTTGCACCCAAAGTAAGATTTAACTTGTGTTTAGGGTGCCAGCGTCCAATATATTTAATTATTATCGGAACTGAAGTGCAATAATAATATAAACTCTTAGCTTAGTAATGTTGTGTTTATTTAGATGATAATTATGTAATATTAGCAGTGTTATTTGACTTTTGTCGCTGACCGTATCCTTATCTGAATTGTGCGGTGTGATTTTCACGTAACACAAAACATGTTTTTTTTTGCATTTTTATAAATAGTCAATTTGAATGCATTTATTAAAATGTCCAAAATATTAAATTAATGTAATATTATGTAACTTTATTTTGAAGTTGTTAGCTTCTCAAATTTTTATACCTATAACTCATGTTTTTTTTACCACATTATGTTAACTTAACATTTGTGGTATATATATATATTTGACTGCAATCTGAAGCATACACATACATGAACCAGTGATTCAAATCGCGTCTAACCTAGACCTCTGGTGTAGTTCAAGAGCCGAGGTTGCGTTCGGTATCAATGTAATGGCGATAATTACAACGTTGACTGTAACTAAGACGCTATTGTTATTTCTTATATATTGTTATATCTTATAAACGTTTAAACATTGTTCTTTTGTAGCTGAATTTGAACTCAGTCATGTAAGTTGAAAAGGCTTACTTAAATTATAAACATTATAACTGTATTGTCTTCATTAATTCTTGAAATATAAATTTAAATTACTTTTAAACAATATTCATTTAATTCTTCAAAGACTTACCGGAATTAATGGTTGAATATAAGTAAGTCCATAATGTTTATTAATTTCAAATTAGTATAAACATACAAGCAATACTATGAATAATTAATAGCGATAATTACAACTCTGTCAGAGACACAAGAAATTATTCTGTAGAATTATTTTTAGTTTGTTTTACCTATACTGTTATTGCGAAATCGTAACTGAAATGTCAAAAAGCAAACGAGCTCTAACGCTCTATATTCTATAAACTTTATATTGTAACACGAATCAAATTATAACTATTAACTAAAATATGATAAATCTGTAAAACAGACATTTCAAATTACAAGCTAAGCAAATAAAAACCGTACATTCATTCATTCATAAAATAATCATAATCGCACAATTAATCGCCAGATGGTTTCGCAACCAAAACAGATCAATTCCACTTACACAATAATTAGTTGAGAAAAAATCCAGAATAACGCACTAAACACACTTGCAAAAAAAATGGCACATTACATTAGTTTAATTGTTAAAAAAATAAACACAGCACCCGCGATGTGTACAACAAACGCGAGTACAGTGACACGAATTAGCGTTCTTTATCGTGTAATATATTGTTCGAGTATTTATTTATCAAATGTGCGCAAGATTTAAGTCTACGGGCCGCGTGGTCGACGCCGGCGCATAGCGAATATTGTCAACTATTCAGCCGCGCAACCAGCACGAGGTTGTCGGCCTTGAATGGAATAAACAATTTTATACACTGGCAATACCTGTTGCGGGGTCAGCGATATTGAAAAGTGTGATACTCATCCGATTCGTCCCGTTTAAATTGCGAATCCGTTACGATTGTATTCGCACGGTTATGTACTATTACTTCATACTCTTTATATGGTGTGCAAAGAGTAGGTATAGCAGTTTTCTCAGTATAGATATCATAGATAAACATTATAACGTTAGTTCTATTTCTATTTATATTCTTATAAATGATAAATGATTTTATTTCTGTAAGTAGGTTTGAACAAACACTTTTACACGTCAATCATATTTTTTTTTAAACTAGATGAGGTCGGCGTTTCCTATCTGACTACTCTGAGAAGAAAGGCCGAAACAAACTCAGAGGTCACAGTCTCTTTTAAAGTCCAGACAAAATCTTGGTCAGATCATGTGAAAGCTATGTAGATCGGTGTCTGCAATGGTCTTTTGAGGAAAGAACCACACAGATTGAGTAGACCTGTCCAGTCAGTGCACGCAATTGTCAGTAATCGTGCAGCTTAGTGATAATTCAGTAATGGACAGTTCAGAGACTTTGTGTTTCACTGTATTATTTTTGTAAATTGCTTAATCATATAGTTCGGCCACTGTATGTACTTAAATTGCTACAAAAGTCAAAACAAAACTTATTACTAAGCTAACTTCGAGTCTTTTATAACGTTTATTTCGAAGTAATCGTAACAGATAATAATTAATGTCGTGGACTTGACATGGACATGAGATAAGTTTTGTAGGCAGTAACCAAACTCGTCTGGTTTCCTGATAGAGCACTACGAGTTCTACGACTACTCAAACGCAAAACTATAGATAATTTTTCTTCTTTTTGAATGTTTTGTTTTTTTTTTTCTTAATAATCTGGTAACAATTTATTTTCTTTTTATTTGGAAATTGTAAAGTAGGTACAGTCACGTGAAACTGCAATTAGTGATTACTTCATAAATTTGAAAAATAGACGAATTTTTCAATAACGTAAATAACGCAATGAACTTGGCTGAACTGTCAAAATGGAAGACATTGCTATCATTTGTCATTTTATGCGTGTAACGCAATTACCCCACAAGAGTATTCCTGAACAAGCATTAATATTTTATTCTATTTTTAAATTAGTTACTGTGATCGAAGAAAATCTATTTTAAATCTCCTATTATATAATATTATGTTAACACACGCCTGTCCTTCTAGGAATGTTGGTAGTGACGACATTTATTTGGTATCTAAACTGGTTTTACAAAGTTTAACTAAAACCGTCTACTAAACTTGAACAAAAATTATTGACTTAGCCGAAGGTCGCTATTTTCTCATGAATATTTAATATAGTTATCTTCATTGTTTAAACTACATTGAAGTATGACATACCTAATGGTCGTTGGAGATACCTACTTAAGTGTTACATTGACATGAATGTAGCAAACAATATACCTACAAATATTAATTTGTAATTATTTAAGTAGGTACCTACCTATAACATTTCGCAACCTAAGGTCTGCTGGTATACGAGTACATTCCAGTACTTCCTTATCTATAAAAATTAATGCCACTTTTCGTTGTAATTTTTTAACTCAAGAACGGATAGACCGATTTTGCTAATTATTTTTTTAGAATATTCCTTGAAGTACGAGGATGGTTCATACGGAGAGAAAAATTAAAAAAAAAAATGTTAGGCGGTACGAAGTTCGCGGGGTCAGCTAGTTTCGTATAAAATACCAGAAAAAAATACTTGTGAGAAACATAATTATATCCGTACTTATAAATGCGAAAGTACCTCTGTATGTCTATCTGCCTGTCTGTTGTCACCTTTTCAGATCATACACGGATAAACCATGACCTGATTAGGATGGAGGACACTTTTTGTTGCGGTAGTACGACCCGCAGGATAATTACCGACTTAGACGCGGGTGAAGCCGCGGGAATAAACTAGTAATTCATTAATAATTTCTCTTATATATCTATATACTTAATAAACTACTAGAAATTTTAAAATAAAATCTATCTACCTACTCTAATATAACTCTCTTCCTTTACCTAATTAATAAATAGTTTCCACTTTATCTACTTTCATAATATTCGTTAATTTATTTTTACATTTATCTTACATATCTTGTTTTTAAAAAAAATGTATATATTATACATCTACCCACATAGTAACTCTTTAAATCATTAAAAATATTAAACTTTCTTTTCAATTTAGCTTCTAATACATTTATTGTTGTCTTCTTTATGAATGTTGGATGTAACTTGATGGCCTGAAACCTGAGATCATATAAATAATTTTTTTATTCAATTATAAAGTACAGCAAAAATATAATTTACATTAATTACAATCAAGGAAAGTTAAATTCTAACTGTAATGTAGACCTGCCTGATCTAGGTTTATGAAAACCTGTGTTTCAAGCTCAGATCATATAAACACAGCCTGAAACACAGGTTTTCATAAACCTAGATCAGGCAGGTCTACATTACAGTTAGAATTTAACTTTCCTTGATTATAATTAATGTAAATCATATTTTTGCTGTACTGTATAATTGAATATTCTTTTTTTAAGTATATGTATAGTACAACACACCGTATATCGGCCATGGCGGCCAATCTCAACGGAGACTAGCCTTCTACGCAGGAGTTATTATAGTGCACAAGTGTGTGCGCAGACACAGGTGCACTCTCTCTTCCCTCACTTTCATAGTCCGATGGGACGGCAATCCGACACGACCGGAGAGAGATCAGGTGCAGGACCAACGGCTTAACGTGCTTTCCGAGGCACGGGGGTATCACACCGCCAACTTCCTAACTCCAGGCTGTTACTAAGAAACTGGGAGTCGAACCCAGAACCCTACCCTCAGCAGTCGCACTTACAACCACGAGACTAACGGGGCAGTATTAGATGTAATAGGTATACCTACCCAATTATGTCATCCACTGCAGTTAAAACCAGTATAATTCACAATGTAGGTTAATATGCAGCTACATTAACCTCGTTTGGAACAGTTTTATCGTAATGAGAACTACTACTCAATGAATCAAACGTTATCAATCTCAATGTTTTAACATTCAACTTGAATTTAAATTTTGTTCAACTGTGACCTTTAGAGCTGCGGATTGTGCATACCTATGAGAGTTCGAGTATATGAATTTGTGAAGTAGGGTAAACTGACAGTTATGACACGTGCGGTCAGCGATAAAAAACAACCGACTTCCAAAACCAAACAGTAAAAAGTGAAAAATAACTTTAATTTCGGAAGTCGGTGTCTTTGCATCTGTATTTTAGTTTTTTCCATCGACATCGGAAATTAAAGTAATTTTTCACTTTGTAGTGTTTTTTTTGGGAAGTCGGTTGTTTTTTAGTTATGATACCTATCCCACATCAATTCGAAAACGATCGTCTTACACGTCCACGTCCGTTTGAAGGCGGTTTTTTTATTAAAATAATTTATTGTTGATTTTTTTAAACCGCTCGTCCGATTTTCATAAAACTTCTAGGGGATCACCTCTGAAGTATGACCTACAAAAAAAAAACATCAAAATCAATTCATAATTAGCGGAATGATCGCGTAACATACAGTCGAATTGAGACCTCCTCCTTTTTGAAGTCATCAAAATGTTGCTGGCAACTAAGAATGATGAAGTACCTATTGCTGGCAACATGCTAATGTTTCGTATTCATGGTAAACGAAAGTTAAGCAACTGTTTCTCAACTTTGTTTAAACAAAAAAAAATAAACATATTTTTAAGCGGTATTCAAATATTTAATTGGTACTTACTAAAGTAATGCACAAAATTGTTATTTATTTTTATGTTAAAATAATAACTTCACACTTCCGTTACAAATATGAACTTTATGATGATGTAAGCAATGTATAGACGACAATGCAACAATGAATTAAACAATACTGATGCATAGGAGTATTAAGGAACTAACAACTAAATCCTAGCATTAAAATTAAAATATTTTTTTTTTCTAACAGCCTACCTATGTAAATAGTAGTGATCAGCCGACTTCGGTTTTCGCTAATCTTTTACTAGTTACCTACCTATATATGAACATATTCTTTAGTAAGTAAACTATTCGATATAATAATATTTGGTTGGATTTTTGTATGCAGACTGGGATCGTCATTAGATATACGGAGTTTAATTTATGGTCGTATTGTCGTCGTATATGTATGATGAATTACATACAAATTATGGAACGTCTACGTGAGACTAACCTCTGCAAAGAATAGTTGAGCATTATTTTAAACACGATCTGAAATAAAACGTTTTTTACTATATTATAAATGGTATGCCTATTTATTTTTAGTTTAGCTAAACCTATGCAATTCTCGTGTAGATACCCTATTGGTAAAAAGTGCGCTTTTTTATTGTAAGGAGTTATTAAACTCAAACACGCACACACGCACGCATTTATTTCAAATAAAGCAATTGCAGGCACTTTTGAATTGTCCATCGTTCCAAAACGTATTAGGTACCTATGGAGAAGAACGGGCAAGAAACTCCACGAAAACCCTTATAAATCAAAACATTATTAATATAATTGGTGACATCATTCATATTGAAATTATAGATGTAGACAGACGTGCACGTTAAAATCGTCCGTAAAAAAAAAAAGATAAATACAATTCAAGAAATTAATTATGCTAACCGACCAGTCCTTACTGACGGCTCCCGTTATCGAACATGACTTATGAAGTTATGAATCACCACCATTCAGCTCAACCATTTTTAAAGGAACTTAATGGTACAACGCACACGCTACCACCAGTGACACATTTGAGTGAGCATCTCAGTCGCCAAGGCACATTCAAGCACTTATACATTACTCCTTCAGATTCAGATAACAAAAGGCCAATCAGTTTTTATTGCATTGTTTGCAGGAAGAGTCGAAAAACTAGAGATTTACCAAACCCTAGCTTAGACTACCACTTGTGAGTCTTTCGACACAGGGTTTACTTAATTCATATCACATTTCATAGTAGTAATTTAATGCTATTTGCGAGGTGTAATTGTAATTGTACTCAGTAACTTGTTGATGATAACAATATAAGTTAATAGTATTCCAGTGTAGTGTAGTGGTCGCCCAGTGGCAACAGCCGCGACTTACAATGTAGGTCGTAGGTTCGAACCAAGACAGGCACTTTACTTTGTGAAAATTATTTCATCACCACTGCTCTCAAAATGATGGAGGAAAACTCGTGAGTAAACCTGGTTCTAGAACCGAAAATTCGGAGACATGTGACGTCTACCAACCCGCTCTGGACCCGCGTGTTGGATTGCGGCTCACTGTCTCTCACCGAGAGGTGGCCTGTGAGAACATTATAGGCTGATTATGCTATGCTAATATTCCATTCGTTTTAATTAGCAGAAGTTTATTTATGAGTTTTATTATTAGTTGGTAATGGTGAAAACTCCATCAAAATCCAATTGCGTAGTTTAGAAGATCTACAGACACAAAAAAGCGACTTTGTTTTATAGGATGTATGTTTCCTAAAATCCCGTACAGTAGAGCACATCTTTCTATACCGGGGGTCTACTCTCTAGACCGTCAACGAACATACGGGCCCGTCCAAAAGTAGTTTGAAACTTTGGAATGAACCCAACACCCGATTAATTAACTTTTTCGAACAGGTAAAAACACATCGGGACTAGGGACAACTATCACATCGTGGTGTCATTCATTCTTAGGTCGAGCCCCAAACTAATCGTATGTGCATAGGTGATGCGGAGTAGGAAATGCCCGTAACGTCGGCCGACACTACGGGTTTCGTGCTTACAGAGTAGACCCCCAGGGTGGCAGGGAAATCACCTCGCAACCTGTTACCATGGATTCAGTACATGATTCTGGACACTCATGCGTTGAAATTGTTCGCTGGATACAAAAAACAAAATCTATTCTATACATTTTGACTGCGTAGTGTGACTGTCTGTCACCAATTCCTTTTTAAAAGCAAAATATTATATTTGTTTTCAAAATATCACACGATATCGAGACAAATTAAATCTCAATTGTATGGTCTGTTACTCGTAGTTTGACACGTTATCCTAATTTATAACTAAACATCATATTTCTTTAATTTTTTTAAATAACAGTGAACCTCTCAGGGACCGATTAAATTTATATTTTATGGTTGGCATACGTACCAGGCATTAGTCAAAAACAATACTTATACATTCTAGCATTCGACAGTAAGGGATCAAGTATTATTTATTAAGTTGAGAGTGGGTTTAAAGACCGCTTTAGGGTGCTGACGTATAGTCTAGGGTAGTTACTCGTAAGTTAGGAGAATTTGTGAATGCCGAGAGCCATGTCGTCCAAGTGGGCTGTTGTAGGAGATCGATTAATATTAAATAAGTTAAATATAGTAGGGTTGTAGCCCGGATTAGACTAATCTAATATTTAACGTAGTGTGTGTGTGTGTGTGTTTGTTGGTGCGTTCTTATAACTAATCAGACAGAGACGTGTTGCTGGGCAGTTTGCTGCGCCACTTCTACTCCCCAGCATAAACAATAGGAAGTGGTGAAGGGTGGGCTCTTTTGGGGCTGTCTATAGACCTTCAAGAGAGTGGATCCACAGCTCTAATAAATAATGATTTTGGAGCTCCGATTTCCCAAGTCTATTATTTAGTAATTCTTGAATGATGTATTCTTTACAAATAATTCGTTCAGACCAAAATGAACACGTGTCTTGCAGATATGCTTATTGCGCAAAGAGTGAATTTCCAGGGGTTTGAGTGACCACATCTATCTCATATCCAGTCTAAGGACTGATAGGGACCATGTCTTCTCAAGGGCGTGATGCCTACGCAATGTTGCTGGAACTAGCCACCCCGTTGCTAGACAAGGACGGTCGCACGGTTACTGCATGGAAAGCCGCTTCGTCACGTTTTTCAGTTTGAGAGAACACCTAGGGAACATGTCTCTGGGGCTTTCCACAATAGTAGCGGTAGGCCTGTTATGGAGGAATGGCTGGAGAAGCACCATGACGCCCTTAGTTTCCAGCTGCCGCAGGTACTTACTGGACACGGATGTTTTGGGAAGTACCTGCGTCGCATAGGTCAGGAGTGGACACCCGTTTGTCATCACTGTGTGGACTGCTCCGAGGACACAGCGCAACATACGCTTGACGAGTGCTCAACTTGGGCCCAACAGCGCTATGCCCTCGTCGCAACTCTTGGTGCGGGTGATCTCTCGCTTCCAGCCGTGGTTCAGTCCATGGTCGGAAGTGAAAACGCGTGGAAGCCTCCTTTTTCGAGGAGAGGATGCATAAAAAGGAGACAGCGAAGAGTAAGAGAGAGCATACTTCTCATTCCATCCGCACCAGAAGAGCAGCCGGGCGTCAAAGGGCGCTTAACGATCTCCGGCCACCATAAGGAGGGGCCTGCGGGCGCAAAATTGGGGCTGTGTCATCGCTTGAGCAGTCAGGCCCAAAGAGGTGGCATGCAGTATGCGCGCCTTAATGGGAGGATGTGTAGTCGTGGGATCGGCAGCACTTGATGATGGGGCCCGCTAGGTATGGCGGGCTGATACCAGTCGGGGGTGCGGTGAATGTACAAGTATCTCCCGGGCCCCCAACTCATGGAATTAGAAGGAACAGTGGGGTTTTAGTCAGTAGGAGTCCAACATAACCCTCCGGTCTTCCCAGGCGGAGGGTATCCATGAGGATTCCATCATGAAAAAAAAGGGACCTTGACTCCAAAAGATGTCGATGAAATGCTGCTAAAAAGCCGCTTGCGTCTCTTTATGGAAGTGTTACTCTGAGTACTCCGAGTGTAGATGTGAGGTGTCGTGTGAGTAACGACCGACCAAATACCTGTTACTCTAGCGTATAAGTTGCTCACAGCCCCTGTACTATTTAGCATTCTAAAATCACATCAAATGTATTTTTATAACTATGAATTTTTAAGTCTTATTTATCATTTCTATCAATTCTGTCCGTGCCTATAGCACTCTTCGTATTTGAGAATGCATTTAATTTCTATCGTTGGGAGAGTGTCCAGTCTGGAGACGAGCCCTACAGGGCCGTACGGGGTGGATTACGGCCTATTCACCTAAGGGGGAAGCTGACCTTAACACAAATATTAACATAATTAGTAAAAACGAAAATTTTAGCAGCCTAGGGTTATTTAGGAACATTCACAGTAGGTACAACACTTTTGAAGATGGCGTCTTAGGATGTGCAAATACGACGCAGGCATAGGTCATGATGGGACGGATGACTGCAGTGTAGATGCGCAATTTGCACTTTAGTGACAATTTGCTGCGGGCGGTTAAAATAAAGTGAAGCCTACAGAGAGTGAAAGAGATGCGTGAACGGGTCGTCTTTATGTGCTTACTGAAGGTAAGGTGGTGGTCAAGGATCACACCTAGGTATTTAGCTCGCATCTCCCAAGGCTGTCCTCGGCTTACCATACATAGTGGTCTGGCTGAAGATACGAACGAACGAAGACAACAATATTTACTTCAAGCCTGAACCAAGTGATTTTAGAGTCTTTAATAATATTAACAACTAGCTTATACTCACGGATACGGCCGGGTAGAGATCAGAAAAACAACGTTTAAATAATCCCAAGGGAACGTAACAATACCGGAATGAAAAGCATGTGACTGTCGCCCGTTTTCACTTGCAAACAACAACGCAACAACAACGCAACAACGCATCAATTCCTAAATAAAAGCGCGCTGTGAGATTTTCCACTTTCGGAGCCAAGCGTTGACAATCCAACAGCGCGCTAATATCTTCATACTACGGCATAATTGCGTAACACACATAAATGGCAATTATTCGCAAATCCTTCCATTTTGACATTCATTGCATCATAGGTTAGAAAACTTCGTCTGCTCAACAACATAAATAACACAATGAACGTAGCTGAACTGTCAAAATTATAGGCATGCAATTACCCCGCAGGTTATGGTCGAACTATGTGCCTAATTTCATGCTAGATTTCAGATGTTACGAGTAAAGCGTGATTAAATAATATAATGATAAACCTCAAAATTAACGAACTCACAGAATTTTATGAATTTTCTCCCAAATAATAGAATTCGACATAATCATCTGCTCAGCTTCTTCCCAACTATGTTGCGGTCAGCTTACAGTCTAACCGGATGCAGCTGTATTTTACATGGAGTGATTGCCAATCTGACCTCGGAAACCCAGTTACTGGGTAATACGATACCCCTTGGTAAGACTGTCAGACTTTCGGGCTTCTGACTACCCGTAACGACTGTCAAAGTTCCACGAATGACAGCCGGAACTAATGGCATAACGTGCTTTCCGAGGCACGGAGGTGTCTTGGTATGTATTCTAGAAATATGCAAATTTGTTAGAAACAACCAACAATTATTCACTACACGAGAAAACATAAATATACACTACGACACAAAAATAGGCTAAACCTACCTGGTGGCTCTAAGCTGAAAATACACTCAACAAGCACATTAGTAATGTTAGTTAAAATATATAATCCACGGAATAGAAAAAAACAGTTACCAGAAGCAATTAAAAATGAACAAAAATGTAATATATTTATAAATAAATTAAAACAATACCTAATCCATAAATGCTATTATAATATTAATAAATATTTTAATGATAAATAAAATTAAAAATTAATACCATAAATAATAAATAAAATCAAAGTCAAAGTATAGTAGAAAAACATTTATAATCTACTCTTTAAAATAATAACGTATTATTACTCGTAGCTCTCTTCCTCTATCCTATCTTGCTGTGCCTGACAGGGTCCACAATGATCCAAAATTATGTGTATTTTATAATGTACCTACCACCTAAGTTCACATTGTGGAATGCAAATAAATATATTGAGTATGTAAAGATCACCCATCCATGGACCAACCGCGGCAAGCGTAGCTTAACCTGATCGCTTGAACCGTGCGGCTTATTTGACAGGTTAGATGTCCTTGTCACATGAGACAAAACACTGTTTACTGTGCTTAATATTCAAAAGGTCAACAGCTAATTATATACGATCGTCTAACAACTTGTCGTTTCAACCTATTTGACTTTACAACCGCAAAAAAAGTTTGCCATAAAGAGTCCAATCAACTTGTCGTCGTCATGCAAGCTTATCTTGAGTTCATGGACGAATGATCCGAACTTGAACTTTGCTATTTCTGGTCCAATTTTATTGGAGGTTAGATTTTAATTCGGTTCGGGAGTGGTGACTATTAAGAATAAAGAGATGATTTTCCTTTTTGTATACAGGGTTCCTTAAACAAGGTGTGGCGTAAGTAATAGTCCACCGTTCAGGTTCAGGTATTTGCACGCCATGAGAAATGGCAGACATGTCGTGAGCCACTTATTTTTTCGAAGATCTTGCATGCATGTATTGATTTTAATTCTGTATGTATCCTACACATGTTTGAGCAAATAAAATTTATTTCTTTCAGGATTCGATGAACGAGATAATTAACTATAACAATTAAAAAATGTTAACCATTTTTAGTAGTACGTTTTTTTTACAAAAATCGCCCTTGTACTTGATGGTGTGTTAAAAATTAGGGTTAAAATTAGAGAAGAACCAACTTTTTCTTAAAAAGAGCTGAATTTACATAAAATATCATAATTCATCATGATAGCTCTAGTATTCAGCAGTAATTAACAGAAATCAAAATGAAAAAAATAATGGTTTTTGTTGAAATTACAAACAAATTAGTAATAAAAGGTAGAAATTTCGTAAATAAAAGACAAAAAGGAAATATTTTTGGAACCCTTGGGTAAAAATGGTTAAAATTTTAATTGTTATAGTTAATTATCTGGTTTATCGAATCCTGAACGGTGGACCACTAGTTACGCCACACCCTGTTTGTAGGTCAGGGTGTTAGTCAGCTCATGGAAAACCAAAGTTTGCAGCGGGTTACGTATGCAAGTCATCATCCCTAGCCTTTTCCCAACTATCTTGTGGTCAGCTTCCAGTCTAACCGTATGCAGCTACCAGCATTTTACATACAGCAACTGCCTATCTGACCTCCAAAACCCAGTAACTTGGTAATGCGATACTCCTTGCTAAGACTGGTTGCCAGACTTTCGGCCTTCTGACGAACCGTGACGACCCACAGATTTACGAATGACAGCTGGGATCAATGGTTTTGCGTACTTTCCGAGGCACGGAGGTTTGTAACGGTCATCCACGGATCGACCACGGCTTAACCTGATCGATAGACCCGTGCGGCTGTCATTACTAAGCCATGAGCCCCTCAGGTACCCCGTTGGTATGCCAACAAGTAACAATATTAAATGCATAACCATATTCCACCATACGACCTTCTGGTTTAGAGTATCATGGGCGCATGACCTCGTAACCAGTATAAAAATATCATATCTAGGTAGTTTTTTTTCCTAGTAAACCATTGCAGGTCTTCATCAGTGCATTGTACGTTCGGGTCTGTGTGCGTGGTTGTAGCGTCAATCATGTGTGACTCATCCCTAGTAGGTAAGTAAGTAGGTACTATATAAAAAAACAATCAGTACTTTTTTGTGAGAGACAAAAATTCTCATACAATTTGCTACGGTAATCATCACCACACGAGTCACGGTACGTAAAGTAGGCTGCCCGTCTGTGGTATCAAAAGCAGTGTAAGCTGGTCTCTTATTCCAATGAAACTCCATACTACACCAGATAAAGGTCAAAATGTTGCCACCGACGTGCGATCGACTGTTCTATGTAAGTGTTCGTCCATAGCTCCATGGCTCCACGCCACGCTTGCACTGACCTGCTGACTAACTTATCTTTATACCATGGCTAGAGCGAATATCGCGTATAACTGACAGAAAAAAGAAAGAAAGAAGAATATAATCTAGAATAAAAATGACTACAACTTAATCAACATCTAAATAACCGTTGGCTTCGGGTCATTCATACACTAACCTTGTTGTGACTCCGAGATACTGATAGCGGCAATAAACGTATATTGTATACCGTAATCAATCAACTTTATCGCTGCTTGCACAAAAATATGATTGATACACAATTGCTTGTCGGATTTATCGGTCGGTATGTAGACTGATTTGGTTATTATCTGTCTGGCTTTGAGTCTATTTATATTTCGATTTGGGAATAGCGTGGCCTAGTTTGATGGTTGGTTTTATTTTTGCGTGAGTGAGTTAGAGTAATCTCAGAATGTAAAATTAATGTCATAAAAATAAAAACTCGTCTAATAATGTTGGGATTGGACTATGTTGGAATCTACCTTGAGAATTTTACGTCAAACGTGAAGACATTCAGTCACGCTATTTACTTAGACTCCGATCTAGGCTAAACATACCAAGTTCTCGACTAAAAATGCACTCTAAAAGTCCCTACGTAATGTCCATCAAAGTATACAACAAACTACCCGCATCAATAAAAAAAGGAAGTAAAAATTAATATATTTAAAAAAAACTTAGACATTTTTTTATTAATAAAAGCTACTATTCGCTTAATGAATATCTAAATGATAGTATTATATTAATTATGACTTATAAAGTCATAATTTTAATACCTAGACGAAAATTTAAAAACAATACATCTCTCTTATAAATACCTATTTGCTTATATTTTATACTGTTAATTTTCTTAGAAAGTACCTACCTACTATTTTATAATTATAAATTAAAAGTGCTTCCTCTCTCCTAACTCACTTATTTTGCTGTGCCCGACAGGGTCCATGTGATCTAATTTTAAGTTTACCACCTAAGTTTGCTATAAAGTATTGAGTATTGAGTACCAGCATTTTACATACAGCGACCTATCTGACCTCTACAACCCTTTGTAAACACTGGTTGTGAAACTTTCGGGCTTCCGACTACTCGAAACGACAGTCAAAACCAGCAGCAGATAGCGATCATATGTGAGGTATAGAAAGGGTAACCCTAATAAAGCCTCTTAGCCTTGAAAGAGGCAATAAGGATATTACCAAGCTACTTGTCGTTGGCCAACTTTTTTTACACCATGTCAATTTAAGTTAAACAAAAAACCTACCTACCTCACGTACATCCATAGTATTACCCCGCGTTTACACCAAAATATGATATTGTATCTACTGTTTATATCATCGAGATATAAGTACTAACGTACGTTTATATATATATATTTTTTTTACAATTACTGTTTACTATTTACACTTATAGGCACTAAATTAAAAGGTTAACTAACTAGACTGGCAGCATTGCCACGTTGAATGGCAATGCTAAAGAATTAGTAAATTCTTTGGCCAAAGAAATAGTGTACTAATGATAATAATATTCTTGCCTTTATTGGCCGGCTTGAGTGGAGATTCTCAAGAGTAAACATGCTCGGAGGAAGGAAGTATTCCAGTAAGATGCTGGTAGGGATCTTGACCGTACTTCCGGGATTGTCCTGATAGCCGTGGAATGCCTCTCCGCTCCTCAAGCACCTCAGGAAGTGTTGCCCCCTTATTGCTACGTCACTATGTGCTAGCGACTATTTCCGGGGGCCCATTATTGAATGTGCAAGTCACCCTCTACCATTGTAACAGTGTATTGTAGGTGTAAAACATTGGGCAGGCAGGGGCCATAGTCTTCTCATAGTTTTAGGTAACTAGTACACTTTAGCCACCCAAATTTATAGTCCAATACCTTTATTTTCCATATTATCCTGCAATAGTCTTACACCAATCGGGGTCAGTTAGTGCCTCATTTCATTGAAAACGTCTATACGGGTCTCTGCGAGTAGGTTTCGGCCCCTCGTAGGACCCCAGGGTCCCGCGATATGTCAAAGACACAATAAATATAATAATAATATACTAGTACCAACTGTTTTGTTGGTTGTCGTTTACAATCAAGCTGAAAAGACTAGTTGTATACAAACTTGTAGAAAACTGTCACAAACGTCAACAATGTGAGTAAAATTTTGTACTCGTACAATGTCAATAACGCATGTAGGATATGTACGTGTTTATAATATATTTTACAACTTTAGTCTATATGTATACTTACATACAGTGTGGCGATTTAGTCACCTGCATCCGTCAAGGAGAAGACCTTAACCGATTCGTGAATTTAAAAAAAATCATATATAACAGTAGACAGACTAATTCGATGCATATGTATATGTATTTTGTTACAATTCTGCTATGAGTTTCATAGCGAAAGTTGTTTAAAATTATGTGTAGAATCATCCTCTTGACGGTTGCAGGTGACTAAATCGCCACCCTGTATAATGAAACAGTAACGAACTCAAAATTTATTCAAAAATATTTAATGTAAGTACAGACATTAAATATTTCTGAATAAAGTAATTGCTACGAGGTTTGGGAACGAGTATGATGCCGAAAATTAAGGTTTTTTTTTAATTTTTGACCGTTTGTCTGTTTATCTGGATGTGTGTTCTGGATGCCAATCCGGAATGTGTTCCGGAATGGCATTAAAAACGGCTGAACTGATATGGATCAAATTTGAGATGGGTGCTAACAGATTTATAACCTGGATTAACACTACTTTCAATCCCTGTAGTACGTTCCCGTAGGATATTTTGCGACATACACGCGGGCGAAGCGGTGAGCAAAAGCTAGTTGAAAATATGTATCACAACTTACTATGTGGATCATGTGGCTGTAGCCGCGGGGTTAGAATGACTCATGCTGCTATTTATAGAATTTGTTAGTCAGCTATTTGATTCCATTTTGAAATCGTAGGCGTTGTACTACGTAATTTTTTAAGGTTCCGTACGTCCGAATGGAAAAACGGAACCCTTATAGGATCACTTGTGTGTCTGTCTGTCACAGCCAATTTGCTCTGAATCTAATGGACCGATTGAGTTAAAATTTGTACACGTATGCATTTGTGACCCAAACACGGTTTAACTTGCCGTGTGGTATATCTAATGAAAGGGCTGTGAGGATCTAAAATACACTCGAGAGCAATGAATCCGGGTCACTTAAAGAATCCTAAAAATCTCGGAAACTGAAAATGCTAGGTTAATGCAATAAATTGTATTTAATAGACAATGTAATACTCCTTAAATGAAGGTATTAAAACTTCTTAGTTATTGTAAAGTTATATCATAAAAAAATCCAATTTGAAAAAGGGCCACTTTCGAAGATGGAACTACGAAATTACAGCATTTGGTTTTGCTTTTGTTTGTAATCTGTCATTTATGTGGGTGCATAAACCATGTTGATAGTGCTCTATATTCATTATTCAAGCTGAAATTATGTCGCTTACGCCTGAAGAATGCACCAGAATACTTACAATGCTGGAAACCGGCCGGAGTCATCGCGATACAGCCAGGACTGTCGGTGTGTCGCTGTCAACAGTACAAAGAGTTCTCCGACGTTACGAAGAAACTGGTTCTAACCTACGCAGACCAGGAACGGGCAGAACCAGGTGTACCACAGCACGAGAAGACCGATACTTGGTGAACACCATGCTTCGAAATCGCTTTCTCACAGGAACTGAACTCACCAATCAGTTTCGACGCCTCGGAGGAAGTAACCCAAGTGCATGGACAGTAAGACGTCGGCTTGCTGAATCTAACTTAAAACCCCTTAGACCTGCAAACGGCCCTAAACTGGAGCGTGGGCATCGTATTTCAAGACTAAGATATGCCCAGAGCCACGTAAATTGGAGTATTGAAGATTGGTCAAAAGTTATGTTCTCCGACGAATCAAAATTTATGCTCTACAAGCACGATGGAAGACACAGAGTGTATCGAAGACCAGGGGAAAGATTCAAGCAAGCATGCATCGAAGAAAAAGTAGCCTACGGTGGTGGGTCTGTACTTGTGTGGGCCGGAATTTCTTCTGAAAGTCGCACAGAGCTGGTGATCATAGAAAACGGCTCTTTAACTAGCGTAAGATATGTGGAAGAAATCCTCAATGATCACGTTGGTCCATTTATGGTCAATTTAGGTGAGGATGCTATATTTATGCATGACAATGCCCGACCTCATACAGGTAGGATTGTGAATGACTACCTTCAAGAGATGAACATTACTCGTATGGAGTGGCCAGCGCGCAGCCCGGATATCAACCCGATCGAGCATGCTTGGGACGAGCTAGGCAGATGCGTAAAACAACGAAACCCTCCCCCAATCACGCTTCGTGAGCTCAAAATTGCTCTCACAGAGGAATGGGAGAATATTCCCCAAAATCGTATAAGGAACTTGGTGTACAGCATGCCAAACCGCGTAAACGCAGTAATGGAAGCACGAGGAGGCAATACGAAGTATTAAAATTCAAGAAAATCGTAATAAAGTTCAAAAATTTCATGTTTCCTATTTTTGTTTTAAGGAGAGATCAGCAGTTTTTTTCTTTATGTAATTTTGTGTTAATAAAATGTATTTTTTTTTTACTTTCATTTAAGGAGTATTACATTGTCTATTAAATACAATTTATTGCATTAACCTATCATTTTTAGTTCCCGAGATTTATAACATTCTTTAAGTGACCCGGATTCATTGCTCTCGAGTGTATATTTTTGTATAATTTTAACGTAAATAGTTTTAAATATATTTAAGAAAATTAATGAACATTTAACTTATATAAGAAACTGTTGAGCCAACAATTTTGCACAAAATACAGAAAATAGTTCCATACTTATAGATTACAGAAAAATCTATAAGAAGTCTATGGTCATTAAATAGCATGGTTAATGTCTTAATATTGTGCGTACAAACTTACATTTGCAGCTGCAATATGCAGAACATGTTTTTCAACTACTACACGTGCGTAAAACTGGTGGATGCCAAGTTTCACAGCTTGGCTCATCGCCGCAAGGTTGCCTGCTTGTCGGTCTTCTACATATTGTTTATCGGTGAGTGTGCCCAAGAACTCCACGACCTTATTTCACCGGCCCTCTTCTTCCATCGGTCATCTAGACGCACTGCAAGTTACCATCCTTACCTTGTTGCTATTCCACCAAATTGCACTAAGCGTTTCCAAATGTATTTTGTAATGCGCACAGCAAAAGAATAGAAGTCTCTACCTGTGTCTGTGTTTCCGAACGCATACAACCCTAATCTCTTCAAAGTGAGAGTGAACAGGCTTCTTCTGCGTAAGCTCACTCCACCGTTGACTCTGTCTCTCTCACCACTGACCTAGACTAGAGTCAAGGGCAAACCTATCCTAAATAAAAAATAAGAAAATGTTAAGGTTAAATTCATCCCAAGTACGGAACCCTTCATTGTGCTTGGTCCGACTCACACCTGGCTGGATTGTTCTTCAATATTTTTGTTCTATAGTCACCTTATTGTTTCTTGTTTCCTACCAATCGTTGTTGGTTGATGTATGACATTATATAGGTACGTTAGTTAATATTGGATCTAAATCCAGTCCGATCACTATGTATGGCAAACCGATCGCTTGGGAGAAGACTACGATGACGGTACGGTGGGCGCAGTGGTTAAGCGATTGACTGCTGGAATAAATATTTGTATGACCTACAAGTAGTTTTTCTGGGTCTGGCTGTTTGTGTATGTAAGTTTAAATGTTTGTAAACGCACCCACAATACAGGAATAATTCCTAGTGTGGGACAATGTTTCATAAAAAAAAGAAGCCAGCTCAATACCTAGGTGTGATCATTGACCACCACCTTACCTTTACGGAGCACATAAAGGTGGCCCATTCACACTTCGCTCTCAGTGTCAGTGCTCTCAAGTGCAAATTGTGGATTTACTCCGCGGTCATCCGTCCCATCACGATTTATACTTGGGTCGTCTTCGCACACCCTAAGCCACACCATTTCTATAGGATGCAGACCCTTCAGAACAGTTTCCTTAGAAAGGTTACGGAAACCCCTTTCTATGTCCGCAGGGAGAATCTTCATTTAGATTTCAGCATGCCCACCATCCAGCAGCTCATGAAACGCCTCTCATAGCCTGGACGGGAAAGACACCCACATGGTTAAATTCTTCGACAGCTCGGATGCTTGGGTCTTAATTTGTGACTTCCCACACCAGGTCAATTGTTATTCAATCACCACACAACACCGGTATTCACATAATTGCACATGTTTAGAGAGTTTTGATGGGACCGCCTGGTCGACATATCCACTAGCGGTAGATCAGTTGCGGAGAGGAGTTTGAGTGAAGGTGAATGGAATGAGTTATAGGAACAAAGACGGAAGGCACCCAGAGGCAAGACAGGTTAAGCAGCCGACAACCTCCTAGGTTGACCTGCGAGATGCCATTTATAAAACTATAAAAATAAAATTGGAAGAAAATGTTCATAGCTGCTTACTTAGAAGTGTGCTATTAAGTATAATTGTGGTATGAAGTCTTCTGTGCACCTTTTCTCATTTAGGTCTTCCATTATTTTTGAAGCGTTCATAATTTTTTTGGTGAAACTGCCCTTTACGCATACTCTTAACCTCTTCTCTATCCAGACTATTATATAATTTGTCGGGTATTTAAACTCATCATCATTCTCCTGTCCGTATCCCAATTTATTTTGGGTCGGCGCCACTCGTCTTTTTCTTCCACATTTCTCTTTTAGTCGTCATCTCAGAAGTAATCCCTTTAAATTCGCGCCCTTACGCTCCTAGTCGCCGCAGGATACGCTCTGGGCATCGGGAATCCCAGGCCGATTCCCGGCCACCGTAGGCGCGGGCTTGCGGACGGCGAGCAATGGGTAGCTCGCCGTCCGATAAGGACCAGGCCCGGGTCGAGCGCGCGTTGTGTTCCACGCGCGCCTCAAAGAGATGTCAGCACCAACGGCAGGGTCCGCTAGGACCGATGCCTGCAGGGTTGCGGGAAAGTCCGAAAGGGTTACCGTGGTCCCTGGCACAGGCAACTGAAGGAACACGGGTGGGTTTTAGTCATCAAGAGTCTGACACCCTCCCACTCCGGCCAGAGCAGGAGAAGTTAAAAAAAAAAGGAGTCTCCCCTTTCTAGTCATCTTGTTTTCATATATTTTAACGAAAACAAAATAATTAGGCATAGGCGTCTCCTTGTTTAATTTAGTGTTGGCAAAATGACATTCGTTGTCAGACATGAGATCAAAAAAATAACTTGTTTCCGGAGTAAACACCTACTACTTACCTATGAATAATTTATCAGCAAAAATGAGAAAGGTGACTAGTTCGTAATTTATTGATTCTGGCTAACAATACCTGCCCCCACGCGAAATACAGGGTGGCCGGAACATTGACGTCCAAAAATAAAATTTCGGTCCCTCGTATCGTGGGGTATTCGAATCACCCCCATGTATGTTCCGCGACTTTTCATAGTTTTCGAGTTATGAATTTTTTTCTGAATGTTTGAAAATTTTCGACCTGACCAACCTAAAAAAATTCAAAAAAAAAAGTAGAGGGTTTTATCGAGTTTCTTTTTTTGCAACTGAATTTTCATAAGTAGTACTTTTATGCATAAAATAATCAGCTTCGTAACTGTGGTGAAAGTTATGAAAATGTTGATCTAAAGTGAAAAATTTACGTTCGGTAAATTATGACTTAAATTTTCAACTTCAAATTAAAAATCTAAACAGGTGACTTCATGGTTCTCAAGTAGGCTTCAAGAATGCGCCAGACTCTCTGCTTTCATAACCATTAAAAAACGTAGGACTTAATGGGGCTAACTTTGGCCTTAATCGGCCTTCAAAGACTGCGAAGTGGAAAATTCTTAAAATTAGCTATCTGATTAATAAATTTTTTTTTTCCATTTTCTCGCTCCTAAGGTTATTTAGTTTGCTAACCAATTCATAATTACCACACGTGGGCGAATGAAAATCCACTCGAAGTGAGAGCTTCGACATTTCAACATCGCTTCAGCGTTAACTTGTGGTCTGGTATTCTCAATGGCGAACTAATTGGTCCGTTTGAACTGCCGTCCAGACTTGATGGAGAAACATACAAAAACTTTTTGGAAAATGAACTTCCATTGTTGCTGGCAGATGTGAATCTCGAACTCAGACGAACCATGGTGTTGCAAAATGACGGCGCCCCGTGTCACTATGCAACCCAGGTCCGAAATTACTTAGATGAAACATACCCCAACAGATGGATCGGACGCAGCGGACCAATTAGGTGGCCTCCACGCTCACCTGATCTCAACCCCATCGATTTCTTTATTTGGGGCTATTACAAGGAAATAGCATACGCCCGAGACTGTTCAAGTGAACAAGAGCTGAGGCAGTTGATTGCAGAAGCTGAACGTGTTGTGAGAGAGAACAGAGACGCTTTTAGACGATTGCCAGACAATTTCTTACGTAGGTGTAGAATGTGTATTGCTGCTGGTGGTGGCCACTTTGAAAACCTTTTCTAAATGTTAAAAATAAATTAAGTACTTTTTTCACATTATCATCTGTGTTTTATTCAAAACCACTTTTTACGTAAAACTTTTCTTACCCAACTCTGAAACTATTTGTTGGTTAGTTTTCAGTATTCTTATCATTAATTAACCTTAGGAACGAGAAAATAGCCAAAAAAAAATAATTACTCAGATGGGTAATTTTAAGAATTTTTCCACCTCGCTGTCTTTGAAGGCCGATTTTAAACAAAGTAGCCCTATTAAGTACTTCATTTTTTTTATGATTATGAAAACTGAGAGTCTGGCGCATTCTTGAAGCCTACTTAGGAATTATGAAGTCACCTGTTAAGATTTTTAATTTAAAGTTGAAAATTTGAGTCATAATTTACCGAACGTAAATTTTTCACTTTAGATCAACATTTTCATAACTTTCATCACAGTTACGAAGCTGATTATTTTATGCATAAAAGTACTACTTATGAAAATTCAGTTGCAAAAAAAGAAACTCGATAAAACCCTCTACTTTTTTTTTTAGAATTTTTTTAGGTTGGTCAGGTCGAAAATTTTCAAACATTCAGAAAAAAATTCATAACTCGAAAACTATGAAAAGTCGCGGAACATACATGGGGGTGATTCGAATACCCCACGATACGAGGGACCGAAATTTTATTTTTGGACGTCAATGTTCCGGCCACCCTGTATAACTGACATTAAATGTTGATGAATGTATTTCGAAAGTTTTGTTAGAATCTTTTTGTATTTTATTGTACTGTTCAGTGAAACAATTTTAATTAAAATCGGTACCTAATTTACAGACTTCAGGTCTATTCAAATCCATGTTTCCAAGATTTTTTTGGTATTTACATAAATAAATATCAACTTTTTGTTAAGTATATTAAGTTGATTTTAGAAAGATTAGTACCTACTTACGTATTATTGAAAAAGTTATTAAAATTTTTGAAGTTGTAGCGCAAATTGAACTGCATGTGTAGGTTTTAAAGTAATTTTTCCAAAAACTCGTATTTTTTACATGTTTTGAAACTGAACTGCAAACGCAGATTATGCTATGATACGGTTTCCATTAATCACGACTAACCAAATCGCGGTAGGAAACTCAGTTATGACTATAGCATCATCAAATTATGTAGTATACTAATGTATACTATAAAAGTGCATATATAATTATATGCACTTTGCTATATTGAGTCAGATCACTCAACGAGCCGTAGTTATTTCATTAAACGTATCTATTAATAGAAGCATTTAACTAAAACAAGTACTAGGTACAGGTAGGAGGGGGCAGGGAACACAGTCTTAGATCAGGTGTTCTGTAGTAAGTTTCAAGAAGGTATAAAACTGAGACGGCAAGCGTATGGTATGGGTGGTTTTTTTTTTATAAGTTGGTGTGTTTGGGAGAAGAAATAAAAACGAGCATCAACCAATTAAAATTCAAAATACGCTGGTGTTCCATTATCTCGCGACCAACGTCAAACCAAGTGTCGATCAACTATAGGGTACCTCCCTATATCCTATACCTCCCTTTTTATATACACCACGAAAAAAAAGCAATCAACCCCAGACACAGGAAAAAAGATGTTCGTATATATAATTATATACAGGGTGTTTTTGACAGCCCTCCACAAAAACACAGGATTAATTCAGCTCCTTATTCTGAATCACATCCCACTGGAAATTTTCTCAGGAAAAAAAAAATATGCCGTAACGTAACGTAACGTAATAAAAGACGCGGCCCAGGTGCGCCGGGGAGCGCGCGGGGGGCGGGGGCAGCCTCGCTCAAGCTCGCTGCGCTGCCGTCCGCTACGTGCGTTTTGCCACGGTAACGATACATTGCGTGTGAGGTAAGTGATCACGATGTCCCCCCATAAAACAAATCTGGTTTTTTGGATTCCCTTAATGTTCCTGAAAGAATTTCATGTACCGGTCATCTTAATAAATGATGTACTGAAGCCACCCTATCAGTTTGCGGAGGGCTGTCAAAAACACCCGTTATATGTCCAGTATGAGATAATAATATTGTAGTATGGGTATGGTAGATGTAATACGTCAACATCCATACTAATTTGTACTAATATTATAAATTCTAAATTAACTCCGTCTTAATTAATTAATTAAATTAACCTTTTCACACCTATACCACTGAACAGATCGTAATGAAAATTGACAGATTCCTAAGTAGCCAGAGACCTGGAGAAGGACGTAGGCTACTATTAATCCTGGTCACGCAGATGAAATCACGGGCAACAGCTATTTACATTATAATGTTCCCAAGCGATCATTTTGAGCTTAGGGTGGCAATGGGCAGCTCGCCGTCCGATACGCATTCCACGCGCGCCTTAAAGAGATGTCAGCATCAATGACAGGGTCCGCTAGGGCCGATGCCTGCCAGGGTTGCGGGAAAGTCCGAGAGGGATACCGTGGCCCCTGGCACAGGCAACTGAAGGAACACGGGTGGGTTTAGTTTAGTCAGTAAGAGTCTGACACGCCCTCCCGCTCCGCCCAGAGCGGGAGAAGATATTTGATGATTACCCACCCTCAAAAAAATTGGTTGTCTGTAAAGTCGGTTTACGGACGATAGTTTTACGTGATAACGTCATAAAGAAACATCGATGAACCATTACTACTACTACTGTGCTATTCGGAATACTAGCTCTGACGTCACGCAAGAAGAGAGATGAGAAATGTGACACAAGCTAACGTTAACGAAAGGGAAAGGGCTGCTCGTGCCTCTTTAGCGCTTGTTCCGCGCTCTCGCTTGCACGCTCGGGCTCAGACGGAACGTTACACTTTTTTTCGTGCATGCAGCAGCAGGTATTCATCGATTTATAAGACGTTATCACGTCAAAAGAATAATTAAAATTATGAATTTTCAGTAGTTTTCGCGTTATTACTAATATCACAAAGGCACTAATTCATGGCAAAGTAGTCATTTTCATCAAATTCATACACCAACTATGGCGACATTGAGGACCTCGAGAGTTCATAAAATATTCCTTGAAATATGAACAATATTGTTGTTATACGACGCGAATACATGAAATTATGAATTACCAATAGATTTTGCGTTATAAATAACATCACAAAGGTACAAATTCATTGCAATTTCAATTCGAATTTGATACTTCGTAAAGATTGTTTGCTTGAAAAATCAGTTTTATAATATTGTTTCATGCCAACCTACCTACAAAGTTCTATCGAACACTACTTATTTAGGGATATTCATCCACTTACCGTCGAAAAACACAGATTTTTTCTTAAAAACACAATATTACACGGTACACTCAACCCGGCCGTTGATTTTTCACGATTTCAAAGGGCGCCTTCCAACACTTCCAACTCGGTTTTCATAATGTTGGGAGTTATATTTTTATCTATGATCGAAAAATATAATCATTCCCAGGGATCAATCGTTCAGAAACGATATTGAACCTTAAAAATATTTGAAATAAAGTATAAAATCAGCTGGAGTTGCCGGTACACCGGTGTACCAGACATCCTTGACGGTGTAGTGACACAGTAGACAGTACCTGTCACACAGTCACCAGCCAAGCATGACGTCACACATTACATCGAGACAACTGGGCCGCCGATCTACTCACGGCCGCGCCCTCTACCGCCTGACAAATATAAGGCGGCAAAACTCGAATTGGAGCGCATGATCGAGATGGGAATATGCAAGCCGTCAAACAGTCCGTGGGCGAGTCCACTTCACATCGTGAAGAAGAAAGACGGATCACTTCGAGTATGTGGCGATTACAGAAGACTCAACGCCGTCACCGTTCCTGACCGATACGCCATTCCACGAATCCAAGATTTCAGATACCAACTCCACGGCAAGAAAATATTCTCGAAACTCGATTTGAAAATGACACATTTCTGGATACCTATCGCAAAACAAGATGCTCGACAAACAGCAATAATAACACCTTTCGGACTTTTCGAATTTACCTGCATGACGTTCGGTTTAAGAAATTGCGGTATACAAAACATATTTACACATACACATTATACAAATAAAAAATTAGGATAATAACTAAGGCGTCAATGCTTGCACCAGTTTTTCACTGATTTGAACGCTCGGCGGCTGCTATGTCAGGAATGTAAAGATCATTTGGTGGAACTTAACAGCACTCGTAGTAGTGGAGAAAATTCAGCATGTTTCTAACACTTCATATCGCAGTTTTCAATAAACATAAGAATAAAGGATATTGCAGATTTTGGTTTCAGCTTAAGAAACAGAATCAAAAGTCGTCGTCTTAAGGACTTTATATTCATGAGTTCATTTCCGCTGGTACAAGGCGGAAAGAGTAAGTGTTTATGAAGAATCTCGTCGATGATGTACTGCATGTATCTTCTATCGGTAGCTGGAGCTCATCCTTGTAATATAAGAACATCGCCCCGTAGAACTCGTTGCAAGACCAAGGGAGAGCAAGTCAATCAAGAACCTTTTACTGAGAGGTAAGGATATTTAGGAGTTCTGGTTTGGTTAAAGGGATAAGGTTATAGGTATGGAATTGTCCTGTAATATGTGTAATTCCTAATTAAAGGTAGGTAGCAAACGCATGTTATTTGACTTCCTTGGACATGTATGCTTTTTTATCAAAATTTTAATTCTAAATTCTATGGAATGGAACTTAAATCCATATCCTTAGTAATAATCCGCTTAATCTGGTTTACTTTAGCTGGATTAACCCTCAAGATCAATACACCGTTGTGTTTTTTTATACTCTTTTGAAGTTGAAGGACGTGGCTCCTGGTAAGCAAGGCCAGGTTCACGAGGGATGACCCTTGAAGGCCGTTTAATGTCTCTAATTGGCACTTTTGTGTCACGATATTTTTTTATAACGGGACAAACATTTCTATAAATTTCACCAGGAACCCGCGCCTTTTGAAAACGAGATTTATCTTTACTTCGTATTCACTCCTTTTATAAATATAGAAAGAAAGAAAGAAAAATAGGTTTATTTGTCACAGAAACACGTACATACAAAAAAGATAATTAGCACTAACAAATAAAAAAATAAAAGTAAAATAACAAAGAGATCTCTACTATTTGGTACTCCCTTCCTTCTCCTAAAATTGTTTGTCCGAATCATTATCCATAACACGTTTGCTTTAAACTTCGGTAGCCATAATGTTCAAACATTCAACATTTTGCTTTACTTAATTATCTTTACTTCTTAAACTATTCTGTCATAATATCGAGTACTATAATAATTGAATCTCCTAATTTTACATGAAATATAGTCATATGTCCTAAGTATTGTATATAAATATTGTTATATACTGTGTATTATTCCGAATGTTCATTTATAGTAAAATTATTTGCTGCATTTGCAAAAAAATTGGTTTTGGTAACAGAAACGAATCGCTGTAAATCCGACTCCACGCAGTCTTGTATGCCGTACCCTTTTTTTTTTTTTTTTTTTGTGGGTGGGAAATCATCAAATAACTTCTCCCGCTCTGGGCAGAGCAGGAGGGCGTGTCAGACTCTTACTGACTAAAACCCACCCGTGTTCCTTCAGTTGCCTGTGCCAGGGGCCACGGTAACCCTCTTGGACTTTTCCGCAACCCTAGCAGGCATCGGTCCTAGCAAACCCCGTCATTGGTGCTGACATCTCTTTGAGGCGCGCGTGGAACACAACGCGCCGTCGACCCGGGCCTGGTCCTTATCGAACGGTGAGCTGCCCATTGCTCGCCGTTCGCAAGCCCGCGCCTACGGTGGCCGGGAATCGGCCTGCGATTCCCGACGCCCAGGGCGTCTCCTGCGGCGGCTAGGGGCGTGAGGGCGCAAACTTTGCCTCTCCCTCACGCGTTCCGCCTCCTCCTTCGCGAGCATTACTGCTTCGCAGAAGGAGGTGACGGCTTCCCAAGCCCTCTCGCATCGTACCATGGCCTGGACCAAGGCCGGACGCGAGAGATCGCCACCGCCAATCGCCTCCACGAGGACACGGCGGTGCTCCGCCCAAGCCGGGCAGACCTCCACCGTATGCTCCACCGTGTCCTCCGGGCGATCCACACAATGGTGACACCCGGGCGTTTCCTCCCGCCTTATCCGGAACAGGAACCTCCCGAAACAACCGTGTCCGGTGAGGACCTGCGTCAGGCGGAAGGTGAGGACGCCGTGGCGCCTCTCTAGCCAAAGAGGGGACTTATCGCCGCAATTGTGGCGTGCCCAGCGCTGGGTTGCGATAATCGCACTCTCCATGCCGCCCTGAGATCCCGCCGGAGCTCTGTCCGCTGTACCGTGATTTCTCGCGGCAGCGGAGCTACGCCCCGGCGTTTCGCCTCCTCGCGCCACTCCCAAACGTGCGCGAGGACTTTTGCCTCCAGATCCCATGGCGGTAATCCGGCAAGGAGGCTCGCCGCCTCACCGGAGACCGTACGGTATCCCCGGACCAGCCGGATGGCCATGACCCTTTGGGGCGCGTTCAACCAGCGGGCTGGCCGCCGCCTCAAGGAACGCGCCCATACCGGTGCCCCGTAAAGGGCCATGGACCGCACGACCCCCGCGTAGAGCCTCCGGCAGGAGGCGTTTGGCCCCCCTAGATTGGGCAGGAGCCGCTTTAAGGCAGCCCCGGCCCTTTCCAGTCTGGGAGCCAAACGTCGGAAATGCTCCACGAAGTTCCACCGGCTGTCGAGGACGAGTCCCAGGTACTTCATCGTCGACTCGCCGTTGCCGCCGCGGCTAAGTCTGGCCGGCAAGCGAAGCGAGGGCAGCAAGGGACAGGCTGGATCGGAATTATAATTAAGGGACGAAAGCTACAGGCTCAGCGGCGCAGGCTGGCTCGAGCAAGGGTCGGGGCGGACGTGGATTGGGGTGTCATGGCGGGCCTCGGCGGCTAGGACGGAAGGATGGCACGGCGGTCTGTTTTGTGTTTACTGAGAGTACTGGTAGCCTAACTTCTCACCTAAAGGAGAGTAGTGGCGTCCTCGAGGATAATTAAGGTATGCCTCGGGCGGCGAATCTGACTTATGCAGGAGGGAGTGTAGCGGGCGGCCGCTTTAATCAAGGGATTGGTATGCTTTATGTCACAGTCAAAGAAACGCTTTGCAAGGCTTTTCATGAACTGCTGGGTGGTGGGCATTCTAGTTCACATTACGGACATAGAAGCAGGCTCCCGTAACCCTTCCGAGGAAACGGTTCTGGAGGGTCTGCATCTTATGAAGATGGCGTGGCTTTGTATGTTCAAATACGACGCAGGCATAGGTTATGATGAGACGGATTACTGCGGTGTAGATGCGCAATTTACACTTTAGTGACAATTTGCTGCGGTCGGTTAAGTGAAGCTTACTGATCTACTAATTTTAGTGCAGACGATGAATATATAATAACTAATAGTGTGTGCTAAGCCTAAGATTTTAGTGTAGGGACTAAGGTAGTCAAAGGACTTTCAGCGATTCGAGTCCCAAAGTTACAATAAAGTCCTACAGGAACAACCACGGGAAATAACAAGGACAAGACGGGACAGTAAAACGGTTTACTTACAGTCAGTCAGCTCGATCTAGTGCCTAAACGTAGAGCTGCTCGTGCCGTGGACAGGATTTCCTAATCCCCACCAGCACGCGAAGTGTAACAAATTTATTTGGTTCGAGTAAAACGAGGAGTCTTACTCAGATGGTGGTTTATTATAGACTGACTTCCTAAAATATATTTCTTATTCTATTTTTTAATTTTTTTAGCTAATAATTTCTTAACCTATATCTGTCAACACTAATTAGTAGACCCTTTAAAACTCGTGGAATGCCATGAGGTTGAAATAGTCTAATCACTACGGCGGCGACGGCACTTAAGTACAAGTGGGCCCTTTTAACATTTTATTGCTAACACAAGGACAAGATGCATAACTAGGTTCAGGTTGGGGGTAGGGGGGGGGGGGGGGGGGGGCTGGTAACATAATCTTAGTTCAGGTTTTCTGCAGTAACTTTCCAGAAGGCATAAAGGTGAGACTGTAGGCTTATGCTATAAAGACGTTGGTGTTCCATTATCTCGCGAGTAACACTGTTTTACAGTTTGCTGTTAAAATAGTAGCCTGTGGTTAAAATTAATGAATTTTATCTAATTGCCACAGAGACCTTGTTATTTTATGACGTGAAAGTGTCATTCAACATAAGGGTGTTAAAACAATAACGAAATCGATTATGCATACTTGATAACCCTATGTCGCTCAACTATAATAATAAAATAAATAAATATGAGACAACATCCACACAAGGTTTTCGGTCAGTCACACTAGGTAGACCCTGTACTACGGTAAACAAATTGCGACTGATGGAGCTACTGAAGGTAACTGAAACTCTCAATAGCGCCATCAGGATGGAGTTTGGTGTGGACAAATGCGCAGTCATGCATGTAAAGCGAGGTGAGATTATGGAATCCGAAGGAATTCATCTTTCGGATTCCATAGACCTTAGATACCTTTCCTCATCCGAAAGCTATAAATATTTGGGTATGTCGGAAGCGTTAGGCATCAACGTGGCTGACATGAAGCAATTGTTGAAGAAGCGCTTCTTTGGTCGCCTGAAGAAGATATTATTTAGTATTCTTTCAGGCAGAAACAAGGTGAGTGCCTTCAACGGTTGGGTCATGCCGGTTGTGATGTACTCTTTCGGCATACTCAAATGGACTCAGACCGAACTCGACGCCCTAGATAGGAGGGTCCGTACACTACTGACCGCAAATCGGATGCATCACCCACGTTCATCGGTGATGAGACTGTACATCTCGCGGAAGTGCGGGGGTCGAGGCTTCTTAAATGCGAAGACCCTCCACAACCGCGAGGTCTGCAGTCTCAAGGAATATTTTTTAAAGCTGAAATGGGTATGCACCGTGATGTGGTCGCTTCGGACAAAGGGCTCACCCCGCTCTCCATGGCTAAAGAGAACTGGCGCAAACCTGTACTACTTACTACCGATGACCTCAAGGAGGTATGGCAAAGCAAGGAGCTTCACGGGCGCTTCTATCGGGCTCTTCATCAGCCCGGTGTAGACTTCTTAGCATACGTATCCTGGCTACGTTTTGGTGACCTTTTCGGGGAAACTGAAGGTTTCGTCTGTGCAATTATGGACGAAGTTATCTTGACGATTAACTACCGGAGACATATTATGAAGGACAGGACGATTGACGTGTGTTGGGCATGCCACCGTCCAAGTGAGTCCATCAGACATATTACCTCTGGTTGTTCTCGTCTGGCTAACGGCGAGTACTTGCACAGGCATAACCAAGTAGCCAGGATTATTCACCAGCAACTTGTTTTAAAATATAAACTTGTGGATACCGAGGTACCGTATTACAAGTATGCGCCCGACCCAGTTCTCGAAAATTACCAAGTCACGTTGTACTGGGATCGGTCTATCATTACTGACAGGACTATTGTCACCAATAAGCCTGATATAGTGGTGATCTAGATCGATTAGCGCGCCGCACAATGATTATCGATGTTACCATTCCACATGACGAGAACCTCGTGAAAGCTGAAAAAGAAAAACAAATTAAACATTTCGACTTAGCAGACGAGGTTGTTGACATGTGGAATGTGAGCTCGGCTGTCACTGTGCCGATTGTCGTATCGGCCAATGGCCTGATGGCCGAAAGCTTCGATCAACATCTCTCGAAGCTCTCGTTAGGCGGTTGGATCAAGGGCCTAATTCAGAAGGCAGTACTCCTCGATACGGCTCGTATCGTGAGAAGGTTCCTGTCTCTGGAGCCCTAACCACCGGTAGCTTGGACCCTGCTCCCGATACCGGCGGACTACTATTTTTATATTTTTAAATGTAAGGTATCAAAATATTTAAAAAAATATTTAGATGTATGAAAATAAATAAACGGAAAAATAAATAAATAAATATGAGACAACATCCACACAATGTCTTCAGCTCCCGAACTAGGTAGAGCCTGTACTACGGTAACCTGATGACTGATATACATACTTAGGTATATACATAAACACACCCAGACACAGGTCAAACAGACATGCTCATGCACACAAATGTTTGACTTGTCCGGGGATCGAACCCGGGACCAACGGCTCAGAAGGCAGGGTCGCTACCAACTGCACCAACCGGTCAGTCAATAGTCATAGTCATTTACTCATAAACAAATAATTTTGTTTCTGAATTTAAACACAAAAACACAATTACAGTAGACACACTAAAATAAAATAAATTACATAGATTCAAACAACAATTTAAAAATCATAAGGTCACATTTAATCAATATGTCGACAAGTAAATAAAACAATATGGCCGACAGCTTAAAATTCAAAATAATAACAATAAACTAATTAACAAAAGATAAATTTCATAGATTAATATAATTCATTAAAAATAATAATATTAAATTTATAGGTACCTACATATATCAATAAATCAGAATATAATAAGATATTATAATAGTGAAGACCGGCAGCAGCACGGATTCTGGATTTGCGCCAGGTGATAGGTGATAGCAATAGGCTCGCCTCGTATTACAGTAATATTCAAAATATTACTGGTGAATTGTGGGGTCTGCTATGGCATACCTCTGCCTAGCCCTTCTAGAATAACAGGTGTTGGTGCATTTGGGAAAACAAAACAAAAATCGATCGTCATCAAATTTAAATTGAAAATAGCTCTGGTGTTCCATCATCTCGCAACCGACGCAGTTGTTGAAAATAGTATTATGTGGCTAAACTAAAAAAAATACATTTATTTGGTATGGTGGGACTATAACAATGATGCTGATGCATGCATGCCGTCTGTCGGAACAGATCAACTCAAAGCTGCAATGGCTCTTTCTTCAAAAGGCCCTTCCAGACATGGCCCTGCATTGTTAGACTCACATAAAATCGTAATAATGCAATGTTTGGACTTTAAAAGAGAGCATGACCTCTGAGTTTGTTTCGGCATTTCTTCTCAGGGATCAGTCAGCTAGGAAATGCTGGCGCCATCTAGTTTTAAAATGAATTGACGTATAAAAGTGTCTTAAAAAATCTACTTACAGAAACAAACTTTTCATTTCATTTCAATGTAGAGGTAAAGATTTAAGTTGACCTCGTAAGTGCTTTACCATTTTTGACAACAAATCCCATTAAATTGAAGCTTCACTGAGCATAGGTTGAAATGATCTAACTGTCACAATAGACAAATATACATAAACTATAGGTACTTGTTTACCCTACCTCGTGCCATGCCAAAAAACCCTTTTTTTTTTTTTTGAGGGTAAGAAATCATCAAATAACTTCTGTGGCTTCTGTTCTTTTTGAAGGCATGTCAGACTCTTACTTACTAAAACCCACCCGTGTTCCTTCAGTTGCCTGTGCCTGGGGCCACGGTATCCTTCTCGGACTTTCCCGCGACCCTAGCAGACATCGGCCCTAGCGGACTCCGTAATTGGTGCAGACATCTCTTTGAGGCGCGCGTGGAACACAACGTGCCGTCGACCCTGAAAGAATATTAACACGTATCGCCCCACCGCGAAAAAAAAACAACACAGTCGAAGAAATGAGTGTGTATTCGAGTGAGGATCAAACATGGTATTGAGTTTAACAAAGGACATACTTCTAAGGAATGTAGTAGATACTTACTTATGAAAATTAACAACTTTTTCTACAAAACCAATCCTGCATCTTGAAATTAAAACCGGCCAAGTGCAGGTCGGACTCGCCCACGAAGGGTTTCGGACCACAGTACAATATTTAACATGACGTGTTTAAAAAAAAATTTAAAAATGCTTTATTATTCGGACTAAGTCCATTGGTTAGTACAACACACAACTTAGAAACTAGTGTTAGTACTTATATCTACCCGAAGAACTAAAACACGTAACACAAAAAACACGTAAAAATAACACGTTTCTTTTATGGAGACCGCCTTTAATTTTCTTATTGTTTGTTGTTAGATAGACACTGAAAATTTCAACTGTCTACCTGTTACGGTTCATGAGATACAGCCCGCTGACAGACAGACGGACGGACAGGCCCTATTACTAAGCCGCGCTTAGTAATAGGGTCCCGTTGGAATCCTTTGGACGGAACCCTAAAAATCAGCTGCTCTATAAATAGGTAGGCATGTATATGTTCGCGAAGCTCTACAAAATGTAGCGAAACGATGTTTTTTTTTTCATATTTCACAGTTGGTCCCAGGAAAAAAATTGGTGATATGAGTATTGCACTCCCTTAAAGTATCAGTAACCGTTCTGCAAACACACTGTATTTTTTTGTATTATTATTATTACCTTTTTTTTTCGATTTGTTTGTTACGTTTTCTTTCATTTTGATTCTTAGATTTTGATTTAGTTTTTTTGCAAAACAAACCTATTTGACTTTTATTACCGAACATGTTTTTAAAATAAATGTTTAAATGGTAAACCCTCTATATTGGTGCCCAAGATACAGGCTTGCCTAGTTTAGGGCCAATGTAAAATCTCTGTACTTACTTAATCTTTTTGCAAAAAAGTTCTTAATATTAAAAAAAAAAATGTTCACAGGCTTGATCATCCAACACGCAAACGATACTGTCTGGTTGCGCAACCTAGCAATTTTAATCGTTTAGTGTTTCGCTGCATGATGTCAGCGTGCTTGTGTTTATAATTAATGCCTTCCAAGACCATTCATATCTACTCGTAGTCTCACATTGTGTGGCAACAGGTCAAAGTGGGTTTCGTCACGGATATGTGATAAAATAAATACGTATAATACGTACGGTTTAAGTATTGTTCTGATTCTTTGAATTAGTTAATTATTCTTGTTGAGCAAAATATTTACATCATGGCAAAACTTGAATCAGGTTATGAGATTGGCAGTTTACTTGTTATTATTTAAGGCTGAAGATCAATCCACCCACATTTGGCCAAAGTTCCATGTAATAGGGGGCGAGTAAGGGAGGGAAGTAAGTGTACTACAAAAATAAGAAAGAGACAAAATGCGTTTATAGGCATTACTCAAAAAAAAAAAATATATACTATATCAACTTAAAACTATAAAAAAAACAGAAAACAATGATTATAATGCCAAAAGGGCCCCAGCTCAAAATAATGTTATATGAAAACACAAGGTGCTTCTAAAGTGGTTGCCCATACGCCAGCGCAGAGAGCAAAGGGCGCTGACTACCTTGTTTTCATTTCTTGATTCTCCCTCTTCCCCTGGTTATCTAGCCCCCCACTTTCAGTAGATTTGCGCCAACCACAATAGAAATCTACGTTCTTCACACAATCGTCTTCTTCAATGTCCCACTCACCGCACAGACTTCATTCACTCTTCCTTCTTTGTTCAATCTATCTCTCTGTGGAATGCACTCCCCCAGGAAATCAGGATGGCAACCAACCGATTATCCTTTAAAACTAAAGTTCGCGAGCACATTCGTAAGAAGCTAGCAGTATCATCACAGCGGTAATGTTTTCTCATTGTTTGTCCTATTTGTTTTTAACATACCTACTCGTGTATTTATGTACATTTATTTGTGCTTATATTTATATACAATTAGTTATATGTATTTATAGACTAAATAATTTTATACGTGTCTATACATTTAAAATTATTTAATCCTAAAATATCATTATAATTTGCACCTGCCACTGTTTGTCTCTGCATCACTCAAAGGTTGACTGGTAGAAAATGCCTATGGCATTAAGTCCGCCTCTGTACATTTGTGTGCTTAAAGTGTTAAATAAATAAATAATATATAAAACACAAGGAGTATCACCTGACGCTGATTTTCAGCCGCAACTCACGAGTGCCATACGCTAGAATAACAAACACATAGAGAAGTGTGTGTCCGTTTTAATAAATTAAGAGATTATATCAAAGGGTAATAATAATAATAATATTTATATTTTTCATTATTATAATAATAATAATGGCAACACCGTGTCAACAAAACGTCTTGTTTTCCAGTTTTTTTATAATTTTAATATATATCGTAATAACCCAGTTTTACTAAAGTTTTTATTCAAAATTAATCCATAGTTTAGATACCCAGTGAAAAACCACAAAAGAGACCCTATTATAGCAAAATGAAAATAAATTATATCAAAAACTGCCGATTCGGAGGTGACATGACAGTTGTCACCTCCGAACAACAATGAATAAAATAAATAAAACGAAGAAAACTAAGATAGCATGTTGACGAGACAAGCCGCACGTCAAGCACGACCACCACCTCCGGACTCTTCGCTCAGCTCCGCCTCGCCGCCGCCGGTATCCAGCCCCTCTGTGAGCGCTGTGACGACACCGGCCGCGGCAGTTGCGTCGAGCTCGAGCGACGAGTATTTCTCTCCGCCCACGTCGCCACCACCTGCTCGTCGACGGGGAGGACGCCGGCCGCCGGATGGCTTAGGACCTCGAGGCCCAACGGCCTCTGATAGGGTCCCAGCTCCCGGCGGAAGTGTGCAGCGCATGAGATGGACGAGATCCATTAATGAAAATGTCATGCGCTCATACTATGGGGCTACAGAGGGGGGAAACAATCTGACCGCGTACCGTGTTCGGATGCTCTCTCTTTTTCAGGTGCTTGAGCCAGCTGTCAACGTTTCGGCACAACGACTGTCGGATCAGGTGCGAGTCATCCAGCGTAATCATATGTTGGATGACTCTGTACTTGATCGCCTGCGAAATGAAATGCAGAGTGGCCATATCATCGCCCCCCAGTCGCAGACTGTTGTACATCCGCAACCCAATATAACGCATGCTGACGAAGGGAGTAATGATAGGGCTACAAATGTAAGTAGTCAGTGCAATGAGCAATTGAGGAGTGCTTTGGAGGATGCGATTCAGGAATATCGCTTCATGCCGCCCGAACTTAGGCCACGCTTACCTCGTTTGCCCATGCATAACAAAAATAGGGCGCTGGTGGCGGTCCTGGATTCGCAGTTATCAAACTATTTTGATACCTGCGAAGACCTCACCGATATTCATTCAATTCTGTACTGCGCAGCAGTAGCAGCATGTCGTGTAGCTCACGTCAAATTTGCAAATGACACTAGAGCTACACGACCGAAACCAAACGTACCAGCTTGGCAGTGCAGAATTGAACGTCGTATTGGTGGGGCCAGGACGCTCATCGGCAAACTAATCTGCTTCAAGGAGGGCAATACTCGCCCTAGAGTGATGCGCTTTGTGAGACGGGCATTCTCAGGGACTGATATCAGTCCCCAAGACTATATGTCTTGTGTCACAGAGCGCATCGACTTCCTGAAGCAGAAAGTGTATGCATGGGCAAACCGTATTCGTCGGTATAGGCGGCGAGTAGAACGATACACTCAGAATCGCACCTTCCAGAGCGATGAAAGGTGGGTTTATAGGGGTTGGGAGCGACCGGACCATGGTGTGACTGAGACGTGCCTACCGGATGATGATGCCATGTGTTCCTTCTGGCGCAGCATCTGGTCGGTACCTGTCAGTCACACCGAAGGTGATTGGACTCGGAAAGTCGAGCGAGCCTGCGATCTGATACCAGAAATGGGGGCTATTACCATCTGCCCCCAAGATGTAGCTCGTGCAGTCCGTCCACTACCCAACTGGAAGTCTCCAGGGCCGGATGGACTGCACAACTTTTGGATTAAATGGTTCACAAGATCGCACGCTCGCTTGGCATCTCGGTTTCAGACAACTTTGGAATCTGGTTCGCTACCCCAATTCCTAACGACAGGAATTACCCACCTGCTTCATAAATCAGGTAGCACCGCGGAACCCAAGAATTATAGGCCGATCACGTGTTTACCGACGGTCTATAAAGTTCTTACATCCATTTTGAGAACTAAAATTAACAAACATATAGACACCAACTCCATCATGTCTGCCTCTCAAAATGGATGTAGGAATAGGTCCCGCGGTACTAAGGAGCTACTCCTCATTGATATGACCATTAGCCAACAGGTTCGTCGTTCCCGAAAGGATCTGTCGACATGTTGGATAGATTATAAGAAGGCCTATGACTCGGTACCGCATACATGGCTCGTGAGGGTGTTAGAGTTGTATAAAGTAGATACAATTCTTCGCACCTTCCTAATGTCATGTATGCGGCAATGGAGGACGGTCCTTCACTATCCAGGATGTCGAAATATTCATGGGAATAGCGAACCGATAAGGATCGAGCGAGGCATATTTCAGGGCGATAGTTTGAGTCCGCTTTGGTTCTGCTTAGCCTTGAATCCTCTAAGCACACTGCTGGAGGATTCAGGTCTAGGCTATCGGTTGAGGAGAGGTGGTCAGGTTATATCGCACCTCCTCTACATGGATGACCTAAAACTCTTTGCCCCCAACAATTTGCAACTGATGGAGCTACTGAAAGTAACTCAAACTTTCAGTAGCGCCATCAGGATGGAATTTGGTGTGGACAAATGTGCGGTCATGCATGTAAAGCGAGGGGAGATTGTTGAATCCGTGGGAACCCAACTCTCGGATTCCACAAACCTTAGAACCCTCTCCGCATCCGAAACCTATAAGTATTTGGGTATGTCGGAAACGTTAGGCATCAATGTTACTGACATGAAGCAATCGTTGAAGGAACGCTTCTTTGGCCGCCTGAAAAAAGTACTTAATAGTCTTCTATCAGGCGGAAACAAGGTGCGCGCCTTCAACGGTTGGGTCATGCCGGTTTTGATGTACTCTTTCGGCATACTCAAATGGACTCAGACCGAACTCGACGCCCTGGATAGGAGGGTCCGTACGCTGCTGACTGCAAATCGAATGCATCACCCACGATCATCGGTAATGAGGCTGTATATCCCGCGAAAGTGTGGAGGTCGAGGCTTTTTAAACGCTAAGACCCTCCACAATCGCGAGATATGCAGTCTCAGGGAATATTTCCTAGAAACCGACGTGGGTATGCATCGAGATGTAGTCACGGTGGACAAGGGCCTCACCCCGCTCTCCTTGGCTAAAGAGAACTGGCGCAAACCTGTAGTGCTTGACACTAATGATCGCATGGAGGTATGGCAGAGTAAGGAGCTCCACGGACGCTTTTTCCGGGCCCTACATGGACCGGATGTAGATCTACTAGCGTCCGTTGCCTGGCTGCGTTTCGGTGACCTCTTTGGAGAAACCGAAGGTTTTGTCTGTGCAATTATGGACGAAGTTATGATGACGAACAATTACCGGAGATTTATTGTGAAAGACGGCACGGTTGACATCTGTCGGGCATGCCACCGGCCGGGAGAATCAATCAGGCATATCATCTCCGGGTGTTCTCGTCTAGCTAACGGAGAGTACTTGCATAGACACAACCTTGTAGCCAGGATAATCCATCAGCAGCTTGCTCTGAAATACAACCTTGTGGAATCGGAGGTACCGTACTACAGGTATGTGCCCGACCCAGTTCTCGAAAATGGTAATATCACATTGTACTGGGATCGATCCATCATCACTGACAGGACTATTGTTGCCAATAAGCCTGATATAGTGGTGGTGGATCGATTGGAGCGACGCGCAATGATTGTTGACATAACCATCCCGCATGATGAGAACCTCGTGAAAGCCGAGAAAGATAAACAAATCAAGTATCTTGACTTGGCTCACGAGGTTGTCGACATTTGGGATGTGGGCTCAGCGGTCATTGTGCCGATAGTCGTGACAGCCAATGGGCTAATACCCAAGAGCCTCGACCAACACCTAAGGAGGCTCTCGTTAGGCAGCTGGATCAAGGGCTTGATTCAGAAAGCGGTACTTCTGGACACGGCCCGCATTGTTAGGAAGTTTCTCTCTCTGGAGCCCTGACCGCCGGTAGCTTGGACCCTGTTCCCGATACCGGTGGGCTACTATTTTTTATATTTTTAAATGTTTTTGGTATCTTTTTATTTATAAAAATATTTAAAAATGTAATTTATATGTATGTTAATGAAATAAAGGAAATAATAATATTATATAAAGTATAGTTAAGTGTGTTAGCTTGCTGATTTGGAGAGGAACTAAACATAATCTCAATCCACTATCACGGCACTTGCCAATCAGGAGGCTCCTCAGAATTTGTGAAGAGTCTCCAGCCTGCTTCTTTTCTAAATCCGAGTCCCAAGTCGGCACGAGCCGTAAGAGACTATTATTAATATGTCACCCTGTGGTATGGTGGTGAATGACTGCCTAGGTTGTGACGGACGAATGCTTAGAAAGAACTGTGACTCGTGAAGGCTCCTTGTCTGCTAATGAAGATAAATCTTGAAAAAATTGTAAAATTACCGTTGGCTGTTTCCAGTCCGATCACTATTTATGGCAAGCCAATCGCTTCAGGAAAAGTATGCTAAATACCTAGGTGTGATCCTTGATCACCGCCTTTTTTTTTTAAACGTTGCCCCACACTAGGAATTTCTCCCGTATCGTGGGTGCGTTTACAAACATTTAAACTCACATACACAAACAGCCAGACCCGGAACAACTACTTGCAGGTCATACAAATATTTTGTTCCGTGCGGGAATTGAACCCGCGACACGCAACCTTACATTCAGGGAACACATAAAAGCGGCTCGTTCGCGCGCATCCTTTGCTCTAGGCAGACTCCACTTTATATTGAACGCCCGCAGTAAAATTTTCACTCAAGCGCAAATTGTTCATTTACTCCGCGGTCATCCGTCCCATCATGACCTATGCTTGCGTCGTCTTCGCACACGCTAAGCCATACCATCTCCATAGGATGCAGACCCTTCAAAACTATTCCCTAAGAGAGGTCACGGCAGCCCCCTTCTTTGGCATACCTTAACGCTACAACCCTCCTCCAGGAGAGTAGTAAGGCCACCAGTACTCTTAGAAAATACATGAAACGACCGCCGTCCTTCCGTCCTCGCCGCCGCAGGCCCGCCGCGACGCCATATCCACCCCGACCCTTGCTCGAGCCCCCCTGCGCCGCTGAGCCTCTAGCTTTAAATTCGTCCCAAATGTATCCGATCCAGCCTGTCTCTTGCTGCCCTCTCGCAACACCCTAAGCTGAAGTCCGTACTACACAGGGGTGCCTTTAGCGCATAGTCAGTTAGGTTTTAAGTTTCTAAACCCTGGTTTGAGGCCTTAATTTATTGAGGCATCCACAGGCAAGCCCGATTAAGCAGCTGACAAGCTTCTAGGTTGACTTGCGACGTTGACTGTTTTTGTTTGTGATGATGAATTTGACATGAGACCCTTGTCCAACAGCTAATGACTATGGTAATACAATGTGTTAGAGCTTTTGGTGTCTTTTCTATACGAGGGTACCAGTAATAAATATGGTAAATATGTCCATCAACCACATATTTCAGTAATAATAACATTGTAATTTGAATCGGTAATTGCAAAACCCAATAAACGACTGCATACGTTGTACTGACATATTATTGAAACCAATGGTATACAATTGACATTTGTTAACACTGTACAGATTTATCATAAACTAGCGACCCGCCCCTGCTTTGCATTGAAGCAATAACGACGTGTCAAAAAAAAAAACTGTGCTATATCTAAATTAAATATTGATATGTTAAATACAAACCTTCCAAAATAAATGCTCCAAACGACGGTGAAAACCACATCAAAATCCTTTGTATAGTTTAGAAGATAATATAAGCACTCACACGGCCTGACACGAAAAGTGGCATTGTTTTGTAATAGGTACTAGCAACTCGCCCCTAGCTTTACACGGGTGTTTATCTACAGATGTGGCGACATGTCAAAACATTGAGATTTCTGTGCATTACGTAAGTTAAATAATCATGTTTTATAAACATAAACCTTCCGGAATAAATGCTCTAAGCGAGAGTGAAAACCGTATCAAAAACCATTTTGAAGTTTAAAAGAACTAAGCAGTCACACAGGCAGCAATGAAAAGCGACTTTGTTTTAATACGATGTATCGATTCAACCCATAAATCCTACACTGCAAGACAGAAATACATACATCTAAATAATAGAAACATAATATTAATCATTTAATACACGAATTTACTCATTCATTACAGTACAACGGCAAAGTGTATTTACATAATTTACTATCGACAAGGCTAAGTCATTATATTTATTATTCAACACACATCATTTGACTAGACTCAGCACTTGGTACAGAATACAAGATACTCGATTTAAATACGCGATTAGATAACTTGTGAAGTCTATAGAGGGATACATTATATTCATTCGCTATGATAGTCGTAAAATGGTACTAATGGTAACGTTATGTTTAAGTTATACACTGGGCCGCAAAGAAAGTGGGATGGATATAAAAAACGCGATAACTTTTAAAATAATAACTAAATTTAAGTTTATTTCATTACAAGTATAGGAAGAAGTAAAACCTTTTTATTTCTATAGGTGATAGAAATAAAAACGAAAAAAAGAACATCTTTGAAACCATTTGTTTTACTTTTGTTTCTGTTTATAAATATGGCATTTCTTGTGCAGAAATTAATTATTCTGATCAAGTTCAATTAAAAACATACCAATAATTCCTGAAGAGTGTACCAGAATTCTGACAATGCTTATAG
Source organism: Brachylomia viminalis (assembly GCA_937001585.2). Taxonomy (NCBI): domain Eukaryota; kingdom Metazoa; phylum Arthropoda; class Insecta; order Lepidoptera; family Noctuidae; genus Brachylomia; species Brachylomia viminalis. The sequence goes on along the minus strand of OW443298.2, from coordinate 11,991,655 downwards.
ACGGGCGCAGTCAGCGTTACACAGCAAGAATTATTGTCGTGTCACTATCAACCGTACAAAGAGTGCTCCAGTGATTAGAAGAGACTGGATCCAATATTTGCAGGACTTGCGTGACGTCAGTATGACGTGCAGGTCGCATGTGGCGATGTAGATATTAGAATCTTTTTGGTCGGATGTGTTACTGTAGCTAAATATTTACTTTACAAATAAAGTGCTCCAAGAATAGAAGCTATGTAGGCAAAATAATTTACGGTCTGTTATGAGTCATTAAGCTTTACTCTAAAGTTCTCTCACGACTTTATTGCTATAATAATTTCATCAGGCGTTCTGCTCAGAACAAGCTTCTTCACTTAACTTTTAAAAGCGGGTAGCAAAATAATAATGCATAGTTTAAACAATATTTACATATTTTGGACAATTTAAAAAATAACACAATTTCGATCAATTTGTTTATTCATGATTATCTAGTAGACTGCTCAATGTATGCTAAACTATTTATTACATAATTATCACATTCGCTGCAAATTACGTTAGGAAAATTTATTGAAATAACGTATTTTAAACTAGATTTAAATTATTTTACACGGCTCTCAATTGTTTTATCAATGCATTGAATGCATATAGGTAACCAAAATTGCGTAGTCATTGTTATTTAATTAACTAATACGTCTTATTATTATAAAAAGGGACACATAATGACAAGTTTAACTCTAAGATGCTCTAGTAATATTTCAGAAACTGTCTAAATAATAATTTAATCAATAAACAACCTTTGTTCGAGTTAAGATGTAAAATTGAAAAAAAAAACCGTCTCTTACAAACTATTTATAACTGGAATGAAGCTTAGAGAGGTATTCGTAAGAATGAATACTTTCACAAATAAAAATAAATATGCAAATTGGCGTGAACAATATATTTTGTAAACTAATTCAACTAAGTACATGGAGTTTAAGATGGCACATCAACAAATAAATTAATTATACTGAATTATTAGAAATAATACAATTTCTTTTTAATTTCTGGACTAACGGTTATAAGTTATATCCTAAGTAAAAAATGGTACTTAGGTTAATTTCGCTTTAAAAAGAAAAACCAATGGAAATCGAATCACGCGTCGCCACTGGTACAACCAATGTTCAATCAACATGACGTTTTTATACGTCATTTATTATTTTAAACCGTCATCTCAATCGGTATTTAAAAACCCGCCTTAAAACACAATCGTCATTCAATCCAAATGAATCCTCATTCCAATTAACTAGTCGCACTGCAATTAAAATTCTAGGCCAAGTTCTCTTATTCAGGGCAGGACCTACTTCGTTATGGCCTGGCACTTATTAAACCAAGGCTTCAAATGAATAAACTTCCACTCTTTATCTCCACATTGCTATAATACTTAGCTAATCACGTTACTTATAAATACTTAAGTTAATTTAATAATCATTTTTGATAACATAGACCGCAGACAGAATTAATCATAATTTTAGCCGAAAGATATCCGCAGCTGGACATAGGCCTCCCCCAATAATCGCCACTTCGTCCGGTTCAGTGCTTCTCGTATCCAGCGGATTCCTGCGGCCTTCACCAGGTCATCGGTCCAATTTGATGACAGAATGATGAATGAACTCATATAAAATAACAAAGTAGTATTCCATTTCATCACTGAGAGACGGTGAATCTTCTAAAATAAAAATATCATTCACAACATCATTAATCTGCGCCATTTTGGTAGGTTTGTTGATTAGGTACAATCTAATACCTCATTGATGAGTTTCAAAATGCACTTTAATCTGCACTTAAACTCGAATTCGAACAAAAATACAAACAAGTTTTTTCAAAGAATCACCTTAAATCTAGCCTGTGGTCTCAAAATGTTCTAGTCACAACACTTGAACTTATTACGAAGAGTTTCTTGCTTCGATTGCTTTGTTTTTTTCTTTGTTCTTCTCTTTGTCTTGGTTGGCCATCTTAAGTGGTCCATGCTTCCAATCTTCAGGGTACCCGTATTGTCGGACGTCATCCCACCATTGTTGTTTACCATCCGCCCAGAAGATGTAGACTACGTTTGTGCCTACTAGAACTGAGAAGCATACCCAGAACGCTATCCGCCATTGGGCCAGTGTTGACTGGAAAAGAGAAAATGTATCAATAAAAGAAAATAAGATTTAGAACTGGTTTAGAACTAGGTAAAGTCGAAATAAAATAATAAACTAAATTTTCCGTATATTCAAATCACTGCTGTCATTATTTGACAGTTGTACAAAATGGCACGACAAATTGACGTCAATTTGCTTAGCAGTTAATGTCCTTGACAGTACGTCATGAACCTTCTAGAGGCTTGTGGCTAAGAAATATCAGCCCCACGGGTCGATCGAACAGGTTAAGCTACTCTTGCCGCGGTTGGTCCGTGGATGGGGGTGATCCTTGACAGTCGTTACGGGTCGGCAGAAGCCCGGATGTATGACAACCAGTCTTACCAAGGCGTATCGTATTACCCAGTAACTGGGTTGTGGAGGTCAGATAGGCAGTCGCTCCATGCAAAATACTCGTATTCAGCTGTATCCGGTTAGATTGGAAGCTGAAAAGGCTAGGCAGATTGATTGGTACTTCATGAACTTTCAGATGGGAAAATAAACTCATATGAAAACTTTGCCACTCACAAAACAACACTCCTGGAAATAGTTTCCAAAGACGTAGATGAAGGACGTTATGAACAATAAGTATCTAATAATAACAGAGCGCTGATAACAACATAGTTTCCAATATAATAAGGAAGCAAGTCCTACACAGTACGTAATTGCATTATTTTGCCAATATAACAACCGGTAACTGTTCACTATCTATTCCTTCTATAAATAGAGATTGACGCTCTGTCAACAAGATTGAAGCAACTTCAACGACTTCATGTTCCCATTAAAGCCACAAACTCGACATCATGTCGAAACTCGACACTGGGTCGAAAATGTTTTATTAATATAGGCCTATTTATTGTTCGAAACGAAGTTTTGGGTGACGAGGCTTCCTTGAAGATGAGTTTACTTGATTTGTTTGATTTTATTAAAGCTTGAAAATCCGGAAGAGGGTGGGTACGTGATTGATTGATGCCATTGATAATATTTTTAGCAATATCCTTCAATATGATTCAGATTGTTTTTGAAAGTATGTTACGTAATTAGGGTGTTGCTACATTATTAGATACCATTCGTAGGTTAAAGTCGTAGTTGAATTAAATTACCGACTGCGTCGAAGCCTAAAATGAGGGTAATGTTTCAGGTGTGAGGTCTTAAAATTGTAACCTCGCCTAAAAACGTTAGGATTTTATACATTAGGTATTACAAAATATAGCCTTACTAACCAATAAAGGCGACACCTAATTGAATGCCTACATAAAAGCGTAAAAACTGTCGGATTTTCAACGCTCGGCATGCGGTCGAAAGCTTAAAATCCAATAGCGCATAAGTATTGCTTTTGGTTTTTGAGAGCCCTGCCATAAAATAAGAGAATAAGAGTATGTCATATAACTACGAAGATACAAAAGAGAAAAGCGAAGCCAAAATGGGGGCTCTTTAACTAAATTCTAAAGGTCTACCCGGGCTACCCCAATAACTCCATCATGAATGTTCTCGGGTAATCGTGCTTCACAAAAGATTTTTTCAGTGCCCTTATAAAGTACTTTCATACAACGTATTTCTTTTTATAAAAATCCATTTGAAAAGTGCTGGACTGAAAGCTTAATTTTCTTGGATAATTTGCAAATACACACGGAATGTTTGGGAATTAAAGTATAAGTGCCTACCATAGCCTATTGACAATCGTTGAATACGATTATTTCTCCACACTTTTATAGATTAGGTGCTACAAAATACTGGGTAATTAAGTGTGAAAAACAAGTACATAAAGAATGTTTAAAAAAATAAAAATACAGGTATTTTTTGTCAAAACTTTGATATTATTATGTGGTTTTCATTCTTTATTAACTTTTCAAGATTTTTGTAATAAGGAATCAGCGTCTTCTAATTGTGTCTAAATCCTGCTATGGAACACGGAGCAATTTAATTGTCTATGTCTAAATTTCTGAACAGTCGTAACTATTTTCAACTTGTCAACTATTCGTGTTGAAATTGTGTATTGTGCGAATTGTGTTCGTGTGTGTGTGTTGTTTGTTGTTGTGTCATTTCTGCACTTATACTTACTGTAGTTTTTGTTTATTTTTATATAATGTATTGTTTTTGCAGGCTGTGTCTATCGCCTAATACCTATTGTGCACTAGGCTTGTATGTTTGTTAATTTGATTCAACAGTGTAACGATTGTAGATAGACCAATATATAAATAAATAAACAGTGTTGAGACGATGCAAGTCATTTGTAGCATCAAATTAATTTCGTGGACAAAGACATTAAATTATTCAAATTCAAATTCAAATTTATTTATTTGTACATATAGGTATAATGTAGTGGTACACGATGTTATAAAAATAGAAAAAGATTGAGTCACTATGTGCTGCCTTGCAAGGCGTACAAATATTACTACACAGTTGGTAATAGTTTAATCTCTTTGTTCGTGGACAATAGTGTGGGTTATACGTTTTCTCGACTGTAATATAACTACTTTTTGTAAATGCTGTAATGTATAACTATTTTTGGCCCAATAAATAAAATAAATTCACTGTACGCCACACGCAAGAAACTTGCATCATGTAAGCTTAAAATCATCAGGACTTATCAAATCACCGAAGAGGTTTTCAATTATTATTTTCTAAGCATAACAAAAAAAAAAAAAAATGCCTAGCCTTTTCCAACTATGTAGCGGTCGGCTTCCAGTTTAACCAGATGCAGCTGAATACCCAGTATTTTACATGGAGCGAGTGCCTATCTGACCTCCACAGCCTGCTTGTCAGACTATTGGGCTTCCGACTACCCGTTACGACTGTCAAAAATCTACGAATGACAGATACGGAGGGGTCTCGAAATGAAATGGATGGTCACCCATGCACGAACCGACTGCGGTAAGAGTTGCTTACGGGGGAAGCGCTATTTGCCTGCAAAATTCAAATTTTCTTGCGTGTTTTGCAATTTGCTGGTGATTGTCAGGTTGCATGTTGAACAAAATATGATTCGCGACCGTAACAAGAAGTATGTATTTAGAGAATTATAAATAACTAGCTGACCCCGCGAACTTCGTACCGCCTAACATTATTTTTTTAATTTTTCGTCTCCTTATGAACCCTCCTCGTACTTCAAGGAATATTCTATAAAAAGAATTAGCAAAATCGGTCCATCCGTTCTTGAGTTATAAAATTACAACGAAAAGTGGCATTGATTTTTTTAGACAAAGGATTAAAAACATCAATATAACCCTCTAAAAACAATATCCTATTGAATAACAATTTCGAAAGTATCAATCAATAGAATATGAAATAAAAATAAACGTAAGAAAATATGAATTTCGCTGGCAAATTAGCGCTTCCTCTTAACCTCTGATCGACCCGTGCAGCTTTTATTATTTAGCCTATATTTACGTATAGGACAATGAAGAACAATAAAACACTATGTTATTACTTACATCAGGCGTCAACAGCCCTATCAAATAGGGCGTAATAATCCCGGAGATGGTGGATGTCCCGTTGATCATCGCAGTTAAGGAGCCAGCATAGTTTGGTGCCAGATCCAACGCGTTTACCTACGGACATAAGAGTTAATAATATGAAGCCCAATTCTTGCCAAATTGCCTTTGTACACAGAAATAAATGTGTTCACGTGGGTGTAAAGGTCTCGTAATCTTTTCGGGTAGGTATTGGCACTGTTTTGATCGTTATCCAATAAAATTACAAGTTCTAAATCCGTGTACCTAGTTCTGGGAGAAAATTTCATGTGAGGAGGTTCAATTTTGATGCTTTGTTTTTAAATTGTAAGCGAATTTAGAGGCACTTATCAGCATCCTATAAATAAATAAATGTTTATTTCAATAACTTACAATTTGTTACATTTTATCTTATAGGAATGTCCTTTTAAGCAAAATAAATGCTTGTTTTAGAACATTCCGCCCTTCCGGTGGTTACAGTATTAATTATTGTATTTACGTTATTGAATGATAGAACTTAATTAAAAGAAGAAGAAGAAAAGTCCTCAATTTCAAAGAAGGAGTCTAAACTAAACAAAACAAAAAGCAAAATGAAAAGAGGACGATTTAAGTTTGCGCGCGCACTCGTGTGCGTGTGTGAGCGTGTCTGTGTGTGTGTGTGTAAAGGGTATGATGTGAGTGGGGGGAGAGGGTCCTATAGTTTTAACATGAATGGAAATCTCTTAACCGATTAAGAAGCCAGGTGGGCCGCTGCAGGTACAACTTAGTCAGGTTGAGTACTCCGATGAGGGCACAGTGCGACTGTCATGGAGCCACATCGCAAACTATGCCCCACCCTTTGTCGTTCTCCCCGTGCAACAAATACCTGCACTATGAAGGACCTTTGCAAAGTCAACGATAACGCTGTCGAAGTGGCCAAAGTGTAGTCGAAGCTATCTGGAATCATTGATACGATGACAAAGAACATGAACCAAATAAGTCTGTTCGTATTCTCAATAAAAATCTGACAGAATTCAAACTAATCTAGATACTTATATCTGTTTTTCGTATCTCAGTCAGTTACAGCTATGAATTTAACCCCTATTTGCGTAGGTAGTTATAGTATTATAACAGTTTTGTTGAGCTATTGTAATTCAGACGCTTCCCGTGCGCCATATAGATACTAAACGTTCCCATAGTGCCAATAATCATACGAAGCTCCCAAAGTTTACAGACTCCCGCAAAGAGATGCGACACGACGCGGTGCGACGCGATTCTGGTAGAATAATTTCCATGAAGTTTGCATAGAAATTGTCCTACTAAAGTCGGGTTGCGCTGCCGCGTCGCGCCAGTCTGAGGGGAGCCTTAAATAGGTTGGTGTAAATTTCCAGGAATCAAACCACTTTGGCCCAGAGCCACAAAAAAGATAGCTACAGAAGGTTGGCTTCTTGCGAACGGCTTTGCGTACGGGGAGTGCAAGCGTACAGGCGACTGGCATCCGTTCGTTAACGCCGTATGTACGTATCTATATGCATGCGCCTATTTCGATTGTCGTCTTCACATTGTATACAACAAGGTATACATATGGAGAAGCCAATCTATACATATAATAAAATAGTAACTTCAATACCATACATCGAATATTTAAAAAAAAAAAATTGCTACGAGGTGTGGGAATGATGATGCCGAAAATATAGTTTTTAAAATGTTTGGCCGTTTGTCTGTTTGTCCGGACGTATGCTTCGGATTGACGCAAAAACGGCTGTACAGATTTAAATGAAATTTGGCACACAGATAGTTTGTAATCTCGATTAACACATAAGGTACTTTTTAGTGGTAGTACGTCCCCGTGGGATATTTTTCGACACGCGGGAGAACCAGCGTGCAAAAGCTAGTACCTATATTAATAAATCAAATCACTGGCAACACTAATGCATAGGAGTATTTTGAAACCATCAACCTAACATCTCTATGTATTTTAGTCAACTGACTAAGGATTTTGCCGGTCAGTCGACTACCTGTAATGATGAAACGATTGGATATGTTTGATTGAATCACATAGTCATTATTATATACTCAGAAATAAATTATATTATTATTATTTTCTTTGAGATTATCTCGGGACCGTGGGGTCCCGGATCTTTGGAAGGTGTACGAGGGGCCGAAGCCAACTCGCAGAGGCCCGTTACACGCTTTCAATGAAATGAGGCACCAGCCGAGGATTATCCAAGTACGCACTATGCACGTGCACCACCCAAGGACAACCCCCGGCTGGTGTAGGATTATTGCAGGATATGGATGTAGTGGTATCTACATCGCCACATACGAACTACGCATCACACTGACGTCACGAAAAATCCTGCATCGCGCAAGCAGAGTTTACCGCGCAACTAGCATTATGTACAACGTCCCGACATCAATCGTCAGGCAGTTGCCAACCAGACACAAGACCCGTCTGGTCGGAGGATCCACCCGTTTCTATGGAGGTACGAGTGAACTTCACACCCTGCTCCTCATAGCTCTATATGGAAATAAAGGTACTGGTTTATGGGTTTGAGTGGCTAAAGTGGACTGGTTACTTAAAACTATGAAAGGACATTGGTCAGGCATGGCCCATAGCCCTGCCTGACCAAAGTTTATTATTATAATACAAATTGGGAACGCCATTCGTATTGTCATCCCCACACTGTAGAGGCGACGTTCTGTTCCTATCTATTTTGTGCGCCTTGTCCCGAGCTATGAGTCACTTAAGCATGAAATTTCAGTGATATCAATCCACCGCTTGACTGGGTAACGAACAATCATAGCCACATAATTAGAAATGGAACTGGAGTTAAACGATTTAGTTAAATGCAAAAAGCGTTATAGCTAAGTGAAAAAATAACATAAACGTCTATGTATGTACCAACATCGTAATCGTGAAAAAATTATCCGATGTCCCATGCATTTGGGTCGAGTAGGTATTGAAGTTTTTTATGGGACAATTAATATTTTTGTCACGACTACTATACATACATACATCTAAGTTATCTATTTCGCTTTTTGCAATTAACTAAATCGTGCAGCTCAAGTTCCATTTCTAATTATGTTGTTATGATTGTTCGTTACCCAGTCCCATGGAGGAGGTTGTTCAGTTTGATGGTCTGTAGTCTATTAGGTCTAGTTTCTTGCCCATTCTTCTCCATACGAAACTACCTTTTGGAAGGGGCGACTAGAATCAATTCTATTTAAATGTAAATGCTGACGTTCAAAAGTGCCTTTTATGTGCCTATTTGAAATAAATGCTTTGACTTTGACTTGTACCACGACCTTAAATAAGACCACACTTTTCTGATACACGCCGTACATCTTTATATTGTATAAATGATACGAGGGTTCCAATTTCATCAGCAGTTAGTTCACCGTGAGATATTCTCATACCGACATTTCGCCAGTAGAAGATATCAAAGATAAACAATTTTATACGTGACCCTGTAAGATGGAAATCATCAAAATTCGGGTCACACTCCTGTTTCTGACGCAATAAAGTAGTACCGTCATCTACAGACTTATCTTGCGAGGCTTCTGAAGCTTTTAACCGGAATAATGGAATTAGAATTTTATTATGGTGCTAGTAAGGAATGAAATAAAAAATATAAATGAATTAAATGAAATTCAATGGATGAGAAGATGATTTTTTACTAACACTATATGTATCGTTAGTGTGTGTGTAGATTTTTTTTAATATCGTTTCGTGTTATTTATAAGTTCATTAAAACTATCATAATAAATGTTGTCTGAAATATCCTACTACCTACTAAGTTATAACTCGATTCTACTAATATTACTAAACCTTTACACCCTTTTAATCTGAATAATCCAATTTTACAAGCAAATAAACTCACAAATCGCTCCCCAGCGAGTCACAAACAACACTTCAGACGCATTAACAGGATAATATTCTATTTCCATATCGGAAAATTACTTTATTACCTTCATTCCGCTGTAAAAGCCTCCCATGAGCGCCATCGAGGCTATGAAATAAGCGACAGCGGCCAACCGATCGCAGCCCGCGTATGATGCCAATATGATACATATTGCTGGCCCGGCAGCAGCTGGAACAAATGTCAGGGCATTTATGAAACGTGCCACAATATAATAAAGAACAATTTCGAAGAAACACGTCGAAGTCATCTGTGTTACTGTCTTGTTGTTTGGAAGTTATTTTAGGACGTATTTCAGGGATATGTGTTTCAGTAGCATAGCAATAAATGGCGAATATCTTTAGGGTAGTAATTGTTGGAGGATTTTTGGTTGGATTGTTGGTTGAGAGATCTTTTCTGAGTATGTTTCGGCATTTCTTCTCAGCGATCAATCAGCTAGGTAACGCCATCTAGTTTCAAAATATTGACGAACAAAATATTGAAGTGTAAGAGTGTGTTAAAAGATCTAGTTACAGAAATTAACATTTCATTTCATTTTATTTTTGGTGAACGACAGGTCGAAAATTCTATCTCAACCCGTTGCACTATTGATGCGAACCTACTACAAGTTAAGCATAGTGGAAATGTATTGCGGGAGTCATCATCTTCCTGTCCTTGTCCCATGGTACTTGGGGTCAGTGCAACACGTTTATTCTCTTCACTTCCCCCCTGTCCACCGTCACGGTATCATTCATTCCTTCTTCTTTCATATCCTCACACAACCCAACCATTGTTTCTTTGGTCTTCCTTTCACTTTCCATCCATCATTTTTTTTTTACAGGAATAAATACTATAGAATTAGCTAAATAAAGGGGATTTTGATTGGAACTTTGGAAGACGTGTCACCCAATTAGACTGCTGATTTAGCTGCTAGACATCGTTATTAGTCCAACCACTAATCGAATTGTAGCGGTAACAGCCTGTTACGGAGCCTCAAGCCGATCGGTTCCAACTCAATAGTTGAGAAAATTATTGTTCACGTCTGATTTCCATTGCAGACCGCGTTGTGGTTTTAAGGGCAAGTTGCTAGCTTATATGAATTTAAATTATGCCTCGCAAGCCTGTGGTTTTGTTGGATGGTTTGAAAGTTACTAAACATAATATGTTAGAGTAAAAATGTAGCAGGATAAACATTGAAAAAATCGAATCTTTGCGAAAATCCTAGGTTTGAGAAACAAAGAAATATTGTGTTGTTATGTTCAGGACGATAAATATTAGAATCTCATGCCTTACGGAAGGCAGAAACTACAGAACACCACCTGCAACGATCCTTACATAATCCTTTTGCTTCGTTTACGTCCTCTAAAAGTTAGTTTAATATAACAGATTATGTTATATAAAAAAAAAAAAAAAATTACCTATCGTCGTATGAATGATTCGTCCTGTTTTTATCGTGTGCCATTTTCTCTTCACACAAACATCACACACCCAGCCAAATATAAAGGAGCTTATCCACATGGCGAGGTAAGGTATCGCTGTCAAAGTACCCGTGGCTGCGATGTTGAATTTGAGAACATCTGTCATGTATTTAGGGAGATCTGTCACCATTGTATAGTAACCCCAGTCGTGACCAACCTGGAAAAATAAAAAAAAGCCATTATAAAAGAACAAAATACGTTTTATATGCACGTGGAAAGCTGTTATTATTGTTATTTAACAACTTTTTAAATAATATGGCGTACTTCCTCTAATCATAATCAACTACACAAAATATTACGGAAAAGAAAAATACATTCATTTTCGTAACATACTTATATTAACATTACAAATAAGTAGAAAGTAACATAAATAACAATTACGTTTGTACAATTATGATAAGTTTATTGTATTACAGACAGAAATTCATTTACCAGCATACCACGCCAAGTGAGTAGGTAAGTCTAAACAATAGTTGCCCCAATTAATTTTCTCTATGAGAATAGCTAAGGAAAAGAACCTTTTATTACGTAAACGTTTATTATTATCCAATTAGAGGGTAGAAATTGCTTTGTTTGAATGTCCTCGTGCACGAGGCAGTGGGTCTGTATAAACGGTTCTTATCAAACAATTTCTGCTACAGATGTTTTTATACAGGCTGACTTCAAGAACATTGGACGTATTGAAGAAATAATTCGGCATTCGATTGTTGTTCCAAATTACCAATGTAGGTTTCTTTTATGAAGATAAGATATAATTTATTTCTCAGTACAAGGTAAAATATGATCATAATATTAATAAAAAGCTTAACATGTATCACAAAAAAATAATATGAATATTTATTTTGTCAGAAAGCCCTATTGTGGACAATCTCATTATTGCTGTAAGTCTGCAAGGTACCGCAATATTATTCTTCCACGCCACCAGCGTTAAACAGCATTTTTAGTACCAAAATAAATGAAATATGAACAAAGCTTTAGCTTTTATCGCCTCAAAAATGCAGGGTTTTATGATAAACGAGCATACTTTAAATGACTGTGTAGTACTCATGAAAATGAACAACTTTCACTATGGGACCAACCATGAAATACGAGTATAACAAAAAAACAACTGTTTCCTACATAGCGCAAAACCTACACGATTAAAATGTAGAGAACGGGAGCAGCTGATACATTTTTGATATTTCAGAGTTGGTTCCAAAGTAAAAGTTGTATGTCCATTCGTTTAACCTAACATCTTGTATAACTACTGGCCCTATTAGAATTCTGAGTAAATACTTACAGCAGCAAACAACAGTGCCCAAACAGGCACACAGCGAACTATAGCCTTCCAAGGTACCGGATCCCTGACACTCATAGTGTCAGCGCTAGTGACCGTCTCGTTCAAATACTTTAGCTCCTCTTCAGAAATGTACGGATGCGTGTTTGGGGTACTGTAGCACAGGAGACTCTGAAATAGACATTGGAGTTAAGTTAATTTTTTAATATTCTGAAGTACCTACAACAGTGCCTTTCTATTCGCATTCTTCTCGAGTAGGTACTTATACGATTTTTAATTAAAGTTTATAAAAAGATTTTTTCAAAACAGTTTTATAACAGGTAAAAAAATTATTTTGTTTCTTTTTTATTTTTTTATTTTTTTTTTTATTTTTTTTTCTGCTCTCTGGGATTCAAATAATTTGATACTTTAATTAAGAGAGCTTTACTCCGATTCCAGGCTCCAATTTTGCGAGGTTTGAACGTAAGGTATGTAAAATATAAGTAATCTTACATAATCGTTATTATTAACATGGATTGATTATGGCGATAATTTAAATAGGTTTTTAATAAAGCTACGAGAAAAATAATGTTGGTATTTTTGTCTGGAAATCAGCTCAAATCGTGTCTATAAAATAAAATCATATTTCGTAATTGGATCGTATCGCTGCCCTCGGATACAGTTTACGTTAAGAAGTTTTAAAATCATTGTTCCAATTTATGTTATTTCCTATTAAACAAATACCAGCTACATAAGTATAAATTAAGTTGATTTTAGAATGTTTAGTACTTCTATTCAAAAAGTACTTAAAACGTTTCCGCGTTCTAGTGCAAACTGAACTATACGTGTATGTATTAAAGTAAGCTTTCCAGAAACACATATTTGTTTACCTCTTCAAAAACGAAATTACTTAGTGCGTTGACCTACAACTTTGATCAAAAGGACAGTCGATCACCTTCAGTGGAATTCTAGCCTCTTGACAATTAAGTACTTACAAATGGTCGTGTTTAATAAACCTTAATTGCTAACTATCATGCAGTTAGTAAACAATTACTTACTTAAAAAAAACTTGATAACATTTTAACGTTAATACGTTATAATGTTATCAAGGTTTTATTCAGCGCAATGTTTTATAGTGAATATCTATAATAACTTTAATAATAACAAAATCCTTATACTCTTTTCGTTTATTGTAGATATTGTAAAATCATTCGCAAATCCCTAACAAGAGATTAAAAGACAAAATTCAGTCTAAAGTATTCATCGTCTCACAAATAAAACTATTTCAATTTTAGACGATAAAGAGCAGTCGGTCCAGCCGACACTAGTTTGGCCATTCTTTGTACAGTGGGTATCTTACCTATATGAATACGTCCTTTTAGATCATGTGAAATTTCGAGTCCTACTTTTTTTAATACCACCATAATGAATTTAATTTAATTTCCTCTTCGCTTGAGGAAGCACTCTATAAATTGTCTGTAAGTTCGCGTAGTTGGAGTGACACGTAGGCGACATAAGACACCTACGTGTATTGTCCATTAGAACACATAAAAAATATCGAAATACTCACCCAAGCCAAAAACCACAGTATTCCGAAACATCCAAAGAAGTAGAACACATAAGCCCAGTCTCCATCACCAGCCATGAGGAACCCGGACATGAAGGAACCGAAGATATTTCCGATCTGTGCTCCTCCAAACACGAGAGCACCTTGTCTTGAACGCTCGTGTGGCGGGACCCAACGTGCTAGCACGATCATCAAGGCTGGCATTGTAGGACCCTGAAATTAGTGAAGAACGCAATTTGTTATTGTTTTAATTAATTTATTCGTGTTACCAGTTTTCGTACATGTATTGCTACTGGTGTAAGCTCAGGTTTTCTAGGAAATCGGTTCCGTCATTATAACGGCCGTCATAAAAATCTGTCATTTTCACCAGCACCTATTTTACTTCAAGGTGTCAAAAAACGCTCTGTTTTTGGACAGCCGTTATTGTGTGACCGTCCACCGCTCTTATAGGAAGCCAAAGCTGAAAAAGATACTTAAACATCGGTGTCAGGCGCACAACGGGGAGTGAGTTTTGGTACAGTTCACCGCACGTCGGTAGTAACACTTTGACCCAGCGTAGTACACACGGAGTTTCCATAGAATGAGAGGCCAGTTTATACCTACTGGTTTTGTTACCACTGACGTATGGCCTACCATAATGATACGAAAGAAGACAAGGGTACACTGTTGGGGTTCCAATGAACCAAAAGATTACATAACATCAAAAATATTGCTTTTGTGTGTAAAATTATTTTATTTTCATCAGCGATCACCAATTTGTATATTCAGGGTGGTTGATTAAGCCGTATTATTATTCCATTGGGAGTCTACCCAGGTTCAATATAGTGAAAATTTACGGCCATTTATATTACGTTTAATTGAGCGCTTAAAATAACTAATCGTTTTATAAGTCTACCTATGTATTATTCTTAAATATTGTGTTCACTGTTTTGGGGTCGTATCTATTAAGTCTTTACCTATGAAATCGCCGTTTAGTATAAGTTTAAATCATTTTTATATAAATATTTTTTTATTATTTCTATCAATCAAAATACGCACCCATGCTATCGATGCATATCTGCCAGCGCAGCGGTAATTTTTCAATGCACTTCTTGAAGAAGTCATGTGTACGGGAGCCAACAATCTCTTCAAAGGCATTTTGTACTGTCTCTCGGGTATTTAATGTTTTCCCTGCCAAGAAGTTTTCCAAATTTTGGAAAAAGTAGAAGTCTGTCAGTGCAAGGTCTGGTGAGTACGGTGGATGACGCAAAACTTCCAAACCTAGCTCTTCTAGCTTAGAGACCGTCTGTTGTACCGTATGAGGTCGAGCGTTGTCGTGTAGGACCAGCGGGGACGAGCGGTTAACCAAGGCTGGCCGGAGATTTGCAAGCTTCTCTGTGTCCTGTTGCTCACAGTACACATCCGCAGTAATGCTGTGCCATTTGATAAGATGAGCTGTGATGAATTATACCGGCACTAGACTACCAAACAGTGACCATGACTTTTTTAGGAGTTGGTTTTCATTTGGGGCATTGCCTACTCGCTGAACCAGGGTCTAACCAATACGATGACCGCTTAAGATTATCAAAAAGAATCCATTTTTCATCGCAATTAATAATGCGGTTCAAAATCGCTTCGTTTCTGTGTCTGTTAAGCAACGCAAGGCATGTCTCAAAGCGTTGAGATATGCCTTGACGATCGTTGAGTTGAGTCAGCTTCCACTATCGCCTTTAATTCGTCGTTGTTGACTTTAGTATTCACGCGACCACGTGGTTCATGTTTTAGATCAAAATCTGCATGTCAGAAGCGTTCAAGCCAATAACGAGTCGTGCGTTCGTTTCGAGTGTTCACTCCGTACAAGTAATTAATGTTGCGAGCCGTTTGTGCCGCATTGCTACCGCGACGGAACTGGTATTCCATAATTACTCGTATTTTTATCGTGTCTTTATTGATGAAAAATATACGAATGTAGTGAAAACAACACACTAATCAATAAACAAATGACTGAATTGAAAAATAGAATTCAATATGTTTTAAATAAAATTCATTTGAATTTGGAAATTATTGCCAGCCATACATAAATTAGCCAGTATTGTAAAACGGCAACTTCATAGGTAAACACCTATTATTATCGGGTCATAATAACTTTGATGTGAAAACACTTCAGTTTTGTAAAAGAATTGAATGGACAACATTGCATTGCTCACTTTAAGAAATACTTTTCTGAGTTCTGCACAAATTAATGTTTTTATATTGTTGATATTTTTGGCTTTATATTTTCTCATGCTTCGGTGTAAATTGGAGCTACCAGAAATCGGATTTTGATAAAACCAAAAGTGCAGGAACCTTGAGTTGCATTCGTTAGAGGAGTAGAGACTGACTCGAAAAAAACAAGGCTGCAGCTGGCACAATTTGCACGATTTGACGGACAATCTGTCACTTGTCATTGAAATTAAATTATAGCAATCTATGCCCAGGTGAGCACGGGCGATTTATTTTTCGCGCACTGTATTTTCTACTCCCGGAGCGGATCACAGCGCGTCAAGAAAACACACTGTTGGATTTTAAATTCTCGGCGCTAAGCAAAGCGGTATAAAGTCCAGTGCGCGAAAAAAAATCGCCACTATAAAAATACGCCCCTGCAAACCTGGGCTAACAATATATTGCAATGTTGTTCCAAAATTGACAAATACTTTTGTCTCTAGAATGTGAAATGGCATTGGTAATGGCATTCATTTTATTTTTTGTTTCAAAGAAATGTAACACAATTTTTTAATAAGTGATTGAACTCAATCTTAAATTAACTTTTATAAAGGTACAATTTAAGTTCAATATGTATGCAATAAGTTCAGTTATTTTAACAAATGGAACCATAATAAACCTGCCGCATTTTTGTATTGTTCTTAACAACAATGGCATCCCAACTGCTCATTGTTTACGTTTATAGTAAAAATACTGTCATAAAAGATGTTTTTGCTGTCACGTTCACAGTGTTTTACCTAATCTTGCTGATTTGCAAACAATAAAATTACTACGGAAATCTTCACATGGTTGGGTTTAAATTAAAATAATAAAAGGCTAGGTAAGTAGGTGCTTTCGCGGACAGTGGCGTTTGAGCATTGTTCAACCTTATTACTAAGGGCATAAGGGAGAAAAGGAAAGGAACCACCACTGTCCGCGGTAAGTACGTAGACGCGGGAATACGGAGGAACGTCATTGAAAATCGTGAAATGACATCTTCCTGTTTTTATTTAGGACACGCTGGTTTAGTTTGAAGGTATTTCTACATTTTGATAGACTTGCAATTAAAAATGTAGATAACAGGTTTACTAGAACATGAGAATTTCACCTCAAGCCTTCAAAAAAGTGATAAAAAAGTGCTGCCATAAAAAAGTGAATATCTCGATAAATGTCACATGTATTGGCACTTCGCCGTCAAATTGCTAACTACCCACAAACGAACCTCTCATAGATACAGCATAATGGAATTATCTCTGTTACCATTACCCCACTTAGCCTGATCATATTATTACACATAATTCACTTACCTCGCCCATACCTTGAAGTACTCGCAGGATAAACAGCCAGGTGGCGCCCCCTGCCTTTACCACCACAGGTGTAAGCATAGTGAATATGGCCGTACTTAACAGACCAATGCCCAGAGTCCATTTTCCTCCATATCTCTCTGCTAAGTAACCCCCAGGGACGTGGGTAATTGCGTAGCCATAATAGAATCCACTGAGAATTAACCCTTGAGTGGATTCTGACCAGTCGAATATTGCGTACTGAAATCGAACAAAATTTTATTAGTGTTCATCATTTATTATAATAAATAGATACGAGTATAATAATATGAGGGACAGAAATAAACGTTAATTTTAAGTTGTGGCTTATCAAGTTATCATTGAAGGCTCCCGCAGACAGGCGCAACGCGACAGCGTGACGTGACTTTAGTAGAACAATTTCCATGAAGTGAATTGTTCCTTTTGCCTTGTCGCGTCGCGCCTGTTTGAGGGTGCCTTACTTAGCCATACTTACACACATTAGACATATTGCCTATAAAATTATACAAAAGTGTAAAAGGTTGGTATTGTATGTATGTTTTGATTCCTGTTTCACATAATCATTCATTGTCGGCAATTTTAATGATTGCCTACATCATTATAGGTGTTGAGCTAAGCAGGCACTACGAATTTTAATCGTTGCGGATAATAATCGCAAATTTGTGAACAATACTAATATACAAGAGTCCGCGCACTGTGGTAAAAAAATTGCTTGAAAATTCGCTTGAGGAATTGTTTTCGTTTGTGATTTTATTTCGTAGTTTAAAAATCGCAACGATTAAAATCTTAACAGCTCCCACAAACCGGCGCGATGCGACAGCGCGACGCGACTCTAGTAGAACTATTTCTATGAAAATTTAATGGAAATGCCAGAATCGCGTCGCGCCTGTCTGCAGGCGCTTAGCCTTACAACTTGTAAAAACTTATTGCTCAGCAATTGATAATTTGCTAACAAATCTGTACCTCTGCGGCGATATAGACTTCCCTACTAGACTGACTGTCTTTGTGCAGATAAAAATAATCCAATTTAAGGTGCGTTACAATCATTTTGTAAGTACAATGAAATATTTTCTGTTATGCTTGCAACTTCACTTTATTTTTCATTTGTCTTGACAATGGATATTTTAAATTAATTTTATCGGTCGAACAATGAAGCTGAACTGCAATTATTTGGGCTTGTCTGTCAATGAAAGCAAGGTGATTGGTATATTTTATTACTGCTGGGAGGTACTTGAGGAAAAACTGAGACAATTGTTAACGTTACCAAATGGGAAGGAAATAAGAAATTGTATGTTTTGAAATTCTTAGGGCAAGATTCACAGACCGGACTTTGATTTTAATTTAGTACCTAAGCAGTCATACGAATGTGAACTTTTTTTAATAATTAAATTCACATGCATATCAATAAGGGTCACATTTGTATTAAACGCTTTCTTTCTTAGCAAAAGATAGTCAAAGTGCTGTCTGTGAATCTTATCCTAGGGGCAGTTGCCAAAGACATTTTGCTGGACTGACTGTTCTCTTTAATTAAGATAACAAATATTGGTGAAAAATTATAAAATAATTATTATGTTCATGTTAACGATTTTGATGGTAAATAACCAAAAATAATTCTAGCACATATTCAAGTGTTCAAATTGAAAAAGGAAACATCACGACTTATTATCGATGTATCAACTCTGTCCGTAGGTAGTTATAATTTGTGTAAACATTTTCTATGATAAATTTACAACTGATGATATCAATATAGGCACAAAGTATTATTATGCAGCCAAACGTCACGGTAAATCCCTAAGGTAAAATATACAAAACAACGGAGTGGGCCTCAATTATAAATAATAAAGGTAGGTAAGTTTATTGTGAATATTTAATAAACATCTACATTAGAAAATGTCACTATAGCAGACCGAAATCTGGATTTGTACGCGGTTGATGTCAATATATTTGCCCCCTATTAGGACTAAACACTTCTTCTAATATAATTATGAATGAATAATATATTATACAAGGTACGCGCGACAATACATATAATTAAACTGCGAACCTTTATACACGGTGACATTTGAATCACAGTTTTGCTAGAACAAACGTTGTTTAGACCATGGTCTAATACCACTCTACAGCATCACATATGTTATTATAACAAACTAATCTACACGTTCTCAAATTAGTCTTATGTTGCTCAAATGTTTGAAACATTAACCGTAACATCAAAGTAGGTACTCATCGCGGTAGCGATATGGCATTCAACTACTTTATGAGACGCGAGCGCCGCCGCGCCGCCGCGCGTCGCGGCCGCAGTGTCTGTGTTGTAGGGCGTAACGATAATCCCGACTTTTTAACATTGCTTTTTTGTGTTTTTTTCGAACACCAATGACGTATTTTTCTTCTATTGGATGCTATAGAATGGTTGTATACCATGGTCTGAACAACGTTTGTTCTAGAAAAACTGTGATTCAAATGTCACCGTGTATAATGACGATCCCAGTCTGCGTACGAAAATTCAATCAAATATATCCAATAGTTTGGTCACTATGGCTAGTCAAAGATTGGCAAAATTCATAGCAGGGACATCACTATTTTCTTTTTTTTTAATAACAACGTTTGATTTCGATATTAGGTTTTTTTATAGTTTCAAAATATTCCTATGCATTAGTATTGGCAGAGTTCATTTACTGTGGTATTATCGTCTCTACATTGTATATAGATAGATTCATTTATTTGCACGAGTATTTATTTTATTCATTTGTAGTTTTTTTTTTGTTATAGCTTGCGATTATGTAGATATAAACTCAAACTCACTTAATACTTCTGCCTATCCTTTTGGAAAATACAAGCTTGGTGAGATACAGAGAAATGCAAACTAATCAGATACGTTTGCAATGCAACCATTACTAATAAAAAATGCTTCGTTAAGCCATATTTAACGTTTGCAAACGTCAATTTTTTTACATAAGAAGGCACTAAAACACACAGTCAGAACAAAAAATGATACGTAAGTGAGAATTGTGATTGATGTCACAAAAAAGTAAATCAATTTTACGAGTAACACGTGTTTAACTTGAAAAGGTTTTGTGCCAGTAGAAAAGTTTTTGTGAATGTAGGTATAATGCAGTACAGAACATACTTTATCACCATCAGTGAGTGCTTCAATAGGTTATTTATCATTGTAATTGGCAATAACAGTGATACGTAAATGAGTTACATTGAGCCCTTCACCCTTCACATCAACCTGTATCTAGTTTCAACTAGTTTATTGCACAATCGTTGACAGATAATTTATGTAGGAACAGAAAGGTTTGTTGTGCTAGTAATAGACTTAAATAAATAAAATTATCTGTACTGCGTACTAGAGCAAACTATAATAATTTCGTGATAACCGAAGTTGTATGGGGACTGCAAGAAGCTTGCCATAACATCTGATACAGTAGACCGCACGTCAGTGTTAACGAAACTAGTATAAGCTGGGGCCTATTTAATTAAAGAGATAGGTGACGGGTGACAGTCCCTCAATTTTGTAAGTTTCCTTCATAGTTTTCTGTTTGATTAAATAGCACCTGTTCATGTCGAATTTAATAGGAGGCGAGCCTATTGCTCTCAGCCGGAAACGTTTCCTGATTCCGGGCTACGACTGAGTAATCTCTGATGGTAAAATCTAATAATACCTTTTCCTGATCTGAGAATTGGACCTCATGCTCATCAGGAGCATGCTTGCGACCATTAAGGCGACATTAACTGCCCGCGCCCTTGAGCGAGTGGGAGGTGTTTGCGTCGCGCCCCGCGACAAAAGTCAGACAAAGTCAGCGATACACTGCCACCCGTCGCCCGCCAGAGCCCCGCTTCAACGCGCACCAAGATTATTCGAAAAAACAACCCACCTTGACTTATCAAACACAATACAAATAAAAGCCGTATACTAAAATATGGGTCATTAAATTGTCTTTTATATGATTAAAGTTTCATGTAAATACGCCTCATAGTTTTTGCGTGATTATCGTTTTTTTGTCCACGTTAGACAATACTTTAAAAATTAATTCCACTATGTTATTAAAATATAATTTCACATTTTCACATATCAAATTATGAATAAAATTGTCTAGTATAACATATATTTTTTTCAAAGAAATAAGACTAGAAGTTTAGACGTGATGTTCAATATAAAATCATTAAAAGTCGTTTATCTGCGCCTTAAGCCACGGACACATAACTGTGTCGTGTTGTGTCGTGACGCGGGATACACCAATCAAACTAATCTGTTCAGGACTACATCAAATCACAACCAGTTTTGATTGGCTAACACTGCGTCACACGGCGTCACGACACGACACAACACAGTAATATGAATCCGGCTTTAGACTGAGGCATCTTAATTATTAAAATTGAAAACATGTAAATAAATTGTAAATACATCATTATTCTTATAAGTCTATACATGAGGATTTGTAATTGGCTTTCTGGTGAACTGGAGTCCTCCAAGTACTAAAAAATAAATATAAAAAAGTACCACTCACCGGTCTGGAACTAACAGTTCCATTCGTTAAGACCACACTATCGTCCGGACACGCGTAAGGGTCATAGTGTTGTTCTTCGTTCTTCGTATTGTTCACCATCTGTGTGACGGCCAGGTTGAGGCAAACGCGCATAGTGTACGCGTTGCAAACCGCCAGTAGCCCCATGATGCCCAAGACATACCGCTGAGGAATTAGGAACACTGAGCGGACAAAACGATCTCATGTAGTTAATATTTGTTGTGGAATTTGTAGGTAGTGAAAACGTGGAATGGTTGTCGATTTTTGTAAAAACGAAAACACTAGTCAAGCAAGTAATTTAGAACAGGGGCCGTACTATGACGTGTTATTACCATCATGATTTCGTTGCGAAAAAGAGATAGTGCTATCGGTCATGTATAGCTCCGTCTCTCTTTCACGCTGGAGCAATGATGGAATTAACACGTCCGTCATAGTACGGCCCCTGTACTTTGTTCCAAAACAATTTTATGAAATTATTAACAAATGTGTCATAAAAGGTAATAATATACGGATGCCAATTTGTAGTGCCACCTACAAATTGAATACTTTGATCGGATTTACGTCTCTGATTTTTCATTCGCAAGTTTAAAATGTTATTTCAACAATAATTGTTGGAAAAAATGGTAAAATAAATTTTAAAAAATATTTAAAAAATTGGTATGGTGGTGTTAGTGGTTTATTTTTCCTATCTCCTTTCGCGGGTCTGCTTGAAGAAATTTCTTAAGAAATAAGCAGTACCTTTGTACTCAATACTAATATGTCGTATATGTATCTGTTTTACTGTGTGTACATAAATAATAAAATAAATAATATATAGAAAAATTTGAAACCTAAATACTAATGTATGGTATGTGGTACTAATTCCCTTTCGTCGGTGACTTCGTGACAATTTAACCTGAGCAGAGTTTGTTTATAATACTTTCATCAAATAGTTTTGGAACGGATTATATTTGCGGTGCTAATCGACAATGGATATGGGTGGAGGAACTTTTCCAATGGCAATAATTTGCTGCATTTTATGTGCAGTTATTATTTTCTTATTAATTACTCTTCTATATAGGTATTTTTCCAGACAGCACTTGAGTTGTTCCTCAGACAAAGCTCTTACAAGGGAATCGATAGGATAAAAGAATATCGCAATATGGATCCAATAAATTCCACACGCTTGGAGCGAGCTATACTCGGTTCTATTTCGCACGTGCACGCCCTTCGCACGGTAGGTAGGTAGGTATATTGTACCTAGAGTAGTAAGTAATAAAGTAGGAATGCCAAATGACGTAAAAGACTGTAACAACATTAATTCATTCAAAAGGAAACTAAAAAATCACATTCATAAAATGTAGTCATCCCGCAACCTATCAATTAATGTTAGCAACTCCTTACCTACCTAATGTTTATTTGTATAACTTCACCAACACGCACCTGAGGCAAAATGTATTTCACTTAGATTTAAGCAATTACCTACTTTGTATCTCATTGTAAGTGAACCTATATATTGTTCTTATGAGAATAAATTCTTTAAACCTAGGTAAATATAGGTTTATATTGAATTTTGTATATATATATATATATATATATATATATATAATATTAAATACTTATTAATAAGTGGCGTCGGAACGTAGCAAACTGTCCTGTCCGATGCAATCTTTAATTTGTTACAAAATAGGAAATGGCTACCTAATTTAATAATAATAATAATAATAAAATAATAAAATCTTTATTGAAATAAATTAGAGTTACAAAACAATGAAGCCTCTGAAACCCAAACTAGGTAAAAACCTGTATGTCAGATCTCAGCGCCTTCTCCCAATTCATTACATTATATTTTATACCAACTAAGATTTTTAGTGAACACGATAATTTTGAGCATGCAGAAATTATAACAGAGATAGTAGTTTAAATGGTTAAAATGTACTGTGAAAGTAGTGTGTGGATGTGGAGTGTGGGTGTGTGTGTGTGTGTGAGTGTATGTGAGTATGAGTTCACTTTACCGAATAAAATATTTTTCTGTTTCTTCGTAGTCATTTATTAATTATATTATTAATATTTGCCAGTTAAACAATTGTTTTCGTTTTTGAACAATGACCGGTCCCCATAACTGATCCTGGTTGATGTTAAAGTTAAAACTATGTTAAAATGTTCACCAACTTTTTTTTTCTAACTTTACATTAAGATTACTTAATAGTGAAGAAAGTCTAGAAACAAAGATAATTATTCCATATTGAATACTTATTGGTAATACATGGACACGTCATTGGCATTTAAAAATTGTTTAAAATAACTGAGTCGAGTCTATCACTAACTACGATACAGAAAATTAAGTAACTTAAGTACATAAAATATAATAAGATATAAAAAATAATGTAAGTAAGTATGAATATGTTTTTAAATTTTTTCAAAAAAAGTGTGTCATCATAAATGTGAGGTGTGCTACTCACTTGTTCGGGTTTTTTCGTATTTTATTCGTATCGAAACAATTGATTATACAGCATGTATCAGAAAAGTGTGACACTCTTATATGGTGTGGAAGAGCGTTTATACCTTATGAGTGGCAACGTCGCAATTTAGTGTCATATTTCGTGGTCTTCAATTTTTATCATTTAATCGGAGCTATATTTTAAAAATCGGTTTATTTAACTTTTTAGAATTATGTGAAAACTGTGTAAAAGGTAAGAAATCGTTGCGTTTACAGTTTTATTACAATTAAAATTATTATTAATTGTATTTAAACTTGCAGGGCTTTATTTTCATTGTAAAATAACTGTAAGCATTACGGTTACTTACTTTTTAAACACTTTCACGTAATTCTAAAAAGTTAATTAAACAGATTTTTAAAATATAGCTCCGATTAAATGATAAAAATTGAAAACCACGAAATATGACACTAATTTGCGACGTTGCCACTCATAAGGTATAAACGCTCTTAAACTGAACAACTTTCTCCATGAGACCAACATCGTTATCGCTAAAAAATTATCAGCCGCCCCATACCTAAATGTAGGTAGGATCGAGTAGGTATTGAAGTTTTATAAGGCCCTGTTGATATTTTTTTCTCGAGAAAGTTGTTCAGTTTGATGTTCTGTACCACACCCTTAAATATGACCAGACCTTTCTGATATAAGATGTATGTAGTAATAGCTTTAGGTTGGCTTTGGTATCCAACAAAGGAATACCTACTTGAGTGCGAAAGCCGTATCATCGAATTTTGTTTCTTCGAAAACCTTTCAACGACATCTCTATACTGCGACGCCTTGTTAAATCGACGCCTTGTTACTGCGATGTTACTTAGGAAAACTTACTTCAGACGACCTTACGGTGATAATCTGTGTGGTTCTTTCCTCAAAAGACAATTTCAGACACAAACTTACATGGTCCTCAAGGATTATTATAATATTATTCTAATTATTGTGAATGTGAGAACTATGTCGGTCATTGCTTTTTTTTTGTATTTTTCTCAGTTTAATCATGATCTGGCAGTTTGAGTAACATATGCGGCCCACTCAAATGTCCTTTCTTTGGTATTGTTCGTCGAATCGTTGAGCTCCTTAAGTCTAAGCTGAGCTGCACGATTGCTGACAATTGCGTGCACTGACTAGACAGGTCCACTCAATCTGTGTGGTTCTTTCCTCAAAAGACCATTTCAGACACCGATCTACATAGCCTTCACATGATCTGACCAAAATTTTGTCTGGACTTTAAAAGAGACTGTAACCTCTGAGTTTGTTTCTGCCTTTTTTCTCAGAGTAGTCAGATAGGAAATGCCAACCTCATCTAGTTTTTAAAATACGATTGACGTGTAAAAGTGTTTGTTCAAACCTACTTACAGAAATAAAAATCATTTATCATTTAAGTTCGTCCGAAGTAAGTCGCAGAACGAGACATCGATTGAACAAGGCTTCGCATTATGATATTTAAGCAGTAAAATCGTTCGCAGTACAGTTTTTCGATATAACGAAAAATCGCAGTAACAAGGCGTCGACTTAACAAAGCGTCGCAGTATAGAGATGTCGTTGAAAGGTTTTCGAAGAAACAAAATTTGATGATACGGCTTTCGCACTCAAGTAGGTATTCCCCAACAAAATACTGTGTGAACTACCCGGACAAGTGTGCAGTACGCCTAATAAAATCGTTTCCTTTAACTTACGTCTCGAAATCGTTTTCCGCCATCTTGGTAACATTGCAACGTACTTCCTTTCTCTCCAGTGCTACTTTATTACCTGAAAATAAAGAAGAAAGATTGAGCACACTGCACAAAGATAAAATATTTCTGAGTAGTTTTATATTATCTTTCTAAGAGTATAAAAATGATAAAACAGCTCTTGTTGACTATTATCTTTGCAGATAAGCAGGCATTATGTTATAAAGTTCTTGGTATTGAAACATCATACATGTAGGGTTTTGATGTCTATCTCATTACGTATAGCCTTGTTGCTAAGTAATGTCGTTAAGAAGTGAAACTGGTACCTATCAACATACAAACACATGATCGGGCCGCACTGCAAAGCAAAAATCTCCCTGCATCATTTTCGACCATCTTGTACGAACAATCACAATCACATTACTCAAACTCAAACTCAAAGCATTTATTTCAATTAAACCATTTACAGGCACTTTTGAATTGTCAAGTTGGTCGGTCAGTCAGAAATATGAAGCTAGTTGCCCAT
The DNA here is from genome assembly GCA_937001585.2 of Brachylomia viminalis. NCBI lineage: Eukaryota > Metazoa > Arthropoda > Insecta > Lepidoptera > Noctuidae > Brachylomia > Brachylomia viminalis. The sequence continues at coordinate 11,965,155 of OW443298.2, read as the reverse complement.
TCCAAAGCGTAGTAGGTACCTATGGAGAAGAACGGGCAAGAAACTCCATGGACACTCTTTTAAATTATATTGTTACATAAATATTAGTTACATGATTAATCTTGTATATAGGTATAATTAATAATTATATGTGAGAACGATGTAAATAAGACGTTGTAAGTACGTCTTATTTACATCGTTTATTTACATTGAGTGTCCAGTGTACAACTTATTTATATTCAAACAAAACAATCCATATTAAAATAATTAAAATAAGCCGTGGTGGCTAAGAGATGACCAGTCCCAACTGACAGCGCCCGTTCACGAAAATGACATACATAATAATACAGGCGGGATGAACCGCACCTTTTGTATTGGAATGCAATCCGCTGCGGCTCGATGCGGCTGTAATGTGCGCTTGGTTTAATAGCACGGTTTAAACGCGTTCAGAGCAATTTTGCTCTTTCACGAAGTATTAAGTATTTGGTTTTATCAGTCTCATGCATGAGCCTGCCAGAAACTTTGGCACGTAAACATCAAACACAAACATCACTGTTGCTGTTTACTAGTTTAAACATGTAAAGGCATTCCCTCGATTGGTGATTTTGTAGTACCTACAATACCACACAATCACTAATACATAAACCAATCATTATTATTTTACGTTTACAAATCTTGGAACCATCGATTCCCGGTCCTTTGGAACCTGTACGAGGCCGAGGGGCCGAAGACAACTCGCAGAGGCCTCTTATACCATTTTAAATTGAATGAGGCACCATCTGACGATATTCCTTGTACACACGGCTACACATCAAGCTATACATTTCCAGTTTACACTGACCTCTCAATGGAAGGGAAACCTATACAATGCGAGATCAGCGTATACTGGAATTGTATAGCTTGATCTGTAGCCGTGCGTACGCACTATGCAAGTGTACCCAAGGACATTCCACGGTTGGCGTAGGACTATTGCAGGATATGGAAACCTAGGTAACCAGTCTATGGTTACCTGGCAAGGGGTGACTTGCATACTCAATATGAATCTCTCTTGGTCTATCTCCGCACCCTAGACCTGTTTCGGCAAAGTAAACTCTATCGGCACAGACCTAGAGTTCATAACTAAGAGCGTGCAAGCCCCGCCACGACGTCAACGTAGAGATACGGCGCGGCGCGGCGCGGGGCGGTGGGGTTATTCTTACTATTATAATGAGACTCATGCAATCGTTGTACATTTTCACTATAGTTATCTACTGACGGAACCAAATACACAATAAACTTCTCAGTATCTAATTAATAAGATACTGTTATGGTATTACATAATGGTTCTCGTAAGAATGAAATATCTATAACGTCACCTTCAGGTACACGATTCGACGGATATTTAGGTCATTTTTTAAATATATTTTTCGACTTACTTACACTTGAATAGTGTAATTATGTCTGTGTTCGACATTGTGTCTTATTTTTGCTATTAGGTGATCTATTGTTTTTTTTTCTATAGTTATAACATATTTACTTATATCGGCTTGCATGACTATTAACGTTCTTTTTTCCGTAATTCGTAATGTCATTTTCTGGCTTCCCTTTTGATAACTTTACTACACACATTTTCTTTTTCTCTTTTACAGCTAACATTACGTAACAAATCAAGACCCCTAGTAATAATACAAGGTGTTGTTTTGCATCCTCTGCAAATTCGAGGAGATAACTATGCTAATGATTCTCGACACGAATCAATAATAAAATAAGTAGGCAATTTTTGAAATTTTCGGAATTCGGCTTGTGTAAGGCCCGTGTGATACCGCCCTGTAATTGCGCTGTAACTGTAACGCACGCACACAGCGACATAGTCGTGCGACACTGCCTATCGCATACGCAACGGGGCGATTCTGTTCTTTGGAAGTGGTGTATTATGAAATACTGTCAAACTTCATTATAAAAACAAACAAGTATGTATTTATTGAGCAGGTATCGTAATTTTATTTGATGGTTTATGTCTTTCATAACAGCCTCCTGAAATTTGACGAGGATGCAAGACGACACGTTGTATAATAATAATACCAGCCTATTAATGCCCCACTCCAGGGCAAAGGTTTCTTATTTAGAGACGGTACGATTACCTCACCAAGACCCATTGATCACCCAGCTTGCTCAAGATGGATTAGCGATTTCAGATATATTATTATATTCACTATAAGTCTAAGTTTACTGACGATGTTTTTCCTTCACCGATGTCAGTAATATCCAAGATTATAGAGGTATGAGGAACAGCGTGTAAAGTTCACTCTTACCCATCGTTAAGGGAGGATCATTCTACCAGACGGCTATTGAGTCTGGTGGGCAACTGCCGGACGATTGATGTCGGGACGTTGTATATATGCTAGTTGCGCTGTAAACTCTGCTTGCGCGATGCAGGATTTTGCCTGACGTCAGTTTGATGCGTTGTTCGCATGTGGCTATGTAGATACCGCTACAAGATAAACCTCAGAAAGTATGTATTAATTGAAAAGTCACATTGGAACTTGCCTGGATAGCAAAACCTCGTTTATGAGAGAGGGCCATCACGACCCCCAGTTATTGATAAATAAGGCATTTGTAAAGCTGGGTATCCACTATGTTCGCGCAGCAACTGTGTTCCGTGCATCTCCTTTGTGTTTCAAAACGACAAAGCAATGCGCGGAGCACAGTTGCTGCGGGGACATAATGAATACTCGGCCTAAGATTTTGGGCCCCATCCTGGATAAAAAAATAGAACATCGATTATAATTATTCAATATTGCATTTAATTTAAAAAAAAAATTAGGATATCGAGTCACTAAATTAGTGAATTCCTGTTATGGCAAATACCTACTAACCTGTTATTCAAAGTGCACATTTTGTTGGTCAACAAATGCGTCATTACTGGTCTACGTGGTATACCAAGGGTTTAGTAAAGTCTTAGTAAACTAGTTAGCTATTCTCTTAGGTCAATCACATACTCGTATAAGCATTTTAAGGGCTTCTGCATACTTTTTAGAACAAAAAAAACGTTAAAAACAAAACTATTACATGAAAAAGAATAATATTGTAAAACGAATATATTATGTACCATCGCGGACATTTGCAGTGAACCACTTTTCGCCTTTATTACTATGGCATTATGGTTCAAAAGTGGTTCACCGCAAATGTCCGCGATGGTACCTAATTCGGTTTTAGAATGAGTTTTGGGAAACAAGTAACAAAACTGATTTGCAATTAAAATATACGAGGCTACATCCGATTGTAAAAATAGTGCACGTCGAGTCGTCGCTCATACTAGGTAGGTACTCGTACGTAGGTACTCCTACGTACCTACTTGTGAGATAATTTCTTTCTGAATCTCGATTTATCATGATTGAATATTTTTTATACATAAATTGTGTCAAAAAGCATTAAAGTTACGACTTATCTGTGCGAGATTACAGCTTCATGCAACACAATGCCAATCAAATAACACATTTGCTTTTAATTTCACCGCTCTTTATTTTCCCTATTACTCGTTATTTCAACTTCACGTCAAAGTTAGCAACCCAATTAATAACTCAATACCTAAATCAACGCGTGTAGCGAACATGTAATCATAACATGTTAGCTTCCGGAATTGAGCAAACAAGCCAATGTAGTATGTACCTACTACCGTCCATGAAAGTTTGACCGATATACCGCGAAGTTTAGCTATCACACAGAAATCCAAATAGGTAACTATGGTAATAGAAATAGTTTTTTGTATGTATAGTAAAGGCTCCTTCAAACAGGCGCACAAAGGCACCGATTGTCGCGCGCCAAACGGCACGTTGTGTCGCGTGCGATTCACATCGCGTGTCGCGCCTGTTTGCAGAAGCCTTAACTGCTGTTGTTAGAATTATAATAATAGGTACTTACATGATTATTAGAAAAAAAATTACGGTATTGAATTGGGCTCAAGGGGCTAGTGTCTAAATAATTACAGCCGCACGGGTCAATCGACCAGGTTTGCAACGTTTGCCGAGGATGGGTGACCATCCATAACATACCGAGACCTCTCCGTGCGTACTCTCGGAAAGTACGTTAAGCAGTTGGTAATGGCTGTCATTCGTAAATCTTAGGCACTCGTTACGGGTGTCGGCAAAAGTCCGACCAGTTATGCCAGGGTGTATCGTGTTGGGGTGCATGTTGAAGAGCCTCCTCGTGGCGCACCCTGGGCAACGTCGGCTCCAATTTCTCCCAGTGCGGTTTTGGGGGACAATTGGGGCTGGCGGCTAATCTTCAACAAGCGGGGAAAGGTCACGGTTCCAATTATCGATCATGCTTGATGGTCGGTGAAGGGAACCGGGCTACAGAGGGCAGATACGCGCACTCCTCCTCTGCTTACAGAGGGAGGTGAGTGGGCGTAGACTGGGCAGGGCCGCCGCTGCGGAATAGGCGGTCCTGTCCCGGAGGGAGGCAGCAGCGCGCGCGCGGGGGGATGATTTTCTCGCGCGGCGCTGCTCCGTAGAGGCGGGGGGGGGGGTCGAGGAAGACGGCGGTCTGGCGGTCACCTCCGGCTCCTCCCGGGTGGAGGCCGGCAGGTGGTGGGTGCGGGGGCGCCCTTTGCCTGTATTGCACGGGCCTCCACCAGTGTCGGACGGTAGTAGCCGGGTCTTCCCGGCCATTCCCGTAGCCCCTCAGTTAAATGTGGGGGGGGGCATGCGGGGCCCGCCAACTAGGCGGGAGGGCTGTGGAAGCAGAGGCTGAGCTAATTTCCCATAGCCCTCCCATCACGGCGTTGTGGGAACACCGCTGAGTTTTAGTGGGTATACTGTCGGTTGCGGATTTCGACAGGAGTCCCACATACCCCGTCTCGTCCCCCACGAGCGGGGATGCATAAAGCATTTCTCAGCGACAAAAAAAAAAAAAAAAAAAAGGGTGTGTCGTGTTGGGGTGCATGTTGAAGAGCCTCCTCGTGGCGCACCCTGGGCAACGTCGGCTTCAATTTCTCCCAGTGCGGTTATGGGGGACAATTGGGGCTGGCGGCTAATCTTCAACAAGCGGGGAAAGGTCACGGTTCCAATCACCGATCATGCTTGATGGTCGGTTAAGGGAACCGGGCTACACAGGGCAGATACGTCCACTCCTCCCCTGCTTACAGAGGGAGGTGAGTGGGCGTAGACTGGGCACGGCCGCCGCTGCGGAATAGGCGGTCGTGTCCCGGAGGGAGACAGCGGCGCCCGCGCGGGGGGATGATTCTCTCGCGTGGCGCCGCTCCGGAGAGGGGGGGGGGGGGTCGAGGAAGACGCCGGTCTGGTGGTCACCTCCGGCTCCTCCCGGGTGGAGGCCAGCAGGCGGTGGGTGCGGGGGCGCCCTTTGCCTGTATTGCACGTGCCTCCACCAGTGTCGGACGGGAGTGGCCGGGTGTTCCCGGCCATTCCCGTAGCCCCCCCCCGTTAAATGGGGGCCATGCGGGGCCCGCCAACTAGCCGGGCATGCGCCGGGAGGGCTGTGGAAGTAGAGACTGAGCCGATTTCCCATAGCCCTCCCATCACGGCGTTGTGGGAACACCGCTGAGTTTTAGTGGGTATACTGTCGGTTGCGGATTTCGACAGGAGTCCCACATACCCCGTCTCGTCCCCCGCGAGGGGATGCATAAAACATTGCTCATCAACAAAAAAAAAAAAAAGGACAGGTCAAATACTGATTTTTGCTGTATGTGGTTAGACTGTAAATCAGGTGTAGAGAGATTGAGTAACAGCTATCGTTAGAATTACCTTATATGTATTAGGTATCCTACCTAAAGTCATTTATCATTTACCTACCAATACCGTTTCCTAATTTAACTTTAGTTTAATTTAATTCCGTACTCTTCTTTCATAAAATAATGTGGTTATTAGAAAAAAGAGTACGGCGTTAAATTGATAGGTATTATAAATATCTTATACAGGGTTATTTATTTTTTTATTTAATATGGACCGGACCAACCAGAAAGGATCGTGTTAAAGGTAGAGCACGGTGTCCTATAATTGCTGAGAAACATTTGTGTACAATTAATGAGAACTTTGAAACAAGTACCTAGCTCTTAATACCTTATACAAAAAAAAAAAACAGGTTGACAGATACATCGGCGCGCAAACTGTAACCATGAATTCAGTACATGATTCTAGACCACCTCGAGTAAAAATTTTTCGTCGGTAGCCAAAAAAACTGTTGTTTCATAGAATTGCAATGCCTACGCGATCAAAATATTTTTTTTTTTTTAAAACGTTGCCCCACACTTGTAATTTCTCCTGTATCGTGGGTGCGTTTACAAACATTAAACTCACATACACAAACAGCCAGACCCGGAACTACTTGCAGGTCATACAAATACTTGTAAAATGTAGGGAACAGCTCATTTTTTTTAATAACCAACGAGAAATTTACTCGCTTCAGATTCATGCCCTAGCCGTCGCAGGAGACGCCCTGGGCGTCGGGAATCCCAAGCCGATTGTCGGCCACCATAGGCTCGGGCTTGCGGACGGCGAGCAATGGGTAGCTCACCGTCCGATAAGGACCAGGCCCGGGTCGACGACGTGTTGTATTCCACGCGTGCCTCAAAGAGATGTCAGCACCAAATGACGGGGTCCGCTAGGGCCGATGCCTGCCAGGGTTTCGGGAAAGTCCGAAAGGGATTCCGTAGCCCTTGGCACAGGCAACTGAAGGAACACGGGGGCGTTTTAGACAGTAAGAGTCTGACACGCCCTACCGCTCCGCCTAGAGCGAGAGAAATTATTGGACGACTTCCCACACCCAAAAAAGGGGGGGTTCAGAATCATTTACTGAATCCATGGTAACTGGTTGTGCGTGGATGTTCCCTGCTACCTTTTAGGTATGGCAACAGCGATTAAGTACTAGGATCGGTTCCGTACTTGACGAGATGATCAATTTCATTTTTATTGCCAAGGATGACAGTTAGGTAGGCACCTGGGCTTCAGAATGTTATTATGTAACTGACGTCATCAAATTGATACTACGTTATTGCTGTAATAAAACGAAATAATACGAGGTAATAAATTCTAATGTGGTCGTGAAAGAGTGTTCATGGAGTACAATAATAAATTGCCTGAGGTATTTGGAAGATAAAATGACAATTTGTTTCTTTGAAAGATAGGGTTTCTAACCTTGAACTTATAGAGGTACGAGGAACAGGGTGTAAAGTTCACTCATCAACTATAGAAAAGGAAGGATCCTCCAACCAGACGGGTGTTGTGTCTAGTTGCTTATGGTAGTTGCGTGGTAAACTTTGCTTGCGCGATGCAGGATTTAGCGTGACGTCAGTATGATGCTTAGTTCGCATGTAGCGTTTTAGATGCCGCCACAAACTAAAGCCAAATTTAGTGAGTTATACTAGACCCAAAGGTCTTTTACCAAAACTAACAAAGGTAGCATTATAAGAAGCTAATGCGCATTTCTCATCTGGAAGATTCGTCATTGCCAAAGGGCAAAATTTTTCTGAAGTAATCAAATCATGACTGATATTGATTTTTTGAATACTTATTTCGGTATTTTTAATTGACTCCGATTAATTTTAATGATAAGGTACTTTATGTCACTGTTTTAATTGGTCTACATATACCTACATAAATATCAGTTGAAATTATCTGCTGTTGAAGTTACAAATTACAACAGATGCTCGTCAAATTCGAGTTATTAATGACCCATTTTCCTTTTTCTTAAATAAGTAATCTCCAATAGCACTCTGATTTCTCGGACCAACTGCTATAGGTTTAGATAGAAAACTTAAAAAGTGGCTGGAAAAGACGGATGCTGAAGAACCGGGTATTGGACCTTGGGAGAGGCTTTTGTCCAATGGACTGGCACAGGCTGAGTTAGACCACTAAATGCCATTATTGAAGGGCGGTCGTTTTGGAGGACTGTCTTATGTAATTCTGACGTTCAAAAAGGATGATTCTCAGCTAACTTTGAATATGACTTTTATTTATTTATTTAACCATTTATGTACACACTTATATAAACAGACAAGAAGAAAAAAACAGAAAAATAGGTACAAAGGTGATGCTTATTTCTAATGACTTTTGATTTGATTTTGTACGTCAAAACCTTAAGAAGAGTGAAGTAGCTCCTACAATTGTTATGCTACATAGATAGGTACAGGTTTCAACGACCGTCCTTCAATATTATTGACAACTAGCTTCCGCCTGCAGCTTCGCCCGCGTGGTGTGTCGATGAAAAGTAACACATGTCCTTCCCCAGGGTACAAAGTATCCCTGAGTTTCATCAAAACCGGTTTAGCCGTTTCGGAGATTAGCAAGAACAAGCAGACAGAAAGACAGACAAAACGTTTTAAAACTGATTTTTTGTTGTAAGTTTCGTTTATATACACTTCAAAAGTGTCTAGGGAACAAGCACGGTTTTGCTAGTTACAAAAAATTTTGTTTTTAATTATATTTTACTTTTAACACTTATGGATACTTATTTAGTAAATTTCGTCATTTGAAAAGGGAATAGTTTTTGAATTTCGGTCAAAATATGAAAATCTTCTGTCAAGTCGTATTCCTATATAATCCTGCAACGAGTTTGGGGCCAAATCAGTGAAATGTCTGCCATATCAATACAAAAGAACGTTATTATTTATGGAGAGAAGATGTAATTTGAACCGAGAAGAAACGATGAGAGCCGTGGGAATGTTGGAAGCAGGTTCTCGTCAACGTGCGGTGGCAATCGCTCTGGGCTCTAAGCAGTGTTTTAAGTCGACTTTGGACACGTTACCGCATCACTGGCAGCGTGGTAGAGCGAAATGGAGAACGAGCACGAATCACCACACGCAGACAACATTGTTAGGTACATAAAAAATACAATACAATAGATGAAATCGTACAATGACCGCGATGATGTTGGTTACGAGGCTTCATAAATATTCAGGGATGTTAATAAGCGATCAAACCGTAAGAAATCGCTTCATGATGTCAATCTCCGTGTACCACCTATTGAGCCCCGCCATTTCAGAGCCCGTTTACAATGGACTCGTGAGCACAGACATTGGGCAGAAGAAGAGTGGCGTGTTGTGGGTTTTTCTGACGAATATCTCTTTGTTATGGGGCCAGATACTAGACATACATGGTATTGGTCGCCAAGAACGTTTAAAATCATATGAGGAAGCTCATGCATACGGTGGTGGACCAAACCTCATGTGGGCTGGTATTTAGATCGGCGGAAGAACTGAACTGATTTGGATCAGAGGCAATCTCAATGCACAGATTAAAGCTAAAACGATTGTATCAGATGTTGTCATTCCAATGTGGACCCAATTTTGCCCTGGATTTCTGCGTATGCATAATAATGCACGTCCTCACACTGCCAGAGTAGTTGCAAACACACTTGCTGTAGCTAATAACGTCATACAATGGCCTGCTCAATCGCCAGACTTGAATCCCATTGAGCACGCATGGGATAAGCTTCAAAGAAGAGCTCTGCAAAATATGGATGTCGTGCACACACCAGAAAATCTTTTTCATCTGTTACAGCGGACGTGGGCAGCCATTCTGCAACGTGATTTGGATGAACTCATATTGAGTATGCCGAATCGCTGCGATTGTGTTATACGCGTTAACGGCGGGAACACAGACTACTAATTGCTTATTTTACACAATAAAATCTGAGAAAAACTGAGAAAACTTAAAAAGTAATGGACCAAAAATGTAAGTGAATGTTAATAATAATAGTATATTATGCAGTTAGTGAATAAAGGACGGATTTAAAGCGAGGGCCATAGATGAATCACTCGCGTCGCTCAGGATTCTAATACTTGAATCACTCGCTACGCTCGTGATTCAATCATCATTAATCACTCCCTACGGTCGTGATTCAGTCGTTAGAATCCTTCACTAGCTCGTGATTCATCTATGGCCCTCGCTTTAAATCCGTCCTTTATTCACTAATTGCATAATATACTATTATTATTAACATTCACTTACATTTTTGGTCCATTACTTTTTAAGTTTTCTCAGTTACTTTTAATCACGATCTGGCCGCTTGAGTAATTTATGCGGCCTACCCAAATGTGCTTTCTTTGGTATTGTTCGTCGAATCGTTGTGCTCCTTAAGTTCTGAGTTGAGCTGCACGATTACTGACAAATGCGTGCACTGACTGGACAGGTCCACTCAATCTGTATGGTTTTTCCTCAAAAGACCGTTACAGACACCAATCTACATGGTCTACACATGATCTGACCAAGATTATGTCTGGACTTTAAAAGAGACTGCGACCTCTGAGTTTGTTTCGGCCTTTCTTCTCAGAGTAGTCAGATAGGAAACGCCTACCTCATCTAGTTTTTAAAATATGATTGACGTGTAAAAGTGTTTGTACAAACCTACTTACAGAAATAAAATCATTTATCAAAAACCTTGATCCCTATACACTTTTGATGTGTTCACTTTCATATCGCTGTTAAAAAGCTGTTATTATGACGGTAAAAAAGTCACTTAAATTTTATCTATATGTATAGATCAACGTGGACGATTTTGTCTCAAACATGAGTGACAGTGACAATAGTCGAAGCATTAGTTCAACTAAATTGTTATACATGCCTACATAATGTATTTTAATGCTAATTTCTGTATCAGTAGCGTTAATATTTTAGAAAAGCATTTTGGCGTATAATTTTTGAAACGCGTGAAGTAAAGTAAAAACTTTTGGTGTTTCAAATATTACCTAATACATATTATAAAGAATCTAGCCTCTGCCCGCGACTTCATCTGCGTGATATTTCTTGTTCCCACGACCCACCGCGTCGCATCGCATCGGCCGCTTGCGCTTTTACTTTGACTTCGCTTTCTGACTTTTTTTACTTTTGCTCGGCTCCTAAGGGTCGTAGGGTGATAAGTCCCCTCTTTGAGGAGTGGCTAGAGAGGCGCCACGGCGTCCTCACCTTCCGCCTGACGCAGGTCCTCATCGGACACGGTTGTTTCGGGAGGTTCCTGTTCCGGATAAGGCGGGAGGAAACTCCCGGGTGTCACCATTGTATGGATCGCCCGGAGGACACGGTGGAGCATACGGTGGAGGTCTGCCCGGCTTGGGCGGAGCACCGCCGTGTCCTCGTGCAGGCAATTGGCGGTGGCGATCTCTCGCGTCCGGCCATGGTACGGAGCGAGAAGGCTTGGGAAGCCGTCACCTCCTTCTGCGAAGCAGTAATGCTCGCGAAGGAGGAGGCGGAACGCGTGAGGGAGAGGCAAAATTCGCGCCCTCACGCCCCTAGCCGCCGCAGGAGATGCCCTGGGCGTCGGGAATCGCAAGCTGATTCCCGGCCACCGTAGGCGCGGGCTTGTGAACGGCGAGCAATGGGCTGCCCCGGGTCGATGGCGCGTTGTGTTCCACGCGCGCCTCAAAGAGATGTCAGCATCAGTGACGGGGTCCGCTAGGGCCGATTCCTGCTGAGTCCGAGAGGGATACTGTGGCCCCTGGCACAGGCAACTGAAGGAACACGGGTGGGTTTTATTCAGTAAGAGTCTGACACGCCCTCCCGCTCTGCCCAGAGCGGGAGAAGTTATTTGATGATTTCCCAACCACAAAAAAAAACGGTCATGTTACATAGCCTATAACCTTTTTTTTTTTTTTTTTTTTGTTTCCGGGGTGGAAAATCCTCATGGATGTCCGCCGCCCTGGGGCGGGCAGCGGGGTCTGTCAGACTCTTACTGACTAAAAACCACCCCGGTGTTCCATCTCACACCTACGCCGGGGGTCGCGGGAACGTACGATCCTTCCGCAACCCCCGACTGGTGCCGGCCCGCCACTGCGGGCCTCTTCGGGTCTGTGGGGGGGAGTGAGGTGTTTGACTCCCCCCGTGACGCCTAAGAGGGGCGCGCGTGGAACACTACGCGCCGCCACCTCGGGTCCTGGTGTGTGGGTAGCGACGGACGTCCCCGTGTCCATCGCCCCTGGACCCATTTAGGGGGGCTGGAAGAGGGCGTTGTCCGCCCTCCGCCGACGCCCGGTGCGCCTTCTGCGGGCCGGGTGAGTGGATGAGATCTCCCTCTCCCTTTCCGCAGCCTCCTTCTGCGAGACGACTGTTTCGCAGAAGGAGACCACCGCGTCCCAGGACTCGGCGCTGCTGACCATCGATTCGACTACGGCCGGCAGCGACAAGTCACTGCCTACTTCTGAGATGAGGGCACGGCGCGGCTCCTCCCAAGCGGCACACTCTGCCAGCGTATGCCACGCCGTGTCCTCCCGGCAGTCGACGCAGTGGTGAGACCGGGCGTCCGGCTCCCTGTTTATGCGACACAGGTACTTCCCGAAGCAACCATGCCCCGAGAGCACCTGCGTCGCCCGAAACGACAGGGAGCCGTGCCTCCTCCCAAGCCAACTCTCGAGCACCGGCCGGACCGCCTCGATGGTGACGAGGCCGGCGGTAGGGCGTGAAAGCCTGTCCCGCCATTCCCCCACCAGGACCTCGCGAAGCTGAGACCGACGCAGCTCCATGTGTCGCTGCATCGGTCCCTCGCCTCGCGCCCTCGCTTCCTCGCGCCACTGACATAGCCTATAACCTACCTCAAGATTTTTTTAAATACAACTGGCAGTTCCAGAGATAAGTTTATTAATCAAACAAACAAACAAACTCTTTAGCTTTATTAGATTAATGTAATATAGTTTAGTTCGTTATGGCTTCTATAAACAGGCGCGACACGCGACGCGACACAAAGGCACCTGTCGCGCGACGAGCGGTGCCTTGGTGTCGCATGCGATTCGCGTTGCGTTTGAAGGAGCTTTTACATCAGATCATATATAGCTTTTACTATGTAAATTATTTTATTCAACACAAAAAGTAATGCACTGTTACCTACTTACTCCTTAGTTATTAAACGGTCTAGTAGATACAGATATTAATATTGTACAAATCAAAAACCAGTAGGTAGATTTTGCAAATGGAAATATTTGGTACGGTAGGTAATATTATTTTTCGCATATTTCCTGGCTCAAGCTATAAGTTTTTCAAGAAATCTCTTCCATTTTTAAAATAATAAATTAACACGCACTTATTAACGCCAATACCCTTGACAATATTCATGAACGTGGAAACTACTTCTTCGAGTTATTTGGAAATATTGGACAAAAAAAAACAATAAAACTCACACGCACATTCAGCAAAATTAAATGTGTATTTTAAAGTAATTTGAATTAGAAACTTAAGTAAAAAGAAAATCGGGTACGAAAAAGAGAATCTTTTTTTTATTTTTTATTTATGATGGGTTTGCTCTTGACTCTAGTCTAGGTCAGTGGTGACAGTGACACAGTCGACAATGGAGTGCGCTTACTCAGAAGAAGCCTGAGGGGCAATTCCCGTATTTTTAAGACCGTTCGCATTCTAATCTCAGTCTCAATCTGTCAAAATTACAATCTATTTACATACATTTTTGACAGGTTTTTGACATTGATTGTCGCTGAGATGAGATTGCGACTTGAATTTGAACGTTTTTTAAGTACGAGAATTGGCCTACTGTTCACTCTCACTTTGAAGAGATTAGGGTTGTATGCGTTCGGAATCGAGATCGACCTGATTTTTTTTACCGACCAATAAAAGCAATTGCGCAGTTTTCACAGGAATTTCTTCTTTTTGTTTCAACAATTTAAATTTAATACAGTATCTACCTAAATTCTGTAGTTTTTTTTTTCGTATTCTCTACTCATTGCAGTGGTTATTGAAAAGAACTATAGTTAAAGTCAACAGCGAATGTACACGGCCAAGCAATTGAGGCATGGCACGTAGACAACAACGCTACTAAAAAATTGTATTCTGAAAGGGGTGGAACACATTACCGACATCAAGATTTAGGACAAATCAACAAATTCAGTTCACAAAACCGGAACGAAAAAGGCGTCGTTCCCGCTCTTATAAACATTTGGAATCATACGAGTACAACTTGTACTTAAGCTGGTACGCTGAACGAGGGCGAATGCGATAGTGCACAAATCTAACTCACTCAGTCTCTCTATAAGGTCACCCACTTTCAGGCAATATTTTAGCTCTCAATACCGGACACTGAGCACGTTGGTACTGCTTCCACTCTCTTTAATAGATTGACGATGTTATCGGTTATTCGGTCGAATAACGATTTCTGTTTTTGTTTTTTACCTGTTACGTGATTTGCCTAACAATAAATTTGTCGTATCAGTATTGCTCAGATTTTCAACAGCAATAACTTGATTAAAAATATAGCTATACTAATATAATAAAACTTGAGAGTTTGTTTGTTTGTATGCGCAAATCTCTGGACCTACCATCGTTAGATTTGAAAGATTATTTTTACATTTGATAGCTCAACTCATGAGGAGAGTTATAGGCTATTTAAAATCACGCTACGGCCCTTAGGAGCCAAGCAAAAAGAAGAAGAAAAACACGCTCTAGAAGCTAGTGTAGGAATATTATGACAACAACCATTAATTTACTCTTCTATTGTACTACATTGATTTAATACTCAACTTATGTTGTCACGCGATTTCATGCTTTATTTGTATGTGGGCAAGATTTGCTATCACTAAGATTGCGCAAAGCACTATTATCATAAGTTTGAACTGCACTGTCAATGCATTTAATCTGGGCTAAGAACAATGTTGGCGGATTTATTATGTAATTTGTCTATAATAAAAATACAATCTCTTACAAAACAATGGACTATCAAGAAATAGTCTTCTACCGTCTTATTACAAAACACGATCTTACTTTAACCCGAGCCTAAACCTTCGATTCAGTTTTTGTATTTGCAACTTTATGCCGACTTTAGTAAAGTTCTTAATACAAAATTGACAATCTAAAACCGGACTAAGTTGCCAGTTTTGTAAAAGGAACTGAATTTCGATTTCTGTTAGGTTCTTATTTCAAAAACAGGCTCGATGGTTTAAACCATGTCAAAAGAAAAACCTTGTTTTGTAATAAGACCGCTATAGTTTATTATTATTAGTATGTATCCGCTTATTTAATTTAGACCCTCGTGGCTTAATGATATAACAGCTCCACGGGTCGATCGTAGGTTAAGCTACATTTGCCGCGGTCGGTTCGAAAATAGGTGACCATACACTTCATACTGAGACCCCTTCATGTCTCGGAAAGTACGTTAAGCCGTTGGTCCCGGCTGTCATTCGTAGATCTTTGACAGTTGTTACGGGTAGTCAGTAGTATAGAAGACTGACATCCAGGCTTACCAAGAAGTATCGTGTTACCGTTGATAGGAAGTCACTCCATGTAAAATACTGGTATTCAGCTGAATCCGGTTAGACTGGAAGCCGACCTCAACATAGATACGAAAAGGCTACGCAGATTTATTGTCTTTTAAAACATTATTAAGTTGAATTGTCAATTTAAACCAGTTTTAAAATGACCGCGTTCTTACAAAAGTCAAACCGTTCAACCTGACTTAAAGTGAGTGATTGATGCCAAACTCGTGATTTTCGTATCATGCTTGTTTACCAAATAAGACATATGAGGAAAAATACACTATAACTACGAGTATTTTGTAGGAAATAATAATAGCTATGTTGTTCCTGTTAAAGACAACATGGTAAACAACCTTTTGTTAATAGGTACTGCTTTTTTCTGATAAGTAGTTTGGGGAAAAACATTCTCAGTCTGAAGCAGGCAGAAACTTATCTTTTGCGCTGAGAAGATCTTAAGGAAAATGGATTTATCCTCATGCCTGACAGGTACTAAGCTTTTGTTTATGTTTAAATATTTTAGTACCAAAGTATAATTGTAAAATATATGATTTTTCTGTTCCTTTCTTCTTGTCGGTTTATGTGTGTACGAAAATTGTTAATTAAACAAATGTACTATGTACTAAAAGAGTGATAAATATAAATGTTGATGGATGGAGAGGAAGAGGAAGGCCAAAGACAAGATGGATGGATTTTGTGAGGAATTATATAAAAAGAAGGGAGTGAAGGATAGCGTGACGGTTGGCGGGAGAACGGAAGAAGAAAATGGGATGCGCCGACCACAAGCAGAAGTAGTTAGAGCAGAAGATGATAATATAGATGTACTATTTAATTTTCGGCGCTAGGATACGCGCGTGTAATTGTACACAGGATCGCCAACTTTAAATGTGTTGATCGCGTTGTTTCATATTGTTAAACTTCGCCCTAAGTTAGTTAATTAGCTCTATTTCTAACTTTACTAACGCCGACCTCATCTAGTTTTTAAAATACGATTGACGTGTAAAAGTGTTTGTTCAAACCTACTTACAGAAATAAAATCATTTATCATTTATCGGATTTAGCGTCACAAAATCCTCATCCAGTCACAATGTTTGATTTGTTAGACATTTTGCTGACCGTGTTCCCATTTTTTCTATTCGCACGTCAAAGTGCCAGGGGCAAGGATAACCTAACGACGTTCGTCATTTGAGTTGATAGTTCACACGAAAATCGATGGCTGACCAAAAGTCTGAATGGGTGAGTCTTCGTCGGTCCCAAAAATGTGGATATTAAACGGAAACATTGTCTAGTATCTTTTACCCTTCGGCAAAAATGACAAAGTGCCATCCAAACTTTCATCTGCAATTTAATCACTTTAGGAGATGAATTATCGAAAATCCTTCCTTAGTGCTCACCTTTATCTTTTGCAATTTTAAGCTTCTAGACTCTGCAGCTTAGGCAAAACTGTGTAAAAGGTAAGAAATCGTTGCTTTTACAGTTCTATCTACATGCAAATAATACATTGGAAACTTGCAGGGCGTTATTTTCATTGTAAAATAACTGTAAGCATTACGGTTACTTACTTTTTAAACACTTTCAAGTAATTCTAAAAAGTTAATTAAACAGATTTTTAAAATATAGCTCCGATTAAATGATAAAAATGGAAATCACGAAATATGACACTAAATTGCGACGTTGCCACTCATAAGGTATTAACGATCTTAAATCAGTAAACTATTTTTTTAAAGTAAGTATTGACAGTATATGGAAGGTTTTAAGAAGCAAATTTTACAATAGCGCATCGCAGTAGCATATAAGGTTCAAATCAGCGATGCGTTTGACCGAAATAAAAGTCAGATTTGCAGTTTTCATTAAATTAAAGAAAATTAAATGCACTGCTCAGTGAAATAATGTTTAGGTATTTCTTTAATTGATTGAATTCCCTTTATTATCATCACATAAAATATTTAATAGATTACGCCCAAAATTTTTAAAATGATGTGACGAAAATAATTTTTTTTAGCTTAGTTTTACGATTGTTTTATCATGATACAATTTTATTTTTGAATGAGTATTTTTTTTTGAACATTTGACAATTTTTTTTTTTTTGGCTTGTGTTTTATGTTACCAACGCCTAACTTTTAGACAAAAACTGAGCGTTTTACGGTGTCCTATACGTTTGGGCAGCGCCTTAAAATTTAATAATTATTAATGACTGTTTAAACATACATTTTTGACGTGTAAATATCTCATAACTTACTATAATAAATAAACGTTTATAAATAAACTTGTTTTTAGTTGTCTGCATAAATAATTTATAATTATTATATTAGTGTGCTAGTCTTTAGATCATCAGCAGAACCAGCAGAACTCATAATCATAACAGACTGAAGTTCTTATGTAAATACAATAGGTTTTAGTTTGACGTTTTAACGTGAAGTGAAGTAAATAACTATTCATTTAAATTGACCATGTAATTGTAAACAGCACATAAAAGAACATAAAAAATTAAATGGTTACCTATTTGTTTTGTTACGTAAGTACTACAACTTTACACAATAGTAACTACAACATGAACCTAACTTTAATACAGACAATACCGCTGAAACCGGGTTATTTGTAACTACCTCTATAACGGGTGTAAAAATAACCCTTAAGGGAGAAGCCAGGGTAGCCCGCGAAATTCATATTTCCTTACATTATTTTGTTCCTTACATTATTCCTTACATTATGTACAGTCGCCAGCACGTCAGGTTATACGAAACTGTCAAATTTCTCCAAATTATTTTAAACCTTAAAATGTTGAAGGCCAAGTTCAAAATAGAATGAGAAAATTTGACAGGTTCTTGAACGGCTGCTGGGTGTACATACTTTTTACGATCGAATCATATTTTGTTCAACCTAGATACATTTTGTCAAAGTTCCAACTTTTATTGATGTTTTTATAAGTACCTACGAAAACTAATTTTTTTGAGTGGTAAGTAAATCATCAAATAACTTCTCCCGCTCTGGGCGGAGCGGGAGCGCGTGTCAGACTCTTACTGACTAAAACCCACCCGTGTTCCTTGAGTTGCCTGTGCCTGGGGCCCCGGTAACACGGTGGCGCATACGGTGGAGGTCTGCCCGGCTTGGGCGGAGCACCGCCGTGTCCTCGTGGAGGCGATTGGCGGTGGCGATCTCTCGCGTCTGGCTCTGGTCCAGGCCATGGTACGGAGCGAGAGGGCTTGGGAAGCCGTCACCTCCTTCTGCGAAGCAATAATGTTCGCGAAGGAGGAGGCGGAACGCGTGAGGGAGAGGCAAAATTCGCGCCCTCACGCCCCTAGCCGCCGCAGGAGACGCCCCGGGTGTCGGGAATCGCAGGCCGATTCCCGGCCACCGTAGGCGTGGGCTTGCGAACGGCGAGCAATGGGCAGCTCGCCGTTCGATAAGGACCAGGCCCGGGTCAACGGCGCGTTGTGTTCCACGCGCGCCTCAAAGAGATGTGAGCACCAATGACGGGGTCCGCTAGGGCCGATGCCAGCTAGGGTTGCGGGAAAGTCCGAGAGGGATACCGTGTCCCCTGGCACAGGCAACTGAAGGAACACGGGTGGGTCTTAGTCAGTAAGAGTCTGACACGCCCTCCTGCTCTGCCCAGAGCGGGAGAAGTTATTTGAAGATTTCCCAACAACAAAAAAAAAAAAAAGGGGCCACGGTAACCCTTTTGGACTTTCCTGCAACCCTGGCATGCATCGGCCCTAGCGGACCCCGTCATTGTTGCTGACATCTCTTTGAGGCGGGCGTGGAACACAACGCGCCATCGCTCGGGCCTGGTCCTTATCGGACGGCGAGCTGCCAATTGCTCGCCGTCCGCAAGCCCACGACCGTTGCATGCACCATGCAGCATAATGTTTTGCGTGCGTTACGTTGCGCACTATAAACAGCGAATTTTCACAGCATGAATAATTTAAAGTCGTTTCCCAGCAATGATTTTTGCACAAAATGACTTAGTCTGATGTATCTACAGAATAGTTAGATGACGGCTTCATGAAGGGTATTTTTTACACCCAGTATAGTAGCTACTAATTCCATGACCTATACATAAATATTATGACGTCACTTGGAATAGAATATAATATATTTATTGAAAAACATGAGTATACATCAAATATATGCAAGGTCTTAAAATAACAGGTAAATCTGCATGTTTTGCCATTTATGGCGTACAGAACAACATATTTTTGGTCTAGAAAAAACCATATAAGATTTGGGTCTACACAACAAACTATGAAATTAATAACTTAATCCTAGTGCTAATTAAATAACGGGGAAAAAAATTGTTTTTATAAATTTGAGGGTCAACTTGTCATCAATAACCTGTATAGCCGGATATAGGAGATTGTTAATAACTCAAATTAGAATCTAGTAGATCACATTGTTTTGTGAAAAACTGTAAAAATATGGCCAAGTTCATGGTTTTCTAATTTAGAGTTAAACGAAATATATCAATTTTATTGGTTTTAGCATCACTGTTTGGAAACCTAAATACTGCATTCGTGACTGTGGTACCTGTTGAGTTATAAAAAGGAAATGGATATATCGGTTTTTGATAAAACACAGTAGGATATATCGGTTTTTGATAAAACACAGTAGGACATATCGGTTTTTGAAAAAAAAATGTTAGGGGTTTATCGGTATCTGTTCCGATCGCCATCGTTGTTTACTACGATTGATGTATTTATCGGTTCAGAGCCGTGTATTTTGCGGACGAATTTAGAGCGGATTTATCAGTTTTGACCGGGCTACATTAACCATAGAGCAAGACATGTACGAGAACAACCAATTGGATTCATAAAAAAAAATGTCAAAATGTGTTTATCGGTTTTTGTTCCGACGCTCTTCATTTTGTACTACAGACATGACATAAAATCACGCCTATAATCCGCGAAGGGATGAGCAGAGTTGTACATATAGGTATAGTACACCCACATTTACCTGTTATATTTAAGTCCCATTTAATAGCACTAATCCAGAATCCGGGCTCCTACTGAGAAACCCCTGACGTAAAAACCCTATATCACTTTACCTTACAAGGAAATCGAACCCCATACCCCTCATGCTTAGTAGTAGCGCTGGCCAACACTAGACCAACGAGGAAGTCGGCAATATTTGTACTACTTTGCCCCACACTTGGAATTTCTCCTGTATTGTGGCTGCGTTTACAAACATTTAAACTCACGTATACAAATAGCCAGACCTGGAACCTACATAGCATCGGTGAAGTGATTATGAGCTCTAATTCTGGAATGTTAACTACCACGGCGTTTCTTTACAAAGAGGTCACGAGATTTAAGATACAAAAATTGATTTCTGTAAGTAGGTTTGTGCAAACACTTTTACACATATCTTTTTTTTTTCACCTTGCCCCAGACCACGAACTAAATATTTACGAAGTAATCTGTGCCCAGACTAGGAATTTTTCCCGCATCGTGGGTAGGTACGTTTACAAATACTTAAACTCACTTATACAAACAGCCTAAAAACTAGACGTACCTCATACTCATACGTACGACATACCTCAGATCGTATAAACATAGTCACATAAGGTATGTTCACATATCTTTTTTTTTCACCTTGCCCCAGACCACGAACTAAATATTTACGAAGTAATCTGTGCCCAGACTAGGAATTTCTCCTGCATCGTGGGTACGTTTACAAATACTTAAACTCACATAAACAAACAGCCTAAAAACTAGACGTACCTCATACGTACCTACGACATACCTCAGATCGTATAAACATGTAACATACCTTGCTCTCGACCTAATTGAAAGGGATCTATGTAGGTACCTAGCAACAGTACCTACTTCTATTAGTTGGCGGGGTTGCAAGCGTAGCCTGGGGAATAGGGCTAACCCCATTACAGCAGCAACCTGGGAGTTAATTGGACCTAATGACGTCATCCACGGACCATAGGGGACTGTGCATATTGCACATGGCATTAAAGTATAGTAACGTAGAAAATGCGCCTTATAAAGTGTTACGCGGAACTCGCGAATAAAATACCTCGTGTATCATTCGCCTATCATTAGCGCCTATGCCTTGGGAAATAATGTAGTATTTCAGCTGTACAAAAATCACAGCAATTTACTAATTTTAAAATGTTAAAGTAGGTGTTTTTTTTTATATGTAATATCTCTCCTCTCACTTTCCTGCAATCTGTGGGAGTGATTTCGTGAAATGCGACGGAAGTGTGTAACAGGAAGCCGGGGATGCGCGCGCTATTTGATTTGACCAATGAGCGCGCGTAGTGGTAGAGTTGGCCGTCAGATGGTACCAACCCATTTTCCGAAAGGTTGGTACTGTCAGCCAACAGTTGCGTGTGTGTGACGAGAAAGGGAAATAGAGAAGGTGAACGCATCAGCTGTGCGCTTAACCTCAAATAATCATTTCAAATAATACCTGAATCACTTTTTTTTTAGTTAATGTTTTGCTTATTACCAAGGTTAGATGTATACAGTCAAAATAATAAAACAAGTAATAGATAAAACAGGTAATACAAAACACTATCAACCTCTTAAGGGGTCATTGCACTCATTATTATGAACAACTTTTAGTATGGGACCAAATATGAAATCGCGAAAAATCAGCTGTTCCCTACATTTATGTTTGCAGAACTCGTCAAAATGTAGGGACCAGCTGATTTTTATTACGCGATTTGGTATTTCGTCCCATAGTAAAAGTTGTTCATAATGAGTACAATGACCCCTTAAGAGGTTGATGGTGTTTTACCATTAACCCTGCATATGCGAATACTGTAAGGGTCGTTTAGTTTTTAAATAAATCTCTGGCTATTCGTTTAATACAAATAACTTAAATAAATAAAAAAATACTTTTCCTGGTCCTCCTTAACATTAAAAACAGTAGGCCAATTCTCGTACTTAAAAAACGTTCAAATTCAAGTCGCAATCTCATTTCAGCGACAATCAATGTCAAAAACCTGTCAAAAATGTATGTAAATTGATTGTAATTTTGACAGATTGAGACTGAGATTAGAATGCGAACGGTCTTAAAAATACGGGAATTGCCCCTCAGGTCATCTTATAACTTCTTATAAACAATTATATTTCCCGAATGCAGTTCTCATGGAACCAGTTATGTTAATTAGTTGCAAATTAACAAAGTGATTGTCCTCACTTAATTCGGTTTAGCTGACACGAACTGGATTTATCCGGATCGCAGTTTTGTAACGTTACTTTCCATTTTATGACACGTTAGCAAAAAAGCTACTTCGTGACGCAAAAAAACAAACGCGGAATGTGCTGAGACCTTTATATTGTATGCAATGTCCTGTGTTTCATAAAGTTTCATTTGAATAAACGTGGCAATGGAGACATTCATCCTACTAATATAATTATATAATATATATATGTATGTTAAAGTGTAAAAGTCTACATGTTTGGATAGCTGTATGTTTGGACGTTTGATACTCAATCACGCTAAATCAGCTGAACGGATTTGGGATGATACCTATTTGGCAAATCGATAGTATAAAGAATAGAATAGAATACAATTTTCTTTATAAGTGTAACCAAGACTCAACAAGATTGTTAGTCAAACTTACGACTATGTTAGTAAGCACAGACACTAAACAAAACAAGGAAAACAATACGAGAAATAACGCTGGGTCACCGTTGGGACATCCCATGACAGACGGCACAACAGCGATCCACGTATACACAGTCCAGGCGACTCACAACCACGCTTAAGACACTGTAACCTAGCTGTCATAACCTAGATCAAATATAGGATACTTTTCATCCCGATAATACGTTCCCGTTGGATTATTTCTGACCTCTATGCGGATGAAACCTCGGGCAAAAGCTAGTAATTTTTTTATTTTTTTTATTTTTAATTATTAATTAATAATGGCTGCTCCTGCCTGTGGGACTCTCTAAGTCCGTCAACGAAGATACGGGCCCATACGAAAGCAGTTTGAGACTTCGGAGTAACCTTTCTCCCAATTTATTAACTTTTTCAGATGGGCGAAAAAACACCGGGAGAAAGGACAACTGTCAAATCGTGTTATCATTAATTTTTAAGGGCCCCTGGGGGTCTACTCCTTGAGCACGAAATCCGTAGTTTCGGCCGATGTTACGGGCGTTTCCTACTCCGTATCACCTACGGATTAGTTTGGGGCCTGACCAAAGAATTAATGAAACCACGACCACCACCACCGAAAAAAGTTAATTAATCGGGCGTAGGGTTCACTCCAAAGTTTCAAACTACTTTAACGGGCCCGTATCTTCGTTAGCGGACTTATAGAGTAGGCTCTGTGGACTGGTCTTATGTCCGTAAGTGATACGGAGTACGAAATGCCCGTAACTTCGGCCGAAACTACAGACTTCGTTCTTAGGGAGTAGGCCCCCTTCGCCGTCAGACAGTACGGCTGTCGTCCGCCCATCTGATCGTAGGCATAAGCCTATGATGAGATGGGCGGACGACATAGTTACCATCGCAGGCAGAACCTGGATGAAGAGTGGAGATTGGCATATGAAAAGAGAGGCCTATGTTCAGGAGTGGGTGCAGTCGGGCTGTAGATAATGTTGATCATTGTGCTTACTATTTATTTCTGAGTTTATTAATGTCATAGTTTGAACAGTTAATTCGTCAGCCTAAAGTAAAAGTAGGTTTTGCATATTATTGTGTCGATCCAAGCTAAAAATAAAATGTAACTTCTGGTTTATCAACAGTATTTCCTCAAGGTCAATATGACTTTGTTTATAAATATTGATCGGTCAGACAAGGTCATTATAAAATATAATTCGTTATCTAAGGAACAGATAAACATTTCTCTTTTAACGAAAATCGAAACTAGATCAATCCTCTAGTAATGGAAAGATATTTCGATTTAATACTTCAGTGCTCCCTCGTAGCTGGTATAACAAGACACTTTTTGACGTGTCTCATACAATATCCAACACAAATCAAAAATAGTCCGCTACACCCTGTATAATGGAGTAATATGGAGTGTTTCTATAGTAAGATTATTAATTCCAGTCAGTAAAATGACATTTCCAGTGTTGCAGGTTTTTAGTCCCAAATAAATAGTGATGTGGTAGAATCGACTTTTACAATTAAAAGTTAGTCGAGATTAAATTTTTTTTATTCAATATCAGATTGCCACTAGATAGATAAAAATATGTAATTTACGGTAATTAAACAGAAGACATACACGGTAGGTAATTAAATATTACATAAAATACTGTTATATTATTATTTTTTGGTTATTGGAAGCACTATTGGTCATCACTTGTCACGCTATGGACGCCATTTTGTTTTTCATTCTGCTCCCGAATTCCGACGGTGCCAGAAGTGTTTAGTGTCCTCTGCAATTTCTTCTTTATTTCTTACTTGTTAACTTGTTACTTTTTGTTGCGTTGGTGTTTGAGATGGATCCCCAATTTCTAAAGGTTTGACTACAGACCTAAAGGGCTCAACCGGCAAAGGCATAGGTCGACGCCTAATAATTTCACATAATATAAGCAATGATGAAGGTTTTGTAGAAGCCGGTTTACATATTTTTGAATCGAAGAAAAATAGTATGGACTATCATGAAGAAATGAACTCGGAGTGTTTTGAGGAATGGCTTAAAAGCATTTTGCCAAATTTAAAGCCAAATGCGGTGCTGGTATTAGATAACGCACCGTACCATTCAAGAAAAGTCGAGCGTATCCCCACTTCAAACTGGCGGAAGGCTGATATTATTCAGTGGTTGGATGAAAAACAAATTCAATATCAACCTACAATGATAAAGGCTCAATTAAAAGAAATAGTAAAATTACAAAAATCTAATTACGAACGCTATGCTGTGGAAGAGTTGGCCGCTGAATACGGTGTCACAATCCTGCGTCTGCCTCCTTATTACTGTGAGCTCAACCCAATAGAGTTAGTTTGGGCTCAAGCAAAGGGGTACGTCGCCAGGAACAATAAAACTTTTAAAAGTAGAAGACGTAATAAAAATATTTGAAGAAGGCCTGAAGGAAGTGACGCCTGAAAATTGGAGACAGTGCATCAACCATGCCATAACAGTCGAAGACAAAATGTGTCAACTCGACCACATCATAGATGAATATGTGGATTCATTCATTATAAATGTAGGTAACTGATTCCGATTCTGAATATACCGATTCAGAATCGGAGTCGCAATCAATAGCAACTGTAATGAATAAAAACGTATAAAATTACTTGTATTTTCCCGACTTTCTAGTGTTAATTCCTCTGAATCTCTTTATACATTTTTTTCCCAGCTTTTGTAATAATGTTGTAGTGAGAAATTTTAATATGCTGGTAAGGTCTATATTTCTAAAACCGTATTATTTAATACGGTAGTGATAGTTGCCCTTGTCATTTTACTGACTGGAATTAATAATCGTACTTTATTATAAAACAGATCATTCTGTATGTTTCAGTTTTTTGGCTGGTTTAAAAAAAAAACAAGTATTTTTTCTAACAAACAGCTTATCTGACATTAGTAACCACCTAACCAAAGCGTGTTGTTAATTTATGCATTAAAGTAGCCGCGTTGCGACTGCATCGAAGGTCGCGGCCTAAATGCACCTTAATTAATTTTGAACACATCTAACACTCAGCCTGTACACAAAGCGCGACAGCCTTGTAACTAGTTACCGAGGTGTTAATTACTAATTAAGTGAAAGTGATGTACGGTACAATAATGAAATGGTTAAAAATGCGTTTGAATGAATTTTAAACATGTATGAGTCAGAAAAAAATATATTTTTACCTGTTTATGGGCCGGTTTGATTTGATCAACACATTTTGCCAAAATTTAACCATTCTAACTAATACGTTAGGTAACTACGAATCAAAAAATCGGCCCTAAGTAATAGATGTTTTATTGAATGATGTACCTACTCGTAAATTATCGTAGTGTTGTTCTAAAAGTTTAGTAGGTTAAAGCCCTCGCCCCGAAAGGGGTATTTTACTTAACAGTCGTTGGCCCTAGGTAGATCGAAACATAACATCACGCCTGTAATCCGCAAAGGGTGAGGCTGAGATATACCTATCGTACACTCTCATTTTGCCAGCTATGTATAAGTCTCATGTAATAAGAGGCGAGCCTATTGCCATCAACTGGGCATGATTCGAGACTCCGTGCTGCTACTAATAAATTCCTTAAAGGAAAATCCCAATAACACTGTGCCCGACCTGGGAATCGAATCTAGGTTCTCATGCTCAGCAGTAGCGTTTGCGACCACTAGACTAACATGGCAGATTACCAAAATTTTTTTTTGGTGCCCTACATTAGGAATTGCTCCTGTATTGTGGGTGCGTTTACAAACATTTAAACTCACATACACAAACAGCCAGACCCGGAACAACTACTTGTAGTAAATACAAATATTTGTTCCGTGCGGGAATCAAACCCGCGACACGCAGCGCAGCAGTCAACCCACCGTGCCGTGCCGTGAACAACAATGTAAACAAAACACCATCGTCATTGACAAGTCAAGACAGTTTAATTGATCAACAACAATACTCTAATGACAAGCTAGTGGAGGCAACCACCTGTTACAATAATATTTTGTAACTACCTAAAATTAAAAGTAGGTAGGTATGTATAAGAAGTATAATAAGATAGAGTGTTTATCAGCTCAAGGTCAATTCCGTCGCAGACCACAAGGTCGAATGTTCGCGTTGCTTAATCATAGCTTTCATGGTCCAGTTCTTATAATAACAATAATTACAAGAAATGTAGGCATGAATTCCAAACAATGATTGTATTTTGATCAAGGAGACCTATCATCTAATAAAGAAGGTGTTTTTACTATAAAGCCCGTACTGAAAACAGTTCATTTTTATTTTTCCAATATGTGTTTTAAAACTAGGTACACAGGTTCTTTAAAAGCGCAGCAACAGGTAAAATTGTGTCAATTTTATTTTCAAAAATAAAACCCGGTTTGGTATATACAGACCGTACGATTTTTGAAAGAACCCGTTTAAAGGCTCCTCAAACAGGCGCAACACGGGACGAGACACAAAGGCACCGCCTGTCGCGCGACGAGCGACGAGCGGTGCCTATGTGTCGAGTGCGATTCGCGTCCCTTAAAGGCCTAACTAAAGCTAAAGAAACCAGTTACTGTTTAGGTATTTTGAATTAAGAATCATTTTACCTTGTTTGAAGTTTTCTTATAACGTGTGCAATGTGACCTTCAAGGAGCGTATTTTAAATGCATTAAGGCTGCGTGCACGAAAAAACCCTGTTTTGTCAATTTCTTATCTAATTAGGTGAAAGCTTTAAAAGTTTGAAACATTAAGTCTGTGTGTCACACCATCTGTTTAAATAGTTTCGTCACTTTGACGCTCTCGAAAATTTAGTTTATTTCGCCCTTGATTTAGGATTATTGTATTATCATATCATAACATAAAATGTTGTTTTTATTTCGATGATAGCTGAAAACTAATGTGTGATTAATGTAACTTGAAATTTTTTGCTAAATAATAGAACAAAATACATTACAGACTGGGATTTTTTCGAAAAAAAGGTTTTTCAACATTATTTTCTGTTATATTTTATATAAAAGTTGAAGAAAGTGGTCCAGCCACGTGCAAGTAGGTAAACTATTTAATGATGTTGATAATAATTCGTAATGTTCATAATCAAAAGTCGTTTCTTGTACGAAGATCAAACGTGTCTCGCGTCATTTTTGAAAAACTTGTGCTGAATTTTAGTGATTTTCTATAAACACTTAATTTATTTTAAAAATTCCTTTCAGACACATGCAAATAAGGAACTTGACTTTTCAAATCTCAAATAATTTTGTTTAAACTCTCTTTCCCTTTGAACAAAATTGATCGAAATCAGTCGGATTTCGTGCACGGTCCCTAGACTCTATATTAATTTATCCTATTTTCTTGCTCACTAAATCTTTGCTTTAATAATGGCATGCAGGTTGGTATAGCCAGTTCTTAAATAGAAAACATACCTACCACAAAATACCTACTTTTAAAAATGCATAATGAAACAGTTCAAGAGGGTGCGTTGAGAAAGTAGGCAGCGTCGTAAATTTCTGTCAAACGTTTTGATTAATTTGTCAATATTTCTTAGAACCGGTTTTTTGATCCGTAGTTAACTCAACCATTAGTTAAAAATAGACAGTAATGATTTTTTGAATTGATTTTGCCAAAATTTATAAATGGTTTTTCATATTATGTCAAGTTTAATGTTCTGTCTCAATGAACCCTCTTAAACTTTAGCAGAGATTATTTCAGACTAAACGGTAGGTACTTAGTACTTCCCAATTAACTATCTGTTAGCATTCATCGCTACTCTAGCGAAGGGCATATTTTGCAAGTTCTCAAGCATCCATTGTTGGGACATAAATGTTGGTTAATCGAAGATATTAATAGGCATTCCAACTGTAGAAATCTCTATTAGCATCAATATTCAATGCACAACACGGATAACGAAAAGGGCTGCGTCTAGGCTTATACCTGTGGCAAAATTAAAAGAACTGCATACCCGCTGGAGTGGATGAGGTGACCAAAGTCGCCGCATAGAAAGTGGCGCCGCACGCTAGCGTCCACTCGCGTAACCTTTTAATTAATCGAAATCCGATAAACTTTATTCAATTTTTCATTTTTAAAAGATCTGTGGCACACTGTATCCGATTGCTTAGTCGATTTCGTGCTTAAAAGCCGCGTATTCAGATGTCTGACAACACTACAAGCGTTCAACCAAAAAAATCAAATAATTAAAAAAATATGGCGTCTTGTCAGTGACGTACGGACTCGCGCGTGTTTTGTTTACATGATAAATAATTTGTGTTTTAAGTGGGTTTTCAAGTGTTTGAAGTGCTATGGCCTGTTAAGTCTGTGATAAATATTATAGTGAAGTGAATTACAGCAGGATTTCAAGGTCGGTGAGTGAAAAAATATTACGTAATTTCGGTTTTATTCCACAACCGGCGCTGACCGATTCATGTTTATTGTTATTACGTGTATGTGTTTTCAGATCCTTATTTTAGTACAGTGTGTTATTCTAATACCACTACTTTTATAACAAAGTTGAAGCATTAAATAAGCTTTCCACAGGTACCAATATTTTTATTCTACGTATCAGATTTATATTTATAAAACAACATTTTGTTTCCATTGTCTTGGCGGCCATTGTTATTTTTTTGCCGTCGGCAAATTTTTTCAACTTTGCACGCTCGTAAATAGTACATATTGTACTAATGCTATGTGGTTTTATTAGTGTTTTGCGTTAAGTATATACACATAATGTATTTAAAACCTTAAACAATATAGGTCAACGCTCGTTTTTTCGAACTATAACCATTTATTTGAAAACAAAGTTACGTAAATACTATCGTACGTACGTATCGTACGTAGTGTTTGCGTAAATACTATCCTATTTCAAACGAAACTCCGCTATCTTAAAGCCCCGTTCCTTACCATAACAAAAAACACAAGTGTTAGCACCATTCAAACAAACCCAAGTCGTAAAAATGCTTTATTTACATTATCGGGCGGCCGAGCGGCGCCCCGCCGCGCCGCGCGCGCCGGTGACGCATCTGGCATTCATCTGGCTCGATTATTTTTCCCGCGCTCTGCGACCGAGCGGATACTTAACTACTTATTTGATTTGTATAATAGACCGCACGTCAGTTGTAACACTTTGACCTTGATTTGGCCTATCGTAAGACCAAGTTTCAGTAGAATACGAAGCCAGCTTATAATGTTTTAGTTACCACTGACGTGCAGCCTGCTGTACTTATGAAGATGGCTTTATGTGTAGGGGAAGACCAATAAGAAACGAGGGATGAATTGAGTGACAGATAATACGGCTTGAAAGGAGGTGACATGACAACTAAATGCCAATAATTCTCATACTTAAAAAACGTTCAAATTCAAGTCGCAATCTCATCTCAGCGACAATCAATGTCAAAAACTTGTCAAAAATTAATGTAAGTTTATTGTATTTTTGACAGATTGACACTGAGATTAAAATGCGAAAACGTTCTTATTGCCCCTCAGAGATGACAGTTATTAGTAGATAGGACAGAAGAAGACTTGCTGTGCCGACCTCCAAAGAGCAGCTATTCGAAGGTTTTGAGTAAAATAAATATACCTACTAACCAAATGTGCAGGTCAGTGATCATCTTTTCTACAAAATAAATAATTACACACATTTCGAAAATAATCATTCAATTAAGTATAGATTCCCATTGTTCCCAAAAATAACACTTTTGCATAATTTTAATAACTAACAATGAGTTGAAATCTTCATGCAGTATCGACTAACGAGTAATAACCATGGGAAACTGGCATTATACCTAAAGCCAAATCGTGTGAACGCAGCATTATGAAAGGACCGACAAAATCTTAGATTTGCAAATTTTTGATCCGTAGTTAACTCAACCATTAGTTAAAAATAAAATAAAAATTGGCAAAATTCGTTGGTCAAATCAAAATATTTTGCCAAAATCGAAACATTAGTTACTAGTTTTAACTAATGGTTGAGTTAACTACGGATCAAAAACCGGCCCAAGTCAAGCCTGTAGTTAACTTAAGTGGTTTTAATCTGTGCTTAGGCATTCAAATATAAAGATACTAACTTAGACATATATGGTGGAACTTAAACGGTACTGGGCATGAACAGGGTCATTAGTCTCATCATTATGAACAATTATTATGACGAAAACAACTCTGAAAACAAAATCTGCGGCACCATAAATATACCTTCGCTTATCTCAACATATCGCTGATTTTTATGTTTTTTGCGATTTCCTGGTAAAAGTTGTTCTTGTTGATGAGTACAATGACCCCTTTCCAGGTTCAACATTATTTAAATTACACCTTGTTTAAGATACCTGTAATGCATCTTGGCAACTTTATGAAATCACCCATACTTATATACCTATATACACGGTCAAATTAAATTAGCTAGCGAAACTTCAAAATATCTAAACATAATAAAACAAAAAAATCAAATAATTTGATTTTTTATTTTGTGGGGATTATTACAGTCAGTTACCGGCAGTTATTTAAAAAACAAATGCTGTTCCATACATTTTGACCGCGTACGTATTGCACTTTTGTAGGAAAAAGCAGATAAAAAAACGGCATTGGATGTAATTTGGTACACGGATAGACCGACATACAATACTTATCATCTCGGTAGTATGTACGTTCCTGACCTCCACGCCCGGCGAAGCCACGGGCAAAAGCTATAGCAATGTTTCTGAAGTACATAATGGAAAATGTACGTATTATATTTATATATATATAAGAAAATGTAAGCAACAGGATTCGCGTATAAAATTATTTAATTTCAGACCGCATGTACTGCATTTTTGAGAGCGGTCATTGCCATATCAAGCATACAGATGCAATGCCAATGACCTAAAGCCAATGACCTTACAAAGAGTTAAAAACATTTAAACAGGGTATACTATCAGCCCGGAGGACACGGTGGAGCATACGGTGGAGGTCTGCCCGGCTTGGGCGGAGCAACGCCGTGTCCTCGTGGAGGCGATTGGCGGTGGCGATCTCTCGCGTCCGGCCTTGGTCCAGGCCATGGTACGGAGCGAGAGGGCTTGGGAAGCCGTCACCTCCTTCTGCGAAGCAGTAATGTTCGCGAAGGAGGAGGCGGAACGCGTGAGGGAGAGGCAAAGTTTGCGCCCTCACGCCCCTAGCCGCCGCAGGAGACGCCCTAGGCGTCGGGAATCGCAGGCCGATTCCCGGCCACCGTAGGCGCGGGCCTGCGAGCGGCGAGCAATGGGCAGCTCGCCGTTCGATAAGGACCAGGCCCGGGTCGACGGCGCGTTGTGTTCCACGCGCGCCTCAAAGAGATGTCAGCACCAATGACGGGGTTTGCTAGGACCGATGCCTGCTAGGGTTGCGGAAAAGTCCAAGAGGGTTACCGTGGCCCCTGACACAGGCAACTGAAGGAACACGGGTGGGTTTTAGTCAGTAAGAGTCTGACACGCCCTCCTGCTCTGCCCAGAGCGGGAGAAGTTATTTGATGATTTCCCACCCACAAAAAAAAAAAAAAAAAAAAAAAGGGTATACTATCAAATACTTCGAAAAATAGTAATTGACAACGATCTCAGGCCGTAACTGATAATGTTATCGAAAGGAAACGTGTCTCAGACTTCATTTAAATTTCAACCTAGAATTTGAACTAAGAATTCAAAACTAGTTGGCTTGCTGGGAACCTAATTATCGACCAGTAGGTACCTAACTACCGCCAAGTCAGCGGAATAAACCTCGCATTGAAGGTGTAACTTAGTTGCACTTACATTCTATAACGGCTCATAATTATATAATATAATAATTATAATAATATATACATACATTATAGCATACATTCTACAATCATTTGGGCGAATCGCTCCGCATCTAAACGCATTGCAAAAATCCTCCCGTACTACTTTAGTACATTTTGTATGAACTATCGCAAACTAAACAGGCGGCCGCACCGGGCCGCAGCACAACGCACTGGGCGGATCTCTTGCTAGGCGTATTTTTGCGGTTACTGTTTTACGTTGAGAATTTTGAATCTCGCTGTTACAATTACTGCGTTGCTGTGCGGCCCGTCGCGTCGCGGCTCCTAATGTGCATTGGCGCATTTTTACGCGCGCTGCGCCCCGCGCCGCGGCTATAATGTGCGCTTAGCTTTAGTGGTATAAAGCGGTCACTAGGTTGCACAATTTCTTTACAAAGTTACGATATTTAACATGGTTACTTAAGACCTTGAATATTGGTAGAGTCAATAATTAAGAATTTGCACTTTGCGCAGGTGTTGAAAAATAAATACTTTTTAGCGTGTTCATCAGTGAGAAATTATACCGCTTGCATCTCGTAATCACTTAATCAATTAAAGAACAATTTTTTTTATATTTTTGGGTAACTAATTATTTCCTCCTCTTGAGATGACAGGACCTTAGGACTCTTATCCACCACGCGGGCCCAGTGCGGGTTGGTGGATACCACAATATATCTTTGGTTTTTGGTTCTAGGACCTTCTCGTTTCCTCACGATGTTTTTCTTCACCATTTTGAGAGCAGTGCTGGTGAAATAAATTACACGGCCTGACTGGGTTCGAACACTCCGAACACTCGACCTTGTAAGTCGAGGCAGGTACCACTGGGCCAACAGTGCTGTTTTTTCGAAGGTCAAGTGTATTGACCGACCCACAAACCTTACAGCATGCGACTCTGGCATCATGTTGGATTGTTGTTTTTTTGTTGCAGGAGTTTTTATGTTACGAATGTAATTAGATACTTACTTGTAATTACTTTGCATTAGCATCTAGTACCTTTCCGTGCACGAGACGTTTGCATATAATAGTCTTTCTGTAATTATATTCATGATTCTCTCACGATTTCTGTTGGGTTTGGCACATTTGAGTAGACTGACTGTTATACTGAATAACTCACGCTAAAGAATTAGTATGACGTAGACCTAAGGCGTAGGTACGTGACTGTATGAATTACAGGGAAAAGAAAACAATGCTAACCCCTATAGAGCATAATTTTACCTACGCTTACTCAAATTTGCAACGACATTTTGTTTATTCATTGGGGTCAATGTCCTATTGTACAGCCATATTAAAAAAAGGACCAAGTGTATAAGTAAGTTAAACCGTCATCATAAATACCACTACTAAATATGGGCCTCCCTAATGACCCATTGAATGTGACAAAGAGTATTGATGATGATCACGTGTCATGATGGTTGTTTGTGTTTTTTTTTGCAGACCGGAGTACTATATGCCCATGCACCCATACCACATCAACAGACAGAGCAAAGGCGGCCTATATTTTGCCGGGACACAGAAAATTATACAAGGTGTAATTTAAATAGCTGAAAACCTCTTAAAGGGTCATTTTACTCACAACTTTTACTATGGGACCGACCCTGAAATCACCAAAAATATGTGCTGATCCTTACATTTTGTCGAGGTAAGCGAACATGAATGATAATAATAAATAAATAAATAATAACTTTACAAAGTTTGTAATAATAACTTTACAAAGTCTTTGTACAAAGATAAACACATTGTGTTTCTCTGTGTACAATAAAGTTATTATTTATTTATTATTTTATTATTAGTTATATTAGACATGATTGTACAAGACATTAGTGGTGGACAAAATCATGTTGAGCAGCTTTATAAATGTATAGAGCAGCTGATTTATTTTAAAGATTTTTTAGTTATTTTAATTTCACCTCGCAGGTGACATGAGTATACCTATTGGAAATATAATATATTACATATAATATAATAATATTGAATATACCAAGAGATATACTATTTCAAAAAAATCTATCAAGTTCCTAATATTATAATAATACGAGTAGGTAATAAGTACCATTCTACAAAAGTCAAATTCAGACAGATCAAGACCAAATTCTTGATTGACACCAATCAAACCGTGATTGATTAAATAATTATGAACTATTAAATAATCACTCAATATTGATATGACCTTTGATTGATATGCGTACTAGTTGAATTAATTATAAGCATTGTTAATTATAATTAAGTATTTTGTAAGATCCGGTTATAGACGGGTTTTTTTATTTTGTTATGTTTATATAAAACCTGATTTAGAATCAAACAGTTAGTCCATTTAAGGTAGAAACGTGAACCATAGGACGACAGTGTACTTTTAATTTATTCACAATCCTTAGATCTAAAGTCTAAGAGTATGCTTAGATGGTTTGGTCATGTTGAGCAGATGCTGCTACCTACTGTACAATACAAACTTACAAACGACATTTCATGAGCGCGCGCCCGGGCGACGGCGACGGGCGGCGGCGACGACGCGGAGGCGAACGTGGCAGCGAGACAAAGCAGAAAAGACTGGATAATGATAATCCTGTGTAATTAATGTTTTGGGTGGGTACATTTATTTATGCGCGCATGGTAATACCTGCGGATTAATACATTTGATGTTACGAGTATCTAATAATATTTGTTTAAATAATTGGTTGTTTATGTAGTTGCTTTGTATTCTAAGTGCTTACTGTTTGTTTTGTTTAATTTTGTTATAAGTAGTGCTAATCATTGAACCTGACTTGGTTTCCGTACGTCCTTTTCGGGTAACCACTGAAAATCAGCGCTGTGCTGTGGATCCCCCATAGCACAGCATCATTCTGAGTGGAAGCCTGCAGCTGTCGACTATTTTTTGTTTTGTGCTCCTGATTATAGATATATTTGTTGTTTTTACTTTTTTTTTATAAAAAAAACTGTAGTTACTGCCTACCCTCATGGGAAGGAGGCGTAAGTTTATGTATATGTATGAAATTCTAATATATTATAAGAAACGATTTCATAATCAGATGAAAATCGATAAGATAATTTATTCGGTACCTATCGATTGACAGGTAGGTATCTAGATAAAAATGATCTCGAATCAAAATAACTGTAAACACACAAGGAAAACTTTGTTAAGTAAACCATTGAAGATAATATAAATATCATGTTTATGCCCGTTTTCACGACCACTGGCTTTGGCGACAACAAAATGTAATGGCTAAATATTATTGCACTGTTGAATTTTGAACGCTCGACGTTAAGGCGAGCGTACACCACAGTGTATTTACATCTTTATCACGAAATATAATTTTCTTTTACACCGTTTTTTGTGAGTAATATTATAAATGCGAAAACAGCTGTCTATGTATTACCTTTTCATGTCTAGACCACTGAACAGATCATTATCAAATTAGACAAATAGTTAACCTGGGACCTGGAGCAGGACATACAGGGCTACTTTTCGACCTGGATAGGGACCTATTTTTATTAAAAAAATATGGAATACAAAACATACGCAGACGAAGTCACGAGCAACAGCTAATATTATTTTAGTTTCTGTGAATAGACGTACCTTCCCTGCATATACATTTTATTAATAAACGCAGCATTGAGTTCATTGAACTCTTAACTTAAGTTGGGTAAAAACCTCTCTCCCCCATTGAAGTGCCCTAAACAATATAACACATTTTGTTCAACGTTTCGAAACAATATTCTTTGACATTTTTCCTTTATTCTTTTCGCAAATATTATGAATATATAGAAAAATATTCAAAACATATTACGAATTCATAAATACAAATTGGAAACAAAGATTTAATCAATGATAATTAGTTTAAATGTTACTTGTTTTGGTAAAATAAAATAATATTTAAGCACTTAATACAGAGGCTAAGTAACAACAGCGGCACGGGTCGATCGATCAGGCTAAGCTACGCTTGCTGCGGTTGGTCCGAGGATGGGTGACCATCTTTGCATACTGAGACCCCTCCATGCCTCGGAGAGCACTTTGAGCCGTTGCTCCCGGCTGTCATTGATTAAATTTTTGACAGTCGTTACGGGTCGTCAAAAGCCAGAAAGTTTGACATCCAGTCTTACCAACGGGTATAGTATTGCCCAGTAACTGGATTGTGGAGGTCAGATAGGCAGTCGCTCCATGTCAAATACTGGTATTCAGCTGTATCCGGTTAGACTGGAAGCCGACACCAACATATAGAACAAGCTAGGCAGATGATAATGATAATGATACCCCATACAATCTGTTTATATGGACATGGAATTTTAGAAACCAAATCGGCTTTATAGTGTCGTCACTGTCATTCAGAATTCAGATAAAACCAGAAGCTATTATCTTCTGTTTAACCATACATTTTTTGTGTTTAAGTTTGACAAAACCTTATTTCGGGTTGCGGGCCTTAGTAACAGCCGCGTACCTACTGTACTTGAAAGAAAGAAAGAAAGAAAGTGTTTATTGCGACTCGTACAGGAAGTGCACACACTAAATTATAAAATAAAAATCCAAACTAAATAAAAACACAAAAGTAACAAAAGAAAAAGGAAAACAGAAATTCCTATACGAGGCCAAAAGGCTCCTATCTCAGCATGACTTGCTATAGTATTTTTATCTCACGAAGCGACACGTGCTTGACTTGTGGTAACCAAGAATACAGACACGCTGTGAATGTATGCGTGAAGTCGAGTAGAGTCAGCATAATATGCTGACTCTATATTATAACGCACTCACAGACAAACAGTTCCGACTTTGCTTTTTTAACAATGCTTTTTTTTTCTTTTTTCTTGGACGGTACTGAGAGCAGTACCGAGAGATGTACAGTTGGTAACCACAAGTAAAGCGCGTGTCACTTCGTGAGATAAAAATACAAAAAAAGTCGAGAGGTGTCGTGGTACACCCGGTTGGAACGAAGTTCCTTTCGCTGCATATTATGTATTAAATAACAGGTACAAACAACGAATTAAATTAATGTCACAACGTTTGAGAGTAAAAAAAAAGAATAACAAAATTAAGGAATTATATACACATACAACATACACTACACATACTCAAAATCAAAACCAAAAGTCATTTATTCAAAGATTCAAACTAAGCTGAGAATCAGCACTTTTTGAACGTCAAAATGACATAAGACAGTCCCCCAAAACACCCGCCCTTCACCACTTCCTAGCGCTTTAGCTGGGAAGAAGAAGAGCGCAACAAACTCCCCAGCAGCACTGCTGTCAGTTCAGTTAGAAGAACAGGATTCTATACAGTAGTAAGTAATTAACATTACGAAACACAAAAACATTAAAATGATTTGCCATAAGTCAGCTAGCACACGCCAATATTGAAAACTATACTCAAGCAGAAAATAATAATAAAAAAATACTGTAGCAAAAGTGTCGTGACGGTCAAAATGCTACACTTTTATCGGTCTAGCTCTCATTCGCCAAGTGTTGTACACACGGCTACACATCAAGCTACACCTTCCAGTTTACACTGACCTCTCATTGTAAGGAAATCCTATACAATGCGAGATCAGCGTATACTGGAAATTTATAGCTTGATCCGTCGCCGTGCGTACGTGCGATTAGTAACTTCGTTCCAAAAGAAACAATTTCTTGCAAAAAAAGAAGACGACACAATACTTCTTGCAACGTCATAGTATTTCACACAAGAAGTGGTTAAACTTGACCCAATGCTGGTGGTGATTTAAAATTCATCGCCGAATCAATCGGTACCTAACGGACTTTTGATGGTAATAAACTGGTTCTTAATATTTTGCGTCTATTGCAATTTTTAATTGCTTGTTCATTTTACCTAACAATATTTGTTTTTTTAGGTAAACTTCTGATGTAAACGGAGAAACCTAAAAAATACCTGTTTCGCAATAGTATGGTTACTATAATAATCACTATGTTCGTAACATCATAAAATGCTTTGCAATTTATGTATTAATTAATTTTAGTACCTGATGATAATAAAGCTTCTGCAATAGGTTTGTGCGGGGAATTCCAACTACGATACCTACTCATTTCATTTTCTACGAAGCATCACTGTCGGAGTGTCGATGTCGGGTTTGTTTGTAGGTAGTACAGCTCGCGCGATAAGAGTTTGGCTTTGACCGTTATTGCGCAGAAATCAGAAATTGGGTATCAACGGGCAATTAGCGGGGTGCGGGGCGGGTGTGTAGGCGCACGCGGTGCTCTGATTGGCGCTCCAGTCGTTCCCTGCCTCTCGCATCGATACGTACCGCGCACTCCTGTTGTACAATCAAAAGTTCAAAAATCCGAAGGTCAAAGCCAAACTCTTATCGCGCGAGCTGTATCACCAGTGTGTTTTGTAATGTTAATTACTTTGCATACTATTGCATAGAATCAAATTCTTCTAACAAAACAGACAGCTGTACTGCTGGGGAGTTGGTAGCGCCACTTATTTCCATCTAAAGCATAAGGAGGTGGTGAGAAGCGGACGTTCTGGGGACTGTCTTGTGTAATTTTAGCGTTCAACAAAAACTGCTGATTCTCAATCGAATTTGAATTAATGACTTTTGATTTTGTATGACAAAAGGGGTTCGTTTTTGGACATGACCTACGACCAGTAGCAGACTGGTGTATGACAATTGGCCTTTCCTATGCAAACACTATATGAGCACAAAGCACTGATATGAGTGTAGAACCATCATTTCATAAACATACATAATTTCACGCCTTTTTCTCACGGTGGTAGGCAGAAACCACAGAACGCCACCTTCTTCAACTCCATGTAAGAATCGCGACCTTAACAAATAATGTACGCACAGCCGCAGGTCAAGTTACAATAAACTGTCAAATTTCGATTTTTAACTTAAACTTTAACATTGTAAGGTTCAAAATCATTTGGAAAAAAATCGCAGTTTCGTATAATCTGATATGCTGGCGACTGTACCACTTACCTATTATTTAACAAAATATAGGTATATACAATTTGGGTATTCAAAACACAAGTTTTATCGGTTGTCTTATATTAAAAACGATTGATAATAGGCTAGTTGACCGTTTTTGAACCACCGATTAGTAATGTTCCTTGTGGTATATTTTTCTCAAAATACTGGTATAAATATTTCAGTGAGGATGCATTCTGAAAGTTGCCAACGTAGAAATGGCTGTCAAATGTTTCGCTGTTATGATCAATTTGTCAATATTACTAAATTAAATTATAAAATTTCGCTCTAATTTGCACCAAAATATTGACTATTAATTCGGTTTAAAGACATTTATTTCTCAACGAACAAATTACAGTTCACTTAAAGAGAAACTTAACTAAATTAACAATAGGTTGTACTTTACATTACGACATTCAAGCCATCCAAGAAACTGAACTTCATAGTTTAATTTATAAAATATAGGTAGCAAATATGTACTTGAGTATAAATAAAATACAAAACAGTTCAAGCCAAACTTATGTGTCCAATATATAATTCCTTCGGCCTTTTTTAAATGTTGGTAAGCTTGTACACTCTCTGACCTTTTTAGGTAGTTTATTGTATAACCGGACTGCTTCATATTGTATAGTTTTCCTGCCGTACAGGGTTCTCACTCTTGGTACTTCTAGGTCGTATTGGTTATGGGTATTATACAGAGTTGATACGACAGAGGGGCTTTCCTTTAAACTACCTATACTAGATACCATTTTTAAGCTCTGTGCCAAAAATCAATTAAATAGGAGCAGTAGTTTAGTCGCAAATGATTTTTTAAGATTTTACCTCGTTTGAACACGATGTATCTCTCCTAACAGCTGATTATGTCTATACGCTTAGGTATGCACCTTAAAACGAACTTGATTAATAAATCTGAGTGTAACCTACGATGCGTTGTTGCCACTCGTCACAAGTACAACCAAATATTTTCGCAAAAAAGATGGCAATGCAAACAAAGAAGCAATAAATACACACACACTTGCACTTTCATTGCAAAGGTGGTAGTGTTTTATTTTGATTTTTAAGCTATTTACTTTGTTTGAAAAATAAAAACACTAATTTTTGGTGCTTTTTATTTGTATACCGTATCGAATTAATACTAAACACGTATAGTATACGTAGTGTAATTTAATGCCCCTCTGTCATATCAACTCTGTATCTATGAGTCTTTTGTGTAAATGAAATATTTTGTGTAATTGCAAATTACATTCATATAATATAACAAAAAAAAAACACATTGGTACCTACTTGCCCGGATTTGAACGCAGAACCTCGTGCAAAGGCGAGGACTTAACCATCACAACATTACAAAAATATGAATTAATCTAAATTCATTTACAAAACAAAATTCTTACGGTATTTTTCTTACTCTCGACTAGCCTCAGTAAAAACTTTCAAGTGGTTTATTTATTTAATGAAAGATAAGAGAATATAACGTTTATGATTTTCGTTTTTCCTTATCATTCCCGTGAGTATTGTTAGTTATTCGAGTCACGTAAAACTATTCAATGATAGTTTAAACTGTCTAATATGCACGCCATTCTAACCTTTATAGAGACACCTTTTAAAGCTGAAACAGCTTGCAAAATTCAATTTCAATAAATACAATAGAATTTTCAAACAACTCTTGCAAAAACATTTTTCTTAAAATAAAATATAAGTTTCATAGCTTTATCGTTGTGTATTTTGGAAGAATATATTGTGAATTCAGCATAGATAATAATAATATAATAGGCATTGTTTTCAGTGTCACTACGTTGTATGGTTTGGCGTTGGTTTTTTAAATTAACTGGCTCGGAGAGAAAAATATACTATATATTATGGTGAATCCTCGAGTTGTAGTCCGCGAAATCAAATTTTCTTTGGTTTTTGCAAATTGCAGCTCTATTTTACGTCGTATGTTAATCAAAATCCGATTCGCGACTGTAGGAGTGATATATTTACTTAATAATAATCATCAATTTCATATCAATCGTCCAACTTTGGAAATTTGTTGACCTACTTTTCATATGAAATATTTTGAAAAATTCTTAGGTGGAACAGATTTCCAAAGTTTGGCAATTGATATGAAATTGATGATTATTAGCGGAGCCTATGCGTCGCGTGCGATCTGCGTCGCGTGTCGCGCCTGTTTGTAGGAACGTTAAATAAAAATGCTATTGTATAGAAAAAGGTACTTACCGCTGTATGTTTTGAGAATTATTTTACCTTATCAAATCAAATCAAATTATTTATTTGCTTAATACAGGTAGGTATAAACAGATGTTACAATAGTTATTTATGCAACTGTTGTTTAATAAGGGGTATTAAATCTCGAATGTATTGTCATAATATTGTCTTATTACTCAATGTCAATGAATTACTCTTACTTTAAGTAGATATATATCTATATTTTTACCCTGTAAGTACTACTGGACCGTAAAATAACATTTATACACTAGAAATGAGTGCAGCTTCCACTTGAATCCTATCCCAATCCTATTATTTACAATGAAATGCAATTATTAATGCAATTTAATGAAAGAAAATTTAAAACTCATATAAAAAGTTCACTGTGTAAACAAGCATATTACAAATTAGAGGATTATATCCAAGATAAGAATGCTTGGAAACATGCTGGTCCAGCTCCATAGGACAATCTAGGGTCTAGACAAAATTAAACTGGTTGCTACTTTAATTGTATAGTTTATTAATGTTATGACATTGATTTACATTCTGTGATTCCTTTAACTCACACACTGACATATTACTTGTTTACATAATTTGGGAAATCGTATACTTTTACAATGTTTGTCAATATGTGAACACCATGTATCTATCACTTAATTAACTTATTTATCATTTCTGCGTTTATTAAATTCGTTTTACCTATTGTGGTAGGGTAATTTTCATTATAGGTGCATCGTCTTCACATATAAATTATATAATTAATGTATACAAAATATTGTAACACATTTTAAAAGAGTAACGGTGGAGTGTCTTGCCCATTCTTCTCCATACGAAACTACCTTTTGGAATTGGCGACTAGAATCAATTCTATATAAATGTTGACGTTGAAAAGTGCCTTTTATGTGCCTATTTGAAATAAATGCTTTGACTTTACTTGATATTATGTACAGATCTTTTCCGCGGTACCCAAGAGCTATTTAGTATTATTGGAATCCACGTGCATAAATTTATAGGGCTTAAATACATAGTTGTAAGCACACAATATGGATTGCGTAGTGAAATTATTACAATGTTTTTGGAATTACCAAGTGCTTACAATAATAAGCACTTGGTTATTCCTTATATGTATCGTTATCTATACTAATATTATTTTCATTCATCATCAGCCTACAGCAGTCCACAGCTGGACATAGACCTCTCCAATTGCACGCCATTTAGCTCGATTCTCGGCAACTCTCATCCAGCTGCTTCGAGTCACCCTGCGAAGATCGTCGCTCCACCTAGCCTGACGGCGGCCTACCTTACGTTTGCTGATACTAATATTATGAAGAGGTAAAATTTGTGATTTGTATGTAACTACTGATCCAACTCCGAAAATGATTTGACTGATGGAAAGAATTTTCTTTTCTTGTCATCTTACTCTAGTGTCCACTGGGGGTCGCTGTTTCATGGTCGGCCTACTTTGATCACTTCACTCAATAACACCTCACAGGAACGCATGGCATGTTTAATAGAATACTGACCTAATAGAGCTTGAGTCCAAGTTAGGATTTCTGCTTTTTTTTTTGCACAGATACCAAAAAGAAAAACCATTGATTAAATCAATGGTTTTTGGAAAAGTCGGGTTATTTTTTTTTTAACTGTTCATTACATATTTATTATGTTGGCTAACAAACCGACTATAGACCTCGAAAGCAAAACATTAAACG
This sequence comes from Brachylomia viminalis, assembly GCA_937001585.2. NCBI lineage: Eukaryota > Metazoa > Arthropoda > Insecta > Lepidoptera > Noctuidae > Brachylomia > Brachylomia viminalis. Next base: position 11,921,865 of record OW443298.2, on the reverse strand, counting down.
GCAATGTCCATGAGATTTTATTTTTTTCTGTTAAGAGCGTTTATACCTTATGAGTGGCAACGTCGCAATTTAGTGTCATATTTCGTGGTTTTCAATTTTTATCATTGGTGCCGATTCTGTTGTACACCGAACTAAACTAACTAAACTATCACTAAAGTTCCTTACTTTTGGCTATGAGAATCTTAACGCTATTCTGCAAAATAAAATCTCTAAATTTAAAAATAATTTTGACACATCTAAAATCAAATTTGACAATTATTGCGACTCCACGTGGTACTTGTTTGCCGTACCACGTGATCTTTTTTTAGAGCCGTAGGCGCGCATTATGTGCGGCCTCGACTTGTTTTGTATGGAATTTTTTACTTTTTGTATGGAAAATATAAAAAAATATTACCAACACGTTGAGTTTTATAGGTTTACTAGTTGCAAAGGGGGTCGAAATTTTCATTATTTTTGCGATAGGACACACCGTTTTCGAGATATAAGCAAAAGAAAAGAAAAAAAGATACAGAACTGTTTTTGCATCTGAAGTCGAGGTGTTGGTGTGAATTTTAGTTCATGACAACTAATTTTATTCCACACCTTTTTAATCGCGATTAAAAATAGTCAGATTTAGTTAAGACAATCAAAATTTTTGGTGAAAAACGTAAAATTCAGAATAGCAAAATTGCCATTTTCACTAAATTATAATCTCAGTGCCATCTTAGTGCTGTCAAACTAAAATTTAGTTAAGTTGTGTCACTTTAGTCAATTTCAGAATGGGAAATCGTCGTTTGACAGGAATAAACTAAATTTTGGTGATTTTTAGTCTAGTTTAGAGAATTTTGTGACAAGAGAATCGGCACCATTTAATCGGAGCTATATTTTAAAAATCTGTTTAATTAACTTTTTAGAATTACGTGAAAGTGTTTAAAAAGTAAGTAACCGTAATGCTTACAGTTTACACAGTTTTCACATAATTCTAAAAAAATTATAAAAATTGAAAACCACGAAATATGACACTAAATTGCGACGTTGCCACTCATAAGGTATACTGTTATGCGAGCGACATATTACACGATTTCTAGCGCGAATCGAACACCACAGTACACATCAATAAGAGGCTAATCAAGGATATAATTTTACCGCTTTATATTAAAGGTGACGTGTCCCGTTCGTTGCATTGTCTCAGTATTTAGTTACGTGCTAACATTTACTAGCTATAAAATACAGTAAACATTGAATACATACCTAAATAGCAGTGCAGCGACGAATGGTTGCCATTACAGCATCTGTATTGCCGAGTGTCATAATAATGTGATATATTTTATGTTAAAACAAGAAGTTTCACGTAGGCCATGTCGAGGACCGAAGCTAGTAATTAATATAATTAAGAAAAAAGTAAATTCTGACCTCATGCCGACACGGGGGAATAAAATACTATTAGGTTCTATAATAAAGGCTCCTACAAACGCGCGCGACGCGACTTTAGTTGTACAGTTTCTATGAAAACTTCATGGAAATTGTTCTAAAAGAACAGCGTCGCGCCTTTAAGCGGGGAGTCAAATGTCAATACCAACAATGTATACGAAATTTTTCAACCATAATTATATTTATAGGGCAACCGCTTAACTGAGACGTCACCAGAGGGGCAATTCCCGTATTTTTAAGACCGTTCGCATTCTAATCTCAGTCTCAATCTGTCAAAATTACAATCAATTTACATACATTTTTGACAGGTTTTTGACATTGATTGTCGCTGAGATGAGATTGCGACTTGAATTTGAACGTTTTTTAAGTACGAGAATTGGCTTACTGAAGTAGCTGCGCGGTGCGGGAGGGGTGACATTGTCACAAGTTGACGAATCACTGAACTCTCGCATCACGTCACCACACCCTCCCGTACCGCGCAGCTACCTTAGGTAACGTCTCAGTTAAGCGGTTGGCCTATAGTTATTTACCAACATCCCAAAATGAATGCAAAATCGTCCGATAATGAAGCAAGATACCGGCTGTGTTATTCGACATTTAAATATTGCTAAACACCGCTATTTAATTACCCGCACTGGGCTTTACGCTTTACGGTTACCAACATACAACTACCAGGCCTTGTAAAGATAGCCTCTATCTTTACTGCCTATGATTACCGAGTAATCGACTCTAAAGTGGGTATTTGATCACTCATTCATACTGCAAAATAGACAACTTCAACTTGCAACTATTTACATACAATGTTGGCAATGTCGATTGGCACTCGCTCGGATTATTTTTTGATTCGATTTTCAATTTGAATTGTGGCGACCATTTTAATATCTGTGTATAAATTGACACAAGTAACGTTTAATAAAAAGGTATGTTGGATATGTTTAGATAAAGCGGAGTCAATTAAATTATAGTAAAATATTATGTTGTTTCATCAAAATAAGGTAAGTGAAAGAAATAACAGTGTTTAAGAATGCAGCTCAAATTAAACATTTTACAAGAAAAATATTAAAATCTAGATTACATTTATTATATTAAATATTAGGTAGAGAAACTCTGCAGACGTAATGAGCATCTACTACATCAACTATACTCCATTTGAAATGAGATTGGGAATTAAAATAAACCTTTTTTCCAGTCCGTTCAACCGATTTTGACTTCTATTCCGTAGGCTTAAGGATAAGTAGCATTAAAAGCAAAAACGTGGTTACAAAAGCAACTGTTTACTGCAGCTGACATTTGTCACGCCACCAACGCTATAGAAGTCGAAATCAGTTAAACGAACTGTAAAAAAGGTTTATAAAAATTTCTACCAATTGCTTCTAAATAGCCTCAAACTATGACTATAGCTTGAACTCGAAGCTGGTAGGTATTTATAAGAATATTAAACACTTGATGTACCTACTCGTGCGATTAATAAATCAAAAATATTTGAACGATCATTTATCACTATTACTAATCAAATGTAAGCAGAATTTTCATTATCAAGGTGAGAAACACGACCTACCGACCATCTGTTACAAGCTAGAATTATAATGATTCCTTCACTGAGTTTTCCTCTAAACCACCTCGCACACTATGCGGAATGCGACTGCGACAGCTTGACGACAAGACGCTGACCTGTCGCATGCACCGTGGGTCTAGACGCTGCGACAAGTCCGACAATTATGCGGAGTTTTGAGCAAAATATATGAAAAGTTTCGGCCACAGCCGGTCGTTGCGTCTTGTCCCCGAGCAGTCCCAGTCACAAGTCGCATAGTGTGCGAGGTGGGTTATAATAAGGTTTGTTTACCATGACTGTATTTACTTCCTGTCTACAGTACCTACCTATATGTATGTAAATAGTAACGAGAAACATAATGAGTTTCTAAATGAGGCGGTAAATGTTGATTTGTATTATTAATTTTGTACTAGCTTTGCACACGGCTTCAACCGCGTGGAGGTCGGCAATTAACCCACGGGAACGATCTGCCGGGATAAAAAGTATACTATGTCATAAGGGCACTACATGACCTAAACGCAAGTTTTATAATGCCTAAATGTATATGATCCACTGCAGTAAACAAAATCAGAAATATAATATATGATATTCTTCAGGATATATGCTAGTTAGATAGTGTGTTGAAAACATCATACAACAAATTTGATACTATAGAAAAGAGTCACGAAGATACCTTAAAAAAAAATGCGATTAAAAACCCTGCTAATATACTCGTACATGCAATAATTCTGTTTTTTGTCAGATTGTTCTTCAAGCAACATATTAACGTGATAGTGTTTTCAATTTTAGTCCAGTCAATAGATGTTTTTGTAAATAGAGAATTGCTTTATATTTTGCAATAAATTACCAATATTGTGTCATGACTGTTCTCTTTATTTTCTATGCAGTCCGACAGTGACCGCGCTTTGGTTGTTGTCAGCCCTTTAACCCAGGTCCTATGGGGCAAAATTAATCGAAATCCGTTCTGCAGTGGTGGCGTTAAAAGGTAACAGACTGACAGACAGTTACTTCGGCATTTATAATCTTAGTATAGTTAGTAGAGTATGGATGGATAAAATATGGATTGGTACCTATTTTAAACTTTGTGTTGTGTATTATAATTACTATGGTGTTGCATTTTTTATCGGATGTATAGGTACCTAGCAGTTTTATCAATTCAAAAAAATTATATTATCATCCTCTGCCTAGCTATTTCCTAACTATATTGAGGTCAGCTTCCAGTCTAACCGGATCCAGCTGAATACCAGTACTGTACATGGTGCGACTGCCTATCTGACCTCTACAACCCAAATAATACCTTAATATGGTACCCCTTGTTAAGACTGGTTGTCAGGCTTTCGGGATTCTGACGACCCGTAAAGACTGTCAAAGATCCACGAATGACAGCCGGGACCAACGGCTTAACGTGCTTTTCCGTGTAAATATGATCACCCATCCATGGACCAACCGCGGCAAGTGTAGCTTAACCTGATTGATCGACCCGTGCAGCTGTTATTACTAAGCCACAAGCCCCACTAAAAGTATGACAATAATATTTTCTATTACTTCTCCCATGTTTATAGACACAGATTTTAAAGGATTTCAAACAAATATCGTTTTTTTTAAATTACGGACTGCTGTGAATCCTGGTTCATAGAAGTCAAAGGCAGTGAAAGGCGGTTAAGCCTTAAACCCTCCAACCTCTGCCTACAAGTGGATTAACAACTCAGGCTCGAATTATAACTCACGACACTAAAATCTCCGCCGTAACTTGGGGGTTAACCCTTTCTTCACCCTTTCAAAAGCATCGAACTTTGACCTAAGACCCTGCCAACTCGTATTGGGCCCGAGTGGTGGATTTTGGCCTTTCACAGAGAGGAGGCCTGTGTCCCAGCAGTGGTAACATTATAGGCTGAATATGGTTATGCTAAAACCCTTCTGAGTTTTATGCAAATAATATTCTTATAATTATTATACCTACAGCCAGGAGTATACTGTACACCCCATTAACTTGTACAAAAGTGAGCAAGTAGCTTTCATGTCTAATGTGATATTCACCAATCAGAAGTTCTTATGGCATACTGGCATTAATTTATCTATATTTTTTTTTATTCATAAAGGTACCTACACCAACAGCTTCTGTATACAAAATATCAAATGACAGTAGATAATAGTTGAGGGCTTATACAGTTGCCAATAATAGGTGAACCAACATTCTCAAATACAGTGATAGCCTAAGGTAAAAACATAATACATAAAAATGAAGTGGTAACAACTATATAAACAGAAATATAAAAAAATACATAAGTTATAAGATGGCAGAGATTGCAAGAAATACCTACATAATAATACAATAAAATCAATCTTTAGATTGTGTGAGTTGCGTGCTTAGGGACGTCAAAATTTGGGTCTTAAAGTGTGTTATTGAGTCATGATATATGTCAACATCTGGAGAGGATTTTATATAAGAATTCATCTCAAGACTGAGCCTATTGAGAGGTGAGTTTACTCCTATATTTGTGTTGGATGCTTTAGTGTGGAATAAATGGGTAATGGGAAATCTGGGTAAATTATGGGGGGCTTTTAGTCCAATTTGTTCAGTTAATTTATCGCAGTCTAATCTATTGTTAACAAATTTGAAAAAGAACATGTACCAGTCGACGGTTGCGCAGAGTTATCATTTTGTAACATTGAGTACGTTGTTCATATGGGCATCGGGGAGAAACATCTCCGAAGGCATGTGCTAGGTGTTTCGTGAAGGCCCTTTGGAATGCATGTTACTTGCAAACTTTTCGCAAGCAACTGCCATGTCCGTTTTACAAATTATGATTATCAGAGATGGAGAAGCTACCTGAAAACGTATAGATAATCATTATATTATCAGAACCTAAATATGACTACCTAATTATGCAGAGGTACAGTCTCTCTTCTTGTAAAACTAAGTAATTTAACCTCGACATATTATACAGGTACTGTCTGAATTATGTACTTACGTATCTTCGAATAAAACAAGCAAGTTGTGTTATTCTTTCACTTATATCAGGAAGTTAACATTCATTTTAATTACAGTAACATAATGACTAGTAGATAATATACTGTGTTGAATGTTACTGACAAATTCGTAGAGAGATAAAATGTAATATCTTGATTTAAAAGAGTGTCCTTAGAGTTTCATGCCCGTTCTTCTCCATAGAGATCTACGATTTGTAGGATTTTTTTTTAAATAAATATTTTTTTAGAAGTCGCTTCCATACTTTTACACCCGACTAGTTATGCATTCCCGATGTCCCTGAAGCCGCTTCCATACTTTCATAGCTAAAAATTAATTTTTGGTAATTATGCATCCGAATATCCGATCACTGATGATAACTCTCTTTAAGAGACAAACTACAATCATGATGCTAGGGTGTCTTCTAGCGGGTCGCGGGAAAGTCCGAAAGGGTTACCGTGGCCCCTGGCACAGGCAACTGAAGGAACACGGGTGTGTTTAAGCCAGTAAGAGTCTGACACGCCCTCCCGCTCCATCCAGAGCGGGAGAAGTTATAATTAATTGACGACTTTCAACGCATTAAAAAAAATATGGTTGCCGTAAATGATTAGGTACCTTTTATTTTACCTGATAATAAGAATGAATTGGATTGAATTTTAATCAAAAGAAAACAACTAGGAGTTTACATTCAAGCAAAATATTACAGTAACTAATCAAACACATGTACCTACCTACTTACATAGCTAGTTTATTTTTGTGGTTCAAAATTGGTCTTGTAAAATAAAATAATAGTTGAGAAACTAGAATTCAGTCGTCATTGTTCCAAAACAGAAATCCGTGACAATCATTTTTTTTTTTGTTTATGGCACCTTGTAATATTTTTTTTTAATATTCATGAATTTATTATTTAATCGTAATTTTGTATAATGTGATATTATATCCTTTGTGTGCACCAACACAAAAAAAAGTTGATGTTTCTTGAACGTTTCATTAACTGCCCACTTTTAAATAATAAGCGTACTTATGTTGTTAGTCTTGCTAACATACTAATCATTGAACAAATAGAAGTACTTATTATCTATATCTTTATATTCCTGTATTTATTTACCTAACACTTGTCTTTCCTATCTTTAATATTGTAAAGCCTTCTAAGTTTTATATATCTACGACAGCGTCGTAAAACATACCTTTTAACGTACCTCATCATGCATCATCATAATTGTATTTATTTTTCTATAATTCAATACTGTCATGTAAAAGCCTACACTACACGATATTCAGGGAACCTTTCCCTAAATCGGTATGGTGTAAAAAGAAAAAGGGTATAAGGATCCATATAAAAAAATACTTCACCTAAATATCGGGCCCTAAATATCGTGTAGGGGTTTAAAATGAAGGTCAGATAATTGCTCCATGTAACCTACTGGTATTCAAAGGCCTATGGTAAGACTGGAAACCGATCTTAAAAGGCTAGGTAGAAGATTACAAAAGTTGTAAATGCTGTCATATGTCGGATTTTCGGCCGAATCCTGCTAATTCTTACAATCTACTTCACCGCTGACTGTGCCCGTGAATTCATTCGCGTGGATGTCGGAAAACAAGAATGTGTCGCTAAGAGAAGCGTAGGCCCAATGAAAAGGACGAATCTGCCATTTGCCGACCAGGCAAAGCGATCTTGCCAGGTGGGAATCGCGAATTTGGGATCTGTTCCACAGCCCTTTCGCGTCTAAAAGGCTTAGAGCTGACTTTTCCAAACATGTGTGTCTTTGTCCGAAGCATAATTTTGAATTTTTTACAGTTTTTCCATACAAAAACTGTCAGACGTCAATGATATTCCACGAATAAAACTTATCTGACGTTGGAATAATCAGCCCTTAATGGAACTTTAATATTTAATTAATTCTGCCCGAGAAACGGCGGGCTAAGCCTAAATTGGTTAGATTTCTAACATGTTTTCCTATTATTATTGATTGTATTTGTAACCAGTGTGCCAGTGTGCAGTTTGTTTGTAATGGACACTCATAAGTAATAATTGTCAGATAATGGTTCACGTCTGAAGGTGGGTCAGCAATGTAGATAATGAAAAATGTAATGAGTTATTACTACATGGTGGTAGCAAATTGTTCATCATCATCAGCCTATATGGTTCCCACTGCTGGGACACTGCGCTGGGACATTGTTAGATAGAGCGTATTACGTAAAACTGAACACCATCGGTATTTTTTAAATTTTAATTAGATACCTCGCCTATTTTCCGCAAAAGGGCAGGCAGGAACAAGCGTAAGAAATTTGAAAAATGCGTCAAATTTTACTAGCATTGGTTAAAATGTCAATTTTTTTTTTATAAAATCTTTCTGGTAAAGTAAACGTACTCAAAAATTTGAATTATAATAATTTCGACTCGCTAATTTGCAAACAGCTGCATCAACAAGGTTAGCATACAATAAAATTGTCGACATTCACAATAACAATACGTACATCGAAAATATATATGTATAATAAATTCGACATAAATAACAATGTAATTATTAACGTTACAACTGTAGCAGCTATTCGCATTTGATTTGATTGCAATCGTTAATGACGTACGTAACCAACGGTCTGAAATAATTATAATTAAAATATAAATTATACGTACGAAGTGATTCCGGAAATAAAGCATTTAGAAATTGTTGTTAGGTAAATGTTTATGTATTCGTATCGTACATTCTTATTTAAAAGATTAATAATTGGTTTTACCAATTTTTTTTTTATATTCTTTATTAAATATGTATTTTCGCAAGAAAAAAAGTGAAGGTAAAAAAAAACAGAATAATATTGCAACCTTAGGTATGAAAAAATTTTAAACTGTTTCAGCGAATATAGTAAAACAACTTACTAACTACTTAACCAGATAGTTATTATCAAAGATATATTATATTTCTTGCAAAAATATTGAAAACTCTTTCCACTCTTACTAGGTAATCATTTTGATTAATTAAAAAATATAAGTAATTAAAAAACACACTCACAGAAATCAGCCAAAAAATCCAGAGTCAATTTTCTTTTCAAAATATTTAGCTTGCCGTTCAATCGTTGTGTTTATTTTACACGCGAACGTAAAGCAAGTCAAGTTAAGCAACAGACAGGCGAGCGACTGTGCGCTTGTCACTCGACTAGCGCGAGAATCGGCGCGTACGCAGCCTCAGTGTTCCGCCCACAGATCATGATGATTGCGTGTAGATGTCATATAGATAGAAAGGTGCCTGGTTGTGTCGAGATGCGCTTTGATTTAATTAATTTAATGAAATAATTAATAGCTAGAGACAATTGTAGAGAGTTTAGGTAATTGTTATTAAAGTTAATATTTTTTAATTGTTAGTTTAACTGGTAGCTGTTGCGATCTAACTTCTAGTGGCAGAAAAGATTTACACAAAAAAAAATATTGGAATACAAAGAGGGCTCCGCTGTGCTTTAAGAACCGCGCGTGAGAAACTTTTGTTGATGTCTTCATGTAGACGCCAAGTATTTGAGTTTTTTTTTACATACAAAACATCAATGGGCGGCCTTATCGCTTACTGCGATTACTTCCAGGTAATCTTGGAATGGACAGCGATTGCGTGGACATGAAAATGGGGTTGTCATTCGTGCAAAATTGTAAGTATATAGATACAATATACTTATACTTCAGACATAAAGATATATATGCTGCATAATAGATGCATAAATATATACAAAATCAACGAAAATAAATGACGACTACAAATTATTGCAAATACGAGAACAAGATCAGAACAACAAGTAATATTCCTTCACGCACGAGTCTCTTAATTATACAGTTAACGATGACGCGCATTTTATTTGAACTGGTAATGCATTCCACAAACGAGCGGCCTGGACAGAAAAGGGTTTGTCCAAAAAAGTTGTTAAATTATTTGATGACCTCAAAAGTTTCGTGTGGGAGTCGCTAAGATAAACAGTCGAAAGCGGTTCTTAAGGTAGAGAGAAGTGGAATGGGAAAAGAATACATTATACAAAAGGGAAAGATTATGAGCATTCCGGCGAAGGCGAATTGGTAACCACTTGAGCTTCTCACGAAATTCGGAAACATGGTCATATTTGCGCAAACCGAATATGAACCTTTTACAGACACTTGTAGCCGCTCAAGTTTATCGAGATGGTCTTGTGTAAGGTCAAGATAGCTGGCATCAGCATAATCAAGGATGGGTAGAAGTGATTCTGCAAGCGCAATCTTGGTGGCAGTCGGTAGGAAATTACGCAGTATCTTCAAAGATGCAGCGAATGTAAATAGCTTGCGGCTAACTTCCTGAAGCTGGGCAGTAGCAAGAGAAAGAAGTTATTTTTTGTCAATAAATTCCTAAAGTTTCTAAAAAATCGTATTCGTATCCCTGGGCATAAATTGGTGGACCGTATGTTTATATTAAGGGACGACATATAACCTAAACGCAAGTTTTAGGTATAATGCCTGCAAGTTTAAGATCCACTGCAGTAAATAAAACCAGAAAAGTATATGATATTCTTCAGGATATATGCTAGTTAGATAGTGTGTTGAAAACATAATACAACTAATTTAGTACGATAAAAAAAAGTCACGAAGATACCTCTAAATATTTCTGGGCTTTCCCGTTCTCGGTTGCCTGTTTTTAAACTCACGGGTAAACGACGGATGTGCAACAAAGTAAAAATATTTGATATAGTTTTTATCAAGTCTTAAGCTTCCTTTTCTTAAGTTTTTTTTTTCCTGAAGTTTGTTATTATAGAGACAAAAAAAACCGCGCGTGACTATTTTCAATTTAATACCTCTAAATTTAATTTAATATAATTTTATTCTGTATTTATTTCTAGGACAATAATCTACACAACTGTAAGTCACTTTTCAATAAATTGAGTAATTTCGTAAATAAACGCGAATTTTCAACCAAACGTTTTTCGGCAGCGCGCGGTACCTAAATACTTTACGCGGGCGAGCGACGGGCGGCAGTCGGCCGACGGCCTTTGCACGGGGAAAACGTATTTCTCTTCGCCGTACGTATTCTACGTAAATATTAGGAGGTGAGGGGTAGTGGGTGGGGCTGAACGCGCAAAGACAGCGAGAACGGGGAAGCCCTTAACGATTAAAAACCATACTATTATACATCATTCTGTTTTTTTTTTCAGATTGTTCTTCAAGCAACATATTAACGTGATAGTGTTTTCATTTTTTAGTTCAATCAATAGATTTTTTGTAAATAAAGAATTGTTTCATATTTTGCAATAAATTACCAGATTTGTGTCATCGCGCTTCTCTTTATTTTCTATGCAGTCCGACAATGACCGCGCTTTAGCTGTTGTCAGCCCCCTAACATAAAAACTCAGGTTTCTTGGAAGAGATTAGTCATCAGTTGATTAAAAAGATAAAAGATAGGCGCATTTATCGCATTGGGTTATCCTGTAAAGGTAGATGTCTGTAGTTAAATAAACAAATAAATCTTGGAGATAGTAAAAGAAAATGAGTGCATACTGCATGCTATGGTCTATCCCCCGTGGTATGACGTCCGATAACTAACTTCAAATCAATTACTTTAATATTAACGACTGGTTATTCCGTAAATAATTGCACTGTTATCTTCTATCGCCCAATGACGTCCGATAACTAACTTCTAATAAATTACTTTAATTTACGACTGAGTATTCCGTAAATAAAACATTGAAATAATTCCAATGTTTTGTTTACCTATGCGTTCTTCAGCTCGGCATCGCCGTGCGCCACCGCCTAGACCATGCGGCACGTCCACTATCCTATACTGTATTGTAGTCTGTGACGTCCACCTTCTACGAGCCGGTGCGCCGGGACTGACAAATACGCGCGATTTTTACGCGGCGTCCTCGGTTACACAAGTACAGAACTTCGTACCTATGTCGTATTTATTCAACGCTCAACGCTCAAAGAGTGTTGAATAAAGCGCGATAAAAAATCGCGGCAGAGGACAATCGCAGCCGTTACCGCAATTTTTCCCCGCCGCGATTTTTACGTCCGTTTTACGTGGGCTTATACTTCCACTATCCTACCAATCCCGAAAGAAATTTGGTGATTGTTTTCTCAGCACGTATGGTTTTGCTAAGTTTAGGGTTTTCAAAAATACACTAAAAAGGGCAAACTACGAAAAAAAAATTGCTACTATGAAAAATCGCCGGTCCGTAACGTACAGTGCTTCCCAAGTGCCTAAAGGTTATGGAACTAAAATTAACACAATCTGCTAATAAATCATCAAGCGCGTCATAACAGTTGACCTATTGTGATTGGTTACTAACAGCCAATCAGATCACTTGACATGCGTTTAATTTTGACACACCGTTGATTTTCGTTCCTGATACCGGGTGTAAAAATCCCTAAGTTTGGAAAAAACGTAAATAGCATTGAGTTTCATGTATGGCAGAAAGGCCTAGCCCAGCAGTGGGTGATTCTAGGCTGAAATGAAGGTGCCGAAGGACGTCATTGTGTCGTTTGTTACTTTATTAACGGTCAGCAATAAAACCTGTGAATTTGCAATGATAAAAAATAATGCGTGTTCAATACAGAATTGGCCTTTAAAATTCGACTCAAAAGCACTTATCTCTTTGTACCTACATTCAGGGTAATTAATTGTTAAGCCAATTGACACCCTATGTCAATTTGCTGTGTGTTAATTTTCATACACAACTTGTGAATGAAAAGTAAAGTCGTGATTTGAATGCATCGACAATTTAATAATCCTGATTATACGCATGGAAGTTAATTAACGTCCTTTTGAAAGTCCGTGGTAATGCAATTATAAAAAATTACATGCGACTAACACAGAATTGACTCTTAAGCATATGTAAATGCAACCAAATAATCTCTTAATATCTTCTTGTAAGTACAAAAAATAAACCGTCACTATAATTATTTTTGTTCCTTGATCTTTGTTGATTATAAATCTCCATTACCTTTATACACATACATCAAAAGTGTCAAGGAGTCAAGGAATTAAAAAAAATATTTAGTGCCCCATTGAAATTAAACATAAAATAGGTACCTATGTCTATTTAGATTGATTAATTAAAATGTTTTCGTACGTGTAGATCGACGGAGTACTAAGACGACGTACGAAGACGACGAACTACGAAGAAGACGATTCAGCATACTCAATATGAGTTCATCTAAATCACGTTGCGGAATGGCCGCCCACGTCCGTTGTAGCAGGCGAAAAAGATTTTCTGTTGTGTGCACGGCATTCATATTTGGCAGAGCTCTTCTTTGAAGCATATCCCATGGGTGCTTAAGGCGAAAGGATAGGCCAAACTACAAAATAGACCTCTCTTTGAAGGACTACTACTACTAGACGGATGGACCAAATATATAAAAAAAAAATACCTAATTCGCATAACATATTTGACTTTAAATTTTAAGTTTAATTTTTTTATTATTGTTTATACTTTTGTCGGAAAAAAATCGAATATATCATCTTTAAATCTGCAATAATTTGCCTACTGCTTTCAAAGAACTGAAGCGATTTAAATATTTTTTTCACACTATCATAGACAATTTATTGCTTTATTAAATTTAAGTTCAAAATTGTACAAAATTATTACTTATAGGTGCCGTTAAATCAATAATATCATAATACCGGCGCTGGCGCTCACTCAGACCCGAGGGCCAGTCTCACCCTAGCGTTTGCACGGGGAGGCTGTGTCGCATGTTAGCGCGCTCCGCTCTATAAACTTTACGTGAAAGAGTAAACAGTGCAGATAGTACGTTTGGTACAGTAGTACGGTTGAGCTATTCTTTTTCTATTTATTGATCGAAGAAAACACTATCAAAGAAAAGCGAAAATTTATGAGTAATGAAAACGAAGAAAAATCTAGCCAGCCACAAAAAAAAAAAACAAAAAACTATAGAAAAAGAAAATGAAGAAGTGAAGTCAAGATCTAACGAAAGTAATACAGGAGAAAAAGAAAATAGATGGAAATTAACTTATAATGATAGCAATACAGAAGAAAAAAGAAATGAAGATATTATATTAAAGTCAAACTCTAATGAAAGCAATACAGATGAAACTACGTATTTACAATCTACGTTTGTTAGGGAAATGCAATTTAACTAGTTTTGATTGGTTAATAACAATTTTTTTAAATGGTCCAAATAAAATGTTAAGTAAATATTATTTTGATATTTTCGTTTTTATGGTTTCGTAGCCAAATGACATAAACCATTTTTCTCCAAGTCAAGTCATTTGAAATATAGACACTTCCAGAGTGGTCAAATGTGCGCCCCTCTAATTTTTAAAATAAGTGTAAAATAAAATATGTGCTGGTAGATCTCAATGAAAAATTTCAATGAAAATTGGTTTGAACGAGATGTAGTCATAAAGCCCGGTTTCCACCGCGAGCGGAACGGACCCATTATTGACTTCGTTAAAATCGCAAACGCAAACTGCATACTTGTATTTCCTTTGTTGGTGGAAGTTTAACGAAGTCATTAATGGGTCCGTTCCGCTCGCGATGGAAACTGGGCTTTAGTTTTCGAGATATAGCACATGTTCAAAAACCGCAAATATAAATTTGTCATTCATACAAACACTATGGAAAACAAAGTTAAAAACAAAACTTTGCTTGTGTTAACAAGTACCAAACAGATAGTCGACGGTTATGACGTAGTAGTTGCTTAGTTATTCCTAAATTACTTTCAAATATTCTCATTAATGTCTAAATAATATTCTTAGTATTTATTTTCCCATAATAAGTCGCTTATTTGATTTTTATAACTATAATTTAGTTTTTCATATCATATTGAATAAATAACTGACAGTTGATTTGAATATGGCGGTTGATTGTATAAAAAGGGAGGCAAATCATTTTTAACGGGTATTATATTGTGAACTACTGATAAGGACGTTACTCTGCCCAAATATAGTCTGAGTGTGAATTATAGTTCGTGTTTAATTGCGTAGAACCTGCTACTGAGTAACACTTGCTACTACGGAACCCTTCATGGGGGAGTCCGACTCGCACTTGGACAGTTTTTTATTAGTCTAAGCACATTAATAAAAAGCGTTATTATTTCTTTTCACAAAAACAAATTGAAATTTTATGTATTTTGATTTACTCTAACTACAATAACTGTACTCGGTAAAGAATATTTTGTTCTCAAAACAAGCATTGCAAATGTTCTGAGTCTGCCTACATTCAATCGATTTATGATGATAAAAGGTAGCATTGTAGCGACAAAAATTCTTCGAACGCATCTGCGTCCGGTGATACTCTTTGAAGGTCGGGGGATGAGCGGGCGCGCGGGGCGGTCAGCGCGCTGGCCGCTTGTTTCACGTTCAATGCTCAAGGACGTTGGGCTATCCTTTCGCCTTAATGGAATTCAAGTCTGTTGATTGAGCAGGCCATGGTAGGACGTTGATATTAGCTACGGCAAGTGTGTTTGCAACGACTCTGGCAGTGTGAGGACATGCATTATCATGCATAAGCAGAAATGACGCACCAAATTGGGTCCGAAAAGGAATGACAACATCTGATACAATCGTTTCAGCGTAAATCTGTGCATTGAGGTTGCCTCTGATCCAAATCAGTTCGGTTCTTCCGACGGTCGAAATACCTGCCTATATCATGACTGTTCCACCACTGTATGCATAGATATGGGGGTCCTCTGATACCGTGTATGTCTAGTACACGGCCTTAAACTAAAGCGCGATTCGTCAGAAAAATACGCATAACGCCACTCTTCTTCTGTCCAATTTCTTTGTGCACGAGCCCATTGTAAATGTAAACGGGCTCTGCGATTGCGGCGCTCAAATTATCTCTCTCCATGAAAACGTTCTTTTGTAGTGATTCCACTCAGAAGCATGGCTGAAATTTTACTGATTTGGCCTCAAACCCGTTGCAGGATTTAATAGAAAAACTACTTGACAGAAGATATACATTTTTTGACCATTGACTTATTTTTCCTAGCTCAATACTTTTGACCAAAATTATATAACTATTATTTATTATTTATTTATTAAAACTTTATGCACAAGTAAAAAAATAATACTGTACAAAGGCGGACTATTCCCTTTTCAAATGACGAAATTTACTAAAAAAGTATCCATAGAAGTTACAAAACAAATATAATTAAAAAACAGATATATAGTAACTAGCAAAAACGTGTTTGATCCCTAAACACTTTTTATTGTGTGTAATACACGTGCTT
Source organism: Brachylomia viminalis (assembly GCA_937001585.2). Lineage (NCBI taxonomy): Eukaryota > Metazoa > Arthropoda > Insecta > Lepidoptera > Noctuidae > Brachylomia > Brachylomia viminalis. The sequence continues at coordinate 11,905,740 of OW443298.2, read as the reverse complement.
CTCCCGCATATTAATACAAACCGCAACAACAGGTGACTGGCATTATTTTACGAGACCAATACGTTCTACTTCCTTGTGCGACAAGGGCGAAGGAGCCATTGTTCATATTAATGTCCCATTTTCCTGAACGTAGAGTGAATTTGAAAACACGACTACATTAACTTTTACAGCGCTAAAGTAAAAAAAGCAGTAGGTACAAGCTGGACAGCTCAAAGTCAAACAAAGTGTTAGCACCAACGTTCGGTGCTACAATCAACCGTACCAGGCCCTGCAGTCTCGACATAGTTAGCAATCGTTTTCGGTTGCTAAGTCCTAACAATCCAGATGTAATGATATTTGGTGGTCTCCACACTCAAATTTATCGGTTGTTACCTACCGGTACCTACCTAAAATACCAGTAACAACCGATAAATTTGAGTGTGGAGACCACCAAATATCGTTACATCTGGATTGTTAGGACTTAGCAACCGAAAACGATTGCTAACTATGTCGAGACTGCAGGTCCAGAGCGAACCAGAAGTTTGGATAAAGCGTGACGCACTGAAGATTGCAAAACCTTTGATATTAAAGATGGACACTACGCAGTTTTGATCGGTAGGAGTCCAATATACCTCTGCGCCTTCCAAAAGAGAATCTACGATGATCATAAATAAATAAAACAGTTTTGTCTTTTGCCTTGACGAATTTGGTAAACAACTCGGCCTGTTATTTACCTAAAAGTACTTGTATTTTTTTATTGTCGAAATATATTTTTTACGACCAGAGACCACTCCAATTATTTTTTTTTCTTTTTTTAGGGGATGGGAAATCGTTGAATAACTTCTACCGCTCTGGGCCAATCCTGACATTTGAATTATACTTCCAAATACAACCCGAAATATCATATTTAAAGAAATGTGCCTAAATTTATGAGATGGTCGAAATCATATTTCCCGGAGGGGTTGCCACATAGCTATAACCCGTAGGGCAAAAATTAAGGTGTGTGGATGATTGTCACTACAATTTAATTTTGGAAGGAAAGTGCTTTTTGCTGTGAAAATATTGTATCAATAATAAAATAAAGGTGAATCCAAACAGTAAATCTGGTTTTGCACACACACAACTTAAACATACAACATTTTGAACTTGAACGAACCGAACGCGTGTAGGGTAAAACCGGGATAGATGCCGCAGTGGGATAGATGCCTCATTTTTAAAAAACCTAACTTCCCAAACTAGCAACTATGAATTAATAGTATAAGTAGGAGCCGCAGTCACCCCGCACCTCAGTTGTCCCCTGGCTGTCGTACGGTGAGGTCGCGTTTCGCTCGTGTGTGCAGTCATCTCCGCGGAAAAATTCACGAACACGTCAAAGATTTAAAGGTTAGTATTTGCCATTGTATAACTTTATAAGTAGTAATACATTCCATTATATTTTTTATTACATCAATGTACTGGTTCATTAAGTGTTCATCTGGGTGTTAATAGTTGCACTTTTGTTTTTAATTTATTAAAAAAATACTTGGGCATCTATCCCTATTATAAAGGATAGTTGCCCTGATTTTTCGAGGTATAGGTGCCCTTAGGGGCATCTATCCCTCCATACACTATAATGGTATCAGTGTAACTATTTTTAGTGTTCTGTTATATTTTTTATGTTTATTCGTATTTTTATATTTGGACTCTTTACTTGTAGCAGAACCATGCCACGAAAGTACAAAAGAAAGGAAGGAGTGCAAGCTCGAGTATGTTCTTGGACTGTAGAACAACTACAGTCAGCTTTCGATGAAATGGACAAAAAAACCGTGGGGATAAATGAAATATCCCGACAATTTGGGATTCCATCGAGAACATTGCGAAGACGTTATGCTGCTAAAAATACAACGAAGTTGACATTGGGTATGTATTAACGATCATGTAATACAGGATATTACCTACACGCTTTTATTTAATTCCAATGGATTTATGAATAAACTATTTTTTCTTTAGGAAAACATCCTGTCTTGGATTTTGAAAACGAAAAAAGGCTAGTAAAGCACATTCTAAAGCTTGGAGATGCTGGATTTCCTCCAAACAGACAAGCCATACGCATGTTAGCTTATCAATTTGCTGAAAAGCTAGAACTAAAACATAATTTTGACCTAGAAAATGAAATGGCTGGAAACAAGACTGAAACTACCAAAGAAAAAAGAGAACTTAAGAAATCTAAAAAGGAACCACTAACAAAGAACAAGACAAAAAAATAAAAAAAATAAACAAAAAAGTAAACATTATTTTAGTGAAAACGACGATGACGACCTACCTGATTTGGGTGATAAAGAAAATGATAATTACTTAGAAGTAAACCAGAACCGAACATCACTAAAAAGACAAATTATTTACAGTAGCAGCGAAGATGAAGACACTCCACCTAACTATGAAATGAAAGGAAAGAAAACTAAAGGTTTGCCCGTTAAGAATACTAAGAGAGATGGACAGGATAGCCTTAGAGATACAAATAAAGATAACTGCATAGAATGTTTTGAAAACTATAAAAATACGAAGTCTAAATCCGATTGGATTCAATGTGTGGTGTGTCAGAACTGGTTACATGAAACTTGTACACTTTTCAGAAATTTTTGCTCAAGATGTGGAAAACTGAAAGCACTTAAAAAATAATGATCTCTTTATTGTGTTATTTTAATTTAAAAAAAAGTATGATTATGCATGTTGACACTTAATAATTAATATACTTAATAAGAATTAATATTTTTATTGAACAAATGTTTTTGTTTATTATGTTTGTTTGTATCGTATTAGAATTATCTTAGAACGATAAAAGTTAAAACATTAAAAAAATGAAAAATGGTTTTTCGTAATTCGACCTCATATTTGGTTGGGTTTTTAGTTTACACAGTATAAAGGGCATCTATCCCGCACTGCAGGCATCTATCCTTCTTAGTATTTTCATGGTGGGGCAACTATCCATACAGGTAGGCATCTCTCCTCAAAAAAAGTGTTCCTTAAAAAGCTAAATTCTGCAAAATTTATTATTGATAGGTCAAAAAATACTAATTATAATTCAACATAAATGATTAAACTAGCTACACTCATAGAAGTTATTCATATAAAATTAATATTTTTTAAATAAGGAGGCTATTTCAAAAAGTGGGGCATCTATCCCGGTTTTACCCTATACGTGCCTATACCATTGCTCGTTAATGAAGAACTAGATACACAATCCCATGCAAAAGTTATCTTAAAATTGTTGCGAATTGTGTTTACGTAATTTTAGTTGAAATAAATATGTATTAATGTAAATTTAACCTTAAACATAGTGCTGAAAGTTGTATTCACACAGCTTTGTACAAATGACAATAAAATTTTACGACCCACACTCGCCGCAAGGACAAGGAATGAGTAGAGTCAAACTGTCATATTTTTTTTTTGTTTATACTGTACCTAATTAAAAGAATAAGGCTTGAAGAATTCTTCGGATCTTTGACGTGCTATAGCTGATATCAATTCACCACACCTCACTGAATCTCTAAGAAAGCTAAAAAACACAAATAAAAGTCACACATATTTAATTTTATAACATGCACTTAGTCAAAATTAAATCTATAAAATGTAATTATGGTATTATTATAGAATCAGTAACAAGTTTCATTAAACATAAAAAATAATCATATTTTAATAATAACAAACAAATAAATAAACAATAGCGTCTCCAACAAATGAAACAGAATCAACTCACATAACGCGAACAATTTAAGTGGGCATGCGACATTATGATTAATATGTTTAGTAAGAGTCTTTACAAATTGAAATGCTATAAAACTCCCGGTGCTGATTATTGAGACTTAATTTCAAAAATGATTTTACGATGATTTCTTGATAAAATATCAGTATTTACAATACAGTGATAACTTATTGTAATGATAATAATATTACTTAATAATTACCGAAAATATAAAAATCAATCCTTTATATTTAGCGACATAGACGTGCTTTTTTTTTTTTAATTAACGAGATCTGATGCGTGTTTACCTTCGGAGCGTTCGATTGTTACTAGATTAAAAGCGCACCCAATGTTCAAATGGGCGCTCATTGGTGAGCACATTTTTTGTCGCTGGTTGTTTTGTGTATCTAGTTCTTTATTAGTGATCGTTGGCCTATACCTATGTATTCGCAGGAACCAGTGGATCAGTCAGTAGCGTATGCGGGCCTATAAGCACGTCTACTCTCGCACCATATAATATAGACAGGTACAGTGTGGGGGCGGTAAAAGCGTGCTTTTACGAGCCTACTAAAATTATTTTATAATATAAACAGACAAGAAGAAAATAACAGAAAGTAGGTACAAAGGCGATGCTTATTTCTACAGAAATTTCTTCCAGCATCCTTACATATATGCACTTCAAATGTAATTAATAATAATAAATACATTTACGCAACTATGACGAATGGAAAAATAGTGTTCTTTCACTCTTCTTTTGAAACCTGCAACAGTTCAGTGCAATCGCAATGATCTTATGTAGGTACGCGCAACGAAAACGCCGCGGCATTAGAGGTAAATAAAACAAAATGACCACCGGTGAACATTGTGAGTGAAAAGCTAATCCTTGTTTATTTTTAGGCAAACTAGTATCTAAGTAGGTACCTACTTACCTCTAAAATCTTCACTATGTATTTCATGTGCAATCTAATAATAATTTGTACCGATTCTAGAACCATTACCCTTGCGTCAAATGAGACTGGAACCCCTCGAGTCTGGACGCCATTTTCTGGTCAATGGCCAAGCCATTTACTGGGTTGATTTGACCTTAGAATAACTGAGTTTCAACCCAGTGCAGCTGCATACTGATTGTTTTAAAATTGGATTTATAAGGATTCGGTCTCAGAGGTAAACTGCTAAAACGAATAAAATGATGACAGATGCGACAGACTTGGACTTGAGATTAAGTAGGTAGGTACCCTGTACCTTTTTAATGCTACTAACTTTTACCCGCGGCTTCACCGGTATAATTCATAGAAATCCATTCAGCCGTTAAGAGGGCTACACAACTTTTCTTGTATTTGAGTGTTTGAAGAGTCACACACTCAATTATTTAGAGCACTCCTGAGGGAAATAATCAAACTTTCTCAGACATTTTATTTTTTATTTTGTGGCCATATCTAAACCATAATCACACATCAGTTTTTTCTCTTGGGAGTGCTCTAAATAAATATCAATTTTTTTCTTGTGTTTGAGTGTGTGACTCTTCAAACACTCAAATACAAGAAAAATTGTGATAGCCCTCATAAGGCGTGAAAATGTAACAAATAGACAGAAAGAGTTACTTTCGCGTTAATTTATAATACTTGCATAATTAAGTGGATATTAAGTAAGTTTTTGAACAACATTTTAATCTTTTAATACTCGTATTGACTGTCACCAAGCAATCCATGGTAAAAAATTTACATCGACAGCGCCTATGTGTTGGAGTAAGGGTGGTTTTCGTAGCTCAAGTGTAAATCACAGGTGTAAATGTCCAAAGTGAAATTGACTGTACCTACCTACATAAGTAACACCATCTCATAAACTACTCGGCAACTACCACGCTATGAAATTCACCGTTACACTACTAGATGGCGCTGTATTTAGTTACACGGTTCGTCTTTTAATTTCTGAGAATAATATCGCGCTTAATTTCAGACATTAATGGCTAGTTGGCTACCGGTGCAGAAAAGCTCCGCGAAGAAACCTAAACCTAAAGTTACCAACAAGCAGACCCATAAGGGCTCGCCAGAAACCATAGACAAGTGGCCATCAGTTAGCCTTTTGTATTTCTACAACGACTTTCAACTGGATTGACACAAGCTTTTCGGTAGTATAGTTAGGCCAATCCATGAATCCAGCACATTTTCAACCGACTTCAAAAAAAGGAGGAGGTTCTCAATTCGGTAGCACTTATTTTTTCGTGTACATCAGTACTTACTCCTTCATCAAAAAACCGATTTGTAAAATTCTCATTTTGTTCGGACGGTTATGTTATGTTATAAAATTGTCCCATATAAAATTGGTCAAGTTCTGATGAGTGGTTTTGGAGTCCGCTTCGATAATACGTATTTTTCCACTTGGTGTTTATTGATGATGGTATAATAATTTCATGTCACTGTTATTTACTTAGGAAGTGAAGGTATATGAATTTGTGTGGGGTAGGTAAGTACCACAACTAAAAAGTGCAAAAAAATACAACCGACTTCCAAAAAAACACTACAGATTATCACTGTAGTGGCTATTATAGCCGTTTTGCGTGGATGTGACGCATGTTTCCCCCAACCTTTTCATATTTTCAGTGTTTGTGTTATTTTTTGCGTCATGTTTACCGCAAATAAACGCATTTTCTTTCTTCTTTCTTTCTATTGTGACTGCAGTGAAAATTGTCTGTTGGTAAAACCCAATTACCCACACTTTTACCGACTTTGGATCAAACGTTTTCACGTTCTGCAATCCGTTCCGCAATCGCGTTTGCAACCACTGACCAACGAGACAGTTATTAGAATCTGCTACCCATACTTATATTTAAAAATCAATGCCACTTTTCGTTGTAATTTTATAACTCAAGAACAAGAACGGATGGACCGATTTTGCTAATTCTTTTTTTAGATTCCTTGAAGTACGAGGATGGTTCTTAAGGAGAGAAAAGTTAAAAAAAAAATAATGTTCGGCGGTACGAAGTTCGCGGGGTCAGCTAGTCATTTACAAAAATATACTTAGGTTTTAAATAATAAAAAAGGAAATATAAAATATTATATTTAAAATCAATCAATTGATACAGGCGAGTGGTCATGCTTGGGATATACGACTTTCTTCTCTCCATCTACGGCTCGTTTTTGCAATGGTCCATGTTTCCAGTTCGGAGGATAACCATACCTGTTCACATCATCCCACCACTGTGGCTCGCCGGAACCCCAAATAAGATATACGATATTGGTTCCTACTAATACTATGAATACGGTCCAAAATGCTATGCGCCATTGATCGATGGTTTGCTGAAAACAAAATGGTAAGATTTGTATTCGAGAATGATTCTCAAGTAGGTTTGACAGATTTCATAAGTTATATTTATTATAGAATACAAGTTTATTCTAAGGAAGTAATCAATGGCATATTCATTTGACCTTCCTGAAACTTTTATAATAACAAAAAATATTTGAAATTATCTCATTCAGTGATCCACAAATACAAAATTGAGTAGGTAAGGTAGGTAGGCTTCGCTGAAAAAAACATAAATAATCTCAGAGGTAAAAACAATAAAGATACAATGACGATGATAAACGATTCACTGAGTCTATTTGATTATGCAAATTACGAAATTATATTGAGGAAGATACGATTTCCAGAAAAAAAAATCTGTCAATTCTTCGCCTGAGTTAATTTATTCCGACATTCACCAGTTCGGTCGAGCGCAACGCCCTTCCCTAACTCTTTATGAAAAAAATCATTCAATTTTTTTCCATATTTTTTGGGTGGTAACATTAAGTGACCGGCTGTGATCTTTTTCATCCGATTTCTATATTTTTTTACGGGAAACTTTAATTTATAATTATTTTTAACCCTAAAGACTTTCCTTAAACTTCTTCCTGTTACTACGATAAAGGTGCACTGATATAAACTTCTAAATTTTAGTAATACTTACATCCGGAGTCAACAACCCAATCAGATACGGCGTAATAATGCCAGATATGGCCGCAATTCCATTGACGAACGCGGAACATGTGCCAGCGTAGTTAGGAGCGATGTCCATGGCATTGATCTTGACACTGCTGTAGAAGCCTCCCATGAATGCCATCGAGGCTATGAAAAGGCCGACGGCCTCAGCTCGGTTGCAGCCGGAGTACGAGGCCAGAATGATAAAGAGAGCCGGTATTGACGATGCTGTAACAGAAAAAAACGACCTTATTGATGCTTTAATCGGTATCAGTATTGTAGTCAATTGCTTGTGTCGCTCTTATTTGTTATTGATACATGAAAATTACGTTGAAACAAGTTATAGATAGTTTCGGAAAGAGTTTGTAAGAGAAAGATGTATAAAAAATTTATTTTATAAGTACAATATTGCATGTAAATCGTTTACTGCAACAGTCGATGTTAAATAGCATGATATAAAAAAAATGTAGCAATGAATCAAAATGAAAACTTAGTCTTGCAATGCCTCGGAAGAGTTAAAAAGAACAATTAATAAGCAATTAAACTGTAATAACCACAGCTATTGTTTATCAATAGTTGCATAATATACTGACGTCATTTGAAAATAATTACTGGAACCATACTTACAAACAGTGGTATAGATTTTCCTGCCGGTGCCGATACTGTGCCATTTCTTCTTGACACATAAATCACATAAACTGGCGAATACAAAGGAGAAAACGTACATGGCTATGTACGGCAATGCTGACATAAGACCCGTTTCTTTGATATTAAACTTCAAGACATCAGAGAAATACTTAGGAAGATCTGTGATCATTGTAAAGTACCCCCAATCGTGGCCAACCTGCAGATTATAAAGGAGAAATGCTTATGAAAAATATAATAAAAATAATCCATGGATTCATCAAAAGCTCTTTCTGTTTTCTTTTCCACAATGATTGCACAATCCATTTGTACCATTTTCACATTGACATTACACATTTAGATAAATGGGGTATTTGGGACTTCATGCACGTTGGTTCAATTCCGTTTCAAATATGATTAATCAGTCGGTCGGTAAAAGCATCAAAACAAGGAAAGAGGTATTTTAGCGCCAGTAAAATCGATTTAATATTGATAATAAATTGAGAACAGTGATCAAATAGCGGCCATAATTTCTAATATCAAAAAGCATAGAAAATGAACATGAATGAATGAACGAGCTTCCTTGCTGCAAATCGGATAAATATCCAATTTGTACTAACCTAACACAATAAGACCGCAGCAATACAGCTAGTGTACACACGGCAACACATCAATCAACCACACCTCACTGAATCTCTAAGAAAGCTAAAAAACACAAATAAAAGTCACACATATTTAATTTTATAACATGCACTTAGTCAAAATTAAATCTATAAAATGTAATTATGGTATTTATAGAAACAGTAAGAAGTTTCATTAAACATAAAAAATAATCATATTTTAATAATAACAAACAAATAAATAAACAATAGCGTCTCCAACAAATGAAACAGAATCAACTCGCATAACCCGAACAATTTAAGTGGGCATGCGATAGTATGATTAATATGTTTAGTAAGAGTCTTTACAATTGAAATGCTATAAAACTCCCGGTGCTGATTATTGAGACTTAATTTAAAAAATGATTTTACGATGATTTCTTGATAAAATATCAGTATTTACAATACAGTGATAACTTATTGTAATGATAATAATATTACTTAATAATTACCGAAAATATAAAAATCAATCCTTTTTAGCGACATAGACGTGCTTTTTTTTTAATTAACGAGATCTGATGCGTGTTTACCTTCGGAGCGTTCGATTGTTACTAGATTAAAAGCGCACCCAATGTTCAAATGGGCGCTCATTGGTGAGCACATTTTTTGTCGCTGGTTGTTTTGTGTATCTAGTTCTTTATTAGTGATCGTTGGCCTATACCTATGTATTCGCAGGAACCAGTAGATCAGTCAGTAGCGTATGCGGGCCTATAAGCACGTCTACACTCGCACCATATAATATAGACAGGTACAGTGTGGGGGCGGTAAAAGCGTGCTTTTACGAGCCTACTAAAATTATTTTATAATATAAACAGACAAGAAGAAAATAACAGAAAGTAGGTACAAAGGCGATGCTTATTTCTACAGAAATTTCTTCCAGCATCCTTACATATATGCACTTCAAATGTAATTATTAATAATAAATACATTTACGCAACTATGACGAATGGAAAGATAGTGTTCTTTCACTCTTCTTTTAAAAACTGCAACAGTTCAGTGCAATCGCAATGATCTTATGTAGGTACGCGCAACGAAAACGCCGCGGCTATATAGGTAAATAAAACAAAATGACCACCGGTGAAAATTGTGAGTGAAAAGCTAATCCTTGTTTATTTTTAGGCAAACTAGTATCTAAGTACCTACTTACCTTTAAAATCTTCACTATGTATTTCATGTCCAACCTAATAATAATTTATAGGTACCGATTCTAGAACCATTACCCTTGCGTCAAATGAGACTGGAACCCCTCGAGTCTGGACGCCATTTTCTGGTCAATGGCCAAGCCATTTACTGGGTTGATTTGACCTTAGAATAACTGAGTTTCAACCCAGTGCAGCTGCATATTGATTGTTTTAAAATTGGATTTATAAGGATTCGGTCTCAGAGGTAAACTGCTAAAACGTATAAATTGATGACAGACGCGACAGATTGGACTTGTGATTAAGTAGGTAGGTACCCTGTACCTTTTTAATGCTACTAACTTGTACCCGCGGCTTCACCAGTATATTTCATAAAGATCCATTCAGCCGTTAAGAGGGCTACACAACTTTTCTTATATTTGAGTGTTTGAAGAGTCACACACTCAATTATAAGAAAAAAAAAAATTATTTGGAGCACTCCTGAGGGATATAATCAAACTTTCTCAGGCATTTTATTTTTTATTTTGTGGCCATATCTAAACCATAATCACACATCAGTTTTTTCTCTCGGGAGTGCTCTAATTATATATCAATTTTTTTCTTGTGTTTGAGTGTGTGACTCTTCAAACACTCAAATACAAGAAAAATTGTGATAGCCTTCATAAGGCGTGAAAATGTAACAAATAGACAGAAAGAGTTACTTTCGCGTTAATTTATAATACTTGCATAATTAAGTGGATATTAAGTAAGTTTTTGAACAACATTTTAATCTTTTAATACTCGTATTGACTGACACCAAGCAATACATGGTAAAAAATTTACATCGACAACGCCTATGTGTTGGAGTAAGGGTGGTTTTCGTAGCTCAAGTGTAAATCACAGGTGTAAATGTCCAAAGTGAAATTGACTGTACCTACCTACATAAGTAACACCATCTCATAAACTACTCGGCAACTACTACGCTATGAAATTCACCGTTACACTACTAGATGGCGCTGTATTTAGTTACACGGTTCGTCTTTTAATTTCTGAGAATAATAACGCGCATAATTTCAGACATTAATGGCTAGTTGGCTACCGGTGCAGAAAAGCTAAAGTTACCAACAAGCAGACCCATAAGGGCCAGAAACCTTAGACAAGTGGCCATCAGTTAGCCTTTTGTATTTCTACAACGACTTTCAACTGGATTGACACAAGCATTTCGGTAGCTTAGTTAGGCCAATTTCAACCGACTTCAAAAAAAGGAGGAGTTTCTCAATTCGGTAGCACTTATTTTTTCGTGTACCCCAGTACTCCTTCATCAAAAAACCGATTTGTAAAATTCTCATTTTGTTCGGAAGGTTATACCTACTTATAAAATTGTTCCTTATAAAATTGGTCAAGTTCTGATGAGTGGTTTCTGAGTCCGCTTCGATAATACGTATTTTTTACACTTGGCGTTTATTGATGATGGTATAATAACTTCATGTCACTGTTATTTACTTAGGAAGTGAAGGTATATGAATTTGTGTGGGGTAGGTAAGTACCACCAACTAAAAAGTGCAAAAAAATACAACCGACTTCCAAAAAAACTCTACAGATTATCACTGTAGTGGCTATTATAGCCGTTTTGCGTGGATGTGACGCATGTTTCCCCCAACCTTTTCATATTTTCAGTGTTTGTGTTATTTTTTGCGTCATGTTTACCGCAAATAAACGCATTTTCTTTCTTCTTTCTTTCTATTGTGACTGCAGTGAAAATTGTCTAGTGGAAAAAACCAATTACCCACACTTTTACCGACTTTGGATCAAACGTTTTCACGTTCCGCAATCGCGTTTGCAACCACTGATCAACGAGACAGTTATTAGAACCTGTTACCCATCCTTATATATGTCGTAGGATAATTTGATACTTCGAATTTTCGCGAAAATCCTAGGGGTTTTGCGAAAACGCGGATAATTAGACATAGACGAAAAATTATCAAATCTTACTGGACAAAGTCAGGACCTTTTTTTTTTTTTTTTTTTTTTTGTCGCTGAGAAATGCTTTATGCATCCCCGCTCGTGGGGGACGAGACGGGGTATGTGGGACTCCTGTCGAAATCCGCACTCGACAGTATACCCACTAAAACTCAGCGGTGTTCCCACAACGCCGTGATGGGAGGGCTATGGGAAATTGGCTCAGCCTCTGCTTCCACAGCCCTCCCGGCGTATGCCCGCCTACTTGGCGGGCCCCGCATGCCCCCCATTTAACTGGGGGGCTACGGGAATGGCCGGGAACACCCGGCCACTCCCGTCCGACACTGGTGGAGGCCCGTGCAATACAGGCAAAGGGCGCCCCCGCACCCACCGCCTGCTGGCCTCCACCCGGGAGGAGCCGGAGGTGACTACCAGACCGGCGTCTTCCTCGACCCCTCCCCTCTCCGGAGCGGCGCCGCGCGAGAGAATCATCCCCCCCGCGCACGCCGCTGCCTCCCTCCGGGACAGGACCGCCTAAACCGCAACGGCAGCCCTGCCCAGTCTACGCCCACTCACCTCCCTCTGTAAGCAGAGGAGGAGTGGGCGTACCCTCTGTAGCCCGGTTCCCTTCACCGACCATCAAGCATGATCGGTGATTGGAACCGTGACCTTTCCCCGCTTGTTGAAGATTAGCCGCCAGCCCCAATTATCCACCAAAACCGCACTGGGAGAAATTGGAGCCGACGTTGCCCAGGGTGCGCCACGAGGAGGCTCTTCAACATGCACCCCGGACAAAGTCAGGACCTAACCTAACCTAACCAACAATAGAAGGGTATCTGGCGCTTGGCGACCGCTGCCGCGGCACGCTCGCTTCGCTCGCTCGCCTTCGCGCGCTAATGGTCACTGTTCTAACCTAACCTAACCTAAATTTTTCGCCTATGTCTAATTATCCGCGTTTTCGCAAAACCCCTAGTATTTTCGCGAAAATTCGAAGTATCAAATTATCCTACGACATATATAAAAATCAATGCTACTTTTCGTCGTAATTTTATAACTCAAGAACGGATGGACCGATTTTGCTAATTCTTATTTTTGAATATTCCTTGAAGTACGAGGATGGTTCATACGGAGAGAAAAAAATAAAAAAATAAAATGTTCGGCGATACGAAGTTCGCGGGGTCAGCTAGTCATTTACAAAAATATACTTAGGTTTTAAATAATAAAAAAGGAAATACAAAATATTATATTTAAAATCAATCAATTGATACAGGCGAGTGGTCATGCTTGGGATATACGACTTTCTTCTCTCCATCTACGGCTCGTTTTTGCAATGGTCCATGTTTCCAGTTCGGAGGATAACCATACCTGTTCACATCATCCCACCACTGTGGCTCGCCGGAACCCCAAATAAGATATACGATATTGGTTCCTACTAATACTATGAATACGGTCCAAAATGCTATGCGCCATTGATCGATGGTTTGCTGAAAACAAAATGGTAAGATTTGTATTCGAGAATGATTCTCAAGTAGGTTTGACAGATTTCATAAATCATATTTATGTCTATGATACAAGTTTATTCTAAGGAAGTAATCAATGGCATATTCATTTGAGCTTCCTGAAACTTTTATAATAACAAAAAAATATTTGAAATTATCTCATTCAGTGATCCACAAATACAAAATTGAGTAGGTAATAGCTTCGCTGAAAAAACATAAATAATCTCAGAGGTAAAAACAATAAACATACAATGACGATGATAAACGATTCACTGAGTCTATTTGATTATGCAAATTACGAAATTATATTGAGGAAGATACGATTTCCAGAAAAAAAAATCTGTCAATTCTTCGCCTGAGTTAATTTATTCCGACATTCACCAGTTTGGTCGAGCGCAACGCCCTTCCCTAACTCTTTATGAAAAAAATCATTCAATTTTTTTCCATATTTTTTGGGTGGTACCATTAAGTGACCGGCTGTGATCTCTTTCATCCGATTTCTATATTTTTTTACGGGAAACTTTAATTTATAATTATTTTTAACCCTAAAGACTTTCCTTAAACTTCTTCCTGTTACTACGATAAAGGTGCACTGATATAGACTTCTAAATTTTTGTAATACTTACATCCGGAGTCAACAACCCAATCAGATACGGCGTAATAATGCCAGATATGGCCGCAATTCCATTGACGAACGCGGAACATGTGCCAGCGTAGTTAGGAGCGATGTCCATGGCATTGATCTTGACACTGCTGTAGAAGCCTCCCATGAACGCCATCGAGGCTATGAAAAGGCCGACGGCCTCAGCTCGGTTGCAGCCGGAGTACGAGGCCAGAATGATAAAGAGAGCCGGTATTGACGATGCTGTAACAGAAAAAAACGACCTTATTGATGCTTTAATCGGTATCAATATTGTAGTCAATTGCTTGTGTCGCTCTTATTTGTTATTGATACATGAAAATTACGTTGAAACAAGTTATAGATAGTTTCAGAAAGAGTTTGTAAGAGAAAGATGTAAGTATAACAATTTTTTTTATAAGTACAATATTGCATGTAAATCGTTTACTGCAACAGTCGATGTGACAACAATGTTAAATAGCATGATATAAAAAAAATGTAGCAATGAATCAAAATGAAAACTTAGTCTTGCAATGCCTCGGAAGAGTTAAAAAGAACAATTATAAGCAATTAAACTGTAATAACCACAGCTATTGTTTATCAATAGTTGCATAATATACTGACGTCATTTGAAAATAATTACTGGAACCATACTTACAAACAGTGGTATAGATTTTCCTGCCGGTGCCGATACTGTGCCATTTCTTCTTGACACATAAATCACATAAACTGGCGAATATGAAGGAGAAAACGTACATGGCTATGTACGGCAATGCTGACATGAGACCCGTTTCTTTGATATTAAACTTCAAGACATCAGAGAAATACTTAGGAAGATCTGTGATCATTGTAAAGTACCCCCAATCGTGGCCAACCTGCAGATTATAAAGGAGAAATGCTTATGAAAAATATAATAAAAATAATCCATGGATTCATCAAAAGCTCTTTCAGTTTTCTTTTCCACAATGATTGCACAATCCATTTGTACCATTTTCACATTGACATTACACATTTAGATAAATGGGGTATTTGGGACTTCATGCACGTTGGTTCAATTCCGTTTCAAATGTGATTAATCAGTCGGTCGGTAAAAGCATCAAAACAAGGAAAGAGGTATTTTAGCGCCAGTAAAATCGATTTAATATTGATAATAAATTGAGAACAGTGATCAAATAGCGGCCATAATTTCTAATATCAAAAAGCATAGAAAATGAACATAAATGAATGAACGAGCTTCCTTGCTGCAAATCGGATAACTATCCAATTTGTACTAACCTAACACAATAAGACCGCAGCAATACAGCTAGTGTACACACGGCTACACATCAAGCTATAAATTTCCCGTTTACACTGAACTCTCATTGTAAGGAAATCCTATACAATGCGAGATCAGCTTATACTGGAAATGTATAGCTTGATCTGTAGCCGTGCGTACTAGGTGACATGATCCTAGCTCCTAGCGAACCAACGCAGGATCATCATCTGCCTAGCCTTCTACCAACTATGTTGAGGTCAGCTTCCAGTCTAACCGGATGCAGCTGAATAGCAATATTTTACACGGAGAGACTGCCTACCTGGCATGGTTTCACCATTACCGTTGCCACACTGACGATAGGTGGTACGCTACATGACTTAGTTCGACCTACGCTACTCATTTAGCCGGGCACCAAGCGTAGCTCCTAGCTGAGTGTCTTTGATTTTATAAAGATACTTACGGCCGCTAATACAAGGACCCACAAAGGCGTCGATCGTAACAGAGCCTTAAATGGGACTGGGTCCAGCTTCTTATGTAAACCAGACGCTATTATATTGTTGTTTAAGTATTCCTTCTCCTCATCTGATATAAATGGGTGGGATTTTGGCGTGCTGTAGCATAGGAGCACCTGAAAAGACACCTTTATTAACATTTTTTTTTAAAGAATAACATTATTGATAAATTTATTAAAATTCCTTTTAGTAAATCCTCAAAATGAATATCATCTTCAGTATACTGTTTCGGTAATGGTACTTTATAACAACGTAACTATCTCAGTAATTTTGGGACTTCAAATAAGTTCTATGTGGTTCAGATATTAATTAGTTACATAGTAAACAAATCTAAGAGCTTTAGACACCTTGCAACGACTCTTTTATTATTATGTATTCTTATAGGCAACTCAATGTGTAGAATCATGAAGTGCAGATGTTACACGAAACATTCCACCCACACCAGCAAATCATGCATTCATGTCACATTTTACAACGTCCATAAATGTTGTCATAAATATGAAATATGTTCAATAAACTTTACCCAGAATAAGAACCATATAATTCCGAGTCCACCAAAACAATAAAATACGTTGGCCCAGTCGCCACCATCTGCTAATAGAAGTCCAGAAATGTAGGGTCCAAGGATATTTCCAACTTGAGCTCCTCCAAATATCATTGCTCCGAATCTGGACCGTTCTGATGGGGGTACCCATCTCGCGAGTAGAAGGACAAATGCCGGTGTCACTGGACCCTGCAAGAAACCGATAACTATTTTAATTAATTCTAGATTTAATTGACAGAAGCTACTATAAAGAATCGTCTTTTCAATTTCAGTAAAAGAATACGAGAAACGGAAGAGAACATTATGAAAATCCAACTCAATTTGAAACCAACAAATTGCAGTTCGGTAAAATATAACCAAAACAACAAACGGACTTACCTCTCCAAAGCCTTGTATGACTCTAATTATGAACAGCCCGATCGCTCCACCGACCGTCACAGCCCAAGGAGTAAGCACAGTCGCCACAGAGGTCAAAAGAAGTCCGCAGCCCACGGTCCATTTACCTCCAAACTTCTCGGCTAACAGACCTCCAGGTAAATGAGTGAGAACATAGCCGTAATAGAAGGCGCTGAGAAGAAATCCTTGTGTTGCTTCGTCCCAGTCATAGAGCTCTCGACCCTGATGAAATAATGTTACTCATTAAGTACCGCATTATGCAATAAACACTTTAATCCTTTTAAAGTATTTCGCGGTTATAAATGAACCTACCTCCCTTTGTTAATTTGCCAAATTTATCGTGATTGAAACAGTGACGATAGCAAAGGAAAATAATGTTGAGTAATATTATATGATATTCAAATAAGCACTTTAATGATCAGAATTTGCGATAATTTTTGTAACTATTTGCTGCTTTATGTTTTTTATTGGGACTGCTATCAAAATCTTGTTTGTTGAGATACACATGGCCTAGGTGTACTATATACCTCACCCCTCCTGAGAGTACAGGTTTGAATTTATGGTATGATATCTAGGGTAAAGCAATAGTGGGGGTATTTAGGCGTTAATAAATACACTTTCAAAATAAACAGTCTACAGTTAATGCGTTTGTCCAGTATTTTCCGATCACATCAAAAGTATTTTATTTTAAAGCCAAAAAATTGCTTGGCCAATAGGTACTTTATACCAACAAACATCTTTGTCAAATCCTGCCACTTATTTATGCAGCATATACATGCGCCAATTAAAGGTATAGCAACACACAAAAACGTAGCGTCAAAAATCTCGCAGGCGCTGAGCCGTATGTTTGACCTTTCACTGTCCGCAGAGTCAAGAGAATGAAAAAAAAATTGTTGTGAATCGTTAACTACCACTAGCTTTTGCCCGCAGCGTCGTTGTTCAAACGGTGTTGGAGTTCACTCTAGACTCACAAAATGTATTACTTAAATAAAAAAATAACCCATAACACACTACTAAAGATTCTATTAATATAATTCAATCATGATTCGAAAGACACGTCACGCCATCTAGCGTCCTAAAGCAATTGTGACCGTCGAAAGTTATTGTTCTTTTCCTCGGGAACAGTACTTTTTTCTGGATGAAAGGTACCCTATGTCCTATTCTGTACCCCTGACAACGTGTATGCAAAATTTCATGATGATCGGTTTAGGCGCGAAAAGGTAAAAAAATAAAAACTTTCGCGCATTTGCTAGGATAACGTCACGTCTGTATTCCCTGAAGTCTTCGGGTAAATAAGGGTGTCCTTTTCTAGTGCGAAACTCTGACGCCAAACCTTTTCCATTAACCGTGCACAAATCTAGACTCTAGGCTTCTACTGAGAAAAACTAATGGAAAACGACGACTAACCCATCGAGGCAGTCAAAGTTATATTATGGTACGATCAGCGAAAATGTAGAATAGACACGGCTACTTTTAAATATCACACAAAATAATTCGATATATTTTGTTTCAGAATTTCATATATTACCTTAGATTCTTTTAATTTTACTTCTGTTCAGATTTTATTAAATAATTTAGAGAAAAAAACTGAAGTGGTGTTTGAATTTTTGTCGCCGACTGTACAACGAAAGGCACACTAGCCACTATGGTACACTACTAGTAAAGGCTCTCGCAGACAGGTGCGACGCGACAGTGCGACGAAGCTCTTGTAGAATAATGTCCATGAAGTTTTCATAGAAATTGTTCTATTAGAGTCGCGTCGCGCCTGTTACCGGGAGCCTTAAAGCTCGTTTTACTTACCGTGAATACAACTGAAACGTTATCAGTGGACGTGTTATTAGAACCAACTTCATTGGCCGGATCGGGACACGTTTCTCCCATGATATGTTCGCCTGGTTCCACATGGAGTACCATCTGTGTGATCGTCATGCTGAGGCAGACCCTCATGGTGAAGGAGTTGCCCAAAGCGAACAGCCCCAGGATACCCAGGACATATCGCTGGGGGATGACCATCACTGGTAAGAAAAAAGAAATTGGAAAGAATACAAAAGCGTAGAATTGACTTAAAAAAAACGTATATATAAAATAGATAGACGCAGACGCGGATGTCGATTTATTGTCTTACTATGAATTATTACGGGTAATCGGAAGCCCGAAGTTCTGACAAATAGTCTTACAAAACTAGTATTGTATCGCCCAGTAACTGGGTTGTGAAAGTCAAATAGGCAGTTGATCCCTGTAATCTTCCATCTTCTATACTGGAAGCCGACCCCAACATGCGAATGCAGGGTTATGGTATTTAGCTATTATTTCTGCCGTTTTCCCAGAAAACAGTCATGCTGCGCGTGCGCCTATCGAGATAGGCGCCGATTCGCTGACGCGTTGACGCTAGATGTTATTTTAAAAGTTCAAGTCGAAAGTTGAAGTTGAAAGTTAACGAGTGTGGAAATATCTATTGTAACATTAACATAACACAACATATTGCATCAGACAGTATTTCGTCAAATGTTAGATTGCAAATGATTATTAGATAAGATTATCTATATTATCATCTAAATCTTAAATGAGAACAAGATTTTATTTATTTGTACTACATTCAGGTAAAATACATGTAAAGTAAAGAGTGAAGAGAAATAAGAGCTGCAGTTTACAAAAAAACTTTTTTTTTTGTAATTGGCGGGCTACCAGCTGTGGATTCACCATAAGAAATCTAAGACTATAAATGAGGGGAGGAATAAAGACAACAAAACAAAATAATATAATAAGTCAATGTTTAAGTCGATGAGGGTATTCTCTCTACTACCGAGATTTGAGCTAGAGCTTTTGTTCTTATATTGTTTTTGTTTTTTTTTAAACGCGAATACCGACTGTGTTTTTTCTTCTATTTTGTTGTGAATGCTGTGCACGTCTGTAATTGACGTAAAAACTAGTCCATGTCTCTTTTCTCTGTTATTTGTAAATGTTTGTGGCTGTGTTGTTGATGTGCCTTGATAATAAATTAATAAATAAAATGAAGCCCATTATATGCACGAGTCTGCATGCGGTTTCTGCCTTCCAGCTTCTACCTAAGGCAGGTACAGAAGCAAGTGGACACTCAGAAGATATAGTGTCACAATTTTAGATAATTGTTAGATGTACATACCTTGTACTGTTTCGTTATTATCTATCTACATAAACTACGAACATAATAATACAAATCTTGTTTTGAGTAGGTACTCATCCTCAGGTTTAAACCGTGGTCCAACCACAAAATCGTTGAAAACGTATGCAAATTACCAGGACAACGATGACAGACGATTATAAAGGTGAGCAGGTACTTTCCCTTTTGAAGGAAATAAACCACTCTCATTAGGCACCTTTTTAGAATTTCCATTAAAGTTTCCTTATAGCAAAACTCGCAAAAAGTTTTTAGGAGGAAACTGCTTGGATATTGGGTCATTTTTCAAATGAAGGATTTATGTTTTTTTTTTGTTCAGGTACCTCTATTACTTTTAATTATGTAAACTCTACAATACCTAATAACATTTTGTAAACAATATTCTATAATACATAATATAACACAATATTCTTAGTTATTTTTTTGTACGACAGCTGGCAATAAAAATAATAAGTCAAAATAACGTAGCGTTAAAACAACCTGTATTTGTTACTAATCTTGAATCAAATAGCTTACCAACCATTAACCTTAATTGGTAAAACAACCAAACATATTTGTTTTGTTGGCATTTTACTGATAAATAATCGAGGGAAAAGGCACTGGAAACCGAAATACAGGCATTGCCTAGTTCGGTTGCAGTGGCTACATCCATTTTATTACAAATTAATATTGCCAAACTTTTCTGTAAAATATGACTAAGTTTTTTGAGAAATAAAATTGGAAAGTCCTATTAGTAAGTACCAACGCTTTTAATACGATACTTATTCATGACCACCCAGGTCCCACAATAACTATCTGAGTTTTTAATTAACGTTTGCGAAAGCCAACAACCATGCTTCGCACGAAAGAAAAGACTGGCAAACAAATGAACCATGGCTAACCTCTCCGTGCATATCCTGCGTAAAGCAGTGGAAGGACTCCACAGGATACAACCATCTTGACGCCCTGGGCGTCGGGAATCGCAGGCTGATTCCCGGCCACCGTAGGCGTGGGCTTGCGAACGGCGAGCAATAGGTGCTCGCAGTTCGATAAGGACCAGGCCCGGGTCGACGGCGCGTTGTTTTCCACGCGCGCCTCAAAGAGATGTCAGCATCAATGACGGGGTCCGCTAAGGCCGATGCCTGCCAGGGTTGCGGGAAAGTCGAGAGGGATACTGTGGCCCCTGGCACAGGCAACTGAAGGAACACGGGTGGGTTTTAGTCAGTAAAAGTCTGACACGCCCTCCCGCTCTGCCCAGAGCGGGAGAAGTTATTTGATGACTTCCCAGCTTCAACAAAAAAGAAAAAGGATACAACCATCTTGCGATCCATTAATTTTTTATCCTTACCATAAAGATTGCCTAACATCGATTGATAAATAATACTTTACGTGAGGCTACTGTTACGCCTGCAGGCATTGGTCCTACTTCTAGATGTAGTTATAATAAATAATGCAGTGAAATGGGCAAAATCAATATTTTTTATTTACATTGCTGTTAGTAGATGCTCTATGTAGACACGACGCGCAATTTTACTGTATTCTTTTTGCACAGGAAAATGGACTATACAAAATATTGTATGAAACATCGCATAAGCAGCGTAAAAAGCACTACTATTAAAATATTTAAAGTCTTAAAAAGAAGTTCAGTCAAGTAAACGGTTCGTACTCAATCGCGCAAAGAGGGCTTCGTCTGGTAGAGACCTTACTCTTTACGGCACACATCTATATCTGTCGATGACATACATGAGTACGCTATGAGTACACTATAAAATATCAAAACACCAACCTTTGTTCAAAATACGCCGCCATCCCGTCAGAGTCATCTTGGCACTATCATTCACATACAAACACTTTCCAATAGTATAAACATATAAAGCTACACTTCAAATTCTTTTACATCACGGAGTAACAATGATTTGGATGACAGAATTGTCAACGTTAACCTCGCCATATGACCACTATCTGACAGATCTATGATAAGGCGCACACTCAAGAGATCTATAAGATAAATAAAAAGCCGGAGATAATTTAGACTCTAGCGAAGAAGCGTCTGTATATTTCCATTTTCCCTAGAATTGTGTGTTAATGTTACGAATTTATTAAGGAAATGTCATTTGCGTGGTAATTCATCTTCGCTTCCTTCTTTGCTTCCTCATTTTTCTTTATAATAACTGGTTTAGTGGATATTAAACGCGAGCCTCGGTATGAATGTTAAGTTAAAATCGATAGTATTTAGATAATAATTACATAATACAAATCAAAAATATTTTTTTCACATAAATCTACATGGGCACTTGTGAAACGTCAGAAGCTAGGTGCACGGTTCCAATTAGTCGTTTCCTATGGAGAAGTGCCGGCAAGAAAATCCGCTGTTTCTCTTTTAAAAATAATTGGCTTTTACAATGTTTTCAAGTTACAGTGTTTATAGGTTTGGGAGGACAGTGTAGGCCTGTCAACAAGTACCTGGTACTAACAAGATGACAATGGTCTACAAATCTACAGTTAAATGTTAGGCTTACAACGCTCTCACGTTCACAAAATACAAAAGAATATCTCTATAAGATAAATAATAAAAATTAAAAAAAAAACGATTTAAACCAAATGACATGATTACAACTGTAACAAATCTGAATTAATACCCTGTCTACAAAAGACATTGGTAAAGAGTTGAAATTAGAATTGTAGTTATATAATGTCAAATAGAGAGAAAATTATGTCAAAGGAGTAAAAAAAATCAATAAAAATATTAACATCGTATTCAGTAGTAGGATGTGAGGCCTAAAGGCCTCGGGTGTTATAGCCCGTTTTGAAAGGTTTGGGTATGAAAATGTCTTTCACTACGCCTTCATGCTAGGGTATGTATCTGAGTGCTATGCAGGCCCGCTGCATACCACCTCGTTAGATAGATCTCCACCAAGCATGGTGTCAGATGTTCAATCCCATTGTATAGTATGGTTTCACCAAGGGACGTTGTATGACTGACGCCGGTTTCACCTTATTAAAACGCGCACATAATTACTTACGGAGTGGCAAGAGGCCCGAGACGTCATAGGAATCTTTTGTGACCTCTCCAAGGCATTTTATTGCGTCGATCACGAAACCCTGCTCTTGAAACTTGAGCATTAAGAAATTTGGAATACTTGCACTCAGTCTAGTAGTAAAATCTTATTTAAATGATATGCAGCAGCAAGTTCAAATAAATGGCGTCAATTTACTCGGTTTAAAGGTAAAAATGGGTGTTCCACAAGGCTCGACTTTGGGTCCTGAATGTCCGACCACTTGAAAATATCTGTAAATGGTTTAATTGAAATAAATGGTTATGCAGTAATTTATGTACATTAAAAAATCTTGATTTAACATAAGTTTTTCAAAAAAAATACTAAAGGTAGGTAGCACTGAAATAGGCCTATAATAAGTAGGGTTAGATGTACTACCCGATTTAAACAACGGTATTATTTTACTGTTTTTCATAAGATCAGGAAACTCACCACGGTCAATACAATTATTAAAAATAACAGCTAAAGTAGTTGCTACAATGTTTATAATTGACTTAGCAACATCCTCAGAATTACCCCATAGATCTGCAGTCTTTTTAACATTTAACGTGTGAAAGGTTTTAATTATACAATATGTAACAAAAACCCTGTTGTTCCTTTTAGGGACGTATACATTTACCTACAAGCACAACATTGATAAAATTATAATTTAAAAAAAATGAGTATTGGCCAGTCGGGAGGTCAATATCAAATGACTATTAAAATCGGCACATTATATAATATAATATATAATATGAAACAACATCCACACAAGGTCTTCAGGTCCCAAACTAGGCAGAGCCTGTACTACGGTAACCTGATGACTGATATACATACTTATATACTGATATACACACCCAGACACAGGTCAAACAGACATGTTCATGCACACAAATGTTTGACTTGTCCGGTGATCGAACCCGGGACCAGCGGCTCAGAAGGCAGGGTCCCTACCAACTACATTATAATATATTCAATAAAATGTTTAGAGTATCTGATTTTACAAGTACATCTTTATTTCGCTAAATAGCCTACGAGATCGGCGGCTTTCTTTTTTAGTCGACAGAAGATGCCGTCAAAAGCTACCGCGGCGCACGGGCCCCTGGTCGGTGTCTACCTACCCCGCCACCCTGCCACCCGCCGCCCTGCGAAATCTGCGAATCACTTCCTTAGTCTCCCGCGCAACTTAGTTTTGAACGGATGTTATTGTTGACCTACGTAGTGAGTGACTTGTGATATGTTTACGTAGTTAAATATTTACCTATGTCCTATTCTAACGTAGAATATTTTAATATGTTGATGTGCACGCAGAAGCACGCAGACTCTACCAAGAACGTTTTGCGAGTCTACCATTACCATCGGCGATTGCATTCTTACGTTTGCACGTACGTACAATACCGGAAGTGTGCACGGACGAGACCAACATCGAGCTGACGCAGGCAGACCGAAGACTCGAGACATTGACACCGAGAAGCAAGTGTTGGACTTGCATGATCACCTAATCTGACGCCTTTAGAATTTTTCCTCTGGGGCAGTGTAAAGCAACAGGTGTTCAAAAAAACGTGCGAAATGCGTTCACAGATAGTAGCAGCATTTGACCACATCAAGTCCGATACCTCCGTTCTGCGGAGAGTACGTAGGCGTTGCAACAAATGTGTAGAGGTACAAGGTGGTCATATCGAACAGCATCTCCGAGCCGTCAAATAGACATCATAATAAATTAATGCATTCAAATAAACCTAAGGTTTTATGTGATTGACGCGGCGACTTGGTTTTTTTTAAATGTAGTTTTAACAATTATCAATTGTGCATAAAAATACCATGTAAACCAACATTTTCAAACATTCATTCGTTAAAGTGAAAAACAACAGCTGACACGGTCACGAACTTGTATAGCAAAATAGGTCGGTAAGTGGCGACGGTGTACCGGCGCAGCGGTACCGATTAAAGAGAGTGGCGGGAACGTTCTATTTTTTTCTGGTTCGCGTCATCGCTTCATGCAGAATTGCAGAGGTAAGAAATCAGTTAAACATTACAAATATTAATAATTAAATATTTATTTTAATAATTTTTTTAAACAGTTTTTTATAAATGACTTTCTTTATTACGTATGTATATCGATTCTTAAAACGTAGGTAAAAGGAACAACAGGGTTTTTTTTACAAATTGTATAATTACAGGTGACATAGGTAATCGAAATAAAATTCAGAATCACAAACTGGAATGTTTTCTTTAAGTAAAGACTCTGCAGCAAAGGGTGAAGAGTTTAGAGATTTAGTAGTCGATACGGGAATCTCTGCAAAGAACTTTTCAAAGGCCGCAGCGACTTGAGATTCTGAATTAATTATATTGTCATCAATAGCAAGGCTTTAGTCACTACATTAGTTGCATGACCTTCCCGTTTCGCTATTAATGATACTCCATGTCATTATAATTACATTACTACTATTTTTAATTTTTGAACTCATATAACGTGATCTGGCCATACTACAACCTTTTTTAAATAATTTAGAATAAGTCTTAAAATTTAAATTAAATTCAGCAGTGTTTTTACAAGTCCGTTCATCATACAATTCATAAAGTCGTTTTCCTACTTGTATGTATACCAATGGTGGCCCAGTCACTGAAGGAAGCGTTACTATTAACCAAGAACGTCTTTGGAATGAACGTGTTATTATTATTATTATTTATTTATTTCAGACATGTCCATAGATTGTCCATAGTTTATTGGATTGTGTGCAATACATATTTAAAAAAACATTATATTGTTGATTAGGGTCATCATTAGTCACCAAAAGTGGTAATTTACTTAAAAGTTTAGATTTAAATGTATCCAAGCGATTAGTAGTTTTTGGGTTAACAGTGATAATCTTTTATAGTAACTTTTTTGTTTAAATTTGAAATAGTAATCAATTGTCCGCAATGATAATTTTAATACCTAAACCAGAACTTTCTAGCAAATTAATATTAAAATCATCACCAGTGATGATGGACTTGTTTGAATGGATGGACTTTTTGTGCAATAATTCATCCATAACCTTTTCAAAACAATCACACAATCCTGAAGGAAGTCTGTACACACTTAATATAATGAGCTGCTCCAATTCTACACGGGCTATTTCAATTGTCCGCTCAACAGAGAGGCTCACAATATCCTTGCGGTCTTTAAATTTAAGCTGGTTATTTACCAGAATTAATGAGCCACCGTGTACAGCATTTACTCTGTTGAACGAGCTACAAACCTGGTGATGAATAAATTTGAACGTGAACATGAACTGGTGGCTTTTAAGTCAAAGTTCTGTTATACAAAGAATATCTACATTGCTACAATTCAGGAATAACTCTACTTCTAAATCTTTGTTCAAAAAACCTTGAATGTTTTGATGCACCAGGTTGATATTATTTAATTTTTTTACACTTTCATATGTTTAAGCATAGGCACTCACGATGAATACGACATAATATTATAATTAAACGTTGCAAATCGATGCATGCGTTGCGACTTGCAACATGACGCCGATCAAATTGAGTGCCTTGGTATCAGGAAGACAATGTTGCTCGTTGTAAATGCAGCTTAATTTTTGAATATCCGAATTAATCAGTATTTTTCTAAGCTACTTATTCAAAAATATTTGTATTAAATGCTCTCAAGGTGATCATTACAGATGTGGCCCGTTACTGCTTCAGGAGACCATCCATAACTTTGCAGTAATTGCTAAATACATTCACAGATTTTAAAATCAGCTAGAAAGACTTGACGTTTGTCTCTCACGCATTATTTTGTTGCATATTGCATAATCGATGCAGCTCAGTATAAGGATTAGTAGAATCTTCTGGACCAACTGAGAAAACAGTACCTACTAGTCAAGTCTCAAATCGGCAACAAAAAACAACAACAACAAAACCCCTTATGTACAAACGTTGCTTAAAGTTAAGTTAAGTTAAGTTTAATGATTAGCGTCCATTTAACAATACATTTTTAACGTTTAAACCTCCCTTGAACTTTAATCATCGTTTATAAATAAAGCGCTTTTTTTTGATGGTGGGAAATCATCAAATAACTTCTCCCACTCTGGGCAGAGCAGGAGGGCATGCCAGACTCTTGCTGACTAAAACCCACCCGTGTTCCTTCAGTTGCCTGTGCCAGGGGCCACGGTATCCCCCTCGGACTTTCCCGGACACAGCGACTATTTAACAATACATTTTTGACGTTTAAACCTCCCTTTAACTTTAATCATCGTTTATAAACATAGCCCTAGAATACTAATTTTTGAGAGCAGATAACGAAAAACTTTTTTTCACTGTCACCGCTGCAAGGCAAGGCTCCGTTAATCCGTCAACACAACGTATGCTCCAATAACTATCTATTTTCTGTGACGTTCGTAGCAAGATGAAGAATTATTGCTACCAATTAAGAACTCAATTAGTAATAATGACGCCTCTAAGTCATCACGCCACGTCATCATACCAATATTAAAAAACAACAATAGTTTTACATAGTTAGGAATAGGAAACACTTATATGAATTACTTAACATTTGTGTGTACGATATTTACAGGGTTGTAGTAGTACATTCTTACCCTAGGGGTGAAAGTAACTTATTGAGTCCCGAGACGGTGTTTAAGTAAGCCGAGTTACGTAAGTTCGAGGGACTAAATAAGTCTTTAACCCGAGGAGCTTAATTTTTAAATGTGAGCACTATGTCGGTCATTGCTTAATTTTTCTCAGTTAGTTTAATCATGATCTGGCAGTTTGAGTAATTTATGCGGCCTCCTCAAATGTTCTTTCTTTGGTATTGTTCGTCGAATCGTTGAGCTCCTTATGTTTTGAGTTAAGCTGGACGATTGCTGACAATTGTGTGCACTGACTGGACAGGTCCAATCAATCTGTGTGGTTATTTCCTCAAAATACCATTTCAGACACCGATCTACATAGCCTTCACATGATCTGACCAAGAT
Organism: Brachylomia viminalis; assembly: GCA_937001585.2. Lineage (NCBI taxonomy): Eukaryota > Metazoa > Arthropoda > Insecta > Lepidoptera > Noctuidae > Brachylomia > Brachylomia viminalis. The sequence goes on along the minus strand of OW443298.2, from coordinate 11,877,772 downwards.
TTTGTCTGGACTTTAAAAGACACTGTGACCTCTGAGTTTGTTTCGGCCTTTCTTCTCAGAGTAGTCAGATAGGAAACGCCGACCTCATGTAGTATTTAAAATACGATTGACGTGTAAAAGTGTTTGTACAAACCTACTTACAGAAATAAAATCATTTATCATTTATGGTATAATGTAAAAATATATCAAATATGTTTTGTATAATTTTTCGCATACGCTTATCAACTTTTTGTTTAGCAAAATGTATGGAAAAAACTTTTTAGATACATTTGTCTGTGTTAGCGATATGATCTGTGATAGATACGCAGACAGACACGTGTCGAATGGCAGTATTATCTTGATGTATACGCTTAAGGTAACCACTTTTAGATATAACCCCCTAGTAGGCAAGACCTACCTTAAAGATGTGACGATACCTACAAAGTTGTATGTAGTCTTTAATTATTTTAATCTATGATTTTGACTAAAGGAATAGCTTAGTTATGCTTAACGTGGACTGGGTTTGTAACAATATCAGTGTTTATTATCTAGTGAGGCCTCGAAATAGACCACGGTCTGTGGCAGATTATGACTGTCTATGGCACGCGTATTTGTCACTGTCATTGTATTTCGGGTCCATTGAAATATCTCAAACGCGGACTCGGCTTATGGAGGAAAAATATTGATCTTACCGTTGAGTAAATCATATATCAAGATTTTTTAAAGATGTAGGTACTTCAGTTTAGTGTTTCAATAAAAATCGTTTCTGAAATAAAATTATCTATATTAATCAACCAAAAGTTCATTGATACTTGTACTTTATGCCCGGTTTCTTCAAAGATTGCGTTTTCGTTATAATCCTTGATCACGTCTAAGGCAAAGTCACTGTTTTAAGGTTTCACCCATACTAAATTGTACCTGGTGTAGTGGTGGGTCCTAAAATGTATTTCATGCAAATCTAGAGCGAGCCGGTTTTGATTTTCGATGTTGATGTTCGAAGGTTATGTCAATATAGTACGAATACCACGGATAAAGTACCTAATACACTCAGCTCTATCATTGTCCAGGATATTATCATTCTAACCATGTTTTGCGAATTAAATGTGCTCGCAAAATGCTGATAGTAAGAGCGTTTATACCTTATGAGTGGCAACGTCGCAATTTTGTGTCATATTTTGTGGTTTTAAATTTTTTATTTTTTATCGGAGCTATATTTTGAAAATTTGTTTAACTAACTTTTTAGAATTACGCTAAAAGTGTGTAAAAGGTAAGAAATCTGAAAAATAGCTCCGATTAAATGATAAAAATTGAAAACCACGAATTAAGACACTAAATTGCGACGTTGCCACTCATAAGGTATAAACGCTCTTAAAGCTTAGTAATTATGCTGATGTACAAAACAGTCAACTTAGAAGGTACTCGACAAAGTTGTTAGTTTTTAATAAAGAACTGTATTTCGTTTCGTGTTTTGTTTTTTACCTGTTTAAGCAGTAACAAAAATAAGGGTTAGACAAGTTGCAAGCGGTTTCAAAGCGTTTCGTATTTCTACAACAACTTTCAACAGAATTGACATAAGCTTTTCGGTAGCTTAATATGTCAATCTAATACATTTTTGACGTTTCCATCATCGTGTTCGTTGATAGGATGTCACTTGGCCCTCTGGCTTTCTCTCAATTATCTTAAGGGGGCAGCGCCAGGGTGGCCCACGATATTCGAATTTTCTGACATTTTTTGCAATTTGCAGGTAAGTCTCAAGTAGTATATTGAACAAAATATTATGATTCACAGCCGTATCAAGTAATGAATGTCTATTTCGAAAATAGTAATTCAATGGACTTTTATGAACTTAGAGGGTTGTATCGATGATTTTAATGATTAAACCTCATTCTGTAAATACATACTTGTTACGGTCGCGATTCATATTTTTTTTGACATACTTGACACTGACCTGCAAATTGCAAAAAACGTAAGATAATTTGAATTTCGCGGGCTATCTTAGTGCTTCGCCCTTAAACTACCATTATATTATATGGATACTTTAAGTTAAACTAAAGTCGAAATAAAACAACATAATTAATCTCAATTAAATAACCTTATTTTATTAATAAGAAATTTTAAAAAATAACAAAATAAACTTATATACAATATTTACAGAACATTACGTTTAACAGTCGGTTTATTTTTTATCTTTCTCGCTCTTTTCTTTTTTCTCTCCTTCTGAGTCCGCGGGTCTGACTGGCAGGTCGCCGTGGGCCCAGCCTTTTGGGTACCCATGGGCTTTGACGTCATCCCACCATACCTGTTCTCCTTTCGCGAAGAAGATGTAGATTATGTTTGTAAAGACTAGAACTCCTAAGCAGACCCAGAACGCTACCCGCCATTGTTGCAGTGTTGCCTGTAAAGAAGAGAAAATAAAGTTATTATTAATTAATTATTAAAAGTATGAATCAGCTGAGGCTCATTTTAAGGAACGTTTAGAATAACTGAGCAACATTTTTTTTTCTATATCCTCGTCTTTGGCTTATATCGGTATTTGTTCACATCAGTAGAATAATTCACGTAACCAAAGAAGTTCCTTTCGATCAAAACATCAATTTTTGGTTTTCTCTACCGCTGTCAGATACGCTTGCATCAAGGTCGCACCATACGAGTGTACGCACTCACTTAAACTTAACTGCAACTTGATCGCTGCTTCAAGAAATTACATGAATTTAGCCAAAACCTTGAACGTGTGAAGTGACACCACGACACATGCCTCGACATTGGTGGTAGTACCTACGGCGATTCGGCTAATAAAAGCTTTCATTTCAACTAAGATCTACCCACACAAAAATTTAGGCTTGGTTGGGTTTAGATTTTTTTTTTAACATCTGTCAGTTTAAGATTTTGTTTGCCTGTCTTCGTAGAAATTTCAGTAAGTAACTTAAATACTGAACAAAAGTTAAAGTCGAAATGCAAGTGGACATCTTAGGATGTCAAAAACCCGTCACGTGTTTTTCGGACGTATTACATCACGAAACCATTTTTAAGAGTAAAAAATGGCTTAGTGATGTAATTTTTTGTTTATCTATGTGTCAAAGATGACAGGTCGAAAACGGGTAACTGATAAACTGAAGAGTTATAGAAATGATAAGAATAAGAATGCTACGAAATTGTTTATCGGATCTACGAAATCTATCTTTCGTAATAGATTAACTAGGTACTTGATGAGTTTGTTAATTAGGTATATTTTACAGTAGCCTAATTATTTTTATCGAAAGCCCGTTACCGTCAAATGGGGTTACTTTGATACTACGGGGTAAATTAATCAGCGCCTGACACTGCTCCATACAAGTTTAGACGTGATTAAAAAGTTGACTACTAAAATTACATCAAATTACGTCAGGTGCTGACTAATTTGACAGGACTAAACTAATATTTATCTTCTGTCCTTTTCTTAATGAAATAGAAAGAAAAAGATGCACACAACTTAAATTTTGTTTAGTTTGTCAACAAGGGAATCGGCACCAGTATCTTGCACTTGTAGTCTGACAATTGTGCGACAGTGTCAGGAATACTGCTCAGCCAAACCACGTGTGAAGACAGGGGTGCTATAGCTGGGCGGCAAAAATATGTTGATATCGGTATGTTCGGGAAAAACCGCTCGGCTTAGTTCGAATTGTGCCGAGCCGACCCGAACAAGATTCAGCGAGGTTGGATGCCAAGCAGAGTTGGCAATCGACACGGGCCAAATGAAAGCCAAATATGCAGCCCCATTTTATGTCCAGGCAAATCACTGTCCATTCCAAGGTTTCCTGGAAGAGATTGCAGAAAGCGATAAAGCCGCCCATTGTATATTAAGTTTTTTTTTTTTGTGTTGTACAATATAGAATATATAAATAACTAAATAAATGAGTAGTAATTGCTTTGTTGTTCATCAAAAAATTCCGAATCGCATGTGCCGACCCGAAACAGTGAGTAATGTGTATTTATCTTGGCCTGAGTCTTCTCTGCAGTGCTCGAGAAAAGATAGCTAGAAATTTTTTTATATTTATATACAGAGTTGATATGACAGAGGGGCATTAAATTACACTACCTATACTATACGTGGTTAGTATTAATTCGATACAGTATAAAAATAACAAGCACCAAAAATGAGATTTGTTTTTGTTTTCAAACAAACTAAATTGCTTACAAATCAGAGTAAAACGCAACCACCTTTGTAACGAAAGTGCAAGTGTGTGCGTATTTATTGCTTCCTTGTTTTCATTGCCATTTTTTTAGCAAACATATTTGGTTGTACTTCTGACTTGCGTCAGAGCGGCAATAACGCATCATAGGTTATACTCAGATTCATCGTTTTAATGTGCATGACCTTTGCGTATAGACATAATCAGCTGTTAGGAAAGATACATCGTGTTCAAACGGGGCAAAAACTCAATACTCAATACTGTATGCATTCCATAATGTGTACATTATAACCTGTGATTATACCAGTTGGTATGTTAAAACATCGAATCAATTAAGGACCCTGTCGGGCACAGCAGCATTTAATGTTTAACAGGAGAGAGGCCGAAGGCGTTTTTTGTTAAGAAAAACATTAAATATTAAATAAAAATAGTATCATTGGCTTTTATGGTATTTATATTATATATCAGTATTTATATATTTGGTTTTAAGTTACGTTATTGCACGATTTACAATAGTAACAGTATGTATTAAAAAGTCATTTGCGACTAAACAACTGCTCCTATTTAATTGATTTTTGGAACAGAGCTTGAAAATGGTACCTAGTATAGGCAGTTTAAAGGAAATCCCCTCTGTCGTATCAACTCTGTATATATTATCTGCAATTTAAGTTGGCATGGCTGACATGACAAACGCGATTACCAATTCTAGTCGATAAGTCACAGAACAAATTGTATTTATGTACATACATAATTTGTTGAATATCTGAAATTCTTTGCTACGGGAACATAATAGGTGCAATGCAAATGAGCACGTTACGGTTTTTTCAGAGCACAATTATTAATTTATATTTTAACTAGCATCTTTGTATTTTCAGTTTAATACGGAATACCTACTTAACAAAACATTATTCACGATTGAATAAGTTTATAAGAGTATAAACGAGTAGCAAAATTTTAAATACTACATAATGTAAGTAGGTATATATTTCGTAAACATTTGTATTTTTTTTTTTGTTGTTAAGTTCTTATTTATTTCCCGTCGATGTCACAAAAGGCAAGGAAGGACATATGATAAAGCACACGATTCAAGAGACCTTAAGAGGTCAATTCTTCAAAGGTTAATTAACAATTAATTAATTTTGTTTTTGTTTAATTAACAGTTAATTAAACAAAATATCATATGAAATATTTGATAAAAATTACCTTTTCACTAAATCGATTCAATCTATCACCTTAAAAATCAAAAAGTATATAAGTAGTTAAAAAAAATTACTTACATCTGGCGTCAATAGTCCAATGAGATACGGTGAAACGATGCCTGAAATTGCTGCAATTCCATTGACCATGGCTGTGGTAGTTCCTGCGTAATTTGGAGTGATATCCAGCGGGTTGATCTTCATACCACTATAGTAGGCTCCCATGAAGGTCATGGCGAATATGAACCAGATGACGGCCAGGGTCGTGTCGCAGCCGGAGTAGGAGGCCATGATGATGCAGATACCAGGTCCAGTGGCCGCTGCGAACAGAAAGATATAATGAAAATGCCGTCCGATAGGACTCTGGAAGTAAGCCTGGGCTCACATAGGTACTCACGGGCGCGTTTTAACGCGATCAATTTTTTATCGTGCACTCCATTTTCAACTCTCAGTGCTGAGCCGAGCATTAAAAATTCAACAGAGTGCATACCAGCGCGTCACAAAAATATACTGTTGAATTTTCAACTCTTGGCCCTAAGCAGTGCGTTGATAATCCAGTGCGCGATATAAAAGCACCCGTGGGTACGAGGGCTGAAGGAACAGAGAGTGCAACTGTGTTTGCGCACTAGCTTGTGCACTATAGTGCACTATATCTCCTGCGTACTTGGCTAATCTCCGTTGAAATTGGCCGCCGTGGGCGAAATTCGGTTGGGAGGATATTATTATTAATGAAAGAGCTGTTATATCAAAGGCCTCGGTTGTCGCAAGTGTAACTGTTTAGCGAGGGAACCTAGGATCGACCCTTTTTTTATTTTTTTGGGAATGGGATATCATCAAATAACTTCATCCGCTCTGGGTGGAGCCGGAGGGCGTGTCAGACTCTTACTGACTAAAACACACCGTGTACCTTCAGTTGCCAGGGGCCACGGTAACCCTTTCAGGGGTTCGATCCCTGGGTCAAACAAATCGCTTTGCGTTTTTCTTTAGTAAATCCTCCGTAAAAGCCAGAATGTTTCATTGAGTCGTTTACGAAGTTTACGAGATAAAACTTGCCTTTATATAATTTATTTTTGATTTTGGTAGGCCTGCTGCTGATTCATGGTGTATAAAGTTTTGAAATCGAATAAAAGTTTGAATTACTTCGTGTTGACAAGGGTCGTTGAGGATTGTAGATTATAAATCCATTTTTTTACATTAGTTTTAAGCATTGAAATACGGGATCCTTTTCACATTTTCAATTTGAGTCTCTTAACTACATTTTTGACTTACCAATAGTAGTGTAAATCTTCCTGGCGGTTGTAATACTGTGTATTCCTCTCTTCACGCAGAAATCACAGACTAGACCGAAGAAGAAGGAAGCAATCCACATCGCCACATACGGCAAGGCTGACAGAAGACCAGTAGACTTTATGTTGAACTTCAGAACATCTGTCATGTACTTGGGAAGATCCGTGATCATTGTGAAATAGCCCCAATCGTGTCCAATCTAAAGATATAAATCACAAGTCTTTATAAGGCCCCATTCACGGTCTCAAGCGATGCGACTTGCGTCAAGCGACACGCGTGCGCGTCACCTGTTTCAGTACGTCGCTAACTCGCTGCGCAAGTCGGATCACGGTGACTCGTGACATGCTCAACTTCTTTCATTTGTGTTCTCCGCTTTCGCTGTCACATGACGCGTGTCGCTTGAGCGTGTTGCTCGTGGCCACGCGGCAACGGGGTAATTCACAGATTTTTTACATTTCCTAACATTCTATTTGGTTCATGGTGAATCGATATTTTGTCGTAAAACTCTTTTCAGTGTACGGTGATAATAAAATCTATACAAATATACGTAAATAACAATAAAATAAGAAGTTGACAGTAGAAAGACGGTTTTTTTATGTTCGTACCATGCAATCTATCAAATATCAATCAGTTTTTATAGTTATTGATGTAGTGTTTTTGTTTCACTTTTAAACATTATTTTTATGGCTTGTGGTTTAAACCACAATATTTACATCACATAGCAGCTATCACCATAAAAAACAAATGAGCGTTTAATTGTTTAAAAAACAAATTGAAGGCGTAGGTAAATAAGTGTTAAGTACCGGGTAACATCGAAAAATTACTGTAAGTATAGACTGAGCTGAGGCCCTTTCGCATAAACTTAGTTTAGTTTTAAGACGTGATTTGTTTTCAAAGATGCCAATTAATGCATTTTGTTCTTTGTTTCAATATTTTACTAACAAGAGAAGAGAGCAAATCCCTCTTTACGGGAATACGGTAGATCCAAAATTCAGTACCATTCTAATATTCAACTTTTTTTTAAACCTAAGAAGCATCGTTAGTGCCCTCTTGCATCAAAAATCACATAATTTGGTCTCTGACATAGAACAGAAACAGAACGATGTTCTAAATTTGCTAAATGTATTTAGTGATTTAATTCTGTGGTGGAAGTCACCCTAAGAGAAAATGAAATTACTTACACCGGCGATAATCAAGGCCCACAGAGGCACAGATCTGAGCAGCGCCTTCCACGGGATGGGGTCCAGCTTATTCGAATATGTGTGGATCAAAGCGTCCACATTCTGATTCAGGAACTTTTTCTCGCTATCTGATATATAAGGATGTGTGTTCGGGGTACTGTAGCATAACACCGACTAGAAGAAAAAGGTAAGCTTTAGTATCATTACCTTAAAATTAAGGCTAATTTTTGAGGTTAATGGCAATGCGGACTTTTGAAAATGTTTGTAGTGCAGATAGCTGCATGTCAGTGGTAACATGTGAATTACGAAAACTGCTTTATTAGACATAAACAGACAGGTATGCTGGAAGAGATTTCATTAGAAATAAGCATCACCGTTGTACCAATTTTTCTGTTCTTTTCTGTTTATATATGTGTGTAAATAAATGGTTAAACAAATATATAAAAGCGCGTTCAATGTATCGAAAAACCAATCTTGAATATCGATATCCATACATATTTAGCTCAGTACGACACTCATCACGTGCTATTTCGTTAGGTTCTCTCCTCAAGTGACAAACGTTGTCGAAAGAAAACTTGATTTAAAATAATCACGAATTCGTATTTCGGTACTATTCGAATTTTGAACTCGGTTTTCCCTAAAACCGGGTTCAAAATTTCGCAACAAAAGCTACCCAAACCCAATCATTTTCCATAACCTTACCTACACTATTTTGATAACTGAAAAAGTTTACGGGCGAAACATGCAACGGGTTAACTATAAAATAAAAGTGTCCAATACAGTAAAATAAAACGCCACTAGATTGGAAACAAATTGGAAACAGAATCGATAAAAAAGATAGCGACACTGCACTTCGACAGACATTGTATATGTAATACGATTGGGAACCAATTACGATGGAAAAGTTTATTTTACTCGGTTTGGTATTTGATATGTGGCAATTGTTGACACTATTTCGTGTTTATTGTCCAATTTAAATGTATTTTGAATATGGTAGCGAATCCAAAGTACGTACATATTTAATTCTGGAGGTTTTCCTGCTCCCGTTTCGACAGGAATTAAGAGAAAACTTCATAATATTATTAATATTTGTATGTAGTAACTTCTAATCAGCCAAATAGAAACTGGGTAAAATGGTTGGCCGATAGGCGATTTTTTTTTTGTTCCCATTGCGATAAAATTTACCGATAGGTCAGAAGGATCAAATTTCGATATTTATGACTTTTTTATAAATAATTTCTGATTCTGATTGTTATCATGAATAATAAATAAACCTTTTATTTACATAGATTCATCGTTTATTTATGGTCATAATATAGTAGGCAAACATTAACTTTATTTATTACGGTTAATATTAGTACGACCTACACTTGTAAGCAAAAACTGATGATTATCTACAGAAAATATTGTTTTTACACTTCGCAACTCATTGATGAAAAACAGGATCTAAGATCTGTGACCTTTGTGATACAAAGTTGCATAGTAATCGATTGAGTTATATTAATTTTATGCAGTTATTTTTATTTTAATGCTACAGTAGCTGAATACTTCGTCGCCGAGGGAGTTCTAGGAAAAGCTGACGAGATGACTTAGAGGCGTTTATGAGAAATCAGCCGGAAAACGCAACACACAGGGAAGAGTTGAAAGCTGTGGGGGAGACCTGTGCTCTGCAGTGGCACCATACAGGTTGAAAAAACAAAATAAATGCTAAATTGTGAAACGTAACGATCGAGATAAGCACTCTATCGTTTTTTTTTTGTATGGCAAATCACAGGTAACCTAGGACCTCAATTTTTATGGAATACTTGTGTTCACTAGAAGGCGCTGATCAGTTTCAGTACAAATTGAAAATGAACACGATCGTACAGATAGCTATAAATGCCGTACTAGGCCCACAGGTACCCTTCCCAAAAAATAGAAGTAGGTAGTTATATTCTTACTTCTACTAAACCTAATGACACATGTACGTAAAATACCCTAGGAAATGTTCATCGTGCTTACGCCAGCCATGTTTTTGAAATTATCTATGACAGTACAAGCTGAGTAAATTCGGCTGGGTCATTTTATTACTAAATTCAACCATCAAACGACATGTCTGTGCTTCGTTGAGAAAAGAATAGGTGCCGATTGTCGTTTGTCTAAGGTCATTGTCATTTGGTTTTCCTGGTGTTGTAGTCATCGATAGCCGTAACAAAATTTTCTTCAAAGGAGTACAAAATTATACAGGGTTAATTAAATTGACTGGTAAAACTTCACAGGCCTAACGGGTATCCATATAGAAATAAATTCGGCTGGGTCCTTATATTATTTCTAAATTCGACAATCAAACGACATTTCTGTGCTTCGTTAAGATAGGAATAGGTGCCGATTGTGGTTTCTCTAAGGTACTTAAATAAGGCATTTAGTTTTCCTGGTGTTGCAGTCATCGATAGCCGTAACAACATTTTCTTCAATGGAGTACAAAATTATACAGGGTTAATTAAATTGTCTGGTGAAACTTCACAGACTTAACGGGTATCCGTATATAAATAATAACAGTTTATTTATTTTCACATCACAAATGTTGTTGTAGACAGGAAGTGCTTAATCTTATAAATATGCTTGACATTTGTGAGATTCAAAACATCAATCATATCACCTTATTGTGAAGTTTAGCCAATCAATCTAATTTGACCTTCTAAAGTTACCTATCAGAGTATACTGGAAACTCACCCATAACATAAACCACAAAAGGCCGAGACCTCCAAACATGTAAAATACATTCTCCCAGCTTCCGGTATGCATGATAAGCCCGGAGAAGTAGGATCCAGCAATGTTTCCTATCTGCGCTCCTCCGAAGACGATGGCCCCGATACGTGCTCGCTCTTCTTTGGGCGCCCATTTCGACAGCATGGCCATTAGAGCTGGCATTGTAGGACCCTGAAGGAAATTGAGTTCGTTAAAGTGAATTTTTACTGGTCTAGACTATTAATCCCTTACCGTGCGTCCTAACCAAAAACGATTGTTGATGACGTACAAACGCGACTTGGTTGGTCGCGCGAGTATGTCATAGTCATATAAACGAGCGCGTCGCTCGCGTACTCGCGCGACGAATGCTTTTGGTTAGGACGCGGCCTTACTTCGTTGTGGGGTTTGTAGCTTGGGTGCATAAGAAATGTTTCAATAAGATTGGGTTCTATAGCTATGGTGGACTATTTATAGAGAGTTCATTTAGTAATAAGGCTATAATTAAATTAAAACGAATAACGTACAAAGAGTAGGCGAATTGAAGGAAAGAAAGAGCCCTGTCCTGTGAGTGGCGCAAGTGTGAGTGATTCAATTTACGAACTATATTATTTTAATATATTTTTTCACTCCTCTTGCTCAAAAAGACCGTCATTGTGGCGTGCCAGAGCGAAGAAAAAATAGCAATTCTTCCTCTAGGGGAAAAAGTTTTTTTTTTATGTTTGTGTGTCAAATGACAATGAGTCTACAAAAACGAAAAAGGCTTTAGTCATAAGTAAAATAATCATGAATATAGACTCGACTTATTACTGTTTCATAAAAAAAGAACTTCATTTTATTTTTGAAAATGGAACTAAAATCGGCGATCTCTTTGGTAGAATGCATGCAATGCGTTGCGGCTGCAGAAGAAAAAACAAAAAAAAGGCATTGGCGCGAAATCTTTATGAAATTAAGTTACCGGGAAAAAACATCTCGTTAAATATCCAGAATTGTACAAATTGTACATTAAATTTTTAATAAAATAAACTACATATTTCATAATGTATTGGATTGTTTTATTTTCTCGCAATCGCAGTGAAAAGTAGAGTGTAACACACGGCGCTAAAAACCCATTAAAACTCGGTTTCTATTTACTCCCTCGTTAAAGCTCAGGAGTAAAACTACCTCGTATATAATGGGTCATTTTAGCTCCTTGTATAACAATCTACTATTTTATGATAACTGGCCACTAGTCACCCGTGTGTTAAATTAATGGCGCCGTTGTACCGGCACGTTGTATATTATATTGAACAAAAACACAAATAAATGGTGGTGTTATTTCCCTAACCAGGAACCATTAATAACATTATGCACTGCTGTTATTAGTTTGGAGGTAATTGTGTAGGGGATTTACTTTTAATATTTATATTGCGATTTAAATATTACGTCTCGACGACATCTTTGTATGCTAAACCATTGACTTGAAGAGCTTCACTTACGTTTCAAGAGAGTTTTTATATACTTACAGTCAAAAATCCTATAACTGTTCATGAATTATAAAGTCTTAACTACTTAAAACATGTATTTTTTTTATTCAAGGTAGTGTTACCTGTAAATAACTCGTGCCATTTAGGTGTATTACCGAGTTGAAGCTCATTTTTTTTGTCTAAAATTGTTCCCACAGCAGCAGGTCAAGTTACCACAAACTGTGAAATTTTCTCATTCGATTTTGACCTTAACCTTCAATATGTTAACGTATAAAATCAATTGGAGAAATTTGACAGTTTCGTAAAACCTGATATGCTGGCGACTGTACCTTTATCGGCTAACCATATAAATCGCAACTATATGAACGATACAGTCAAATCACTTATTTCAAATATTCAAATACTAGGCACATTTGAACGTCAAAGTTTACAAGAAAATAGAATCGACCCTAGTGGCCCCTTCCAAACGGTAGTTTCGTATGGAGAAGAATGGGCGAGAAACTCTTTAGACATCAAACAATATAATTACACTCACCTCTCCAAAACCTTCAATAACTCTCAATATAAACAGCGCAGTGGCTCCTCCCATTTTGACCGTAATGGGCGTGATAAAGGTACAGACAGCAGTCGACAGAAGTCCCAAGCCGAGCACCCATTTACCGCCGAATCTTTCAGCCAACATCCCTCCAGGAATATGGGTCAATACGTAGCCATAGTAGAAAGACCCTAGGATCAAACCCTGGGTAGCTTCACTCCATTCAAACAGCATGTCCTGTTTAAAATAATAGTAATGTCAGTGAAAATAATTGTACAGCCAATTGACTACCTAGTCACAACTGTCATTCATTTGACAGTTGTATGATATGGCTATAAAACCAAACGCACAGTATAGTCACAACAGGCCACAGACAACGTATCGAATTTTCACACAAAGAAATGCGGTGAAGCCTGTCTGTAGTTTGCTTTGGTTCATAGAAAATGTACGAAAGTAATTAACGAGGACTTTTGCAACGCATAGCATTGCGGCGCGGCTCTCTCCAATATAAGGCTAGCCATAACACAGAGTGTCAATTTGATAAACGATTAATTTCCCTGAATGTTCATTGTAGTAATTGTTATCATAATAGTTATGAAAGATTAATTATTAAATAACAGATGTATCATTATCAGTCGGCACTATTTATAATATGTAATTGTCCACTTCAGAGCTTATATCATTGAGACAGGCTGTCTTTAGTAATAGTATGTGTAACATACTCTTGGTTCGTCATAATTATACAAGGTGTAACAGAATAAACGCAAGTCCTGAAAGTAGTTTGCTCACAATTGAATAATGAATCGATTGCATTAACTATAAATATAAGTATTTTTTTCACAAATGATGTATTTTGCAATACTGACCGCCGATTGAGCCAAAGAAAATTAAATCTTATATCAAGGCAATAACACTTAATTTTAAATGCACAAAGTAATGCTAGGGTCAACACAATTTTCATAATAATAATAGATAACTTTGAAAAAAAATTGTTTTGGTCATTGTATTATATGCTTTAAACTCAATACTCTAATTGGGGTGTATGAGGTCTTGCGTTAATTATGTTACACGTTGTATATTAGTACTTCATACAAGGAGCAGTGGTGGCCTAGTGATAACGGCCCGACTTACGAGTTGTAGGTCGTGGGTTAGCACTCAGACAGGCACTTTAATTTTTTTAATAATTTAATCACCACTGCTCCCGAAACGGTGAAAGAGAACATAGTGAGGTAACCAGCATGTCCTAGAACCAAAAAATCGAAGACATATGACATCTACCCGCTCCGGGCCCGCGTGGTAGATTACAGCCCACTCCCTCTCGAAGAGAGGAGGCGTGTGTCCCAGGAGTGGGAACATTATAGGCTGATTATGCATACTTCATGCTATATATTGAGGTATGTCCACACTCGTGTGGCTTTATCTTCTTGGGAGGTATGCGACTGATGTCATTACACAAAAATCCTGAACAAGATGAGAGTTTAAATGAAGTGAGGAAAATTTCAATTTCACATTTGCGCCAACCGTACCGCAACGCAAAAATCCTCCTACATCACTTTCGAATATTCGGTATGAATCGCATCGCATCGCACACTAGATCCGGGCCGCACCACGCTTCTTTGCAGCCCTATGCGGCTGTACAGTGTGCTTAACTTTATAGGAATTAGGAAATGCAATCGTGAGTCTTTTTTCGAGATCAAACCTCGTGGGGAGACAATGGCATTCGAAATCTTGACCAATATGGTCGAGATCTTGAACGAGATTTCGAGACCGAGCGCATGCTTCTTGAGATGCCGTTTTCAATATAATAATTAATGGCTGATCATGATGTGTGTGTGCTGATTTGTTGCGTTATGTATCTGTGCTTAGTGCAGATGGTTATTCGTTGATAAACGTTGATGTTTTGTTTCGACATTCGATTATTGTTTTTATTTACAAAATATAACACATTTACCCTATTTGGGCATATTTGTCATTTTAATTAGAATAAAGAATTTTAGATTAAAAAAAAAAACGTATTGTTTCAAAAAGTAGGTAAAATCTCGAAAGGCCGATCTCGACACCAGGGCTCCAATTCTGGATGGTAATTATTATTCCCCGCGTAATCTTACCGCGTGCAAACCACGTCAATATCGTGTCTTGCAAGGAATCGAAATGTCATATTCTGATGCTCCACCACAAATTATTGGCATATTATGAAATCACGCGTGCATTTTGAAGTTTCGTTCGACAATTGCAAATACTCCATTTTTTTTATTTTATTTATGACTTAAAAACCCACAAGGCAAATTTTTATCAAACAAAAAAATACAATGACAATATTTTGACAGCAGTGTTCAAATTTATTGAGATTAATGCTTTTGAAAGTACTTACGTCTGTTTTCAGAAGCTGTCCGAGTCTACATGTAAGTATTTTATTTGTTTTGAAAGTTCTTGTAGATTTTGAAATAAAATATTGCCAACAATAACTCATTGGACCATTTCGTGATTGAAGGGATTAATAGTAAGTATTATCATTTGCCACCTAACTACACAATTTGTATACTAATTTTACTAGTTGGAGTTTCTTATCATAAATTAATTTATTTGTATTTACATTTATTTCAGTACGAGAAAATTTGGAGGATCGGACGCTCAGGATCTCAGGCTATATAGCAAAGTGAATAAAGCATTAGATAGGACTTACCTAATATTAGTGTGGTCACATGTATGTAGATATCAAGCATTTTCGACAACCGTTTATAATTACATAAAGCTACAATGTCCCTTGTGTATGTATATACGAAAAACTATTGCTTCTTACCTTCTTCATTATAAGTTTTGCTGAATTTTACTCAAACACAATCTTTCTATAATCGAAACTTGTCAAGCGTGGTATATAAACAGTTCAAAACCATGGCAACTTCGCTTTCATTTCGCGCGGTTTCGTCCATTGTATCATAGCGAATATGTTATTAGCAGATGTCGTGATTAGCTAAGGAATTGACGTGGTTTTGAAGTAAGGAATCATTAAGTGGTCATAGTGAATAAGGCACCAGACTTACTACGCGAAATCTCGTGTTGCCAATCTCGACTCGAGATTGCATTCCCTAATAGGTACATAGCTACTTTATAGTTATTATCCATCGCAACTGTAGTGTGTAGAAGACGACCAATAAACTCATGATTGACCTCAAACAAACAAATACATGACATGAATACAATGTTGGTTTTGACAAACGTTCTTCGGAAATTCTTTAGCAATTCATTTCCTTGTCAAACCAATAAAAAATCAATATGCGGTTGAAATCAAATAATTAATGGTTCACGTGGCGTACATTATGTACTGCGAATAAAGCATCTATTTGTTCTAAGAAGTCAAAGTATGTTTGGAATGACAAATGGTTTACTTTGCGGTTTACCTACGTAGGATTTTTTCGAGGCCAGCCCAGATATTTTTTCTGGATGAACCCACGCGTACCTACTGCAAGGGCTGGTTCGAGGTAGTGCTGGAAAAGAATAAGAAGTTGGTAGGATTTGGGAGGCTTTTGCCCAGCAGTGAGCCAATGTTAGCTATTGCTTTGTTGATATTTCTAGTAATCCGGCTTACGAAAGCGAATTTATGCCAAAAACCGGTCAATTACACTAAACAACTGTGTTTTGCAAATACAACCAACTAGCTGAGCTATTATAGAGGCACGAGGAACAGGGTGTAAAGTTCACTCATACCTCCATAGAAAAAGGAGGATACTCCGACCGATCCTCTGACTAATGTCGGGGCGTTGTATATACTATGCTAGTCGCGCGGTAAACTCTGCTTGCGCGATGCAGGATTTTCGTGACGTCAGTGTGGGGCGTAGTTAGCATGTGGCGATGTAAATACGCTACACTATTATACAGATGACAGGGTATAGATTTAGTCACCTGCATCCGTCAAGGGGGTGATTCTACCTGTCATAGTAAACCTCAAATTCCTACACAACAGAAAACAGACTATTTCGATGCTTGTATGTTTTTTTTTTTTTTGTATGAATCAAGCATGAATTTCAATGGAAAAGTTGTTCAGTAAGACGGGCAGAATTACTCCCTTGGTCGCGTAATTTGCTACCGTGTATTGATATGATAAATCATCAGATCTTTTAGCCTCAAGCCACCACATACAAAGAAATGGGTATCACACCGAATTCAAAATGCTCTCGTAATCTAAATCGTAAACAACATAAGTACCTAGGTACGCTAGAGACAATAATCATATGATGATAATAATAATATAATTCATCCAACTCCTGTATCACCAAATCATACTATCAGATGACAGTTTACTTTGTATTTAGATATCATTGTCATAATATTATATACTCACCTACATTTCAGGTGGTTGTTAAGTCTCTCAATAGAAATATTCTGAAAGATGGCAACGTCGCAAATAGCTGTCAAATATTTCGATATTTTGATTAAACCTATATCAAAAATGAAATGCTGTTCTTTGGTAAAGGCATCACACACACACCGCAAAGGCCAGACCGATGTGGTTACTTTTTATTTTAAAATATTCGTAATAGTCTAAATTTGATTTTTATGGAAAGAAAAATTTGAAACGTTGCCCGGAAAATGTTCAATTTCGGAAAATACTGAACGTAGGTTTTCTTGCTGGATTTTTGTTTCCTACTAACTATTGTAATTTGGACAAGAACAACGTCTGTCAGGGGTGCTAGTTTGCCAATATAACTGAATTAAGTCTAATGAATTGCAATAATACCACTCAATTAGACCACCACCACCACCACGTTGACAATATAGTAAACAAGGCCTATCAGATGTATGGTTTCGTCTACGTTCTTCCTGCTTTATAAGACTTTGGTACGATCCCAGTTAGAATATGCCGTCCCGATCTGGAACCCTTTCTACGACAAATACGGCACTAGAATTGAAAGGGTACAGAAGAAGTTCTTACGGTCTATGAACTATAAGTGCTTCCGATCAAAGGAACTGCGAAAAGAAAAGGAAAGGTAAGGTGCGGAAAGGAAAGGTACTGCGTACTGGATTTGGGATCTAGGCGGCTGTTATTTGATGTCATGACACTGCACGGCCTATACAGTAACAAATTTGATTGTATGGACCTAACAAACAACTTGTGTTACAAGGTCCCCAGAAATGTTATCCGAAGGGGAGTGCGCGTCCCTCAACTATTCCATACAGACATATGCAGGACTAACGCTGGGAAACGTGCACCTCTTCGTCACCGTGTTGATTCTTACAACACGCATTTTGTGGAACTGGATAAATTTTGTCTATCAAAGCATTCATTTAAGAAAATGGCTCTGGATATTTTGTTTAGCGAGTATTTTAGTTAAATTGAGCTAAGCTAAATAACACATCAATATTATTGTGGCAGCGACTATTGTTTTATTTTTCTTTTTTATGTCTTTAGCACTTCTAACCTTTAGTTAAAACGTGGACAATGGTGTGGGTTACGTGCTTGTTAAATTTTAGTTTAAGTATTTTTCTGTATTTTGTAGCATGTAACTGTTTTTTGTCCCTTATAAATAAATAAATTTGGGGTAATAACAGTTTTATGTGCAAACAAAGCAGTTATATCTAAAACTGGTACACCGATAACTAAATGTTCAGCATTACCATAATTATTAACTATTGCAATTCATAATCAATATTTTAGTGCACTACAGCGCTACATAATATAATCAGTAATATTGAAATATAAATATAATAATAAATTCAGTAATATTGTTAAATTAATCAAAACATCGAAATATTTGACAGCAATCTGCGACATCGCCAGCTTTTAGAATGAACCCTCGTATGTTGTTGGATATTAAATATGTGATGCAGTCTAAATCTTTTAATTGTACCTACTAAAAATCTGCACTAGGTTAAAATAAAAGCCGAAACTAACTAACTTGATAAAGGCTTAGATGGTGATAGTATAAATCTGCAGATAATATTGACGTTTCCTCATTGTTTGCGACTCTGCGACCTTTCGCAAAAACTAACTTACTTTCGTCAACTGGAAGAAAAAAGAATTGAACAAAAAATCATTGTAACAAATTGATTTTAAGTAATGACAATAGTGCACTGTTTTTGCCAAGTTTTTCTTAACGGTTTCCGAACAATTTGGAATTTAATTAAAAAATTTAAGAGTTTTATGAATACGATGAAAATTCCGCTGCGTCCGATTAGGCAAGCAGCCGACCCCAAAAATATTAATAATAATAATAATATTAATGTTTATTTACTCAAAAACCAAGCATTGCAGTACACGTTAAAAAAATCAGTTTTACAAAATTATGTACTATATCTACAAACGTGTGGGTGAGCACTGCTCTCCTAGCTAGGTTATGAAAACCTGTGTTAAGGAGAAGCAGTCCGGTCCCCTAAGGTTACATACGGTGACGAAAAGGTTACATAGTGCTTCTGATAGATCTGATGTTACTGTTAAAATTTTGTAGTATTGAGATAGACAATTAAAGTTTAAGATACGTTTTTATTAAACGTGAAAATAAAATAAATTTAATTATAAGGTAAATAAATGTGAGTGAGTGTGATTGTGCGTGACGTGTGGTTTGAGAAAAGACTATAATAGGCAGACGATAATGATGACGATGAAAATTTGCCTCACACTTATAAAAGAGGCTTATATATTATTATTATTATTCCCTCTTTTCACATTTCCTGCAGCCCAATCCGAAGGATTTTTAAAGAAATTCATAAAACAGCTTTTTTTTCTGCGCGTGAACGTATTTATTTTATTTTATTCGGGAAACTTACAGCTATAATATACAGTGTACTTAAACAATATGCAACTGAAGGCCATTCACAAGTTTCCACAGATAAACACCAAAATTAAAATTAAAAACGAGAAAAAAATACGAACGAATGAACGAACGTATTGTAGAATTGTCAAAATGAATGCCATTGGAAATGTGAGTGTGTTACGCAATTAGAAATAAAGAATGAAAATTAAATGACCCCACTGGTTTCTGCGACTGTCAGCCAATCTTTTAAAAAGGAGTCAAGTTCATCCGTTGTCGTTTTCTGCCGTTTTCTAAACGCCGTTTTTCCACTGAGTAGTAACTTTTGCCGAATGCTCTCCCGTCATACAACAAACTGATGAAATTCCCGGCCCAGTTCCATTTTACGCTATCATCATCAGCTATTTGTGATTATGATTAGGCACAAAGTATAGAGTTTCTAATGCGGTCCATGAGTTTGACACCCAGTACATTTTCAAAGCACAAAAACTCGTTTTCTACAACGCAAAAACTCGTTTTGAAAACGCAGACAATTAATTTCCTTAATAAAATTATTGACTGGATAAAAAAAAACATTTAAAGATGAAATACAAACGATTAGAATTGACTTTTCCTCAATAAAATAGCAACTTGCTGCGTGACGATAAATACCGCTAATATCAAGTTTAATAATTTCGGCATCTGGCAGTAGATACAGTCGACCACACGTCGGTGGTAACACTTTGACCTTAAGCTGGTCTAGCGTAGTACGGAGTTTCGTTAGAATAAGAGGCCAGCGTATACTGGTTGTATTACCACGGAAGTGCAGTCTACTGTACCTACCTATGTAATTTATATAAGCACTACGCCAAAATTATCCCATCTCAAGGATATGACTATGACGTGGATAGCAGGTAAATATGTACCCCTACTAGACTTCGATGCGAATAGATCGTGGACCCGCAAACTGGCGCGAGTACAGCCCGATTCAAACTTTACGCCGGCTCTGAAGTGCGCAACTCGCTGCGCAGTGCCCCACCCCTCACCCCCGCTGACACATGCATTCGTTACTGCCTGCGCAGCGATTCGCCTCATGTTCCGAGCCGACATAGAGTTTAAATCGGGCTGTGAAAGATAATCGGAACATACACATAATTTCACTACGCACGTGATTCAAGCTATATACTTCCATAGACAAACATAAGCGTTAAGTCTGGCTGGCATGAGCAAAAACAGAATTGTGTGGAAAAGGGAGAGAGAGACCTTAGCCCTACATTCGAACAATACAGGCTAGTTAGATTCCAAAATTATAGTTAATTGTCTATGTCAAAGTCAAAGCATTTATTTCAAACGGGCACATGAAAGGCAGTTTTGAACGTCAACGTTTGCATTAAAATAGAATTGATTCTAGTCGCCCATTCCAAAAGGTAGTTTGGTATGGAGAATAATGGGTACGAAACTCCACCGTTACTCTTTAAAAATGTGTTACTTACAATATTTTGTATACATTAATTAAATAATTTTATGTGAAGACGATGCACCTATAATACAACTACCATATCACAATAAGTAAAAATAATTAAAAAAATTGCAATGACAAATAAGATAATTATCTGGTAGATAGGTACATGGTGCTCACATATATACAAAGATTGTAAAAGTATACGATTTTCCAAATTCTTTAAAGAGACTGCAAGTGTACAGTACACAGGCTCTCATGCGCATTTTATGATAGAGAATATAGGGCACATGTAGCTATAATATAGGTATGCAGGCATATATAATTTTAATGTCTATTCCGATTTAATGTTTTTAATTTATTTTGATCATTGTATTGAATATTCATGTATTTTATTTGAACGGTGTAATGCGTTTTATGAATTGTATGTTTTTGTGATTTGTTTATTGGGACTTGGTGCCTTAGTAAATAAATAAATAAAAAGTCGCTGCCAAGATGCTATAGTGTTTTATTGCACGCCATAACGCGAAGCGGTTGAGGTAGTGCTTTACTCCCGACTCGTCAAGGTCAAGCAATATTGTGATCTTAAAATGCGTCTATCACAACTATATTGCACTTATTCATTATACATGTAACTCGAGAAAACACTTAAATTAAACCATCTTATACTTTCTAAAAATCATTGTATGTTGCTACTTTGAAAACAAAAATGTTTCGGCTAAAAATATTACGTGGATGTCTGTACGCTGATTTTGTATGTACCAACGATAACTCTTTTTATATTTACGATTTATTATTTTATTTAAAATAAATTAGCGGTATGATTTATAATTAAATTTATATATATTTTTTTTATTTATTCATATAATTAGCACTTTTGGATTTTACAAACTTCAAAAAAAAAAAAACATTTTACTCACATCATCAGCTTTTGCAGAATAGAAACTCCTGATATCAGTCGAGTTCATTTCGTCCCCGTATCGGTCCATGCATACGAGGGGGTCTAAGTTGCCCTCAGTCGAAACAGAATTTGGCTTCTTCACCATCTGAGTGATGGCCAGGTTCAAGCAGACTCGCATAGTGTATGCATTGGCTACGGCCAGCAGGGCCATGATAGCCATGACATACCTCTGCGGTATTATGAACACTGAAAGAAAACAACAAGTTACATACCATAACATTACTCCTGGAGTCCCAAAAGGTTGAGGCAGAAGTGGTCCTATAGTACAATTTTGTACTTACTGTTAATTCGCTAGCTATGATCAAGTCCCATGTAATAGGAGGCGAGCCTATTGCCATCAACCAGGCACAATTCCAGACTCCGTGCTGCTCCTGAGAAATTGTTGATGGAAAAACCCAGGAACACATTCCACGACCCGGGAATCGAACCCATGGGACCTCATGCTTCAGCAACGAGGCAGTCAAAACATAAAAAAAATAACAAGAAATAAAAAGTTAGAATCAATGAAGATGTCAATACAACCGAACCTTGAATTGAATTCAATAAATAGCATTCATTCATGGCTGCCATATTGTGTCTATAAGAATTAACAAAACAAAAGAAGTACAACGGTTCTGTGTAGCTGCAAAACACTATCACAATACTGCCGTCATAAGAAAGAAGGCCGTAAGTGACAATTTTGTCAAAAATTTGTTATTAACATACTTATTCGGAATCAGCAAAGAAAATGCTATCTTATGGTCTTACACACAAAGCTGTAACTCGTATAAAATTAGAGATATCAGAGATAATTAGAGATATTAGAGAGATTTGGAACTTAACTACGACATACATTCTGGTTGTTGAATCTGAAAAGCCTTAATTAGGTACACAATAACTGCCTTTTGTGTAAATTATGGTTCAAAATAAAGCCTTTTTTGACGTCTAAAACAAGAATCACTAACTAAAACCATTCAGTAAATCACGGGCCTTCATTTTAGATAAAACTTCAATTATCTCGGAATCAACGTTGATGTAGTTACGCCCTTCTTTCTTATGACGGCAGAATACATGTAGGGTACAGGACTAATTTTCATTAAAATATTAAATAAATAAATAAATATGAGACAACATCCACACAAGGTCTTCAGGTCCCGAACTAGGCAGAGCCTGTACTACGGTAACCTGATGACTAATATACATACTTATATACATATACACACCCAGCCACAGGTGAAACAGACATGTTCATGCACACAAATTTTTGACTTGTCCGGGGATCGAACCCGGGACCAGCGGCTCAGAAGGCAGGGTCGCTACCAACTGCACCAACCGGTCAGTCATATTAAAAATACTACTTGGATTTTACGGCTTGCCAGAACATCGAGATTTAATTCTTGTATGTAAGGTTATTGTTACATAAACCTTTCGCAATAAATTCTAAATGATGGTGAAAACTTTACATAGCATAATTAAGTTTTAGCACAATATATATTTGTAATACATTGCTAGACGAGAACAATGGCCGACAAACTGTTATGCAGTTTGGCAGACTTTATGTTTGTTATTGTTAATACAGATTTTGAATAAATAAAAATGAAAAACCGTATTGAAATCTGTTGCGTTGTTTAGAAGAATAACGCGGTCACATAGACAGACACGAGAAGCGACTTTAATTTATAATTATGCATATATAAATATAGAAGATTGCTTTCGTTTATACTCGTTGGTTAGAATAAGTAATGTTAAAGGAAATAAAATTTAATAAGTTGATGTTAAATTCCGCATAAGCAGTTGCCTCATTTTATATTTTAGCTAGAAAATAACAATGGCAGAGGAGTGTGTTTAAAAAAAAAATAAAGTACATTATTTTAGAATAGAATTAAAAGTGAAAAATATTAATTATATTATTGTCGAGGTAGGACTTGCTAATGTATGCTTAATTTTTAATTTTTTTGTTGGTGTAGGTACTTAATAACATTATTAATTGTTGACCTCTACACATTTATGTAAAGAGTAATAAATAAAATCATAACAAATATATAAATAAATAATGAGTACAAAAATTTACATTTTTCGTAACTAGACGTAACACAATAAAATAAATTTAAAAATTAATTATCAATGACTTGAAACTAATTAAATACTTACATTTCGATAACGCCAATCGCCATCCCGTTAACATTTTGAAGCTTTACCTTTAACAAATAAGGCTCAAATTAACATAACACACACTGACACAGCACTGTTCATTTGTTAGACAGACTTGCGCACGGTCGGGACACGACTATTTGGCTCAAAGGCTAATCAGGAAAAAGTATGGCGACGTCTGGGCACTGAGTTTTCATTACGGTGACGCTACCGGATCACGGTAGCAAGGTCGCTTGTACAGCATCTCCTTTTTTAATCGGCAAGTGCGAACTGAGACTTAACCGAATAGAGTTCCGTAGGCAGTACCGGGATGGGTACCCTAACAGAAATGAGGAAAATTTTCAAATGTGCCAAATAGGTAGAGCTCGATTTTTGTACAATCAGCCTCAAAAAGATGTACATAATGTGCAGCTACAATTAAGTACCCAATATGTAATAAGTTTTGTGACTTCACAGTGATACAATACTATGAAACGAACATTGTAGACAGTTAAATGATTTTTTGTCGATGTCATACAAATATTTTTACGGCTGACTGATGACTGATGACTGACTGATGTTGCTGTACCTACCTACATTATTTATTTGTAGGTAATTTATTAAACAATAATCTATACTAATATTATAATACAAACACACAAACAAGCACAAACTTTAAGTACCTCTTTTTAAAGAGGTAAAGTTTGTGAGTTTGTGGGGGATAATCTCTGGATCTCCTGAACCGATTTTGAAAATTCTTTCAGCATCTGATAGCCCAATTCTTGAGAAAGGTTATAGGCTTTTTAACATCACGCTATGGTCATTCGGAGCTGAGCAGAAACCAAAAATTCAGAAAGAACGTTAAGCGAAACCGAAGTAATAGCGCGGGCGGGCGATGCGATGCGATGCGGTGGGAGGGGGGAAGTTGCGGGAAGAAGCTAGTAATATTATAAAGCTGATAAATGATACCTTTATTATATTATGTAGTCTATTTCTTTACTTATATAGGTGAAATATTAATATTGGTGTGACAATAGATTTTTGCACTATAGGTAGACCGTCCCTCAGAAACCTAAACTGGCTAATAGGCAGAAGATCGCAAGTTACAATGGAAAATAAGATACTCATCTATAAAACTATAATCAAGCCAGTTTGGACATATGGCATCGAGTTATGGGGGTCAGCAAAAAACTCTAATGTGGAGATTTTACAACGGTTCCAGAATAAAGCACTGAAAATGTTAACTAATGCACATCTATTTATCAGAACCAGTGAATTGCATGAGTAAGTACACAGAAACGAAAACAGTTAAGGAGGAAGTTGAACACAGAACAAAAGCATACAAAGACCGTATAACAGGTCATACTAACACCCTAGCAACAGCGTTATGTGAACCAATAAATCACAGAAGGCTCAAAAGGCAACACATAATTATGGGACCTTGTTCACTAACAAGTTCCGAGTTATAAGAGACAGCTTCCTCACTGGAGGAACGTTTCTCTCCCGACAATATCCTACAACAAATGTGTTAAGGGCTTGTCAAGCCGATCGCTTGATAAGAAAAAAAAATATATAGGTATACCGTCAAAAACTGCACTGCGAATGTTTTGTCTGAGGTTACGTGAGTGAATCAAGAAAGTTGACGTTGGGTTTTTCATTTCCTACAAAATTAGTGGTTAACCGACAAAATTGACACGAAGGTAAATCCTTTAAGGATAAAATAATGTAAAAGTTAAGTTATAAAGATATTAAGGAAAGTACTCAGTTATTGAACTTTATATCAACAATTTTGAATAATTTATTATAATTAATTATCAACAGTGAACATCAAGAATTTTATATTCTTATGAACTTTCCGAGTAAAATTAGTAACAAAAAAAAAATAACAAAAAACCTGACTGCAAAAACATATACCTAACTAAAAAGAGAAAAACAAGCATTATTATATATTGAACTTTGTTTTGTGTAAGATATCGCAGGCATAAGTTACATGTGTAGTGTTGTGTATGTGTTTTTGCAGACGGGTTTTTTTTAAAATAATTTGCTTTATTTCAAGCTTTTTAGATTATTTTAAAATTTTGCATTTCTTATAAACTTTCTATATAAACCCTTAAAAAACCCTTTACTTTTTCCCTTTACCCACTCGATAGGTTTTGAGGATATATTTTTTTTAAGTCATGTCATTTGGCGCCAAAAATCAGCAATTTTATTTTTTTATATACCTAGGGTCACTCTCACAATTAAGACTAAGCTAATACCCATCCAGCCGTCTAGAACAGCAATTTTTTTTTTCAAATAACCCGCGAAAAATTTCAGCCCTTAGGCTGATATTTTTCGCGAAATTTTTTTTCAGTAGGTATATACTTCTGAATCCCCTTAGGGATTCAGAAGCATGTACCTACTGAATCCGTGGTAATTGGTAACCGGTTGCGCATCGATGGCCCTGCTACCCTAAACACACGTACAGGTACACTAAAACACTGGCCTTCAAAACTAAGTACCAAACTTTCAAAATTGCACTATATTTTAAAGTACACAAGATATATTTTCGAAATAAGAAGGATTACAAAAAGTTTTTTTTTTTAAATATACATAAGAACTTTATGGTCGATAACCTTCTTTTAAGGAATGACTGAAAGAAACTTTATAAACAAAACACTCCTTTTCAAATTGTTGTCTTAGTTTTGACTGTTTGGTTTCTGTTTTCACATTTATTTCTTGATCGATGAATTTTGATTCAAAAGCCAAGGTGTCTACAGCAAGTAAACTTTCCTTATCATGACTCTTTCACCTGAAGAATGTGCAAGAATTATGGCTTTTCTGGAACTGGCATCAATATACGTCGTACTGCAAGAACGGTGGGTGTAACATTAAGAGTGGTCTGGCAGATGAAGCGAAGGTACGAAGAAACTAGAAACCATCTGAGGAGACCTTGTTATCGCAGACCCAGGTGCACTAGTACCCGAGAAGAACGCTATTTATCTCCACTGTGTCGAGAAATTAATTGTCCCAATTGTTCCCAATTGCCGCCACCCCAATACAGTTGTAGTCCAGCAAAGCTCGTGAACACATACAGTGGAGTGGAGAAGAATGAGCAAGGTTGTCTTCACTGATGAGTTCCGATTCTCAGTATTAACTTCCGATGGAAGGCGAAGAGTGTACAGGCGACCTGATGAGCGATACATTTAAGCCTGCTTCATAGAAAAAGTCCAATACGGTGAAGGCTCTGTACACGTATGAGCTGGCATCTCTTCAGCAGGTCACACAGAGCTAGTGGCCATAGGAAATGGCACCCTGACTGAGTAAAGATATGCTTAAGAGATCCTTAATGAGTATGCAGGGCTATATTTATTCAATATGGATGATGGCTCGATACTGATGCTGAGGATGACGCCTGGCCACACACCGCTCGGGTCGGACAAGAGTATATTCAGGAGTTTGGTATCAACTTGATGGATTGGCCATCAAGAAGTCCTTATCTCAACCCGATCAAGCACACCTGGGATGAGCTCGGGAGGCTGCTGAGAAGCCGTAGACCACCTCCTATCACCATCACGGCCCTAAAACAGGCCCTGATGGAAGAATGGGAGAATATTTCCCAACATCCACTCCGAAACCTCGTCATCAGTTTGCCAAACCGGCTCGAAGCCTGTTATCAGAGCCCGAGGAGGCAATACCTGTTCTTAAAATATAAATAAGGCATAAAACATACTTATAAGTTTTGTTTAAGGTGTTTGCCCGTAAGTTAAAAATAGCAATTTTTATTTTTTTTATATTTTTTTAGTCAAAAACGTTACTAATGTATAATAAACTATAATTTCCTTGATGAAATTCGCTATAAAACGTTTATGATTTCGTAATTCTGACATATATAGTTTAGGAAAATAATATGCTATTTTAAAGTGTGGTTCTAAGTTTGGAGGCCGGTGTAGTTTAATATTAGGGTATTATACAGAAAAACTTTCCGGAATAAATTCTCAAAATAATAGTGAAAACCGCATCAAAATCCGATGCGAAGAACAACAACGTGGTCGCACAGAACGACATGAAATGCTAAAACCGTTTCAACGTTTTCAAGTTCAATGGTTCATAAATATTGGTACTTACAATAATTATCTATTCACAATGAAAATCGTCGACCTACGTACCAAACTCAGTCATATTTTCCTATACAAATTTGCATTTTACAGCAAATCATAAAACTCATCTGGTTTCATTTAAGGTCGTGTCATGGCCGTCATCACTAAGGAAACAGTTACTCTAGGAAGTGTCGCAGTCACGCAACGATATTACTCAACCAATGAAAACTTTCAGTGTCAAAAAAATAATTGAGTGAGTTAAAGAAAATAAACGAACGGTGGTTTGTTTCCCGTTATGGCTCGCCCAGCTAAACTAACTAGGAAGTGACTTAACCTCTTTTTTAACAGCCATATATTAGGTTCGCTTCTTCTTTTAAATACGTTTAATTTTCAATCAACGATTAGCTTCGGAACACTGAAAAAGGCTGTCCTAAAACCTATCAGTCCACTATTTTTAAAACTAGACATAGTTGCTCATGAGAAGGCGACTCCACTGGTGCATGAGGACCTAGAGTTTTCCTTGTCATAATTGGGACTATTATCTAAAGCTGACATCAGTTTGGTTCTTAATGGATGCAACAATATTAAACTGAAATAAAAGTGGAATTTCCCTTTTCGTTGCTATTAGGTTAAGGAACATTGTATTTTATTAGACTCTGCAACGCAAAAACATGACAGTATCCTTCGTATGGAGGAACTTCTAAAGGGAAACTCAGTATCCTAAGAGTATTCGCAAATAAGTTGTGAAAATTAATCTTGTTCTATCGTTTAGGCACGTGCCCCATGAGCTCATGCCGTGATGAAAAGATTAGATAGTCAGTAAGATTGATAGGATTTCCGACTGCCCAGGGTAGGTATATAACGGGTGTAAAAAGACACGTAACGAAGCCGAGAGTCACTTGTGCTCCCCGTCATTGTAATATTCTTTTGTACCGGACCATACCTGGGAACCCTCTGGTTACGGAGATATTGAAGGTCAAAATTCCAACATTTCCTGTCGTTTTTTTACGAAAACCAGTTATTAATGTTATGACACAACTTTAAATATCCCCACGACCCCTGTATCATTGCATGCACCCTTAAGCACAATGTTTTGCGTGCGTTACGTTGCGCACTGCGGAAACCAGCGATTTTTACACTAAAAATAAAATTCGTTTCCCAGCAATTATTTTTGCGCTATGACACTTAGTTGGATGTACAGAATACGTAGTTGACGGCTATGTGATGGGTGTTTTTATACTCTGAAGGCAAAGGAAAAAAAAGAGCAGTATTGGGTGGGCCGCATTGCATTGCAAAAATCCTTTTTTGTATTGAAATGCGATACGATGCAGCCATATGTGGCTGCGTGAGCCTAGTTTTAATCATAAAGCTAACCTCGCGAGATTGACATTGATAAAGTCTGTTAGTCACATTAAGGCGGCTACCAGAAAAAGTACCATTGAGTCCCCACTCTGAGCATTAGATGTATTGTATGTTAGGGGCTTGGGTATTCATAATTAGGAAGCCAACTCCTACACTCCGCGCGCCGATAAGAAGATCCTCTGACCTAGTTATTAATATATGCAACTTTTTTTTTTTTTTGATGATGGGAAATCATCAAATGACCCCTCCCGCTCTGGGTGGAGCGGAAGGGAGTGTCAGACTCTTACTGACTAAAACCCACCCGTGTTCCTTCCTTGGCCCTTTATGTTCCGGGTCAGCGGTACCCCTTTCGGATGATCCCGCTTTCCCGGCAGAATATATGCAACTTTAGGTACCAATTTTGTAAAGTAGGTAGATAATAAATACTGGTTTTCAGCTGGAAGTGGTTAGACTGGAAATCGACCCCAAAATAGTTGTGAAAAGGTAGATGATTGGTCTTTTTCCGCGTCATTGATTGATTATTATTAATATTGTATTTGATTCAATATTGCTTTTAGTTACATGTCATAACTGCTTATGACTGTAAAGAGTCACTTTATCCATTGATTATTAATTTAATATAATGTCTTATTATTTTCATAACCAAAACTATTAGGTATTAAACTTGATGAATATACTAGAGAAACTTAACGACAATATTAAAGTTGATGATTATCTTCACAAGGCTAACGGGCTTATTAATTAAATAAATCACATTCGTATTATTATAGATTTTTCGCAAAAATATTTAGGTACTACCTCATGGATCGTATCATAATATTTACCTACACTTTATAATAAAAGTCGCTTTTTGTGTCTGTCAGTTGGATTGTGCGTTAGGTCTCTCCGCGTTGTTAATATAAAGTACCTACGCAATGGATTTTGATGCGGTTAGCACCATTATTACGAGAATTTATTCCAGAACGTTCCTAAACAACATGTAATTAACGCAAAACCCCCCGCAAGACACCCCAATTAGAGTATTGAGTTAAAAGCATTGTACAATGACCAAAACAATTTGTTTTTAAAGCTAACTATTATTTTTAAGAAAATCGTGTTGATCATAGCATTACTTTACGTATTTAAAATTGAGTGTTGTTGCCTTGAAATAAGATTTAATTTTCTTTGCCTCGATTTGCGGTCAGTATTGCAAAAAAAAAATACCCATATTAATAGTTACTGAAAACGATTCAGTAGTCAAAAGAGCAAACTACTTTCAGGACTTGCGTTTATTCTGTTACACCATATATGTAATACATGAAATATTAAACTTACATAGAATAAAGAAATCTCGATGTTTTGTCAAGTCGTAAAAACCGTGCGTAACAGGGGCGGGTCGCTAGTAATGTTAAAAAGAAACAAACTATATAAACTTGTTCGGTTTCCGTTTATATAATGTGATATTTAATAAATTTATGAGAATTCTGACCAATTATTAGTGTAATGAACCAAGCGACAGATTTTATCGAAAACAAACAAGTGACAACGAAAAAAACAAGTTTATTGGTAAAACACCATCAACCTCTTAAGACGTCATTGTACCTACTCATCATTATGAACAACTTTTACTATGGGACCAAATATGAAATCGCGAAAAATAAATCTGCAGGTCCCTACATTTTGACGAGTTCTGCAAACATAAATGTCGGGTACCTACAGCTAATATTTTTTTCGCGATGTTATATTTGGTCCCATAGTTAAAGCTGTTCATAATGATGAGTACAATGACGTCTTAAGAGGTTGATAGTGTTTTACCAATAACCCTGTATAATCTTTCAGCAAGTCACTGAACTGTAGTAAAATCTTACATCACCAACTGCCAGACAATTCTATACAATGATACTAACTACTGTTTAACAAGGTGCTAGCCGTAACAATCGGCCATAGAGTGCAATGCCTTTTCTGCTATTTAAAAGAACAATAATATAAAATGACACACTTCTTGTAACAATGCAAGTAGGTACCTACTCTTATAAAAACCATTGTTCCACCATAATTAAAATGTCTAATAGTGTGCGCTACAGCTGTTGAAACGTAATCTAAACAGTTACCTAAGTCGGAAATTACCGGTTTTGTTCACTATCAGAATAAAATCTATTATCTAGAACCAGGGATGTATCAGAGGCCATTTTAGCAGAGGCAGAGTTGAAAAACAAAATAATAGTATAAACAATAATTAAATAAAAAAACCGGCCAAATGCATGTCGGACCACGCACAATGAAGAGTTCCGTAGTTGGGATGAATTTATCCCAAGAAGAACATTCTAATTGCAAAAGATGTTCTCCTATACATTCCAACTGCAAATGTAAGTTTGTTCGCACAATATTAAGAGATTTGCCATGTTATTTTAAGACCATAGACTTCTCATATGTGTTCCTGTAATCTATAACTAAAGAACTATTTTCTGAATTTTTGGCTCAGTCGTTTCGGAGATAACTTATGGGAATGGTAAATTTTCTTATGTTTTCTTAAATAACATAAAAACCATTTATCATAAACCTAAACCTAATATACCTATATTTGTGACACCCTTTCATTCGATATGTTACACGGTGCAGATTGCAAAACAATAAAAAAAAACTTATTTACCCTCCAGAAGGGACGTCCTTATTTTAAACTCATTTATTTACGTTACATGTCCGTGTTTGGGTCACAGAACTTCATAATGTCTACGAAATTTCAATAGGTCACACTATAAGTTTTGCGTAACTTAAAAAAACCACATGTATAACCAAAATTTTATGTTTATTGTTGTTCAAAATACATTCCTTTTCATTTTAAACATTTTTTCATGCGATCGAACCATTTTTTAAAACAGGAGGACCACAGATCTGAAGGCATGTTTTCTGAACTACGTGTTGATTGAACGCTATCACTGCCTCTTCGGAGTTGGTAAAAGTGAAACCTCTCATCAAATCTTTGATCTTGGGGAAAATACAGAAATCACAGGGCGCTAGGTCGGGGCTATGCGCAGGATGGGTGACAAATTGTACTTTTTCGGAAGCTAAAAATGACTTTGTTTTGTTGGTCGTGTGTGAAGAAGCGTTGTCATGATGTAGGAGAACGGGGCTTTTGGGTCGTCTTTCGTGAACTTTTGCTAACACCCTGGGTAAACAAATGGTAGAATACCACTCGGCACTAACACTCTTTTGATCTTCAAGTGGAATTGTACAGATGGGACCCGTAGCTGAGAAAAAAAACGCAATATTTTTTTACCAACGTTTCTCGCCTGCCTTACTTTTGTTGGCCTGTTCTCATTTTCAAACACCCATTCACAAGATTGCTGTTTTTTTTCGGGTTCAAAACAATAAATCCACGTTTCGTATCCTGTGACAATGTCATAAACAGCATTAGAATGTCCGTGGTCGTACTTCAGTAGCATCTGTGAGCACCATTCCACGCGAGCCCGCTTCTGCTCCGCTGTCAGTTCATGAGGGATCCAACGACAACAAAGTTTCCGAACTTTCAATTCTTCGTGTAAAATTTTCTGAATTTGGCTCATACTAATCCCCAATAGTCCTCAAATTGTCTCATAGGTAATCCGCGGGTTTTCTTCAATTAGCCGCTTAACAGTAGCCACATTTTTTTCGTTGACGGCAGTTGAAGGCCGCCCTTCACGAAATTCGTCATGTAAAGAAACTCGACTTCTCTCAAATTCAGCAAACCATCGCCTCACGGTGCTCAAACAAGGTGCTTCTCTCCCAAAAGCATTTTGAAGACGAGCGGCACAGTCTTGCGGAGAGAGAGAACTTTTAAAATCATAAAAAATCATCGCTCTAAAATCTTTTCGACTTAATTCCATTTTCGTTGCGTACGTAGGACTTTGATGTGTGATAAAAAACAAAAACAATTGACAAATGATTTCCCGCCAATTGTTTTTTTTTATTACTAAGAAGGTGGCAACGTTTAAAAAAATATAACATTCGAAATTCAAATAGTTCCGATTAGCTAGAAGTGCAAAACTTTTAGTCTGCCCCTGGTCCTTAGGATCAGAGCAAATTGGCTGTGACAGACGGACAGACAGACACACGAGTGATCCTATAAGGGTTCTGTTTTTTTTTTTTTTCATTTTAACGTTCGGAATTCTAAAAACCTATTGGTAATCAAAAGTGCAAACTATATTTTACAAAAAACTGTTGTTGTTGGCTTTATCACCTTCTAGGCGATTTCGTAGTGGTTCATAAATTAAACCGGCTCCACTAAACAGTTGCTAACTTATTACTAAACCTGCCAGCCGGCGGCGGCGGCGCGGCGGTGACTCCGGAGCAAAAATTTTAAACTTCGAGTTTTATTTCCACCACAATAAAGGTCTTCGCTAAATTGCTTGGTGGTGGATAGCATATGTGTGATCACTATGTATCTACAATACAGATTACTGGGTTCATCTTTCATTGACTTGAATGTGCCCTGGCGGCTGAGAGTTTGTCATGCTCACTCAAAAGTGTGTATTGGATCATTAAGTTCCCTCCAATATGGTTGAGCTGAATGGTGCTGATCCATACGTCATGTTCGTGAACGGGCGTCGTCAGTAGCCACTGGTCATTTCTTAGCTGCCACGGCTTATTTTAATTCCTGAATTGTTTTTATCTTTTTATTACGGACGCTTTTAACGTGCACGTCTTTCTACATCGTTCTCACATGTATAATTTCAACATGAATGATGTAACCACTTTTTTGTAATAATATTTTGATTTAAAAGAGTGTCCATGGAGTTTCTTGCCCGTTCTTCTCCATAGGTACCTACTACGCTTAGGAATGGGCAACCAGCTTCATCTTTCTGACTGACCGACCCCATGACAATATTCAAAAGTGCCTGTAATTGGTTTATTTGAAATAAATCCTTTGAGTTTGAGTTTGCAGCAGATTTTCTTCACAACTCCGTTAAAATCTTGCGCAGGTGGAGGCGAGTTTCCGTTACAAACCTACTTGAACATCCTTTGTGTTGTATTTTTAATTTCCATCAAAGAACGTACAGTCAGCTTCACGATGTGGGTACCCCCGTGCAATAGTTATTTGTTATACAAGAGTGCAAAGTTGCTTTTTAACCGCGTGTTCAATTTTGATGACCGAGCAAGCGAAGGATTCTAAAATTTAATCACGAGCGCAGCGAGTGATTCAAAATTAGAATCCTGAGCGTTAGCGAGGGAATCAAAAGAGCACGAGGTGAAAAATCTTTGCACTCGAGTGCAACACGTAACTTTTCATTCCACCTCAGCGAGGAAATGACTAAATGCAAAAAAAAAACGTTTACAATCACAAGATAGGTACACTTTTATTTCAGTTTAGGTATTAATTACTACATTATGACAGGTAAGTATTACAGAATAATCTTTAAATTATAACAAAATAATACTAAGGTATAATTAAGAAAATTTTAAAGTAACGTTGCTACAGTTATTTAAATTGAGTGTAATATTTTTGTTTGGTACTGTAATATTGGTGTTAGTCACTTGTGTACTGTTTTTCGGTAAACTATCTGTCATACTTAATAGTTGTACCGATTCATCGGATTCCCTTGGCGTGAATGTTGGAGAGAGAGGGAGATGGTTAGGTGTTTCATAACGGCTTATTTTTGATGTAGAAGGGCCAGTCCAAGGATCCGATTGAGGCTCTTTCAGTGTAATGGCTCCTACGATGCCTTCACATATTTTAGACTTATTTTGGATGGAATCCTCTATGTATCCCTCTACAACTGCATTGGACTTCCAGCCTCCGTGGCGCTTAAGGGACAGGAGATCAGCTCCGGAATCAGCCAAAAGTGTGGCTGAAGTTCGTCGGAAACAATGACCCGTGTACAACAGGGGTTCTGGAAGTTCAAGAAATGTTGCTATTTCTCGTGGGATACTGCCAATTTTATTAGTACCCATAGGCTGTCTAACACACTTTCCATTGCGATACTGTAGAAAAAATCGATTGATTGGAGTGTTAGGCGGGCGTAAGGCTTGATATTTCTCAACAATCGTTACGTATTCCTTGCGAATGACGAAGTTGCGGTCTCTTTTTGTCTTTGTATTAGGTAAATTAATTAATAGTAAGTCATCTGAATGTTTCTCAATGTTTTTGACATTAAGTTGTGTTAGTTCATTAGTTCGACATGCTCCGTTTATTCCAATAATAAGAACAACCTGTAACGTAAAGAGTATTGTAGTAGATAAATGAATAAAATTGATATGAACGCATAATTATGCCTATCAACATCTACTAAGTATACTATTTAATTGAGATTAATATACTTAAGTAGATACTGAATGTGCAACTGACTTACTTTTGCCGCCAAATATACGGAATCGGGTGCTTCGTTAAGAAACTTTTCAATATCAGATACTGTGAAAACCTTCGATTTTTTTGGTTGATGACCAGATGAGGCTCTTTTTAAAAATGCCACTAATTTAGGATAGGTATCGATATGTTTGTCTTTTTTCATCTTTATTGTTGCTTTTAGCATCGAATACGTACTCCATAGAGTGCTTGCTTTCTTGTTCTCGGATAATTCTATAAAATATGCCAGCAAAACGTTTTCTGAGAAAGTTTTGGCTCCTTTTGCTAGTCGCCACGTGTTGAACATATCGTACTGTTTTAAATACTTCTCGCGTGATTGTTGAGGGAGAAAGCTCATTTGCGCATTATTAACAGTTTCAGTCAATTCTGTTGGCGTCAAGCAAACTTCCTCGTCGCTAGAATCACTCATTTTAGTTTTTTCACTTGTTTTCAAGTTTCTTGTTTTTAATATAAGGTTTAACAATGACGTGAAAAAATGCCGCGTAAAGAACCGCGTACAAAGCAAATTGAAAAAAGAACACCAAGAAGGTTCCGAGTCTGAGTTTTTAACAAATTAAAAAAAAGTTGTATGATATATTCGGCACCATAGAGGTAGCAGTAAATAGGTTTAATGTTTTTTTTAATTCACAAACTTAGTGCACACGATGTTCTAAATTCAATTTACTTTATCCTCTAGAGAATAAAAACGGCTTTTCCACTCAGATATTGAAGATTAAAAATACTCTTTCCGAGATGGTGGGATGAAAAGTTAATTTTAATACAACTAGGGTACCCAATTGATGCAGCCCACTGTATCTACAAGACAAATTCCAAACAGCTTAAAATTTTAAACAATTGAATTTACCCATTTAGCCTTTATAATTATAATTCTGTCATGCAATGACGTAATAATGCTAATAATAACAACACGTTGCATATTTTTTGCAAATTGCTTTAATAAACTCTACTAACAAACAACAAACTCTAGGAGTCTTTTTACTCTATAACATATTGCTAAGATCCGATTTCCCTAAAGGCTGCGGAGGTCTGCTGTCCGATACTTTCAGGACAAAATAAACGAAGGGTCAGGATTTATAAAGCAGCCCTTGTATGTACCTTAGGAGCAAACTTCCTTCAATATTAATCACCATAAAGCGGTTTAGAAATCGTGTAGAAATATAGTTATGTTATTATATTGATAAATGGTTTTATTTCTGTAAGTAGGTTTGTACAAACTTTTACACGTCAATTGTATTTTTTTTAAACTAGATGAGTTCGGCGTTTCCTATCTAACTACTCTGATTATTAATCATGATTTTTACTAACTTGGTATTGCAAATAGAAATGATAATGATAAATGATAAATTATTTTATTTCTGTAAGTAGGTTTGAACGAACACTTTTACTCGTCATTCGTATTTTAAAAACTTTATCCCACCAAAAACATTTCATGTAAAATGTTGCCATGA
The DNA here is from genome assembly GCA_937001585.2 of Brachylomia viminalis. Lineage (NCBI taxonomy): Eukaryota > Metazoa > Arthropoda > Insecta > Lepidoptera > Noctuidae > Brachylomia > Brachylomia viminalis. The sequence goes on along the minus strand of OW443298.2, from coordinate 11,840,773 downwards.
CGACCACATAAGGTTTGCCCTGTGAAAAAATCTCATGTAGAGCCAAGCTTCTGAATTTACACGGCCTAACTCTACCGACCCTAGCTTCACAAATTCTACATATCAGTAAAAATGAATGGCTTCGCCGTTTCGCTACCGTCGTGGAGGTGATGTGAATATTTAGTTTCTGAAGTAAGTAACGAAACAGCCAAGCCATACATTTTGACTGATATGTAGAATTTGTGAAGTTAAGGTCGGCAGAGTTAGGCGTGGTTTCCTTCTGTGAGACAGTCGTCTCGCAGAAGGAGGCTGCGGAAAGGGAGAGGGAGATCTCGTCAACTCACCCGGCCCGCAGAAGGCGCACCGGGCGTCGGCGGAGGGCGGACAACGCCCTCTTCCAGCCCCCCTAAATGGGTCCAGGGGCGACGGACTCGGGGACGTCTGTCGCCCCCCACACACCAGGACCCGAGGTGGCGGCGCGTAGTGTTCCACGCGCGCCCCTCTTAGACGTCGCGGGGGGAGTCAAACACCTCACTCCCCCCCAGAACCGAAGAGGCCCGCAGTGGCGGGCCGGCACCAGTCGGGGGTTGCGGAAGGATCGTACGTTCCCGCGACCCCCGGCGTAGATGTGAGATGGAACACCGGGGTGGTTTTTAGTCAGTAAGAATCTGACAGACCCCGCCGACCGCCCCAGGGCGGTGGACATCCACCATCATGAGGATTTTCCACCCCGGAAACAAAAAAAAAAAACGGTAGAGTTAGGCCGTGTAGATTCAGAAGCTTGGCTCTACATGAGATCAGATGGCCATTTCTCGTAATAAAAACGTTCAAAATCGAGTCGCAATCTCATTTCAGCGACAATCAAATGTCAAAAATGTAGGCAAACGCCATATAATTTTTGACAGATTGAGACTGAGATTAGAATGTGAATGTTCTTAAAAATACGGGAATTGCCCCTCTGAGATCTTTTTCACAGGGCAAACCTTATGTGGTCAAAATGTATGCAACAATGTGGCAACATTTTACATGAAATGTTTTTGGTGGGATTTCAGTTCTTTTTGTAAGTTGCTAGGCAGTCTTTTTAGTGTTTATTTTATTCTTCTTTTTTTGGGGTGTATTTCTTGCACATCAGCAGTGCCGGTTTTCATAGCCCATTCTCTGTCTTTGCCTTTTTTCTTTGATGGTTTACTGATTACCATAAGCGATAAATCAGGGCGATATTTCGTTCTTAAGCGATTATATTCAACTATAGCTGACTGTTACAGTCGATTTGCTCACCTCGTTGTCAAAGGGCGTAAATAACTGAGACCTACCATGAGACTCTTGATAAAGCGGAGGTTCTTGTAAGTACTTATTAATAGGTTTTTTAGTTACTGTCTACAGTCCCGTGTAAGCTTTCATGTCCTAATTCATAAAATTGGTGAAAGTCTCATTTAAACTTCCACCCCCACCCCCCCTCTCCAATTTTAGGGGATGTGGGGCGAAAGTTATAAGTTTATCTGGGGGCATGGTAGTGTTTTTTTGTATACTGAACTTTGTTTACATACCAAATTTCGGCTTTCTAGCACTTCAGGAAGTACCCTAACATTTTGAAGTCTCATACAAACTTCCACCCCCCCATTTTAGGGGATGGGGGTGAAAGTTATAAGTTTATGATTTTTTTTGTTTGTTGTATACTAAACTTAGATTACATACCAAATTTCAGCTTTCTAGCACTTCAGGAAGTAGCCAAACATTTTGATGATCATCAGTGTGTCAGTGTATCAGTGAGTGTGTCAGTGACGAAATAGGTGTATTTTAGATATCAATAAAATCTAAAGTATTAGAGCTATTCCATTGAGACTTTGTATGTATAATTAGTCTATTATTGTCCTGGGAATATGAACTATCTAGTACATCGGAAACCAACTCTATGAGGGTTCAAAAAAACGACGAAACACTTCGAGAAAAGGTAGGTAGTGCCCTTGCACTTCGCTTGGCTCGTCTTGGCGGGAGCACTACCGTGCCCCCAGATGAGTTCGGCATTTCCTATCTGACTACTCTGAGAAGAAAGGCCGAAACAAACTCAGAGGTCACAGTCTCTTTTAAAGTCCAGACAAAATCTTGGTCAGATCATGTGAAGGCTATGTAGATCGGTGTCTGAAATGGTCTTTTGAGGAAATAACCACACAGATTGAGTGGCCATGTCCAGTCAGTGCACGCAATTATAAAATAAATATATATGAAGGTTATTTAAGCAGATAGTAAGATTACTTACAGAGCTACATATTATTTTAAGAACAACTGCTGAACTAACAATCATGAAACCACAAAACTTCTATGGAAATAAAAAAAACACAGACGTCAATTCATATTTCAATATTCATGTGAAACAATTCGCGGGAAGCAAATATTTGAAATCGACTGAGTAAATACTTATATCAACATAATATATTATATTATACAACGACTGATATCGGTACTTAAGTCAGAAAACATTTGCTGAATAAATTATACTGGGTGCGCTGACGCGGAAACTGTAACCGTGAATTTGTACATCCTAGACCGCCTAGGGCAGAAATTTTTAGTCGGTTATCAAAACAAGACTGAAGTTTCATACAAAAGTGCAATACCTACGCGGTCAAAATGGATGGTACAAATTTTTTTTTTAATAACTGAAGAATCATTTCAACGTAGGGGTCCAGAATTGCGCACGCCACAATTGCGGCGATAAGTCTCCTCTTTGAGGAGTGGCTAGAGAGGTGCCACGGCGCCGGCGTCCTCACCTTTCGCCTGACGCAGGTGCTCACCGGACACGGTTGTTTCAGGAGGTTCCTGTTCCGGATAAGGCGTAAGGAAGCGCCCGGGTGTTACCATTATGAGGATCGTCCGGAGGACACGGTGGAGCATACGGTGGAGGTCTGCTCGGCTTGGGCGGAGCACCGCCGTGTCCTCGTGGAGGAGATTGGCGGTGGCGATCTCTCGCGTCCAGCCCTGGTCCAGGCCATGGTACGGAGCGAGAGGGCTTGGGAAGCCGTCACCTCCTTCTGCGATGCAGTAATGTTCGCAAAGGAGGAGACGGAACGCGTGAGGGAGAAGCAAAATTCGCGCCCTCGCGCCCCTAGCTGCCGCAGGAGACGCCCTGGGCGTCGGGAATCGCAGGCTCAAAGAGATGTCAGCATCAATGGGGTCCGCTAGGGCCGATGTCTGCCAGGGTTGCGGGAAAGTCCAAAAGGGTCACCGTGGCCCCAGGCACAGGCAACTGAAGGAACACGGGTGGGTTTTAGCCAGTAAGAGTGACACGCCCTCCCGCTCCGCCCAGAGCGGGAAAAGTTATTTGATGATTTCACACCATCAAAAAAAAAAAGAAAAAAGGGGGTCCAGAATCGTTTACTGAATCTATGGCAGCAAGTTGCGCGTCGATGTCCCTGTCACCCTGTATAATTGGTACCTACTTACGGAAAAACATAAACGAAGCAAAAGGAGTATGTAAAGGTCGTAGCGTGTGGCGTTCTATAGTTTCTGAAGGAGGCGTGAGTTTACGTATGTCTTACATTCATTCATTCAAAAAATCGTGACAAGCTGTCTCATTTATTCAAGTTGTAAGTACCGATAAAAACAATCAAATAGGTACCTAAATCAAGCTAATCAAGCATGACCCGACCTGACACGGTAATTCGTTAGTCATTGTCAAATCCAAGCTTATTAATCCGTGAGATAATAAATTACAATTCAATCGATTTGTTTGGTTTAAAAAACGTAAACATTATTCTTAATTTGCGGATACCTAAACACCCTGAGACTTAGAGGAAGACCGAGAATTATCAATCAGGAAGCGGGCCAATTATACAGGGTGTTTAGATGATGGGTGCAAACCCTGAAGGGTGTTTTATCTATAGGTATCTTAGACCATTTAGAAATTATTAAGCTAAACTTGTCTTAGACGAAGTCTGTTTCTTTTTTTTTAAACTATATGGTTATTGACAATAAAACCCATTTTTTCAATTAATTGCTAATAGTGACCAGTAAACGTTGTAATGTTATTGTTAAGTTTAATATACAGTTATATTATACAAATAGAATGTAATATACACATAATAAGGTAAAAGGCACTGGAAACCGAAATACAGGCATTGCCTAGTTCGGTTGCAGTGGCTACATCCATTTTATTAGAAATTAATATTGCCAAACTTTTCTGTAAAATATTACTAAGTTTTTTGAGAAATAAAATTATACCTTATAATAATATAAGCTTAATATACAGTAGTTATTATTTTTTATTTATGTTATCTGTGATTACTCAAACAAAATAATGTTTACTGGCTACTATTAGCATATAACTGGAAAAAATGGGTTGTATTGCTAAAAATATTAGTTTAAAAAAAGGAACAGTAACTGTTAGCAATTAATTGAAAACAAAGGACTTTATTGTTAAAAAAAGGAACATACTTCGTCTAAGACCAGTTTACCTATTATGTTCTTAATCGTATAAGATATCATCCCCTTCGTAATTGGCACCCACCTCCGAAACACCCTGTATAACAGTATAAACAATAAAATATTACAATTTTGACTATACGTACAGTCACGAGCATAAATACCTTCCCCTTACGCAAGATTCAAAAGTGAATTTCTCCTAAATTATTGATAGAAACTTTATGGTGTTAAGAGCATAGTATTTTCGAATGCATACTATTGCGAAATAGGTCTTTCCTCAAAGTTTCCATCGTTATAAATATACACGCTCCTTAATTGGCACGCCAAAAAATGACTAATTAGCCTAGTTACGTACCGTCTTGTCTCTTTTTCGCGCCCGATAATGATGACATGCGGTTCCTACTTCCACATGTCATCTCATAGTTATGACATTGTTGCCGTTTTATCCCTCTGTTTACTTATAGTAACATTGCTCGTGACTGTACAGTCAGCCTCAAAAATATGTCATCGACAAGATTCGTTTCACTGTCTACAATATGTACTAATATGTAGCTACAAATAAAGTACCGTACTCAATGTGTAATATTATATGTATTGTGGCTACCCATTGATACAGTATTATGGAACGAATGATGAAATGCTATTTCAATTGATTATAAACATTCCACGCGCGGAGTGGAATTTCCTGCCACAATCTGTGTTTCCCTATAACTAGATACCTATAACCGTTATTCTTCAAATCGAGGGTGAATAGGTTACATCTAGCTAAGCGTGGACCACGTCATCGCTTACCATCAGCCGATTTGTGTATTCTGTAAAAATCTCATCGTCAAATTTTGGTGAAGTCAGCGGCCATTAATATCAATCCCTAGCATCAGGTGGAATGATAGTTCACTTCAAGTTCACATCAAATTAAGTATAGGCATATGCCTATACTACTATTTCACCTGCTCTTTATAACTCACCATGAAAACTTAATGTGATGTGAACTTGAAGTGAACTATCATTCCACCTGATGCTAGGGATTGATATAACTTCGAAAAATCTGGTCACCAAATTCTGTTTTTTTTTCACAATTTTTTACACATATTATTATATAATAGTGAAAAAAAAAACAGAATTTGGTGACCAGATTTTTCGAAGTTATTTTTCAAAAAAAATGTTGTGTGTGTTTTTGTTAAGTCCTAGTTAAGGAGTTGAATCGAGATATATTTTGGTTCGGTAGGACGGATGGAAGAGCCATGTGGTTTGCAGGGGAAAACACGTAACAATTCTTATTGAGTTTGAATATAAGCAAGCAAAAAATTATTTAGAGCGAATAATTTTCTATATTGTGTTAAGTGTTACACAATATTTGTTTTCTTACCTACAAATATTATTAATACAATGATTACCAACGTACTAAAGTGTGAGTTTTGCGTTAAGCAAATATTTTCCTTAAATATTTACTAAAGGAGTAGTAAACAAGCGAGAAGCTATCTTATCATTTCCGTAAATTTTCAATGTTACATTGAAAATATTACGTTCTTTATGTATGAACATTGCGTCTCTTAGTAATTCACCAGAATAATGTTTTCTTTTTTAAACTTTGATATAAAAAGTCCCGTGTCCTGACTGGTACAGTCACAAGCATAAATACACTTACGCAAGGTTCAAAATCGATTGTCTCCTAAGGTATTGACAGATATTTTTCTTTATGTTTTTCCGACCATAGTGTTATCGAAACCATACTAAGTATTATGAAATATATCTTTCCGCAAAGTCGTAATTTTTATTTCACGAGAAAAACGTTTTTGTATTTTGCGTAATTGTAAGATAGTGTTGTTCTCGTGAGGGTACATTACCAGTTATGACACCTCAGATTTCCGGTTCTAGTTTCCAATTTGTCACCAACTTTCATAGCAGATTGCAGGTGTAAGATATTGTATAAAAAATTGCACGTATTTAATAATACGTGTTATCACATTCATAATAAAATATAAGTCCATTGTTTGTAATGAAATAGGGTTAGAAACAATGAACTGTATGTATATTTAGTAGGAATGAGTTTATAAACTTGGACACGTTATGATTATATTTGTATAGTTAGGTCGAATCGTACTGTTCGTAAAAATAAAATGGATTAACCATTTTTCAGATTAGCTATAGTACCTATACATATCTTTTATGGGGTACCGTGTTAAATGTTACAACAAAATACCTTGTGATATATTACAATTCAATGAAAGAAAATATTAAACTCATATAAAAAGTTCACTTTGTAAACAAGCATATTACATACAATATAAGATTGCTTTGAAACATGTTGGTCCAGCTCCATAGGACAATCTACAGTCTAGGCAAAATCAAACAGGTTGATAATTTAATTGTATACTTAAGTTATTATTTTTGTCACATAATTAACTTATTTGTCTTTGCTTCATTTTTTACCCTTTTAGCCTATTGTGGTATAGTAATTTTATTCTAGGGGCATCGTTTTCATATATTATGATTAATGTATACAATATATTGTTGAACATTTTAAAAGAGCAACGGTGGAGCTTCTTGCCCATTCTTTTCCATACGAAACTACATTTTGGTAGGGCGCCGGGCGACTAGAATCACTTCTATTTTAATGTAAATGTTGACGTTCAAAAGTGCCTTTTATGTGCTTTAACTTTGACTTTGACTATTGTTGCATTGATTAAGGATATAATTTAATAAAATACGAATGATTAGGTACTTTAACTACCTTTAATACAGTTTATTAAAAAAAAAAACTCGGTGTTATTTTATTATTTTAATTTCATTTAATTATTATGTAGGTACAATATTGTACAAGGCATCCAATCCATTCTGTTTTGGACACCTTTTTTATATAAAATAGTCCCTTTTATTCATTATGTGAGGCAATAATCATTAATCTGTATGAAAATAAATTCAATATTAATTTTAATACGATGCAAGTTCGAAACCACTTATATGTAACATCGACAAAGTTCGTAAAACCGATCACTTCCGATAAACCGATCACTTCCGATTTACTCATCCAATTGAAATCGCTTACTATCGCGCCATTCAACACTATTCGCGCGATATATTCCCGCCTCAGTTCAACCCTTAGACTACTATTATAATACACTCGAGAGCAATGAATCCGGGTCACTTAAAGAATGTTAAAAATCTCGGAAACTAAAAATGATAGGTTAATGCAATAAATTGTATTTAATAGACAATGTAATACTCCTTAAATGAAAGTAAAAAAAAATACATTTTATTAACACAAAATTACATAAAGAAAAAAACTGCTGATCTCTCCTTAAAACAAAAATAGGAAACATGAAATTTTTGAACTTTATTACGATTTTCTTGAATTTTAATACTTCGTATTGCCTCCTCGTGCTTCCATTACTGCGTTTACGCGGTTTGGCATGCTGTACACCAAGTTCCTTATACGATTTTGGGGAATATTCTCCCATTCCTCTGTGAGAGCAATTTTGAGCTCACGAAGCGTGATTGGGGGAGGGTTTCGTTGTTTTACGCATCTGCCTAGCTCGTCCCAAGCATGCTCGATCGGGTTGATATCCGGGCTGCGCGCTGGCCACTCCATACGAGTAATGTTCATCTCTTGAAGGTAGTCATTCACAATCCTACCTGTATGAGGTCGGGCATTGTCATGCATAAATATAGCATCCTCACCTAAATTGACCATAAATGGACCAACGTGATCATTGAGGATTTCTTCCACATATCTTACGCTAGTTAAAGAGCCGTTTTCTATGATCACCAGCTCTGTGCGACTTTCAGAAGAAATTCCGGCCCACACAAGTACAGACCCACCACCGTGGGCTACTTTTTCTTCGATGCATGCTTGCTTGAATCTTTCCCCTGGTCTTCGATACACTCTGTGTCTTCCATCGTGCTTGTAGAGCATAAATTTTGATTCGTCGGAGAACATAACTTTTGACCAATCTTCAATACTCCAATTTACGTGGCTCTGGGCATATCTTAGTCTTGAAATACGATGCCCACGCTCCAGTTTAGGGCCGTTTGCAGGTCTAAGGGGTTTTAAGTTAGATTCAGCAAGCCGACGTCTTACTGTCCATGCACTTGGGTTACTTCCTCCGAGGCGTCGAAACTGATTGGTGAGTTCAGTTCCTGTGAGAAAGCGATTTCGAAGCATGGTGTTCACCAAGTATCGGTCTTCTCGTGCTGTGGTACACCTGGTTCTGCCCGTTCCTGGTCTGCGTAGGTTAGAACCAGTTTCTTCGTAACGTCGGAGAACTCTTTGTACTGTTGACAGCGACACACCGACAGTCCTGGCTGTATCGCGCTGACTCCGGCCGGTTTCCAGCATTGTAAGTATTCTGGTGCATTCTTCAGGCGTAAGCGACATAATTTCAGCTTGAATAATGAATATAGAGCACTATCAACATGGTTTATGTACCCACATAAATGACAGATTACAAACAAAAGCAAAACCAAATGCTGTAATTTCGTAGTTCCATCTTCGAAAGTGGCCCTTTTTCAAATTTGATTTTTTTATGATATAACTTTACAATAACTAAGAAGTTTTAATACCTTCATTTAAGGAGTATTACATTGTCTATTAAATACAATTTATTGCATTAACCTAGCATTTTCAGTTTCCGAGATTTTTAGGATTCTTTAAGTGACCCGGATTCATTGCTCTCGAGTGTACTAAAGAAAGAGTTCAACCCGAGACAGCGGCAGCGTTGTGAATGCATGTGAGTGAATAATTACATACACTGCGTGATAATTCAATGGCAATGTGAATATGCTTTTGTTGGTATATATTTTTTTATCATCATGACTTCTCTAAACGTGGTAAACCGTATAAAAGTCAAAGTCATGAAATTATTTTTAGTGTTTGTCAATTTATGAGTAAATAAATAGGCCACGGACTCTAAAAATATAGTTTTTGGGAAAGATCACTCAACACTGTTGAACATTTTTTCAACGTCGATTCAACTCCTTCAAGAGCGAACTGCGAAAGCAACAGAGGGGCAATTCCCGTATTTTTAAGACCGTTCGCATTCTAATCTCAGTCTCAATCTGTCAAAATTACTATCAATTTACATACATTTTGACAGGTTTTTGACATTGATTGTCGCTGAGATGAGATTGCGACTTGAATTTGAACGTTTTTTAAGTACGAGAATTGGCCTACTGGTGTGTAAAGTAAAACAATTGGTGCTGTTTTGAAAGAGCATCACAATGCATCAATTTCGACTAGTTCAACTCGTCGTTCCACTCGTGCAACTTTTAGTTCGCCTAAAAAGTCCAGAAAAAAAAAAGAACATCGACCTAATTTAGATAATTTTGATCATGTTGTCATTGGAAGGAAGATATATGACTTTCATGTTACTAAAAAAAGATTGCCTACAATAAAATCATTGTTCAAGGAAGACATAAACTTCACAGCCAGTTGACAGCTACAAAAGTTTAGAAGGTTATACTGACGAGACTTACATACATGCCACGCATACAAAGGAAAGTAGTTGTACGGATAGTTCTAAGAAAGGCTTGTAAAAACCGATATCAAAGGTGAAAGATTAATTATCGTTCATGCTGGCAGCTGAGAGGTTTTGTACCTGGCGCTCTCGACACGAGGATATAAGAGAACAATATTTGGATCAATTTATCATAAACCGACTGACCGGTTGGCATACTTGGTAGCGACCATGCCTTCTGAGCCGCTGGGTCTGGGTTCGATCCCCGGACAAGTCAAATATTTGTGTGCATGAACATGTCTGTTTGACCTGTGTCTGGGTGTGTATATGTATATAAGTATGTATATCAGTCATCAGGTTACCGTAGTACAGGCTCTACCTAGTTCGGGACCTGAAGACCTTGTGTGGATGTTGTCTCCTATTATTAATATTATTATATAAACTTAAATGACTCATCATCAGACACCGGTGAATCGTTTGACGACTTTAATGGAGTTGTTGAGACTGGGGATATAAGTATGAATGTCGAAGGTGTACAACCACTCGAATAAGAATAAACTATTTTTATAATATCTGGTGTTATTACGTTCAAAGCCAATAAAAACATAATTATTGCCGTGGTTTTTTAATATTACCCATTCCATTTATTGCATGCCCTAAATTATAATGACAAAAATATATAATGTTATCAGAAAGACTAACTTACTTAAATATACATAATAATAAATTTTATTAATAACGCTATTTATTAATAAAATTACTATACTATACTAATATTTATTAATAAAATAAATGAATTTAATTGAAGGGTACAAGACTAGACCCTTTTATATATTATAGGGTAGTATTTATTTATCATGCTACATAATTATAACATTTAATAATACAATGATACAAATAATTTATACAATATGAAGTAAAGTTTTTAACGCTAAATATCTCTAAAATTTTGATATGTAATATTCATCGTTCTGGCCATATATCCTTCAAAACGAATCTAAAAAACGAAACAACTAATACAGGCTTTATTTACGTGAAATCATTTATTTTGCAAGCAAGTCCATGTAAATCTACGCATCAATGTTACGAATGTATCTATTTGGTTATATGACTTTACAAGTTATTGCGTTTGCGTAAAGATCATTTTCGCCTAAAGCAATAACAAAGATTCGTGATTTTGAAGGCGCACTCAGGTCGGTTGAGATCGATTTTACGAATTTTGCCGATGCTACATCTACGTTGTGTCGTAGTGTAGGTACCTAACTAGGTACTTAAAAAAATTGGCGACCGATTTTTAATTACTCACAAATTGATAATTTTATTTTACAAAAACACAACCTACACGTATGTACACGTTGTGGTCACACTTGCACTACGAAAACCACCGTTATATATAGTCGCAGTCAATGTTAATGTTTTATGCGGTTGAGTGTATTTAATTATAAAACAATTATAAATTACTAAAATACAGCCAAATACTTCGGGTACTTCCCGCTGGCTAATACTCCGTGGTTAGCACTATTAACTACTGGGAATGATGCGTTCTACTGGTTAACAGTGATGACGAACTATACGTGAGACGAGGGTATTAATTATTGGGAAAAAAATGCGCGTTCGTCAACACTGTTAACCAGTAGAACGCATCATTCCCAGTAGTTAATAGTGTTAACCACGGGGTATTAGCCAGCGGGAACGAAACAAAACCTTCGATGCTGTAGCTATTTATAAAAATATCACGAAAATAAGCGCAAGCGCCGACGCGCCGCCGCCGGCGCCGGCGCCGCCGCTGCTGCGCCGCGCCTCTGTCTCGCACGACACAGTTAATACTAGCACAGATATCGTCGTTTACCTCTATCTTTAAAATACTTTAAACTTTGTTTTTATTTAGGATATGAGTTGTACCCACATTTGTAAATTTTTAATTTTTTTTTTTTTATTTAACATTGGCGATTCGCCTCTGTTTCACACTGGGACAATGTACCTACTGATGTGGCGACATGTCATAACGTCGAGAATGTCGAGATATCTGTGGTAAGCAGGTTAGGTATATCTAAGATAATGATTAATGTAAAGAAAAAATCTAATAACTAGACTTAGATAATAATTGCACTGCATTACAAAACAATGTAACGTCTTCTCAACCTAATAATTAAGACCTCACCTAGATACCCAAACATTAACCTAAGAAAATTCAACTTTAAAAACAAAACAATATCTATATGATCGCAATAAAATTTAAATTTATAAAGTTATGAAACTCAAAATCAAAAAAGAAAACTTACTTGTAACTTTTAAATTTGGAACACGTTTCTCTTTTATTCCATGAGCGCGTGTAACGTGTGCCGTTCGAAACTTGAAATAATACTGACACTTATATTGTAGCAAGCCATTAAAATAATATTTTCATTGTGGCTTAGGCACGACAGTATCGGTATGATTGACGTTATCATCTGAATTATGTTAGGCTACCTAAGATCTTCGGTTTCCTTTATTCGGTGGAACGTTATTTTCACACATCTTGTAAAATATTAAGCAATATTTTTATATGTACAGAAAAAGACCTAAGTATCTCGGCTTTCTTTTATAAAAGTTATTATCACTCATCTTGAAAAACATTTTAGTAGGCTGCATGTGAGTGTTAACAAAACCAGTATAAGCTTGCGTCTTATTCAATTAAAACTCCGTACTACGCTAGGCCAGCTCAAGGTAAGTATCAAAAACGACGTACGGTTGATTGTAGGTACCTATTCAATTGAAATTGATACAATTTGGTCCTGTGAGCTGCTAGTTACGTGAATGACTTAAAGTAAAACATACCAAAAAAAAAAAAAAAACTTCAAAACTGTATATTATAAAACCATATACCGCAAAAAAAACATACCAAGAATTTATTTAAATGTAATTTAGCTTCATGTCGTGGTGGCAGGGTAATTAATACTTTCTTCTTGTATACAGGACTGCCATACTGGCAGGGACTGGGCACGCCACAATTGCGGCGATCGATAAGTCCCCTCTTTGAGGAGTGGCTAGAGAGGCGCCACGGCGTCCTCACCTTCCGCCTGACGCAGATCCTCACCGGACACGGTTGCTTCGAGTGGTTCCTGTTCCGGATAAGGCAGGAGGAAACGCCCGGGTATCACCATTGTGTGGATTGCCCGGAGGGCACGGTGGAGGTCTGCCCTGCTTGGGCGGAGCACCGCCATGTTCTCGTGGAGGTGATCGGCGGTGGCGATCTCTCGCGTCCGACCTTGGTCCAGGCCATCTTACGGAGTGAAAGGGCGTGGGAAGCCGTCACCTCCTTTTGCGAAGCAGTACTGCTCGCGAAGGAGGAGGCGGAACGCGTGAGGGAGAGGCAAAATTCGCGCCCTCATGCCCTAGAAGACACCCTGGGCGTCGGGAATCCCAGGCCGATCCCCGGCCACCGTAGGCGCGGGCCTGTGGATGGCGAGCACTGGGTAGCTCGCCGTCCGATAAGGACCAGGCCCGGGTTGACGGCGCGTTGTGTTCCACGCGCTGTTTCTTAGAAAAGTGGTTAAAATGAAAAAAACCTACACGGTTTAAATGTATGGCTAATATTCTTTTAAATCACCGACGAAAAAGTTAAACGCAGGGGCGTTCAGAATCATGTACAGTATCCATGGTAACAGATAGCGCGTCGACGCACCTGCCACTGCGGGTCGGAAACCGCCCAACGTGATTAGAATAGAATAGACATAAAAAAAAAATAAAAAAAAAATATGCAAATATGGGTAATACATAATAGGTGATAAGATACAATAAAGCTTAGCCATATTCCACCATTTGGCAAACAAACATTTATTTATCGTTTACCTACTTAAAATAAACAAAAAGCCAGATCCATCAAATCCAGAGAAATTCAGCCAATTTGTTTCTCTGGTAAAAACTCAGTCACACTGTAGCATATGTTATCCATTAAAAACTTACGTATTCTACTCTTAAACAACACTGTTGCACTGTATAAATTATTATTAATTTCTTACGAATCTGAGGTCATGGTCATTGAGTTATGGTGAGAAACAAAACGTCGTGTGACAACCGAGAGTTTAAGTAACAAGCTATGATCAAAGACGAACTATTAGGTACCTAAAACTTTTTTTTTTATTTGCTTTTTCGGCATCTAAGGAAGAGTGTTCAGACTTTTCCTTAATTGTTTCCATTTGTATTGGGAAAACCCAGAAGCTCAAACTTATGGTGGATGAATTATTATAGTCCTGTATGCTATCCCTCTATCGCATTTTATGTATGTGAATATATAAAAAACTTGGTTGCTTTGCCTTACCAGCCAAATACTCTAGAAATAGCCAAAACGCAGATGAAAAAATAATAAGTCAAACACAAACTCAAAATCAAAGCACTTATTTTAAATAAACCATTTACAGGCGCTTTTGAATTGTCAAAGAGTTGGTCAGTTAGTCAGAAAGTTAAAGCTAGTTACTCATTCCCGAACGTAGATCTCTATGGATAAGAACAGACAATACATTCCAAGGATACTCTTTCAAATCAAGATGTTACAAACTCCTGGCTACATTTTTCTTGTTGCTTCTACAGGGTTATTGGTAAAACACCATCAACATCTTAAGGGGTCCTTGTACTCATTATCATGAACAACTTTTACTATGGGACTAAATATGAAAACGCGAAAAAAAAATCAGCTTTTCCCTACATTTATGTTTGCAGAACTCGTGAAAATGTAGGGACCAGCTGTTTTTTTTTTTGTTTTGCCAATAACCCTGTATATGTGAGAACTATATAAAAGGACTTAAGAAAATATATTTAAGAATTCTTATAAATAAATGAAAAGAATGTGCGCTGATGAAGATTTCCACGGAACAAACTGGACGCAATCCGCAATATAAATAAATAAGGAAAGCAAGAAAATAATTTCATAGAAAGAAATTCTTCTTCGTCATGAAGAGTTCGCTGCACTTAGCTCAGATTAAATTATTAAGTAATGAGATCATCAACTATACACGGTGACATTTGAATCACAGTTTTGCTAGAACAAACGTTGTTCAGACCATGGTCTGCAACCATTCTATAGTATCCAATAGAAAAAAAAACGTTATTGGTTTTCGAAAAAAACAGAAAAAAGGCAATGTTAAAAATGTCGGGATTATCGTTACGCCCTACAACACAGACACTGCGGCTGCGACGCGCGGCGCTCGCGTCTTGAATGCAATATCGTTACCGTGATGAGTACTTTGATGTTACGGTTAATGTTTCAAACATTATTACACGTTTGAATAATTTGAGAACTCCTAGTTTAGTTTGTTTTAATAACATAATATATTTGATGCTGCAGAATAGTAGTAGACCATGGTCTGAGCAACGTTTGTTCTAGCAAAACTGTGATTCAAATGTCACCGTGTATATACTTGCTGAATAAATAAAATTACTTGAAGCAGACGGGTTACTAATCGCAACAGTTATGTACTTATATCATTTGTGTATATAAATGTACTAATTACATGTTGCAAAACGCCACATCTCTCCGTCTGTCTGTCCGTTAGTGCACTTCTATGTTGAGAACTACTATCAAAACATTCCAATTCAAGTCACAATCTCATCTCAGCGAGAATCAATGTCTAAAACTTGTCAAAAATGCTGGTAAATTAAAGGGGTTTTTGGACAGAGTCTGACTGAACGTAGAATGAGTAGTCATCTGTGTCCCTAAATTTAAGATGCCTCTTCGAATTAATGTTCCCTTACTTAAATATTCCTCTCCAGAACTGCATGTGGCGCTGATGACTTTCATGCGTCACTACAATATAAACTTATGAGTTGTTAGTTACTCCATTTGGAGTACACCCACACAGACAGAATACCTATTGTGTGTATTTAGTGTGGTATTTGTATATTTAATGTTTAAACAATCATGATATTTATTTATTGTTGGTCTGCTTCAGTCCGTACTAACCAACAAGAGTATTGTGTTCAACTGTATAAATCGATTTTTTTTATTTATGTCTACAGTTGTTGTATATTTTTTTAATCATGCATACTTGCATTTCAATTCACTTTTGACATTGGTAGAATGGTCGACCTTGGCTTTGCTTGCCATATTAAACTAAAAAATAGAAAATAAATTAGAATACGAACGTATTAAACTTATAGGATTGCCCCTCAGTTCTTTAATTAAAATCGAAGTCAGATCATGTTTCAATTCGAACATTTATAGGATGTTTTGAATTTCAACCGGACCTTAGAATTGAATAGGTATATTTGAAGTTATGGTCATTGTATTCTTTGGCGGTCGACTATTATATTATACATACATACAGGTACAGGTTTCGGCGTCAAAATAAATGTTTTTTTTTTTACTGAACAGCTTTGTGAGTCATATTATTGCCCAAATTATTGTGAAAGTGACATCAACATCCACTTACTACTACCACCTTCTACTAATCGAATACACTGACTTTGTTAACCAGAACCAGAGCAAGAGTTAAGGCATTCTAATCTGAATTTTCTTTGAGACTTGATTGCAAAAAAATTGCTTCAATTGTTTTGGCAATATAGGAACCCTTTTATTTTGTATTTTTTGAAAGTGGGAAATCATCAAATAACTTGACACGCCCTCCCGCTCTGGGCAGAGCGGGAGGGCGTGTCAGACTCTTACTGACTAAAACCCACCCGTGTTCCTTCAGTTGCCTGTGCCAGGGGCCACGGTATCCCTCTCGGACTTTCCCGCAACCCTAGCAGGCATCGGCCCTAGCGGACCCCGTCATTGGTGACGGATTGGTCATCCACACAAATCAAATCAAATCAAAATCAAATCAAATACAACAAATACAATATAGGTACCCTGAGTTATGCCCGACTCTTCAGCCCCATTTACATTGTGCAAGTTTATTGCCTGTGGCATACCATAAAATCGAAGCAACTATTGACTGGCTCCGTCTAAACCACACGTACAAGAACGTGCAAAACTTCCAGTAATTATTGTATGCCATGTTATGAAAATCGCACACGTGTAAGCACTCCTATGCAATTCTTGAATGGCAATAATTGAACGTGCTTTATGGCTTGCGATTATTGCTCTTGAACGTTCCAGAAACTTGCACCGTGTAAATGGGGCGTCTCTTCTTACATACATAATCTGTACCTATTGTTAAATTTAGTATAGATATAGTAACGAAAGCATGCTCTTTTCCTGTTTAAACAAAGTGAATTTGACAGAGTGGGGATATATTGAGCGTTCACTAGTTTTGTATGGCTCGGTGGGAGCCAGTTACTTACAGTTGAGTTGTTGGTTGTGAGTTGACGAAAACCACAGACTTCACGATAATTAAGTTTATTCGTAAAAGTTACACGAAATTTCCGTTGGATGCTAATGCGCGGTTATAGCGCCACGGCAGCTATTGGTTAACTAAACAATTATAATTATAAAAGTAAATATAACGAGTAGCGAAAAGTAGGTCGTGGTGTTAGCAATATGCCTGTACGTGAACCGTTCATGCTCCCGAGGGAAAATTGGGATGAGCATCCATTACAAAGCAAATAATAATTTAAGAAATGTGTAAAGTAAATAATTAAATAGTAAACAATAGTAAATGTGTAAAAGTATTGTATAAGTGTAGGTATAACACTCAATTTAATTCGTCAAAGTGAAATGCTTTATTCGGCTGTCTTGCTTGGCTGTAAACGGGCTGCGCTGCTGTCGAGTGTACTTCTTGTAGCTCGATGTCCCCTCCAAAGTTATCCCTTCCTCTAGATGTCACTCTTGCTTTGGCAGAGAGTGTTTTGTTTGACGCCTTTTTTTGTTTTGCACCATCGTTTAATGGTAATATAAAGGGCAAGCACAGCGATTCCTCCCAACAACAAAGAAGTAACCGAGTAAAGATAGATGTCGTGACTTGACATGTCAGACGCCCTCGGTAATATGTCTCTGTTTTTCTGGAACTCCAATTCTCCTACATCCTATTTTTCTTAATTCTACTACAGGTGGCGTTTCTTGTTCTGTTATATTAAATTTTGCATTCTTCCAGCCGAGGTCAAAGATATTGTAAATTGTTGAATTTATTGTTGGTATTTTTGATTTTTAGGTTCCGTATTAAAACTACTTCCCAGTTGCTTGTGTGTAAATATTGTGGCATCCTTTTCCTGCAGTAAGCATTTTGATTTCTAGGAAATCACTCCAGCCCCGTCAATGACCGCTGGAGTAATTTGATCGTTACATATGACGCGCATCAGCTGTTTTCCGCACAATGTAAATAGCCACAAGTTCGATTAGTGAGGCTTTGTCCAGGTTTCTTTGCATGTTACGTCATTGAAGACGCATGATAAAAACTCTTGTTGGTGGAAGACTTGGGCCTCACATGGGGCGTCTTTATCGTGCATGCTGTAGACAGGATTACGTGAGACACAAATGAATTCGTCTTCTCCGTATGAAGTACACTGGCACATGTCTTGGTATTCCATTGTTATGTAAGAGTATTTTACAAAGTTGGTTCACATAATCATTGATCCAAACAGTGGCTTGCCAGTATGACGTTAAGTTGTAGTAAACCAATAGGGTCCATTCGTCATGTATTAGTTGTATTTTCCCAGCTTCATCGAAGTAAATCGGATGATCGCTCGGTATAGGTGTAACCTTCAAGTTATTCGTCGTTGGCGCTGATTGTGCAAATCCCGTCATTGCTAGTATGGATAAGAGAACAAGTGACAGCCAATCGTTCTTGTTTTATGTTTTACCTTATCGTCTTTTAGTTTCCGCAGTAGGTGTCCTTTTCTCTTCCTCTTCGCGTACTCTTATTTAGTGTGCGTTTTTGCTTACGAATGTTGCTCTGTCGTAAAATCCATCAAAGCACGCGTATAAAGCGTTTATAATTACTGTTAACTGTTGTTCTGTTTTATTTAATTTTGCATTCTTCCAGCTGAGGTCAAAGATGTTGTAAATTGTCAATTATCTCACAATTCTTGTATGTGACTGCGCAGAAACTTATTTCTTGCAACTCAGTGTAAGTTGTGTAGTTCAGGCGCTTGTCTTGATGGATTTTTGGCATGTTTATTTTTAACCACTCTGGTCCATTCCACCAAAGTTTAAAATCTAGGAGTTTAAAAGGTATCAGCCCCTTTTTTTTTGAGGGTGGTAAATCATCTAAAAACGTCAGTGTGTCAGACTCTTACTGACTTAAACCCACCAGTGTTCCTGCAGTTGCCTGTGCAAGGGCCACGGTAACCCTTTCGGACTGTCCCGCAACCCTGGCAGGCATCGGCCCTAGCGGACCCCGTCATTTGTGCTGAAATCTCTATGAGGCGCGCGTGGAACACAACGCGCCGTCGACCCGGGCCTGGTCCTTATCGGACGGCGAGCTACCCATTGATCGCTGTCTGCAAGCCTGCGCCTACGGTGGCCAGGAATCAGCTTGGGAATCCCGACGCCCAGGGCGTCTCCTGCAGTAACTAGGGGCGTGAGGGCGCGAATTTAGCCTCTCGCTCACGCGTTCCGCCTCCTCCTTCGCAAGCATTACTGCTTCGCAGAAGGAGGTGACGGCTTCCCATCCCCTCTCGCTCCGTGCCATGGCCTGGAACATGGCCGGACGTGAGAGATCGCCACCGCCAATCGCAGGCGCACGAGGACACGGCGGTGCTCGACCGTATGCTCCACCGTGTCCTCCAGGCGATCCACGCAATGGTGACACCTAGGTGTTTACTCATGTTTTATCAGGAACACGAACCTCCCGAAGCAACCGTGTCTGGTGAGGACCTGCGTCAGGCGGAAGGTGAGGACGCCGTGGCATCTCTCTAGCCTCTACTCAAAGAGGGGACTTATCGCTGCAACTGTGGCGTGCCCAGCGCTGGGTTGCGACAATCGCACTCTCCATGCCGCCCTGAGATCCCGCCGCAGCTCTGTCCATTGTGCCGTGATTTCTCGCGGCAGCGGAATTACGCCCCGCCGTTTCGCCTCCTCGCGCCACTCCTATATGTGCGTGAGGACCTTTGCCTCCAGATCTCATTGCGGTAATCCGGCAAGGAGACTCACCACCTCACCGAAGATCGTACGGTATCCCCGGACCAGCCGGGTGGCCATGACCCTTTGGGACGCGTTCAACCGATGGGCTGGCCGCCGCCTCAAGGAACGTGTCCACACCACGGAGCAGAATGTTTCTGCTCCGTGGTCCACACCAATGCCCCGTAAAGGGCCATGGACCGCACGACCCCCGCGTAGAGCCTCCGGCAGGAGGCATTTGGACCCCCTAGATTGGACAGGAGCCGCTTCAAGGCAGCCCCGGCCCTTTCCAGTCTGGGAGCCAAACGTCGAAAATGCTCCACGAAGTTGCACCGGCTGTCGAGGACGAGTCCCAGGTACGTCATCGTCGACACGACGCTGCGCGCCGATGTGAACCCCTCCTACCATAATTTGGGAACCCGACGGTGGTGCCTTCCGAGGACCATGAAAACACATGGCCTCGGTGCCACCTCAAGTCCCAATTGCTGGATCCTTTTTACGACTGTCACAACCCCGCGTGTCGCTAGTCTGGCCGCCGCCTGGTGCGACCTCCCCTGCGCTAGGACCAGCGTGTCATCAGCGTGGCAAACCACGCTTAAGTTTTAAGTTTTCCAAATAGTATCAGTTACTGATTGAAAAAAAAACGGTAGGAAAGTAGCTTATGAGTTTTTTCATAATTAATGCTTCAAAGTTGAATTTGTAGTCTGAATGTATTGACTGGCATTCTAAGTTAATTGCCCCTTTGCAGTTGCCACTAAGAGTTCTAACACCCGATACAAGAGCGCTCACTTTACGTCACTGTGATCGGAGGCGCTGTGCCGCGTTTTCCGTTATTAGGGTCACTTGGGGAGTCTTGGTCAAGAAGACCTCTCAAGTTGATGAAGTTTCCATCAATTGTTTTGACTTTCAGAAGGACAGTTGTCAACAACACTTCCTTGTCTTCGTTCGTTATGTCGCTGACCCCATAGGATATCGAAGGGGCCGACGATGAGTGTTCCTCACTTTTTGCTTGTGTGTTGCTAGATAGTTCAGTTCCAGCTTCATGCATAAGTGTGTGGTGTGCCTTATGACACAATTTACACGTCTTTCGTGATTTGCATTGTTTTTCCCCGTGGCTTATTAAACAGTTTTTACAAATATTCAAGTTGCAAACTGCGTCATTCCGTTTGTTTGTGTTCATAGCCAAAAATGGTTCGCAATTCATAAAAACATGATCAGTTTTGCATATTGGGCATGTTTTTGCTGTCGTGAAGAAGGCTTTTGGTGAGTTTTGTGACTTGTTAAAGTACGACGACCCGTGCGTTTTATCTGATCCCTTATGAGGCCGCTTTTACGATTTCCATGATTTGTTTGATGACGATAATTTTTAGCTACTTCCCTGCAAAGCTTCCAGTGATTTGAATTTTGATTCTAAAAACTCGACGAACTCTTCCAGGTCGGGAAATTCCCTGGGATGTTTGATCTCCTTTATATATTCGTCAAACGTAACGCTATCTATTTTTTTAATCAATAGGTAAACCACGATCGGAACCCAATTGGTGGTGTCTAGCCCGATGTTTTTGAGCCCGTTCAAGCACTCCATCGTGACGTCGTGAAATGGCCGAACAAAATGCCCAATGTCCTTAACAACTCACTTGTTCTTGAACAATTTTTTTATCACACAACATAAACGCGCAATTTCAAACCGGTTTTTCTCGATACCGTGTGACAAATTACGATAAATTGAATCATCATTGGCACCTGATGATCTGAGATTGGCACGTTTCAAAATGTATCTGGATCATGTGGCCAATCAGTTTAAGTCCCTCCTTATAAGACGTGCATGCGTCAAAAAAAATCAGCTGTTCCCTACATTCATGTTTGCAGAACTCGTCAAAATGTAGGGAAAAACTCTCTTTTATCTGTTCTGTGGAAAAACTGATTTTTAATCGCGATTTCATATTTGGTCCCATAGTAAAAGTTGTTCATAATGTTGAGTACAATGAGCCCTTAAGAGGTTGATGGTGTTTTACCAATAACCCTGTATAGTATATGACGTTATCAAAATCGTCAAAGCAATAAACACAAAAGTTGGGGTTATTTTATCAGTTTGATATTTTTAATTTCAGGTAGCACATATTTATTTCAAAGACCTGAAACTTCGTGAGAAAAAAAAATACAAGACCCGTATATAACTGCTGAGTATGTGGGCGTGTGTCTACGCACCGATAAGTACTTACGCGAATAAACGTCAGTGCGTTACTAGCAAGCAGTTGTTTCACTCATCTGTCCTCGTACTTAACATTGGCCGGACGGATGGTGCCTGCCATCACCTGCTCGGCAGAGCACCCCCCAGTCCTAACAACGGCGCCCACCACCTCTCCCTCCGTCACAGAGTCGCCCAGGCCCATGATGCGCATGTCAGCGCACTTGGTGGGCCTGGACACTCGGGTCTCGTCCGCATTTAAGGACGCCCTAAGCCTTTCGGCCAGAGCGTCAGCGGCCGGGCCGCTGGCCGCACCGGGGATCTCCAGCACCCAGCCCCAGTCGCCGTGAGCCTTACCCGGATGCCTTCGGTAGCGCCGATCTCCTCGAGGCTTACCGCCTTTCCCGCCTTGGCTAGCACGTCGCGGTAGGACACGCCCTTCTTCACCGCTTTCGGCTGTAGTGTAATCACTGTAGCACTGGAGCCTAGCCGCGACGCTTCGCTCTTTGCGCCGCTGCAGCCTCTCCTTCGTTTTGGCCGCCATTGCCGCCTTACTGGCCCTCCTCTTCTCCCTGGCTATTTGCCATTCAGCGCCGGCTGGAGGAGATATAGGAGGTGGGGGCGGCCGTCTTGCAGCCAGCGCCCTCGCTATCTGTGTAGCCGTCCTGACCTCCCTGAGCATGGGCGGCCCCGCGGGTTTCGGTACGGAGAGGGCCTTCGCCGATGAGCCAGGTTAGGCCGCGGCAGCTGCGACAGCGGCAAAAGAGACCGCCTTCCACCAGCCCGCGGCCGGCTGGCTCGCCGCTAGTGGGGGGCGCAAGACAATGGCCTCCAGGGCGGAAAACCGGCTCTGGAAGGCAGCCAGCTCCTGCCTCACCAGCGTGGGCTGGCAAGGGTCGGGGTGAACGTGGATTAGGGCGTCGCGGCGGGCCTCGGCGGCAAGTGCGGAAGGACGGCGGTCTGTTTTTGTGTTTACTGAAAGTACCGGTGGCCTTACTTCTCTCCTGGAGGAGAATAGTGGCGTCATCGGGGATTCATGCCACAGTCAAAGAAAGGCGTTTCATGAACTGCTGGATAGTGGCCATTCTAAGGTCTAGGTGAAGATTCACATTACGGACATAGAAGAGGGCTCCCGTAACCTTACTGAGGAAACGGTTCTGAAGGGTCCGCATCTTATGAAGATGGCGTGGCATAGCGTGTGCAATTACGACGCAGGAATAGGTCATATTGGGACGGATGACTGTGGTTTGGATGCGCAATTTGCACTTTAGTGACAGACTCTGCCTAGTTCGGGACCTGAAGACCATGTGTGGATGTTGTCTCATATTATTATTAAATTGCTTGAAGTGAAGTCTACCGAGAGCGAATGAGGCGCGCGAACGAGCCGTCTTTATGTGCTCACTGAAAGTAAAGTGGTGGTTGAGGATCACACCTAGGTATTTAGGTCGCTTCTCCCAAGAGATTGGCTTGCCATAATATATAGGGACCGGGCTGGCAATGTATTTTGATAACGTATGTAATGTATTTTGCTTACTTATATTAAATGAATATATTACTAATCTGGGTTATTTCCCACACTACCGAAAGCTTAAGTCGATCCCGTTGAAAGTCTTTGCAGAAATACGAAACGCTTTGAAAGCGATTGCCACTTGTGTGACTCGACTATCTACAGTTGCATTGGTTAGATAAAAAAATAATTAATTAAGTGTCCTGGTTGCAATAAGCACGAGTGCAAAATGTATTGCAAGAATCATTAAACTTCATGTGCTTAATATAATACCTATTTTTTATCACTTTGACGGCTTTTGGAGTGTTGTTTTAAAATGCCAAGGTCATTATAGATAGAGGTAAAACGTTGCAAAACAATAGCTCACTTTCAATATTTTAATCTATCGTATCGCATCTTCAAATATCATATCTTTATTTATCTAATGGCCCATACCTACCTGCGTAGGTACCTGCAGAATAACATGAAGGGCATCAATGTGCCACATGACGAACATAGATAAAATCTCGTTCTCATTTAAAATTTAGAAGATAATATAATCATAAAATCATTTTCAATCTGACATTTGACAATATAGTGTCTGTCTGATGACTATCTAGAAATGTGGTGTTCATCCTAGTGTTACTATCAACTGCAAGTTTCGAATTAAACTTATAAAATAACATCTAGCGTCAACCCTAGTTCAGTTGAAACGTCAGCATTTGTTAGCTGAATCAGCGCTTATTGGGATAGGTGCACGCGCAGCATAACTGCTTTCTTCTGTTTTCTGGGAAAAGGGCATTGTTGAGACCGCTCCTCTCAACAATGCCGCGCGATAGCGGCAGTGAACGAGGAGTGCGGGGACAGCGGGGTATCAGCCGGCCGACGGCCGAGCGCGGGCCCCGCACCACACAAGTCAGCTGATGCACGCCTCCACGCACGGCTGCGCTTGCGCATTTTATTAACGTCCTTAGTTAATTTCTTGTTTACATTTTAAATTGAGCTTTTACCTTTGTTATTTCACCATTTCTTATTATACTTGTTATACAGTCCACTCTTACTTTCATTTTACTATACCACGACCTATCGTCGCGATCAGGCATAAACAATAGCTAAATGACCTAAACAAGTAGATCATCAATATCGGGGTGGGTTGGGATCTACCTCCTAGTGGTCCACCCCGGGCAACAGCACCACAGGTTTTCCTGAGGTACGGCTGAATTATCCCACTTAGCGGTTGTAGGCTCCGCAAGAGGCCGCCTGGCTCGCGACCACTTTTCCACCGGAGTCCGGCGCCAAGCAGCTTGCTGTATTCCGTCGGTGTGTGGGAGTGCCAGTGCCTTTGGGGGAGTAGGAGATTGTCAGTTGAGCTGTTCAAAACCGGTTTTGGTCTCTCGCTTAACTTGCCGGGTAACTCCTCTTGGAGGGGAGCGGGATCCGAAGCACGGTGCCAGCCGGCGACTGGATGGGAGGACCCGGTGGCCATATCCAGGGGGGTTCGGGCGTCCCCGTAAGTCCCCGTGAGTTCCCCATAGGTTTGGTTAGCTCTAGTGTTCCACTTGGTTCACTGAGCAGCGCCTCGACAATTCGAATTTTTCCCCAACAACACTGATCAAAATGATGACAAAAGCTAAGAAAAATAGGGTTAAACAACGGCTGCACTTTCTCCCACTAAAAGTGCACTTTACCAACATCAGAGGGTTGCACTCCAATCTCGATCCGGTCCATCGCCACCTTGAGACTGAGAAGCCGCATCTGTTTTTGTTAACGGAGACGAAGATAGCAACCCCGTCGGACGTGGCATGCCTCAGCTACCTGGGTTGCTCTCTTGAACATAAGTTCAAGAAGCAAGCTGGGGTCTGTGTGTACGTCCGCGATGACACCTGTTGTCATTGTCTCCATTGCTTTGAGAGATCGGGTTTTTCTGCCATATGGCTAAGTAGTAACAAAAATCTTCCGCCTTAGTGGAGTAGTGGAGACGGGAGATGTACACCAGTGTGTTGGGCTTAGCGGCGTACAAGCTGACTTCGGGCTCTTGCCGCAGTGGTTCTTGTTTGCTCATGATCGGCGCTTCCTCCTTTGCACCGTCACGAAACCCTCATCATCAGGCCTATACAGCGCCTTTTCTGGAATGGCTACATATATATATCTATACTAATGACTATTAATTTTATAAATATGTAAAATTTGTGAATTTGTATATAAGGGTAATCTTCGGAACTGATGATCCGATTCTTTATTGTCGAGTGTTATATTTTTTGTTAAAACAAGAAAATTTACGCAGACAAAGTCACAGACAGAAGCTAGTCGCTTATATACCATCTTCGAATTCAGAATTACCTACCTAAAAAGCAGTAATATTATGAAATAGTATCACGTACTGTGTACAAGAAACAAACAACAATGTTTTTTTGTGAACAAGAAAAAACCTCAGGATGACAAATCAAAAATTCATTCAAATAAACTGCCAATCAGATAATGTATCACAAAGAGGTCAATGACGTATATGAGAACGCAGTAGAAGCCGCTGTGATGGCACTTGAGATAATCCCAAGCCTGATAGTGTTGAAGACTGCAATTGGAGTATTTATGTAAAGCCTATGCATAAAGGGGTATCGGAAGACTTATGGGGATCAAAGACACGAGTGGTGATAATGATATTGCTAGGCTTTATATATCATCTTGACGTTTTATAAAAGGCGGCTCACAGGTTTATGCACCAGTTTGACGAAACGAACCCCACGCATCAAACTTTTTGCACAAACAGAATTATTTAAGCTTGGTTGAAAAGGGTCAATAATTGTTCCTGTAACCTGTAGGTATTTTTGTTACCCAGTTCAAATTCAAATTCAAAATTTCTTATTCCACAAACATATAGGTATAGGCATACAGAAGCTAGGTGAAAGGTTCCAATTGGTCGTTTCCTATGGAACAGAACCAAGATGAAATTCCACGATAAAAATAATTGGCCTAAAAATTCTTATTATGAATGTTAATGGAAATAGATGTGAGAGGATAAAAAAATTGTGCATGTCAGCTCCGAAGCGTGACTTGAGCTTACTGCTGGAAAACTTCGGTATCATTCGGTTTTAATTAAATTTCGAACTGGCTTGCAAAATGGAAACTGTTAATTGGAAAAAAAAACAAATGAACACTTTAACGCGGGAAAAATTATTGTTATTCGTTGTTCGTCATTGATTTTGAAAAGTAATTGTATTTTAATTTCCGCGCATTATTTGAGAAAAGTACTAAACAAGCCTTGGCCACAACTAGGTATTGATGGACTAACACGTTCGTCCATCAATGCTTCTTTTGCTGGCCGCTGCAGTAATGTTCTATTTCGTCAGCATAGTAACATAAATTACCTCCAGCGGATGGACCTACCGTCGTTATCATTATTTTCACACGAACCACGAGACTATTATTATTTTTTTGCTCCGACAGAAGATCTTGTATAGATATTAGCGTAATCATAACACGTGCCGTTTATCAATTGATGCTGTTTTATCATTGTTATCAGACGTTTTAAAAACAATGTTATCGTGGCACACCATAAATTTAAGGTAAATAATAAAACTAACAGCGATTTTTGTTATAATACAGAATTTTAAGTAGTCACCATCATCGTCACCCTTACAGCTGAAAGTCGTCTACTGAACGCATCCAGCAGATTCTTGCGAACATGACCAAGTCATCGATCTACCGTGTGCGGATTACCCACGCCACGCTTCGTCTTCCAGTAGGTACGCGGTCGCCACTCCAGAACCTTTTGACCACAGCGGCCATCTGTTCTGCAAGCAATTTGCCCCGTCCAATGCTGCTTAAGTTTGGCAATTCTTTTGGCTATTTCGGTTACCTTGGGTCCCGGGAAGATCGTCTCATTCCAGATTCAATCGCGCAGGGTAACTACGAGCATTGCCCTCTCCATTTTCCTTTGAGCGACCTAGAGTATAGTAGGTATTAACATAAACATAACATAACATCTCGCCTGTACTCAAAACAAAACCTGTACTACAAAAGCATAGGCAGAGGTGTAACTACAGTACACCCACATTTCGCCAGCAAGTTCCCTCATACCTCCATAGAAAAGGGAGGATCCTCCGACCAGACGGGTGTCGTGTCTGGTGGGCACCTGCCCGACGATTGTTGTCGGGAGGTTGTATATATGCTAGTTGTTCGGTAAACTCTGCTTGCGCGATGCAGGATGTTGCGTGACGTCAGTGTGACGTAGTTCTCATGTGGCGATGTAGATACTGCTACATATCTACTAATTTTCTCGATTCGCTGCAGCTGCGTAAGACACTTCAGCGGACTAGCTACGCGCGGAGTTTGCCCGCATGTTCGCATGATTTTATCGCGCACCGGATTTCCAACTCTCGGTATTGAGCCGAGCATTGAGAATCCAACAGAGCGCATTCCAGCGAGTCAAAAATCACTGTTTGATTATCAACTCTTGGCGCTAGGCAGTGCGCTGAAAATTCAATGCGCGAACTAAATCGCACGTAAATTAACGTTACGTAAATTCGAACGAAATTTTTGAAATTGAAAATTCTCGTTTCGTACATAATAATAATAATACATTTATTTATTCAGATAACTTTGATCCATACATGAGACATAAACTAGTACAAAATAGTAAGCAGGGACTTGGTCCACTGCACTATGATCCATGTCAGGGGACAATCGTGCCTAGCAGCAATGGCACTGAAGATGCTGTGGCGACTTCCACGCAACCGGCTAATGAATGACGCGGTCTTTTTGCGCCATACAGCTGCAAAGCCATCTGTGTATGCATCAGCAAATATTGCTGATGCGCTACAGAAACATGGAAGCCGCAACAGAAAAAATATTGCGAATTATTTGCACTAATTTTAACAAATTTTTATCTTTATTTTCATTAAACAGTTTTCATCGTCTCAAAAATGGATTTTTTCGAAGAACGGCTAAAACACCCAAAGGAAACGCAGAATGAGGAGCTGTTTCGGTTTTTATATTTGAGACATGATTTTGATGGTGTTACAGAGCAGGCCCTGAGAGATGTCCAGGTCATCCTCACAAAATATTCGTCAAAATTAGCTGAAAAGTGGAGCAGCTGTGGACGAAACCAAGAGCGGTTCCTAGAGAAGAATTCGACGTGGCTGAAAGGAGTTGAAATATCTTTCGATGTGTCCGTTTATTTATGTATACCTATGTCAAGTATATCTACAGAACCGGGACCTGGAAGACCCTCTAAAGAGTTTGATGATTCCAGTCTCAAAACGAAAAGACGACGCGTAGATGACCTCTTACAGTCCAGGAGTGCTAGTGAATTGATTTACGCTGCTGAGGTATTAGCGCGTATGTTGGGTCGTAGAAGTGTAGCACGTCAAATCAAAGATGTAACTGGTGACCCTTCAATAACCCATATAGACAGTGAAATAAGTGCCCCCAGGTGTTTGACAAGCGAGAAAGCTTTAGCATACTATGTTGATAGTAAATCAAGTAGCCATAGCTATAAGCATACTCGGAAGTGGAGCATCTAAGTCGGACATAACGTATTTCCGTAAGTATACAGTGTTAGAAAGGCAAAAATAATTTGCTATCCTTCAGATGAACAGATTACTGTTAACGAAACGCGTGCTGAAATCAAAGTTCAGGCAATTCTTGATAAAACTGCGGAACGTTTAATTTCAGCGCAACAAAAAGTTGTCAGTAGTCTGTTACCATGCACATTATTCACATTAACAAGTAAGTGGGATTGTGACGGAATTTCCGATCATAGTTTGTGCAAACAAAAATTCACCAACTGTGATGACAGTGATGAGTTTTTGTTTGTATTTTCATTCGTTCCCCTTCAATTGCAAGACGAAAAAGGTAATATTGTGTGGCAGAATTGGGCAGAATCCTCGGCCCTCCTCTACAATGTATTGTCGCCCAATAAAATTTGTCTTTTCTAAGGAAACCAAAGATTTTACGATAGCCGAAACCAATAAGGTTTTAGAAGAGATAAAATCTTTATTGCTGACAACAAGCAAGGTGATGGAGACCGAGGTATCTGTCACACATGTAATGTTTTTGACAATGATTGACGGGAACGTTTGCAACACTCTGACCATAACTTCTTCGTCACAGAAATGTTTTATTTGTGGGGCAACTCCATCAATGATGAATTATTTGTCAAAAAAGTTTACGGCGAATGAAGATACTCCTGGTTTTGGTTTGTCTACGTTGCACGCTTGGATTAGATGCTTTGAATGCTTGCTTCACATTAGCTATCGACTTAATGTAAAAAAATGGAAACTTAGATCAGCCGAAGACAAAGCTAGTGTGAAGCAACGTTCAGGTGCCATTAAAAGACATTTTCAAAGCGAGATGGGCTTGATTGTAGACAGACCAAAACCAGGGTTCGGTAACACTAATGACGAAAATACCACGCGAAGATTTTTTGAAAATCCCGAGGCAAGTGCCGATATTACAGGGTATTGGCATACTGCTTCGTGCTTTATCATCAGGATATGATATAAATATTGAAAAATTTTAAACCTTAGCTCAAGAATCCAGACAACTTTACGTAAACCTCTATCCATGGTATTATATGCCCGTGACTGTTCACAAAATACTTTTGCACAGTGGTGATGTAATTAAATCATCACTTCTGCCTATCCGCCAGCTGTCCGAGGAAGCACAGGAAGCTCGGAATAAGGACTGCAGAAGATTTCTTGAACACAACACACGAAAACGATCTCGAATTGCTACGAATAGAGATTTTACTTATTATGTTATTGATAACATCTGACCCTGTAATGGTTTAAAACAAGTTCCCGGAAGAAATTAGGTTCGATCTCTACCGAAGTCGTAGATTTAATAGTTCAACCTAGCTGTAAGGAAGAAAATGTTAATATAGTTTCTAGTTTCCATAGTTCTGCCACTCATGATCATGACTATTCAATGGATGATGCACCTGATCATAGCGATGATAATGAGTGGTAGATTTAGTTATTAAGTATTTAATATATCTGTTATTAGATTTTATACTTACATTTATAGGTATTATATTTTTTTTAAATTGTTTATAAAAATATTATGTTTTTTTTACTATACCTGCTCAAACGACCAATGGTCTTCAAGAAGTATTAGGACTCTCATATATATGCTTAATAACCTCATTTATCTAAACAAATAATTTTGTCCAGCTAGCTTGTTCTACGCGAACTATAGTGCAGCGCCCTGAACGCATTATTAAATTGGACCCGCAGAGCATTGTACGCTCGATGCGTGTAGTTAGCCCACATACTCTTATTAATATTAACTAATTCAAAAGGTTGCTTGTTGCAAAAATTTAAAGCAAAATGCTATAGGATAGTAAGAAGTAAGTAAGTAAGAGTCTGACACTCCCTTCCGCTCCACCCAGAGCGGGAGGGGTCATTTGATGATTTCCCATCCTCAAAAAAAAAAAAAAAAAAATCGTAAGACCCTACCTTACATTTACGTTGCGCGTCCGTGCCAGGGCCTCTGGTCATGTGCGTCTTAGAATTTTGAGAAAACATAACAGTTTATTTAAGTTGTTTATGTAATTAATAACAAATTGGATTTCATAATCTGAAAAAAACATATTTTTATTATCATGTTTCTAAGCAGGATCTACATAAATAGTCTTCAAAAGTAATGTTGTAAATCTGGCTTAACAACATAGAAACAGGCAAATCTCCCCCATAAATAAAACGCATCAGTATTATGATAATAAGGTTTCTTGTTCGATTAATACTAGTTTACAATAAGATTACTTTACCATCCTTAACGTACAAGTATTAATTAAGTGTATGTTCACAATGTACAATTATGTATGTAATTTTTTTGTCTTATTCTGAGTATAGTCCACCGGGCCGCCGGGCACAAGGGCACTTTAAGATAACGTCCACTGTTAGTTTTTCAAAGAAAGTAATCGAGAAGTTTCACACACACAGTCAAACACGATACTAAGTACAAATTATAGGTTATAGCTGCGTTGAGTTTCCATCAAGTCGAATTAGGCCCATCTTTCACGACGCTACTCAAAAACTCATTGGTTATTTGAGTTCTTAACACGTTATTTTTGAGTAGCGTCGTGGATGACGGCCTTCAACTTTACGACTGTCGTTGCGTTAAGAGCGTTTATACCTTATGAGTGGCAACGTCGCAATTTAGTGTCATATTTCGTAGTTTTCAATTTTTATCATTTAATCGGAGCTATATTTAAAAAATCTGTTTAATTAACTATTTAGAATTATGTGAAAACTGTGTAAAAGGTAAGAAATCGTTGCGTTTACAGTTCTATTTATATGCAAATAATACATTGGAAACTTGCAGGGCGTTATTTTCAATGTAAAATAACTGTAAGCATTACGGTTACTTACTTTTTAAACACTTTCACGTAATTCAAAAAAGTTAATTAAACAGATTTTTTAAATATAGCTCCGATTAAATGATAAAAATTGAAAACCACGAAATATGACACAAAATTGCGACGTTGCCACTCATAAGGTATAAACGCTCTTAAGACTCCGCTCTTTAGAATAAACGCTAATCCAGTAGTATAGTCACTTATCTTCGTAATACAATGAAAAGTACCTACGTTTAAACAAATGTTTGATGAGAAAAATGTGCAGTTTCATGGCATTATTTTGAAATAGCTGTATCTAAGCTAAAAATTATGACATGAATTCGACTAAACGGTTTTACATTATTATAATATTTATATTCGTCACAAAACCGTTTCATATTTTGAGAGAATTACTTTTCGACTGTGTACAAAAATATTCTATATTTATTAAAATCACTTAGGTACCACTTTTATTTTGACAAGTGATTTTACTAAATAAAACGTTACTTTCTTAAATAAATTAAGACAATTTTATCTTTCATTGATTCGCACATTAGTAATTCATCTTCGATAATTGAGTATGATTTTTTATTGCTTTTTGCACGTTCATCGGAGACTTCTGAGCAAAAGATGCGTCTGTTCACAGTAAAATGAACCTTATGATGAAATTACTTGCCAAATTCTTGTGTTGATTTCTCTGCACTATTTGGTAGGTACGTAAGTAAAATCCAAAACATCACTTTTCATCACAAGGGCCAGTTTACCGCGGACGAACGCGTTATAAGTACACTAAATTATTTATTATTAATTCATAAGAAGTAAATAAGTGCCTACATAACTAAGTATTTTAGTGTTTTTACATAGAGGACAAATCATTGTGCTGAACAGAATAATCTTGAACGAAACAATAGTGATTTCAGACTTTTCAAATGGTTTCTCTTTTCAAATTGCGCTGAAGATTATAGCGTTTTGCAGCATTATAATTTGACTTGAAGAATGTCAAATTAATAAACAGTTGCTTAGAAATAATTTGTGCATGGGTAAATTACAAATTTACTCTCAATTTCTAAAAGCCTGCTCAAATCAATGATCAGTAAATCTACTGTCAAATGTTATGTTAAGCTACGGCTTCCTAGAAAAGCGATGGCCACCATATAGTGTCCGCAATTTACCGGCGAATGACGTCATTGAAACGTTACTTATAAAAGTAAGTTCGTATGTAAAGAGTGTTTTCTGACACCATAAAGTCAAACGCCGGTGCCATCATTATCATGACAGCCGTCATGTGGCGGCCACCCCTCTTCTCGGAAATTGTAGCTTTAGGTGCAATTATAAGTTATTGATGGAAATAACAAAACCCAATCAAATCACTTGATATCAGATTAATTTGACGAGGCTTTTAAAAACCTAAAGAGTCTTCTACACAAAAAGTCACTTTAATAGGTAATTACAATATCTATAAAAAATATAATTAATTCGTTTCCATTTGACAACACATGCTTCTTTGGCATTCGTTAAGACTTAAGTTTTTTTTTAATGTTTTTATTATAGACTCGCGTCTTATCTGATCAAGAGTGATGATACGGTCGAACGATGGCTCTCGCATTCCTAGAAGTATCCTAAATAGGTATACAAGATTATATCATTTAAAATGATGAACCTATTACTTATACGAGTGTTAGTAGCGTCGCTCTAACGATTATGATTAACACCTTAAAGGCCCCCGCAGATAGCGCGACGCGACGGTGCGATGCGATTCTAGTAAAACAATTTCCATGAAGTTTGCATAGAAATAGTTCTAGTAGAGTCGCGTCGCGCCTGTCTGCCTGAGTCTTTATACGGCAGCAATTGTGAATCAGGGTTATAAATGCTCATCACAATTGCCACTGGGTCAAGTAGCTATAAACGAGTCACTCAAGTGCCACCGAACGGAAACATTCATGGAACAAAATTATGTGCGCAATTTAAGAGTTAAAACATATTTCTTAAAACTCACTAAGTATCTACAATGATTTCGTGTCAGTTGTACAAAACTTGTCACACACACGCAATCTCGATTAACATTCCTTCGCAAAATAATTGTTTAATTACAATGATCACCATTTTCGCTTGATTAAATTTATATATTTACACTCTTTAGACTAAAAAATATTATAAATAACATAGTGACTAGTATTTAATGTAAATTCGTAATAAAACATGTAAAGTATGAATGATATTGAACGATAAAGTCTCCCCCAAACTGTCTGTAACAAAATAAATATCCCTAAATATAAATGGTATATACAGGGCGTCCCACGGATATGCCACATGGAGGGAGAGTACCTTGAATATTGTAGATAGAGTATTTTACTGAAAGAAGACATTATATCAATTAAAAAAACAATTTAAAATGCATTCATAGATATTTAAATAATTACATGGTTGAACCGGAAATCGAACCCGTTACATGAGAAAAATAATCACCCTGTAGCTTTATCATACTGATCGAAAGGCTTCATCATAAGGATTATTTTTTGTTAAATAACATAGTGTCAAAAATAAAAGGAAGACCATGAATTTTTAACATTTATAATACAAAATTAATAAATTTATCAAATGCTCAAAATGAGTCCCTTCCTGTTGAATACAAAGTCGCACTCTTTTGATTATTTCGATTTGTTGCATACAACCAGGTACCTACTAATTACGTATCTCTTTATCATGTTATCATGCACTTAATTTATAATAGGGAAATGATGCGTACTTCTCAAGTGGGTACATTAATTAGTAATAGGTACTTATGATAATGTCAGTTGTATGTCCTTACGGCAATGTCAGCTTTTCATTTTTCTGAACAAAATTTCACATCAAATGTTAAAATTCATGGTCTTCCTTTTATTTGTGAAATTATGTTATTTAGCAAAAAATAATCCTTATGATGAAGCCTTTCGATCGGTGTGATAATAATAATATAATAATAATAATATGAGACAACATCCACACAAGGTCTTCAGGTCCCGAACTAGGTAGAGCCTGTACTACGGTAACCTGATGACTGATATACATACATACATTATATACATTTACACACCCAGAGACAGGTCAAACAGAAATGTTCATGCACACAAATGTTTGACTTGTATAAAGCTACAGGTGATTATTTTTCTCATGTAACGGGTTCGGTTTCCGGTTCAACCATGTAATGATTTAAATATCTATGAATGCAGTTTAAATTGTTTTTTAAATTCAAATAATGTCTTCTTTCAGTAAAATGTTCCATCTACAATATTCAAGGTACTTTCTCTCCATGTGGCATATCCGTGGGACGCCCAGTAATATTCACTAGCATATTATATAAAATAAATGTTAGGCTGGACACACATTCTGAATTCCTCTCGGAATTCATATTATTAATTAATAAAACCCGGAATTGCATACCGTTTAAATAGGCTCCACATACATTCAGATTTTTTCAGATTATGATTTTCTCAGATCGACCCGTAAGAATGACACATTTTTTTATTATTAAAACTTTAAAGCTAAAAGTAGTGCGATGAGAATTAATTCCTCGTCCATATCCAAGACGTTTGCCTGAGCCGAGAAACACGAGACTACAGATTTTTCTGAATTTTTAAGATATGTGTGAGGCAGCTTGCCGGAATTCAAATTATGAGTTCTGACTCTGAATTCAGAGAGGAATTCAAAATGTGTGAGTCCAGCCTTAATCTACGCAGACTTGATACAGCTATATAAATTGACGAAATCAAAAATCCATTAGAATACTTACACGTAGACTGAATTCGTTCATATACGGTGAACTTAATAGATGAAAAATATGTTGTTAACGTTATAATATTTACATTATTTAGTAATATACTAAATTATGTATATTTTGACACTGTTACGGGATCGCGTTAGGTCACATTTACGGAGAGGAAATATTAGAATAAACTATTGTTTGTTTAAGTTGTATTGTGTGCGAAATGTTTATTAGCTCTGTGTACATATGTAAAAATCTCGTGTGTATGTAGATACAGACTTAATAATATACACTGTGACGTAACGAGGCTCCCGTAAAACTCACGCAGACGAAACGTAACCACACTTAACACGACTCACCTACCACCGTAACTATATTATTTTATTTTACAGAATATTTACATCAGTAAGTCGCGTCTGCAATGTTAGTTCTATATCCGTGGATTTAGCACAATTATTTTTAATAAAAATTGAATTTAGATCGAATTTATTTCAAGAGTATATTGGCAGCGGTTCATCAATATCGCTATAACAATTACTTTACAAAATCAGACTTAACACATTGCATTTTAAAATTAAATATTCAAAGATTTAAATCACGACACCGAAAATATGCTAGAAAAATAAATTCGACCATTCGCACTTGAAATTTGGGACAAATCATGAGTCCACAAAACAACAAATCTTAACACGCAACAATACGTCTCTATCGATAAATTAAATAATCGATGAAATATTCGCATACACTTTATGATAGTCTATTTCGACGATTATAAATCTTAAAAGATCGCCTAGTAGATAGTAACTAGAGCTCACTCATACCGACACGTTCATTCAAATGGGCAGTAGCGACTCAGTACACTATATACAGAAACTCAACATTGAATGAGTAGGTGATATACATAATGCAGATACTGTCCATTCATATTACTGGGTCAATTACGATTTTGATTTCGATAAACGTTCATTTTTCTTGTCAATTTGTGTGCTCATCATGTCATTCTAAACCATTAACCACTTATTGCGCACAGGAGACCAAATTGTTGCTTGTCATGGCATCTCGTTTGTTAGGGTTTGTTTCGTCTCCAGTACGCAATTAGAGGAGCTTGAGTTTCTGTAGCAGTGTAACTGTAGTAGCGAGGTGACGATGTGAGGTATGGGCGGCGACGGCGTGGGCTCGGGCGGCGGGTGTGGGCGCTAGGCGGCGGCGCGGCGGGGAGCGCGCGGGCACGTGGGGCGTGCGGGGGCGCACGCGGGGCGCGCGGGGGCGCACGCGGGGCGCGTGGGGTCGCTCGCGGGGCGCGCGGGGGCACACGACGGGGGCGCAGGGCGGGGGGGCGGCGGCGGCGGGGGCGCCCGGGCCGCGCGCCGTCATACCCCGTCCATCTGACGCACGCGCACGTCCTGCGACGCGCACATGTCCGGCGCGAACGGTAAGCACGTGAAGTATGCGCACGCCGCGCACTCGTACGCCGGTGCCGCGTAGAACAACGCGACCAGTGCACACAGCATCCCGCCCGCCGAAACCATACAGACCCAAACTAACGCAATCTTTCTTCGCCTCTCGTAAGGCCCGAAGGTTATGAACGGCAGCAGCGCGTACGCGAGTAAGAATCCGAACACGAAGCCGAAGACGTGCGCGAAGTTATCGATCCAGGGCAGAAGACCCAGGAGGAACAACGCGAAGGCTATACCGACTAGTTTTAAGATTGCCCGCTTCGGATGCCTCAGGAGAGGCCACGCGCCTATCACCTCTACTATTAGACACGCCAGAAGACCGAAATGTGATCCAGCTGGCCCCACCTGGAACATAAGATAGCATGTAAGACCTCTGTCCTTAAGAACCCAAGGGTGAAGGAGCAGTATGTTATAAAGTGTCTAACCAAAAGCCAAACGATAAGAACAAGCGAAAAGTTGTCTCACCTCCGCCCTATAAGGTTCAAATATGGCCGAAGCCATATTCCCGGCAACCCCACTTCCTAAATATATGGTAGCTATTCTAACTGGCCCGGCCATCTTCTCCAGGTCCCTCATGAAGAGCCATTGTAGCGCCAACGTGGCAGCCAGGTGCAGGAGACCAGCATGGACGAATAAAGATGTCCATGCGCGGTACAGCTGGTCTGGTCGGCGTCGCCGCATGAAAGGTAACATGCCACAGACGTCGTCGAGACAAGACACCTGAAATTCAACGCATATATTGAAGCAGGTGAAGCTAGATATAATAAGTTAAAAATAGTAGTTATATTTTTAGAAAACGGTGAGTTTTAAAGTTTCCTGAAATGGTACATGGTAATGAGTATTTCACAGAGCACAGAATAACCATGAGAAGTTAAATGGCAAAGCAGGGTTGAAATATCAAACCACTATTTGCCATTTAGATATAAATCAGGGCCTTTCACCAACACAAACATCCAATAATCTCGCCAACAAGGACTTCAATGTCTACTATCAACCCTCTTTTATTTCTCGTCGGGGTTGACCATGCAAAAAACAGAGCTACCTCAACTAACCTGTGAACATAAAGACGCTTCTTCGTGGAAATAACCCTTGACGAAGTCACAGTGTTCTCTAGTTGTGATGACGCATTGACCATGGACTCCTATGCAGCAGGGATGGCCTATGACCTCACAGGCCATGTGTTCTGCTGCGTGACCGGCACGACCAGCGGCCGCAGACCCGTCTAGAACTGATTTACGGCAGATAGGCCATTTTGTGATGTCATCTGGCCATTCATGCGGTGCTATCGATCGCGGCGCTTCGCAGAACCTGTAAGAATTCAAAATGATGATTAGTAAGAAAAATCATATACTAAACAGCAATATTCTCATTACGGTTATAGGATTTTAGAATAAGTTACTTTGTTTAATATACAGGGTGGCCCGTTAACAGTGGTCCAAACCGATTTTTTTGATGCCTCTTGCCAATATCTTAGCTCAAAGTTTATTATGAGTCACCCATATTACAGAACCTCACTCAAGACTTAAACATTACTTAAAACTATGTAGTTTAAAGCTTTTTGATTGGTTGAAACTAGTTTTAAATAATGCTACAGTTTTGAATGAGGTTTGGTAATACTTGCCTTAGAATTATTATAAAGATGAATTACTTACTTGGGATCTAATCCGCAAACGGACCCTGATATCCGACCTCCAGGCCCCGACTCTCCCGAAGACCATTTCTTCCACGTCGAGATGGTGGTCTGAAAGGTAGACAAACCAAAGTTCACGGTTGACAAGCTTATGCGTCGCCCAAAACAAGGTGTGACCCACGGAGCGAGAAGCATTCGAAGACTTAATTAAAGCTAAAAATATTAACATGCACAATTGGTTTCAAATCTGATAACCAGTTTTACAAAGTACTATCGTGTTGCCTAGTTACAGAATTGTGGTAACGGTAAAATGCAGGTGCTTGGCAGCATCCGATTCGACTGGAAGCCAACAAGCAGATGACTTCATTTGCACCGCAGAAGTTGCCATTTACTACTTACCTATCTTAAGCCGATTTTGTCAAAGATTGGCTATCCTCTTTCTGAACATGGGTATCATAAAATCAGGCTTAGGTATGCTTAGGTCGATAGATAGTGCCATAAGCTCTCTCCTATTACGACATTATACCAGTTTGGCAAGGAAATTATCCTGGATGATGCACATGTTTTTATGCAAAGTTATTCTGGGAGGTCCATGACTTGTTGTAATAATTTTCAGGCGCTTATTTTGACGGGATACCATAATCCGATCCCACTTTGTGGTATTCGTTAGGAATGTTTGGTTGAGTTGAACAGCTAACAAACGTACTGTCATATCGTAATCTTAACCTATTAGAGCCATCGAGATATATGCAGAAACATACCTTTGATATTAATCCTCGTATCTATACGTAAGCGTGCGCAAAAATGGAACATTACACATAGTGAATATTAGACGGTTTACACAGATCTACGTAGTGGAAACTGACAGCAACAAGATGATCCGTAATTTACTTGAATTTGTCACTTAAATTTATAACACGCCGTCCAAAATCTGACAGAGCGTCAAACAGTCTTTCTTTACACATTAAATTCGCTTCATCCCTTCATCCCCATTCATACTTCTTTTATACTTTTAAGAACACATAGACTTGATGTCACATGATGTTTGTCTTCTCTAGGAGGAAGTAATACCCACCGAACAATCAGCCTTAGACGACTGCACACATCCTGAATCGTCATTCCGTATGCAACAAGCCGTGTCCCGTTCTCTTCTCGCTGACGCTGCTATTGCCCGGGCTATTCTCGCGTCCTTTCTCATGCACGGAGCAAACTTTGCCCCTAGGTGGATCAGGTCAGCCGCGCGAGGACCCAGCCAAAATGACGCCGGCTCTTCCCATTCAACCTGGAAAATAATTGGGAAATATTAGTACATTATTGATGACAAATTGGAAATTTTATTTGGGACCCGAACAAAATAGTATCTGAAATGTACACTGAACGTTTTTTCATGACACTCTTTCATGTCTCTCTCACTCTCTCACTCTTCATGACACCACGAGTCTTTTTGACATGTTAATTCCATCATTGTTCCAGCGTGAAAGAGAGACGGAGCTATACATGACCGACAGCACTATCTGTTTTTCGCAACGGAATCATGATGGTGTTAACACGTCATAGTACGGCCCCAGTAAGGAAAGCAGCCGATGAAAAATTTATTTAAATTTCGAATAAGGAACTCTTTGGAAATCTGTAGATGTGTAAAATGGTGGCAATTTAAAAACTGTCTGTCGTGCGTCGAAATGGATTTGACTAGAGAACATTTTTGTTAAATGATTTTGTACGACTTTCGTTGCGGTCTTACTCAATAACAATGTTACGATACACTTCGATTAGCATTCACGACGAAGCCCCATCCCGTGCCACTGTTTTCAACTGGTTTAATGAGTTTAAATGTGGTTGAAGCAAACTCGATGATTGCTTGATTCGCGAGAAGGACGACCATCTACGGCGACTACTGAAGATAACAGGAGTGCTGTGCGGCTATTGATAGAAGCTGACAGAAGGGTGAGATATCAACAGATTCGGGCCCTTCAGGGATTGTTTTTTTTTTTTGCATTGGTATGACTTTAGTACAAAAAGTCTTACATGAACATTTAGTGTCAGAAAGCTTTGTACTAGATGGATACCTCATAATTTGACAGAAGATCAATAACGCCGTCGTTTGGATTGGTGCCGCTCAATGCTTGAAAAGTATGACGGAGGTGACTCGAATGCTGTTTATGGCATCGTCACAGGCAAGTCACAGGTGATGAAAGCTGTTATATTGTTACGAACCCGAAACCAAAATATAATCTGCGCATTGGATGTTTCCATTCGAAGATTTGCCGACAAAAGTAAAGAAGGGCAGAAGTCAAGGGAAAAAGATGATTGCCACATTCTTTGGACATACATCATTTCGCAATAATTGTCCTAGAAGATAAAAATACTGTTACTGCAGATTGGTATGTCAGTCATTGTTTACCAGTTGTCTTGGAAAATGTTAGACAGCAGCGCCCAAGAAGCAGGATCCTCCTCCACCACGACAACTCTCCAGCTCACTCCGCCAGACGGACTATCGAATATTCGTCTATCGAAAGTGTGAAGTTAGTAAGTCATCCTCCTTACAGTCCTGACCTGGCACCTTGTGACTTTTATTTATTTTCAGAAATAAAAGATAAACTTAGAGGAATTCCTTTTATGAACTCTGAATATGGGCTGGAATGGAACTGGCTGCGTTTAAAAAAGGCGTTTAAGAAATCCCTAAAGAAGAGTGGGCCCACTGCTTCAGTCAATGGTTCCATCGCATGTGACGGTGCTTAGAAAGGAACGGAGACTACTTCGAAAAGCAATAAAAATATTAACAGGGTTATACATCATTCAGTCTTTTGTTTTCCCAGAACTTTCAGTTTGACCTATATTAACGATCGTGTAATTAAAATTGTGCGTCTCTCCACTACTTCTCCGTAAGTGTATAGGAAATTTTGTGATGAGGCGGACAATTTAAGATAAGGTGTCTGGACGTGCGGTTTTCAACTTTTCAAGTACAATCAGAGACGAAAGACGGTTTAAAAAGTTTTAGAATAAATGGTAGCATAAAATGATCTCAAATCGTTTATTGCAATCCATAATGTACAATTACAGGCGGTAGATATAAGAAAAATAATAGAAACAATTATGGACCCTGTCGGGCACAGCATTTTTTTTTAAATAAGTAGAGAGGAAGAGCGCTTTATTAATTTTCTGTGTTCTTAAGAGCGTTTATAGCTTATGAGTGGCAACGTTACAATTTA
Organism: Brachylomia viminalis; assembly: GCA_937001585.2. Lineage (NCBI taxonomy): Eukaryota > Metazoa > Arthropoda > Insecta > Lepidoptera > Noctuidae > Brachylomia > Brachylomia viminalis. The sequence continues at coordinate 11,798,905 of OW443298.2, read as the reverse complement.
GTGTCATATTTCGTGGTTTTCAATTTTTATCATTTAATCGGAGCTATATTTTAAAAATCTGTTTAATTAACTTTTAGAATTACGTGAAAGTGTTTAAAAAGTAAGTAACCGTAATGCTTACAGTTATTTTACTATGAAAATAACGCCCTGCAAGTTTCCAATGTACTATTTGCATATAAATAAAACTGTAAACGCAACGATTTCTTACCTTTTACACAGTTTTCACATAATTCTAAAAAGTTAATTAAACAGATTTTTTAAATATAGCTCCGATTAAATGATAAAAATTGAAAACCACGAAATATGACACTAAATTGCGACGTCGCCACTCATAAGGTATAAACGCTCTTAAGTTAGAATTATTTTATATCCTATATTACCTATGTATTTATATTTCCATTCATTCACTTATTCTATTAATATTTTATATGCAGATATATCTATTCATTTATCATTTATTTAATTACATTTACTGTTTATTTCTTTACTCGCTTATTTTTTTTTTATCGTTTTTAATGTAGTATATTTATTAGGTAGGTATTGTTTTATATTTATTTTGTTATTTTACTTATTAAAATAAATATCTATTATTCATAGTTATGTATTTTTATTATTGAATTTATCTGTTAGATATTCTTGTACTGTGTAATAGCTTTTTTTAATTAAGTACTGCTTTAGTTTATTTAAAAATATACTGGTTTTATTTTGTTGTTTTATGTCTTTTGGTAATTTATTATATATTTTTATTGACATTGAATATGAACTAGATGAATGTAGTTTAAGGCGGGACGGGGGCAAATTTAGTCTATTTTTATGGCAAAAAGTATAATTTGTTTGTATGTCTCCCCGTGTGCTATAAGAATCTGGATATTTACGGACTAATTTACACAATTCTAAGATATAAATACCAACTAAGGTGAGAATCTTGTGTTTTTTAAAGTAAGGTTTGCAACTATCTGTTGGTTCTATATTGGTAATTATTCGTATTAGCTTTTTTTGGAGGGTAAATAAGGAGGGAGCGTCTGTGCTATTTCCCCATAAGATGATGCCATAGTTAAACCAAGCGTGGGCATACGCGTAGTATGTGACTAGTGCGGTTTGTGGGTTGTAGTCTTTTTTATTTCGCGGAGAGCATATTATGAAAACTTTGAAATTTTTGATTTTACTGTCTGTATATGTGTTTTCCAGTTTATATGAGTGTAAGTGTAGTGTTTGTGTGAGTGTTTTATGTGTTTGTGTGTGTATGAGTTTCTTATTATTAAACGTAGGAGAGTGAAATGGTTAACTGTTTCTAATTTATGTTGCTTAAAAGTAAAATCTATAGTTATTTTTTTTTTCTGCCAGGGGTGAAACGCTATTAATTATCTTCCGATAGTGTAAAAAAAATCACTTTTATCGCAGACTGTATTTGTTATGCTACGTAGCTTAAAACAAAAGTAAATTATTGACTACACCCACAGGCTTTAAAAAATACTTTTTGCTTTTTGCTATTTTTGCTATTTCTGTACCTACAAGGTCTAAAATTGGCTGTCTAATACCTACAACTAATAACTCAGACGTACTTACGTACCTAGGCTTAAAAGAGAATTCATTAGCTTTAAGTCCTTAGGATTGAACCGAGACATCAAATTGCGGGCTTTATAAATACATTTTGGTTTTGTAGACGACCAATAATATATCTACCTACTAATGAAAGTTGGCTAAACCAAGGATCCCTACCAACAGAAGCGTTGAATTTTATTTTTCTTAGTGACATTTCGGGGAAAATTGTAAAAGTATATCAGGGCCTATAAGTCACATTTTATTAATTCCATAAATACTCTAAAATTGCGCAACAATATTTTTAGACAATCTTTATTCCCAGAGAATGTGCAAATACCCACTTCAAACCCATTATTTATGAAAAAATAACTACAAAACTAAAAGTACAATCAACGAAAATTACATATAGACGAACCTTTTGCGGTCACTCGTCGCTAAAAGATAGCATCATGAAATACTGTAGTAAGCAGCAAAAAGCAGACAAAAGAGGCGACTCACAAAGACTGTGTGACCTACATTCGAAGCTCGCTCACTAATACTCTTACTTTGTGACGCTTTCCCTTGCGTCACAATGAATACGTACGTCCTTTGTGGTTGCTACTTGCTAATTGTTAATTTCATATCGAGTTCGTGTTGTAAATATGTTCTTGGTTCTTTTTGGTAGGTATAGTTGCAACGAGTGGTTTTTTGTCGTTGTTGTCTTGGGATCTCAGAATACAGATGGGATCTATCGCGAAACTGTTTTTTTCACATAAACACTACATTACTTATTCCTACTTTGTGACGCTTTCCCTTGCGTCACAAAGAATATGTACATCAATTGTTGTTGCTACTTGCTAATTGCTAATTTCATATCGAGTTCGTGTTGTAAATATGTTCTTGGTTCTTTTTGGTATAGTTGCAACGAGTGGTTTTTTTGTCGTTGGTGTCTTGGGATGTATCGCAAAACCGTTTTTTTTTCACATACACAGACTACATTACTTATTTCTACTTTGTGACGCGTTCCCTTGCGTCACAATGAATACGTACATCCTTTGTGGTTGGGGTTAATTTCATGTCAATTTCATGTTGTAAATAAGTTCTTGGTTCTCTTTGGTGTGGTTTTTCAAGTGCGTTTTTTTTTCTGTTGGAGACTTTGAATGTTTCACCAAAATTAATTTTACACGCCTCCGACATATTAGATACACAGGTACACCTAAATATTTCATACGTATTCCTTGTTTACTTAATATTTTAGAGATAATTGTACGAGATCTGTCAATTTCGGTGTATAAACTCATGCTTGGGCAGTTCCAACAAAAGGACCTCATATCCATAGACGGATCATTTTACCTACAACTCGTATTATATGATAAGCCCCTTACTATGAACCTCTTAATGATTGTCAATAATTTGACGAAGGTAGTAAGGGTTTGGACGGCATGGTTGGCGCAGTGGTTAAGCGATTAACTGCTGCGCTGCGAGTCGCGGGTTCGATTCCCGCACGGAACAAATATTTGTATGACCTACAAGTAATTGTTCCAGGTCTGGCCGTTAATGTAAGTGTGTTAACGCACCCGCAATATAGGAGAATCCCCAGATAAAAAAAAAAGTTGTTAAAATCAATCGAGTATTCGAAAGTAGACTTTAAACCATCTGTCTTCGTGATGGAAGTCAAGAGCAAATCCATTTAGCTATAAAAATAAAATAAAGAATAAATTACAATGCAATTCCCCTAACTTCTAAAGAAAAACATGGTGATGTGCCAAGAAATCGCCTAAGTAAGTTAATATTGTGTATTGTTCAGCTCAATCTCGGACATTAAATCTGGGGGAACGTGTTTTGTCTAAAAGCTTCACGTTGTTATGCTAAGTCTTAAACAAAGAAACGGAATTTGAGCGATGAAGAGACGCACGTATGACGTATAACAGCTTAGTTTTACGTAAACGCAACTTAATTTATGTTCGAAGCGTTATATAAAATAAAGTAATTGGTACATCTTGTTCAAACACTTCTTTTTCGGAAAAAGATGTCTTACTTATTTAAACACTATAAAGTTAATGTTTGGTCAACAGGCTTAATTTTATAAAATGCACTTGGCATTTTTAACTGAAATTACCTTATATCCATTTTTGAATGAATAGTACCTAATAGTCATAAGTCATTCATTTCATAACAATATGTTGCATTGTGTTGAAAATTGTTGAACAGTGTGTAGTAATAGTCCATTTATTTGTCAGAATATTGTTACAGATTTGTTACATAGGTGTTAAAGTTCTTAATATTCTGCCGTTTCCGGCGTACAAATACATTTTCAAGATTTTGGTAAGTTGTTAGATATAATGTTGTGGAACTCTATTCTAGTGCTTTACGAGCAAATGTTTACGATTATCTGTCTGTAATTTGCCGTTAACTTGCCAACACGGTGAAGTGCTAACAGAAAGCGACAACTTTAAAAAGATTCTAACAATATCATATTTTGAACCCATCGCAAATTGACTATAAAACCCATGCAAACTGAACAACTGTTCACATACCGTGTGAACTCTTAAAATCACTTGGGACCATCATAAAGGGCATAAACATTTCACGATTTTGAACGCAGTCCCAAAAGAAAGGCTTTATATGCGACGCCACATAAAATTACCTATTCAAGTGTAAATAAAGTAGGCAATCAATATGCAATGTGTTGGAAACTGTGAATGATCAGTCTTATCCTGGTAAAAAATATACGAGACGGCTGAAATGTTATATTATTCGGATTCTTAGAAAATGAGCACAGCTACGGTAGAATAAGGCCTACGTATTTATTTGTAGTATTCACATGAGTAAATCTCGTCAAATGGTGTGTGAGCTGTTAGACCGAAAAACTTCAACAGTCTCAATTTTATTGTTGGACTTTTGCCAGGTCCTTGATTGCTGTTGAGATTTATTTATCAAGTTCTTCGGTAAATTGTGACGGCGGGAAAAAAAATCATCATGTGAAGCATTTAAGCATGGTGTTGACAGAAGGACCTAAAGCAGATAAGGGTGCCGGTCGTTCGCCGACGAGATGGAACCAGAATGATACTAGCACAGGAGCGTGATGATAGGCTCAAGCAGAAAGAGGTATTTGTTGAAGTGGTTGAAGTTAGCTGTGAATGATGATGGAAGCACTAAGAAATTGACAGATTAATAATAATAATAACAAATGTTATCGGTAATTATTTAGACTCAAACTAAAACACAAAGCATTTTTTTTGTAACATGGGTTTGCTCTTGACTCTAGTCTTAGTCAGTGGTGACAGATACAGAGTCGACGGTGGAGTGAGCTACCCAGTGGAGTTACCCAGAAGAAGCCTGTTCACTCTCACATTGAAGAAATTAGGGTTGTATGCGTTGTTATTTCAAATAAACCAATTACAGGCACTTTTGCATTGTCAAGGGGTCGGTCAGTCAGAAAGATGAAGCTAGACTATCTACAGTAAACACTCTCTACTACTTTTCATGAGGCATCTGTTAGCATAACACCAAACACAGGCAGACATAGCTGCTAAACCATAAATAACTTCACAAAAACCAATGGTACTCTCTACCTACCTGCTGTAAACTCAAGCTCTTCACCAGGACCTGTCCCGAGTGTGTGTGCCTGCCGAACCCGACAGGCCCGAACCCGTAGCAGAGGAGTGACAGTAGCAGCACCAGGGTCTGCACTGTGCTCACCCACCACGTGAAGTAAGGGCGGTAGTCCGTCAGCTCGTCGAGCTGTCGTGCCACCTCCTCGTGATGCGCCATCGACTTGCGGAGCGAACGCCTGGAATGTTAGTCTTTTGTTAGGGAAAGCAGAATATGATGTTGGTGTGATCGGTCTTGAATTGACGAATGTGAAAGTATGTATACAGCACCCTAATTGCGTACCACTTCATGCTTAACTTAACAGCTGAACTATGGTTGGTTCTAAAACTATCTGATTAAAATGTAAACAAATGGATCAGAAAATATACCTGTGAATGCTAATTTATAACGCCTCTTACAAATAAAATTGAGTGCTTTCATTTTATTATGAATGAAATTCCGAAATTCTAAATTTAAATCACCCTACATACGTTTTTCATTTGCCAATTGAGGTTAATTTTATTATTTAAACCTAAATTTCCTTCAATGATTTTTTAATTACAATTTAACAGTTCAATTTTATTCAAACAACAATTGATGGAAAAAGTGGTGACACTTAAAGTTGAAATCTTCTAAATACAGATTAATGTGTAATTAAATTACTTTATTTCACATTTATTATAAAACAAGTTTAATGAGCAGTATTGCAATAATAAAATATCTAAGAATGGTATTTCAATATGATATATATTCGAATCAGGTCGTCTCCAGTGCAACAAAAATAATGTAAAACTTTGATTAGGGGGCCTGGTGACCTTTTTTTTTTTTTTTTTTTTGTGGGTGGGAAATCATCAAATAACTTCTCCCGCTCTGGGCAGAGCAGGAGGGCGTGTCAGACTCTTACTGACTAAAACCCACCCGTGTTCCTTCAGTTGCCTGTGCCAGGGGCCACGGCAACCCTCTTGGACTTTTCCGCAACCCTAGCAGGCATCGGTCCTAGCAAACCCCGTCATTGGTGCTGACATCTCTTTGAGGCGCGCGTGGAGCACAACGCGCCGTCGACCCGGGCCTGGTCCTTATCGAACGGCGAGCTGCCCATTGCTCGCCGTTCGCAGGCCCGCGCCTACGGTGGCCGGGAATCGGCCTGCGATTCCCGACGCCCAGGGCGTCTCCTGCGGCGGCTAGGGGCGTGAGGACGCAAACTTTGCCTCTCCCTCACGCGTTCCGCCTCCTCCTTCGCGAACATTACTGCTTCGCAGAAGGAGGTGACGGCTTCCCAAACCCTCTCGCTCCGTACCATGGCCTGGACCAAGGCCGGACGCGAGAGATCGCCACCGCCAATCGCCTCCACGAGGACACGGCGGTGCTCCGCCCAAGCCGGGCAGACCTCCACCGTATGCTCCACCGTGTCCTCCGGGCGATCCACACAATGGTGACACCCGGGCGTTTCCTCCCGCCTTATCCGGAACAGGAACCTCCCGAAACAACTGTGTCCGGTGAGGACCTGCGTCAGGCGGAAGGTGAGGACGCCGTGGCGCCTCTCTAGCCACTCCTCAAAGAGGGGACTTATCGCCGCAATTGTGGCGTGCCCAGCGCTGGGTTGCGACAATCGCACTCTCCATGCCGCCCTGAGATCCCGCCGGAGCTCTGTCCGCTGTACCGTGATTTCTCGCGGCAGCGGAGCTACGCCCCGCCGTTTCGCCTCCTCGCGCCACTCCCAAACGTGCGCGAGGACTTTTGCCTCCAGATCCCATGGCGGTAATCCGGCAAGGAGGCTCGCCGCCTCACCGGAGACCGTACGGTATCCCCGGACCAGCCGGATGGCCATGACCCTTTGGGGCGCGTTCAACCAGCGGGCTGGCCGCCGCCTCAAGGAACGCGCCCACACCGGTGCCCCGTAAAGGGCCATGGACCGCACGACCCCCGCGTAGAGCCTCCGGCAGGAGGCGTTTGGCCCCCCTAGATTGGGCAGGAGCCGCTTTAAGGCAGCCCCGGCCCTTTCCAGTCTGGGAGCCAAACGTCGGAAATGCTCCACGAAGTTCCACCGGCTGTCGAGGACGAGTCCCAGGTATTTCATCGTCGACTCGACGCCGATGTGAACCCCTCCTACCGTTATTTGGGAACCCGACGGTGGCGTGTTCCGAGGACCATGAAAACACATGGCCTCGGACTGGGCCTGGTGACCTGACATACAGGTTTTGTAAAAAACTTAGTTTAGGCACCAGTCTTCCACAAATTAATTATGAACTTGTGTCTGTAGACTATTAAATACTATCTCTGTAATTTGTGGTAAGAAATAAATAAATTTATTATTATAATTCCTTTTAGTGAGTGATTGCGTAATAATTTTTACACTTTCAATAGATACTTTTGAAACAGAGTAGATATACTAATTATTATACCGATCGAATAGTTCAAAATCAATAAGCATTAGACGGTAGTCTAGACAAAAAACACATCAAAATTTTCATTACAGGTAATTTCAACTCGGACTAGCAGCAAAAACAGTTGCGAATATGTAAAGTCTACGGAGAAAAATTGGCATAATGCATTATACCATAAATTACTGACGTCGTATATCCACGAAGTAAGTATTAATTCAAAAAACCATTACAGCAAGTTTTAAGTGTGACTTGGCGTAAACACCGTGATATATTGGAGGCTCAGGTGAATTATGAGCGAGACCGACGTTGTTCGGTAACAATGTTATTTTTTAATCTTTGTTTGTTACTTTAAAAGTAAGATTCATTAAAATGTTCTTAGTTCGTTAATTTAGAGGAGTTAAATTGTGTTGATGATGTTTTCTGACTTGGGAGACAGCCTGTAGCATTGTTCAATTACAGCTTGATTAGTTAGGCTATAAACTTGCTAAGAAGCTAGCAATGTGTTATTTTAACTACAGAAAGAGTTTACTAGAGAAAACCGAAACCCTTTCTATCAAATCGTGAAAAGCTCCGATTCTTGGAGAAGTTGACTAAAAAGAAGCAGTTAATGATACTATCTATTGTTGCGAGACCCGCGGAGGTTGGGAAGTTAAAAGCTATAAAAATAAGTGTGCGCTTAGAAAATAACCGCATCGATCATAAATTGGCTAACCTCTTTCATCTAAACCTTAATCAAAATGATCATAGCTCTAACTAAATTAAAATACTTCAATTAAATTAAAATGCCCCCTTCCCTGGTGTCCATTCATGCACAGATTGTTATCAATGTGTTTACATAATATTATTACAAGAAAACCGCTTCGTAGTCAAATAGTCGGCTGTTAGACCTATTCCAAGAAATAGGGTTTACTGTCTGACCCACAAATACCTCTTGTGGTTTGATTAAACCATCAGGCGGTCTTATGATTTCTAGAATATTAAATGAAGTTGGTCGAATTCACACGAATATTAATATTGTAAATACGGAGCGAGACACCTACTATCAAACGGTAACCTGATACCTGGAAGCCTTTCAATAATACGATAACGTATCTTAACAACAGTCGGGGTATCGTAATGATTCTTTGATGTATGTGGGTAAACACAAATGCTTGTTCTAACTCATTATTATAAAGAGACGTGGGTAACTGTAAAACATGCAATCTTTTCATGTAGCTCGCTGTCAGTTGGAATATAGTTGTAACGGTAACTAGCAGTTTTATTTCGATAACCATATCCTGACTTCCCGACGATTCCCAAAATATTTCTGATTCTCACTAAATAAATAAATAATCATTTTATTTCAAGTTTCACATATTAACATAATCATACACACTCAGTCACATTAATAATCAAATTCACAGTTAAATATATATATTATTTAAAAACGTGTTGCCACGTTACCTGCGTCCAATGTGCAACCTACAGCAGTGATTAATGTAGGCGGAATCGACCCTTTCCGCGAGCGCGGCCAACGTGCTGTTGGAGCTCCCCCGTATTCGCCAAACTAGCGAGAGATGCCTCTCTTGCGTATTGTTGTATAAAAACAATCTACGCGCGCCTCCGCAAACGTTGTCAAAGCGCTGCAGTAACGGGGGAGACCCAACAAAATCCTGAACGCATTGTTAAACTGGACTCGAAGGGCGCTGTACAACCTTTGCGTGTGTGCGACTAAAGCTTACTGATATTTTGAAAGCAAGAACCCCCTAGTTTAGCTTTCAAAATTTAAGTGAGTTTCAGAATATTTTTTGTTTATTTCGTAGCAAATAATTATATATAAATCTGGGTGTTCACTGTGCAATACACCTCTGGCTACTCCTTCGGGGATTCCAGGCATGATGTTTCATAAATATTCAAACCATTTCAAAACCTGGTTCCTAAGAAATTATTGTGTTCAGAGAATCAGTCGCCTGATGGGTTGTGACAGCATAAGTAGGTTACGTTGAATTATCTCATACAAAACATCAATAACAAAAATACAAAATACCTTCCAAATATTGTGAGCGGTTACAGCCAAAACAAGTCCTTTAATAGAGCACCACTCTATTTTAATGGAGTTAATGTTTAATAAGCGGGTATTTTGATGATGTCTACTTCGCCCTATTATATTGAACTAGTAAATAAACAGAACAAAGTGGGTCAAAGGCAGGTCTCAAGGACACATTTAATAAACTTTGTCCTAGATTCATTTGTTCTTTATGGTTATATTCACTTGTTACTGGAATTCCGGTATTGCGGCTCTGTAAACACTGTACTGCGATTCCGTAAAACTATAGTTACGAGAAAAAAAAATTGCTAGTTGAGGATCAAAGATCTAATATTTCCGTTGATCTTTTAGTGGATGTTAAATACATGGTTTTGTAGCATGGTGGAGTAATAATTTGATGATAAAAACGATTGATAGTGCCAGGGACATCGTGTAATAATGAAGAATAGCGATTAATTTTATGTCGTAAGCCATACAAATGTTATCTCCAAAAAATATATTATAACATAAAAGAATAATTGTTAAGCCTATAAATTGCATTTTATTCCTGCGGCTCGTGTGACCTATTGATATCGGATAGACTTTACATAAACAGAAAAAAATACCGTATCAATATTTGGGCTTAAAGGACCTACACAGATCAACACACTGAACACACTATGAGGCAAAACAAAATAAAAACAGCAAGAACGCCCCTCAGTGGGAACTCTTTAATAATTGCGCGATGGGTCGATACCGGTCGTCGACCGCGTGGAAATAATTCTCTGAGCAACTGCTTTGCTCGCTCTTTGTTTTCCCCAGCGTTTTACGCCAAAAAGGCTTAAAAACGAAGCGTTTTCCAACTTTTTCGGTATGTATTAAAAGTTGTTTTTACGATTCGTTTGGTTTGGAAGGGAGACTTGTTTGGACTTAGAAAACCGGATAATTTTAGATTGTTTGAGGCTTGTCTGTCTTTGTTTTAAATGTTATGATGTAAGAAGCATGTTGAACCGCTGTACGTTAAATTGAGCGTACTAACGTTTTGTGTGATGCTTTTATTAATAAACACTTAAAGCATTTTAGGTATATATATTTGTCTTTATTTTTCAGGTCATATTTGCTGATTCATATTTATTTAACATTTATAGGATACAATATCATCTTCTTGTTGTTAGGCAAGATGTCTCGGTTTAAGTCGTTCTTTATTCTGGACAAACCCACTTCGCTTTCTTACCTGACTTCCTAAATTCAATATTTATGCACTGCCCATAGTAAAAATCTTAGTTCCACCAACAATCGTCTTCTACGATGTCCTTCTCACCGTTCTGGCTTCATTCATTCTTCTTTCTTTGTCCAGGTGGTTTTTCTTTGGAATGCGTTCCTTTTGAACATCAGGACGGCGACCAGTCGGTTATCATTTAAAGTGGAGGCACGTGAACATATCCGTCATATTTGGCAGAAACATCCCTGCGTTGAGTTGCTGGATTCGTTTTCTCCTCTACCGGTCGTTATTTCTCTTGACAAGGTTTATTTTGTTTATATGTATGTATGTATCTATGTATTTATTCTTGTATTTTATAATAATTTTCGAGCTATCTATCCCGTATGTTGCACCTGCCATGTTTTATCTCTGCATCAGCCTGACGTTGATTGGTAGAAAATGCCTCAAGCATTAAGTCCGCCTTTGTACAATATTTTTTTTATTTGTGCATAAAGGTTTATACATAAATATCTGGCCCAACAAGCAACGACCTACAATAATGTACTAAATCTTTCTACTTTACAACATTTGGTTAAAGAAATATCTCCGTTGATGTAGGCTGGAAGGATCAGCACTAAATTAACTGGATCCCGCCGTAGCAACCTAAGCATTGTCCTCAATTTGCCAGCATGGTTGACTGAACTAGCTATATATGTGCGTTACATAAATCTTCGTTACTTTCAGCCTAATCCCAGACTCGTGTTATAAAAATGTTCTGCCGAAAGTTATTTTGACGTAGACCTTCGGGAAACATCGAGAATTCTCAGAATAGTTTAACTGTGGCTCGTTAATAATATCCATTGTTTCACCCGTCAGAATTGTTCATTGAATCTGTCCCTACAATTGCTAATGGACGGAATGAATGTCCATCTGCTGCAGTTTTTTTTCAGTCTTTACAAAGAAATAAAGAAATAATCACGTTTATCTTGACTCAGTTCGTGAAACACAAAATACAAATAACAAAATAAAAAAGTGAAAATAATGTTTTAACAACAATAGCGTGTGGCTCACGGCTGCGCCAAAAAGCTTCATTTTAGCATTAATGCCAGACAGATGCTGTCTGACGCTGGTTTTCTAATGAACCTGCAGGGATAAGTGACGGGGAGTACGAACAATTTTGACATAGGTACCTAATACATAATTTTTATACTTATAAAAAAAAACTAGTAATCAAACCCATTATCTGGATTGTGGGAGGTCAGATAGGCAGTACCTTCATGTAAAATACTGATATTCCTCTGCATCCAGTTAATCTCGAAGCCAACCCCATTTAGTTAGGTAAAAGCTCGGTAAATCAGCCGATGATGTTCCCACAGCTGGAACACAGCCTCCTCTCTTCGAAAGAGAGTGGGCTATCATCTACCGCGCGGGCCCAGTGCGGGTTGGTGAAAGTCACATGTCTTCGAATTTTCGATTCTAGGACGAGCCGGTTTCCTCACGATGTTTTACTTCGCCGTTTCGAGAGCAGTGGTGATGAAATAACTTACACAAAGTAAAGTGCCTGTCTTAGTTCGAACCTACAACCTACAACTCGTAAGTCGCGGTCGTTCCCTCTAGGCCACCACTGCTCGGCTTGGCATATGATGATGATATACAAGTCCTTACCTAAAGAATCTACCAACTACGCCCATGCCGAACTGCCTTCTGTTGGAGTTGTCTGCGAGGGGCTCCAGCATCGGTGTGTGGATGCGCGCTCCCCCCGCACCCCACGACACACTCCGCTCGGGCCTTCGGTACTCCACGCTGTTTGAACCGATTGGGGATCTCGCCCTGGAATGACATAAAAACATTTGTAAAGGGAGGTAATGTAAAACTAGGATTTAACGGGGCCCTATTACTAAACCTACGCCCATCAGTCTGTCCGTCCATTTATCTGTCACTGGGCTAAAACTTTCAACTGTAATGCCAGTTGAAATCACAGAATAAGTACGCGGAAAGTGCCATACATCACTGTCTATTTTCAGTATTAACGAGCGAAACTTGATAATAAATAGAGGCGTGGAGACAACCCAAGAAAAAAAATTTACGCACTGTTGCTCACAAATGTATATCAATTAATGAGAGATAATGAGCATTTTGTTATTACATATTAAATTCATTTAGATCAAACAAATGCCTTCTATAGCGTCCTCACTTTGATAGTATAACTATTAATTATTTATTCACTTCTACGTCTATTTACATTTTCCTTACATAAATGGAAAATGTGGTTACCTTCTACACGTGCCTAGTTTCATTGGAATTATATTAAATATTTAATTTATTGCTTTAGTTATCATCGTAATTTCGTGTTGTTTTACTGTTGAACAAGTACCATGTTGTCGTGAATAGAAATGAAAAAAAAAATCGCCTTGTTTGAAAACAAACGTCGGTGGTCGATAGTGGCAGAATAGAATGTAGCAATATTAAAGAAAAGTGCCACAATAGGGACGCGATGTTTTTAAAAAAGGGATCTGCAAATTCGAGCGTTAGTCTAGCAACACATCTGCCAGATCTGTTTTCTATGACAATTATCGACGCAATTTTCGGCCGCTGATGTTTCATAGGTATGTAAGTAGCTAATTTATAAAGAAAGACAGACGTAAACACCGAAGTCTTCCGATGTGTAATTGCGGCAAATGTATTGCTACACTTTTTACAAGACCAGCCGGTCGATTCTGTAACAATTTCACCGTGATAACTTAGGTGAAGTGACCTGTCACTCCACCTGATGCTAGGGATTGACACTATCGACAACTCACTTCAAGCTCACTTCACCTAAGTTATCACGGTGAGATTGTTACAGAATCGACCGGCAGTACCTACAAGTACCTATAGAAGTGTGAATCTACAATGATTTTCATGAGAGAAACTTTACGGTATACCACTACACCTAGTTATTTTTTTTCTAAACACGTCTTTTTGCAGAACCTACTTAAATATATATCTTCTTCATAGTTTCAATTTCGTTCTTGCAACATCTCAAACACAAACCCTGTACAGTATACACACGGCTACAGATCAAGCTACACATTTCCAGTATAAGCTGATCTCGCATTGTGTAGGATTTCCTTACAATGAGAGGTCAGTGTAAACTGGAAATTTATAGCTTGATGTATAGTCGTGTGTACACTGGGTAGAACACATAGATATATGTTTATATATACATACGCTACGTATGTCAGTATAGTCCAAAGATTTAATCTCCGATCACAGACCCTTGTCACAAAGATTTGGGACTGATACCCTCGTGAAGTACGCATGCGCGATGAGGCGTCTGTTTTTTATTTGCTTTAGGCAACAAACATAGCTGCAGTGCGTTTCTTTCCTCCTCTGTGTGTATCGGACTTCGGACAGTTGAAATATATCGTATGTTAGAAGTAGGTATTTCAACTTTAAATATTAGGTAAAACTACACGGTGCATTCAAAATTATAAAAATGTAAGTATGGGAGGCCAGGGCTTCACGTAACAGGGATCAGAATTAACTGACGATCAATTTGACTCCTAGGTCACAGGGTTCCCCTAGTTTAGGAGGCAGGGTTGTTCACAATTTGTGCAACAGGGGTCAGAATTAACAGATGATCAATTTGACTCCTAGGTCACAGGGTTCCCCTAGTTTAGGAGGCAGGGTTGTTCACAATTTGTGCAACAGGGGTAAGAATTAACTGACGATCAATTTGACTCCTAGGTCACAGGGTTCCGCTAGTTTAGGAGGCAGGGTTGTTCACAATTTGTGCAACAGAGGACAGAATTAACTGACGATCAATTTGACTCCTAGGTCACAGGGTTCCCCTAGTTTAGGAGGCAGGCTTGTTCACAATTTGTGCAACAGGGATCAGAATTAACTGACGATCAATTTGACTCCTAGGTCACAGGGTTCCCCCAGTGTAGGAGGCAGGATTTTTCACAATTTGTGCAGCTTTTTTCCAAAATCCAATGTACCTATGTGATATGTATTTGTATTGTATACAAAGGTATTTTGTGTCAATAAACTTATTTTATTTATTTATTTACCTATTATTTCTCTAAAACACTTCTCTATTACACTGTAAGTACACTACGTACTAAATTAATTGTATAAACCTTTTTAAATAACTTAGAATATATATAAATAGAATTTAAATAGTAAAATCGATTTTAGATTAGTAACGCTATTAGCGATTTTAGTTTAGATTAGCCGCTGAGGTCATAAAACATTGAGAGTTTTAAAACTAAAATCGTTGGCTTCGCAAACGAGAGCAATCCAGTATTATGGTAAGCATAAAATAAAAAATAAGATTATTAAAGTTCAACGTGTCTGGAGAGGTAAAGTAAAATCTTAGAAGAATTAGGTGTGTGTTAGTCGCCATTATTTTGACAACAAACAAGACACTCAAAAACATTGTAAATGGTCATTAGACACATTCCGCCTTAATCAATGTAATATGGCATCAGTTTCCTTACTTTTAATAGTCAATATTAATTGAAATTCATAAAAACGTTATAAGCCACCATAGGTATAGTGCTGTAGGTTTTTCTTAAAGATTAAATGAACTAATGACTTTTCGTTTAAAGCGAAAATTCGTCGTGTTTTCCAAATAATCTATTTCAATAGCGATTCAGTTATCATTCGAACAATTTTATTAAATAAAATGACGAAACAAAGCTGTGTTGAAACAAACTTAATTAAGAACGTTACCGATTGGACTCAGTTTATCTCATGAAAAAAATCAGGCGAATTATACAGAAAAAATACACCCGAATGCCAACGACCGCACACCCCGGTCGATAGTTCACCGCAAGCTTTAAATACAGTGACAATTAATTAAAATGTATATGTGTGTGTGTGTATGTGTGTGTAATGTGTATGTATGTGTTTGTATTCCCGAGATACATTTAAAAAAGTTACGCATGTAATATTAACACTTTATGCGGTTAAATTGTAAATTACAAGTACTTCTGAGGACTGAGTTAGTAAATACTAGAAAATCAAGTATGATCTGAGTAACTTTGACAATAAGAGGCTAGCTGTTTAAAGTGCTAGCGAGATCGAACACCTACGTCTGAGTAAATAAATACAAGGAAACTAAATAAGACCTAAGTTATTCTGTCAATGAGAAGCTTCCTGTTAAGGTGGATCCTCAGTTGCAGCCCGCCAAATTCAAATTTGCTGAGGTTTTTTACACATTGCAGTTCCGTTTACGTCGTATGCTGATCAAAATGCGATACGCGACTGTAGGAATGATATCAATACAGTAAATTTCAATTGTCGTGAAGGACATTTTGCCGAAAATTTGTTACAAATATATTTTGAAACAGCGTTGCGAGCTCTGTCAATTGCTGTATTTAAGATAATCCTATCTTTTAAAAAAAACCCTTTACTACCGGGATTTTCAACAGCTTGATTCGTTTTTTTTTTTTTACTATTTGGGATGTATCGTAAAAACATTTGGCTTTACTGAAAAGTCGTGTTTTGTCTTATACGATAATTTAAATTTCCGGTATCGATATATTTACTGAATAATAATCATCAATTTCATATCAATCGTCAAACTTTGAAAATTTGTACCACCTAAGAATTTAAATTTCCAAAGTTTTGAATTTGGCGGGATGCAACTGAGGATCCACCGAGATATAAGTACGAGCCCCGCACACAACAGCATAAGAGCGAGGTTGAAAACAGCACTGTTAGTGTAATCCTTAAAAGAAATTTATTCAGTGTGTTAAGTCAAACGCGGCACATAGGTACTTTAAGGGAATGAATAAAAATCAGCTCCAAACATTTATGTACGATACTGGGTATCGTGCTACCCAGTAACTGGGTTGTGGAGGTCAGTGCGGCAGTCGCTACGTGTAAAATACTGGTATTCAGCTGCATCTGGTTAGACTGGAAGCTGACCCCGACATAGTTGTGAAAAGGAAAGGTGTAAATTGAACTCGACAAAATGCAGGGAACAGCAGTATTTTTTTCTTCATATTTCAGAGTTGGTCCCATTAGTTAAAGTTGTCCATTGTCATGAGTACTACATTCCCTTAACTTATGTCCCTCGTTTAACCTAAAACACCGTTTAATGGCGGCCCTACACGCTACGGTCCACCTGGAGAGGTCTACCTGTGCATGTGCGTGCTCTATTCCATAGTGCACACTTGAAGTAGCAAAGACAAGTGACAATCGCTTTCTAAGCGTTTCGTATTTCTACAACAACTTTCAACAGGATTTGGAACTTTCAAAAGTCAAAAATGTATCGGGTTGACGTAAGCTACCAAACAGCTTATGTCAATAAAAAATACATTATTGACTTTTCTATCATCGTTATCACTGATAGAATGACACTTTGTCTAGGCCCGCTGCACAAATAGACCTCTCCGAAGAACTGAAACGAGTATGACTTACATAAAAACACCTTTAAACTCAACATGATAAAGTCCTGACACGATGCACTATATAATAAATGAGGTAATTAATCTGTCGAGCTGGCAACATGGCGCAGCTAGATCTGGTCGGAACAAGATTATTAAGCAAACTTAGCTGCTACAACTTGACGTGGTTTAGTTAGTACCGCGACTTTATACCGCTATTACAGCTTCCTCTTCAGTTATGAAGTTCGGGAATTACCACGTACATTGTCTATGTAGCTATATCTTTGCATTATTAAACAGGAAAAGGTTATTAGATTACTTTGCTATAACAATAGAACACGATGACATTCGATTTACATTCTGTGATTACTTTAACTCACACACTGACATATTACTTGTTTTCATAATTTGGGAAATCATATACTTTTACAATGTTTGTAAATATGTGAACACCATGTATCTATCACTTAATTAACTTATTTATCATTGCTACGTTTAATAAATTCTTTTTACCTATTGTGGTAGGGTCTTTTTATTGGTGCATCGTCTTCACATATAATTATATAATTAATGTATAAAAAATATTGTAACACATTTTAAAAGAGTAACGGTGGAGTTTCTTGCCCGTTCTTCTCCATACGAAAGTACCTTTTGGAAGGGGCGACTAGAATCAATTATATTTAAATGTTGACGTTCAAAAGTGCCTTTTATGTGCCTATTTGAAATAAATGCTATGACTTTGACACGAAATCTTTTTTTTTTATACAATCTTTTGCAAAATAATGGGTCGGTTTCAATGACTAAAGAATAAGAGAGGACATGAACTAAAAGATCTATATAAATTATACATTATGGAAATATCATACGATTCTATACAGAAATAAAAAAATATACATGTTTCTTTCTAACTTATGCAATTCTGCAAGTGTCAAAAAGAGAAAACCGTATTTTGTCAGTTTTCTAAAATTGCAATATTGAAGTATGACGTCACGGAAGCCCTGCCCATCGGCCGGTTCGCCATTTTAGTTTCTGGTTTTGAGTACTTCTCAGAGTGTACATGAAGTGTCATTTGGCGTTATCGTGCGACTAAATATTAAGTTTTTTTCCATTTTGAGAACATTTTGAGTGCTGTAAATTTGACTGAGGCTGTCTGTGATAGAGGAAACCATGCCTAAGTGTTGTGTGAGGGGCTGTGGCTCGAATTACAGTAAAAAAGCGCCTCTGATATCCCTGCACAAGTAAGTCAAAAGAATTCATAGATTATTAAGTTTCCTATATAAATTTATACCAATTTCTAGTCTCAATTCATGTTTATTACTGTTCGGTCATAGATTATTGCCTATTCATAGTCTTTCGAACGATATATTTCCTTATTTTGGTTTTGTTTACTACGTATTTTTATTGACAAATATAGTGTTGTGATTGTGTAATTTGCACAACGAATCGATTTTGCATCGATAAAAACCAAATTTCGTTTGAATATTTAGCATGAAAGAATATACACATTTATGTTAGTTTGCGTGTTTTGTTTGTGTTTTTAGGTTACCAAAAAATGATAAACTTAAAAGTAAGTGGCTTGAATCATTGGGTCAAGAAAATATCGACTTCAGCCAGGAATAAGTATTTGTTTGTTCACTACATTTCGAAGAGTCTTGTATTAATAGAAGTCTTGATATAGTGAGACTTCACGACAATGCAATACCGACAAGGCTCCCTAAGGTAAATTATCACATTTTCATTGTAAGCCTACATTTACCCATATATTCGAAAATAATGTTGGAGCTGATGAAGATTGTACAGACGCCAGCAGGTCAAGCTACCCGAAACTGTCAAATTTTCCCAATCAACCTTGAACCTTAATGCTTTAGCGATAAAGTTGAAAATCTATTAAAGAAATTTGACAGATTGTAGTAGCTTGATGTGCTGGCGTCTGTACAACCTATCTTTGCATTGTATAAATTCAATCTCTTAGTATTGTATAATTGCATAGCACATGTGTGAGCACTATGTACCCACTATAAAGGTTACTGGGTTCGTCTTTCATTGACTTGAATGTGCCCTGGCGGCTGAGAGTATGTCATGCTCACTCAAATGTGTCGCTGGTGGTGGCGTGTGTATTGGATCATTGAGTTCCCTTCAAAATGGTTGAGCTGAATGGTGCTGATCCATACGTCATGTTCGTGAACGGGCGCCGTCAGTAGGCACTGGTCATTTCTTAGCTGCCACGGCTTATTTTAATTCCATAATTGTTTTTATCTTTTTATTACGGACGCTTTTAACGTGCACGTGTTTCTACATCGTTCTCACATGTATAATTACAACATGAATGATGTAACCACTTTTTTGTAACAATATTTTGATTTAAAAGAGTGTCCATGGAGTTTCTTGCCCGTTCTTCTCCATAGGTACCTACTACGCTTTGGAATGGGCAACTAGCTTCATCTTTCTGACTGACCGACCCCTTGACAATTCAAAAGTGCCTGTAATTGGTTTATTTGAAATAAATGCTTTGAGTTTGAGTCATAATACATTATTATTTCCCTGTACATTTATTGTAGACAGGCAGACTTTATTGTATTTCACATTATTGGTGTACTTAATACTAATTACAAACTGATATTATTGTATCTATTTGAAATAAAACGGTTCTCCCATTAAATGCATAATATCGATTTCTGTTGTTTTATTTTGTAATCGGTGTAGTTTTGAATTCCTTGTTGCAGTTTAATTTACTCTTCTTCTAGCTTGATTATCACGAGCAACTATTAATCATAGAGTAAATAATATCAAGTACAATTAATTTTAAATGAACCGCCAAATTGATGATTTTTGCAATTTTTCAGTCGGATTACGCAACAACAGGCTTTTTTGTACTTAATCCATAATGCGACGTCCTAGAATGAGAATCGAATAACACCCTACTTACCTACTATCTACTTAAAATCAAAAACCTTATTTTAATTTATGTGATTTCGATTAATCGATTTGTAATCAACACGATGAACAAAATCATTGCAAAGAATGAGCAGAGGACAACACTAGGCAATGGGCGGAGCCTACGCCATTTTACTTTCCACGCGGGCACGCGATACGATCTTTTAGTTCATGTCCTCTCTTATTCTTTAGTCATTGGTCGGTTTCGATCAGTTGTCGTTTAGCTATAGGAACTGCAAAGGTCGACTGCCAATGGGAACCTTACATGATGCAGGCTGGCAGGAAAAGGGTTCTGGCTGGAAATTAATCAGATTCAAACACTGAAGCGAATCTGGAAGCAGTTTAAATTTTAGAAGGAGGTTGATAATGATGCAGAATTGTTTTAGTCCAGCTGAAGTATACAAACCTTGTCTAAACCTATGTAGGTACAAGGTTATTGGTTACATGACGGCAATCCATTAAAGGGATGTACGGGAAGTCATTTGCAACCAAATGACCCCTATGTAAATGTCGACCATTTTCGAGTAATTTGACATTTTAAATAAATGCTTTTTGAGTGCAGTGTTATGTGTGATGGAAAACCAAATGCCTATCTACCGAATACCTGAATTAGGATAACGGAATCTTTTTTTCCCGATAGTCCCACAGGATCGAGACTTATGCGGGTAAAACTGCGGGGCGAAGCTTGTTGAAAATAAAAGGATAAAATCGGCAGAGGCTTTCTATTATTGGTACCTGCTTAGAGAGAAAGAAAGAAAATTAGGTTTATTTGTCACAGAAACACCCCCCCCCCCATAAGCGAGTCCCCCTCTTGTCTCGTTGCTGCTAGGATTTTTAAAGTTTTTCAGTACTGTGCGGTTAATATCGGAATGTCTCTTGTTAATACAAATAAATCAATGTAGCTACTTTCTTATTTAAAACAATAGTATTTTGCTAAATTCCTTTTAAGAATATTAACTAAAACCAATTGTACTCACCCCTTAGATCCGTCAACATTATCAGCTTCATCGTGATGCTGCAGTGGCGTGGCTGACGACGGTGGCGTGAAGAACACGTCGTCGACGTCAACGTCGTCATGCGGAGGCGCTCCCCCGCGGAACGATCTCGACCATTGTGCCGACGTCGACTGACGCGAGCGCCGCGTCACCGCCTGAGGAAGGTGATTGAGATCAGGTTCAAAGCTAAGCTAAGTAATACATAGCGGTTCGAAAAACGATGGAAAACTTGATACAGAGTCCTGTTGCCTGCACATAGTGAAGTTTTCAAAATTTTGGAAAAAGTAGAAGTCTGTGAGCGCAAGGACTGGTGACTACAGTGGATGACGGAAAACGTCCAACCCTAGCTCTTGTAGCTTAGAGACCGTCTGTTGTGCCGTATGAGGTCGAGCGTTGTCGTGTAGGAGCAGCGGGGACGAGCGATTAACCAAGGCTGGCCGGAGATTTACGAGCTTCTCCCTCATTGTGTCCAGTTCCTCACAGTACACATCTGCAGTAATGCTGGTGCCATTTAGTAAGAACCTGTGACGAATTATACCGGCACAAGACCACCAAATAATGACCATAACTTTTGTAGGGCTAAGTTTTCGTATGGCGCATTGCCTAGGCGCTGAACCAGGGTCTAACCAACATGATGACTGCTTACAATTATCAAAAATAATCAATTTTTCATCGCAAGTGATAGTGCAGTTTAAAATCCCTTCGTTTCTGTGTCTATTAAGCAACGCAGGGCATACCTCAACGCGTACGTCGCGCTGGCGATCGTTCAATGCCTTGCCAATTTGACGCAAATGGACCAATATTGTTTCGATGTTCCACTATCGCCTTTAATTCGTCGTTGTTGACTTTTGTTTTCGGGCGACCACGGGGTTCACTTTTTAGATCAAAATTTCTATGTCGGAAGCGTTCAAACCAATAACGAGTCGTGCGTTCGTTTGTAGTGTTCACTCCGTACACGTAATTAGTGTTGCGAGCCATTTGTGCGGCATAGATACCGTGACGGAACTCATATTCCATGATTATATTTTTATCGTGTCCATATTGATGAAAAAGATACAAATGTAGTGAAAGCAAAACACTAATCAATAAACAAATGAGTGAATTTGAAAATAGAATTCCATATTTTTTTTATAAAATTAATTTGAATTAAGAATTTATTGCCAGCCATACAAAAAATGCGTTTTAAATAGCCAGTATTGTAAAATGTCAACTTCATAGGTAAAAACCTAAATTATCTATCAATACCATAATCAGCCTATAATATTCCCACTACTGGGATACAGGCCTTCTCTCTTCAAGAGAGAGTGAGCCGTATTCTACCACGCGAGCCCAGGGCGGGTTGGTGGATGTCTCATGTCGTCGAATTTTTGGATCTGGAACATGTGTTTCCTCACGATTTTTTCCTTCACCGTTTTGAGAGCAGTGTGTAAGCCGGTTTAAATAGTTTATTTATGTAGTATCTATTGAAAACAAGATGTTGCTGGTTTCAATATTGTATTGTACTACTTACCACCGTGCTAAAGTAAATTTATAGGGTATAAACTGTACGGGAAAGATTCAATTAAACAAGTACCTTCTTACACAACACAAAGTTTATTGTAATACACAGGAAGTTAAGGTACCATAAACATCAATTGTGGCGAGCCACTAACCTAACCCTTCCCACGCACTTAGGTTTTCACTCCGACAAAACTAGGTCGCCGTTTCTAGTTGAGTCGGGGTACACACCTGCAATGAGACTAAGACAATACTCAGAGTCGCTTTAGTGAGTACGTGAGATGAACTGCTTTATAACCTCTAGCTCAATCGAATAAGTATCGACCTATTATGGTTGCGCTCATATAAGTAGGGAAAATATCGCTTATGTAAAGCTACCCGAGACACAATAATTTATAACAACTGGTCTTACTACCTAGTTCTTACAAAATTCCTAACTCTCCCTTAGGTTAAATTATAACAATTTAGTTTAAACTCAGTGTTCTCTCAGTATATTTCCTTTCAATTGACTGAGTCAAGACCCTTGGCGTCAAACACAGGATAATGCACGTGTTCACACGATTAACGTGGCCTACGGGTATAGACGGTGACGCTATTGTTACCTGGAGTCGCGAACTTCCCTCATTTACCGTTATCCGGTTCAGTAAGGCCTTCTTCAATAACAGATGGTCACACCTCAAGGGTTAACCTCTAAATTGCCCGCACCCGGATCAATTCCAAATCATCTGACCACGGGCCTACTCCAAGACATCACGTCTATCCTCGCATTCTGCTATTAAAAAGAGCTAGCATAATCAGCCAGACCTGAAGCAACATCCTCGTGTCAAAACTCACAACTGAGACCTAGGATAGAAAACCGAGAACTAAGAAAATGGTTCAATACTCACAAGGATCAGGTTTGATTAGACTTATATAAAACCTATCGGGTTATTTGGACACAGTCTGATTATCCCAGAACTGGTCCCTCTCCCAATGCGTGTTCCTCGTTGTCACGCCATGAGGGGTAAAAACCTGTCACCATTTTGACAGGACGATCAATCGATCGTCCTTGGGAAAATCTCTTCCACAGACTAAATATAATTCAAATGATAAATGATAATAGTATATTATGCAATTAGTGAATAAAGGACGGATTTAAAGCGAGGGCCATAGATGAACACTAGTCACGAGCGTAGCGAGTGATTCAAGTATTAGAATCCTGAGCGACGCGAGTGATTCATGGCCCTCGATATAAATCCGTTTTATTCAAGAGTGGCATACTATACTTTATACCATGACTACGAGAAAAAGAAAGATTTAAGCGAAAATAAACATTTAATAAAGAAAAAGGAAGCTTATTAAAATGCACATTAAAATTGGAACAATTGTTTAATGCTAAACTCCTTGTCGAAAATGTCGACCAATCAAATTGAATTTAGAACACATCAATATAGGTCGAATACAAAGATTACACTTACACTAGATACGGCAAGCCACGACCAAGCGTGCCCTGCATGTTCGACTGTTCGTACTAAAAAAAGTCTGTTAGCTCAATGACGCTTAGCGATTGAAACAATTCTGTTTACTTTGAGCATATCACTAAATGGCTGGGGTGAAGCTATCGTAGGTATAAAAAAGATGACACATTCGGTTTTCATACTATCTAATAACATGCCGTATCTAGCCTAGGTAATCTAAATCTGTGGTCGAATACATTGGTGTGTTCCATTTTGAAACATCAAAACAGTGAGTAAAAGTGCTTTTTATTCACTGTTTTCAGTGAATAAAATAAGCTTTTTAGATGGGGAATGGTATAAATGATTTTATTTCTGTAATTAGGTTTTTACAAACACTTTTACACGTCAATCATATTTTTTTTTAAACTAGATGAGGTCGGCGTTTCCTATCTGACTTCTCTGAGAAGAAAGGCCGAAACAAACTCAGAGGTCACAGTCTCTTTTAAAGTCCAGACAGAATCTTGGTCAGATCATGTGAAGGCTATGTAGATCGGTGTCTGAAATGGTCTTTTGAGGAAAGAACCACACAGATTGAGTGGACCTGTCCAGTCAGTGCACGCAATTGTCAGCAATCTTGCAGCTCAACTCAGAACTTAAGGAGCTCAACGATTCGATGAACAATACCAAAGAAAGGACATTTGAGTAGGCCGCACAAGTTCCTCAAACTGCCAGATCATGATTACACTAAGAGTAAAAATACAAAAAAAAAAGCAATGACCAACATAGTTCTCACATTCACAATAGTTAAAATAATAGTATAATACTTTACAAAGTAAATACTCTTGTCATAGTATATGTATATAAAATTCATTAATGTCAATGTGTATATAAAAATCCGGACATAATCATTGAGGACCATGCAGATTGGTGTCTGAAATGGACTTTTGAGAAAAGAACCACACAGATTGAGTGGACCTGTCCAGACAGTGCACGCATTTGTCAGTAACCGTGCAGCTCGACTCAGAACTTAAGGAGCTCAACGATTCGACGAACAATACCAAAGAAAGGACATTTGGGTAGGCCACATAAACTACTCAAACTGCCAAAACATGATTAAAACTGGAACAATGACCCACATAGTCCTCCCATTCACAACAATTAAAATAATATAATACTTTATATAGTAAATATTCATGTCATTGTATAAGTAAAAAGTTATAGATACTTATAGCAAAGATTAAAAGTACAATAGTTACCAGAAAACAATAAAATAAATCAACATTCCCTGTGTAAATTTATTGGAACAGCTCACTCCCAAGCCTTTTAGTCCTCAATAAAGTATTTGACAGTATAATAGGCTTTCTGGCATAGTTTCCTTTTTATAAAAGATTTGAATTTATTAAGGTTTAGTTCTTGAATGTGGCTAGGAAGTTTATTATAAAATTGTATACATTGACATCTAAACGAGCCGCCTATTTTCTTGAGCCTGGTTGCAGGAACAACAAATTTGTGTTTGTTCCTAGTATTTATACTATGGATATCACTGTATTATATCACAGATTAATATTTTTATGTGCATACAAAAGATTTTCATAAATATACTGAGAAGGCACAGTCATTATATTAATCTCTTTAAATTTTTCTCTGAGGGAGTGTCTGGGACTTAATTTATAAATTGAACGAATTGCCCTTTTTTGTAAAACAAAAATCGTCTGAATATCGGCGGCATTTCCCCACAGCAGAATACCGTACGACATTACACTATGAAAATAACTAAAGACTTGACTTATTTCTCATCTAGTAGTCACTTCAAATTTAGACATTGTTTATAAATAGAATGTGGGAAATTATGTCCTTATGTTTATTTATTTCAAATACTTAATAAACATGTAATTAGTTCGCATGACACAATTTCATAAAAACCATCATCCCACGAGCTTGAGCAGATCCATGAAAAGTGTCGCTACTAGTTGCTTTAATTATTGATTTTTGCAACGTCACAAGTGGTGATGAAATAATTTACACAAAATAAAGCGTCAGCGTGGGTTCGAACCGACGACCTACAACTCGTAAGTTGAACAACTTTGAACCGTAATCACCATTTTTATCCAGTCACTATTTACGAAGATACAGTGTGCAATCAACTACCAAAAATCCTGACCCACATCCATCAAAACAAGATAAACGTGCTTCACGTAAATCAAAGGAAATCACTAATGTATTATGGTTTTCTTTTACTCAAGACAGTGTGAAAAAATGTCTTTAACTGGATCTTTTTATTAGCTTTTTTTATAAGCAAAAAAATGATATCCGAACATTTTCTTTTGCCGCTATAACCCGAATGCGGCTGGTATATATTGATTTTGACCACAGAGTACGGAGATACATCGGCGGTGGCTGACAGAGGCGGCAATGTCAACATTTTCGATACAAACCAAGCGTGTCTCCGTGTTTACGACACATTACGACATAAATGTAGTATAGAAACTGACGGCTTTGAAAGTGGTGAGTGAGAAATTGTGCGTTCAACACACATTCAGTGCCAGGAATTTTATTAGTACCTACTGCCGTCTCTAGACGCTGCTGGCATTCCGTGCTCTGTGGTTTTGACTTATTCCATTTTTGAAATAGTTTGGTTTGAGTAATAAAATTGGTTGTTACAAACAGTCGTAAATTATTTGTTGTTAATGATTGCACCATCACAATATCGTGTCAAGGGGCAGTAAACTACAAGCGTGTTCAAACTAATATTATGACTGTTTCAAAGCCTAATATAGGTCAATGAGGATGTCAGCACATGTTAGTTAGATACACATGCCACTATGCTGATTGAACAATGTTTTGCATCAATTTGAATATAGATTATGACACTTTTTCAACTAAATTTAGTGTAAATAATTCTTGCCTAAGAAAGCTCGGCAAAACACTATAAAATCGACAGATACGTTTCATTAACACTAGCGAAGGTATCTTCATATTTATTTAAACTATCCACCACACCTACACCTCTGCCTTTCCCTACGGGAAAACAGGCGTGATAGTTTTATGTTAAACTATATACAGGGTTATTGGTTGAACAACTTTTACTATGGGACCAAATATAAAATCGCGGAAAAAAAAACAGCTGTATAAATGTAGGGACCAGCTGATTTTTTTTTCGCGATTTCATATTTGTACCCATAGTTAAAGTTGTTCATAATGATGAGTACAATGACCCCTTAAGAGGTTGATGGTATTTTACCAATATCCCTGTATAAAACATGTTCTTAGCAATTGGTTAATTCTCTTTATTTGTGCAAATAAGGCATCTGTTTAGGCGCCTTTTCCTCCTTGCAAAATACGTTAAATATAGATTAACAAAAGCTACTTCGTATTTTTATTTATATTTGAGAGCATAAAGAATTTACAAAAAGCACAAAATGTTTTTTTTCGGAAATGCCAAACAAGGTAAAAATCCTTTTAAAATATTACACACACTAATAGCCTTGTGTAGGTACAGTCATGAAGAAATATGAAAGAGGATGAAAAATTCCTTCGATGAAATACGCTGGCGAATACAGTCGAGGACAGAACGCGTTTCACTGACAAACTCAGTGATGTTACAAAGTTACGAACCGGAGTCAGTGAATACATTTGGACACTAGCTTTCAACTGTCCTAACAATAACTAGGATTTGAAAGCACTATTCTAACTGGCAAATTGAATTTTAAATACTAACTAAAAGTGATGTTTTGTGAAGAGATATTGTATTCGTCTAAAATAAAAATAAATATTATGCTAAAGTAGCAGTAGCTTACTGAAAGTAGGAGCAGGTAGAGGAACACCATTATAAGGAGAAGGTCTCAAAAGTATGACGTGGTCATGACCCCAGCATGGGACAAACGATGCAAAGAGGATTGCTAAAGCAATTTCAACCTTTATCACTTACACATACGGAC
Source organism: Brachylomia viminalis (assembly GCA_937001585.2). NCBI lineage: Eukaryota > Metazoa > Arthropoda > Insecta > Lepidoptera > Noctuidae > Brachylomia > Brachylomia viminalis. The sequence goes on along the minus strand of OW443298.2, from coordinate 11,771,020 downwards.
ACCCAAATATGGAACTAGGTACGTATGGCCAACGGATCTGTGACCAAAAACGAGGAACAAGAAAATATACTCACAAAATTGTCAAATACTGACCATCAACGCTTAAAATATGTCGCCTGATAAACATCTCATTATGTTATTCAGGTGTATTTTTAATTGGCTAGCTAAACTCCACAGACGCGATGGAATAAAAAATAAAAAGATTTAGTGCTGTAATTGTTGTTACTTGAAGTATGAGTTGAAAAAAACGGTTTTCTTATGTTTTAACGTGTTTAGATCGATGAAGTGTATGAAGTGTTATGGGGTAGCAAACAATTAAAGGACTCGTGAAGTTAAGCGATTTGTATTTCTGCCTACCTCTGCCCTTCCATATTTATAATTTACACAAAACACGATACAACAAAACAGATAAATACTTGACACAATAAGAACTAATTTAGGAGATATTCAGGCTAGAAGTTGCAGCGGAATAAGGGACGGGTGTTCGATTCGAAGAGCATTATATACCCCTCGTTTTGAGTGATAGCATGGTCAAGGCTTGAGATCGTTGGCTTCTAGGTACGATAAAATACAACATCATATGTGTTTATTTTACGGTCGAACGCACGTTCCGATTTCACACATGATATTATGTTCATTACTCAATTAACGATGTGTAGTGTAAATAATTATTAGTCTTTATAAATATGTTTATAGATTTCGTGTGTGTTGCAAACATAGTAAATAAGTAATAGTTGTAAATATATTTTGTTAGTCATTGTAAGTAATAGATAGTGATAATAATTCTCGTTTGTTGTCCATGACGAACAAAACGTCAATGTGACAGTTGACATGACAAACGAAGAATATTATAAGATTGAGGTTATGCAATGTGTTGTTTAATGTGTAGTGTTTGCAATTAGCTTTTAATGGAAAATAATAAACCAGCAGTGGTGACCACTACACCCATCACGTCCGTGAAGTTTACACAGAAAAACCGGTTTATAAACTGATATTTCAAGTGACTACAACAACTTTACTGCGATAGAATGACCCCACAAAAAAAAAATCATAAAATTAATTTATTTTTTGTTTTATCATGTACCATCATGTCATACCCATCGCGTCCGCGGAGTTTAGCTAGCCAATTGAAAGTAACCATGTATAACTTACGAACATTGGCAACACATTTCAACCAACTCGCAAACAAAAAAAAAAAACCTGACAATCTTCATAATCCCCTCAAAGGGTCCGAAAAAAGCGCAATAAACAAGGCTACCGCTAAAAGAATCCGCTCACGTCAGCTTTTTTACAGGAAGCAGTAGTTCGCAGTCCGGCTAGTTCCTTCCTTGGGATATTGCCGGAAAAGGGGGGGGGGGTGGAGGGCGAATGGCTCCGATTATTTACGATGCCATAACGGCCGCCTCTACCCAAAAGACATCACTTTTATAATTTATTGCACGGAAATATCGCGGTCTAATTCGTCCGCCCATATATTATAATATTTGGAGGGTTATATGGACAGTAATATGGTAAGAGTAACCTATCATTTTGTGCAAGGTTTTGATGTTAAGTACGTGTATCTACTTTTAGAAAAAAGAAAGAAATAGTGTTTATTGCGACTCGTACAGGAAGTGCACAAACTAAATTATAAAATAAAAAACCAAACTATATAAAAAGAAATAGTAAACAGAAATTCCTATACGAGGCCAAAAGGCTTTACCATAAGAGCAAAAGAAAGAAAGATGACATTACAAAACAAACGTAAACTACAACAATCACAACATAGAATCCGTGATATCGGTCAAATTTGACTTATTAGAAAGCTGTCCTAACCTATACAAAGTAGCCAAAAACCTAGTATTCAACATCTTAAATTCCTAACTATTATATAATAATAAATGCGTAAGTAAGTTTGTTTGTTACCTTTTCACGCATAAGCCACGGAACCGATCATCTTGAAATTTTGCATATACGTTGTCAGGTATACAGAAATGGACATAGGGTATCTATCATCCCGAAAAAAAGTACTGGTCTGTTAGGAAAACAACAATAACGTTCTTATGATAATAGATGGCGCCATGTGTAGTGTTTAATAATAATAATAATCCTTTATTTCAGGCAACTAAGGCCCATAAAACACAATACACATATAAGCATATAACAATAACTATAAACTAATACATATCTAAAAGTAAAGACTACTGTACACGAAGTGACGGCGTCAAGTTACACTGCGAGGTGTCGCGTAGCCGGCCGCGGAAACGCCGATACAGCACACCTTTCGGCCAAAACTCTTAACTCCCTTAATGCAGTGTGTTAAGAGTTTATTTTTATTTAAGTACCTAATACATTTTGTGAGTCTAGATTTTAAGTGTCGATAGTCCAGTTTTTTAACCTCCTAACTAGAATATTATATATGCGAAAGTAAGTTTGTATGCTTGATACCTTTTCACGCCCTAAACCGCTGAACCAATCATCATGACATTTTGCATATACCTACGTTGCCAGGGATACAGAAAAAATACCCACCTTTCATCCAGAAAAAAGTACTGGGGCCGTACAATGACGTGTTAATTCCATCATTGTTCCAGCGTGGAAGAGAGACGGAGCTATACATGACCGATAGCACTATCTCTTTTTCTCAACGGTGTCATGATGGCGTTAACAGGTCATAGTACGGCCCCTGTTCTGAACTCATGATTGCAACGGCCAAACAACAAGCAGACTACAGCCCGAATTGATTGTCAAGTTCTAAATTAAAGCAAGCGAAGCCGCGGGCAAAAGCTAGTATAAAATAATTAAAACAAAAAGAGAATTTTACATTTTACAATATTGTCTCAAAACCGAAAAGTTGCATCTGTAAGACGTAGTGTCCCCTTTCCATAGGATTATCTTAGAAAAACATTCCACTACACTAGAACCTGTTTATTTTGTAAAACATAGTGCTAGCTACTGCATTGAAAATAATATAAACATAAATATACTCACTTTTAATACAAAATAAAGTGAACATAAAATAACATTACATAACCGCTGGAGTGGATGAGGTGACCAAAGTCGCCGCATAGAAAGTGGCGCCGCACGCTAGCGTCCACTCGCGTAACCTTTTAATTAATCGAAATCCGATAAACTTTATTCAATTTTTCATTTTTAAAAGATCTGTGGCACATTGTATCCGATTGCTTAGTCGATTTCGTGCTTAAAAGCCGCGTATTCAGATGTATGACAAAACTACAAGCGTTCAACCAAAAAAATCAAATAATTAAAAAAATATGGCGTCTTGTCAGTGACGTACGGACTCGCGCGTGTTTTGTTTACATGATAAATAATTTGTGTTTTAAGTGGGTTTTCAAGTGTTTGAAGTGCTATGGCCTGTTAAGTGTGTGATAAATATTATAGTGAAGTGAATTACTGCAGGATTTCAAGGTCGGTGAGTGAAAAAATAGTACGTAATTTCGGTTTTATTCCACAACCGGCGCTGACCGATTCATGTTTATTGTTATTACGTGTATGTGTTTTCAGATCCTTATTTTAGTACAGTGTGTTATTCTAATACCACTACTTTTATAACAAAGTTGAAGCATTAAATAAGCTTTCCACAGGTACCAATATTTTTATTCTACGTATCAGATTTATATTTATAAAACAACATTTTGTTTCCATTGTCTTGGCGGCCATTGTTATTTTTTTGCCGTCGGCAAATTTTTTCAACTTTGCACGCTCGTAAATAGTACATATTGTACTAATGCTATGTGGTTTTATTAGTGTTTTGCGTTAAGTATATACACATAATGTATTTAAAACCTTAAACAATATAGGTCAACGCTCGTTTTTTCGAACTATAACCATTTATTTGAAAACAAAGTTACGTAAATACTATCGTACGTACGTATCGTACGTAGTGTTTACGTAAATACTATCCTATTTCAAACGAAACTCCGCTATCTTAAAGCCCCGTTCCTTACCATAACAAAAAACACAAGTGTTAGCACCATTCAAACAAACCCAAGTCGTAAAAATGCTTTATTTACATTATCGGGCGGCCGAGCGGCGCCCCGCCGCGCCGCGCGCGCCGGTGACGCATCTGGCATTCATCTGGCTCGATTATTTTTCCCGCGCTCTGCGTCCGAGCGGATAACTGATACCGTTCGTTATAAATACACGGACTTAATCTTATTAGTTATGTAGTAACTTCCGAGCTACGAGAGCGTGCTAGGAGAGAGTGCTAGGAGAGCTACGCGGCTACGGCGTAGCAGTCGCGTAGCCACGAAGTGGAGTTGGCGGCGCGTGATATGATTTTGAATTATACGGAGCTTAAAGCCTGAATAGATGATCGACTAAACTATTTTGTGCTGTTACGAGTACTACGTATTTGTGTTAATGTAACCTAGAGAGTATCCAACGATTTAATACTTTAGACAAAATCATAATATTAGAGAGTTAAATTGTTAAGTAAGTTAAGTAAGGAATTAAAAATTGTTTTGTTTTTGTTACCTGGAGTATATACACCTAAGTTAGTTTTTTGGTCTATTCTCGTGACTAAAGGCGAAATTTTACAGAATAAGGGTCACAAGTCACATTCGCATTAATTAAAATGTTCATGTAAAATTAAAATTTAAAAGGGTCACTTTACTCTATTACTCAAACACTGAGATTCACATTTGAACTTTACGTCCCATTATCGTGACCTCACCCCAGCCGCGTTTCTTTGTTTGAGTTTACTATGTAGTAACTATAAACGTAATATGTAGTTTAATGCCGACAAACATTTTTAGGTCAAACAGATTCCTTACGTGTTTATTTATATACTTTCAAGTAGGGTTTTGGAATTTGTATCTCATTCTCGAACAAAGGATTCGATTTAGGACAAATACATTAATTGAGGAAACAGGAGAATGTCTTTTTGTGTTGTTTGTATCTTTTTTCTTTCTTTAAAAGAAAATATTTCGAGAGAAAGTTATTTATATTCTAGTATTAAACTCAATCTATAATATATACTAGTCTGACTCAATCCCTCCTCCGTTACATTATTATATTCAGATTTTTTTGATACTGGGCTATTAATGCTTTTTTTATATTACATGCAATCAATGCAGAACACTTATGTAAACTATTTCATTTAAAAAATAACTCTCGTGTAAGTTTCGATTCTGAATTAATTTATTTTAATACCTTGTTACAAGTTTAGAACTCAACTTAACTTAAAAATTTCACGGGACATTGGAGAGCCTATTAAAATACGCGACTTCGAATCGTCTATCAAAATCTATAGCGAACGCTAACCTACACTCTAATCGCATGATTTAGGACAACAGCAATCATTACCGAGATCCTACAAATGCCTAATATAGGTCGACAGAACCATTTATATCAACTATCTCAAAATTAACTAACCTATAATTTACTCATCCCTCTGAAATCGGTGACCTAGTTCGTCTCAAAATCTGGTACAAACCTTTATAAGCTATGCACACATACGCAATTTTATCATGAGCCAACCCACATAATGCGGCGTGTATTTATAAGTCTCGGGGCACACATAGGGTGGTCCATTAAAGCTATGTGTTCGCTGGTTTAGGATTTCACACGGCCTGCAAGAGCTTTTAGCATAGTTAAAACAGAACAACTTTTCCGCTGAGATATTTAGCCAACTTTTAAATGTTTAGCGCGTGAAACTGGGTTAGCGGCTAACTATGCCACATGTGGTCATAAGTGGGCGATGTTAGTTACTTGTGCGGCCTACTCAAATGTCCTTTCTTTGGTATTGTTCGTCGAATCGTTGAGCTCCTTAAGTTCTGAGTTGAGCTGCACGATTGCTGACAATTGCGTGCACTGACTGGACAGGTCCACTCAATCTGTGGGGTTCTTTCCTCAAAAGACCATTTCAGACACCGATCTACATAGCCTTCACATGATCTGACCAAGATTCTGTCTGGACTTTAAAAGAGACTGTGACCTCTGAGTTTGTTTCGGCCTTTCTTCTCAGAGTAGTCAGATAGGAAACGCCGACCTCATCTAGTTTAAAAAAAAATATGATTGACGTGTAAAAGTGTTTGTAAAAACCTACTTACAGAAATAAAATCATTTATCATTTATCATTTATCATTTATCATTAGTGTTAAATTATCATAACTTTATGCTACATTACATATATTATTTAGCTTCTATTCCAGGTTTGCATTTAGCATTCACAAAAGCGTTTCATTCATTCTTCCAGAGAATCTCATTAATTCTGGCGTTTTTATGGTAGAAAGGATTGTTAAAATATCTCGAACGTTTAGTTTGAAAGGTCTCATCAAGTTAGATAGCTAATAACACAATACAATTGTTTTTATTTTATTATTAACACTCTATGCTCAAAGCAAAAAAAATCCGTATATAGGCCGGCCTTTCATCGTTTAAATCGTTTCTACTTTTTATCCGTAAGTATGTGGTTTTTCAATCAAAACAAATTTATTTAAATTACTACTTCTGAACTTAATTTAGTAGGTACCTATCTATTTTTATTTAATCATCAAAGAGTCCCAATCAATATTCAAGGCTTGCCACCAATAAAGAATTGGTACAACGAAGTAGAATACCAACTAAATTCTAATAAAAAAAAAATAGAAATTAGAATTAGTTATTTAAACATTATGTTGTAAAGAAGAAGTTAAATGTGTTTTCTGTTGTTTTTTTTTGATAACTTAAAAGAATTGTACAAAAAAGATTCTTCAGGAATTCTGTAATCTTTAGAAATCCAATATGATAAGTTATTTTTTCTACCGATCGCGAGAATTTAGTCCAAAAGCATCCACAACAAAGGCATGTAATGATAAATAAACATTTATTTGTCTTCGACAAAGGTGCCTTAAATATATGAAGATTACAACATCTGAATAAATCCTTTGTGAGAGAATGATGATAAATCGAAAACTTGACACTTAGCGGAACAATCGAAATTTACTGTGTATTTCATGTGTTTGTTGACAGCCTTAAGCACCCTGGCCAATTAGTCTTGAAACAAATGATACACTAGGTAATTGGAATAAGCAACTCAAAACCATTGACACCCCAACAAATTTGTATTGTATAAATTTATTTTTATTCGAGATGGCGCGGGAATAGACTGTCTGTAAGGATTGGAGGAGGCTTTTTCCCAGCACTGCGACAACAATAGCAAAAAAAAAACTATTTGTCAAGTCATTTTTTAGAATAAGTGGCCCTTCTTCCATCGGTCATCTAGACGCACTGCAAATTACCATCCTTACCTAGTTACTATTCTACCAATTCGCACTAGGCGTTTCCAAATGTCTTTTGTTATGCGCACAGCAAAAGAGTGGAACTCTCTGCGTCTGTGTTTCCGAACGCATACAACCCTAATCTCTTCAAAGTGAGAGAGAACAGGCTTCTTCTGGGTAAGCTCACTCCATCATTGACTCTGTCGCTGTCACCACTGACCTAGACTAGAGTCAAGAGCAAACCCATGTTAAATAAAATATACCTCACAGCAATATAATTATGTCCGCGTATGTTCAGTTACAAAATATATTAGTTATAAATCCCATTGTAACGGTAGAAAACATTAAACAGCACTACATCCTCTACCTATTGGCGAACACGTCACGTTCGCTAGCTGGTAGTTACACCAGTTACTGTCATAACAAGGTTAGCTCTTACAACCAGTAAGAGCAGAGAAGAATCGATGATCGCGCTGTTTGTTGCCAGTATAAATCACCCCAGTACCGCTAAAAACGACTCAACTAATATACATGATGTACTTTAAATCGAAACTTCTGATACACCAACGGTTAAATATTGTAATTAATGAATTTTCTTTTAGAGGCGGCGCCAGGAAAGAGATACCTGGAAGGACTTGGGGGGTGGCCTTTGCCCAGAACAAACTAGAAAAAAATCGATTTGCTAAGTAATTTCTAAAAAGCAGTCACCCACAGCAAAACTTCCGTCTGCTAATTAACAAAATATAACATAACATAACGCCTTGTTTCTGTAAAGGGTTCTGTAGAGGTGTACCTAGAGTACACCCACATTACGCCAGTTATGTTTAAGTACTATACATATAATGTTATGTTTGACGACACGGTTGGCGCAGTGGTTAAGCGATTGACTGCTGCGTTACGTGTCGCGGGTTCGATCCCCGCACGGAACAAATATTTGTAAGACCTGCAAGTAGTTGTTCCGGGTCTGGCCGTTTGTGTATGTGAGTTTAAATGTTTGTAAACGCACCCACGATACAGGAGAAATTCCGACTGTGGGGCAACGAATAAAAAAATTAGGTTATTGAAATCAAAATGGGCACAAGTCCAGACTCTGGACTGTTACGGAGAAATTCCAGATAGACAAACCCGATTCCTCTTTACCCGACCAGGGAATAGAATCCAAGACTAAAAACAGAAATACTTATTTATCTATTTATTAACTCATAATCACTATCATTACAGGAATCTCCCAATTCCATAATGTGGCCATAATTAGGTACAGTTTCATTATTTACCATAACATATTATGTACATCGTGGTTTTTGTGAACTCACTCAGAGAACAAGTAAAAAGATCTATGCTGTCTGCTACGTCATTTAGTACACGCAAGGTACCTACGCGTTATAGGGGCTCTACTCTGTAGATTGGTCCTACTACTGGGTACCGCCAATAGACGTGGCTGTCGCCTTCGCAACACATAATTGTCGGACACACACAGGTTTATTTCTTTCATTATATCTGGGTTTGAAGTCTTGCCACGCAATAATTTAAAAATATAGGTAGCAAGAGCTATGTCCCTCCTTGTTTCCAATTTATTGTATCCCACCATGCCTATCACAAACAATGTTGTGGATATACACCATACCACCTTAGGCACAGAAACCTAGTAAATTTATTTTGTATACGCTCCAACATGAGACAAAATAAAATAGTTGTAAATCCCTTTATACTAAACATTAAACAGCACTACATCCTCAATCTATTGGAGAACACATCACGTTCACTAGCAGGTAGGTACACCAGTTATTATCATAACAAGGTTGGCTCTTACTGGCACGTGACAGCCGAAGTCCTCGCGTTTCGCTCTTATCGAATATTCTAGAACGTAGGAAATAAAATCATCGTGCGACTTTTCGGTGTACGAGAAAATCTGTTTTTGTATTGGTATAAGTGAAGGTAAATAGATTTCTAGTTTTATTGTTCTTAAATGGCGGTTGAAATTGTTTTTTGTTACGCTAAAAAATTGTGGTGTTTGTGATCATTTAATTTGCGGACTGCATTGTTCTGCACGCCAACTGCACACCGACTGCAAGCGGACTGTGCAAGCTTAGCAGTTTCGATGCAGTATGTCAACTGCATTAGAACTATATCTAATCTCATCAATCTCTATCGCAGTCCGTCTATTTAGGCTCTGAGTACCTATGTTTGCATTTAATGTTTTTTTGAAAAAGCTTCAAAGTAGCATTAGTAAAAAAGTGAACTGTATATTCAGCTCTATGTCTACCGCCTGGAGGACACGGTGGAGCAGACGCTGGAGGTCTGCCCGGCTTGGGTGGAGCGCCGCCGTGTCCTCGTGGAGGCGATCGGCAGTAGCAATCTCTCGCGTCCGGCCCTGGTCCAGGCCTTGGTACGGAGCGACAGGGTATGGGAAGCCGTCACCTCCTTCTGGGATGCAGTGATGCTCGCGCAGGAGGAGGCGGAACGTATGAGGTAGAGGCAAAATCCGCACCCTCAAGTCCCTAGCCACCGCAAGAGACGCCCTGGACGTCGGGAATCCCAGACCGATTCCCGGCCACCGTAGGCGCGGGCTTGCGGACGGCAAGCAATGGGTAGCTCGCCGTCCGATAAGCCCCTGGCACAGGCAATTGAAGGAACACTGGTGGGTTTTACTCAGTAAAAGCTAACGAGTGTAAAAAGACGCTTAACGATGCCGGCATTCACTTATACTCCTCGTCGTTTTGTTTTATTTTTATACTCTACTATACCTGGAAACCTTCTTGTTATATTGAAGGTTCCAACATTTTTTTAACAAGGTCTTAAATAACAAGTTTTGTTTGTTGTTCTATCGTGTTACGGTATCGATACCCATTACGTACTCTGTGAAGTTTACACAAATAAAACTGATTTTTAAACTAATATTTCAAGTGACAACACAACATGGGATTGGCGATCCAAAAAAAAAATCGTCAATTTAATATCTTTTAGCCATTGCCATCACGTCTAAGGAGTTTCGCTAGCGAATTCAATTTGACCCTGTATATTCAGGTCTATGTCTACAAATTACAACAAATAACAGTCCCCGTCATTGTGATACGTATTTGTACTGTACCATACCTGGGAACCTTCTGTTCATATTGAATGTCAAAGTACCAACTGTTTTCACGAAAACATGTTTTAAATGTTATAACTTAACTTTAAACACAACTCCAGTACCGTTGCATGCACCCATACGCACAATGTTTTACATTAATTGTTGTACTTTTGAAAAACCTTATCCGCTTTCGGGGGCATTTGGGCAATGGATTACATTTACCCCATAGATACATATACAAGTACCTAACTAGCAAAAAATCACATTATCGTGTGACAAATCGTCACACGGATGCATCCTGTTCAGATCTATACGTACACAAATAAAAAACAATTTTGACGCACTGAAGAAAAGTCGCATCTTACAAAATAACAAGATGTATTCAAGTCTCATATTTTACGACACACCTACATATATTTAAAGTAATAGGTTGCAGCCGTATGCCGCACATTAATAACGATGCTACGCCGCCAGGACGATGCCACATATAATATTTATGACTCTGACCATTAATATGGAATGATTTCTAAGATATAAACTGATATCAGAGAAGATGAAATTTTTTCGAAGTGGCTAAAAGTTCAGTGAACTAAATCTTGTGATGAGACTTAGATTTGATGGAAGGACCAGATGGTCTGTACTTAATCGATTTTTGTTAGTTTCTAAAGTTATTGGTTTATCTTCATTAATATTGCGGACTGCTTTTACTGGTAAAGGCTATTATTGCCTAAACTTATTAAAACCTTGCATTTAAACCAAGTTAGTTAATTGTTCTTTAAAGCTAATTATGTGTATTGTTCTTTGACATTGTGTTGTGTCATGAAATACAAGGCCTTAAGGTACATGATGCGTTGCTTTGATGTAAAACTATATTTGATCAACTTTATAGTTAAAGTGACAGAATTGAGTTGCGTTAATTGGTTTGTGCGTGAAACATTTCTTAATTAATTGCAGGCAATACTACCATTTTAGTGGTGATTTTTTCTTCAATAGAGTTACGGTAGACTTGATAAAATGATATTAAATATTTATTTATCACAATAATAATGATATACTTACAGTAACAACATAAGAAAGCCCGGTAAGCGTGAGCCTGGCAACGCTGTCTTTCCCCGGTTGGGGCAGGGACGGCGGCGTGGGCTCCTCGAGCGGCGCCGGCGCAGGGAGCACGTCGGGCCGCTCCCGCGCACGCCCCCGCGCCTCCCTAGGTGCTGCGCCCGACGCTCCGTACATACTGCGGGACGGAACACGGTTAGAATCGCAAGAGTACAACATAAAATAGCATATTATTAACTTAGAGGATAAAGCACTGTCTTATATTACAGGTGATAGCGGGACGTAGAATTCTAGTGCATCCGAGTGCAGCGCGGGATTCAAGCTCGCCTAATAAAGACACCTTATCCCCAAGGAGATTACACTATATAATTTTCACACCTCCTTCGAGGTAATAAATAGAAAAAGGATAAATTTAAAAAGTTCTCAGCCGAATGTTTTGTTTAGGTTCCAAATTCAAACCACATTATTGATCAGCGGGCTATAAATAAATTCAGTACAATATTATATCCCGGCTAAACCACAAAGACTTTAGGTTAGGTTTGCATGACATCATTGTACACTATCGAGCACGCGGTGTGAAAAAATAGTCTTTCTGATCGAATTTCGGTGATGGCACCTTTGCACACATCGTTGTGCGCAAGCACAGGTGCAATCCCTCACTCTCATGGTCCGATGGAACGGCAATCCGACACGACCGGGGGAGATCAGGCGCTGAACCGACGCGCGACGGCTTATGACATAAAGAAGTGTGTCCAAACAGACTGAAGTCCGTAGTCGACATCGTGACATATACTGAACCGTATATTAAACAGTGAATGTAAAGATACATCGAAAGGAAGTTTTTTTTTTCTCGCATATCTCGAGATTCCTTGACCTATGGATGGTGTACGAAGGGCCGAAGCCAACTCGCAGAGGCCCATTAGACGTTTTTACTAAAATGACGCACCAACCGACGATTATCAAGACCGCAGTCATCGTCACTTATGATAGGGTTGTCCTACAGTAGACTGCCAACTCATCAGCAATCTTCGGTAGGACAAGCCTCTCCGGTTGCACGCCAAACGAGGATAATCAATTTTTGCTTTTTCTTTTAGATAATATTCTTATGTAGATACCTACTTTTTGAGTTAACACTGACTTAGTTTACGTTTATAGGTAACAAAACAAACCAACACATCAAAAAACCTTTGAATTACAAAGTTTTCTTGTATGTAGCGCACATCAAATCCTTTCCATCAAATTTGATTTATTTTCCCACAAAACTGGACTTTGCATTTAAACACGGCGGAATCAAAATAAGTTACTGGCAAAACCAAACAAAACATATTTTATTTTAACTTTTGTAAATAGGGAAGTGAAATACAAATGTTACCTTTTCCAAATAGGTTTCCCTCTTTTTTATTTATGGTAATGTTTTTGTGCCACGGAAACGCTACAAATAATGTTTTAATTGTTCATATTGTACTCGTGTGTACTAGTTCCATTTGGACCTTTTTGCCATTTCCTTTTTGTTTTGTTCGTACGCACCTACTACGGATCGATTCATAAAGGCCCAGGTTAATTTATTTATTCTAATAAAAGAGTCTAAAGCGCTTCAACAATGAGTACACTGTTTCATTACAATTTGTACATTGCAAACTTAAGTGTAAGCGCCTCATAACTTTTATCAGACACACAAATATAATCAGCCTAAAATGTTCCCACTGCTAGGACACAGGCCTCCTCTCGGTGAGAGGGAGTGGGCCATAATCTACCACGCGGGCCCAGTGCGGGTTAGTGTATGTCACATGTCTTCGAATGTTTATTTTTAGGACATGGCCGGATTTCTCACGATGTTTTCCTTCACCGCGGTGACATAATTTACACAAAGTAAAGTGTCTGTTTGGGATCGAACCCACGACCTACAGCTCGTAATTCGCGGCCGTTACCATTGGGCCACCACTGCTACACACTTTTATCATGCTCTAAAAATTAAATGCCATGCTACAACCGCTATTACCAACAACATGTTCAATTTCAGGTTTGCTGGTTAAACCTAGGCTAACAGCAACATTGAAAGCTATACCTAGAAGACCTACAGAATTTTCTAAAATTCTACTGAAACTAAGTACAAATATTTGGATCGGTACCTACTTAACTGGTATTATATACTTTCTTCAATCTGGTACTATACTATATTTGTATATAGTAACTGAAAAACGTGCTAAGAATCAACACAAAGGACGAGAGAAACATTTTAAAGTTATTGCAAACAGTAACGTATTCCATACTTGCAACGGAATTTATTTTACATTCAATTTCAGCTCAATGTTGGCATTGCAGACGTAACTTATGAAAGCCGTCAAATAAATATCGTGCATCGACATCGGGAAAACTGAGAAATATTCTAAACAACTATCGAGATAGTGCACACGTATATTTTTGTGAAATATGTGTGAGCTTTGTTTTATAAATTGTTTGCTAAAAAGTTTATTCTATGGTCGGCTGAAAGGTTATGTCGTGGTCATCCGTAGATTAGAAAGAATTATTATGTTTACGCCTTGGGTTATTTTTCATACTTTTCGTTTCCTGACTTTCAAAATATTGCAAACAACTATCGAGATAGTGCACTTGACGGCAAGGTGCCCACAGTGGTTGAGCGATTGACTGCTGCGCTGCGTGTCGCGGGTTCGATTCCCGCACGGAACAAATATTTGTAAGACCTACAAGTAGTTATTCCGAGTCTGGCTGTTTGAGTATGTGAGTTGAAATGTTTATAAACGCACCCACAATACAGGAGAAATTCCTAGTGTGAGGCAACGTTTAAAAAATAAATAATATATTGTTGTGAATGTGAAATATGTGCAAGCTTTGTTTTATGAATTGTTTGCTAAAAAGTTTATACTGTGGTCGGCTGAAAGGTTATGTCGTGGTCATCCGTAGATTAGAAAGAACTATGTTTTCGCCTTGGGCTGTTTTTCATACTTTTCGTGTCCTGATTATTATTTTTTGATTAAACGTCAGCAGCATAATGTATTTTTATTGATAAACCTACCTCCTATTCATAATAACGGTTGGTCTCTAGATTTATAGTAGTAGTTGACACTTGCTGCGTATTAGTAAATTACTTGTAAAATCTTTGATGGGAAAGATATTATTTAAGTGAAGGAGAATACTAGAGTATACAAACGCTTTGAAAGATGCACTGCTTCTTGTCATTTCACGAAGAGTTAGACGGATCTAACACTACCACACGCTACGCGGCGGGACACGCGCCACCACACGTGATGTCTACATACAAATTCAATAAAAACGCATTTCCGTGCTGGGCATTTGGCTCCGTTTCCCACGTACGTGGCGCGTTGTGTGAGACCCGCCTTATGCCGCCTTAATAGAAATTAAAGATTCCACAAAGAATAAACGGAGCGAAATATCTATAAGCTTAATGGAATCGTTTCTTCGACCACGTACAATCGAACTCAACGAGTTTCAGAAATTCCTTTGTACCACTACAGTGCACGACGCCAATAAAAATGCGTATACCGTGCAAATTTCAATACTCAATACTCAATATTTTATTCGCATTTCACAATGTGTACATAAGTGGTAACTTCAAATTATATATGATTATTATGGATCCTGTCGGCCACAGCAAAAAATAGTAGGAGAGAGAAAGCTTTGCAATGATTTAACTATCTACAGAACACACGTTCATAATTTAAAACAAAAACAAGTCAAATAAAATCAAATCAAATAAAGTAGAATAAAATCTCAATCAACTTGCTCCGAATTTAGGTTAAAAGTTCGCTTAAAAATGTGTCGGTTTCTAAAATGGTGCAACTTTTTTGGATCATCTGTTTAGGTTTAGTGCTGGCCTATTATTCCTGTTTGTTTTGTCATTCTAAGTAATTATCAGAGGTCGGAATTAGGTAGAGTTATTTATGTACTTGTATCGAAATGTTGATATTAATATGGATCTTCCCGGGATTTCTAATGGACAATCCCGTGTGGCCAACAATATTACAAATAAATAATAATGAACACCTCAGAGATAGACAGACAAATAAAACAAAGATAATTAACATATAATTTTTAATAGTTTTTACATTAACTAACAATACAAATTATTAATAGTCTTAAGCAAATTCTCTTACTTATACCTCGCCTTTTTTATAAATAAGAAAATACTTTTGCTTCTAGCCTAGACTCGTGAGGGTTTGCGCAGTCAAACGGCCCATCAGAATCATTTTCCTTGTCCGATTCATTCAAGTACTACTAAGATTTGAAATGTTGGCTCCGACATTACTGTATAACTTTTGTATTTAATAAATCACGGGATTTTTCTGCTCTTTAAAATTAATCTAGGGATTTGAGGCATATCCACTTTATTCTTTCGCTGTATGAACTCAGTGTAAGTACATAAATAACTCTACCTAATTCTGACCTACCCATACTGTGAATCTAATCACGTACCGACCATGAATTTAAGCAAATATACTCTAATTACTTCAGACTACGTAACATCACAATCTCGTCCATATATCACAATATTCCAAACTTCGATCGTGTAATTCCGAACAACCCCAAACAAATGTAAATTTAACACTAGCACACAGTCTCGAAGCGTCTGAAGTTCAACTACCAGGAGTCAAGAATTAACAGGAGCATTAATAAGGTCGCCTCGCCCGGACGTCCCAACGGGTAAACAACTCATTGTCGTATGACTTACTTCCTCAGTTAGACACTACTTAACGTTATGATATCCTGGTAGATTATATGCAGATAAGGATGGCTGTTTGTTGAAATTGGGTGCCATGGAGACAGTCAAAGTCATGCAGTAAGTTTAATTACGTAATTACTACCATATATTTTTAAACATAAAACTGAAAATATCTGCACAATTATTTTTTAAAATCTACAATGAAACCAACAGGGTTCACCACTACGTCCTGAAAGAAAAGTAACTCATTGCCGATTTGAATTAGATCTAAGTACTCGTAGACTTCCCTTCATATTATAAAGCCTTGGTGCTGCTGCTCTGAGCTATAATAGCATTAATTTTACAATATCTAGAACTTTCTAACAAGAGCAAATATAAGAAAAGTTCCAATCGGTTGATTATTTTATTAAGACACATTAATTTCTTACTATTCTATGTTATTTTACGAACTGAAACATTTACCGATATCTTTAAACTAATGAACAAAACTTCCACCTTTTAAAAAAGGAATCCCGTTTAATTACAGCGAGCCAAATCTAATTGTCTTGTGCCCAGTTAACTAAGTTCCACGCAAGAATACAAAATGCCTATAAAGAGTGTCGTCACAGCTGCCGACGCGGACGGCGAATAGTTACGTTTAATTTTATTATCCCGGGGAGACTGCCCGGTATTGGCAACCGCTCCCGGCAGTACCGGGATTATTCTGCTATGTACTCCATTTAGTGAGCCTGTAGTGACGCGATTGTACATCGAATGGAACAAACGGTTCGGACCGATTGTTCCATCCATGACATAGACCAAGGGAACCAAGAGAACCAAGTTCTCTGGCTCTCCTCAAGAGAGACTCCATGCATAGCTCTCTCCATAGCTCATATAGTTATGTTGATTTATAATAAACCAAATATTAGGAAAAAAAATTATAACAATAAATTGCCAACCTTTTGTGCAATGTTGGTTATTTATTGTGCGTTTTTATAATTTCGTGACGTTATTATCGTGGACGTCCACGTCACGGCATCACGATAACACAGGGAAGTAAATTGTATGGAAATATATGAACGCGCTTTTAAATTTCCGTCCACGATAACGCTATAACCTATAACGTTCACGTATTTCCATAGTTTGTATAACGTGACGGCCGTGACGTGGACGTCGAGAAATTATAAAAGTGCACATTGGGTTGACATTCGAAAAATATTAGTATAGGCGAATATGTCTTTTCTTACCCAATTTTTTTACCTCACGCCCACCAAATCATCTAAACTACTCGATATATCTTTGATTTACTAACTTCATTACGAATTCATTAAACAACCAGTATATACAATGAATTATCTTGCTAAATCTTACACTACGGCTTAGACTACGCCCAGGAACTGCTCAAGGAAAACAAAGTCGGATTGCTTCCGTGGAAATTGAATTCTGTATCAATCTCGCCGAGACGAGTTAAAGCTATGTCAACTTGTTAGACAAAACTTTTCTCTCGTTATTGTTTTGATATAACGGTACCAACTAAACAGAAAATGCATTATAAGGTACAGACAGGGCTTTTTAAAAATTAAATTGGCACTACGCCTATTTGCCGTGTTATAATAGCCATTTAATATAACTGTTATAGAATAACAGCCGGTCGATTCGGTAAAAATCATACCGTGAAAACGAAGGTGAAGTGAGCTGTCAATCCACCTGCCGGTCGATTCTGTAAAAATCTCACCGAGAAGACTTGCGTGGAGTGAGCTGTCAGTGTCATCCCACTGATGCTAGGGATTGACCCACGCATTACATTTACAATCATAATCGTGATTTTAATAATATTTTTTATTGAAATTCTATTCATTATTTTATATTATTTCAAAGCTAGTATGTAGTTAAATGGCTAAACATTACTATTTTCGGCGTTTTAATATAAAATAGCAAAAAAAAAAATCTGTTAATATAAAACGATCAATAGAATTTCCATAAAAAATATTATTAAAATCTCGATTATGATTGTAAATTTAATGCTTGGTTAATCCCTAGGATCCGTGGGACGACACTGGCAGCTCACTCCACGCTCACTTCACCTAAGTTTTCACGGTGAGATGGTTACATAATCGCACTGCTGAAACATAGGGATTGACAACTCATTTCAAGTTCACTTCACCTAAGCTTTCACGGTGAGATTGTTACAGAATAGCTCGGCTGTTGTGAATTTAATCAATTTGATAAACAATTAATTTCTCTGACTTAATCTATATTGATACCTACTATCATATTCTGATGGTGGTTCATGTTGAAATGTCTGGTTTTTATTAACTTTTACACAGATCTCAGGATGTAACTCATTAAGCTCTCAATGCATCATAATCTATTAGGAAAAGTGTAAAAATAGAATAAACTATGAATGTGGAGCTTTCTTTAAGAACTTACGTTTATCCAAGATTCAGTAGCTCTTCATACAACTTTTTTTAATTGAAATAATTAACTAAATTTGTTTTCACTTCGTAATGAGGCAAACAGGCTTCATGACCTGCAACTAATAAATAGTTAACTATAATCTGTATCCATAAAACAATTTTTCGACAATTGCCCACGCTTTAACATTTTAATAAACCATTTCCAGTAAAACGATATAGTAAAATACCACTGTCAATTAATAAACCATTTTAAAATTGCGTGATTCGTTACAAAATTACAATATGGAGCAACTTTACTAATATATTGTATGTACTAATATATTAACTTTTTATTTTTTATTGTGATCTCACTTCTGGATTTGATGTTAGATAATAAGCAATTTTAAATACAATTAACTGAAAATAATACCTATATTAATAACTATTGATAGATTAAGAAAACAAATGGAAATATAAAATACCTACTTATTATGATATGAAACATCTCGAACTGAAAAATTATAAAGCGCTCTTCCTCTCTACATATTTATGAAATTTGCTGTGCCCGACAGGGTCCATAATTGTTTCTATTTTTTATTTACCACCTATAAATGTACATTATGGATTTAGCAATAAACGATTTGACTTTGACTTTATGAAGTGTTCAATGTGAGCATTATTAGCCAATGATACGTATATTGCAGTTAATTTTGTTCGAAATTTATTTGATGTGAAATGTTAACCGTATTTCATATGAGCAATTAGTGGGGATATTGCTCTATCGTGCGTAAACCTATCCGGTTTGGTGTATTCGGAAATTATGGCGGTTTATCCATTTTCTAAACTAGTATTATAAAGAGAAAATATTTTTTTTTGTATATTGGTTGGTTTCGCTTTCACGCTAAAACGGCTGAAGGGATTTGGATGAAATTTGACACATGGGTGGACCATGACCTGGAGAAGGACATAAGCTACTTTTCATCCTGGATCGCAGACGAAATCGCGGGCAACAGCTAGTGTTATTATAAATTGGCTATCAGGGATTTTGGTTGATATAAAGTTGAGTACTAGGTATATTTCAATATAACAATGCTTTCAGAATGTTGTTAAGGCTACCGTGGCGTTGCAGTGCCTCTGGGATGTTTGCAGGAGCTCATACTGAAAGTCATTGCTGCTCGATTTGACTACCCCATTCAAAAACACTGCGTGAGGGTAGTGAATGGTTTTACATAGTAGTCTACATAAAGATAAAAATAGTAACAATACTAACATAATCGTAAGCTAATATTGTTGCTAATATATGTATTTTAATTTTCTGAAACAAATTATTCTATTCTATTATATTTAGTAGGACGCACGTCAAGGGTAACTAAACTAGAATAAGCTGGCTTCATAGTCCATTGAAACTCTGTCCTACGCCAGTTCAAGGTCAAAGTTTTACCACAGACGTGTGGTCGACTATAGGTAGGGCCGTTGGCAGCTTATACTGGTTTTGATACCTATTTGTATTATTCCAAGATAGTGCTTACAAGACGCAGAAACGATGGGATTTCGGACTGCATTGTAACTTGCAATGAAAAATGGATTCTTTTTAATCGTAAGTGGTCATCATGCTGGTTAGACCCCGGTTCAGCGCCTAGGCAATGCCCCAAACGGAAACTTGTCCCTAAAAAAGTCATGGTCACTGTTTGGTGGTCTAGTGCCGGTATAATTCATCACAGCTCTTACCAAATGGCACCAGCAATACTGCGGATCTGTACTGTGAGGAACTAGACACAATGATGGAGAAACTCGCAAATCTCCGGCCAGCCTTGGTTAATCGCTCGTCCCCGCTGTTCCTACTCGACAATGCTCGACCTCATACGGCACAACAGACGGTCTCTAAGCTACAAGAGCTAGAGTTGGAAGATTTGCGTCATCCACCGTGCCGGATCTTTTTTTTTTTTTTTTGTGGGTGGGAAATCATCAAATAACTTCTCCCGCTCTGGGCAGAGCAGGAGGGCGTGTCAGACTCTTACTGACTAAAACCCACCCGTGTTCCTTCAGTTACCTGTGCCAGGGGCCACGGTATCCCTCTCGGACTTTTCCGCAACCCTAGCAGGCCTAGCGGGGACCCCGTCATTGGTGCTGACATTAAAAACCGGACCTTGCGGCGACAAACTTCTACTTTTTCCTAATTTTGGACAACTTCTTAGCAGGGAAACAAATCAATACCCGAGAGGCAGTACAAAATGCCATTGGAGAGTTTGTTGGCTCTCGTACACCTGACTTCTTCCAGAAGGGCATTGAAAAATTACCACTGCGCTGGCAGAGATGCATCGATAGCATGGGTGCATATTAGTGACTTTAACTTTCTGTATACTAAACGGCAATTTCATAGGTAAATACTTAGTATCAAATTATAAGGGTCACAGAAATCAAATTAAATTTTGAAAATATTGCCTTTATAAACAATACAATACAAACAAGTCGTTATAAATATAGGTCAGTGTCTTTTAATAGCGCGTACGGTTTTAACCAATTGCTTGCATAATTATAATATAAATAATAATAATATTTAATATTTCCTCTCTTTGTTTGTTTTACTTTATTGCAACATATCACTTTGATTAACAAAATTATTATACCTACCTACTGTTTGGCAAGGTCTAACCTAAGTTATTTCATAAACGGTAATTTACTACTAAATTAATTCCATAAATATGTAGGTCACATAACAAGGGCAATGAAATTAATGGCCGGAATAAAATGATATTACCTATTTGCGATCAATAATGAACATTATTAATAACAATAGAGTTAATTAAGTTTGTTCGCGAAATTATATAATATGGTGACTGGGTGGGTGACTTATTGATTGATGATGTGTACATACCGTAAAACACAGGTTACCTTGAATACCTAATCGATATGTTGTTTTGCTCTTTGTTCATGTAGGTACGCTGTTTTGTTTGCGATATATGTTTGCGATTTTGAGCAACAGCCTACGGTAGTACTAACAAGAAGTCATTCATTAAATCTCTAATCATAATCATTCACATTGTTCAATGTTCATTTAAGATCGTTTATACCTTATGAGTGGCAACGTCGCAATTTAGTGTCATATTTCGTGGTTTTCCATTTTTATCATGTAATCGGAGCTATATTTTAAAAATCTGTTTAATTAACTTTTTAGAATTACGTGAAAGTGTTTAAAAAATAAGTAACTGTAATGCTTACAGTAATTTTACTATGAAAATAACGCCCTGCAAGTTTCCAATGTATTATTTGAATATAAATAGAACTGTAAACGCAACGATTTCTTACCTTTTACACAGTTTTCACATAATTCTAAAAAGTTAATTAAACAGATTTTTAAATTATAGCTCCGATTAAATGATAAAAATTGAAAACCATGAAATATGACACTTAATTGCGACGTTGCCACTCATAAGGTATAAACGCTCGCTACCGCACTGTAGGGTGGCTTGTAACGTTTGCACGTTTATATGAATTTCAATTAATATTGTCAGATAAATCTAAGGAAACTGATGCCATACTACATTGTTTAAGACGGAATGTGTCTAATGACCATTTACAATGTTTTTGAGTGTCTTGGTAGTTGTCAAAATAATGGCGACTATTCTTGTTAACTTACACCTAATTCTACAAAGATTTTACCTCGCCAGACAGACACGTTGAACTTTAATAATCTTATTTTTTATTTTATGCTTATCGTAATAATTGATTGCTCTCGTTTGCGAAGCCAACGATTTTAGTTTTAAAACTCTCAATGTTTGTTTTATGACCTCAGCGGTTTACTAATCTAAAATCAATTTTACTGTTTAAATTTTAAAAGTTATTAAAAAACGTTTACACAATTCATTTAGTAGGCAGTGTACTTACAGTGTATAGTTTTAGAGAAATTGGTCGTCTGTTAATTCTGACCCTTGTTACTTCAAGTAATTGCATTTTTGCATTGGACTCCCTTATCTACATTTTTTGATATTTTGAACGTACTTTGTAGTTTTACGTAATATTTAAAGTTGTAATAGGTCTATCAATTCGAGATGTTTCTCAAAATCATTTGCATATTCGAAAAGAGTAATTTTAGCTTTCAAGGCTTGACTAATGACACCCTAATAGAAGGGGCTTGTAGACGGTGGAATCGATAGATCTGTGAGGTTAAGCTACGCTTGTTGCGATCTGCCCATTGATGGGTGACCGTTTTCTTAACATATCGAGACACCTCACAGAGCACCTAAAACCGACGGTCCCGTGCCTGATCTCTCCTCAGTCGTTACTCCCATAGTCCAATGCATCATTGGACTATGAGAGTACAGAAACAGAGAGTGCACCTGTGTTTGCGCATACACTTGTGCATTATAATATCTTCTGCGTTCCTACTGAGCTACGTTTGGTTGAGATTGGCCGCTGAGACCGAATTTCAGTCGGGAGGCACATCATTTAATTATATATTGTTACGTAAACCAGGGTAGCTATTGTCTAGAATGTAGATGAAAACCCTTTTTCAAGGTTTACAAAATATTGTAGTGAACACTCACCTAATATCATCATCATCAGGATGATGGTCCGGCGGCAGGTCCGGCCGGAGGTCACCGAGCGCCCGCGCCGCGTGCCTCCTCCGTCTCTCGTACCACAGCCGTCTTTGTTCCCTCTCATTATTCTTCTGAACGCCGAAAAATGTTTGCGTTTCCCTCTTGAGGTAATCTCGTACGGCGACTGTATGCGTTCGCCGTAATCTGACGCCATCTTCCTGGTCCTGCGGGTTGGGGTCGGGAGGGGGTTGCGTAGGCGCGGGTGGGGCGGACACGACGCGGGGAGGGGACGCGGGTGCGGGGAGTGGCGGTGCCGGCGCAGACGCTGCTGGTGATGATGACTGGCATGCCAGCTGCGGCGCCAGCAGGCCCGCGCTTGAACGCCTGTAACAATAGAGATGTTTTGGTTAGAATAGAATGAACGGGAAAATCAAAGTGTAATTTTAATCTGGAGTTGATCGAAGTATTGCTTTTCCAACTGTCGAAATTTACGCAAAATTACTGTTTAGAAACCTTATAAAACTGCTCACATTTAAAAATACATTTTATGATTCCGAAACGCTTGCAAAAATACAAACATTCACAAAATATGATTCCATAAAGTACCTTTACACATTCAACAGAATCAATAAAAAACGAGCCACGATATCAGAATATAAACGATCGCACGTTTTTCCAGTTACACAAGCTAATATTGAAAATAAAAATAATAAATCGGCTTACATCAAATAACAACAACGACGGTATACCCATGACAGATCTATGATGAGTAGCAACGGAATTCGTTATCCCGGCACCCGAGTCATCGTGAAATTGGCCGAATTGATTCGGTATTTCCGATTGCAATTCCGTTCAAAATCGATTCGCACCGCCTGTAGTCAATCATCAAGCTATGGTTCAAAATTATTCGACTATTTAGATTCCGTTTACTAGGAATTTGTCGGAAACAGACTGGAATAATATTAATCAATGTTGAATGAATAAATAAAAGAATAAAGGAAATAAAATGGTTTGCGTTTCCGTTATAAATTGTGAATTGAATTGCATATTTGTGATTCGTTAAGCTTTCTTCTTTTCGAACGATTTTTTTATTTTTCTCCAGAGTACTTCTAATAACAGAATGTTTTGAACTTTAATTCCCTGACGCTGATTAATTGATTATCCATAGCACGATTGTTGTCTGTCAACAGTTTTTAATAAGACTTGTATTGTATTGTAAGCGAAAGGATATTTTAGTGGTAAATGATCCTATGTATAAGACATTCTTATTTCGTAAATGGAATGTACACAGATATTCGTTAATTGAATCACCATGCATCATTTCTTTCCAAAGTTATTCTACCATTGTATAAACAGGTTCAAGAAACTGAATAAGGCAAGTCGAGTTAATAATAATGTGAACTATAAGACGTTATAATGTATTCTATCTCATTCTCTCGCACGTTAAATTCTATAGATGTATGTGTTTTTCTCTTTTTAATGTCGCTTTTTCGTTTCATCGAGTTTCAAATCACAACCGGCCAAAAGAAGTTTTTACTTCAAAAAGTTCGACTTTTTAAAGTGCAATTTCTGTCACCAGAGAGAAAGTCTCTTTCTAAAGCTTAATGTGTTATTTAAACGCCCTGGTACAGTGGGCTGCATCAATCGGGTACCACAGTTGTATTAAAATTAACTTTTAAGGAAGTACCCACATCGTAAAGCTACCCTACCTAGTATCTACTGTTCATCATATTAAGACAAATTCACTATGTATTTTTTGCCCCTCTCAAAACTTTAACATCTTGACATTACGTTTCCTTAACGACACCTAAAGGTACTTGAGACCTATGCCTACCTACATACGCAGTCTATTCCACTATTATTTATGCGTCTGCAGCAGTATTAGATAGGCAGAAGCAGGTGCGAGCTCAACGAGCCATAATTTAACGTAAAGCAGAAACGGTAAATTAAGATACAGCGCCGTACTAAGTAACGTCTTTGACAAATATTCCTTATTATTGTGTGTACGTTCTGAATAGAAGATTAAGACGCTTTATGTTGGTGGTTTGTGTGCATATTAAGGTGAAGGGTGTTGGTGATATTGTATAAGGTAGGTTGACAATGTAGGGAAATTGGGCGGGAAATTGGGTGAGGGAAGAATGCGGTTTGATGATGTCGCGTCCCTGCCTAAAAAGTTTTGTTGTTTGATGGTATTCATAATGTTATCAGATTATATTTGTTTTTTTTTTAAATAATCAATGTAAATTTCAATCGCAAATGTTCATTTGTGTTAGAATTCTATTTAAAATTGTATTCCGAATGATAATCATGTTCATTTCAATGAAACGGTGCTTACCTATCGATTCTATTTTAGGAAGGCAACCTTTAGATACTTACACATTAACGTAAGTGCGAATCTGTCCAAGTTCCAGTTATACAAGGCAGTAGATAAAATGGTTATATTTAGATACACTCAGGAGATCATCAATCCTTATTTACTGGTACTTACCTACTTACGTAATAAGGTGTCAATGTACGAATACCCTTGAGATTCTCCTAGAATTAGGTAGGTACCGACCTTAAGTAGGTATCTAAGTTATCACAGTTTGTTTCTTTATTTAATAAGCCACCAGCATACCAATTTTGGCTTATCAACCATCAAAGTAATCGTTATTCAAATAAAACCTTCGATTCACTGAGTTGGAAAATCTTTGCAAGTTTTAAGAGCAATGTCATTTGTAGCTTGGGTACACTTTTTTACTTATTTTCAAGATATTTATTCAAAGGTTTCACGTTAAGGGCATTTAAAAGGTACTAGGCGGTCCTACAAGGACTGTGAATAAAGAAAGTAGATTTGAATAATACAAATAACTCATGAGGCTAATAAAAATAAGCTGTTTGTTTATAAATAACATGCATTGGATTTCTGTGGGAGATTTGAAACATAAAAGCTTATGCAGTTCTAACCTACTGCCTCAATATCTCTGATTTTAATCGATATCTAAGAAAAAAAACATTTATTTTAGATAAAAACATACTCGTACATCCTTTCACTATGACATAGCTGAAGTTGTAAATATACCTACCTAGGTATAAGTTATACCTAGGCAAAATGTGGGTGTACTACAGATACACCTCTGCCTTACCGCTCGGGGCTTACAGATGTGACTTTATGTCAAGTGTATAAGTTATACCCAAGTTTAGATCAACTTAATAAAAATTTCACCCTTCTACGAAATGTTCTTTAGCCAAACAAAACAAACAGTTGAAATGTGTAATCCCAACCCATTCTGCTAAAAAGATGTAAACAACAATGGCCGCTCGAAGTTTAGTATTTTTTTTTATTTGGTTTAGTGATGTGCTTGAATGAATTTTAAGTTAAGGAGTAATCGATGTTACAATTATTATAATTAGTATATTATTTCCGCACATAGAGTAGATTAAATTATTAGAATTTTGATAATTTCCGTTTGTTTTTTGTTATGAAAAAATTACTCTAAATTAGTAGTTTTATGGATACTTTATATGTAAAAAAAAATATGACGAGAAAATAGTAAAATTTCTACGTCAAAGGCTTCATCTCCGCCCTTCTTTCTATTATACCCATTTTTTTCCAGACGCTTATTATAGTCATCCGTTATACACCTATGACACTATTACTTGTTTTATAAATGTATATTAAATACTATTTGTATATTAAATTATATACACGGTGACATTTGAATCACAGTTTTGCTAGAACAAACGTTGTTTAGACCATGGTCTACTACCATTCTACAGCATCAAATATGTTATTAAAACTAACGAATCTAGGCGTTCTCAAATTAATCTTATGTTGCTCAAATGTTTGAAACATTGACCGTAACATCAAAGTACTCATCGCGGTAGCGATATGGCATTCGGCTACTTAATGAGACGCGAGCGCCGTGCGTCGCGGCCGCAGTGTCTGTGTTGTAGGGCGTAACGATAATCCCAACTTTTTTAACATTGCCTTTTTTTCGAAAACCAATGACGTTTTTTTTTCTATTGGATGCTATAGAATGGTTGTAGACCATAGTCTGAACAACGTTTGTTCTAGCAAAACTGTGATTCAAATGTCACCGTGTATATATTTATTTTATATTATACATATTATTGTCGATAAAATTATTATGTCACATCACATAAACAACATACAACACACATAACATAATTCCAATGTCAAAAATAAATTTTGACGAGACAAAACGGATGTTGACGTTTTGTATCAATTCGAAAATCGTGCCAGATTTTCGCGATTATTGCTGAATATATAGTATATTTAATAGTTCTCTGGTGACCCACAGGGAGCAAAAGTGATTGTGATAATATGAGTGTGCTATTAGACGCGATATTAATCAACGACGCGCAGATATCGCGTTCTATTCCAAGTTCAATGTTATCGCTCTTAGTTCCTGGGCACCACCTCTTGCCCTAACAAGCAGCGGACGGGAGCGCCGTAATTTTAAATTACACGTCTATACTTATCTATCTGAAAGGACAAAATCCCCAGACTATTACCCAGATCACCAGATATCGATCATCCTCCGCACCAGTATTCCGCTCACGTCATCCACCCAATAATGCAGATACCTAGTTTCCATCCGTGTTCCCCAGCTGATTGCTATTCTTACCGCTTGTCCAATATCGGGGCTATATGGCTCGGTATCGGGAAAACGTTATTAGGCCATACATCTTGGTACTTGACAAACAGATGGTTATCACATGTTTTGAAAATGATTTGTTGGTTGAAAAACTAAGGATAGTGTAGTGAGCAATATTGGGAATATTTTAGACAAAAAATGCTACTATTCTTCGTTCTAGAGTAAAGTACATAAAATAACATCACGCCTGTAATCTTCGAAGGGTAAGGCAGAGTTATACTTATAGTACACCCACATCAATGGTTATCTAAGTACCGTGTAATAGGAGCCCATTGCCTTTATTTTGTGAGCAAAAACCATTCTGTATGATATAAAATTATGTTGATCATAAATCTGATATGACTTACGTATGTAACACGATACCCAGTCCCATTCACAACACATACGCACACACCTCACACACACACACACACACACACACACACACACACGCACATGGCCTCAGACACACACAAACACGCATTTGGCCTCAGACACACACACACACACACGCACATGGCCTCAGACACACACACACACGCACATGGCCTCAGACACACACGCACACACATACACACGCTAATACACACCTCACTCACTCTCCACAGAACGCAGCAACTTAATTTAAACTCTTTTATATTTTTTATTTTTATGTATATTTGATACAGGAACTCCTAGTACAAGAGCCAGGGCTACACAGATTTTTGTGACCTTGAAGTGTGAATAAATTAATTATTATTATTATGTATGGACGATGCAAAATTCAAGTCGCGATTCATTTGAGACGCCCTTTTCCACTTTACTTTGAGATCATTAAAACAACCGCAATTTCTGCTTACAAACTAATTAGTCCAGCATCCCTTATCTTTGCTTTAACTTTGACATTTACACATTCTAGGCCCAAATTGATAAACGTTAATTAGCACGTGCCTTGACTTGAGCAGTATGATGTTCCCGTCTCTTCCTTGCAGGGGTAGTTTGGCAGTTGTGCGACAGTGACATAAATAAAGCAAAGTGCTTTATTAATCTCGGTCTTACATTTTCATTATTCTCTTGCGCTTATCCTAGTAGAGGATCTGACTAGAAACGACCTTCACCCATCTGTTTAATGGATGAAAAGTATTTTATATCAAATTTGGTATACAAAAAAAAAATTTTCGGGAGTGGGTTGGCTAAAAAATTCCTATGATTAATAAAAAAATCCAAAATTACCTTTTTTCAAACATTGTTTCCATTGGTTTAACGAATAAATTTGATACCAATCGAAAATAAGAAGCGTACAGAAAACACATACGTTGGGGTATCTATTTTTTCCTGTTGTAATTATT
The DNA here is from genome assembly GCA_937001585.2 of Brachylomia viminalis. Classification (NCBI taxonomy): domain Eukaryota; kingdom Metazoa; phylum Arthropoda; class Insecta; order Lepidoptera; family Noctuidae; genus Brachylomia; species Brachylomia viminalis. Next base: position 11,742,112 of record OW443298.2, on the reverse strand, counting down.
GTTGTTAATAAATCTTATACCAAAATAAGCACTATTTAATTGTGAACACGATGCTATGGGGTTGTCTGCGAAAAATCTGGAGTGAGTGACAGTTGGTGAACTGTGAAGAGCGAAATTAGGGTGCAAATGGAAAAAATATTTCTAAAATTTTTGTTTGTTCCATATGACTTAATGCAACGGCTTAATGCAACCCTGAATGCTACTAAATTTGATGTAAAATACTTTTTGATCCATCAAACAGATGGGTGAAGGTCGTTTCTAATCGGATCTTAGATTAGACTATCCCAATTTATTAGGGGTCAGCGCAGTATTTGTTTTTCTTCCAAGCATCCCTGTTACATCTCAGTAGACACCCCCTTTCTAGCCATATCATCATTCACAAAGTCCATCCATCGTTTTTTGGTGTTCCCCTATTATTTTTCCCATCTTTATTCATACTCAAAACTTTCCTCACGACATTTTCCTCATTCCTCCTATCACGGCCTTATCTTCCTGGTCTTCGTAGCACTCTTGTCAGAGCGGTCGTGGTCCTCATGTAGTTTCTTGTCTAGGGGCTGATGTGATTCGCTTCACGATTTTTCGCCATCCAATCCGATTTTTAGTGCACTTACAAGGAATTGCCTACTGCCGATGTAATTTGGCCTTATATTTTCACTTAAACCACAACGACCACAAACTCATAATCGGGCCAAGCATGCATTAGGAAGTTCCTGATTAACTTCAAATCTTCGGGACAACTATTCAATCTGTTGCCAAAGGTCCTGCCTAGCAACTAAAATTATATTATCAGTAATCTCCTTCAGTTGATAGCTTACTAAAACTGTGTAACTGCGAACCCGGTCATAATTATAATGATAACGGGTAAGCATCTATAAAATACGAGGCTATTATGGTGGAATACAAGACTGGAAGAAACAATTGCTTTTTCAATTCTAAATGTTAGTATTATATGGTTTGTTCTAGTATTATGATGTTTTTAAAAAGATATAATGGTTAATAAAAGATTGTGGTTGCAAAATATTGTTTTTTTCGGTGTCTTTGATTGAATATCAGCACAAACACTATTTGAAACATAAAAATGTTTTTGTGGAACACTCGAGTACGTACCTATGCGCTCAAATTCAAAACCTTCTCAGGGTTTCTGAATCCAACCAAATAAATAAAATGAGACGCAAATAAATAAAAAATATTCAAGCAAACGGTTGAAAAAATACTGAGAACTGAAAATAACGAAATTTTTCAACTGAATTATGTATTCGGGACTTGTATCGTGAGGACTCATGAATAACGAGTTTCGTTATTTCAAGGAACGTTAACGTAACGAGACGAGCGTGTTTTTTTAATCCACCGTTTATTAAGCCCAAAGCTGTATCGCTTTCGACCTGTGCCGAATCGAAAGTTCTACCTTCACAAGTTACCTTTTGTTTTTTGAGAACAAGGAGGTAAATTAACATGTTCTTTTTTGTTCATAATGTATGTACCCGTCTCATTGAAAAGTTTACGAAGACAATATTATGTAGTTTGTTGTAAAAAAAACATAAAGTTGAGAAAACATACTTGTACTTAAGTACAAGTATGTTTTCTCAACTTTATGTTTTTTTTTTAAATCAACACTTGCTAACCGTTCGACAAAATATTTATTCGGGAGTTTTATAAAAACAATGTTTTCAACATTGTATTGGGGACATGTCGTTGTGGCCAAGAGGTTAACGTCTCGCCTTTTATGCGCGAGTTCGTGGATTCAAATCCGGGCAAGTACCAATATGACGTTTTTAATTGATATGCACTTTCTAAGTTTACCTTGGACATTATTTATTTATTAAAACTGCACAAGTAAATGCTTAATGCCTGAGGCTTTTTATACCCGTCAAACTTGTGGTGATGCAGAGACAATACTTGCAATGACCGCCACGCTTGCTCAAGACAAGCCATCTATCCTATATGGTGCAGCATATAGGATAGATGGCTTGTCTTGAGCAAGCGTGGCGGTCATTGCTCGTGCCTTCTCTGTATAAGAAGAGGATTTTGCTCTGCAGAAGGACAGTAATAGGCTGGTAATATTACTTATTGCTATTATGTGGGGATATAATTATTACTATTAGGTATGTAAGTTCCTTCAATATATGCGTTTCTAATAATAATCTAAGTGTAGAAAAATCAACTTTTATTAATCTTCAAAGCTGTAACACAACATTATTAAAGAGACGTTATAATATAACATTTGAATTTTATTCAAATGTAACCGGACCACGGTTTGAGGCAGTCTTACCAAACCCATTTTTGTAAAGTATGTGAGCCCATTAAGAGAACAAATGTGTGCAACTAACGATGCTTGCGTTAATTTTGATATTAGCTTTACTAGAACTCTGCATATTTCAGTTATAATCTTTTTGAATAGTTGCAGTGGTGTGGTGGTTCAAAATAAAAGATTAACATTTGGCTAGCTAGCTAAGTTAGTTTTATTTAGCTAGCTTCATAAAATATAAGGGAGTGTAGACGATTGAGATCGACCAGTCCACAGGTATTTGCACCATTAATTTATTATTTCGGGAGTTCATCTACCTAGAGTATTATCACTATTGTTCATTATGTGCCTAGGTCATTCTTATTTAAGGCGGGAGTGTCCACTAAGAGAGCCATCCTCAGCCTGAAACATACCGTCAAGTACTACACCGCGAGGAGAACACCGGTGCACGCGTGTTTCCTCGATTTGTTGAAAGCTTTCGATCTCGTCTCTTATGATGTGCTATGGGAAAAGTTGAGGACCACGGGTGTACCAGTGGAGTACACAGCCCTCCTCAGATACTGGTATGCTCACCAAACAAATCGGGTGAGGTGGATTGGTACTCTGTCGGATGAATATCAAATAGAATGTGGTGTAAGGCAGAGGTGGTTAAGCTCGCCGCTGTTATTTAATTTGTATGTGAATCAACTTATCGAGCGACTGAGCAGCACACATGTCGGCTGTCATATAGACAGTACATGTGTCAATAACTTAAGGTACGCGGACGACATGGTGTTGCTCAGTCCATCGATGATCGGACTGAGGAAGCTACTCACGATCTGCGAGACGTATGCGGAGGTGCACGACCTTAATAAATACAACTCAAAAAAGAGTGAGGTCTTACTGTTTACGGCAGCTAAACAACAGCCCTTTCGTTTTCCTCCGGTATATCTCAACGGCATTGTACTTAATGTAGTGAATAGTTTTTAGTACCTAGGTCATGTTGTCCGGGATGATGGCGATATAGAGCACGAGCGCAGAGCGTTGGTGGTGAGGAGCAATATGCTCGCCCGTAGGTTAGCTCGCTGCACGGCAGACGTCAAAGTCATTTTATTTAAGGCGTTCTGTCAGTCCTTCTACTCGAGTGGCCTTTTTTTCTGTGTGTGTCATATACAAGCCGACCCAACAATGTCCTGCGCATATAATGCAACAACGCTTGACACCTAGACAACCCACCCAAGACAAACACCTAGACATAAGTTAGTGAGTAACCGGTAATCTGGCGTCGTTGTTGTCAATGTTGTGTTTACCTGTAATTGGTATATATATTAGAATATTATCGTCTGATTTACTATCTATATGTATATGTCTGTGCTGTGGGTGAACCTTGAAAACCTTGAAGTAAATAAATAAATCGCTTTCAGGATGCTGTTGCAGTTGCCGCGGCGTTGTAGTGCGTCTGGAATGTTTGCTGCAGCTCACTCGGATGGTTTTCACGCCATCATGCGTAAGAAAGCGGCATCCTTACTACAACGCCTGCGCAACACTCGTAACAGTATCCTGAAAATGATTGCTGGCAGACCGAACTGCCCTATCCAAAGGCACTGGGTAAAAATAGCAATAGGGTTGTCCTAAATTAAATTAATTAATTCAAGTACTAACAATACCTAACATAACTAGATTAATATCTTATAAATTGTACAACTTCTTTATACAATGCGGAGTTTACCTGTGAGTGATAGTTGCACTTACATGTTTGCATGTTACATTTAGCATACAACCTGTGTAAACAATCGTTGGTGAACAAATAAAAATAAATAAAATATACACAGCATATACGTAATCACAATCTGTTACTAACCACTAACAACTTATGGAGAAATAAAGGTCTGAATTAAATATATTTTATTACTTATTTATTATCAGAAAGGTGAGAACTTTGCCAAGGGCGTATCTGGTCCGTAACAAAATATCAGACATGGCGTGTGATTATTTTTCATCTTCTAATGTATCACGGTTTATGATACTTTATATACATTAAAACCTAGCCTGTTCGCTTATAAGTAATTCAAACATAACTTATACTGTTAAGTAACTATAAAATTAAGAAATCGTCAAATAATGTCTTTCTTAACACTTAATTCACGTGTTCTTTATAATAGTCAGTATGACATGAAAATAGAAATCAATAGTTCTCATATAATCATCGGGCATTCTAAACTTAGTTATTTTACACCAAGATCTTTATGAAAACTGAAAAAAACTGTTGTAAAAAAAGCTCAGAACTTTTTGTTTTAAGACCAAAAATCAATTCTGTCGCAAACAAATGACTCTTTAAACAAAACACAGATTGACGTACGAAATCAAACATCGCCCACTGCCGAAACTAAAGTGTGCACAAAGTTTTAAGTTTTTCATTCGTAGCAAAGCGTAGGCGCCTACAGCAGCGCTACGTGGCTACGGCGTAGCAGAAATTTGTTATGCGAAACACGAACTCAATAACTCAAGTCTAAAATGTGGAAGGAACGAAGGATAAATTTAAAGCGCGTTGTGCAATTAACATTGCAATTTGCTATAACGCCCGGTACTAAAATAAACAGAATTATGCAACTGGATACTATAAAGCGTGCATATCTTACTTTTAAATCTTTTTAATGTTACTTAGAATTCTAATTAAAGCCTCAGTTCTCTGTTTGAAAAAATCCTTTTATCTGAAATATTTGAACAAACTCGTCTGTAGTTTAAATGCCATTACGGCAAGTTATGTAAATATTTTATGCGTTAAAAATATTCGCCTGCGTTTTAGGGAGATCAAAATGACATTTAACTCAAAAATTAAATTCCAATTTGCGGGTTCACAAACTCATCAGATTTGCACGCAACGGTAAATTATAGTCTTTAAATTCCTCTTTCTCGTTACATGAAATTATGAATTGAATTTGATAACGTTGAATTGAATTAAGATTTAGAATTAATCTAACATCAATGTAATAGATTAATTATTAATACAATTATAGTACAGTATTACGTTATGACATAAGATAGCTTAGTTAATAAGCAATACCTATTTGTAATCGATTTTCGAAATTTATTTTAAGTGATGAGGAGGGAGAAACGCATGTGAGTAAAAGAATGATGAATATAAATGTTATGATCAATCTATAGAGGTACGAGGAACAGAGTCTAAAGATCGCTCATACCTCCATAGAAAAGGGAGGATCCTCTGACCAGACGGGTGTTGTGTCTGGTGGGCAACTGCCCAATGATTGATGTCGGGAAGTTGTATATATGCTAGTCGCGCGGTAAACTCCGCTTTCGCGATGCATGATTTGCGTGACGTCAGTATGACGCACAGCTCTCATGTGGCGATGTATATACCGCTACAAATCTGAATAGAAAAAAAGAAGGCCAAAGAAAAAGAAGAAGATCGATGGATTGTGTGAGGAATGATATGAAAGAGAAGGTAGCGAATGATAGCGTGATGGTTGACAGGGAAGAACGGAAGAAGAAGAAGAGTTTTACCGACCCCATGTACATGAAACAAAGGCAAGAAGATGCTGATTCGCAGTTTATTTTACTGGTGATAAACATCTGCATATCGACGATGAACTACCAACATCTGCTATCTATTTTTAGAAAATTTCTAGTCAATAATATAACAGTTATTTCTACTTAACGTTGGGAGGTATCGCAGCAAAATTGGCGTCTCATAATAGTGTTTAATGGGATAAATAGCCAAATATCGTGTTAGGAGGTTTTGCCAGTACACGTGAAATAGCATTTCACGTCGATTGGCATCAAAAACCAAAAATCTAAAATGTAGGAGTAGTTTTTAACAGTGTGACAAGTGAATTATCCTTAAAATCTTAAAATCATTTTAGAGGAATATAGTTATATTAGTGACTAGGTTCTGCGCGCGACTTCATTCGCTTGGAAGTCGTAAGACACCTTAACATAGGTACTAAAATAACAGTCATATTTTTTTTAAACTTCCCGTTCTTAGTTTTGGTCTCAGCAGTCAACAATTTTATCAAAATCTTTAAATGCAAATCTAAATGTTTCAAAAACTTATGAGCAGTCTCCTATGACCGTTGTAGCGACCACGGTTGAGGTACCTGCCCTTATTGACCCGTCTCAAAAATCCACTCTAAATATGTCGTGATTGACTGCTTAGCTTTAAAAAGGTATAGCATGATGATAATCATTTACAAGGTTAAATCTGTAACTATTTGTAATATTCTAACATTTAGGCTCGTCTTTTTACAGTGTGCGGTAAGCTATAGAAGAATACGAATAAATTGCAATATTACTCATCCTTCATAGCAAATAGTGTGATAATTTAAAGCCTACACACTGACCAGACTTATAGGGAATACCTATGCAAAATTTTAACAAAAACAATTCGGTAGTTTTTGCGTGATCCTAGAACATATATTGAGACAGACCAAAATTCTAAAAATTATTAGAATCGTTCCCAGACCTCGCAAGAATGACCTAAAACTTTTAAAACAGAAAAAAATACTTCGCTACGATTTTATTGTATAGATGACAATGATAGTTATATAAAAGCAACCTTTTAAATGATTATAGTCTGTAAAAAGAATCTAACAAACATGGAACATGACCTGGAAAACTAACCAACGCTGCCTCCATATTCAAATTATTTGCACTCGACGCAGCCAAACCGCGAACTTGCGTAGGTACATTTTATATAATAGCTCTATTCACTAGCCAGTAGGTTTGCTTTCACACTATTAAAGTACAGTATCATGTTATTAAACTAAAATTCTACCTATTCAGAACATGTCATTATGAATATTTTGTTTTAGGAAAACTTTTGTTTTAATCACTAGAGTGTAACAAGACTACTGTAATCCTGACAGTTGGAAGATCTTGATGCATCTGTCGAATTCGCTTTTTTGGAATTATTATTATTTCGGGCTGTTTATTTAGCATTACCCTTTTTATAGGATTCCACAATGTTTTCTCTTACAAAAATCTGACACATCCAAAGAATAAGCAAGCGTCTTTAAAACAGTAAAGGGTAGTTTTAATATTTAACTTGGCTAAATAAGTACTAAGTCAAACTACTCTCAACAGGTTTTACTTATCTTCGTTTTTTTTCTGTCCGCCATTTGTAATGAAAGGATACCATGTTTACAGTAAATGTTGTCGTGCTTTAAATTTGTAGTGGCATTAAAAACTGTAGCGTGTCAGCCGTTTTCAGAACTGAGTAATAAAATGTTTTTCTTGGAAACGAATACAACTGTAAAATGAAAATGTTAAAAATATTATAAGACTTTCAAATGCAGTTGTGTAAACTACCTGCAAACTTTTTATTAAATATTTAAAAAAAACTGAGTGAAAATTGAGCTACAAATATAAATGGCACCTGGCATTTTTTTTTAAATAGTCTTTTAATCCATTAACCTCGCATGCGCTGCCACCCAATACCTATTAAAGTTTTTAAACGCGTTTATAGGGTGTAATTTATTACATTTTTATGATATATTTGCAAAATCACCGCATCGTTATTAGAACATTTACGACGTTCCCCTTCAGTCATAAAATATAAGAGGAAATGGGTTTTATGCAGTAAATTCCGCAGTCAAAACACAAAGACTTGGTCACGGTTGAATTGGACAAAGCTGATAATTATCGCTTTTATCAACCTACTAGCCTTTTTACGAACCCAGTGGGCTGTAATGGCGGATTTAAATTTGTAACGAGTCAAGTAGCAACTTGGTTTCAAACGTCTGTCCAAAAGTGTCAGTTTTTAATTATGAGGAGTCACTTTTTTTTATTTTTTTTTATTTAAGGTGGGTTTGCTTTTGACTTTATTCTAGGTCAGTGGTGACAGAAACAGAGTCGACGGTGGAGTGAGCTTACCCAGAACAAGGCTGATCACTCTCACTTTGAAGAGATTAGGTTTGTATGCGTTCGGAAACACAGACGCAGGTAGAGAGTTTCATTCTTTTGCTGTGCGCATTACAAAAGACATTTGGAAACGCTTAGTGCGAATTGGTGGAAACGGACAAACAGATACTACGTATAGACGGTAAATAAGGACTACAGGTTAACTGGAACTAACTGGTAAACGTAAATCAGCTTTAAGAAAATAGTGGGCTATCTCTAGGGATTCGCAAAATCTGAATTGAAGTAAAAAAAAGTCCGACTTTTTGTAATTTCGACACTAATGTATTCCAGATCGATTCGGCTCGACGTTTCAGTTTGAAAAAACTCTGTCATCTCAGTATCGCAACGGTTGTCTCAGTTTAACCTTACGATCGATAATACGGCTGCAGTGGTATCTACATCGCCACATGCGAACTGCGCTTCATACTGACGTCACGCAAATCCTGCATCGCGCAAGCAGAGTTTACCGCGCGACTAGCATGTATACAACTTCCCGACATTAATTATTGGGCGTTGCCCACCAGAAAAAACACCCGTCTGGTCGTAGGATCCTCCCTTTTCTATGGAAGTATGAGTGAACTTTACACTCTGTTCCTTGTACCTTTCCATTGTGTTAAAACTAGTATTTTATCAAATCATCACAGACATGACCGAGGCGGTTTTCTTTTTACCTCACTGATAAAAAATACGGCAAAATGAAGTAAAAGTCATTATAGAATAGTGTAATATAATGTGTTGTCGCCAACGGCATACAAATAACAATTAATTAAGAATATAGTTAATTAATCGTTATTTGTACGACGGAAAAAGGTTTTCTTTCCCACACATGACCAAAACAACCTGAGTTCTACCTTACAGATCTATCGATCCGCCGCTCCGCTCCGCTACGACCCTCTCCGGCGACGATGTAAATAAGTCAGGAACGGTAAAATATATACGACTAGTACAAATTCCACTTGTAGATGTTAGGGTGAGGTCGCTTTGTTAGCTGGTTCATTCATCGATGCATGCTTGCAGTTGATTTTTGTGGTTTTAATGCAATACAAGATGTTTGAAAATCGCTTATCTAGGTTTTTAATTAGGCTACAGCATTGCTATAATCAAAAATCATCACTCTTGCTGAAAACACTATAACTTATTATTTTATAATCTTGTTTTTTTTTACCGTGTATTTTCTATAACTTCAACTACAGCATAATATCTAATGTATCCTTCTCCATGTCTATTCCTGAAGACGTATCTTACAATTTACAATGCTTCCCTAAACATATATTGTCGTCTAGCTTCCCAAGAAAACAACAAAGGACGCCTGTCTATTTCAAAGCTCTGACCACACGGCTAAAGCAATAAATATCACCAGTTCGATCCTAGAACGAAATAAATGTTTGTTCAGCCTACACATATTTGTTCTGAGTCTGGGCATACATAAATAAACATTACTTAACAGAACCTAGGAGACATGGTATCCTGGTGGGCAGTCGTTACTATGTAGACTAGAGATACTGTTCTTTTCCTTGCCATAATTATATTAAAAACGACTTTATGTCCCATGTTGAGTTATGTAAAACTTTTAGGCAGCAATCTATCATTACCAACTCGAACGCCATGGCGAATAAAAAAATACAATAACTGCTCGTGCCTCAGATGATCGTAGGTCAACATGGTTCGTAGTAATCCAAGGATTATCTTCACGATGCATATTCAAAAAAATTGTCGGGATCATTCACTGCGACCCACATCTGCGATACGTTACGTAGATACCGATGCGCGACTGTCAAAAAAATGAACCGTGCAGTTACCGTGCCTAATCTCTCCGTGCACATTACACAGCTGTGAAATCACGCCTTAAAAACGTCCATAAAAATAAAAATGTGAACTCGCTACTCGTTTATTTTATATGACCACCACCCCACTACAATAGCGTGATTCCCAGCAATATAATGTAGGGTCATGCTTATCCACTGCATCACTTCCGCAACAGAAAGCGAGCGACTGTTTACTAACAAAACTTTGTACTCGTAAACCATATTGTTAGTGTAAACTTCTGACAGCTTAAGCGAGTGCTTTCCCTTGTAATAATTTATTGTTATGTTGACGATTATGTTGCGTTTTAGCGCGGCAATCGCAGTCGTTGTCCGCCTACATTTATTGACAGATTCTAGAATACTTCATTTCAAAAATGGAAACTAAGTCCGTCAACGTCTGAAATCTAGTATCTATCGTGATCTTTAACGTCTTTCACTAACGAAAGACGATAAGTAGATAGTTTATTGATAAATGATAAATTACTTTATTTCTGTAAGTAGGTTTTTACAAAGACTTTTACACGTCAATCATATTTTTTTTTTAAACTAGATGAGGTCGGCGTTTCCTATCTGACTACTCTGAGAAGAAAGGCCGAAACAAACTCAGAGGTCACAGTCTCTTTTAAAGTCCAGACAGAATCTTGGTCAGATCATGTGAAGGCTATGTAGATCGGTGTCTGAAATGGTCTTTTGAGGAAAGAACCACACAGATTGAGTGGACCTGTCCAGTCAGTGCACGCAATTGTCAGCAATCGTGCAGCTCAACTCAGAACTTAAGGAGCTCAACGATTCGACGAACAATACCAAAGAAAGGACATTTGAGTAGGCCGCACAAGTTACTCAAACTGCCAGATCATGATTACACTAAGAGTAAAAATACAAAAAAAAGCAATGACCAACATAGTTCTCACATTCACAATAGTTAAAATAATAGCATAATACTTTACAAAGTAAATACTCTTGTCATAGTATATGTATATAAAATTCATTAATGTCAATGTGTATATAAAATCCGGACATAATCATTGAGGACCATGCAGATTGGTGTCTGAAATGGACTTTTGAGAAAAGAACCACACAGATTGAGTGGACCTGTCCAGACAGTGCACGCATTTGTCAGTAACCGTGCAGCTCGACTCAGAACTTAAGGAGCTCAACGATTCGACGATTCGACGTTATATTGTTCGTATTCCTATGATGCAATAGCAGCCGCGTACCGGAAGGCGTAGCGTTGGAAAGCTTCCAACAAGGTGGACTGACGACATCTGAAGGCTGCAGGAAACCGCTGCATGTAAGAAACAAAGGACTGGTCGGTGTGGCGACGTTTGGGGGAGGCCTAGGTCCAGCAGTCCAGCAGTGTACGTCTTTCGGCTATAATGATGATGATGATTCCCACGATGCCACATTAGGGAACTATTGCCATGATAAAATGCAGCATGTATAGTATGAAATGGGATTTCTTCAGATTTGTTTGTATCGTGGTTAGTCTTTGTTCTGGGCTGCTGTAATCCGCTTTAGTTAAACTGGTTGTGCGGTATTTGGTAGCGATTACGACTGGTTCTGTTTTAGCATTTATGGTAAATTTTTGATTCGAGGTTAAGCTGTATGATTTGATGCGGAAGTGGAGCATTTAGAATTTTCTTAGAACTTAGGTATACTGATTTCAATGGATAATAACTATTTTAGGGTTAGAATGACTAAGACACAGTGTCAACGTTTTTGTGTTTGACTAGCAAGGCTTGTCGTTAAATTTACTAATCAGAGGGAAATGACAAATGGCAATCGCTCTCAAAGCGTTTCAGGATTGACATAAGTTTTTCGGTAGCTTATATCAGTTCCGTACATTTTTATCTTTTCCATCATCGTTATCGATGATAGAGTGTCACTTGATATAGGCCCTCTGCCGGTTGATTCTGTAAAAATCTCACCGTGAAGACTTGCGTGGAGTGAGCTGTCAGTGTGTCATCCCACTGATGCTAGGGATTGACCAACGTTACCTACTTTTACAATCATAATCGACATTTTAATAATATTTTTTATCAAAGTTCTATTGATCATTTTATATTATTTCAAAGCTAGTATGTAGTTAAGTGGCTAAAATTTACTATTTTCTTGGTTTTAAAATAAACTAACAAAACAGAAATTCAGTTTGAAACACAATGATGTTTTTTCGTTTAGACACTTAGATACTAGCTTTGAAATAATATAAAATTATCAATAGAACTAACAATAAAGAAATATAATTAAAATCTCGATTATGATTATAAACGTAATGCTTGGTCAATCCCTAGCATCAGTGGGATGACACTGGCAGCTCACTCCACGCTCACTTCACTTAAGTGTTCACTTCACGGTGAGATTTTTACAGAATCGACCGGCTGGTCCGTAATGCTAAAAGATTAGGTAAGAAGGAAGTCTAAAAACCAATAAACTATAAAGAAAGTAACAAAGTCACGGTAAAAGATTGTACAATAATGACTCAGCCATACTTTTAGCTAAACTAACTTTAATTGAATAAAATCGCTGACGAGTTGGCGACAAACAAGAACTTTGAAGGTGACTACTAAAATATTAGTCAATTTGTTCGTGTAAAGGTTTTGAACAGATTTAACGCTGCTTAAGAACGTGGTACCTACTTGCTTTACAATTTAAAATTAATATTGGCATAGGAAACTGGAATTTACTTAATGATTTTACAAGAAACTAATACTCTGTCAGCCCATCGAGTGACCTCAGGGGAGATGGCACATAATGGTCGCGTGCTGCCTTGCACACTTGCACAGAAAGGTTTCGGGGAGAGTCTCCCCAGGGTTGTTGAAATTACCAACACTTTTACACGACAGGGGAAAAGATACAGTCTAAATGTACATTACGCCACAACAATAGGTTAAACATACCAACCTCTAAGCTAAGAATGCACTCAACGAGTACACTAGTCATGTCATTAAAATATATAATAAATTACCAGAAAAAATTTAAGAAGAATTTCAAATATCTAAATGCTATTATAATATCAATGAATATTTAAATGAAAAATTTTAAATTACATGTTTTATAAAATAATTACACTCTAAGTAGGTATATAATAACGAAGTTGTCAAATAAAAGCCCTCTTCCTCTCTCCTAGTTTTGCTGTGCCCGACAGGGTCCACAATGATCATTTTTGTGAACCTACCACCTAAATACACATGTGGAACAAATAAATATATTGAGTATTGAGAGATGTGCCCGAACAGGCGTTGCATAGAGAGGGTTTCCGATCGGTCTTTTGAGACGCAACGTTGCACCCTTCCATGTGCATGGTGACCACCGGGGTAGTTTTAGTGGCACCTACATTATGTTACTTAAAATCTCTTAACTAAGATTTTAAGATCATAGTTTAGGTATTAGGTAGATTTTTTTACCAGTTAGTTAACAATTTTAGTGACTTACAAGATACCCTTTTTTTTTGAGGGTGGGAAATCATTATATAACTTCTCCCGCTCTGGGCGGAGTGGGAGGGCGTGTCAGACTTTTACTGACTGAAACCCACCCGTGTTCCTTCAGTTGTCTGTGCCAGGGGCCACGGTAACCCTTTCGGATTTTCCCGCAACCCTGGCAGCCATCGGTCCTAGCGGACCCCGTCATTGGTGCTGGCATCTCTTTGAGGCGCGCGTGGAACACAACGCGCCGTCGACCCGGGCCTGGTCCTTATCGGACGGCGAGCTACCCATTGCTCGCCGTCCGCAAGCCCGCGCCTACGGTGGCCGGGAATCGGTTTGGGATTCCCGACGCCCAGGACATCTCCTGCGGGGACTAGGGGCGTGAGGGCGCAAATTTTGTATCTCCCTCAACATACCTAAATACAGATTTTAGCAGACATCGTTGTAAAACGTATGATGTTGAATTTCAAAAAGGTTAGAAATGGTTGCAGAAAATTGAACACACCTAAAAAAACATTAAATCATCATCATATGTTTAGTTTTCTCGCGACTATATTATGTTAGGCTTTTAGTGTACTCGGGTACAGCTGAATACCAGTATTTTACATGGTGCGACTGCCTAATATACTTCAACAATTTAAAATCATCAAATATGTTATATTATGTTAATCGCAAATAATTTCTATGCTACGTTAATGCCATCTATTGTTGTGTTTGCGTATTAGTCTTTTTATAATGTCCGTGAAAAATATACTTGTCACTTTGATGTCATTGTACAACCGGTGTTTTATATTTTAATTTGCTAAATTCTTAAACTAGTAAATTAGGGCACTTATTTGATAAATAATAGGAACAATTAACAAAATAAATAACGTTAATCATCGATAACCATGTATAGAGGCACGAGGAACAGGGTGTAAAGTTCACTCATACCTATGGAGGTATGAGTGAACTTTACACCCTGAAACCACCATAGAAAAGGGAGGATCCTACGACCAGATGGGTGTCGTGTCTGGTGGGCAACTGCCCGGCGATTGATGTCGGGAAGTTGTGTATATGCTAGTCGTGCGGTAAACTCTGCTTGCGCGATGCAGGATTTCCGTGACGTCAGTATGACGCGCAGCTCGCATGGCGATGTAGATGCCGCTACACATCCATAATCTATGGAAACGCCGAAAAGTAATCCTCAATGCACTCTAAAATTAAACCTTTACGTTTTCCTATCTGCAACTTGTTTTCGAATTGCAAAAGTAGTTATACCGTAGTTCGCTACGTGCCGATGTCGCCAAGTATCATGTTTCTCAGAGAGTACATTAATAATTCAGCAGGCAGACTTGAGGCGCATACAGCGTCGCCCCGTCTCTATTAAGATTCGTTTTCACGCGAAGCGACATTGCAAAGTTTATCTTAGTTTGAAAATGGTGATTTGAAAGGAGAATATAATTTATCTAGTAGTTTAATATAGCGTATTGACCAACTTCTGCGTTACTTCTTGTATAGAATAAACACAACACAAACGATGCCTCACCTCTTTTTGTGCTCGCTGTGCAATAACACCTGCATTAAGGAAACATTTGCGAGGCCAACGCCAACGGTGTTGAAGTGGCCGAATTCTGTTTAAACCGTATTTAGGATACATAAATGAAATAATCGATACGACAAAGAAGACGAAGCACATACTTCCTACATTTATACCCCAAAATTTAAAGTAAAACAAACATTTTGATCCCTGCTCTTTAACCGTCATAACACAACATCTCGAAGAAAACGCCAACAGATCTTTCCTTTAAACTTCAATACAAAGAGTCCGGTGTTGCCGACCGGACTGCAACGGAAAAATCAATACGACGCCCAGCACCCGTCATAGCCGCCACTCACAAAATCTAAACCAAAGTTACTGCAAGATTTATTCCCCACATACACTACAAAGCTATCTCGTCTGAACGTGGCTTTACTCTAAAATATATAGGAAAAGTGTTCGTCTTAAGACGCGGTAAATTCTTGTCTATCGGGACTGTTCACTCTAACGTGTCGGATCGACGAGGTATAAATACTAATATCGGTACGCTATGCATAATAAAGTACATGTTATCGGCGGGAATAAATTGTATGTAGGAGACACGTAGTTTATTATCGCAAGCTTGTAATATATTAATAGTTTTTAGTTCGAACGAGTTTGATGGTTATGAATTGATGTTGGTCAGATACACGTGTATCTACGTAGATAAGTACGTTTCTACTTTTCTGAATATAGGTATACCATACCACCACACATTTCTGATACATGCTGTATAATCACCACTTACTTTCCTAGCTTCATACTCTCATTATTTTTCGAAGAATAAAGTCTTCAACTACTTTATCTAAAAAAAACTCATATTCAAATAATTTATAGCAACTGACGTAATTAAATTTGAAAGGTATCTATCTAATAACCTATTTTCGTTCTAACTTTACGTTCATACGCTCATATATCCAAAGATAGTTAATTTGATTTGACTTAATTTACAAATAAAATGATGTAAGAATTTTCAAGAGACGTAGACTAAATTAATATTTCAGAAATTCATTTACGAGTACCACTGATGAATTACTTATACAATTACTAGAACCTTTGTGAATAATAGCTTTAACAAGCCATTGAATTATGCCTATTGATTGAATATTACTACAGATTATTTACAGTCAACATATTTTATGGTGAATACATTTTTGCTAAAGAAACTTTGTTCTAATCCATACTTCCATAATGACCATTCATACTAATTTTATATAATGCGAAAGTAACTCTGTCTGTCTGTCTGATAGCGTTTAATGGCAAACGGCTGAACGGATTTTGGTGAAATTTGGCGCACAGGTAGGTAGACCATGACCTGGGTAAGGACATAGAATACTTATTATCTGGGTAGTAGAACGTCCCCATGAGATAATTTTCGACCTACACGCTCTCGAAGCCGCTGGAAAAACCTGGTTTTGCAATAAACAATGATCGTGTTTTTTATTCAGAATAATTAGATCTTGCGAACACTGTTTCGAAACACCCAAAAGGTCTTCATGGGACTTACTTCTCTCAACTGTGCTCTAAGTACAATGTTATCGATAGCGCATTATTTGACAACGTGGACAAGTCCTTTTATTATTATATTATTAATATATTATATTATTTATTAGGCACTGGGTAACGGCACGTGTCAACATAACATGTGTTGGACCACTAGTTATTAGTTGTAGTTAGGTTAGTATGTAAAAGTTTACTAACATAGCTTTTAAGTCGTGGTTTACGTTGATTGTTTACCTACCTGTATGTGTGGTCTGAAATGAACAATACAAATTATACAATATACCAGTTATATGACTTCAACAGAAACATGGACGAAACACAGCCCTTTACACGCTGCTAACAACAAACAGTTGGCTGAAACCTTGCAAGTGTTCTGTAACTGAAGTTCATTCACTTCAGCAAACGTATAGAAAACATTGATATGTAAACGTAATGAAAACGTCTAGCTCAATAGGTAATCTTCTCAATCGTTACTTCTGATGGAGAAGACTCAAAGAATGGATGATAAATGCTAGTATTCAATTAAATAAGTTGATTTGGAAAGTCCAGGAATGCAATGAATAATCAGCGACATTTTCTTTTTGTTTTAAGCCAATAAAAAATTCTGCAAAAACAGTATCTAATGTTCACCAAAATTGATATCCAATCTGCTGTATGTTTCAATGCTAAAAAGCTGCTGATAATTACTGATCCTACTTCACGCCATATTTTGGTAATAATAAGAATGACTATCACACTACTAATTGCGGTCTAATCTTATAGGACATGAATATCTTTTCGTATCAACAGCAGTAGCAGCAATGGGTACTATGTTAATTTTAGTCTAGTGTCCACGTTAAGCACACAAAATAATAACAACTTTTAACTCAAAAATCCTAACTCACTTCAAAAATCCCAGGATAATTTTCCAAAACATGTTTTTACTAGTTCAAACTCTCAATGATACTGCCGCGTTAGCCTTTCGAAGAGCATACCGTAAACTTGGACAGTTCTGAAAGTTACGAACAGTAACATTTCAGTCAGCTAGCCAACAAAATAACCTACAGTGCATTTCCTGGGTAGTTTACGAGTTCCCTTGATGCACATATAACGGGTATTGCGAACATGGCATGCGAACTAATAGTTGAAAGTTTGAAAACTTGCAGACTGCTATGCATCATTGGCTTCTTAAAAATGAGGTTTTATTTTGTATACAGAGTTGATATGACAGAGGGGCATTAAATTAGACTACGTATACTGTACATGTTTAGTATTAATTCGATTCGGTATAAAAATAAAAAGCACCAAAAATTTATTTTTTTCTTTCAAACAAATTAAATAGCTTACAAATCAGAGTAAAACGCAACCACCCCTTGTAATGAAAGTTCAAGTGTGTGTGTATGCATTGCCATCTTTTTAGCGAAAATATTTGGTTGTACTTGTGACTTGCGTCAAAGTGGCAACAACATTGTAGTCAGATTTATCGATTTAAGATGCATGACCTATGCGTATAGACATAATTAGCTGTTAGGAAAGATACATCGTCTTCAAACGGGGCAAAAACTTAAAAAATCATTTGCGACTAAACTGCTGCTCCTATTAAATAGATTTTTGGTATAGAGCTTGAAAATGGTATCTAGTATAGGCAGTTTAAAGGAAAGCCCCTCTGTCGTATCAACTCTGTATAATATATTATGCGATATCTCCAGCAATTGAAGATAGATATCGAAAACTATACTTTAATGGGTATGCCTCAGGGGTGGTCCCATATAAATTTTATTAACTTTGCTTGTGTAGTTTTTCAGTTAGCTTCAATAATACGTATATTTTTCACTTAGTGTACATTGACGATGTTATATTAAGTTCCTGTCACTTTTATATACACGGAATAGAAAAAAATTCCGTGTTTATATACATAGAAAACAATCGTTCGACAGCTAAAAAGTGAAAAATAAATACTACAAAACCAAAGACACCGATTTCCGAAATTAAAGTTATTTTTCATAAAGGTAAGGTAGTATTTTCTTTTTTTAAGTTGGTTGTTTTTCTTGTTTTTTTAATTAACGAGTTTGTGATGAAGTCTAGAAAAGTATTTTTTTTTTAATGTTGCCCTACGCTAGAAATTTCTCCTTTATCGTGGGTGCGTTTACAAACATTTCAAGCCACATACACAAACAGACTTTGGTATCAGAAAAGCGGTCGCTGGTTTATCGTTTATGGGTAAGTTTACTTTAGGCTATATAAGCCTGATCAACTACCTCGTTGGTCTGGAGGTTGCCCTACAGCTGAGCATAAGGTCCCGGGTTTTATTCCCGAGTCAACAAAATTGTTATTGGGTTTTACCATCTAGAATTTCTCAGCAGCCCGGAGTCTGGACTTGTGCCCGGTTGATGACAATAGGCTCGCCCCGTGATATATGGGACTTATACATAACTGGCGAAATGTGGGTGTCCAGTACCTAACCCTTCGGGTTCAGGCGTGATGTTGTTATGTATGTTAATTCCATAGGTACTACCCTACTGATTGGTTGTTGGCCGTTGAGTTTCTTGCCCGTTCTTCTCCATAAGTACCTAGTACCCCTGCCTATCCTACGGACCCTGCCTATCCTATGGTTGTCAGACTTGGATATTTAACAAAGCGACGAGGAACAAAATACAAACGAGCCAACGAGCAATGGAAAGGAGCATCCTTAACATCAGACTAAAAGACAAACAAAGAAATGAAGCCATACGTAAGAAAACAAATGCTCTAGACGCCCTCGAACATACTCGACGTCTGAAATGGAAATGGGCAGGCCATGTAGCACGCCTACCTGTCACAAGATGGGCCCATAGAACCACGACATGGACGGGATCAACAGGAAGAAGACCCAGAGGACGCCCACCGGAACGCTGGGTAGATGAACTCCACAAGAACATAGGCAAAGACTGGATGGTCAAAGCCAAAAATAGGGAAAAGTGGAGAAAATTGGAGGAGGCCTGTACCCGAAAAGGGGCCATAACCATTTAGGAAAGTGTAAACCCATTTAAATGTAATTTTATTGTATTTTGGTTATGGAAATAAAGGCTATATTTTTATTATCTAATCGGTTAGCTTGAATTTAATTATAAATTCACAAACAATGCTTTACCTAGTTCACTACTTGTGTTGGGTCTTTTTATATTTTCAGTCATTGTGGTTCTTTATTTCAGGATTTTCTTTTTTTATATGAATTTTTAAATGGCTTTCGTTGGTCAATAGACGGACTATAACAACTTAGAACACGCACAAAAATAATGATGTACCTACAATTATTATATTATTCAAACGAACGTAAAGTACAGCTATCTATACAAACTCTATGCATTAACAATTCTCAGTTCCTACTACCAGCTCTAAGTAAGACGGCAACCCTTGAAGTAGGTAATTAACCATTTATGCACGCACATAAATAGACAAGAAGAAAGGGACAGTACAATAACAAAGGTGATGCTTATTTCTAAAGAAAATAATGTACCGTGACGTTTTATCAGAAACTTTGACGCGGTTCCTAATACACTTAAGTACATCGATTAGCCGTCGCGGGAATTATAAAAAGGAGATGATATTGTACCAAATTTCAGTAAGTACCTAGCACTCTCACCGCCATACACATTCAAGGCTTTTCTAGAACAGCGCGCGGGCCTTGCAATGTCTTTTACACTAGGCCATGCTAGAATTTGTGTGACTTTTGCAGCACGCCATGTTTACGGCCGGCGAGACACGGTGTTAAGTTATTATCTAGCATGCCAAACTCTATAAAATAAATGAATTCGTGGTATCATAGCGGACCACACGGCTTGCTGGTAAAAATTAAAAAATCCTTAGTGGCTTGCTGCACTGAAACTTATGTGGGCGGCCGGCGGACCATATGGCCGTGAGAGTGCTAAACTCAACTTCAAAGGAAATAAACATCACTTAGGAAGTAACAAAAGTTTTTTAGTACTAATTGATTCTGGATTAGTTACACGACACCATAATGTTTGCAATTTTATAACTGACTAAAAAAAGGAGGAGGTTCTCAGTTCGTTGGATTTTTTGTTGTGAAACATCTTTAGGCGCCCTTTGTAGTAGAACCGACTCGTATACCGTGACGGCATACGGCATGACGCCATCTTATGCCCCGTCATGTCTAAAATTATATTTATTTGTCTCCGTATCTATTTATTGATTTTCTTTCATTATAATTTCTTTCAATACACACATCTGCCGGGTGTCCCGTGACGGCAAACAATTTTTTTAGGTAACTACTTTCCTTAAAAAAAAGGAAAGGTGGTTTTTTTAGGACTTCGGTTGTTCTTTTTGAATTCAGACTATCTCTGGTGGTTTCAACTGATATAATTAGGTAGGAAATCTACCACCAATATTAACATACAAAAATTTATGCAATGCCTAAATTATAAAATCTATACTAGGTAAATATTCGTGGTAAATTATGGTGCTAATTTGTAGGCTCATTCTCATTTGTAGTTATATAAATATATTTGTAGTTTGTAGTTATGTTATATTTTTGGTCAGTTTGTTTGTAGTTATGAAATATGATTATTTTAATATCTGTATATAAACAACGCTACGAACGTTCAATAAAAACCACCTTTCCACATTCATAATCACTACCTTTGCTTCAATCACTGATCAAAACATCAATACCGAGATGAATTCAGTACCTCATTCGGTTCATATAACGGCTGACAGCACAGCCTCGACCATACATAAATTACTCCTAATGACGAACCACTCAAATGTAGGGTAAATAATACCAGTTTACATATGTGTGAGTAAGTGGACATGTTGGTAAATAAGCCAGTTGCTAGCCGACATTAATTTGTGTAGTGTACGTGAATCTGTTAGGGAAATTGCGTATTCAACAGTCCGTCATAGGGGCGGAGTAGTAGGAGTTGCAGTATACGCTTCGGGGCACTATGAGCAGCAAAGAAAACAAAAATAGTTATTTATCCAACATGTGAGGAAAGTTCGTTTTTCCTATGAGTTTTGATTTTGAGTCTTGAGCGAACGAAGGATTGAAAAATAGAATCACGAGCGCAGCGAGTGATTATAATTTTCAATCCTGAGTAAGCGAAAGGCTCAACAAAACGAATAGCAAATGAACTTGCTCACATGTTGCATACAAAACTTTTCACCACTCCCAGCAAGAAAGTATTCAGTCGTCATAGGTAAATAAATTAAATAGTCACAACGCAAATAATTAAAAATTAATCAATAAAATTATTTATTTTTTAAAATATCTTTAAAACTTAACATAAAAAAATCAGGCAAGGTTAGTTTCTGAACGGGATCATTACTTTCCTCACTGTTTTCGTAGAGGAAAGACACTTCTTTCGTGCGGGAGTGGTGAAAAATATATTTTCTTGGTTAACTTTATTTTCCTGGGGCAATACAATTTTCGCCAATTTTTTTTTCGGAAATCTTAACCTGTAACCGGCATGGCCCTACGACGCACGCAGGCGTAATTTTTTTTAAGTCCTGCGCCCCTATATCTACACTCCAATCAATAGTCCCGTGTTCTGTTAGTGTGATTGGTGGATTAATTAGTAGGTAAGTCATTATCTATACGAGTATCTATCCACGGTGTTTACTTTAGTGAGGTAATGAAAAGAAAATAACAAAATAATCCGAATAACCAAAAAAAATTGAAAATAATTAGGCTGAAAATACCTAACGACCATAACGACGCTTGAAAAATAATGTCTAAACTAAAATTAATCCCCAAACTTTTAACTCGAAACCTTTGACCCGAGTCTTTAACGAGTACCCATTTTATAAACAGGTCATTGAACTCTAGACCACTAAGGAAAATAATCTAAAAACAGGCTATTGTCGGAGACACCCACAATAGAGAAGAAATTCCTAGATTGGGAAAACAGGCAAAAAAAGGTCAATGATCTTTATAAGGTTTTACAATAAAATACGTGAGTGGATTATGTTAACTTCCACCAACCTAACCTATACCAATCTAGATGGTCCTCAAAGATTATGTCCGGATTTTATATACACATTGACATTGATGAATTATATCTATACAATGACATGAGTATTTACTTTGTACAGTATTGTAATAATTGTGAATGTGAGAACTATGTCGGTCATTGCTTTTTTTGTATCTTTCTCTGTTCGTTTAATCATGATCTGGCAGTTTGAGTAATATATGCGGCCTACTCAAATGTCCTTTCTTTTGTCTTGTTCGTCGAATCGTTGAGTTGAGCTGCACGATTACTGACAATTGCGTACACTGACTGGACAGGTCTAATCAATCTGTGTGGTTATTTCCTCAAAAGACCATTTCAGACACCGGTCTACATAGTCTTCACATGATCTGACCAAGATTGTGTTTGGACTTTAAAAGAGACTGTGACCTCTGAGTTTATCGGCCTTTCTTCTTAGAGTAGTCAGACAGGAATCGCCGACCTCATAAAGTTTAAAAAATATATGATTGACGTGTTAAAGTGTATGTACAAATCTACATAAAGAAATAAAATCATTTATCGAGGTAGAATTGTTTGTTTGTAAGAGGTAGGTAATCTCTGGAAGTACAAAAATTATTTCACTCCATAGAAAGTTACACTAATGCCTAGTACCATAGGATATATTTTTGCACGCAGACAAAATCGTGGGCAAAAGATAGTGTCTTAATAGGTACCTATATTTAGGTGCCGAGACGAACGTTTTGGTAACTAATGATGATAGACTAATAATTTCATGATTGCTTAGTCACGAATTTAAAAAAAAGATCTCTATAGTAACCTATAACTTTATGTTGTTTTTTATCTAGAAAAATCTTTATCCAGTGTAGTGGATAGATTTATCCATCTATCTAAACATAACTACATAATTATATATTTATTTTATTCACTATGAGAATGAAATAAAATAGTTTATAAGTTCTAAGTTCAGAATCGATTGGAGGAACAGTGTGCTACCTTTAATGCTTAAGTAATGATGACTGCATGCACTATCATGCAAGCCATTGATTGTTTTAATACGAGCATAAAATACCCCATGAACTGATTCCCACAGTTATAGAATAGTGACGAGGTATTTCATATAGCGACTTCAACTTGTGCTATATTTATTTAAATCAATATTCTTTAAATACAACTTCCTGGTGTTACATACACAAGAAACACACCCTTTTAAGGTACAATACAATAAAGAACACCGAGATAATATACCTACTCAGTACTTAATGTAAGAAGGGCCGAAGTTAAGGGAAAAATGTATGTATTGGTATTAATAGAGAAGTCGACAGTAATGATAAAGATATTGCACACAAAGACATTGACATTTTTAAGAATAAATAACTCTAAATTAAAAAATAAAGCACTAAAGAAACAAATTGCTCTTAAAACAAAACCAATCATTTCGATTCTCAGTTTTCAGTCTCATTTCAACTCGCAGATAGCTATGCAAATCCTCTATCGCTTAGCCAGCTTGTGTGACGAGCCACATAAGCTGTTAGCGGTAACTGGCAGTTTATTGGAAGCAGCTTGGGGAGAAGCGGTCGAAACCCGACCCGGTATCTGTGAATTATTTCATATATGAGAAGGGGGTCAGGAGAGAGGGTTTGAAGATCATGGAAGGGTAATCTTGTGGGTTAGTTTTGTACAGTATTGGCTGTTTTATGTAAAGTTCATAAATACTGAAGATATTTTAGTTACACAGTGAACGGACTCGGAGCCGCTACAAAAAAAAACAGAATATTGAATTAAATTAACTGCTAAATAAGGTAGGTACCTACTTACCCGAGGCTGGTGAAACAGGCCTGAATGGTTTATGACCTGATCCTTGCTAACCGAATTCCAAAAAGTAGTTCAATTTTTTTCTGTAGGTATGAATAAATTTTCCCTAATGGAATAAATAAAACAAAGTTACAGATCATTATTATTTTCATTCGCAAGTAGGTTAAATATTATTTTTGTTTAAGAGTCTGTTATTAATTTTTCACAACGCTGTAGACAGAAACTTAATAAAGTATATAAATAATGTTTATTAAGAGGAAATACCTTAAAATCGAGGTGACCTAATTCGGGCTTTCAACTCATCCTCCCCTTAAACGCTGAAGGGAAAATATACGAAGTAAGAACAAAAAATGTAACTAAAAAAACACGTTACACGTCTTTTGCACGAAGGGATATGCAGAGGCGTTTCTATTTATAGTTAAAAACAAAATAGAAATATCCAGTATTGCATAGGTACATACAGGGGCCATACTATGACGTGTTAATTCCATCATTGTTCCAGCGTGGAAGCGAGACGGAGCTATACATGACCGATAGCACTATCTCTTTTTCTCAACGGAATCATGATGGCGTTAACAGGTCATAGTACGGCCCCAGTACTTAAGTACTTGGTGGACCAGTGCATATTATCCGCCCGACCCTTGCTCGAGCCAGCCTGCGCCGCTGAGCCAGCAGCTTTAAATTCGTCCCTTAATTCCGATCTAGCCTGTCCTTTGCCGCCCTCCCCCAGCGACGCCCTAAGCCGAGGGTCATACACCACATGGGGTGCCCTTAGAGTGTAGTCGCCTAGTTTATAAGTTTTGCTGTGGCTGGAGGCCCTAATTTATTAGGGCAACCACAGGCCAGCCCGATTAAGCAGCCGCAGGCCAGGATGACCTGCGAGAAGCCATATACAAAAAAAACAACATAATTTGTTATGGCCAATAAATTCAATAGCATCTAATTACTAACATGTTGGTTTTGAAAAAATTGTTGCTCAATATACAAATCAAACTCTAAATAGGTAGCCATGTTTTTGATCACCACAAATTAAACAGTTTCAAAACATAATTTACAAAAAACTTAATTCATAAGACTGAACCCAAAATAAAATATTAACTCATTCATTATAATAAACATTCTGAAACTTTTCAATTCGTCACAGCACGCGAATCAAATTTTATTTCCTTTGGAAGTGAGAGGAATTTAAAAAGTTGTCGTCGACACCGGCAGTTCCGCAATATGACGGAACTGTCATTAGCAGGCTAACGCTACGGCTCAGGGCTGCCACTCTAGCTGGCTTTAAACTTGAGGAAGGAGTGAAATCATTTTTAGGGTTCCTGTGAAATTGTAGCTTTTCCTTATTCAGAAGAATAAATTTTACTTATGGAGATTCGGTATGCCAAATTGGCATCAAAGATTAAAAAAATTTAGCTCTTAATATTATATTTTTGGTACGTTGTTTACTCATTACCCAATAAATTAAGTGTCTTGTCCACCAGAACAGCATTATTTGAGGAATTACTTAAATACCGAATTCTGCAAAAGTGTTTCTTTTGCGGTGAAATATTCATAGGTATTTATTTCAAAACAAGACAAACAAGCATTTTTCGAGATTTTCTAAAATTTTTAATAAAATTGAGTGATGCAATGTAATGGCGAGCTTTCCAAACACAGTTCCCAGTTCTACTACTGAAATTAGAGGATATGGATTTCACAGAATTGTAGCTTGAGGCATGTTTTTTTCTTCAGGGTAAACGTTTTAACTACTGAAATAACTGACTTTAAAATCTCTATAACCAACGAACTTTAGAAAAGATTGCTTAAACATTTCCAATATAACAAATGTAGTTGTCTTTATTTAAAAACATTACAAACCTTTAAAAATCATAATTCAGTAAAAACTCCTTTTAACTTTTCACACTAAAAATATATTCGAAATGACCACAACTAACTTTGGTTAGCGAAAAACATTTGGCTCGCATAAATCCCTACATTTTAGTACGAAACTACGAAACGTTTAATAAAATACCGCTGTGTGTTCCTGGGATAACAAGCGCTACAGCGCTACAGCGGCGTAATACCTATTTTCGTCCAACATTTTAACGTGTGCCAAAATCTGGCCTGTGCAATAAAATCGAACCCTGACCTACAAACTTGCGTTTACTTACAAATGTTCAAAAAAATTTGTGTGTTACACACATTTAAGAACTTAATATTAAGTGTCATTGTGTTAATAACACACACTTTTAAATTGGTATATTTCATCATTTTAATATAAGATAATAAACCATTCTTTTTTGTGACGGTAGTTTAACGTAATAAATTTATTTGCGACTTCGATATTACTTAACTTCACTACGAATGTTCAGTCAAAATCATTGATGTCCGTGAAAATCTGTTATTAACAATTACATACTCGTGCTTAAGAATATTCAACCCCTACTCAATCAACTTAAGTAACGAATTAAATTCACGTAAAAATAAATATCTGCTAATTTTCATCCCCTTAAAAAAACAAAAGCTCTAACGGTGCTAGCCCTAACATGTCACCCAGGTTATTTGGGCCAGCACTCCAGCTAATAGCAGGTCAGGCACGGACGAAACGCTTTCCATAATGATTACCTAGATATAGTTAATTATCATTTTACTGTCCATTATGGATTTTCGATAAAGTTTTCCACGTAATTTTCAATGGGTAATTTGTAAGCAAATTCGACGATTATACTGTCAAAACAACGTTTGAAAGTTATGGCAGGTTATTGAGATCTTTGAGGTTGATTTATGTGTAACTGCTGTTCTGTAGGTACTGTGGGCTGCATCAATTGGGTACCCCAGTTGTATTAATATTAACTTTCAAGGGGGGGTACCCACATCGTAAAGCTGACTGTACCTACTAATAAAACACGATAAGTAGGTCAATCTTCAAGTAATGTAGACTCAAAATACATAGGTAGCTACTACTTGAAAGACGAATATCTACCGATGTTGGTTGGATCTAATTTAATGTATAAGACTAGGGAAACAAATGCGGAAAACTCACAGGCGTACGAACGTCGGCTTCCTTTTATCGCTCAGATTCATCCCTAGCCAAATGTCAATAGAGTTTTTGCTTTTGATTTTATGTAAGTACATATGCCATCAAGGCATCATAAAACGTATAATCAATGAAGATATATTCCACTATAAACTCGTATTGCCTACAAAGCTGAGATCGTTAAGGCACAGACTACTCAAGGTTTACCGAAGCTAATGGGTCTTTTAGACATAATGAACCATTCTCTTTAATTGTCCTTTCGTTGGCATCGACTTCTCTGTAGAATTAGTAAGGAAGCATTCAATCCAAACAAATAAAACAGTTTTGAATCTGATTTATTGACAGGCAACGCGCAGTCGAAACTACCAACGCAAACAAGGCTAATAAGAACGAAAATAAGGCTATGAAAATATGATTCCAACATAACGAATGAATTCGGAAAATAATGATAATGTCCCTAGAAGGTATAAAGATGCAATGAATCAATATTGTTTCAAAGCAGAAACCTTAAAAGTGTATCAGAGGTTGCAAATTTACTTGCGCTATTTACGCGTTTTCTCGAAACGCGCGTAGGACTGGAACCACTAGTTATGCAAGCAAATCGCACAAATGTGGACGGATGTTATTGGCTCCTACTGTCTCGGCTACCAGCGTGCCTGTACACACGTCAAATGTAGACTGTAGACGTCTGTAGACGAGATCCTATATGCGGAAAAAGTTACGGTCAACAGCTAGCCATCAAGCGAAACCATTCATGAAAGACCTTCCATTACAAACTACGCTTAGTCATTTGATATGGTTAAAGACAATTATTGGTAAATGATCCCTAATCACAGTAATCACATCATACAACTAAGCGGAGTGTTTCCTACAAATGTATAATCACATGTAACAGTATTGCCCCTTAATAATATGGCTTATAGACTGTGCTGATAGACCACTATCAAAATACGTCACCACTTTACGATACGGTTTAAGAAGCTTTCAGACGACCCCGTATTGCATCATAAATCTCGTAGGTCCTAAATTTAATGATGTTGCTATTATAAGGATTTGCAAGCATACGTATAGGTGAAGCTCCTTTTACGATGATCAATAAAAACTCACTGATCTTAGTATCCTGAAGGTAATATTTTCTTAATGACCTTCATAATAATAGCCTCAAACCACCGCATCACATCGCACCTAATAGCTTCACAAATCTTAGTTACAAAAGATGTTGGAAATACAACCAAAAAAGTATTTTTTTATGGTGTATTCAATATTGATCAAAACCTGTTAAAAGGTCATTCAATAATTAACGAAACTAAATAATGCACGACGGTGTAACATCTTTCACCTACCTACGTAATTAATTTAACGAGCTTAAGTTCATAATTGTATTAATCACGTAGATATAATATCTTTCTGTACCGACATAGGTACCTAATCTTCATAATAGAGGCTAGCCGCTTCGTGAAATGAATACACGAACTGGTGTGTAAAAATCTCACAACTCAGTTCAAGCAAGGTCGTTCACCCGGCCGACCACACTGAAAATATAATATAATATAATAAATATGTGAGCTTATAGTCTGTCAAAGGTATACACATGAGTCTTGCGTTTACGCGCATTGTGCCTTTCTATATCGTGACCATCGTTAATTTAATCGAATCTAGATCTACGATCGTGATAGATGTATATAAATTACTAGCTGACCCCGCGAACTTCGTACCGCCTAACATTTTTTTTTTCTCTCCGTATGAACCATCCTCGTACTTCAAGGAATATTAAAAAAAAGAATTATCAAAATCGGTCCATCCCTTCTTGAGTTATAAAATTACAACGAAAAGTGGCATTGATTTTTATAGATACACATACACGGATTTATAAGGAGGCAGTATTAACTAACACTGCCAATATACAGGTTCAAATTAGATAAGTTAGCAAAACTCCGCAGATGTTATGGCTATCGATATCTAAACATGCACATTCTACTAAATCATAAAACCATTGGACGAATATGAATTCTTGCCATTTTGACCAAATCAAATCAATCATTCTGTCTAGCCCTTTCCCAACTATGTGGGGTCAGCTTCCAGTCTAACCGGATGCGGCTGAATATCTGACCTCGACTACACAGTCACTGGGTAACACGATAGCCAAGTAAATGGTAAGATAGGTTGTCAGACTTTTGGGCTTCTGTTTACCCGTAACGACTGTTATAGACTTACGAATGTCATGATCAACGACCTAACATGCTTTCCGAGGCACAAAGGTGTATCGATATTTAATGGATAAAAATCATACCATTTTGATCGTTCAATCTCAAACTCAAAACATTTATTTCAAATAAACCAATTACAGGCACTTTTGAATTGTCAAGGGGTCGGTCAGTCAGAAAGATGAAGCTAGTTGCCCATTCCAAAGCGTAGTAGGTACCTATGGAGAAGAACGGGCAAGAATCTCCATGGACACTCTTTTAAATCAAAATATTGTTACAATAGAGTGGTTACATCATTCATGTTGTAATTATACATGTGAGAACGATGTAGAAAGACGTGCACGTTAAAAGCGTCCGTAATAAAAAGATAAAAACAATTATGGAATTAAAATAAGCCGTGCCAGCTAAGAAATGACCAGTGCCTACTGACGGCGCCCGTTCACGAACATGACGTATGGATCAGCACCATTCAGCTCAACCATTTTGAAGGGAACTCAATGATCCAATACACACGCCACCACCAGCGACACATTTGAGTGAGCATGTTGAGTGTAGCACCGTTGGACTAAACGTAGGTATCCTAAGCGTAATTTTCTAGTGCTCAAGTTCACCATGCCAATATCCTTACCGTCGTCGTCTACAGTCAGTCAGCGTACCACACGGGTATCGGCCCCTATTGCTAATTTATGCTGAATTATGTACAAACAGTACGACCATGATATTGTTAGCACATGCAAATTGGACTAATAAGGCTGTTCAGCCAACTATTGAGCACTAAACTGCAAACACGCTGTAGATCAACAATATTGTAAGCGGGCAGCGGTGTTTGCTCTAAATTTGTGTCGTAACGGTTTTTGATTACGTCATTGTTGGGTACGTTTTAATAGCAATATGTTTGTAGTTAGTTATTTAATTTAGTATATTGTGTAAATAGTTAGTTGTTTAATAATATGGTAGTTTACATAATGTTACATATTAATTTACGTCATAGCAATGTTTAGCATATTATCATCCAATGCGAATCATTTATGGTCGATATTTAGTTATACCTAATTCTTGATAATGTAGGTTTGGCAAGAGATGTTTTGTTACACAAACTATAATTCAACTAAAAATTAGTAAGTTTCTAGGTTCGATGGTTTCAACGTACTTTTGTTATAGTAGGCAAACGAGTAGAATGTCGCAGCCACTAGAAAAACGAGATTAAAAGACAGTCAAATATCATATTTCAAAAATATGATTAGGTACTCACCAATATACCTACTACTACTTACTAGTATAAGAATGTAATTTGTGGAGATAAAATAAAGATTATTTATTATACTTATTTATTATTTATCTAGTCCTACCTACTTACACAAATATTTGCTTTTCTGAATTGATTCGCTAGAAGTTTACATATGATCCAACAATGAATGTCTCTTAACGAATGATTTTAGATCGGCAGAGATATACGGCTGGCTATTTATACAGACAGAGTTACCTTTTACGTCGCCCTCGGGAAATACCAGAGTAGTGTAGACCACACGACGAAATACCTGCACACAGGTATACAAAGTATACCTCTTAAGTCTATAGCTACATAGGTAAAGTATACCTCAACATACACAAGTATATTAAGCCCATACGTTCCCTGCTTCAGTGCTAAACCTAGTACATAACTTCGAAGTATATTCAGCTAGAAACATGGACTACACAGCCTTCCACCGGAGAATTAGGGCTTTTAATATAAAAGCAAAGTTACTTTCATTGAGTAACTCGACATGTACCTACATATCTACGGCATGACGTATATGCTGTTAAAGAGGATTTTTGAAACTCGCCGTTTGGAGGGTGAACTGGGTCTTGAAACGATCAGGGTTTAGGTATAAAGTTTAAGGCTCGGCAAATTTAGGGATGCTAACGATTATATAAGTTGGCAATATGTTCTAGACGCAGACTAATTTATAGAGACATCTGAACAGTAATCTCATTAATGTAGTGTTTTATAAATCACAATTTATTATGACCAGTAAATGTGAAGTTCTTTTTGACTGACCGGTTGGCGCAGTTGGTAGCGACCCTGCCTTCTGGTTCGATCGCCGGACAAGTCAAACATTTGTGTGCATGAACATGTCTATTTGACTTGTGTCTGGGTGTGTATATGTATATCAGTCATCAGGTTACCGTAGTACAGGCTCTGCCTAGTTCGGGACCTGAATGAAGACGCCAAGTGGATGTTGTCTCATAAAAAAAAATATATACTTATCTATCATGCATAGAATAAACCATGTCCTGATGATCAAAAAGAGGGTTTTTTATCCGAACTCATGAAGTATTTCGCCTAGAATACGTGTGAGTCTGTGGTTACAGTAGTACCCAACTGATATGGCGCGTCGTGAATCTTCGTTCGCGCAGAAAAGAAAGTATGGCTCCGAAGATTAACGAAAGAATGCTCAAAACTTACAATCAACCTTAGATCACTATTATAAGGTACATAATACACTGCAGCAGTTAGTTCCGTCTCACTCGCAAGTCACGCCCCTCCGCACAATTACACTTCGTGCCAATTTTATCGGGCCACCAGTTTTTTATCAAATATAAATATTTCATTAAAAATACAGGTTATTTAAAATGTACGATTTATTTAATAAACAGTTTAGTAAACAATAGAAAAAAACTTAATCTAAAGGCCGCACTCCTGCTATCCCAGTATCCCAATAAAAAGGGGGCACCCTTTTTAAGGAACTCATTTTAAATCATAAAAAGAAACAATTTTTTTGCCACTACGTGTACTTTTACATGCCACGCGGCGCGCGCTAACATGGCGGCAGCTGCCGACCAATAGCGGTACAGGAAAAAGAAGCGCGGTACGTGGAGCGTGCCGATTGGTCAATAGCATTTCCCGCGCTTTAAAAATTCATCTTCTGCGCAGGTACATCGGTAAGCCATATCAGTTGGGTACTACTGTACCAGCAAGAGTAGCATGACTGCATGACCACCGTAGAAACCGTAGACATAGTTTTCTCTGTCTACGGTAGAAACGGGTTTTGTCGACGGAAGAATAGACAAAATGACAGACTGTAGAAAAATTTCTTTAGTAATCTGTCAGCAATCTGTCAATTTGTCTATTATTCCGTCGACAATACCCGTTTCTATGGTGGTCATGCTACGCCAAAGACATTAAATTTTGCTATCAATTTAATCTCTTTGTGCTACGCGTACAGCTAGATAAAAAGGCTCTTTTTCAAACTTCACACACGTAATGGATGTCGGTAAAAGACAAAAGTTTTTAAATCATGAGTAGACCTTGTGGTCACCTGTTTACTGAAATGATGCATATCATCACGCCTGTAATCCCAGGAGGGCTAGGCAAAGGTGTACCTATTACACACACACTGAAAATTTAGATTTTAGAAAATCTTTTTTTTGTTTAAAGTCCTGTACCTAAATAAAATATATAATATATAATAACGACTTTGAAAGCGTGCACAGGACGATACGAAAGCGACTTTGTTGTTCTTTAATATTCCCATGATAGAACAAATGTTTTATTACACACGTTCGTCGTACGCTCATATTCATATTCAGCCAAGTAATTACAAACTAATAATTGTTTTGTAACTTCTGCTGCGAATACAATTTATGTTTTGTAACTTTAACTACATATCAAATGAGTTTTAATATAAAATGAGTACACATTTTATATTGAATTCTTTAGTTTTTATTTGCCTATTGTGTGTTTTTTCACATAGGTACATTGCTTAGCTACGATATTAAGTGTATGACTTTGATTTAAAAAAACTAACTTCGAAGTCGGTGCACATTCACGATTCCTTGAAGTGTCGCTGAAACTAAATCCAATGAAGAAGGACACCAAATCACCCACATCTTATCTGGTTATCATATTATGTAGGCAGTGTGTACGTATATTTTCTCTTTTATATGTTTTGTGTGTAGGTACATAAGTAAATAAATAACACAATCAGTTTTTTTTGACCTTGCAAGAAAATACCAACTGGACCTTTAGCTATTGTTCAATCTAGTCCCATAAACATTTATATAAATAACCGAAGAGCGTCCATCCGTTCAGTAAAAGGCTGACACCACAACGCGTTATAGCCAGCGAACGATCACAGAACACAAAAGCTTAGTCCCACTTTGATGTTAACACTCAAACATAATTGATAGCCGCTGAGAGTTACTGAACATTTTATTAATTTCATTTTCAATCCTAAGCGAATGTTTCTCTTCTCCAGTAGCTAGAAAACAAATTCTTGTTAATTGCGTTTAACGATTCAGACCATTTTTTTTTTAAACGTTGCTCACTCTAGGTATTTCTCCTGTATTGTGGGTGCGTTTACAAACATTTAATGTCACATACACAAACAGCCAGACTTGGAACAACAACTTGTAGTTCATAAAAATATTTGTTCCGTGCGGGAATCGAACCCCAGACACGCAGCGCAGCAGTCAATCGCTTAACCACTGCGCCAACCGTGCCGTCAATATCATTTGACGATTCAGACTATATCGTTTGACGACTCAGACCATATCACTTGGCGATTCAGACCATATCGTTTGCCGATTCAGACCATGTCGTTTGACGAAATCAAAGTAAAAGCATTTATTTCAAATAGGCACATAAAAGGCATTTTTGAACGTCAACATTTACATTAAAATAGAATTAATTCTAGTCGCCCCTTCCAAAAGGTAGTTTCGTATGGAGAAGATTGGGCAAGAAACTCCGGGTCCGTGGCTTAGGCCCCCAGTGGTCGACGCACCTGTGGCCGACGCCCCCGATACGATTAATTTAATTCAAAGTAATTTTTGATCAAATGTACTGTCAGGCACAAAAATTGTTTTACAAAAATATTAAATGTACTTATATTGATTGTAAATATATGCATAACATTAAATCGTCATTATATTTATAACATAAAAATGCTTTTATATTAGAGGTATGTTTTGAAAAATTAAAGTCTTAGTTATTTTTCATTATTTATTTATATATCTCGACAAGAAATCTAGTATCTTTTTTATATAAATCACAGTTTTCATCACCTATAATCAAGAGAATCATTTAACTTAATTATAATAATCAGTCTCAAATGTAATAAAATAAGATAGTAATTTTAAATAATCAGTCTTAAAAATTACTGCAGAGCAACTAACTTTTTACATAATGAAATGTTCTTTTATCTGTAAAAATAATAAATAAACATATTCAACTGTGAAATAAATGAGAATAATTTTACCTTATTATATCAGTCAGTTTCAATAGCAATAACACAACAAAATAATCAGTCTTAAAAAACAAACGTACTCGTAGAGTAACAAATTTTTTACATGACATGAAATTTTGCTAGCATAGAAATAATCAACTGTAAAAACTTAAACAAATATAAAAATTAAAATTTCAAAATTTAAAACTTAAAAATAGTATAATAGGCTTCTAATGGAGTAAAAGGTGTGTAAGGATTTGGTTAAGTGGCGATCTATTCTCTCTGCTATTTGATAGATAACTTTTGTTTAGCAAGGAAAAATACTTTATTATTAGGGTGAAACATTTTTCTCATTTACTGTACTAAGTGAAAAAGCACAAAAAAAAAAGATATTAAATTAATCGTATCGGGGGCGTCGGCCACAGGTGCGTCAACCACTGGGGGCCTAAGCCACGGACCCGAAACTCCACCGTTACTCTTTTAAAATGTGTTACAATATTTTGTATACCTACATTAATTATATAATTATATGTGAAAACGATGCACCTATAGTAAAAAATACCCTACCACAATAGGTAAAAAGAATTTAAAAAATGTAGCAATGACAAATAAGTTAATTAAGTGATAGATACATGGTGTTCACATAATTACAAACATTGTAAAAGTATACGATTTCCCAAATTATGTAAACAAGTAATAATGTCAGTGTGTGAGTTTAAGCAGAATGTAGCAATAAGTATGATATTGTCTAGACCCTTGATTGTCCTATGGAGCTGGACCAGCATGTTTCCAAGCATTCTTATCTTGGATATAATCCTCTAATTTACAATCCTCTATTTAACAATTCAGACCATATCGTTTTTACAAGCAAGCGGAAGCGCTTCTGCTGAGCATGAAGTTCTGGGTTCGATTCCCGGGTCGGACAAAGTGTTATTGGGTTTTTCCATCTGGAATTCCTCAATAGGAGCCCAGAGTCTGGATTTGTGCCCGGCGGATGGCAATAGACTCGCCCCCTATTATATGAAACTTACACATAGCTGGCGAAATGTGGGAGTATGATATCATCATGGTAATGGTACACCTCTGCACAACCCTTCGATAAAGGCGGTTTTACTAATTTCTCAGTAGCTGCTCCCTAAATAATATCATAATTAAATACAGCCTGCTCCTTGCTGCCCTCCCCCCAGCGATGCTCTAAGGCGAGGTCCGTCGCTCCGGGCGTCGGGAGCCGCGTGACGACTCCCGGCCACCGTAGGCGCGGGCCTGCGGGCGGTGAGTAATGGGTAGCTCACCGTCCGATCAGGACCTGGCCCGTGCTGGACGGCGCGTACGTGTTCCACGCGTGCCTCAAAGAGATGTCAGCATCGAAGAGGGGGCCCACCAGGGCCCAAGCCTGCCGGGAAAGCGGGATCATCCAAAAGGGGTACCGCTGACCCGGAACATAAAGGGCCAAGGAAGGAACACGGGTGGGTTTTAGTCAGTAAGAGTCTGACACTCCCTTCCGCTCCACCCAGAGCGGGAGGAGTCATTTGATGATTTCCCATCCTCAAAAAAAAAAAAAAAAGGCGAGGTCCGTGCCCAGCTGGGGGTGCCCTTATCATTCAGTCGCTTAGTTTGCAAGTACCTTAAACTTTTAAAGGACACCACAGAAAGTCCGGCTAAGTAGCCGACAATCTTATAGGTTGACCTGCGGAATGCAATACATAAAAAGAACACAGTAGCTGCTGGAACCAGAAGTTGTGCCCTGTTGATGACAATAGACTCGCCCTCTCATCATATGAACGCAGTGGTGACCCAGTGGTATCGGCCTCGACTTCCGAGTTGTAGGTCGTGGGTTCGAACCCAGCCAGGTGTTTTACTTTGTGTAAATAATTCCACCACCACTGCTCTCAAAATGATGAAGGAAAACATTGTTAGGAATCTGGCATGTTCTAGAATCAAAAAGTTCGAAGACTGGTGACCCAGTGGTACCCTCAGTGGTAGGTCGTGGGTTCGAACCCAGCCAGGCGTTTTACTTTGTGTAAATAATTCCACCACCACTGCTCTCAAAACGATGAGGAAGCTGGCATGTTCTAGAATAAAAAATATCGCAGACATGTGACATCCACCAAGCTGGACTGGGTGGTGGATTATGGCCCATTCCCTCTCGAGGAGAGGAGGCCAGTGTTCCAGCAGTAGGAACATTATAGGCTGATTATGCTCATCATAAGCCTAGCTTTATCCAAACTATATTAGAGTCAGCTTCGAACACCAATATTTTACATAGAGCGATTGCGTAGCAAAAACTAAGCTTGATAAGCTCGCCCCATATTACAAGGGATTTAATTAAAATTGGTGATATAGTGTTTCAAACCCCTCTGCCTGCTCCAGGGAATACCAGCGTGATTGTTATGTCATAAATATCTAAATGGCCAATTTGGTTTTCCATTTCCTTTCATCATTTCCGTAAAGCGTTCCATCTAAATTCGGATCAAAGTCATCTCGTTGATAGCTCGTGTTACGTACAGCCTTGTGACGTATTGCATTGAATTAATCAAAATGGCCGGAATTGTTTATCAAACAATGTTTATTGGATAGCAACCAGTCACTGACATGTAAAATGAATCTTTTTTGAATAACAAAACTGGCCAAATTACATTATTTCGTGTTTTTTACAACCGGGTTACCGTTGTAATGTAAGCAAGCGATTATTGCATTGTGATTATCAAAATCTTTACTCGAGAGATAAGATATCCAACTAAGCAATCATACAATTTTAGTTATATAATTTATTTAGTGCAGTGGTGGCCCAGTGGTAACGGCCCCGACTTACGAGTTGTAGGCCGTGGGTTCGAACCCACGCAGGCGCTTAACTTTGTGTAAATAATTTCACCACCACTGCTCTCAAAACCGTGAAGGAAAACATCGTGAGGAAACTGGCGGCATGTCCTAGATGCAAAAGATCGAAAACATGTGACATCTACGCACCCGCACTGGGCCCACGTGGTAGGTTACAGCCCACTCCCTCTCGAAGAGAAGAGTTCTGTGTCCCAGCAGTGGGAACATTATAGGCTGATTATATTTATAATTTATTTTATACAGAATAGTTCTGCTCTTGATCACAATCACGCCTGATGGTAAGCGATGAATGAAGTCTACGATAGGTCGAGCGTGCCCAGAAGACAATCGCTAGTCACGTAGTCTGGTTGCTAGACTGATTTCCAAGAGTACCTAACATCAAACAAGCAGGTTCTTTTCAAAAAAATATCCGCCTAAATACCTGCTCGTTCAAAAAATCTTTAAAAATACGTGCCAAAATTAAAAGGAGGATTTACGAGTGCAACATAAATCAAACTTGTTTATCCGTATTCCGTACTCGCATTGTTATATATGTCGCACGTTGAACACGCTATAATTTACTGAATGTATTACAAATTAAACGAGAACGCTTACGTGCAAAGTCACACATTCACACAATATAATGTGAAAACCAAGTCCTGATGAACAATGCTATGTAGATAGCTGTCGCAGAAGTCGTAAATTATAGGGCTTTGCAAGTTGACAGCGTCATTTCTTGATTGCGTGATCACTGTTTATAAATACATTGAGAAACCAAACTGTCAAATGAATTTAGGTAAGTATCATTAACAAAAAAAACCCTAATCTATCTACTCAGTAGATGAATTTGGACAGTTTTCTGTGTGCGTTGAGTTTATGATACAATTTATGTTGCTCTTGTTTATATAAAATTATGTATTAAAAGCAGATCCCTCAGAAAAGGAACAAATAACCTTTATTGAACTTGAAATCTTGAATCTTAATGAAGTACCTAAGTGCAAGATACTTTCAAATACGATCGCTTTCGAAAGTATCTCCTAACAGTGGAGTCATGAGCCAATATACTCAAGAAAAGGTTAGGACAGTGATGAATAAGGGAAGTGAAAAGTTGGCGCGCAAATCGTAAATTAATTAACAATGAAAGGCCTTCTGGAGTGCAGCAATTACTCTAAGATTGCGAGACTCCAATGCTACGGGCAGTGAGCCAACAGCCTCGGCGGCCATTTTAATAATTATGACTTATTTCATTAATACCCCGGTACGTGGCGCTGCCTGAATTGTCTCACAAATTAATGCAAGCTCTTATATGCAAACACTGAGGAAATATTGTTTCAATTTCCTAATGAATCAGTCTTTTACTGAGGTTTTTTATATAGCACGGCCGAATGGAAAGTGTTTACTTTTGTTTGTTTGCCTACTCATATGCACATAATCGTTTGAAAACTAGAGATAGTAGACCAATACACACACAGTACAGAACAAATTCCTAGTGTGGGACAACGTTTAAAAAAAAAAAAAACTGTCTAAAATAATGATGGTGGTTTGACATATTTTCTACACAGATTTTTCAATCGTCATAATAGTAATATATGAGAAACAAAATTGCCAGTTTGACAGCTTTTGTATAGAAAATACGTCAAACCGACACACTTATTCTTCAGATAAAAGTTATCTGACGACTGGAAAATCAGCCCTTATTAGTTTATGTTATAGTTATTATGTTTAAGGCTTAAAATACATTGTAAATCGGCCTTTAGTTAGATACCATGGTTTAGCCAAAATGGTGTCTCAAAGTTTCGTATATTTTTAAACCTCTTTTTTTAACTCACAGTTCACATAATATAAAAGGTATTATGCCCAACGTTTATAACGATAAAGAAATAACTTTGCTAAAGGAATCAGATTAGTTATAAACGGATTTCCACCAGCCATACATGATTTATTGTTGTACATAATGTGCATAAGGTCATGAACCCTAACCTTTTAGATGACTAAATGCCACAAAGCTCAGAATTGTTTTTAGAATAAACAGTAATTATAAGAGAGAAAAGATAAAGGAGTATGTAAGGATCGTAGCAGGTGGCGTTCTGTAGATTCTGCCTACCTCCATGGGGAGAAGGCGTGAGTTTATGTATGCAATATTATGAATACATAACTACACCTCACTGAACTTCACACAAATCTTGAATAATTAATACTTATTATAGTAGATTTAATTTTTTTTATATTTAAGATGGGTTTGCTCTTGACTCTAGTCTAGGTCAGTGGTGACAGAGACAGAGTCGACTCTGGAGTGAGCAAACCCAGAAGAAGCCTGTTCACTCTCACTTTGAAGAGATTAGGGTTGTATGCGTTCGGAAACACAGACGCAGGTAGATAGTTCCATTATTTTGCTGTGCGCATTACAAAAGACATTTGGAAACGCTTAATGCTAATTGGTGGAATAGCAACTAGGTAAGGATGGTAACTTGCAGTGCGTCTAGATGACCGATGGAAGAAGGGGGCCAGTGGAATAAGGTCGTGGATTTCAAGGGCACACTCTCCGAAGTACAATCTGTAGAAGACCGACAAGCAGGCGACCTGGCGGCGATTAGCCAAGCTGTGAAGCTTAGCATCCACCAGTTTTACGTCGCCAATGAGCCTCTTCCTCTCCTCTCCACCGATTTACGTAAAATGATCAAGTCAAAATCAAAGCATTTATTTCAATTTACAGGCACTTTTGAACTGTCAAGGAGTCGGTTAGTTATTCAGAAAGTTGAAGCTAGTTGCTATTTACTGCTTTATTTTATTACGATTATAACATATTTATCATTAATTGACATAATAGCTTCCTAATTATAAGCTAAGATTAGATATAATTATGTTTTATTTATTTAGTTCAGCAACAATTGTTAACACTAACATCTGGAAAAAAAATAACATGTATTTAAACACTTTGAAGAGTGTAACAATTACATAAAAGTAAACACCACATGAACTAAATTAAATTATCCTTTTCTTTTTTTCTTTTATAAAAAACGTTGCCCCACACTAGGAATTTCTCCTGTATTGTGGGTGCGTTTACAAAGCTTTAAAAACTCACATACACAAACAGCCAGACACGGAACAACTACTTGTAGGTCATACAAATATTTGTTCCGTGCGGGAATCGAACCCGCGACATGCAGCGCAGCAGTCAATCGCTTAACCACTGCGCCAACCGTGCCATGTTAATTGTAAGCCTAGGTACATGTACAGTTTACAGCTAACTTAAAACAAAAGAAAAATAGATAGGCCATGTATAAATAGATCCTCAGTTTTGTAATTAATATGATAGCTTTTTAGCTAAGTAAGTACGAACAAATGAATACTTTACAACACATCAAATAAACAATCAAGATTTTAGATTTCAGCTTAGTCAGAATATCAAAGTGGAAATCGATTAGATCGCTGCAACTATTCAAAACACTACATGTTTTAATGAAGCACTAATCCCAATGCATACGAACTTCTTAGATTTTTACTTGGTATCCATACCACAAGACTGAAACACACAGTCTTACATAGGTATCATCAAGTTACCTGAGCCAACGTTCACATTATTCCTGAAACCACTTTAGATCCCAACTTATAGTCTTACAGATAGAACCCTCCTCTTTTCCATTTCAGAAAACAAGTTCGTATTCTTACCTTATTTATTCTATGCAAAATGGAATTAACCTAGAACATAGAACATAGGTTTCTGTACCTGCCTGAAGAAACTCGGGGAATTTGTATCGTTTTACAGGTCCCTGAACTGAGTGGAAAATTTCTCAGAATAAGGGTATATTCCGAGAAATTTTCGGACGGACTAATTTATACATTGCCTTGTGTTAGTGCTGCTTTGAGCTGCCTTAGTTTTATCAAGGGAACTTGAGGAGCAAAGAAAGCAAAATTTCATTTATTCATAAATCTGATCAGCCAATCTAAGAGCACGGTACTAGCAATGTGTGGCTCTGTAGTGAAGAGAAATAATGGTTGTAAATTGCAGAACAAAGCTGTCGTAAAGTAGGTATATACAGGGTTATTGGTAAAACACCATCAACCTCTTAAGGGGTCATTGTACTCATCATTATGAACAACTTTTACTTTGGGACCAAGTATGAAATCGCGAAAAAAAAATCTGCTATTCCCTACATTTATGTTTGCTGAACTCGTCAAAATGTAGGGACCAGCAGATTTTTTTTCGCGATTTCATACTTGGTCCCATAGTAAAAGTTGTTCATAATGATGAGTACAATGACCCCTTAAGAGGTTGATGGTGTTTTACCAATAACCCTGTATAGTAAATTCATTTATTTTCAGGTCAATAATACCCATAATAATATTTTTGCTATGGTGATAAATCAATCGCTACATTTATGGGAGAACTTGTGTGTTATTTTGCAGTACTCGGCAAAATCCGAATTTAATGCGAATGAAGGAGCAGGCAAAGGGTTTATAACAATGGAATCATAAATAACATAAGATCAAAACTCATTAAAAGACAGGAATAGCATTATTTTTTTCATTGTAATAGATAAAGGAAACGAACATACAAAAAGAAACTGAGTAGGCGTAGGCGACGGATTAAACCTGCCACCGACTTTCCAAAATAAAGCTATTTAAAAAAAATTCAATATTTACCCCTACGAGATATATTTTTCCAGTCTAAGCCGACTTCTATTGTAAAGACAGCTTATACTAGGCGAGGTCATCTTATACTGGTAATCAGGTATGGCTTGATATGTTTTCGTGTGTAACACGTTGTGGAATACAACCTCTGTAACTCTGTATGGGCAACTAGCTTCATATTTCTGACTGTTCGAGCACATGACAATTCAAAAGTGCCTGTAAATGTTTTAATTGAAATAAATGCTTTGAGTTTGAGTAACCTCGAGTATACAAACACATTCCACGAATTATTTTCTTTGACAATCTTTACTGAGAATAGTTATTTGTTATACAAGAGTGCAAAGTTGCTTTTTAACCGCGTGTTCAATTTTGATGACCGAGCAAGCGAAGGATTCTAAAATTGAATCACGAGCGCAGCGAGTGATTCAAAATTAGAATCCTGAGCGTTAGCGAGGGAATCAAAAGAGCACGAGGTGAAAAATCTTTGCACTCGAGTGCAACACGTAACTTTTCATTCCACCTCAGCGAGGAAATGACTAAATGCAAAAAAAAAACGTTTACAATCACAAGATAGGTACACTTTTATTTCAGTTTAGGTATTAATTACTACATTATGACAGGTAAGTATTACAGAATAATCTTTAAATTATAACAAAATAATACTAAGGTATAATTAAGAAAATTTTAAAGTAACGTTGCTACAGTTATTTAAATTGAGTGTAATATTTTTGTTTGGTACTGTAATATTGGTGTTAGTCACTTGTGTACTGTTTTTCGGTAAACTATCTGTCATACTTAATAGTTGTACCGATTCATCGGATTCCCTTGGCGTGAATGTTGGAGAGAGAGGGAGATGGTTAGGTGTTTCATAACGGCTTATTTTTGATGTAGAAGGGCCAGTCCAAGGATCCGATTGAGGCTCTTTCAGTGTAATGGCTCCTACGATGCCTTCACATATTTTAGACTTATTTTGGATGGAATCCTCTATGTATCCCTCTACAACTGCATTGGACTTCCAGCCTCCGTGGCGCTTAAGGGACAGGAGATCAGCTCCGGAATCAGCCAAAAGTGTGGCTGAAGTTCGTCGGAAACAATGACCCGTGTACAACAGGGGTTCTGGAAGTTCAAGAAATGTTGCTATTTCTCGTGGGATACTGCCAATTTTATTAGTACCCATAGGCTGTCTAACACACTTTCCATTGCGATACTGTAGAAAAAATCGATTGATTGGAGTGTTAGGCGGGCGTAAGGCTTGATATTTCTCAACAATCGTTACGTATTCCTTGCGAATGACGAAGTTGCGGTCTCTTTTTGTCTTTGTATTAGGTAAATTAATTAATAGTAAGTCATCTGAATGTTTCTCAATGTTTTTGACATTAAGTTGTGTTAGTTCATTAGTTCGACATGCTCCGTTTATTCCAATAATAAGAACAACCTGTAACGTAAAGAGTATTGTAGTAGATAAATGAATAAAATTGATATGAACGCATAATTATGCCTATCAACATCTACTAAGTATACTATTTAATTGAGATTAATATACTTAAGTAGATACTGAATGTGCAACTGACTTACTTTTGCCGCCAAATATACGGAATCGGGTGCTTCGTTAAGAAACTTTTCAATATCAGATACTGTGAAAACCTTCGATTTTTTTGGTTGATGACCAGATGAGACTCTTTTTAAAAATGCCACTAATTTAGGATAGGTATCGATATGTTTGTCTTTTTTCATCTTTATTGTTGCTTTTAGCATCGAATACGTACTCCATAGAGTGCTTGCTTTCTTGTTCTCGGATAATTCTATAAAATATGCCAGCAAAACGTTTTCTGAGAAAGTTTTGGCTCCTTTTGCTAGTCGCCACGTGTTGAACATATCGTACTGTTTTAAATACTTCCCGCGTGATTGTTGAGGGAGAAAGCTCATTTGCGCATTATTAACAGTTTCAGTCAATTCTGTTGGC
This sequence comes from Brachylomia viminalis, assembly GCA_937001585.2. NCBI lineage: Eukaryota > Metazoa > Arthropoda > Insecta > Lepidoptera > Noctuidae > Brachylomia > Brachylomia viminalis. The sequence goes on along the minus strand of OW443298.2, from coordinate 11,698,094 downwards.
GTCAAGCAAACTTCCTCGTCGCTAGAATCACTCATTTTAGTTTTTTCACTTGTTTTCAAGTTTCTTGTTTTTAATATAAGGTTTAACAATGACGTGAAAAAATGCCACGTAAAGAACCGCGTACAAAGCAAATTGAAAAAAGAACACCAAGAAGGTTCCGAGTCTGAGTTTTTAACAAATTAAAAAAAAGTTGTATGATATATTCGGCACCATAGAGGTAGCAGTAAATAGGTTTAATGTTTTTTTTAATTCACAAACTTAGTGCACACGATGTTCTAAATTCAATTTACTTTATCCTCTAGAGAATAAAAACGGCTTTTCCACTCAGATATTGAAGATTAAAAATACTCTTTCCGAGATGGTGGGATGAAAATTATATCTAAAGAATAATGAAAAAGTGTGCACATGCCTTTCGATGGTTTATTACAACCTCTACGTCGACTCCCGTTATGTGGATACTGAAAACAAAAAAAAACATTTGCTTGAAGAGGTCCACGCGACCTCGAGTTTGGTCAAGTAGTAGGTACCTGCCCTTAAAACACGGGCATCTGCACGTAAAACGCAACGATAGCTTAGTTATAGGTTCCATATAATGGAGTTGGAACCTGTTGCATGAGACACAAGCTCAGTCTCTGGGCTGGTACTGAAAATATCCTGATGGAAATACTCGATATCATTTTGCCTGAGTCGGGGTCTAAGGCAGACCCCCGCGTTTCAAATGCACTAATGGTCGATCCATTAGACGAGGCAGTCAGAATTAAAAATAAATGATAAATGATTTTATTTCTGTAAGTAGGTATAAACAAACACTTTTACACGTCAATCAATTTTTTTTTAAACTAGATGAGGTCGACGTTTCTTAACTGACTACTCTGAGAAGAAAGGCCGAAACAAACTCAGAGGTCACAGTCTCTTTTAAAGTCCAGACAGAATCTTAGTCAGATCATGTGAAGGCTATGTAGATCGGTGTCTGAAATAGTCTTTTAAGAAAATAACCACACAGATTGAGTGGACCTGTCCAGTCAGTGCACGCAACTGTCAGCAAGCGTGCAGCTCAACTGAAAACTTAAGGAGCTCAACGATTCGACGAACAATACCAAAGCAAGGACATTAGAATAGGCCGCATAAGTTACTCAAACTGCCAGATACACTAAGCGAGAAAAATACAAAAAAAAAGCAATGACCAACATAGTTCTCAAATTCACAATACTACACTTACTTACGTAATAAACACACTGCGAAACAAACGACTGTAGGCCAATTCTCGTACTTAAAAAACGTTCATATTCAAGTCGCAATCTCATCTCAGCGACAATCAATGTCAAAAATGTATGTAAATTGATTGTAATTTTGACAGATTGAGACTGAGATTAGAATGCGAACGGTCTTAAAAATACGGGAATTGCCCCTCTGATCAATGCAACTGTGAAACCCCTTTTACACGATGCAAGTGTTTTTGCCTGTAGCATACAATAAAAAAGCAACAAATTACTTGCATCATCAAAACACTTTTTTTTTTTAAACGTTGCCCTACACTAGGAATTTCTCCTGTATCGTGGGTGCGTTTACAAACGTTTAAACTCACATACACAAACAGCCAGACCCGGAACAACTACTTGCAGGTCATACAAATATTTGTTCCGTGCGGGGATCGAACCCGCGACACGTAACGCAGCAGTCAATCGCTTAACCACTGCGCCAACCGTGTCGTCAAACACTGTTTGGACGGTGCAACTTTTAATGAAAAATTTAATTTTTACTAACGTCGCTTAAAGGCTTATTTAGGAGTTCATTTATATGAACCAACTAGCTGACCCCGCGAACTTCGTACCGCCTAACATTTTTTTTAAATTTTCTCTCCGTATGAACCATCCTCGTACTTCAAGGAATATTCTAAAAACAGAACTAGCAAAATCGGACCGATTTTGCTAATACTATTTTTAGAATATTCTGTCATTCCTCATGAATATCCGTTCATGAGTTATAAAATTACAACGATAAGTGGCTTTGATTTTTATAGATAAAGGATTCAGTATCAATTGCCAGTGTATTATGGTATTATAATGTTATTTATTTACCCATAATGTTAAGTCAGACCTAATTAATCCGTTAAGTATTTAAACTCACTAGTCGTAACTCCAAGCATTATAAAAAGTTCAGCCGTGAAACTAATTAATCGTATCACCTGACTCGCTCGATAAGGCACTGGTCTAATTGCAATTAATTAAAAGAAAGCCTTTGTAGCCTCCGTGATGAAAATATAGACTATAGTCTAGTTTAGCCTTTCAGCCAAGAGTTCTTTCTCAATGTACTTACTTTGATAAGAAATAGATTCTGTAGCCAAGTTTACTTAAGACTGTTTTTTTTTCTTTGGACTTCGTAATGGAAATTGTATCTTGATGAAACATTATTTTTTTTTTGTTTAAATGTATACTAAAGGTTGAAAAGTCTTGTAAGACAATGTTACTTTTGTTCCTATACATTACCAGCCTGTTATAATCTTAGATCAAAGGGGAAGTTTTAGAACTTAACTCGCTTTGCTATTGTAAAAAATAACATACTTAATAACATCACACCTGCATTGTGATTCTGTAACCATCTCACCGTGAAAACTTAGGTGAAGTGAGCTGTCAGTGTCGTCCCACTGATGCTAGGGATTGACCAAGCATTACATTTAAAATCATAATCGAGATTTTAATTATGTTTTTTAATGTTAGTTCTGTGGATCATTTTATATTATTTCTAATCTAGTATAAAAGTGTCTAAATATTATTATTTGTTTTTTTTTTTTTATAAAACAGCAACACAGAAATTCAGTCGGAAACTAGTTTAGGAAATCAAAATAAAAGAACTTATTTGAGTTTCTATCTGAATTGCTGTTTTATTTAAAAAACCCGTAAATAGTCATTTTAGCCACTTAAATACTAGCCTTGGAATAATATAAAATGATCAACAGAATTAGCATATAAAAATTATTATAATCTCGATTATGATTGTAAATGTAATGCTTGGTAAATCCCTAGCATCAGTGGGATGACACTGACAGCTCACTCCACGCTCACTTCACTTAAGTGTTCACTTCACGGTCACATTTATACAGAATCGACATACTGGTCTCCCCAACCGGTCGGGTAGAGGTGTAATGTTCCAGTTATGTACGATGTATTGCCAGCAACCGGCCACAAAACAGGCTGCTACTGAGAAATTTCAAAGGAAAAACCTACATTAGAACTACACTTACAATTACAACAACAACAATTACACTTAGATGCTCACCAATAGCAGTTGACCACAAAACCAACGAGGCCAACGAACAACTGTAAAAAACCTTGGTCCAAAAAGATGTATCAATACGGTATTATATTTCAATAAAACCACTGTCGTTACTGTCCTAATATTTGTTTTATTATTTGCTTTTTTATGCAGAACACCTTAGTTAAACAGGAAACCGAAATCCATATTTTCTGACACCTAGCTGTCAAAACGTACATTTTTATTGGGACTCAATGTCGCCATGAATATGTAACATACGGAACCTTGACTAGAAAGCAGATTAGTATCGACAGTCCAGCTATTCTGGACAGTATGGACTGAATCAAGCTAAATGTGGTTGCTCAAAAAATTGGAAAGAATATTTGAATAAAATGTCATTGGAAAAGGGAATTTGGTACAAGACTTTGCAATGTGAACCTTGTTCCTTGGTTTGCCGATACTAAGCTTAATAGAAAGTTTATAATAATAGCGCATAGACTACGGTCTGGACACGTTCCACTCAACAAGTTTCGACACTTAATGGGTAAAAGTGACAGCCCCAATTGTACACAATGTCATACGATGGAGGACGTCCATCACTTGTTGGTGGAGTGCGTCAGGACCCGAGCTGCCAGAGAGGCGCTGATGAATACCTTCAAAATTAATTTGATAGATGTTGGTTTTGTTCAAAGCATATTATCAGAGCCTGTCTGTAAGGTTTTGAAATCTGAATAGTGTAAAGCCTTTATTGAATTAGGTTATGATGGGGCTGGCATGGTCGTGTTGTGACCAAAAGCCTCTAAATTTATAATAGATAATAAAAAAAAAATATAAAAAATAACATACGGAACCTTGACTAGAAAGCAGATCAGTATCGACAGTCCAGCTATTCTGGACAGTATGGACTGAATCAAACTAAATGTGGTTTTTAAATGCTCGGATTTATTCCTTTCCGGTATACCTAGCTCTATATATATCGTGATAAAACACGTGCGAAGGAAGAAACGTGACACGTGTCACGGTTATACGACATAAGTCAACTGTAACACCTTTCTCGCACTAGTACTCATTGTATTGGCTACTGGTTTCTGCACTAAAAAGTATGTGACAAGTTCTAAACAAGAACGAAACATTTTTTTCCAATCTCATGATGAATTGCGACTTGTGCCCGAGTGTGAACAAGCCTTAAGAGAAAACAAAGCAACCGTGGGCCATTAATCCTTTGAATCATACAATACAAAGATAACATACACATCTTTTTAATTAATTATGAGGTATTTTACAAATCGATTGTGGTTTTCAACGCGACCTGCAATCGTGATATTTTCAGGTGGGTGATAAAAGTAATTGCTTCATAATTGGACCTATTAATTAAAGGATTTATAACAGTGGGTGGGCAACAAATAAAATGAATGGTCACAAAATAATACAATGCGCTTAAAGCTTACGTAATCCACTGTCAAAAATTTTTTTTGAAAAGAATTTTGAAAGCAATTTGGATTATTTATTACGGTTTTTGCACGTAATGCATGCGTCTCGTACGATTTTGATCTACGAATATAGCACCTAGTGTTTGCATGTATGAATTCCATTGTGAAAGCGTACACACTTCGACATGTTTAAATTTTTTTTCAGCTAAAACTGGGTATATATTTTGATTCGTTTTTACCAAAGGGTAGTTTCTGTGCTTTTGGGCGGAGCTAGGCTGGCTGTGTTAGCCAGTATCCCCACGCACAACGGACCAAATGAGAGTCTAAGTGCGGAAAAGGGAGTCCCCATCATCATCATCATCATCAAAGGGTAGTTTCGCCGGAATCCAGCATGTCCTAGATCCAAAAATTCGAAGTCATCTACCAACCCGCAACAGGTCCCGCGGGGTGGACAAGGCCCACTCCCTCTCACCGAGAGAAGGGCTGCGTCCCAGCAGTGGGAACATTATAGGCTGCTTATGTATATAATGTAGTTTCGCCACCTCTCTGGTTACTTACTACCTACCAACCTACTTAAGACAGTGCTTAATGAGGGGTGTTTAAGACGTACTTGTTCGAGTCAGCATTAATCGGCACAGCCGGTGGCTAAATCGAATTTATTATGTAGTACAGTATTAGTATCTCACGAAGCGACACGCGCTTTACTTGTGTTTACCAAGTGTACAAACATGCTGTGAATGTCCGTGTAAGCTCAGGAGCTCTAGGTACCGCCTGAGACAATGGCGAAGTCAGAAGTGTGTGTGTGTGTTATGTGCTGGCGCTATCCGTCTTCACGCACACATTCACAGCGTGTTTGTACACTTGGTTACCACATGCAAAACGCGCGTCGCTTCGTGAGATAAAAAATAATACTGCCTAATGGATTGTACCTGTCCGAAAAAGTGTGTAGCGCGCCTAAAACAACCAGTCTGCTTGAAAATTACAACATGACGTCATACCCGGATCAAAACGGTACTGGTACTGATATTAATAACCCAAAGATTCTTCATTGAAGCCATTCAGTCATCACGGGAAAAGCTTATGTATAGCAAAACTAGATAGGGCTAAAAATCCCGTAAAGTCCCACAACAGCCAACTGAGCGCATCATATGAATAGAAGTGACACCATAAAGTTTGGTGAGCTTAGTCTCGCGCAAAACCACTTCCATATTTTGTATGTTTGTGTATGAAATATGACTGAAATCAGCACTCAGATTATTTGAACACACCTGTATTCTCTGAGAGATTAACTATCTCGTCCTTAACATATTTTGTAGATGCTGGTATTAAGGAATGGGTAGGTTTACCTAATATTATGTATCTACCTGATAGAAGCGGTAGCTGAGCGTGAGGTCCTGGGTTCGATGCCCAGGTCGGGTTACTGTGTTATTGGACTTCTACAACAAGAATTTCTTTGTACCCGGTTGATGGAAACAGGCTCGCCTCCATGGACATAGGACTTAAAGATACCTAGCGAAAATTTGTGGGTACATGTACTTTATGCGTAAACAGGGGCGTGATGTTACTCGTATGTTAACTAATCCTTCTACGAAGTCATGCGTAATATGAATGAACAATCCAGGGAATTGTGATATTTGACATTTTATGTTCCCATGCGGGTTGTAAAACACACAACCAACCTTTTCTGAGTGCGTGCTTCGGCTAATGGACGTGTTATGTTTTTGCCCGCAACCCAAATCAAACGAGTTTTCACATTATAGTCTATGTTTAGAAAAAGAGAATGAGTATAAAAAAATTATAGCAGCATATAATTATTATTAGCAGTGCTGCTGGGAGTTTGTTCCGCCACTTCTTCATCCCAGCTAAAGCACTAGGAAGTGGTGAAGGGCGTGCGTTTTGGGGGGACTGTCGTATGTGATTTTGACGTTCAAAAAGTGCTGATTCTCAGCCCAGTTTGAATAAATGACTTTTTATTTTGATTTCAATTTTATGTATGTACCTAAGGTTAATAATATAAATATGTACAATACTGGACACTGAACATCGTATAGTCTTTCGAATTACTGTTTGAGCATTTCAATCTGATATACCTAGGTACAATACGAGACGTAATTTTATTGAAATAGCTCAAAACCTGGAAAGGAGTCATTGCACTCGTCGTTATATACAACTATCTGCATAAGCATAAGCACAATCAGTCTATAATGTTCCCACTGCTAAGACACAGGGCTCTTCTCTTCGAGAGAAAGTAATCCACCACGCGAGTCCACTGCGGGTTGGTAGATGTCACATGTTTTCGAATTTTTGATTCTAGGACTTGCTGGTTTCCTCACGAGGTTTTCCTGCACCGTTTTGAGAACAGTAGTGGTTAAATTGTTTACACAAAGTAAAGCGCCTGCCTGGGTTCGAACCCACGACCTACAACTTGTAAGACAACCCTGCGACCCTGAAATCGCGATAAAAAGGTCTACTGTTCCCTTCATCTTACGACTTATGAACATAATGTATGGAGGAGTTCTGTTCCTTTAAAGTAACTAACTTATTTTCTTCAGTTTTCCTGTCTTCGTACATTTACCGTAAAAATTACAATAAACCTTCACGTGTAAAGCTGCAGGCAAGCATCAGTTTTATTAAGGCGACAACAAGACTTAAAATATAAATTGAAATACGGGCAAGAAGCTTACAGAGGTCAAGAAACCGGTGAATAAATAGAATTTGATACAAATAATGATTAAATATAGAGTTTTCCTATTGGTTCACAAAAATAAATACAATTTGGGCTTATTTTCCTTCCCTTACGGTAAAGTTCAAAGGGATTATATTGTAATACTAGCTGTTGCCCGCAACTTCGTGTGAGATCTAGTAGCCTATGTCCTGACCCAGGCCACGGTATACCTATGTGCCAAGATGAGCGAAAGCGTAATAATCAAACTCACTTTCGCTTTTATAATATTAGTTAGGATAAGGATAGCTAACGTCAAACAATCAGAAATACTCAAAAGAACGGATGAACTGTATTTTCTTAAAATAAATAAATAAATATAATAATCGTATGAACGAAATAGTAGGTCCTCTCCTCTTTTTAGTTTATATCAAAGATCTTCTCCATTTAATAAAAAATCAACCACAAGTGGTGTTTTTTCCTAAATTATTAAGGTAAGTAGACATACTACAAATTTAGACGACATAAATAACGACCTAAATTAGTTAGTGCTATTATTTAGTATTGCATGGGAAAAAAACGAGGTGCATAAGATTTTCTTTACCAAATGTCAAAAGTAGTGATTGTGAGATGGTATTGAATCAAGAGAAAATAGAATTCGTCGATAAAAGCTGTTATCCTGTGGATCACGCTCGACTCAAGGCATAATGGCGTCCTCATTTAACATCTCTTGCAAGACGCTTATGTTAAAAAAAAACATTATTAAAAATCCGTAATTTACGGATGTAGATACCGTTCCGCGAGGCTAGTCTATTTTTAACCGACTTCAAAATAAGATGGAGGGTCTCAATACAGTTGTATTTATTTTATATTTGTTACTTCAGAACTCCGTTATTTATAAACCGATTTGAAAAAATATTTTTGAAAGGATACACTTATAGGGTGAACTCATATACATTTGTTCAGTGTCTAATGAGTGGTATTCGAATAAGCTTCAATAATACGTATTTTTTCCACTAAGTGTATCTTGACGATGTTATAACTACCCGTCACTGTTCTTTACTTCGTTCTTTACTTAGCAGCCGAAGGTAAACGAATTTGTGTGAGGTAGGTACCACAACTAAAAAGTGAATAATAAAAACATATTACTATAAAAACAACCGACTTCCAAAATAAACACTACAAAGTGAACCATAACTTTAATTTCGGCTGTCGGTGGCAAAAAAACGTTCCTTAACTTGCCTTGATAGTTAGTACGAGTATGTAGGTATTGGTCAAATCTTGCAAGCTGAATTAAAACCACTTCCTCTTATCGTACGGAGTTGAAATATTACAAGTTGATTCTGTTTCAAAGACAATGCATTTTTGCATAATGCACTACCTGATTCTACATCCAGGATTGGTTCCAAACGAGAGAGCTCCTTTACGGTCAACAACAAAGACATGAAATTTTATATACGCAATTAATTATTCTAGAGTCCACCGTGACCTGGCTGCTGCATCCGGGATTGGCTCCAGTCGAGGTAGCTCCTCTACGGTCAACAGTACAGACAAGAAGTTAAATATAAGTACCTACGCATTTATTCATATCTTTATTAAGGTACATTCCTTAGTGTTTAAGGGTGTTACAATGGCTTATAGTTAAGGTACTATTACGGACCCTGTAGGGCACAGCAAAAAGTATAAATATATATAATTATCTACTTCTTAAAATAAAATTAAAATTAGGAAAAGAAAAATAATAGTTATCAATTAACATTTTTTTTAATAGGTTATTATCATATTATGATAGTCAATTCTAAAGTTCACCATGAACTGGCTGCTGCACACAGGATTGGCTCTAGCAGGACGTTCACTCCTCCTGACATTTTAAGATTAGCTTCAAGCTTTTAAGAAAATATAAAAGTTCTATGATTATTGATTACGTAAGTTTTATTTTGCACTTTTGAGTTCATTAAAAGCTTGTTTTTAAAAGGTTTTTACTTATTTATTGTGCAGAAAAGAGCCATTAAAGCCATATATAATCTTCGCAGGCGCGATTCTCTTAGGGAAATGTTTAAGGATATTAACATCATGACGGTGAAAGACATAATTATAGTAGGTACTAGCAATAGGGACCCATTAGTTCAACGAGGTTTCAGACTGGCTAAAGTAGACTCGTCTTTCATGGGCTACTGTTTAAATTAAATAAATAGTAAACTCAACCCCCGTTGTATTATATAATTGCTTGGCACAGGTGTTAGTACTATGTACTATAGAGCTACCATTTACCGGGTAATGTCTTTAATTGACTTGAATCTGATAGTAGGTCATGCTCACTCAAATGTCTCGCTGACGGTGGCGCGTGTGTTGAATCACTTAGCTCCCTTCAAAATGGCCGTCAGTTGTGACTGGTCATTTCTTAGCTGCCATAGCTTATTCCGATTATTGTTTTTCTTTATAGTTCCTATTTGCCGTACTCTGGACGCTTTTAACGTGTTTTTACATCATTCTCACATATAATTATAAATTCAACTTTAATGATGTAACAAATATTTTTGTAATAATGTAACTTAAAAGACTGTCCATGAAGTTTTATGGCCGTTCTTCTCCATAGATACCTACTACGCTTTGGAATAGGCAACTAGCTTCATATTTCTGACTGACCGACTTCTTGACAATTAAAAAGTGCCTGTTTAATTGACATAAATGATTTCCATCTTATTCCAAACACGATCTAACTTTAGCCCGAGCCTAAGCCTTCGAGCAAGTTTTTGTATTTCAAACTTTATGGCGACTTTAGTAAAGTTCTTAATACAAAATTGACAACTTAAGACCGGACTAAGTTGTCAGTTTTGTAAAAGGAACTGTATTTCGATTTCTGTTAGGTTCTTATTTCAAAAACGAGCTCGATAGTTTAAAACGTGTCTAAAGAAAAATCTTATTTTGTAATAAGGCCGTTTGAGTTTTAAGTTTTTTTCTTTTCGTTCCACCTGTTTCGTTTACATTACTAAACTCTTTACATAATACCAACCTATTTTTGTCCCACTCACTGCAAGGCCATTGCTCTGCAGTGGGACAATAATAGGCTGGTATCTATATACCAGCCTATTATTGCACTGCATGCCTCTTCTCACACAGAGAAGGCACGAGCATTGATCACCACGCTTGTTCAAGATAGGCTGGCAATTTCAGGCTTATATTAATTTTTTACATACCATCCATCTACTTTATTTTGATGTCATTGGGCAGCGATAGCTAAGAAAACTTTATTATTATTAGAAAACGGATGAAACCACTGGCACTGATAAAACCAGTTAAACTATCTATTACTGATTATATTAAAGCGAAATAGTTAATAATAAAAATAAATGTCAATTTAGCTTTGATGATAAAACAATTAAAATTATTCGTAAATAACCTTATTCAAAAATATATTATCCATTAATTTCCTAAAATTCAAAACTAAAAAGCGTATCTTAATAAAATAGTTAACGAAGAGAAACATTTACAAAATTAGTTTAGTTTTAATTATGTTATGTCAGCATCAGGACTCGGCTCGTTAATTTAGAGCAGTGACCTAAAGGACACAGTCTAACTTAATTTCAGCTTTAGTTAATATAGCCATGCATAATATTAGGTACATTATCATATTTCAAATATAAAAGCAAAAACAATTTCGTGTAATTAATCTGGATATTCTGGATATATCTACGCATTTTAAGTAACAAAATGTTGATAACCTCTTCTTACCAGAGGTTGGGAACCTTTCAGTTTTTTTATAGCTTTTTTAAAAGCTTTAACATGTTAAATAGTCTCGGATAGTTAATTATGATATCATTCGCTTTTTGAAGAAAGGTTTTAGTAAACAATAGATTTATGCACTCTCATTCATATCTTAATTAATAAATACGAGTATGTTCGATGAATGTCTGACAAAGCTACTGCAAATAGAACAAGATGTCTACACCGTAGTAAATTTTAATACTCTGTTTTACTCGAAACAACGACATTCTGAAATTTACAGAATAGTACCTACATACTAGGATTAAAATCAAACAAATCGTGAGTTTCCTGAATTCGCAGAAATACAGACGCAATTTTACATATTAACACTCAATATTAACACACAGACAATGAAACAATGAAATGAAAACCCTGTCAAAGGAACCGTTCCAATTAAAAAAGGTTCGTACCAACAAAAATTTCGGCTGAATTAATATGACGATACATTCATATTTTATACGTCCGACATAAAAATCGACGCGACATTGAGACCAGATTTTATCACGCGATCTATGGCTCGTATTTCTCTAGCGTTAAAATCTATTTCCGAACGAAACAAGCAACGGTTGCGCTAATATTTTTTTTTGCGAAAAAGACAATTTTTCTTGGCGCAAAGTGGTAGACTGGGTGTCGGTAGATGACGGCGATTAGGAGAAGGGAGATGAGGAAATGAACGATATCTCATTGCGATGAAAGACGACGGGCGGCGGAAACAGCCGACTATCGACTTGTCGATGTAGTGAGAGTTCCGTGCTCGGTAACTTTGCTTCCTTTAGGAACTTTAGATTATATCGATGAGATGAGACATACCTATTTAAATGACATTCCTTTTTTATAGCCAGCTGGGCGAAAAAGTTTATTTAAAAATTATCTTGTGATAATGATGTGACGTTATAATGTATTATATAAATCGCTAACAACAGACGCCCGCAGATATTTATGGCCAGTAATACCCAATCTATGGCTAAACAAAATTTCAATGCATATGGCATATTACAAATGGCACTCGTCCAGATACACTGAATTGAAAATGTGACATTAAAAACTCGTTACAAGCTACATTGACATACATTAACCGACGTTTACCTAGCGAAGTCACCATTTGCATTGTACCTATTGTGTTGCGAATAATGTTTATTTTTCTACAGCAAATATCAACATTTTTGGTCAGTTTGGGTGAACTCCGAACATTGGAGTTTATTCGTGAAAGACGAATATAAAATAGGACAAGTTTGGACAATAGTATACCAATAAAGAATAGACAAGTAGGTATAGAAAAGTAGGAATAAAATCGGTAGTAGGTACTAGGTAGACAAAATATAATAGAAGAAGTACCTTATTAATATTTTGCCTGTATGCGGTGATGATCATTGTTCATTTTAAGTTTCCTTGTTTGTACTCTCTAAGTAATTGTTTGTTGTAACAAATAAAGTATAAAAAGAAATTGTGCACAAGATAATCTCTCCCGTATCAATTCCATAATTGAATGGACTTTAAAAAACAATTACCAGGGTTAAGGTCGTGTACCCGATAAGATTTCTTATCGGCAAAAATGACTAAATTCCATACAAACTTTCATCATCCCCTATTTACCTAATCCCCTTTAACACTCTCACCGCCATACACATTTAAGGTTTTTCTAGAACAGCAGGCCGTGTGGGCGGCGCGCGGCCGCGCAATGTCCTTTACAGCACGCCACGATAGTTTTGTGTAACTTTTGCAGCACGCCATGTGTGCGGCCGGCGAGACACGTCGTTAAGTTATTATTTAGCAAGCCAAGCTCTACAAAAATAACTGTATTTGTGGGATCACAGCGGACCACACGGCCTGCTGGTAAAAATTTAATAATCTATAGTGGTTTGCTGCACTGACATTTATGTAGGCGGCCAGCAGACCACATGGCGGTGAGAGTGTTAAGGACTTAGTTTGAAAAATCCTTACCTAATGCTCACTTTCGCTATACCTACTTTTAAGAACACTTGTACAAAATTTCATGCTCGTAAACCTAAAAGAAGCGTGAAATTTTTCACCAAAGTCCAAGAAGCCTTAGGCTTAGCGCTGTCTGTCAAAGAATGAATTTAAGATCACACGACACACACACTATCACAATGTTCACTCACTCTTTCACTCTTCATATTTACTTGATACTGAAAAGTTTCTTGTTGGGGTCCTGGTGTCCTAAAATACAGACTTCAGCTTAGTTTAGGCACCAGTCTCCCACAAATAAATATATATAATATTTTTAAGTATTAAGTTTTTCATTTGTATTTATTTGTGGAAGAGAAATAAATGTATTTTTATATTTTTATTAAGATTTTTATAAAGTAGATATTTCAGTAAATACCAAATTAGTATCCAAGCAATCACCACCACTATCCACCACTACTATATGTATTATCTACACTAAAACAACAGCTCATCTCTACTGGTAGAACATTAATAATAAGACAACACACAGGGAGCAGCACGAACGTAACACGGACGAAACGAGTCGTGACAAATGTGTAAAACATAGCGTAATATACAACCTATACATAGATAGGTAGTATTCATATGTGCAGTACATGTCACACTGTTGTTTTTATCCTCGTGACCCGTAAAATATAATGAGATGGCACATTTTTCAGCCTTAAGAACAGACATGGGGGAAAAGGTTGGTTGTGTCGCAAAAAACGTTGGCTATGGCTATTGAATTGGGTCTAGAAGAATCTTACCTTATATCTACATATTAGTTTTAAAAACAAACTGTATCAACCAAACACAAACGCTTATCAGCTTTATTGCCTAATACAATAGAGATCAATCTAATGTGTAGCTAAGTAATGTTATCTACTGTATTGATCAGTACCGAAACCATAATATTCAGAAGAACGCGCAAAACGTCAAAGCAGTCATCAATTCACGTCAAAGCACAATATTCAAAACACACAAACATGGCAATGTTCACCAAAAAAGCAGGATCTCCAACAATATTAATCTGAAATTATACGGGACCGGCTGTTAACCGAATGAATAAAATTTAAAAACGCCACATTAATAACCGCGAGGTCGGAGTAAACCTTAGTCGTTCCCTTTTCTCGATCCCCTGTTTTAGGCGAGGCGATACAGCGGGCTGTGCTCAGTTTTAAAGTTATTATGAATGTCATACACTAATTCGAGTTTGTAATTATAAAAATAATTATAGGAAGGTGTACTAAAAAAGATTGTACTTAATTAATTTTCGCAATAATTTTATCATATTTACAGATATTTCTAGCATGTTAAAATCTAAAACTCGCTTTCCGTAGGAACCATGGATATCGACTGCCAGGTAAAATTAACAATCATACTTAACTAATATTTTATATTATTTTTTTTAATTAAAGGCGTAATGCTTTTCTTATAAGAGGCGCTCGGAGCTTCAATGATGTATCTTCTGAGCATGATGTTGACTTATTTTGCACTAAGATAAGCACAGCAAGGACGCTCTTAGCCAAATATTTTTTTGTGAATGTTGCACCAGCTAGTGGTTCTTAAACTCATATTAGCAACGTAATCAAATAGATATAACTTAGCTAACCTACTTACCTATGTACTTTAATTGTTCGGCTTTATGTAATCGATATGTTATACGAGTATATCTGTGGAAGCTTGTTATTAGCAACTTGATGATATGTTGTTGTTACCTATTTATTTGTAATTAGTCTGTAAGCCTTCTTAAAAGTAATAAAATAAAATAAATATGCGAAAGTAAGTTTGTTACGCTTTTACGCTAAAACCGTTGAGCGGATTTGGATGAAATTTGGCACCATACCATAGACCATTACCTAGGTAAATACATAGGCTACTTTACATCCTGGATCACAGACGAAGTCGCTGGCAACAGCTAGTAATATTATAAATGTCAAAGCTTGTATGTTTGTTACTCAATCAAACAAAAATGGCTGGACGGATTTTAATGAAATTTGGGAAACGGGTAGGAATTGGAAAATAGGATACTTTTTATCCGGGTATTACGGGATAATCTGACCTTCATGCGGGCGAAGCCGCTGGAAAAAGCTAGTACTGTATGAAGTAACTAGTTACAACTGTTTAAAAGTCCAATCAGATGCTTGGATCCTCAGAAAAAAAATATCACCAATCAGCCAAAAGAGTGTGCCGAGCTATTTGAACCCATCTTTGCTCCCACGTCGCTCCGCTCGTGCTACAACCTACCACGGGGCGACTCTTTAACGCCGCACAGAACTGGGTCACCACAATTATACCTCAGACGCAGCTTGACATAGTTTAATTTATCTAACAAATTTATTCACTTTTACTGACTTAAAATGTACGGCCCTACAGAAAATCTTACACAACCATGAAACTTTTAATGGGGTATCTGAAGATATTATTTATGGATCAGGATTTGCATTTCATAATATAAATGTCAGTTTTATGATTTAGATCGCTCGACTTTGTGTAGGTCAACGCGGTGCCCTTGTTGCTATAGGGGTAAAGGGCACTTTTACATGGCCGTAAATGAGATTTTGACAAGTCGGGGGCTTAGTCGGTTGAATTGGGCGTTGTGCTGGGTAAACGGTTTATTAAGCTAGTGGTGCCATCTGTTAGCACTTCAGTCTACCTTCACACATATTTTAATCCTAGTTTGAGCATATTGGATCACGTTTTTATGTGAAAAATTATAAAAATACTCTAAACACATCATTATCATTTAAAAGAGACTGTGACCTCTGAGTTTGTTTCGGCATCTAGTTTAAAAAAAAATATGATTGACGTGTAAAAGTGTTTGTAAAAACCTACTTACAGAAATAAAATCATTTATCATTAGACCATAACCTAACCTCTGAGTTTGTTTCAGCATTTCTTCTAAGGGATCAGTCAGCTAAGAAATGCCGGTGCCATCTAGTTTTAAAATATTGACGTGTAAAAGTGTCTTAAAAGATTTACTTACAAAAATAAACATTTCATTTCGTTGTCATTAAAGCATTACTTTGTAATAAATATCGGGTATCGTTTCAGATAAACTGACTTATAATCACCAATTAACCAAAGACAACCACAATCGAAAAAACAAACGACTGCCCCTTCAAAAACTCGCCGTAATCCAGAATAACACTCTAATTTATACATCGTCTGGAGACTCGTGTAATACGTCTAAATGACGTACGCAAAAGGAAATCATAAAAACAAGTTACCAATCTTTATTAAACGCGGCCCTGGGGACCCCGGTTACCTACCATGGTGAACGTTAGCGCTCTAAAAGCATATTTTTCTTCTTTACCCTCTTTTCCCCCACTTTATGCGTTCATTGTACGTTTATGCAATGTATAAAAGTTCCGTAACGTAAAATATTGCGCACATTACGTACTAAAGTTACACTTACAAATGGATGAGTGATGTCTCTTGTCTTGTTTCGTAATTTTACTGCGGGATTTTTATTGTGTACTCTTATTTACATAGCACTCAAGATTTTTTTATAAGAGAAAATCACTTCACTTTTACATAATAAAATTTGGTACCGACTTACCGAGCGAGGAATTTAGACGCAAAGATTTTATATAGGCACTTTTTCACGATATTGAAATATCACTATTAAAGCTACACACGTCAGATACATACTATGACTATACCGCGTAGCAGATAAAATGCTTAGCTTACTACGCCGTAGTTCTATTGCTAATACAGCGTAGGCATCGTAGCCACGACAGTGTATCAGCTACGGCGTAGCACGTAGCAAAGCTTCTTTCTCATTAATTCCACACAGACCATTTAAAAATGTATTTTATTCTATTATTTCATGACACAGTTGTAAAAAAGTAAAGTAATGTGCTCCACGAAGCATCAAATAACGTAAAAATTTCGTAATACAATTTGAAATATCCAAAAAAAAATTAAGTAGATACTTCAATTGACTATTTAAAATATAAGATCAATAGCATATTTCTAAACTTTTCTCTTTGAGCGAACACTTAGAAATTCAATCGTAACTAATTGTCAAATCGCTTGGAAACCTATTGAGACCTGAGATTATAGGTACTTACAGTAAATTATTTAATTTTTTTTTCAAAGACAGCAAGCATATCCATCTTAAATTTATATAGACTTTGATTCATTATTTCAACAAGAATAATTCTAGCAGCTAACGAAGTACAGTAGATCATAAATTCGTAAGACTTCCGCGAGATTCAAAAGCGAGTTTCTCCTAAAGTATAACATTTTTATGATGTTACGAACGTAATACAGTATTTTTAAAACAAACCGAATTTATAACAGTAATTAATTCATAGTGATGAATAGTGTTTTGAAATCAGTTTTTTCTGAACGTTGCGATCGTTTTCACGAGAAAATTTCATTTGAATTTTACGTGTAGTGAATTTGAATTTTACGTGTAGTAGTCCTCGTGACTGTACCTTTAATACTCAGCAAGTGATAAATGATTTTATTTCTGTAAGTAGGTTTGTGCAAACACTTTTACACGTCATTCATATTTTAAAAACTACGTGAGGTCGGCGTTTCCTATCTGACTACTCTGAGAAGAAAGGCCGAACAAACTCAGAGGTCACAGTCTCTTTTAAAGTCCAGACACAATCATGGTAAGATCATGTGAAGACCATTTAGATTGGTGTCAGAATTGGTCTTTTGTGGAAAAACCACACAGATTGAGCGGAAGAGTCTAGTCAAAGAACGTGTGTGTCGGTAATCGTGCAGCTCAACTCAGAACTTAAGGAGCTCAACGATTCAAAGAATAATACCAAAGAAAGGACATTTGGGTAGGCCACATAAAATACTCAAACTGCCAGATCATGATTAAAACTAACTGAGAAAAAAACAAAAAAGCAATGACCCAGTCCTCACATTCACAATAATTAAAATATTATAATTCTTTATTAAGTAAATGCTCATTTGTATGTATAAGAGTAATAAGTTCATAAACAAAAACATATGTACATCGCTAAAGAATTAATGTTCAAGTAATAAAAATGTCGAATGAATTAAGATAAGAACACACTGAGATGTCGGCCAAACAAGTCGACTTAACAGATAGGTCGAAAGCAATTAAAACTGTCTCAGAACTTTGTCTCTAAAGTCGGTGCTAAATGGTACAATGAAGACAAGTCGATATTTTTTTTAGAACTCGATTCTTTTGCGTTCTCTAATTCTATTACAGAATAAATTTGGATTTTTAAATAACTTACCAAAATGTAATCATGTTTGTTTTTTATTTATTTATTTATTAAGGTACACCAACAGCTTCTGTGTATAATATATCTTAAGTACTATAGGTAACAAAAATCTCAGACTTACACAGTCGTTAATAACAGGATAACTAGCAATCTCAGAAATAGGTGATAGATAACACATAACAATAATAAAACTAAAGGCCCTAGAATTTAGAAATTATGTTAAAATACTTTTTGAACTTAAGATTATTTGCAAAAACCAAAATAAAATTACAATACGAACAATATTTAAATTTTGCCCACTTACTTAAGAGGTCATAGTGGAAAGTACATCTTATCCCATTATGTCACCCTATGTAAAATTTCTACATTTATATCTGTAATTTTTTGGTGTAAATTATAAAGAGTACCTAGTCTTTTCTATTCTATAACTTCTAAAATAAAGTATAAAAAGGTGAAGAGTTTCCAAAATATAAATTAACAAAACATCAGATTGCATTTTATATCTGTAATTTTTTGGTGTAAATTATAAAGAGTACCTATTCTTTTCTATTCTATAACTTCTAAAATAAAGTATAAAAAGGTGAAGAGTTTCCAAAATATAAATTAACAAAACATCAGATTGCATTTTATATCTGTAATTTTTTGGTGTAAATTATAAAGAGTACCTATTCTTTTCTATTCTATAACTTCTAAAATAAAGTATAAAAAGGTGAAGAGTTAACAAAATATAAATTAACAAAACATCAGATTGCATTTTTCGGGACTTTTTTATTTTTTTTACTGATTTTTTTACTGACCGATGTTATAACGCTGAACTTGTACAGACGCCAGCAGGTCAAGCTACCCGAAACTGTCAAATTTTCCCAATCAACCTTGAACCTTAATGCTTTAGCGATAAAGTTGAAAATCTATTAAAGAAATTTGACAGATTGTAGTAGCTTGATGTGCTGGCGTCTGTACATTGGTTGTTGTCCGTATGAACGTTGTTGTTGTTCTGATAGTATATGTATGTACATATTATTATATCAGAAAAACATTAACCTCTATTGATCTCTATACCTCATGACCTGGCAGTTTGAGTAATTTATGCGGCCTACTCAAATGTCCTTTCTTTGTAATCGTTCGACAGATCGTTGAGCTCCTTAAGTTCTGAGTTGAGCTGCACGATTGCTGATAAATGCGTGCATTGACTGGACAGGTCCACTCAATTAGTGTGGTTCTTTCCTCAAAAGACCATTTCAGATACCGTTCTACATAGCCTTCACATGATCTGACCAAGACTTTGTCTGGACTTTAAAAGAGACTGTGACCTCTGAGCTGTTTCGGTCTGTCTTCTCAGAGTAGTCAGATAGGAAACGCCGACCTCATCTAGTTTAAAAAATAATATGATTGACGTGAAGAAGACATTGTACAAACCTGTTAGCAGAAATAAAATCATCATCAGCCTATAATGTTCCCACTGCTGGCACACAGACCTCCTCTCGGTGAGAGGGAATGGTCCATAATCCACCACGCGGGCCCGGGTTGCTAGATGTCACATGTCTTCGAATTTTTGATTCTAGGACATGCCGGTTTCCTCACGATGATTTCCTTTACCATTTTGAAATAAAATCATTTATCATTGGAATTTGATGCAGCCGGGAAAAAAGGAAGAAAATAAGATAAGAGACAACAAAGAAATTGTGATTCTTTAAAACAGAATGTAAAATTTAAATAATGTCATAAAACGTTAGAAGACTTGTCTAAGTTACAACCTTATCAACTAGACTATCATGTTGAAAAGTAATTTAGATTGTTCAGAAAACTTTTGACATTATAAAATAATTGATTAAGTAAGTACTAAAAAGTCGTAGTAAAATGACCTTATTCTAATCTAGACCACCTCGCGAAACCAGGGCGGTAATAATTCATTATATTCCCACAGAGATTACCAAGTTATTTTAATTAAGGCCACTATTTCCCTGTTGGTCTGAAGAAAATAGCTTTCATTACTCTTTAGAAGTTGTTCCGTCAGTTCGAACAGTCTTTGTTCCTGAAAAAGTCGGTAGCGTTAAGTATAACTTGATAATTGGTAGAAGACGGAAAAAAAGTTGACTTACTTATACAGCGTGTAACATAATTAACGCAAGACCTCATACATCCCAATTAGAGTATTGAGTTAAAAGCATTATACAATGACCAAAAAAATTTTTTATAAAGCTAACTATTATTACTAAGCAAATCGTGTTGCCCTAGCATTACTATATGCATTTAAAATTGAGTCTTATTGTCTTGAAATAAGTTTTTTTTGGCTAAATCGGCGATCAGTATTGCAAAATACATAAAATTATAAAAAAAATACTTTATTAATAGTTACTGAAATCGATTCAGTAGGCAATTATGAGCAAACTACTTTCAGGACTTGCGTTTATTCTATTACACCTTGATACCCATATTTATATATATGCATAGTATAAAACGGCAAAAAAACGGCAAAAAAAACGGCATCAAAATCCATTTTGATGCCGTTTTCACCACAATTAGAGAAATTATTTTACAAGATTTATGTGTACACCTAATACATTCATATTAAACTTAAATATAATAAAGAAATATCGATGCTTTGTCAATTCATAAAAACCGTTCGAAGAAGGGGGCCTTTTTTTTGAGGATGGGAAATCATCAAATAACTTCTCCCGCTCTGGGCGGAGCGGGAGGGCGTGTCAGACTCTTACTGATTATAACCCACCCGTGTTCCTTCAGTTGCCTGTGCCAGGGGCCACGGTAACCCTTTCGGGCTTTCCCGCAACCCTGGCAGGCATCGGCCCTAGCGGACCCCGTCATTGGTGCTGACATCTCTTTGAGGCGCGCGTGGAACACAACGCGCTGTTGACCCAGGCCTGGTCCTTATCGGACGGCGAACTGCCCATTGCTCGCCGTCCGCAAACCCGCGCCTGCGATGGCCGGGAAACAGCTTGTGATTCCCGCCGCCCTGGGCGTCTGCTGCGGCGGCTAGGGGCGTGTGGGCGCAAATTTGAAGCAGGGGCCTACTTTCTTCGCCCGTCAATAAATATACGGGCCCGTCCGAAAGTAGATCGATACTTCGAAATGAACCATACTCCCGATTAATGAACATTTTCGAACGGGGAAAAACACATCAGGAGTTAGGACATCTGTCAAATCGTGTTGTCATTCATTCTTAGTTCAGGCCCCGAAATAATCTTATGTCCGTAGGTGATACAAAGTAGAGAAACCCGTAATTTCGGCCGAAACTGTGGACTTAGTGTTTAGGGAGTAGATCCCCAGAGGCGGGTAGTTGTCTAATTTAACGCAAGTGAGGAATATGCGAGCCACAGATTATTATGACATACCTAATTAATCTACCGAAAGCCGAACTAACTACAAAAAGTTTACGTTTTAAGACCACTTTTCTCAATGAAAACTTTTTCACAAAAAAAACACCGACATCCAAAAAAAACAATACAAAGTGAAAAATAAGTTTAATTTCGGAAGTCGGCGGCAAATCACGAAAAAACAAAAACCAAAGACACCGACTTCCGAAATTAAAGTTATTTTTCACTAAATACTGTTTTTTTTTTTGAAGTCGGTTGTTTTTACTGTAATAAGTTTTTATTTTGCACTTTTTAGCTGTGGTACCTACCCCACAACTACACAACTACAGTGACAAGAAGTGGTTACAACATTATCAACATACACTAAGTGGAAAAAATACGTTTTTTGAAGCTGACTCAAAAACCACTCATCAGAACTTGACCAAATTTATATGGGACCAATCGGAAAGTATATCCTTTCAAACAAAAGAAGAATTTGTCAAATTGGTTTATAAATGACGATGTTCTGAGGTAACAAGCATAAAAAAAATTAAAATACAGACGAATTGAGAACGTCCACCATTTTTTGAAGTCGGTTAAAAAAGAGACATTGTGCGCGGAATTGTGACATTAAAACATTATTAATATCAAACACACTACTAGTGAAATTCGTTTAAAGTTACTTGCTACCAAACCGTACAAACGATGCTTCACGTTTAAAGACCCGTATTTTCCACTACCGTCAATCTAAATCAGGGACCAAGTTTGTCATTCGCAAAGTTACGGTCCGTAAAGTTGACCTAGAAACGGTACACTTACGGAGACAAGTTTTTCAATAAGAGCCTTTTGAACACACTGTGATGGCGAAGTTTGTTTACAAGGCCCTTCACATGCTGTTACCTACTTGTAATCGGTGGTGTTAACGACAGGCGACACGTTTTGAGATTGAAGTGACATAAGTCGATCGAAAGTCGACCTAAAGGCGGTGCGGCGGGAAACTGGGTTGCAGAACGGGAAAAGCGTGAGTTGTGGGGCGTCTTTAGAGGGGCCTATATCCAGTAATGGTTTGCAAATAACCACGTTCGTTGAAATCAGATAATGAAACAGTTTTTCACTGGGACCCATTCACTCATTGGCAATGATCAATTATATTATTCGATAAATACATTCTAAATTCAACGTATGGTATTTGGATGACGGAACCCTAGGTGATGTAGACACAGTCTTAAAGCATATAACTTTTTTAAATCTGTTCCATTGACCTTCACCTTTCAGAATGTGAAATTTATTTTCCCCAAACCACTGACAGACAGACTACGATAGCAAAATTTTGTAAAATAGCACTAATAAACAAAATTACGGAAAGAAACTCTCTTCATCTCCTAGGGTCCCCAATTTTTTACGAATCCTGTCCAACGTTAATTGAGGAGAAACTACAAAATTTCAATGGTGTCTCGGAAATGCTTTTCAAAATTTACATATAGCCTTCGCCCCTCCTTTCTATAGAAGCAACCATAACTTTTAGAAAAAGTAGACCAAATTATTAGAAAAACACTAACTTCGATCCTAAATGTGACCCTGGACGACCGAGCGTGGCAGCAAGCCACACTTTAGATTCGCTTGGCGTCCACAAAATGTTTAGTATAAGTTTATTGGCCTCCCTCACCTCGGTCCACGGTTTCGATAAATTAACCAGGAACATATTATCTTCCTCTCTGGTCGATTTTCAGGTACCGTGTTTGACCGATGCGTTGAACGCAGAGAAAATGGCCAGTCCCAATACGGATTTGCCCAACAACCCGTCCTCCCCGAGGCGGTGGGAGGTGACGCTCTGCAGTATTATACGGAATACCCTGGTAAATACTTCACCTAATACTGTTGAGGGTGCCCGTCTGCTGGCTGTGGAAGAATGAAAGTCAGGCTTGTGGTTTCAGGCGCTCCTGTCATCCACCATAGGCATTATGATGGATGACTCATCGTTTCGGCTCGCTACGTTTCTCCGCTTGGGCACACCTTGTGTTGCTCCAAATCGGTGTCACTGCGGTGAAGCTGTCGACAGTCTCGGGCACCATTGCCTGTCCTGCTGCAGGAGCGCAGGTCGCATAGAACGGCACGCCAACATCAACGATATTATTCATCGTTCTTTTGTCACCGCTGGCGTACCAGCGGTATTAGAGCCAAACGGCTTGATACGTGACTATGAGACCAAATGGCATGACGTTGTTGTCTTGGAAGGTGGGTAGGCCTCTGGTGTGGGACACAACCTGTGTCGACCCCCTTGCGCCATCTCATATTCCTTGCACGGCGGGCTGTGTTGGCGCCGCTACTGCGGTTGCTGAGACCCTCGAGCGGCCCAAATACTGTAACCATATGGGTAACTATAGTTTTGAGCCGTTCGGGTTCTAAACGCACAGGTCATGAGGCCCGAGTGCGCGTCTCCTTTTTAAAGAAATTTCACGCTAACTGGTCAATATTTCACGTGACCAGAGAGCTAGCTCGTTCTTTGGCCAAAGAATTAGCATTTCCATTCAACGTGACAATGTTGCCAGTCTTCTGGGCACGATTCCAGGTGGCAGCGATGCGGACAAGTACTTTGACGCCTAAGTGTCCTTTTGTTTTTGTACTTATTTGTATAGTAAGTTAGTTAGTCATTTAATTTAGTATCTAGTGTAAATAGTAAGTTGTGCTAAATATTGCAAAAGTAATATAATACTAGCTGACCCGGCAAACGTTGTTTTGCCATATAAATTATTTCTAGGGAATTTCTAGTGCCCCTAGAAATAATTAATAATTTCCAATCCTTATCACTTAGGGCTATGAAAAATAGATAGTAGCCGATTCTCAGACCTACTGAATATGCATATAAAATTTGATAAAAATCGGTCAAGCCGTTTTGGAGGTAACTAACATTGTGACACGAGAATTTTATATATAAGATAATAAATTAAAATATTGTCAAATAGTAAAACAAAAGAAACACATTCATTACTCTCTCTCGATCAAACCAAAAGCATTTAAAACAGAACATAACCAAGCAACACATTACCAATAAAATAAATAACTCGTTGATATGATTTTCATTACAGTAAAATAAGCTATTCACACACAATTCTAAGAAAATATGATCAATGGAATCCAATTTGGGCACTACATTCCGATTCAATGAAAAAGATACACAATGTAAAGGTAATTTCTCACACAAACCTAGATACATAAACAACTAGGTATATAATATTTTGTACTATTTCAAAAACTGTAAGAATATCCCCAGTTATTACCCCCATAAAATTTCGACGGCGCAGTATATTTTCGAAAACAATATGGCTTCCAGGTCACAAGTTTAATATTAACAAGTATACCATAAGTGCAAACATAAAATGGTGTTATTATGTCGAAGGCAACAAAAGTCGAAACACTTCCCTGTCCCATAAAGTATTAACCTAAATAACGTGAGTATGTGCCCTTCGAGAAACTTCGGGAGAGTTCATCGAGGCTCCTAGAATTCGAGTCTTCGTCAAACTTGTTAATAACAAGATGTCATGTTGCCGAAGAATTACTTGATGTCGTCATAAAAATTTTATTCGAACCTTAAAATGTGATACAAAAAAGTCTTCATTACCAGAGCGCCTTTTTATTTCTCTTTCGTCATCATATTTTGAGATATTATAGTAAAATATGTACCTACGACTCAAACTCAAAGCATTTATTTCAAATAAACCAATTACAGGCACTTTTGAATTGTCAAGGGGTCGGTCAGGCAGAAAGATGAAGGTAGTTGCCCATTCCAAAGCGTAGTAGGTACCTATGGAGGAGAACGGGCAAGAAACTCCATGGACACTCTTTTAAATCAAAATATTGTTACAAAAAAGTGGTTACATCATTCATGTTTTAATTATACATGTGAGAACGATGTAGAAAGACGTGCAAATTAAAAGCGTCCGTAATAAAAAGATAAAAACAATTATGGAATTTAAAAAAGCCGTGGCAGCTAAGAAATGAACAGTGGCTACTGACGGCGCCCGTTCACGAACATGACGTATGGATCAGCACCATTCAGCTCAACCAAAAAATCTCTAGATTCATTAATTATTGTAAACGAAAAACAAACGGAGATATCTAGTCTAAACCGCAAGGTCTAGAAACTTGAAATGTTCCACATGAGTTCCATACACCACGAAGGTGAGCACTAAGGAACGATTTTTAAACATTCATTAAGGGGACTACATGACCTAAACGCAAGTTTTATAATGCCTAAAAGTATAGGATCCACTGCAGTAAACAAAATCAGAAAAATATATGTGATATAAATGATATTCCTCAGGATATATGCTAGTTAGTTAGTGTGTTGAAAACATAATACAACTAATTTGCTACGGTAGAAAAAGTCACGAAAATTTTATTTTAACTATTAAGAACCATAGTAATAAACATGCAATTATTCTGTTTTTATTTTTTAGATTGTTCTTCAAGCAACATATTAACTTGATAGTGTTTTAATTTTTTAGTCCAATCAATAGTTTTTTTGTAAATAGAGAATTGCTTCATAGTATGCAATAAATTATCAGCTTTGTGTCATCGCGCTTCTCTTTCTTTTCTATGCAGTCCGTTAGTGACCGCGTTTTAGCTGTTGTCAGCCCCTTAAAGGGGCATGGGAATGGGCATGAGAGCGGATGAATAGGGATGAAAGATTGATATTTTTGCTGATGAGGAATCCCATCGAGCACACGGCTTTTTCAATAAGAAATAGCCAGTCTAGCCACAGTATCGCCAAAAAGCAACCAATAAAGGTTTGATCTCCACCCAGTTCAAACTAGTTCAAACAAAAATCATTCACCCAAAACTCTGCATTTAAAACAAGTAGATCGCATGTCCGTCCCCTATCGGGGGGGAGATCGGCCTCTTAATTAAGAAAGTCAAGCGTCCGGATACCCCTCGTCTTATCGCGCCACCCTTTAATTGGAGTGACGTCAACCAGAACATACTACATTCATTGATGAATGGTTAAGTTTTAACGCCTTTGGGCGCAAAACTGACATCAAATGGCGTGATTGGAACAATTTCTAGATGTCGATTTTTTTGGTTGTTGCCTACTGGTATTGTCGGATGTTTAGGTAGTGCAGACTGCTAGTTAATACAAACTTAGAATGCTCACTCAGTAAGGTACCTGGACATGAGTTGAGAGTTCATGTTTAAGAAACTAAAATATAATTAAATAGATATTTAACTTGCACAAAAGCATATTTTTTCTGACACTTCGAAAATTCAGACACGTTTTTTATTAAAAATAATTTCAAAAAAACACTCCCAGTTGAAGTACAATAAGGACTTATATAAGTAAAGGAAAACACAGGAAGTGTAGGGTATGCCATAACCACTTATTTAAAACCAGCTTTTCTCACAAATTCTTTGGCTTCCTTGGTTCATTCATCTACAACAAGGCAAACACCGCTCTTTCCTTTTATCAGAAGCCCAAAAGCAGTTGTAAGGCTTCTGTGAAAAATGGCTGAAAACAATGTATTATGAAGGAACTGAAAAATAATTGATTCCTTTAAATTGACACTTCTTACTTACACATTATCTTATCTCACATAAAACTACAAACGCTACACTTCCACAAACCAACTCACTTACATTACACATGCACACAACACACACAGTCAAATTCACTCTTGAATCATTCCATTGTCGTTATGTTATTTTAATTACGTTACTTTGTTTTTTTATCATATTTGTAGTTTTTTTCATTCCTATATTGTTAATTCTCTTCGGTCTCATAAAATCATCCAATATAAGCTTGTAGATATGAAGCGTCGTGGGGGCCCTGGGTGACGTGTGCCACAGGCGTTGCTTGCAATGCCTATTTCAAGCACCAGTCTCTCACATATGTAAACTTATCCTTAAGCTACTGTACATTTGTGGAGAGAAAATAAATAAACTTAATATTATTAATTCCTTACAAATCTAATTCCTGCTTCCAAATCGGCTTTTAAACTTATCTGAAATTAAAATATTACCTCGGTCAGAAAGAATGGAATAACTATAATTGGCAAACCGAGACCTGTGTTAAAATTACAAGTGTCAGACTAGAGTAATAAATTCTAGAAGTTTCTACTGGATTATTCTTAAGCTTCTAGTTACACGGCATTTATTTCTTTCTATAAGAACTCCCGTGGAACTCAGTTTCTAGATTCTTTTACTAGAAAAGTGCTTCTTTTAGTGAAGCAGTGTAATTTATGCTAACAATTTTATTTACTTTTCTTTATGAAATTGTTCCTGAAAGACTGATGGTTTTTGTTTTCAAGTACTTACCTCGTCGACCTGTTGGGAATTTATGTGGCTTACAAAATGTTCGCTCATTAAAAGTGTACGGAATTCCTTCCTTGTAGGGATTTCGTACATGTTCAGAGATTTGACCACAACAGCTTTTAGATAGGTAGGTATAACAACCTATACCTATAGAAGAACCCGAGTACCTTTGCGTAAATGATGTAACCTTTTACAGAAAACCGTAATTGTAAGTTTGGTACCTACCTACACATTACCTACTAATAAAAAGCGGTTTGCTTTATGATCACGAAATAAAAGAATGAGCGGATGAGCTTTTTTGATCAAACCTAAGAAAACAATTATTCGTTGAAATATTCCAGTAAAATCAAAAACAACTTTCCGAATTTACAAATTTAACAACAGACCCATTTGCTCAAATAGGCACAATAAGTAATCCCAAACAAAATGCCTACAAAATTATCCGTCATCAAAGAAAAGAATTCAGTAATTTATCTTTAGAACAAAATTAGGGGACTTGTAAAAACTAATTGGGATACAATGCAAATGACCGTTTCAGGGGCGCTCAGCCTCGGTCACCGACGCAAATTGTTCTCAATGTAAATGAAGCCAGGCTGCTGTGAATATCTGCCGACATTGTGCAAACAACACAGTATATTTAGTTTTGTTTACATTGTACTAGCTTTTAATCGAGGCTTCGCTCGCGTGGATGTCAGAAATTATCCTACGAGAGCATATTACCGGGATAAAAATTGCGTTATATATATTTTTTTTTTCATTTATTTACCATTTAAAAATTTATTACATTTGTTTTATCAGAATAGCATTTTTAAACCACAAAGGTTTGTACTTAATGCTACATGTAATTCTACATCGTAGTAAAAACAAAATCAAAGTACAACAAATCATATATACAACAATACCTTATTTCGGAATTTGGTAACTTCATCTCAGGTGTTAAGCTAGTGTCATAACCCAGGTCATGGTAAATCCATATAAATCCATTAAAGTATGAAAAGGTAACTGACAGACAGAGTTACTTTTGCATATACAACGTTTAACATAA
This sequence comes from Brachylomia viminalis, assembly GCA_937001585.2. Lineage (NCBI taxonomy): Eukaryota > Metazoa > Arthropoda > Insecta > Lepidoptera > Noctuidae > Brachylomia > Brachylomia viminalis. The sequence goes on along the minus strand of OW443298.2, from coordinate 11,669,157 downwards.
TAAACGTAAGTCCTGAAAGTAGTTTGCTCATAATTGACTACTGAATCGATTTCAGTTACTAATAATATAGGTATTTTTTTTTAAATTATGTATTTTGCAATACTGACCGCCGATTGAGGCAATGAAAATTAAACTTTATCTCAAGACAATAAGACTCAATTTTAAATAAGTAATGCTAGGATCAACACGATTTTCTTAATAAAAATAGTTAGCTTTAAAAAAAAAATTTGTTCATTGTATAATGCTTTTAACTCAATACTCTAATTGGGGTGTATGAGGTCTTGCGTTAATTATGTTACATGTTGTATAATTTTGATATGGATACAATGCAAGATAAGTTAACAGTATGATCCAATATGAAACCTGGCCTGAAATGTTTTGATATCGCCACCCCGCACTTAGCGAGCTTTCCTGTTCTGTATGAGAACTGGCTTTTATGAACAGGACATTTAAAAATCAGTAGGTACTCTAAAAAGACCGACGAAAGACCGATGGCCGATGGAGCAGACGGGTCCTGGAGTGGAGACCGCGTATCGGCAAGCGTAGCGTTGGACGCCCCCCAGCTAGATGGACCGACGACCTTATGATAGTGACTGGGACAGACTGGATGCGGAACGCGGAGGACAGGGTGTTGTGGCGCAGCCTGGGAGAGGCCTATGTCCAGCAGTGGACTGCGATAGGCTGAGTTGATTGAGGTACTCTAACATGCATACGAACCTTATTTCAATCCAAATACTCAGCATAGAAACCGACTTTGCTGATGTTTTCTACAAATAATAAACTACTGTCGCTCCGCTCTATCTGTGAATGAAGAATTCCCGTTTAGATTTTCAATTCAGGGCAGGTCAGCAAACTTTAATTATTTGCCTACAGCTAGCATCAGATTGAGGCTGAGTTTTCATTCTAGAGAAAGAAAACACAGGCTCAATCTGATGCTGAGTTCTGAATTGCTATATCATTCAAAAATTCGCTAAGACTTCGCTCATTTGCGAAACAGGTGACATAACTAAAAAAAATGCAATTTTGAGTTAAGTATAAAGATGAAAGCAGCAAACTTTATTATTTTTGCTACTTGCTATAAAAACGACATTACACTAAAGCCTAAAAATGACGGAACAAGAAACATGTGACTATAATATGCTTCGTCGCAGTCTTACTGCTACTTTTGCACTTTTGAATCATCATACCCATAAATGGCTCCTTTTAAATAATTATGTCATGCTTTTCGCTAATGAACGACTTGCGTAAAAATAAACCCACAAAATAATACGTAACAAAAGTCATATTATTAATAACATACGAGATGCCTCCACTATTACCTAAAGATAGTAACATAAGACAATTATGTAAATAGCCACTTATGTATAACTGCCAGCTTAACTCACTTGACCGATTTCGATAAATTAAGGCTGATCCAATTGGGCCTAGTCACGCAATATTGGAGTAGGTTGTCTAGAAAGAGAATCGAATAAAAAGAGCAAATGCCTAATAATGTTGAACCTTTTGTATTATCCAATATAATAACACATATTCAGCCTATATTGGAAAATAAGCCGCAATTTAAATATAACAAAAAAACAAAAATTGTTTAATTTTTTTATTATATTTTTATACAGCCGAAGTATGGATTACAATGATTTATATCGAGACTTGCAACTTACGTAACTTATATTGATAACGCTATTAATTTAAAGTGGTTTCGAAGCCTCCGAGCGTTATTTTGCCTGTCAAGTAAAATCGATAGACGTAAGCTATGCATAATTCATTAGAGGAAAATCAAATTTGTCAACACACGAATATCAATGCGACATAAGACAGGGCCTGCCAGTAAATCGTAATAACAAATTCGCATGTATGGGAAAATCTACGGAAGTAGTACCTACTGTCCACATTTGGCGTCAGATTCGCCAAATTTACCTACTAATTTGTGTCGTGTATGGGCTAGTAATTGATAGATCCTGACCAAAGCTCTAATAAGGCCAGCAAAAAAAACAGAAGGAAAAGAAAGCTTTCAACAAAACATAATCACCTGCCTTGTATGAAACTCGTACAAAAAGAAAGCATTATTTGCCCAAAAACCACAGAAACAAAAATTACAGTACATCAACCAAAATAAAGTCCAAAAACGCTCTTACTAATTTCGCAGCGACAAATTGTTTACAAAAGAAGATAATGAACGAAAAATCTCATGCTATAAAGAGGAATAATAAAGTTTGTGCTCCGTTGTGAAAGTTAATCCGATAAAACCGACGAATATCCGGAATGGCATGTGGAAATGTTCATAGTTGCATCGTACCGACTTGGCAGCCAATAAACTCTGTTATAGTAAGCAGTATAATATACCATTGTCTAGCGACGGAGCGGGCGCCTCTCCCAGACCGAGATTGGTATGAATAATGCCACAGTCTACAAAGGACAGTAGTCCAGTTTCACTCCAAAATGGATTGTTATGTCGCCCTCACGTAAACTCTTGTTGGAATAGACGTGTATATGTGTGCGTCCGTTCAGTATGGCAACAGTACATACATGTAACGTGTTTCACATCTTAAATAATAGAATGGTTCTGTGCAATAGTTTGGAACCAATGCCTTTGGGCTTACTCACTAAAATGTAAGCCAGTCTCGTGGTTTATGTCAGTTGTCAATTATGTAAGCTAATAGTGGCATACTGATTGAGAGACACGAGGGAGCTACAAGGCTTTTTGCTCCAGAATACTTTAACGTTTTCGCAAATCTTTGGACTTTTCTTGACAAAATAAATAGAAATAAAAATTACGATAAACTTTGTCTACTATACCCTCAATCTACGGGTTTTATAACAGGGGAAAACTCAGTGATTTGTCACATATGTGAAATAATAGTAAATAATAAAACAAAAGAAAAATATATTTTAAATCCCGTGCATTTTGCCTATCATCACAGTCAATACCAATACTTTCACCCGTAACTAAGCTAACCAATTAATACCTTTTAACCCTTCACCTACTGTATTGAATACTCTGTGGGGTTCAACGCGCCAGTGAATTCATCATCCCCGCCTGTCCAGTTACATCGCCTGCTATGTGCTATCTGCACCATATTTCGGACACAGAATTATGATACAGTTCTGTATTCAAATTATCTGACACTGGATCTAGTTCGATCATTGGATTGCGTCATTGTATTATGAGCGTGTCAACTATGGGTGAGGAAATCTATGGTTTTGTTTTGTTATAGACGTCGGAAGAATAGTTACGTATGTTCCGAGGACATTAAATCGTCTTCTCCAGAAGACTGACCAGTGCATTGTGAGATCTTGTTTTGAATGAGCAAAAACAGATAAGTTTTACATCATCAACCAAAAAGTTAATGTCAACGGGGTTTGAGCATTAAAAAGGTAATTGGTTACTAACAACTTTGTACTGCTTAGCTATCACTGACCCAATACACAATGTTCCATCACTTTACGAAAACGTTAATCACTCTCGAACTTTGTGTCAGTAAACTAGTTGCTTGTAATTTGATGGTATTACGTCATTGGCGCGTAATTTTTGACGTCGCTATTAGCTTTGCATAATATGACAAGGTTCTAAATATGGTGAAGGTTTTCGTAGGTTGACTGTACAAATGCTCCATATTGATAACATTGTAGCAAAAACGAGGATTTAAGGAAAATGTGTAAGGCCGCCGATAAGATAATCTCGTTGTGCCACAAAAAGCTCTGAAGGCCAAAGGCTATTTCTCATGGGAATAAAAAACATGAGCAATTGATAATTTCTATTCCAATTGGTATCTACGTTGTCAGTGTTGCCTTTTTCAGACTAATACTTGCGTTTTTAGAGGGTACGAAAATATAGTTGAGTTAAGGCGCGATAATTTATATGAACCTTGTAAGAAAGGTCAAGTTATAAGGCAAAACTAGTTCTAATTTTTAAGGCAGCTTAAATACATTTGTAGTTTTTTATTTTTTTTTAATGTGTAATTAGGTACACTATTTCCTACTAAATGGCATCTAGGAACGGCGATGTCTTCTGAGGTAACTTTTGCTTCTTTCTTCTTAATTCTAGTTAAAGACAGCATGAAATAGAAAAGGCGTCTGTTCTTTTTGTGGTATCAGACTGGAATAAGTCCCAGTTTGGGAATTCTGGGACCAAGTTCAGTCGAAAACAGTTCGACTTGAATGTTAATTTGTTTGTTTTTGTTTTTTTTTAAAAACGTTGCCCCACACTAGGAATTTCTCCTGTATCGTGGGTGCGTTTACAAACATTTATTAAGCTCACATACTCAAACAGCCAGACCCGGAACAACTACTTGCAGGTCATACAAATATTTGTTCCGTGCGGGGATCGAACCCGCGACACGTAGTTACTCGAGATAAGGCAATCCTAGGCCGAAGATGAATTTGAAGCATTCATAAGCTCTTATTATACAAAACCAATTAAACTAATTCGAGGATTGCAATCAAAAGGCTATAATTCATCGATAGTATGATGGAATTGGCATCTTTTGCATACATTTTCAACCAAACCGTATTAGCAGCGGCTAATCCTAATTGGTAAGTAAATTATTAATTGTTTTCATAATGGATACTCGAGGACAATTACATTAATGTATTCAGGTTTACGAACGCTATATCCTATGAAGCTTAAGCACTATGGCGGGGGTACTCACAGTACTAAAATATTAATTACATAGGTGCCGCTACATATGTTGGCTGGCTCATTGGTTTAGTGGTCGCAAGCGCAAGGCTCTGGCTCATGTCATCCACGGGTCAGAAAAACGTTACTCGGTATTGCTCTTTTTAGAAATACCTGCTATATTAACTTACTATTAATTATAGTAAGTTCATCATCATCATCATCATACACAGCCCCGCTTCATCCACTGCTGAGCACAGGCCTCTCTGTTCTTGTGCCAATCTCCACGCTCCTGTGCCAGCCTCCTCCAGGTTCTACCCGCGCTGGCAACCAGTCACCAGACGACCGACACTTCGTCTTCCAGTCCTTGGACGCCACTCGGTCACTGCCTAACTCTATCTGCCACTACTACGCCTTGCCAGGTTTCCTGCCTAACTACATTTGACATCCATAACTCGTTTTCCGATATCGAAAACCTTCGTACGTCTTCGAGTCTCGATGTTTGGAAATCGGTCTATGAGACGTATATCAAGCATGGAACGCTCCATGGCTCTCTGTCCAACACATCTGAGAGAGGAGGCTAATGGGACGGTAGTTCATTAATTTTGAAATGTCACCTTTTTTGCGAATGATGGTGACTTTAGCGTTCTTCCATTGTTCTGGGGTACGGACATCATACATAACCCTATTAAAAGGTTCCACAAGGACCTTTTGGATTCAAAAATCAAAATCAAAAGTCATTTATTCAAATTAGGCTGAGAATCAGCACTTTTTGAACGTCAAAATCACATAAGACAGTCCCCCCAAAACGCCCACCCTTCACCACTTCCTAGTGCTTTAGCTGGGAAGAAGAAGTGGCGGAACAAACTCCCCAGCAGCACTGCTGTCTGTTCAGTTAGAAGAACTGGATTCTATACATATAGTAATAAATAAATTAACATTACGAAACACAAAAATATTAAAATTATTTGCCATATGTCAGCTAGCACACGCCAATATTTAAAACTATACTCAAGCATAAATAAATAATAAAAACAAAAACGCAAACAGAACTTAATACATAATAAAAAGCCTCCTGGTATAAAGGGCGTGCCCGCTTACATATGCAATGCTGCATTATGTTTATATGTATATAGCTGTAACTAGTAGCCACAAATGATAAACTAGGACCTTCGAAGTAAAATAAAGAAACATTAATTTCTAATAACAATAACAAAACCATAGTCAGCAAGCTGACCTGTCACCACAAGCAGCACCCGTTCACGAGCATAACGCAAAGATCAACTGGTTCGCCACCTGCTCGTAATAGTTCGACAGTGATTCCATCTTCACCAGGAGGCTTTCTGTCTTTGTAGGGCTTTTATGAACACACGTGGTAAAATAGGTGGTAAGATTTCTGAGTTTTAATCTTCAATAGGGGGTGCTCTACCATCGTCTTTGGGAAGAATTGATTCTACAGTTCTTCGTAGAACTTCTTAACAATAGGTACAATCTGAGTCCGGTCTGTAAAAATGTTATCGTTGTCATCTCTGAGGTTGGTGATCTGTTTGGAACCTATGCAAGTTTTCTTTCGAAACACTTTTGGCGTTTGTATGATTTTATTGTATTAATAATTGTATCAAAGTTATACTGTCTTAAATCATTCCGTATTGACTTATCTATTTGTTTATTTATCTTAACTGCGTCTTTTTGTCTATTGCAGTGTGAAATGTCACGTCTCTTCTCTTCTGTAATAAGTTTAAAGTTTCGGGCGACAACTTCTTTTGCTTCTTTTAATCTCCACCTAGATGTTTCTTAGGTACTTCGGTCAAATCTCCGCATAATATATTATTTTTGTGGTCTACATCTAGGTTTTCCTCTTCAAGTCCTTCAAATCGGTTCTTCAATTCTGCTTGGAAAGTGTCTTGCAAGAAAGCGCTTTCTTGCTTCTCGGACCTCCTTGGGGATGTTGTCATCTTAGTCCGTTCACTCTTCAAGTCAAACCTAAATTCAGCTCTTGCCAGCCTGTGGTCACTCCCTGCATTCAAACGAGAGAGAACCGAGACATCCGTGACAACGTATTTATGTGAACTGATTATAATATAATCTATCTCACTCTTGGTATGACTATCTGGGTATACCCAGGTCCTCTCACTAGGCACTCTTTTCTGGAAAAGGGTGTTTATCACGTATACGTGCGTCATGTTCGTGAACGGGCGCTGTCAGTTGGGACTGGTCATCTCTTAGCCACCACGGCTTATTTTAATTATTTTATTATGGATTGTTTTGTTTGAATTTATATTAGCTGTACACTGGACACTCAATGTGTACATCTTATTTACATCGTTCTCACATATAATTATACCTTTATACAAGATTATTGATGTAACTAATATTTATGTAACAATATAATTTAAAAGAGTGTCCATGGAGTTTCTTGCCCGTTCTTCTCCATAGGTACCTACTACGCTTTGGAATGGGCAACTAGCTTCATATTTCTGACTGACCGACCACTTGACAATTTAAAAGTGTCTGTAAATGGTTTAATTGAAATAAATGCTTTGAGTTTGGTATATTTTAAGTTTATTATAGTTTGTCCACTTTTTTTGCGCAAGCCAAGACCAATTTGCCAACAGATTTTTCGTTATATAACGGCTGTCCTATTCTGGCATTGCAATTGCCAATTATGATAAGTGACATGGTGTGTCGTTGAAGGCGTTTTCAATGTCAGACGTTGGAGCGTGTACTTGAATTATCTTCATGGACTATCGTTGGTTCATTTTAACTATCGTAAAGCAAACACGTGTTGATACACTTTTAATGTTTGTCATTACCGGAACAATAGACTTTCCAATCGGATATCCAACCCCTCAATAAAAGAGTAAGTCGCCCAAAGTTAATTTAATCAGATCTTCGCCTTTTCTTCTCACCTTAGATAAGCCTATAACATCTTGTTTGATGTTTTCTAATTCATTTTGCAATTCGAAAAATCGGTCGTCCGTAAGCAGCGTCCTGGCATTATAACACGCCATGGTCAGGGTCGTTGGGTTGTGACAGCTAGGCGACATCCAGAGATTCTTAGCACCCTTTGCCCCGCCGTTACCAGGGGGCTGCTGGGTACTAAGGGCCGTGGTTTATTGTCACTATTCATGAACGCCACGCCACGCGAATGCGTCTTGGCTAGTTTTTCGTCAGACCCTCGTTCGCCATTCAGCAGAGGCACCGCGTGCAGGAGATGTTGACTTGGGTGATCAGATGTTATGCCACCTCCTTACCCCCTCACTAACTATAGTAAGTTAATAGCAAGCATTTCTGCAGGTATAACGTAACCCAAATAAATTTGGGAACTACTTAATACATATCTGTGAAATTCAGACGATTATTTACATCGAATATGCCTACATCTACGACATGTGACATCCACAAACCCGCACTGGGCCCGCGTGGTGGATTATGGCTCACTCCCTCTCATAAAGAGGAGGCCTGTGTCCCAGCAGTGGGAGCGTTATTATAGGCTGATAATGCTTATGCTATGCCTAAACCTCTACAATTTTCTCCTATTAGCAATTACTACTCAGTTTACAATTCAATTCAACTGAATGAACTGAACCAACTTACAACAACAAACAATCCTGTCAATTCAGAATGGATGTTACAAAAATTAAAAAATATACCTACAGAAAGTATTAGGTATATTTACTGCAAAAAAATCCATCAGTCACATCTAATGGGACGTAAGGTTGACTAAGTAAAGAAAGCCTAAACAAGTACATCTTTCATATAGATGGGCTGTCGGATTGGTTGAGCCAAATACCGAAGGTAATGTGGGATTTGACAGCAGTTTTTCAGTGATGAAACATTGGCGTCTTACGGTTTAGGTTAGAAACCGAGAGTAATCCCATTTACTCACTCGTATCAGTAATGGTGAAATATCATAAAAAAATTTGGATGGAGCTATTTACTCAATCACGGCTGAACGGATTTGGAGGAATTTTGACACATTCAGAGATCATGTCAGAATTGCTTAACACAAATGACTTTTGAGTGGGATACACGAAATACCAGTGGGCTACAGCCAGTTCTAGGAAAATAATTCAAACTTCAAGCATATTAAGAAGCTTCACTTAGATGTCACGGTACCTATCTACCAACTACACAGGCTACCCTAATCTAAACTTGCAACATCTTTACAAAACATGCTCATAACATCACACGAGTGATACTACTTAATATGTAGTTTGCATCTAATTCCTCGGAATTGGGAGCAACATATGTAGACCAAGACATTACATACCGACTACTCTCCACTCCTAACCACTTCACAGATCACGTGACAACACAACACCAGTACGACATTAGAGCAGATTGCTGACACAAACACTACTCGCTGACTCGCTGTGTCGTTTCCGAACACATTGTATATACAAGTCGGCGAAGTTAAATCGCGACAATTCGCGTTTATATGGCCGTCATAACCCAGGTTCCGTTGCTTTGTCTAGCCGTATTGCAGGGCAAGTTTTACCCAACTAGGGCGGAGAGAAATGGTGGGTAATGTGTTTGGTTGTGGCGGTTTGTTTGGATAGAATTGTGTGAATGAGTTTTTTTTTTCAATCGATTTTAAAAAAAATAAAACCTTGATCTTTACTGTTACTGAGTAGTAGGATGATGTGGGCTAACACTGCCGGGCAAAGGCCACGTGACTTCCAGCTCTTTCAATCCCGGATTAATGTTGACTACTGGTTGTTTCTCCAGCTTGTCCCGCCTTTTTTTACGGGGTCTGACTTCTAGCTGTATCAGGGCTTCACATAGTGGTTATTTTAGCCCGCAGGTCATTGAGCATACGGAAGACGTGGCCAGCCTCGTCCCACTTCAGCTAAGCGGCTTTTTGAGTTACGTCAGGAATCTGCGTTTTAGAGCACAGTATGATGTTGCGAAGATGGTCTGTTAAATTGACGCGAAGAATACTGCGGTCCCTTGCACGTTGGTAAACCTTTACTTTGGAGTTTTGAATGTTTGTCAAACACCAAGACTGGTATCCATAGGTCAAAATGGGAAGAATGCATATGTCCATAATTTGCTGTGCTCGCTCATATTGACATTGGCAGCATCTCAATAGCGTGGCAAGTGTGAAAAATCATACTAAACATACTTAGATCTAACTATTGCGAACCTATGGAATAGGTAGGTAAAACTGAATTACTTCATTGAATGACTTTGGGAGTACGAACCTTTAGACATACAGTTGTACTTTTAAATGTATCGTCCATTAGTAGGGCATAATAATTTGGTGTAATAACAATCTATCATCTCGATTCTACAAAATCAGGACGAGGAAAAGAAGTAGAAATAAATCAATCTACCTAGCCTTCTCCCAACTACATATATTGGGGACAGCTAACCGTCTAACCGGATGCAGCTGGATACAAGTATTTTACATGAAACGACTGCCTATCTGACCTCCACAACCCAGTTACTGGGTAATAAGATACCCCTTGGTAAGACTGGTTGTCAGACTTTCGGGCTTCTGACGACTCGTAACGACTGTCAAGGATCTAGGAATCACAACCGGAAGCAACGGCTTAACGGGCTTTCCGAGGCAGGGAGAGAACTTGATATGTAACCCATCCACGGACCAACCGCGGCAAGCGTAGCTTAACCTGAACGATCGAACCGTTTGGCTGTTATTACTTAACCATAAGCCTCTGAAAGACAGCGCAGTAAAACATAATAATAATAATCAGCCTATAACGCTCCCACTGCTGGGACACAGGCCTCCTCTCTGTGAGAGCTGTAAAAGGCAAACTAATATTACCACCTTTACCCAGGAGTGGGAAAGAACAAACATAACACACACACACACAGACATAGAACACACACATACAGAACAACATATTCAGAAGAACATTGTGTAGGTATAGGTACCGTAGCACAGCATGGCACTAAACAAAACATGATCGTTATAAGTACTTACTTACAAAAGAGTACACAAACCTATGACAAAAACCCATTGTGAAACACTAGGAACTTATTTCACCAAAACTTTTTACAAATACTTGTATAATAATGCTATTTTTCTAAGCCGAACAAAGCAGTAGAGAGTAAATTAACATACAAATAGTGGTTTTGTTGTCCGTATGACGTAGCCCGAGCCTTTTACTACAATTATACTGGATGAAAAAGCAACGGATAATATATTTGGTCGCTCTTTCATGTAACTATATTTTTTAACGTTTGTTTTGTACTAACATAATAAAATATTGTTTAGAATGTGATTTTACGTAGAACTAACTACTGCTTTTTAATTAAAGGTTGGATGACTGAATTTGCAACATCGTTTGTGATAACTCAGACTAGGTAAATACTTCGATCACTGGTGGCCCAGTAGAGCAGTCGTGGCCCAGTTACCAGTTGTAGGTCGTAGGTTCGAACCCAGCTTTACTTTGTGTATATTACGTCACCACCGAAAAACTGCTGCGTGCTCTCAAAACGGTGAAGGAAAACATCGTGAGGACACCGGCGGAAACTGCAGTGGGAACATTATAGGCTCATTATGATATTATACCGATGCTAAATACTTCGTTCACCAATGGTTTAGTCAAGTTTGGTGATTATCTTTATATTTCATACTCTCCATGATCTGTGATATCTCAAATACTCATTAATTAATACTGACTAAACGCCTACAAAAGCGCTGCGCTGCGCTGCTAACGACTGCGACTTACGAGTTGCAGGTCGTAGGTTCGAACCCAGACAGGCGCTTTACATTGTGTAAATTATTTCATCACCATTGCTCCCAAAACGCTGAAGGAAAATCATCGTGAGGAAACCGATATGTCCTAGAACCAAAAAAATCGAAGACAAGTGACATCTACCAACCCGCATTGCGCCCGCGTGGTGGATTATGGCCCACTTCCTCTCACCGAGAGGAGGCCTGTGTCCCAGCAGTGAGAACAATATAGGCTGATTATGCTAAACGCCTACAAATAAACAATATAAAACAAATACAAAAGCATGCTATATGTCAATGAATTACTACCTCTACGTCAATTCCTGTTATGTTGACTCTTAAAAAAAAAGACTATCGAATAATATTTAGTTCCTCAGTAATTTGACTTCACTAAAACTTCGTTTCCTAAGAAAGCAGTTAACGGTCACACAATAACGCCTGTCCAAATACAAAGCGTTTTTGACACCTTAATGTCATATACTGATAAAAATGACAGATTGTCATGACAGCCGTTATAATATGACGGAACCTCAGACTAAGATTAGTCTGAGGATCGAACCGCTCTTCTAGAAAACCCTTATTTTGCACCAGCTACACAGGCAGTAAGAAAATTAAAAATCCTCTGTTGTATAATAAACTTTAATAAAATAGTTACTTTCACTTGATTTCTTCAACATCTGATAAAAACTTTGGTAGTCGGAGGCATTAGAGTTCTGACCCTTTCTGGGACATAAGGCGGCCCTATTCGGCACGATACTGAAACTTTGTCCCAAGATTTCGGGGCTTATCACAAAGCACTTATGTTAGGGACTAATACAGAAAAGTTTTCTTTTTGTTTATAAATTATAATATGAAACAAATTCTTCTTGATGCGTAGCCAGCTTTTAGTATTGAAGTTGTCAGTTTTATTTTTAAGATGGAAAAAAAGTCAAATTATCTACGAACCGGGCCAATGACTCCTTAGACACAAAAGTTTTAAATTTTCTTAAATAATTTAGTAAGTGATGACCTAATTTACGAACGATTAGGTACGTCTGGCTGTTTTAAAACGTGTCAAATTAAAAGCGCCGGTGTAGGTACATTTAAGAGCGTTTATACCTTATGAGTGGCAACGTCGCAATTTAGTGTCATATTTCGTGGTTTTCAATTTTTATCATTTAATCGGAGCTCTATTTTAAAAATCTGTTTAATTAACTTTTTAGAATTATGTGAAAACTGTGTAAAAGGTAAGAAATCGTTGCGTTTACAGTTCTATTTATATGCAAATAATACATTGGAAACTGGCAGGGCGCTATTTTCATTGTAAAATAACTGTAAGCATTACGGTTACTTACTTTTTAAACACTTTCACGTAATTCTAAAAAGTTAATTAAACACATTTTTAAAATATAGCTCCGATTGAATGTTAAAAATTGAAAACCACGAAATATGACACTAAATTGCGACGTTGCCACTCATAAGGTATAAACGCTCTTAATACGTCATGTTTCCTACACAGCCTAATAAAACTTATTTGCGTAAATATTCAAAAAGAGGATGTGTGCTTATAACCACTCGATAGAAGTGAAAACTTACGACTGGAGCCGAGTATACGCCATTCAGCGTCACTTACTCGAGCGTAACGGTTCAGTTTCGTTCGCTGTTCAAAAATAATGGAAAGTGTGTCTAAAGAAGTTTTCACTTCAAGAGATAAAAACCTACGATTTATTATCCTCAACATAGCATACAGAAACCACAGCCGTAAAATAGAACTAGGGATATCACCAGAACTTAAGCGTTGGTTAAAAAACCTTGAAGAAACCGTAAAAGGAGATGTTAAACACACATCTTGTATAACTTTGTGCCTCAAAGCAAAAGTGGTGGAAAGGTCACGCCACACTATCGGGTTTCAACTTTCGCATTTAAGCAAGTAATTTCTTGAAACACAAGGCTCTTTCACACTTTTATCTTTGCGCTATTACTCCTTCAGGATAGGCTGATGTGAAAATGGAACTTTTACTTTTATTTGCTGAATAAGACAATAGATTCTCATTTTCAGTTTTGCTTATAGATAAATAATGCTTGCTACCTTTCCACGAAAACACTTGCACGTAGTTACAAAAACGATCTCATATTTTTGTAGGATCAAATTCATAGAAACCGTTTACCGTTTATCTCTACCGAAAATAAGTTCCAAATATAAGCCTAATGCCTTTTAATGGGTCTCATTCAAGCCCTTAAATGGATACGCGTGAATATCCTATCAAGAAACTTTTTCTTAAAAAAAACAATTAATTTAAAAAATTAAATTGACTTCCAAAAAACACTACAAAGTGAAAATAACTTTTTCACCACTCCCGCACGAAAGAAGTGAGGAAAGTTGGTTTTTCCTCACTGTTTGAACAGTGAGGAAAAACCATAACATACCGATTACTGTATGTACGTAAAGTCAGAGAAGTTAATCAGTAAAAGTTATGTAAAATCAAAACTGTAATTATTTGACAGTTGCATGAAAGGCTTTATCACGGCAAACCGAAGTAGTGAGTAAATTTGATGAACTTTTATTTGATTTAATTAATTTCCCTGATTGTATTAAAATAGTTTCCTCCAAGGCACCTGCAATAATATATCGTCAGCTTATTGAATATTCTGAATGAAAATTTCCACAGATTTAATAAGTAGGTAACTACTCTACAGTGAAGTCTAGACGTCTCACTGTATAATTCAAAATATGAAAAGAATAACTTTTGATTGTATTCTTGGGTATAATGTAAGAAAGCAGACTCCTCAGACTGAGAAGACAGGTGGGTATATAGGTATGCTATCATAGGTATATAGGTAACCAACTGTCAGGTTGTGTGGATCACTAGGGATTAACCTTTTTTTTTTTTCGTTATTTAAAATGGGTTTGCTCTTGACTCTAGTCTAGGTCAGTGGTGACACAGACAGAGTAGACGATGAACTTACCCAGAATAAGCCTGTTGACTCTCACCTGGATGGCTTTAAGTATTCTTTTGTTACAACAGTTTTAGATGTTGACAGGAGAAAACTGTTTGTATCAGTTTACGCAGATTTTACCTGCAGTTTTATAAATAACGGGTTCACTACCTCACTACATTTTCTTAAAAAATAACTTTTTAACATGGGTATCTACTTAAGTTAAAGCTTTGTTTTAATAATATATAGCCGATGTTTAGGTACCTACCTGAGCAATTGTGTATGCCAATTGGTGATTGCTATTAATGTTCGTCCTACGGTGTGCATTAGGTACTCTTCTCATTTTAAAACACCGTTAAAAAGAAGTTGTGAATAAACCCAGCCATCTATTCGCTTTTCCACTTACTCACAACCCCAGTAGTCCGTCTGCGATAAACCATTTAGATAACTATTTATTAAGTGCACACGAAAGACATAGCACAACACACAAAAGCACAATTAAATTATAACAAGTTACATTACATGAATTTAAATACAAGGTGCCAAATTACAAGAAAAAAAATTAAAACATAATTAAAGAAATTAAGTGACACAGTTCTTAAGACGATTCCTCTTTGGTCAACTCTATATTCATAAACTGTACTCTGTATAATTACACAGTAACATTCTAGCCTCGCCGTTCCGTCATCTATGAACTGAAGTTGGAAGGCGTTTGCAATGATCAGTTTATGCCACGTCAGATAAAACGAAGCGGAAAGTCGGTGTTCTGTTATCAAGCGAACTCTTCTAGTTAAAAGTTAGAAGCGCTGCAAAGAACTCCCGCCCGATTTAAACTTTGATTGTCTATTACAAAAGCCGTCGGCTTATTTTTAATGAAACCAATATTGGTTTCTAAACATTGTAATATAACGTCAAAAGAGTTTTAATGACAGGTGGAAGTTGTAGTTGTCGTAGTCGCTCAATATTTTGTGTTATTGGGCGTTTTAAAGTGTGCTTGGATTGGTTCAAGTGCTTTAACATAATATTCGGTTTAAAGTGTGCTTGGATTGATTTTAAGTGCTTTAACATAATATTCGGTTTAAAGTGTGCTTGGATTACTTTTAGTTATTTAACATAATATTCGGTTTAAAGTGTGCTTGAATTGCGTTTAGTGCTTTAACATAATATTCGGTTTAAAGTGTGCTTGGATTACTTTTAGTTCTCTAACATAATATTCGGTTTAAAGTGTGCTTGAATTGCGTTTAGTGCTTTAACATAATATTCGGTTTAAACTGAATATTATGTTAAAGAACTAAAAGTAATCCAAGCAGATTACTTTTAGTTCTTTAACATAATATTCAGTTTAAAGGGTGCTTGGATTGCTTTTAGTGCTTTAACATAATATTCAGTTTAAAGTGTGCTTGGATTGCTTTTAGTGCTTTAACATAATATTCGGTTTAAAGAGTGCTTTTGCTTTAAGAGCTTTAACTTAATATTCAGTTTAATTATTTTTAGACTCAATACACATAACGTAAAATTACGCCTGTATCCTTGAAGTGCTAGGCAGAGGCACCTTTAGTGCACCCACATTTCGCCAGTTGTATTTAAGTCCCATGTAATAGGGGGCGAGCGTATTGCCACAAATCCAGACTACGAGCTGCTTCTGAGAAACCCCAGATGTAAAAACCCAATAAAACTTTGCCCGACCTGGGAATCGAAGCCAGAACTTCATGCTCAGCAGTAACCCTTACGAACACTAGACCAACGAGGAGTCTAGGTTTAGTTGACCTCATAATTGCTTTCCACCCTAACGTCGAATATCTCTTGAACGTCATAAAACGACCAGGTCTACCTATTTGTCTATGTTTAATAGAGAAGTTTCAATTTACTTGTTTAATTGCTTGGCAAACACTTTTGCCTCTGCTGCTGCTGCTGCTTTTTATACTGTAAAGCAATTACGAGGTCGACTATACATAACCGTATAATTGCCGTACTCTAAAAAACTGAAAATATCCTTTGAAGTGGGCACTTTTACACTGAATCTAACCTAGATATCCATTTACAAAATACCCACTTAACTATTCTAATGTTATTGTTATGGCAAATACGTACATTATGAACATCAGAACAAACGTTTTTTCTCGCACATTTCACGTCACGTTACTTAAACGATTTAAACAGGAGATAGAAAACTATACTCCATTTTTATTCTTACATAACACAAAAGAGATGTCAGAAATAAGGTTACATGGACTCTTGTAGCGTTGCCTTGAACATTTTATGTTCTAACGTTCTAGCCAGCCATCCCTGGAGGCTGGAGAGGGGAGAGGAGGGAGGAAAGGCCTATACCTATGAAGGACCTACATTTATGAATACATAATGACAATTACCTACATTTACAAAATAGGACTTTGATATTCTTTCTCGGTGTATTGTCCCTCTGAGGTGCGTTTCAAATGGTGGTATGGGCCTTTTACCCTTATATCTGTTGAGTTTTGTCCTTATCTCCTGTATAACTAGATATGTTGTGCTTGATAGACATACATAAGTGCATGATGGCATTGGACAATAACAGCTTTTGGGTCAGGTGAAGTTTGCGCGTGACGAATGTGGAGCTCAAACATTTTGTCATTTGAAATGTATTATTTAGATAAATTATTAATCTAATTCTGAATAGCTAATTAGTATGGATTTGCTGTATTCACGTTGGTATTACCTTCGGTCAAGGAAGGTAAGAACCAATATTATTTATCTGGTAATTCAAAACATGACCAACTCAACATCCACACTTGGGACGTGATAATTAACAAATGAAGCGGTCTTTGATACAAGATTATAGAATATAATTTGCATTTTATATTAAATAAAATTGAGATAGGTACAGATTAAGGCAAAATAATGTGTAAAAATACTGAACATTTCACGGAAAACTCTCATAAGTCCGTCAGCCCGCAATTTACGAAAAACAGTTTGCGAAAAATATCAAATTAAAACGAAACCAGAGGCTTTTCAGAACGACCTTTAACTCTGAAAAATCACGGGCTAACATCTTTTGACAGCTCACAAATTACTAAGATAGAAAAGACATGAAATGTCAACCTTTAGTAAGTGACTAGTTAGTTTTAATAACTAATTATTTTGAGGTTTATGCGAAGATCATAATGTTTGTCTTTGGTTTTCCTAATAGTGCCGTTAGGTTTTCATGCTACCATGTGAGATTGAATAAAAAAATTGTAACTGTTCGATATAGGGAACAAACTTTAAATAATAGACTAGGAACATTAATTGACTTGGGTTTAATGTGCGTTAAAATCGACAAAGACACATTAAGGATTACAACTTAGACTTATTTTAGCTATAGAAATAGGGAGCACAAAATATGATGTTAGGGAGGGAGGTGGCAGTCGAGCAAATGTCCATGGCCGGCATGGCCGTCGTTCTCCAGCGGGCGGCGAGTATGGCGTGATGTAGCAGCCACGTCATTGGTTAATACATATTATCACGTTATGGTGAAGGACCGCTATTGGCAGCGGCTGCAGAATACAGCTATTGGTTGTTGCCTGTTACGGTTGACACGTTCGGATTCAAATAAGGCGTCAACAGTAATTGAAGTGACAAGACAAATGAGAGTCAGAGCACTGACTCTCATTTGTTACCCTTCTGAATATCGATTTAAGGTTCAAAACTACACTTTATGTCCTCTCTAAGATAAAATTATACCTATGCAAATAACAATCACTCAACTAACACATGACCGCTGATCAGATTACGCGTCAATCGATAGATCTCAGTAGCCAATTAACCATTTAACCGCTCACTCCCTCAAAACTAGTAACCTAATAAATTATAAAACAGAAACATAACTTCACTACTTCCATCAAGTTCCGCCATGACGTCACTGCACTATTAAGCAAGGCTTGTTTGTATAGTGCACATAAAGCTGCCTACACACTCGGTGAAGGCCATCTATCTTTTCATGGAGTCTATTGAAACGGTAAAACAAAGAAGGGATGTATGATGGGGAGATAAAGTCTATGCCATCAAAGACAAATGTACACACTACTCTATAGGTACATTCAATAACTTTTTCTAGTACCTACAGTTGCTCATATTTAATTCAATGTGGCATTTAAACCGTCGATTTTATATTCATTATCATAAATGTGGTTCACAGGAAATAAAATGATGTCCGATTACCAAGAATATTTCGTAAATATTTAATGAACGTAAAGTTCTTTATCTTTGTTGACGTTTTTATAATTTCTAACGTGACGATATTATCGTGGACGTCCACGTCCATGTCACGGCATCACGATAACACAGGGAAGTAAAATGTATGGAAATATATGAGACGTAAAATTTTCGGCCACAATAACGTGCACGTATTTCCATACATTTTATGGACGTGGACGTCCGCGATAATATTAAAGCGATAATTATAAAAGCGTGGTAATTTTCTTGAATAAAGGCTTATGTAAAAACTGAAATTGTCTGATTATTATTCCCCTTTCACGGTATACGAGTAGTACATACAGAAATTTAAATAAAACCTTTGATAAGTGACCTCCTTGGTTGCCATGTTTCGGAGTAAAAGGTCGTTCCATGTTTAAATTAACCAATAGATATAAGTTTAGGTACTATGTAATTTATTTGGGGCTTAACCACGACAGATACGGATTTTCGAACAACTTTTGGCGGCAGCTGCTCGCGTGCATTTGGACAGTATTTATCTCGAAGAAGGTTGTCAAAATAATGCTCAAATTTCCAAGTATGTTTCAGAAAAATGCAATTTCAATAATATAGTATAATATATTTTAACGAAAACAAGAAAGTCTAATTTCTCTCACAAAAACGTTAATAATTAAAATAATACAGGGTGGCAGGGACATCGACTCACAACCAGTTACCACGGATTCAGTAGGTTATTATATTACACAAAACATCTGCAGTTTCCTACAAAAGTGCAGGTCAAAATGTAAAGAAAAGCAATGTTTTTTTTTTAACAACCGCCGAAATATTTCAACACAGGGGGATCTAGAATACTACAGCCAAAAGGCCGAGAAGCGATGCGGACGGTAAGCAATGGTTAGCTCGCCGTCCAATTAGGATCAGGCCCGGGTCGATGGCTCTTTGTGTTCCACGTGCGCCTTCATGTGATGTCAGCACTAATGACGGGGTCCGCTAGGGCCGATGCCTGCTAGGGTTGCGGGAAAGTCCGAATGGGTAACCGTGGCGCCTGGCACAGGCAACTGAAGGAATACGGGTGGGTTTTAGTCTGTAAGAGTCTGACATGCCCTCCCGCTCCGGCCAGAGCGGGAGAAGTGATTTGATGATTTCTCAGCCCCAAAAAAAAGGGGGATCTAGAATCTTGTACTGAATCCATGGTAACTAGTTACGCGTTGATCTCCCTGCGACCCTGTATTGAGACGAACTTTAACACTCTTTTAATATTTCACGTTCAATTAAATCTGTATCAACCCAAACACAACAAAGAATACACGAAGTTCCAAACAAAATTGCGAGTACAATCGCAGGAAAAATCATTAACCGGAACCTGACAAATATATACAATCTCCAACCGAGCTGCGATCCAATTTGCATTCCAGCCTACGGACAATTATTGCTCCCCCTCATTGGAAAACCATTGGAGTCGCCATTTTAATTTTAAACTTCCATTCAACCTCAGATAAATAAGATGTCTTTTTCGATTTGTCTTGTCGGTTGAAATAAAGATTTTTTTTTTTAATTAAATGCTAGCAGAGATATCACACTTGAGTTTAATTGAATTCCTTGTAAACAAAAGAATTCAGGAGGACGATTTCGAAGCAATCTCGGCAAACATTACTGAGCGTAACTTTTACAACATAATGATCCAAGTCTGTAACATCTCAAGGATCGCACTAAAATATTTACGATATTTCGAAACCTTCGTTTGGTATAAGTATGCATTGTATTTTTCATGTGCATTATTTATTTTGACGTCGATTTGTATCGTTGTTCATTATATTTGTATCATTTATCTGAGTGTGTAGAAGATCGTTCAGATAAAATTGTATAAGATCACAATTATTTTGTTCGCAAAATCAACCAAATTAAAGTATCAAACCCATTGCAGAAATCGTCAAGTAGCTTAAATCTTCGAATGTTGTGCACAAAGGCATACCTACCTATTTTGTGTTTAAAAAGTAGGTGTACGTTTTTTCTATACCTTACATGACATTTGACGCAACGGCAATCACGTTGCCGCAGCCAGAATGCAGCAGCGCATCTGTCGTACCATGACTTGCCGCAAGCACTACGCAAGTACGCATTGAACACTATGCAAGCCGGCTGCGATCGTTAGATTAGCGAACGCGCCTGGCCGTCTGCCTAACTTGCAGGCGGCTATAAAATAAACAATGTGCTATGGCTATAATGTTAAAGCATGGCGTACTGGCGTATATTTAGTAAGAGCATACAGACAGTTATTTCCTCACCGACCCCGATAACCCCATAACCCTCCTCCAGGAGAGCAGTAGGGCCACCAATACAGTATACAAGAAACATCCTCACCGACCCCGATGACCCCATAACCCTCCTCCAGGAGAGCAGTAGGGCCACCAATACAGTATACAAGAAACATCCTCACCGACCCCGATGACCCCATAACCCTCCTCCAGAAAGGCAGTAGGGCCACCAACACAGTACACAAGAAACATCCACCGTCATTCCGACCTCGCCGGCGAGGTCCCTCGCGACGACCCGGACCCGACCCGACGAATTGCCAGCCCGTGTCGTAAAGAACTGGGCCTGTAGCTTTAAATTCCCCTGATAATAATAATTATCCAAATTTGATCCAGACTGTCCCACCTTGCTGTCCTCCCCGCAGCGACACCCTAAATTGAGGTCCGTACCCCACAGTGGGTGCCATTAACGTGCAGTCGCTTAGTAATGTAAGAAATTCGCCCCTGGCTGGAAGCTTTGAGTCCGCTTAAGGCAGCCACAGGATATTGTGAATAGCCTTAAGTTATATGTTTTGGGTGATATTTGTGCATGGGATATTAACATATATCGACCTTATAAAAAACAAGAAAAACCTTGCTTACACGCACTTTAGACAGTTAATTTGACATTTTTGTATTAGGAACTTCACCACAGTCGGAATAAGGTTCAAAATACGAAAACTGATTCGAAGATTAAAGCCCGGACCAAGGTTCGCTTTGTAATGAGACGGTATATAAGTCTTACGATTCAGAAGGATTCATAAATAGGTGTTCTAAATCCTAGGCGTAGGCTTTGTTTATTTATTAAACCATTTATGTACACACATATTTAAACAGACAAGAAGAAAAAAACAGAAAAATAGGTAAAAAGGTGATGCTTATTTCTAAAGAAAGTAGATAAAGAGATGTAGACAGCGTGTGTAAGAGTAAAATAGAAAATAAAATGTTTACATACATACATAAAAAAATACAAACAAACATACTTATACATACTTATATAATAAATATCACTAGAATATTAACATATACTTACGCAACTATGACGAAGTGGAAAGATGCTGTTCCTACGCTCTTCTTTTAAAATCTGCAACAGTTTGGGAGACAAGCAGAAGTGAATTCCACAACCGCACCGCGTGAACAGTGAAGGAGTAGGAGTAGAAGTCGGTGGAGTGGGAGGGGACTTAAGGAGGTTTCTAAGATGCGACCTACATGGCGCATCTGAAGGTCGGGCGTAGGAAAAACGCTCCCGCAGATACAAGACTTACCAATATACAAGGAATTTAACCTAAAATACAGATCTCCCAGAATAACCTCATTAGCATTTTCTTTTTGTGAAATAAAAAATAATAGCACAGTTGAAGGTATCCTTGAAACATGGAAAATAATTTGACGACTCAATTCAGGTCGTTTCGCGACTTTAATATCATTCACGTATCTCCAATAGGGACAGGATAATACTGCCTTTGTAACGCGTGCCCCGTAAAGTGGGTTAGCAAAAAAGGACAATAATATTATGAAAAACTTATGTCCGCCTTTAACGAAAAATACATGTATAAAAGTATCTCTATAGTACATTTGTGTTCGTCTGTACTTTATCGTTTACAAAATGTTGAAAGAATGCCAGTATTGTAGCAGGAATGTTTTGCAAAAAATACTGTTTTACGTTGCAAATCCAGTCTGGCATGCAGCTTTTAACAAGTTAGTCTGAATAAAATTTAACAAAATATCTAAACAAAATATTAACTTTAAAAGTTATGTTTAGATCGTGGTCAGTTTGAACCTACTCGTGACCGCGAAGACCGTAAAAAGAAAGTAAAACTAAACTTAAAGCCCGTAAATTTTCTAAAGCGCTTTATCACTTTGCTACATTGTCACCACATCACGTTAACGAATGTTATACAGTATCGATTTAATGTTGGTAGAAGAAATACGATTATTAAAATATCAAAATGTTCTGAACACATTTAACCTTTAATTTTTTTCTGAATATATTCGCAAAAATATACACAAAACTTATTTACCAGGTTTTACGCCTATAGACCGTCGTTCCGCTTCTGACAACCCTATTATCAACGTTCCATACAATTGTAGAGATAGACCTATTCGTCTTTTTAACGTACCGACGCTATTCAGCATACATTTTTTCACATGCGACCCTCAGAAATGGGACTGGATTCAGCAACGTATACCCAAAAGGAAAAATAGTACGGGGGAAAAAAATTGGCAATGTAAAATATTTACTGCCGAAGTGGAGGAGCCGATACATAATTTGATGGCTTCTTGTCACCTTGGCAACCTTCAGCTGTATGTAGGTAGATAGACAATATTTTATGTGTACGGACATAAAAGTGCGGGAGCGATATTTTTCTCGATAGAAAATGTCAAAGGAAATATTAAAAGTTGAATCGAGATGACGCCGTAAGTAACGAAAGAGCGTTCAAGTATTTTACGTAACTTTCTCTTTTGCATGACATTCAGGTTTATTTTTCTTTTTCGAACGTTTGAAGGACATTTTTTCAGAACGAAATCTAATATGATAATACACGAAAACAAGTCCTCTCTACCAACCGAGCAATACTTAACGGATTATCTCTGCATAATCTAGAAAGTTACCTATTTACCATTACTCTGGATTAACTGGACTTTCCCATAAATCCGATATTGACGAATCCGAAATAAATTAAATGATCGTCGTCCCCTGAATTCTAAATCCCAATCATTCGGGCATTTCTTGCATTACAATTCCATTTAAAACGGAAAAGACAAATTAATGTACCTACTTATAGACACTCGAGTAGACTAAAGCCTGAAAGTCAAAAACCAGTCAAACTTGCGGTTAAAATGATTCTAATATTTGTGCCTCTGCTTATGTAGACTCGGAAATGTAATGCGTAAATATTATTGCACGTTGGCTTTTGCGCTGTTTTGTTTATGCATTACACAGTGTCTCCTAGTATCAGTGAAAGACTAAACACACACACACACAAACTAGACTATTAGTACATAAAACTGATTATGATATAGAAAACTAGGTTCACTGTCGCACAACTGTCAAACTACGAGTGCAAAATAGAGACGGGATTACAGCAACATAATTATCTAAGCCAAAGCGCCTGCTAAGTAACGTTTATCAATCTCAGCCTGAATATATTTTCGCCATCTAACGAACATCACAATGATTACTTCGTGATACGGCACGCCCTCGCCAAACGTCCATACGTTAATTTGAACGCTGAAACCAATCAAACAGGGGTGTGGTACAACGATAAATTGATGGGAATACCGGACTAGCCACACTTTGAAAATTGAGCACTCATAATATTATGACAAAAAATCGAGGTCAGTCGGGTATGTAAGATAATTTCCATTACTATAAACAAGATAAGAAGTCCAAATCGTAAATTTTTGGGTATATTACGTACAGGGAATCGGGGGTAAGACCTCTGCAACGCAATTGGTCGCAGCAACGTAAATTGCGCAATCAATATTGTTATTATCAAAATAAATTGCATGGCCATTGCAAGTGTGTTCTCGCTCTGACAAGGGAAGCATGGCACAAAAGGGAGTAGGCCTATACCCAACAGATGGTCAAACAAGGCTGCCAATGAAGATGATCACCCATCATAGTGATTGTTTATACTGAAGAGGTATATTAAATTGATCAAAACGCGAAATACTCCAATTTTGACGCTTCAAAGTTGGTATTGATTCTCGTTTTGTTCATTCTGTAGTTCACTGAACCAATTTCGATCAGGTATCGAATAACTTTATAGGCATCCCTAATTCGTTCGACGAATTGAATCAATGACTAAAAGCTCTTAAAAGCTAATTAGCAGAAAGCTTGTACCTATTAATTTTGCGTTAGATGTTGGTGTGACTTTGTAAAATCAAAAGTTAATTTAATTGATCGATTTGAATTTTCATTAATATTTAATACGAATGAAAGTACCCAAGGTCCTATTTTTTTTCTTTTCAAACTATTTGTATCGACTAAATATTTATCCTTGGGCCTGTAAATAAGATTTAGTTGTTAAGTCCTTGTTCTACAAAACAAAGAGAGAACTTTGTCTTGCCATTGTTAAAAATAAAAGAGAAAATATTTTTTTACTGTAATTACTGAATTCGAAAAAAGTTATACTCGTAAATTAAAAACAAAACTTTGACTAAAAGACAAAGAAGAAGTAGCCTTAGAAATGCGAATCAAAAGAAGATATTTTTGTTATTTAATTTATTATTTTAATTTTGCCGAATAATGTGGTAGTCATGCCACGAAAATTCAAATCTTGTTCAAAAACTGTCACGTTTACGAAAACTCATTGTTATAAAAATCGTATTGAAAAATACCTATGGGAAAAATTACCTTATTTAATTATACAGGTTAGCTAGAAGCTAGCCTGTTGATATTGCAATTCATAAACATTGGTGACTTCATAATTCTTCATCTCATGCTCTTAACAAATAAACGAATTAGTCTTTTGCCGTAAAAAAAATATCATACATTCTCCCTGAACGTAGCATCGATTTTTAATGAATAACCCCAGCATTAACAAATTGTATAGCGACTGTAGATAAATCCTACTCTGCTTAGAACGGTGCAAGACTACCTATAAATTGTCATTCAGGAACCAGCATGCACTAGCCTTTAATATAAATTTCTTTAACTTTTATCACACTGTCTGCAACACCCTACTTCTGCAGCTAAAATACAAAATAGACAACCGAATGTGCATTTATGATCGGGACGGAACTAAAAAGCCGACTACAGAAGATTAAAAGAAAACCCTCCTTATTAATGTAGGTAGTGTGAGTTGTTTAGGTACTACCTTTATGTGTATGTGCGATAATTTATTATTTCTGAACCTAATAAAAATTCATTGGATTAGTCTTGATAAGAAATACACATGGTCATCGGCCTACACTTTTCCCTAATATATTGGGCTCGACTTCTAGTCTGAGCGCATGGAGCCAAATACCAGTATTTTAAATGGAGCGACTGCCTATCTGATACCCACAACCCAGTTACTGGGTAATACGATACCCTTGGGAAGACTGGCTGTAGGACTTTCGGGCTTTCGACTACCCGTAGTTATGGTCAAAGATCTACAAAGGGGATACTTAAACCAGTGTTTTTTTAATATTTTGGTTATCAACGTAGGTATATAACACAATGAAGACGCAATGGACACGCTGAAGTGGCCGTAGAACCGATGACCGTTGGGGTAGACGTGTTCTTGAGTGGAGACCGCGAATCGGCAAACGTAAGGTAGAATGCCCTCGGGCTAGGTGGAGCGATGATCTTCGCAGGGTGGCTGGTAGCAGGTGGTTTAGAGTTGCCGTGAATCGAGCTAAATGGCGTGCAATTGGAGAGGCCTATGTCCAGCAGTTGACTGCTGTAGGCTGATGATATATATATATATATATATCAGTTCCGTTAAAAAGATAAATACTTCACGAGGATAAAACTTACCGCGAATGAAAAAAATAAAAAAAAGAATGCTTCGGTAGCTACCTGAGCTAATTGAAACGCTCTTAAAAAGGTGTTTTATTAATGCATACTTAATATCTTTAAATGTGTGATTAACCGTGTATTTCTTTTACGTTAAGGGCTAAACCGTGGCTTTTGATGACAAGGAATAGTAGATTATTAACCAAGGGGATAAAGCAGTGTCTTCTGTCGCGGGTGACGATTTAAATCGCGAGCGTAACGAAGGACTCGAGGTTTACTCCCGAGCGTAGCGAGGGTGTTAAAAACTTAAATCACGAGCGAAGCGAGGGATTTAAGACGAGTCCTGAGTGTAGCGAGGGATTTAAGTTCACCCAAGACTAAGACAGCTTTATCACCGAGGAAAATACTCTACTTTTCGTACCATTTGCGAAAAAATTAACACAATAATACGTAATATGAGATAATCATTTATTAAAAATAATGACAATTAAACGTATTTTTAGAACATTAACTTATTTATAAAAATAAATTAAAATAAACTTAACGTTTATGTATTTGAAGAAAACAAAAACGCGGCGAATTCCTAGACTAATATTTTTTTGTCGGAAAAGCAAAGGCATCAAGGTCATACGGCCTCGTCGGTTTTCGTAATTTTATTTAATAATCATAACTGCATAATAAATGCGTATTCCTTTTTCAAAAAAATGTATAATGCTTTATATAGAAACTCAATGGTGTAAACACAGATGTAGTTCAGTATAAATTTCGGTAAGTATTCCAAATTTAAATCACATTCTCCCCCTAGAGGATGAATGAAATTCAGTACAATTTTCTTTCCCTGTTTTTAACAGATTAAAAATGACTATTGTTATGTTCGCTTTTTGTGGCATAGAATGTCACTTTTTTGAGCAAGTGGTACGAAAAATATATTATAAGTAGGAACTTTTATTACGGACACGTGCCATTAGCTGTATCCTACATTCTTACCGCGTAGGTATTGCACTTTTCTATGAAACAGCAGTTTTTTTTTTTATAACCGGCGAAAATTTTCTAAGCTTGGGAATCTAGAATCATGTACTGAATTCGTGGTTTCATTTGGCGCGTCGATGCCCTTGATACCCTGTAATTTATCCGGTCCCAAGTAAACTTTGATTATTTGCCTACCTTTTTGTGGGCCAATTAATTCATCAAAATCAAACTTACACAGTTACCTTGTTAAAGTTGAAGGTAACTTCTGAACACGTTTCTTTAAAGGCCTGTTTAACGCAGATGACCTCGACCCTATAAAAACAAAAAAAAACTCAATAAATTGCTTACCATTTAGCCTAATATTACAAATTGCGGAATAAAATCAGCTGTGCTGTGCATTTGTGTTCACATAAATCGACGAAATAATTTAAGGAATATTTTTTTTCACATTTTTTATGTTCGTCTTATAGTAAAAGTTTTTCCTAATAATCTGTACAATGACTCCTTATCAGACATTTGTTCCTGTTTTTGTTTGCAACAAAAGTTAGACAGAGTAGAAATATGGCGTGAAAGTACTCCAATTTTCTGCTTAATAACGAACACACCCTCTTAAGACACGTACCCATTGTGCCATGTCAAGACACGTCACGTGTGAACCTGTCCTTCTAAGAAATTGACCGTGAAACGAAACAGCTGGAATGAGGTGTTACTTATTAGGGTCGGTATAGGATATGGGATCGGAATCGGAAGGGCGGCGCCGCGTCAGGTCTCCGTATTGGGAGACCTGAATGCCAAGTCGGTGACCTGGGGCAACCGGGCCACCGACCCTCGCGGGCGGGCAGTGGAGATGTGGGCGGCCTCCTCTGGGCTCTCCCTCCTTAACAGAGGGAACGTCCAGACATGCGTGCGGCGGCAGGGTGGCTCGATAGTGGACGTCACCTTTGCCACCCCTGCGTTGGCCGCGCGCGTGCTGAACTGGCGGGTGGACCTGGTGGAGACTATGTCGGACCACCGCTATGTGCGGTTCGACATCTCCGCCAGTGGCCCCGGAGCGGTGCAGCCCCTCTCGGGGCGATCACCGTTCCCGCGGTGGGCTTTCACCCGCCTGGACAGGGAGGCAGCGGCGGAGGCGGCGTTCATCCAGGACTGGCTGTCGCCGCCTACCGCCGGCCTGGATGTGGACACCGCAGCGGGCCAGCTGAGGGAGTCTCTGACCGAGGTATGCAACTCCAGCATGCCCCGGTCTCGCCGCCCGGCTCCCCGCCGCGCCGTCTATTGGTGGTCGGAGGAACTGGCGGGGCTCAGAACCACCTGCGTGGCGGCCAAGAGGGCCTACACGCGGAGTCGGCGGCGGCGTCGACGCAACCGGCCCGACGAGGACCGCCTCTACGAGGTGTACGTGGAGGCAAAAATGGGCCTCGATCGGGCCATCGCCGCCGCTAAAGACTCGGCGAGAGCCGAGCTGCTGGAGGGTCTCGACAACGACCCTTACGGGAGACCGTATAAGGCGGCGCGCAACAAATTGCGCCCCTTTGGTCCCCCGGTTGTCGAGACCCTGGAGCCCACATTTCTGGATGGGGTGGTTCAGTCCCTGTTTCCGTGCAGGGACAACTTCACCCCGCCAGTGATGTGTGGAGCCCCGCTGGAGGATGAGGAGGAAGAGGAGGCTCCCTCTCCTGTCACGGAGTCGGAACTTGGCGCAGCGATTGTGCATATCCGCGCCAAGAAGACGGCTCCGGGCCCCGACGGTGTCCCGGCGAGGGTGGTGGCAATTGCCGCCACCCAAATGGAGGAGCGGTTTCGGGACCTCTTCAGCGCATGCCTTGCGTCTGGAAGGTTCCCGAAACCGTGGAAGGAGGGGCAGTTGTGCCTCCTCCGCAAGGAGGGCCGCCCTGCAGACTCCCCCTCGGCATACCGGCCCATCGTTCTGCTCGATGAGGTCGGAAAAATGTTCGAGGGGATAATCGCTGCCCGCCTAAAGGGCCATATGCGGCGTATCGGGCCGGACTTGTCGGACGCTCAGTTCGGTTTTCGGGCTGAGCGTTCGACGGTGGACGCGCTGGCCTGCCTCAAGAGGCAGGTAAAGGAGGCGGTGGAGGTGGGGGACGGATTGTTGGCGGTGTCATTCGACATAGCCAACGCCTTCAACTCTGTTCCCCACAGCACCATCCTAGAGGCACTCCGATTCCACGGGGTGCCTCGATATATGCGGCGTCTACTGGCCAGCTACCTGGAGGATCGGGCGATCGTCCTCGTGAACAGGGCTGGCCAAGTCCGGCGGTACGCAGTCGAGGCCGGCGTTCCACAGGGGTCAGTCCTGGGACCTCTCCTCTGGAACGTCGGCTACGACTGGCTCTTGCGGGGAACTCTCCTCCGAGGTACGAGTGTCGTCTGCTACGCGGATGACACTCTCCTCACCGCCCGGGGGGAGAGTTTCAGGGAGGCGGCCAACTTGGCCTCGGCGGGCGGATCCTTGGTCGCAGGGAGGATCCGCCGCCTAGGATTGACGGTGGCGCTGCACAAGACCGAGGCTGTGTTCTTCCACGGGCCTCGGCAGCGCCAACCACCAGACGCCCACATATTTGTGGAGGGCGTCCGAATCGAGGTGAAGGCCCAGATGAAATATCTGGGCCTTGTACTCGACAGCAGGTGGCGTTTCGGCCCGCATTTTAGCGGGCTGTCGACGCGCCTGCTGAAGACTGCGGGCGCCCTCTCGTGGCTGCTCCCCAATTTGGGGGGGCCCAGCGCGCGATGCCGGCAACTCTACGCCGGCATCTTGAGGAGCATGGCCCTTTACGGGGCCCCTATCTGGGAGGACTCCCTCCAAAGGCGGGAGAACGCCGCCGCCTTGCGGGCCCCCCAAAGGGCCATAGCCCAGCGGGTGTCGCGGGCCTACCGCACGGTGGGTTTCGCGGCAGCGTGTGCTCTGGCTGGCACCCCTCCTTGGGAACTCGAGGCGTGGGTGCTCGCCAGAGTATACGAATGGACGGCGGGGCGCAGGGCGAGAGGAGAACGCCCCGCCCCGGAAGAGCGGGAGGCCGTCCGGCGGGAGGCGAGGGACGCCATTGTCGTCCATTGGACGAGGGACCTCGCCACCGCAGCCTTCGGCCGTCGAACCCTCGACGCGATCGGGCCGGTCCTGCGAGACTGGCTCGATCGGTCGCACGGGTTTCTCTCGTTTCGTCTGGTGCAGGTGCTGTCCGGACACGGTTGTTTCGGATCGTACCTGCACCGAATCGGACGGGAGGAGACACCGTCGTGCCACGACTGTGGCGCGGCGGAGGACGCGGCGCGGCACACCCTCGCGGTGTGCCCGTCGTGGTCGGAGCCGCGCCGCAGTCTCACTGCGGTGATTGGACCGGACCTCTCACTCCCCGGTTTGGTGAACGCCATGCTGGGCGATGAGAGGTCCTGGGCGGCAGTGGCCTCCTTCTGCGAACACGTCATGTCCCAGAAGGAGGCGGCGGAGCGCGCGCGGGAGGACGACCCTCACGCGGCGGCGCTCCGAAGACGGAGGAGGGGTCGGAGAAGACGTCAGTATGACGGTCATCTCCGACTCCTCCCAGGTGGAGACCAGCAGGCAACGGGTGCGGGGGCACCCTTGCCTGTATTGCACAGGCCTTCACCAGTGTCGGACGGGAATGGCCAGGTGTTCCCGGCCATTCCCGTAGCCCCCCAGTTTAATGGGGGGCATGCGGGGACCGCCAACTAGGCGGGCATACGCCGGGAGGGCTGTGGAAGCAGAGGCTGAGCCAATTTCCCATAGCCCTCCCATCACGGCGTCGCGGGAACACCGCTGAGTTTTAGTGGGTATACTGCCACTCTGGCAGGGAGTCCCACATATCCCGTCTCGTCCCCCGACGAGCGGAGATGCGTAATGTCATTTCTCAGCGACAAAAAAAAAAAAAAAAAAAAAAAAAAAAAAGGATATGGGATTTAATCCATATTCTTTTTTTTGTTTTTTTTTAATCTATGCCTTTTTGTAATAATACAAAAATATATGTTTTTTTTTTATTTAACCTCCTTAAACAAGTAGTCAAAATAGTGAGGTCATAAAAAGAAATTGATTTCTCATGCCCTGGGGTATCCGAAGATACCGCATAAAATACGTTCCGCAATTTATGACAGTTTTCGAGTTATAATTATTTTTGAAAAGTTATTGGGAACTGCTTTAATAAAAATCTTTCTTTATTTTTACACAGCTTGTTCCCATTCTTTTTTGCAATATTCGTTGTTATGGAATATTATCTTTCAGAAATAAAATAATAATGTTCCTATCATTAATTCAAGATACAAAAGTTTTGATCCAAAAGGAGGATTGACAAGAATGTTAGATCGTAATAAACTTAAACTCATAAAAACATAAAGTTACAAATTACTTAAGTTGACAACGCCCGTCCCAGGTCATCATAACATATCCCGTTTTTCGACTCTATATCACTCGAACGTAAATTCCTCCTTTTCAATCAAAATCGCACTTTCAATCCGATGAATTTTGAAGAAAATTCCTAATTTAATAGGTGAAAGGTGATAAATACAATAATCAACATGGCGGACTTTAGAACCCAATAAGAAAAGTAGTGAAAACAAGTTTTCAAAATGTCAAAATAAAGGGCTCGAGGAGACGATTCCAAAAATCTGACTTCTTCTTTTCGTTTCGACGGTACATCTATGTTTCTTATACTGTTTGACCCGGTAGGTGGCCACATTCAGTCACAGTTCAAGTCATTCAGATCGTCAAGGGTACAAGGTCATTTGGGAGACTCTAACAGATGGGGCATTGTCTGTTCAGGAGCACCACACCCGCACTAGATGTTACATGAATAGATAATGCCCCGTTTTGTCAAAATATGTTTACAGCGGCTACTTGGGTACGTAATTGATTCAGTGCTTTCCGAATAGGCCACTGCAGTCCGCTACTGCAAATTTTGGGAGTTACGAAGTCTTGAGGTGGCCTGTCTTGGATTGCCTGCGTGAAGCGTAAGGAGCTCTTGCGACTTTTTAGCCTACCCGGAGTACTCGTGTAGTCGTGAAGAGAATGTCGGGAATCGGATACTTGGCTCTTTTTTTCCAGCGCGCATGCGAGGTCCCTTCGAACGACTGGTGGTGCTATACCTGTGACGTAGATTTATATGGTAATGCCATAAAATAATTGTCAATGTGTCATAGTCTAGTTTCTAAATATAGCTAATTTCTTTAAGTAGAATAAAGCCTTAATTTCCGAAAGGCTTTGCGTTTTCTTTATATCAACCTGCTAGCGGGTAGAGCTTATAGAGTGGAGTCGGTTTTAAGCAGCCTAATAGCCTATAGGTAACATTCGAAAGTGTGTATGCAACAATGCAACAATCTCTAACACTCATAATAACTCATATTTTTCAAATCGTCTAGTGTCTATGTCAAAAAATAACTAATGGCATATATAAGTACTAAAGCGGGCGGAGGCTTTACGCGGGGGTCGTGCGGTCCTACATATGGGGCCCCGGTGTGGGCGCGTTCACTGCGGCGGAGAGCCGCCCACTATCTGAACGCGCCCCAAAAGGTGGTAGCCGTAAGGCTGATCCGGGGCTACCGCACGATCTCGGGCGAGGCGGCAAGCCTTTTTGCCGGACTGCCGCCGTGGGATCTGGAGGCGATAGTCCTCGCGCGCCTGTTTGAGTGGCGCGCGGAGGCACTACGCCGGGGGGAAACCCCGCTTCCGCGGCAAATCGCGGCGGAGCGGACGGACCTCCGGCGCGATCTCATGGCGGCATGGAAAGAGCGACTGTCGCAACCCAGCGCAGGGCACGCCACGATAGCGGCGGTAAGACCCCTCTTTGAGGAGTGGCTAGAGAGGCGTCACGGCGTCCTCACCTACCGCCTGACGCAGGTCCTCACCGGACACGGAAGTTTCGGTAGGTTCCTGCACATCATCAGGCGGGAGGAAACGCCCGGGTGTCACCACTGCGATGATCGCCCCGAGGACACGGTGGAGCATACGGTGGGGGCCTGCCCTGCATGGGCGGAGCACCGCCGTGTCCTCGTAGAGGCGATCGGCAGCGGCGGCGACCTCTCACGCCCGGCCTTGGTTCAAGCCATGGTGCGGGGCGAGGGGGAGTGGGAGGCAGTCGCCTCCTTCTGCGAAGCAGTCATGCTAGCGAAGGAGGTGGCGGGACGGGAGAGGTAGAGAGTCTCCCGTCCAAGCCGCCGCGGTGGACGCTCCGGGCGTCGGGAGCCGCGTGACGACTCCCGGCCACCGTAGGCGCGGGCCTGCGGGTGGTGAGTAATGGGAAGCTCACCGTCCGATCAGGATCAGGCCCGTGCCGGACGGCGCGTACGTGTTCCACGCGCGCCTCAAAGAGATGTCAGCATCGAAGAGGGGGCCCACTAGGCCTGCCGGGAAAGCGGGATCATCCATAAGGGGTACCGCTGACCCGGAACATAAAGGGCCAAGGAAGGAACACGGGTGGGTTTTAGTCAGTAAGAGTCTGACACTCCCTTCCACTCCACCCAGAGCGGGAGGGGTCATTTGATGATTTCCCATCCTCAAAAAAAAAAAAAAATCGGGCTCTTTCTAACACACAGGATGTTTCGTATAGAAAAAGAAAATATTGTGTTGCATTGTTTATCTTTTAATGCCCATGTCTATTTTAGTTATAGCTCTGTGCAAAGCGTAAACGACATAATAAATGACAAATGTATGACATTGACGGGCAGTGACAATGATTATGAAATAAAGAATGTACTGCCATTACATACTTTTAAGACTGGACTAATCTATTGATTTAAAAAATTAAATTGATACATTAGCCATTTACTAAACATCATGTTCATTACTGTCTAGTTATTATTCAAGATGCTTTAAATAGAGTTTTAATATTTCATATTCTAGAAATACTCGTGAAATCATATCAATTCTTACAACAAGCATGTCTCAATTACCATCTTATTTCCAAAACTGGCAACATAAATACCTACCCGAGTAATTGAATCAAAATAATAATCTTTTAAATTGAAATATTTCTTGCAAAGTTTTGCCGACGAAACTGTCGACTTCAAATATTATCAGATATTTTTTTTAACATAATTAGCTCTTCGCCTGTGCCGGGCCTAACTTTATCCATGTCCTGTTTTGCCAAGTAACGAAAACTGTGCTGGGATTACAAACATTATCTGTTATTTTTGTAATATAATTAGCTCTTTGTCTTTGCTGGGCCTAACTTTATACGGGTCCTTTGTGAGTTTGTATGTAGGGGTTAATATTCGGAACTTCTGATCCAATTACGATACTTAGGGAGAGGAGCTACGGTGTTGCCAAGTGTCATAGGATATATTTTAAGTTAAAAAGAGAAATTTTACGCGAAATAAGGCGCGAGCAGTTGCTAGGCATTTGCATCCAGGTACTTATTATGTATGTGGAATTTATATCAACAAACAATTATATTCATTCATCTTCTTTAAATAGTAAAATATTAGACTAGTAATGAATTCCGTTTGATTGCATGAAGTTTACTAAGTTATTCATAAAAGGCACCAAAACATACCATGCGAGCTACTTCAATTTATTCCTAGACCAACGCAACCAGTTCTTTTAGGTGCACTTTTTTTACATGTTTTGTGTGGTTCGATCGCTGCGTGGTCACATAACTATCCGTGTTTAATTAATAGCTTAGTTAATGAACGTTTGTCGCACCACAAAGAAACTAGGTTAAAATCGATGAAAGAGATTTTATAAAAGAAAACGACATCCTCAGTTGTTTAAAGATAATTCTTTTTAATAATGCATAATTATAATCATATTTTATTGGTATTTAGATACCTATCTGCCATTTTGATATAGAAACTTAAGACCCTACTGATTTGCATGCATTGCAATTATTGCATTATCAGTAGGGTCTAGTCTTAAGCTTTAAATTAGACTTTAATTTAGACCACCATCGACATATCATGAAGTACAATTGATATTGGTTATAGCTGGAAGATAGAGACTTCAGGCTATTAACCAGACCAGATCGATCAGTTCTGTGTTTGACGCGGCAGGTCAAGTGGTGCGACTGTGCCACTGAGCACTGATGACGTCATTTCTTGGACATCATATCTAGTAAGTGAGAACTACAATATAATAGAATAGTGTGTGTTGTATTAGTGTGATTTTGTCTATTTTTTTTTTGTATACGTCTCTTGTTTGTATATGTCTCTTGTTTGTAAATGTCTCGTGTTTGTATATGTCTCTTGTTTGCATATGGCTCTTGTTTGTATATGTCTCTTGTTTGTCCAGAATAAACACGTTTTCTTTCTTTATTTTTTCTTTTTAGAATACTCTTTATTATATGTACCATATGGTTTCAAGATATAAATGTAGAATTTTTACATATGGTATCACAACGGGTGGTCTGATAACTTTTACAGGCCACCTTTGGATGGATTAAAGGGAGAAGGAGAGACAATACTGCAGATAGTCAGTGGTGTACAAAAGCTCCTTCAGAATATTGCTAAAAGGTTTGATATTACTTTTTGTATAACTGTCTCCTTGGGTACCAACTAAAATGTGGAGTGCGCAAAAATATTTTCATCTCATGAAACTTTTCACCTGACTAGAATAGACTAGAATTCCCTGAAGTGTTAAAAATTAAAATGTTTCAAAGTTAAACCTTAAAACAAACTTTCGAGCTAATAAGACTTTCTCGTATTTAATTAAGAATAACTGTTAGCACCTGCCTGTGTGGAACTGGGTTAATAGATTCCTTTTTCTCTCCAACCCTTTTTATGCAATGCTACGAAAAATAATTTAAATAGAACCTAATATAGTACCTAGTTTCGGTTGCGAAGCATCCATTTTCATTCGTTTCTTGAAAAAAAACATAGGTTACCTGGAAAATGGGTTATCTAGAATGGATGACCTTTCTCTTCAGGTCAGTGTTTTCAAAACGGTGAAGGAAAACATCGTGGGGAAACCGCCATGTCGTAGAACCAAAAAATTCGATGATATATGACATCTACCAACCCGCACTGGGCCTGCGTGGTGGATTACCGCCCGCTGCCTCTCACCGAGAGGAGGCCTGTGTCCCAGCAGCGGGAACATTATAGGCTGATTATGCAGTATTTTCACTTTTTAAGGGCTTGACACCAGTAGCTAATGGTTTACATCCTTTTGATCCACATTTTTTTTTTCCTGTAGGTGTCAAACAAACAAACGACGTACGAGATGTGAGTGATCACCACCGCCGCGACGCTTATAAAGAAATAAAGAAAATACGTTCACTTGCGGTAAACGGACATCTGTAATAACAGAAGCATTGCCATCCCTGAGAAAAAGTTGAAATGTCCCTTGTGCCTGATGGATCTGGCTCACATCAACGCTGCTAGGCAGTAAAAATGTAGGTTATTAATTTTAAAGTTTTAATTATTAATTTAATTTTGGTTTGCTCTTGACTCTTGTCTAGGGCAGTGGTGACAGAGACAGAGTCGACGATGGAGTGAGCTTACCCAGAAGAAGCCTGTTCACTTTGAAGAGATTAGGGTTGTATGCGTTCGGAAACAGACGCAAGTAGAGAGTTCCACTCTTTTGCTGTGCGCATTCAAAAGACATTTGGAAACGCTTAGTGAGAATTGGTGTAAAAGCAACTAGGTAAGGATGGTAACTTGCAGTGCGTCTAGATGACCGATGGAAGAAGGGGGTCGGTGGAATGCGGTTGTGGAGTTCTTGGACACACTCATTGAATTACAATCTGTAGAAGACCGACAAGCTAGCGGCGATGAGCCAAGCTGTGAAGCTTGGCAACCAGCAGTTTTACGTCGCCAATGAGCCTCTTAGCTCTGCGTTCCACCGAGTCAAGCGCGCAAATCGGTATTTTCCTTTACAGGATGGCAGAGACATTGAAGCGCAACCTGTTACATGATTCTGAACACCAGGCGTTGAAATTTTTCTTCGATTATAAAAAAAAAATCCATACATTTTGATCGCGTAGTTATTGCAGTTTATGTTTACCCAACCAATTAACGATTTCAGATATCTACAATTATGCAATTCTTCATAGCTCCGTACAATGGAACCCCAACAGATGTGATCCAATCATGATTTTCATTTATTTTGAATCGGACAACTATTCATTCAGGTGAATTATTTAATTTCCGACGGCCAATAGAGATATAGTTGATCGATAAATAAATTTTATTTCACGAATAAAACCGAATCCATGTAGTTAGATCACGAATTATATGCGGACTGTATTGATTTTAATTTTTTACGTTAGCAAATTATTCTTTTTTTCGGTACATCTATAGCATTTTATAAAACGTACATTTGCAGTGATCTGTAGGCCAATTCTCGTACTTAAAAAACGTTCAAATACAAGTCGCAATCTCATCTCAGCGACAATCAATGTCAAAAACCTGTCAAAAATGTATGTAAATTGATTGTAATTTAGACAGATTGAGACTGAGATTAGAATTCGAACGGTCTTAAAAATACGGGAATTGCCCCTCAGAGCTATGGAGATCATTTTAAGCAAATCCCGTATCCGCAGGACGCAAATGCGTGCGCTGATTGTCCTAATGAGTAGGAAGTCAAGCGACTACTCATCCCAGTTTGAACACCTCTATAAGTACAAGTTAGTAGATGCAATCGGCACCAGCGAATTTCATCTCACATTCCGAGCGGGATTCGCTTCACTTTGGCCAGCAGATCCTTAAGCCGATATAAATACCTAATGATGGTAATAATTTTAAGCGTATAGTAACAGGGTTGTCTTTTGGCAGTTTCCCGGTCCAGTACACTATGGTACATAAGGCAAGCTTCGTGCTATTTGGTAGTCTTTACTAGATAATCGTAAAGATTCAAATACCTAACGCTTTTCATTTTTTCTTGTTGATTGATCCTTGCAAAATCTACAAGACTCGTGTCTAGGATGTCTGAGATAAGAAATTCAAATCCTTCGGGATTACAATCGCGACATATTAGAAATATCTATAATTATCGTCATAATCCGACCTCCGTGGTCGACGCAGATGTTTCGCCGAGCGCCCATAAATCCTTATTATCGCTCAGTTTTAGACTTAGGCGATGTTCAGCCAGAATTTACTGGTTAAAGACTAAATATGTCCCTTAGGTACCAGTCTGGACAGTTCACTGTTCAAGTTCATATTAGTTAGAAGAAAAGCACACATTTCGTCGTAAATTTTGAAAAAGGTCCTTTGATACTTAAGATGAAATAAATAGCACTTTTATGAGTAGGTATAGTAGATTATAGGTGTTATGTTAAAGTTCGAGAAATTTCCAGAACATTTTAACTCGTTTTTGTATTCGTTTGGATTGATAGAAGCCTGTAGGTACTCGTCGTTTTAGACACCCATTCATAGAGAACTATTTCGAAATAGTCTAGAGTTCGTACTATATCGTTTTTTGTATAACATTTCGGTTCTACATTTTGAAATGTGGGACATTGAAAAACACTCTAGGATTCCCCGGTGGAGTAGGCTGAGTTCTATCATTTCGCTGGTTGGCACCAATGGCGGGGACCGCTAGGGCCGATGCCTGCCAGGGTTGCGGGAAAGTCCGATAGGGTTACCGTGGCCCCTGGCACAGGCAACTGAAGGAACATGGGTGGGTTTGAGTCAGTAACAGTATGACACGCCCACCCGCTCCGCCCAGAGTGGGAGAAGTTATTTGATGATTTCCCAACCAAACAAAAAAGGATTCCCTGATGGAGTAGGCTGTGCTCCATCATTTCGCTAGTTGGGGCGACCATATTGCCATCAACCCACCACAAACCTACACACCGAGCTGCTGCTCACAATTACCTAATAGAAAAAGCCATTAAAACATTGTCGAACCCGGGGATCAAATCACCAACCAAGCCAATCAATAAACAACACGCTCAGCATTTGCACTAACGACCACTAGACAAACGAGGCGTTCAACATGTCTTTCATACATAGGTACATAATACAGTCTTGTAGGTATGATCCACATACCTAGTTATGTATGTATCCTGGGAGCAACATTTTTACACCCCAACCTCCCTGGAGGTCACTCGTTCACGTCTGGCATTCGTGCTATCCACAAAATTACATAATTATTCACGTCTCATTTCGGCCTACGAACGACGAATAAATAAACTGCCCACAGTATCAGATGTCGTGTTATTTGCTCGCATGGAATGGCCTTGTCAATAATTATGTACAGGAAAAAATACTGAATATATTGATTTTCAACGTTTTCTTGCAGAAATTGTAGTTTCTAGTTGTCATTTCGTGGGTGATGTAATGCAAAAGTGAACTGTGCATACAGCCATCCATCATTTTGTTTTGATGGTGGTTTTTAATCTTACACTGAATCTAAGTAGGTACGAAGCTGGTGAGCTGCCTTATTGGAAAACCCTGTATGAATATAATAGAATATCCATGCTAATATTATAAATTCGAAAGTAACTCTGTCTGTCTGTCTGTATGTTACCTTTTCACGCCTAAACCACTAAACGGATTTTGATAAAATTTGGCAAGAAGATAGATTGCATCCCAGAGAAGCACATGGGCTACTATTTTCCTCAATAATATCCCAAAAGGGGATATAGGGTATGATAGTTACAAAATAGTTTTATATAATTATAATTATGTATATAGGGTGGCAGAGACATCGACGCGCTAACAAGGCGAGGGTCGTCGAATCCAACACATGATAATGAAAATTTATAAAAATTGAACAGTACCTATGCTTTTAATAATAAATTATGTGGTAAAACTACAAATTATAGATTTTCGGACTTTTTCCTTTACTTGTGCTGTAAGAGCTTGCTTCTGGCTAAATTTCATGATTCTAGGTCACCGGGAAATCCCCCGTTTTGATGTCTTTGCTAGTATCTAAATATGTCGCTTAAATGGCCGTTTTCTTTATATCGTTGTCTTTGATCCTTGATTATTTTAGATCTCTAACAGACCATAGACCTACGTATGTTTTATAAAAGGGTCTTAACCGACAGGCAGACGGACGGACGGACAACGAAGTGCTCCTATAAGGGTTTAGTTTTTGCCTTTTGACGAATGGAACCGTAAAATGAATAATTTTCGACATCCACGTGACCTAAGCCACATAGGTACAGAAGCTAGTTTAAAAATAAATATAATATTATTTTGGCAATAAGGACCATATCAATGGATAATTACCAAGAGTAATTACCAATGACGGACCCAAATCACCCAGTAGGCCGAGAAATTATTGTTGCTTGATATTATTAATTAAAACACAATCAATATGAACACACCGTTATATTTGCGTACTATAAGCCAGCACAAAACATAGCAACTAAAACACAACAGCACACAGACGCATTATGAACGCAATGCGCGCCGTAAGCTGTTGGCAACGGTTACCCAAATGTAACCAGCATACATTGCCGCACTTTCACGGTACAACAAATCGTAAGTCACACACAATACGTTATGTAAGCTGAACATTATCGAAATAATGCGTTTAATTTACAACGCGCTTTATATTGCCAACGTAACTTAAGCCTTATTAATTTTCGAGCGTAACGTGGTATATGTAGTACGGATTTGACGAAAATTTTCATTAGTAGGTGAAATGTTGCGTATATTGTGTGGTGTATTTATTATATAGGTAGCTGCCATAATGGAAGAATAATATATTACAGTAAAAACACCCACAAACTAAACAAAATGATGCACAAATTACCTTAAATTACCTACTATATTAATTATAAAATAAATATAACAATATAATAATTGTAAAAACAATTATTTTTCTCGTGAAATGGCAAGTAAATGCGTTGTTTAACGTTTCGCACGACTAGTTGTTTGTCGATGTAGTGTTTCTGTATCAATAGGTTTATAGAAATAATATTAGCTTACGAACTAGAAACTTTGCTACGCCGCCGCCGCCTGCTTTAACATTTAAAAGAATAGATAACGTGGCCATACCTATTTGAAAGAACAACACAATTTTAATATAATATTTACATGATAAAACGTATTTTCGGGTATGGCTCGCAACGTGGATCGATACCCTTACGCCATCTCATATTCCTGGCTCGGCGTACTGTGCTGGCGCTGCTGCAGCGGCTGCAGAATACCTCAAGTGGCGAGAGTTATCTGTAACTATATTTTCGAGCCATTTGGGGTTGAAACCCTGGGGCCCTGGGGTCCGAGTGCTCATGGTTTGTTTAAGGAAATTTTCAAACGACTCGTTGGCACTCTCCGTGCCCCCAAAGGCTGGCTTTGGCCAGAGGCTAAGTATTGCCATACAACGTGGCAATGCCGCCAGTCTCTTGTGTACATTACCAGTCGGCAGCGATGCGGAGGAATTTTTCGACCCCGTATTTTTGTTTGTTAATAGTTTATTTAGGTTAGGATATTATATTTTAGGTTAAATAATTGTATTTAAATTTACGACCTAGAAGTGCCTGTTTTGTTAGCAAATATGACATTTTCATGAATAGAAAACGTGGGTGTATGTAGTTAAAAAAGAAACGAACTTTTGTGAAAACATTTACCTACATAATAATATTTCCTATTATAAATCGTAAAACTATTTACTAAACGAGGCCAGTAACCAAAATACCAAATCACACATAATTGCAATAAAAATAACCCACCTTTATGACATCAATAAAACGGTATCAAACCGAAACTTAATCGAAGATTCAATTAAGCCTGCAAAATATCCTCCAATCTTTTAAGTACACAAGAAGAATAGCAAGTAAATTGATATTAGGTAGCAGTCCCTAAAAGTACTCGGATTCCGGATTTTATGGGCTCATAAAAATAACCCATAGAACACACTCGTAGGTAGCATTAAGGTAACATTTATTTAGGGGTTTCGCCGTACCCGCTATTTTAATGAAGAGGTAGTGGATGTAGTTGACTGTACGCAAGATACCTACATAATCGTGTGTTGACGCCCTTATTTTACGGCTAAGCATTTTATGGGTGGCATTATTTGTTATAGAGTCTGTGACGTCAGAGTATTCTAAGTCAATGTTTAAAGGTCGAATTATTTTAGAGTAAAGCAAACTTGAGTAGCAGACGGTGCTTTAAATGATGCTTCGTTTTGTGTAGACTTGTGCTGTAAAATTGTGTGCTTTTTTAATTAAAATCAGAATACGCAAAAAGATTATCATAAAATGCATACGCTGATGAACACATACAAACTCACGAAAATAAAATATCATATTATTTTGTAAAATATTTTTCCTTTTATCATTGAACTTTGCCTCACTCAAAGCAGACTGGAAACTCGAAGCCCCGCATATTACGAAGATAATTGGTATCGAGTGACTGATTGCTTTTGCTTATCCACAGTTTTTATGGGCTTAATGGTGATAGCGAATGATATGTTAATTATTACTTTTACGCCAGTTAATCCTAGCATCTGCCGACCCCAATATTTTTTCCTTCAGAAAATCTTTGGGATATAAACTTTCCATCGAGTGTAATATATGTGATACATTTGGTCCATCTTTTCCTCATCTCACACATTTACACCCCACTCAGTCACGCACACACACACTCTCACACCCACTTTTGTATTATATTATAACCTGGTCCCCGCGAAGGGTCCCAGTATAGATTTTGCGGAGAGTTTACATTACATTGAATGTGACGTCATACAAAGGGACGGGAAATCGGTCTATGAGCCGTGAGGTATTCAGTCCGTAAAGTACGCGTAAGTACTGCCTTACTCTGAGATCAATGTTAAACGACTCAATATATAGATGTGGACATTTTCTTACCTTGAAAATTCGAAGGAAAAATGTAGGTAGCTATTTAGTTAGTAGGAACTAACTGATTCTTTATTCACTGTTGATTGTCTGGTAGATTACTGAAAGTGAAAGGGACTCACATGGCCTTTTAATTTGACTAATATCGTATGACTTTCTTTTCAATTACTAACCGACCAAAAAAGGAGGATGTTCTCAATTCGTATAGTTTTTGTTTAAGTACATGAAAATTACTTATTGTTATTATCAAGTTAGTGATGACGTACTGTCGACGTACTAAAAGTTAATTACCTAACTTTAATATCAACTTTTATATTTGAAATGTTCTGCGTTGAACGTTTCGATTTTCACGCAACGTTAATTGCGCACCACTTGAAAGACAGACTTGAAACAATTTCAATGAAGTCACAATTCTCATAATCATCTGTACCTACTTAATTACTTTTTTTTTTTTTTAAACGTTGCCCCACACTAGGAATTTCTCCTGTATCGTGGGTGCGTTTACAAACATTTAAACTCACATACACAAACAGCCAGACCCGGAACAATTACTTGCAGGTCAGGTCTGCATGTGTGATTGCATTGTTCCTCTAAACTACCTACTTCATCATCATTTAAACAATATATTCCGAAATGTGTATAATACATAACATTAAAATTACATATAAAAAAGAAAAAATTCTATGTTTTGTCAAGTTTTAATACCCTTGCGAAGCCGGGGGCGGGTCACTAGTTAATACTATAAAATAATTCTTCAAGATGACATTAAAGTAAGCACTTAGTAGGCGAGGTGGCTATGTATTTTCTCTACCAGTATAAATAATACGAGTAGTCTAGTCGTAGAGGCAAGATATAAGTGGGTGCCACTCTAAACTAGCGACAATAAATTGTATGAACACTTTATTTTGTGACGGTGTCTTATAATGTGTTATAGGTATATGTCTGTGTCTCTCTTCTGTGAGAGCTCATAAAGCTCATACGCTTAATTCAGAGTTAAATTTTTAAGAACTGTCAAAACGTTCGGAATTTTATGGGTCAAGCATGGAGTAAGATTGACGGAGACCTTCATTTTGTTCATCATTATAATTCACTAATTTCTCTCGTATACTTTTGGTTGTAAAAGTTGGTTCATAAGCACCAAGTATTGCCATCATAATATGCACTTAACTAATAACTAACAGTACCTACACCATTGAAAAGCCTATTATATAAACCATAAATCCATTGCCAACTTCGTATGCCATCAACGCTTCATTAATCTTTCATCCACATACATAAACGTTGTACATGTATGTATACCTTTAATTAGTTACCGCAAAATGTTCCACGCTAAATTAACAATGCATGTACGGTGCAGGTACATACCCCTAACAATAGCTACAAACAAAGCGATCGATTCTAACCGAACAAGTCTATTCTGGCAACACTGGTTACAAACTTTTTCATAAGCTACCCTCATCACTGGCTGGTTACCAGCCCGTCGGCTTAGCCCCTAACAAATTCGAATTTCGAATTGATGACCTAGAAAAGTCG
Source organism: Brachylomia viminalis (assembly GCA_937001585.2). Lineage (NCBI taxonomy): Eukaryota > Metazoa > Arthropoda > Insecta > Lepidoptera > Noctuidae > Brachylomia > Brachylomia viminalis. Next base: position 11,624,801 of record OW443298.2, on the reverse strand, counting down.
AATCTTAATCCGTGATACGAGGGCTTCATAAATATTCAGTGTCGTTATTTCACCTCGGCGGATGTCGATCCTGAGACGCGAGCGGCCGGAGCCTGTGTTTATGTTTACAGGGGGAGGGGGGGTGCTCAGCTGAGATCCCCGCCTCCCTCACCGTTCTCCTCTACCCCGCCACAGACTGCGGAAAATCGATACCGCGCGCTGCGAGCGCCGCAGACCTATGTGCGGCTGCTTTACAATATGACGTGCCTCTGATCCTAACCAGCCTGTACTGCCCAACAGCCCGTCACAACATTTAGCCCTTTAGTACCTGTACCAGCAACAATCAACTACGGAACAACAACGATTACTTTTTCCGCTCGCTCTTTTATACGCCAAATTATCACTCTATTTTCGTTTAATTTTCCCAACGAGTTATCTTATGAAAATAAATTGAATGCTGGGAAAAACCGCTTATGATGCCATTAAGAATAATTTCGGAGGAGGCTTTCGTTAAGTCCTTTTGGCTGGCGAAGTCCTATTACAACTCCAATAACGCCAATTTTGATTTTGAATATTTGTGTCGAGTATTTGGCACGTGCTTACAAACAAGTAAGTAAGTATTAGTTCCAAGAATAAGTAAATAGCTTTTATTTTTTTACTTTTATAATAGTTTTCATAACACGTAGGGACAAAGACTAGTTTAAAAGATCTCATAGTAGGTAGGTCTCAAGCTTGGATGATAAAAGTATCTAGATTTATATTTATATTTTATCCAGGAAACTTACGTACGGAGCAAAAAAGTCAAACTTGGATAAATGTGATTATAACGCTCTGCTAGAAAACGGTGTCTATTATTGTTACAAAAATAGGTGGTTGAAGAAATGTTATTTTGTTGAAACTAGATTTATTCATATTCTTGAAGCTTCGAGACGTAGCTAACGTGTAGTTCTCTCATAAATATTAACAGGACTTTTCTTTTGACATTAAATTTTGGAATAATAAATAGTATTAGTGTTGCCAAAGCATTTATTTCAAGTAATTAAATAAATAAATTTACCTACATTAAAATAGAATTGATTCTAGTCGCCCCTTCCAAAAGGTAGTTTCGTATGGAGAAGAATGGCCAAGAAACTCCACCGTTACCTTTTTTTTTAGACTTAACCTTGTTTATTAGACCAGTAATATTCGAAAAATATTCTCCATCATCATCATCGTTTCAGCCCGGAATCACCAGTGGGTGATTCCGGGCTTCCGGGCCTATACCTAGTAGTGACTAGGTATAGGCCTCCCCTATATTCTACCATACTTCCCAGTTCCGTTCGTCCGTTATCCAGGTGCTTCCCGCGACTCTGACGATATCGCCAAAAACATACTTACGAGTAGTTACAGTTAATATAGTCAAAAACGTTTTTTTTTTTTTATATTTTTTTTTTAATATGAGACAACATCCACACATGGTCTTCAGTCCCGAACTAGGTAGAGCCTGTACTACGGTAACCCGATGACTGATATACATACTTAATGCTCTAAGTACTTATATACATATACACACCCAGACACAGGTCAAACAGACATGTTCATGCACACAAATGTTTGGCTTGACCGGGGATCGAACCCGGGACCAGCGGCTCAGAAGGCAGGGTCGCTACCAACTGCACCAACCGGTTAGTCAAACCGGTTAGTATTTTAAACGTTGGTTAAAGCAAACTGCATACTAAAATGTCCATTCGAGCAGACTTCAAGTGAAATTCTATAGCACTAGTGTTTACAGTGCTATTGTACCTTATTTTAATTCTTTTTAATTTTTTTTTGTTACCGTGCTTTTCAGTGATCTTAAGATTTCTATAACTTTTTCTGTTTTTACTCGTGAGAACCTGTAATTGGCTTTGTGTCACATATGCAATTGTTATACATATGTTACAGCTGTTGGTTCTCGTATTTATAAATAAATAAACACTAATAACAGCCACAGAATAAACAAAAGGATATACAGTCATACAAATTATACAGCTGCTTTAACTGACTGCAAGGTGGCATATTTCGCAACGCTGTGACATACAATAGAGACCCGGTAAATAGGTCAAGCGAATTTAATAATTTCAGTGTCTTTCACGTGAGGGATGTCTATCTAAAAGCGTCCCCAGCAATTAATGTCATTTGAGTCTTTGAGATAACTGTATTTTCTAAGTTAATGAAGAGAGAGTGGGTAGAGTGAACTTGGCGTAAGATCGCATAGGAGCGGTAGGAATTATGTTGGCAAGAAGCAATTTTATTTAAAAAATGTGACTAGCCACTAGCCATTGGGTACTAATAATTTAATTTATTTTTCAGGGACAATAGAAACGGAATTACAAGAAAGTCATTTAAAAAATTTGTCTCACTGGCCATCCGTGTCTGTGTCGTCAAGACCTAACATTATATAAAAAATCAAAGTCATTCGTTGTATAGACCTCGAGAAAAACCTCTGTGACAAACGGGCAAAAAAAATATCTGAAAAAGGTTTCGTATTTCTTTTTTTCAATATTGGACAAAGGTAGGTACGTTGTAGGCCCAGACAGTGATCGCGAGATGAACGATTGCTTTATGTCAGAAAATAAGGTGCAATGGAAGAAAAACATGAGTCAAAACACAGAAAATTGATTTTATGAAAAGCATGTCCACTCAGGGACACATATCCATTTAGAGCCTTATTTTTGGTCCAATCATGGATGGAATTAAAATTCCAGCTACAGTTTTACTATAACTACTTTAAATAGAATACCTAAACGGTATTCGCAAATTAATAATGTAATCAAAACATAGCTTCGTTACTACTATTTTTATCTGTTTTACGTACTAAAATAAAGTCTACGCCCTAAAGGACATGATCAAATTATAACTGTAGATACTATATTGACTCAGACTATATATATATATCGATATAGTACCTACTTATGCGAATAGATCTCTTCAAACGATATTAATATTTTCGTATGACTATTGTGTCTACGTCAACTTTTAATAGAATTATTGGATGAGGTGAATCAATATAAAATTGACACGAGAATTTCACGGGTTACTACAAATATAATTGAGTTTTAAAATCAACGGCATAAACTCGTAAAAGGTTCATTCACGCTCTAAAAACATTTCATCGCTCATCTCATTAAACCCGAAAATATAGAGTGTGATAAAATTGGCATTAAAAATTCACATCGCTCCCAAATGTTTGGTAGTGCGAATCGATCGAGTGCATACAGATTCTGTGGGAGCGAAAAATGCAGTAGCGAAAAAATTACAGCGTATCTGCTGAAATATGTCGGAGCGTTTAGACCGTACGCCGCCCGTAAACACGAGATTTCGCCCGATATAAATCTTTCAAGTGGAGATGAATTCGCCGGGACTGCGAAATGATACATGAAATATTCATCCTCGTTCAGAAATGCAAGCATCTGTTTTTCATTCTGTAAGATATTTTCAATCCTACTTTTTTTCTAATTTACAATTTTAGTCGCCGGTGCTACAAATGTTGAGTGTATGATTTTAATTCTGTAACTGTAACAGAGTTTTGAATAACAAACAAAATATAATATAAACGATCTTACCAAAATGTTTTAAAGCGGGTACATACCTGAAAATAACAAAACCATTCATTAGTATTTCATCGTACAATCAATCAAAAACTTATAGGCTATGAAATGAAGTAGATGGAATTAATATAAAAGTTTATAGCAATATTCTGTCAATGTATTGTATTGTATAGTCTATTGTAGCGGTGCTGTGTGAATGGTTTCTCGGAATATATTAGCCAGTAAACTGCGGTAAATGGATAGCTAAAGGTAAGGAGAATTATTTAAACCTAGGCCTTGTTTAACCAAGCCATAAGCATGAATTCAGTGCCTTTATTGTTCTCAACTTATAAACGTTTTAAAAGTTCTACGTAAAACATGTACGTGGGTCACACTGAAAGTTTTTAGAAAATAAAAAACGGAATGATGTAGAGCCTGTTAATATTTTTATTGCTTTTCGAAGTTTTCTCCGTTCCTTTCTAAGCACCGTCGCATGCGATGGAACCATTGACTGAAGCAGTGGACCCACTCTTCTTTAAGGATTTCTTCCAAGCTTTTTTTAAACATAGCCACGGCATCTTCAGGGTTCATAAAACGAATTCCTCTTAAAGTCACAAGGTGCCAGGTCTGGACTGTAAGGAAGATTACTTACTAACTCCACACTTTCGATAGACCAGTATTCGATAGTCCGTCTGACGGAGTGAGCTGGAGCGTTGTCGTGGTGGAGGGGGATCCTTCTTCTTGGGCGCTGCTGTCTAACATTTTCCAAGACAACTAGTAAACAATGACTGAACTACCAATCTGCAGTACCAGTCTTTTTTATATTCTAGGACAATTGTTGCGAAAAGATGCATCCGTCTAAAGAATGATGCAATCATCTTTTTCCCTTGACTTCTGCCCTTCTTTACTTTTACCGGCAAATCTTCGAATAGAAACATCCATTGCGCAGATTGTCTTTTGATTTCGGGTTCGTTACGATATATCCAGCTTTCATCACCTATTACGATGTCATATACATCATTCGAGTCAACTCCGTCATACTTTTCAAGCATTGAGCGGCACCAATCCAAACGACGGCGTTTTTGATCTTCCGTCAAATTATGAGGTATCCATCTAGTACAAAGCTTTCCGACGCCTAAATGTTAAATGATTTTATTTCTGTAAGTAGGTTTGTGCAAACACTTTGTACACGTCAATCATATTTTAAAAATAGATGAGGTCGGCGTTTCCTATCTGACTACTCTGAGAAGAGAGGAAATTCGAAATTGAAATAAATTTTTCATTATCTGCTTTTCTTACTGGCCTATTCTAAAAAATTTCAGTATGACCCTTGTATAAGCCTTCTTACATTCCATTTTCAAAAGTTCTTTAATTGTAAAATTAAACCGTTAAGTAATTGAATTTTGTATCGTACTTCACGATAGCCAATTGAGTTCCCAGCTTTATGTTTAAGCAGAAGATAAGATTACATTCCTCACCTCTACAGCCCATAGAGGCTAGTTCCTATAGGTAACACCCCTAAACCCCACAAAAAAGGCTAGGGAAACTAGATGGCCCATGATATACGCGTACGAAAAGACATTGAGTATATGTTCCACTGTTTAGTCTGGGCAACCAACCTTAGTGCATACATCCTTGTTGTTTTATTACGGTACGAAGGAAGGTGAACGAAATCATTTACTTAATAAAAACCTTAAATTCACTGCAGACAAAACACAGCATAAACCGCTAGGTCACCATATTATAACAAAAGTGGTTAAATAGGGAATGAAACTTTGAAACCATGCCCGATAGAAAAACTCATCGCGTACACAGCTTGTTGGAGATAACTTGCGTGGGCTTGCATTACCGCTGCTCTCAAAACGGTGATGGAAAACATCGTGCGGAAACCGGCGTATCCTAGAACCATAAATTCGAAGACATTACGTGACGTCCGCCAACCCGCACTGGGCCCGCGTGATAGATTATGGCCCACTACCTCTCACAGAGATGAGGCCTGTGTCCCAGTAGTGGGAAAGTTATAGGCTGATTATGTTTATGGGCTCGAATGGAGAGCCTTTGCCAAGGAATGAGACCGAATTAGCTAAGTCATAAAATAAAGTATCATACACCTAGTAGGTATTTATCCATTTAGAAAAGACCTAGATCACCACAAATCTTGGAGCGCCTTTAACCCTATCTCAGAAACTTTTAGCAGGCAATTACTCCGGTCAGTGTCGCGGGGAAAGATGGATTGTACGAATTACATCGAAGCCTTTCTACCGAACATCTGAGGGGAGTGGGGAACTAACCTAGTGATGTAGATTTATGACGAGCCGCGACTCGCGAAGACTGTCCCTACGTTTTATAGCGGTGTCTAAGCGTATAGCACAGTGGGTGTATATGTGCTATGGGACTATAAATCACTATACAAAATGGGTCCTCACTTAACGTTTTGTCGTGGAGATCGGTTTTGGGTTAGATGCGTAGAGGAATGATAATAATAGTAAACGTTTGTAGATTGAAGCATCTTTTTACGTGCATCTTTGTATCCTAACTATAAATATTATAAATTCAGAAGTGAGTTTCTTACGATTTCACGTCTTAACTACTCAACCGAACACAAGCCGATTCCCAGCCACCGAAGGCGCGGGCGTACGGACGGCGAGCAATGGGCAGCTCGCCGTCCGATAAGGACCAGGCCCGGATCGACGGCGCGTTGTGTTCCACGCGCGCCTCAAAGAGATGTCAGCATCAGTGACGGGGTCCGCTTGGGCCGATGCCTGCTGGGGTTGCGCGGGAAAGTCCGAGAGGGATACCGTGGACACTGGCACAGGCAACTGAAGGGACACGGGTGGGTTTATAGTCAGTAAGAGTCTGACACGCCCTCTCGCTCCGCCCAGAGCGGGAGAAGCTATTTGATGATTACCCACCCAAAAAACAAAAATAAAGGTGGTACAAATTAGACCATAGGGTTTTCATGTAGAAAAATAAGTATTGTTTCCGAGGGATAGAAAAACGCGAGCGAAGCCAAGGGCAAAAGTTAGTTTACTATAAGTCTGTTGATTGCTGAATGTGTGCGTTTTGGTTTAAAAAAACAGCTACTGAATGTAACGACCCAGGTAGGATAGGATTGCTTGTTCATTAAAAAAATGTACTGAATTACTGTTTCTACTGAATTTACATAATTAAATATTTTTATGTAGCATGCTCAAGTAATGATGGTTTAACCATTTCCATTTTGCATAACCACAGTAACTGCTTTAATCTCTTACTAGAGTACATTGAAACTAAACAGGGCTAAAGCAGGAAAGCTAAATGACTGCACAATAAAAGAACAAACGCCCACAAGCCCATTATCATATTAACAGGCTTTTCTAACAAAATGTACGCAGTTTCCTCTTTACCGACCGCTGGCATTTAAGACTTAAAATGTGGGCTTTAGTTGGTACCTAATTGGCTAGCCATTCGGAAAACGGCTTTCGATTAAAAATAGGCCGGCTACACGCGAAAAGGTAGTTGTAAAAGTGAAGGTAAGCGGCGCAAATGTATGTCATAAATAATTAATGTCGTGTACAAGTGGTTTTCATATCATTTCTGGGAATATAATTTACTCAGCGACGTAATGTATTAGTTTAGCCTTGAACTAGAATTGTGTTTGCTGCGAATATGTTTGTGTAGGTGGTCCCCCATCGATTCCCCCGTACGGGGTATTACAAATAAATGCTTCTAATATAGACGTTTATTGGTAAACATGACCGTCCTAATTTATTGCTGCTAATGCTACAAGAAATTATCATATTATACGTAGGTATGGGCTTTACTAGAAGATATAGAGATACGAGGAACAGGGTGTAAAGTTCACTCATACCTCCATAGAAAAGGGAGGTTCCTTTGACCAGACAGGTGTCGTGTCTGGTGGGCAACTGCCCGACGATTGATATCGGGGCGTTGTATATATGCTAGTTGCGCCGTAAACTCTGCTTGCGCGATGCAGGATTTTGTGTGACTTCAGTGTGATGCGTAGTTCACATCTGGCGATGTAGATACCGCTACAAAGATATTTGCCAAGAGGCACACAGTCATAAGCCTACATTTCATACGTTTCATAGCTCTATGATGGGTTCCGTGTGGGTTTGAAACTAGCCATAACTACCTAATGTGGGCTTTATACGGGTGACTATAGCCGCACAATTTGACTGTCTAAATGACAATTCGGCCATACATGACTAAAATTGCAAGTTCCAAAGTAGGGTAGGTTTCGATTTTTGTCGTGGGGCGACAGGCCGCATGCGGTGAGTAACTAAAATCGACCGTGAAAATGCTCAGTCGCAGGCGATCGCCCGCCGCATGAAGGTTGACATTTTGATGCAAAATGAACTAGTCATCTGCAATTTCTATCGACCTGTGTAAATATGGTGGCGATACGCCTTGTGAGGCGATTTGGTAAGCGACCAGCCGCAAGGCTAAAATCGACCTAGTGTAAATCCTCCATAATAGATGGACGTTTTTGTTTAAGAATAACAAAATTACTGTTTATTTTCAAAGGTATAGAAAGAAGAAAGAAAGAAAATGCGTTTATTTGCGGTAAAAATGACGCAAAAAATAACACAAACACAAAAAATAAGAAAAGGTTGGGGGAAACATGCGTTACATCCACGCAAAACGGCTATCGCTCAGCATTATGCTGCGACCCTATGCAAGACAGAGCCCCAGCGCTGGTTTTCAGCGACAGCCGGCGCTGACGTAGTGACGACGTCCGGTGAGGCAAACGATAGTTAGGGCGCTGTACCGTCCGTACTTACGAACGTTGCACTTAAATAAAAATAAATATGTAAAGTAAAGTATGTAAAGCAGTTATGTAAAGTATGTATGTAGTAAAGTGAAAATCAAAAAGACAAAGTCTTGTCGATTTATACTTACGTCTTTTTCGGGCTGACTGTAGGTACATACCTGCCTCTTATAATTATAACGTTATATACGATCAACAATAGTACTAGATTTCTGATGAGCGCATCAAAAACAGCCGGAAAAATATGACCACAAACCATGTTGCCGTCTTATTTTGCAATATAGTTTTTTCAATCTTATTGCTTGGAAATTATTGTTTTATATTTCCATCAATATTTTCGTTCCTATTTTAAAAATACGTTTACTTTTCAATCAAAGTAGTGCAAACGATAATAAACTTTACGTTTGAGTGTTAAGGTTTATAATCAAGTTATATGCAATTGCGGCCGCCTGAGCGATGTGTTTTTGTTCCTAATCATCTAGTGCTATTGTCGATCAAAGAACGTTAGCACCAGCGTTAACATTTCCAAATGTGTTGCGTATGTATGTGCAGATGTCCTGATGCCATACTGCCATTAAACATCGGATTGCGTGTTGAATATTACAATAGGTATTCCCTAACGACGGGTCTTTGCACCGAGTTTCCTGGAAATCCGGTTTCATCGGTAGTAAACATTTTCGAACGACTTTACAATAAGCCGTAATTCTGGGAAGACACACTATTGGAACCCATCAAGTCTATGAATAACCCATGGACACTCGAACAAGGCTGTGTCAATGTTTAGTAAAAAAAATATTTTAATGAAATAACATCACGATCTTGTTTTTTATTTATTGTGGATTATAATATTTACATAATATATATATGTATATTGTACAAATATACAAAAGGGAAGAGCTCATTAATCATTTAAAAAAATCCGCATCGCTGTCAACAGGAAAACTGCCCAAAAGGCTGGCAGCATTGCCACGCTGTATGGCGATGTTGATTCTTTGGCCAAAAATAGATCAGCCCCCTGGTCACGTGAAGAGTCGACCAACCGCTTGGCGATGTCTCAAAAAACCAAGTGGGCACTCGGACCCCATGGTCCTATTGATAAAACCCCAAACGGCCCAAAAAGATTAGAATATTTTCACCGTACTAGAAAGATGGGATGGCGCAAGGGTGTCGACACATGTTGCATCCCACACCAAAGGCTGACCTTACTTCCAAGGCATTACGGTGACTGACCATAATGACACGCGACGATGGGGAGAGACCTTACTTAGAAGGTCTCTCCCTATCGTCGCGTGACAAGCCATTAGGTTCAAAAACAAGTGCACAACGGATGATGTCATTCTTCTTGGCGCGCCGTGCTATCGCCCCTACGCTCTTACTGCAAGATAGGTCATGGTGTCCGAAACATGTCCATACATCACGACTGCATTACCCGAAGGGTAGGCAGAGGTGTATACACCCACAAACACACACTCATATTTCGCCAGTAATGTTTGCGTCTCATATCGGTCCTTTTCCATAACCGGAGTACCAATCCAGATTCCGGGCTGATAAAATTATGCCGGAACTGATAATCAAACCCAGGACCACTTCCTTAGCAGTAGCGGTGACTAGATTGACGAGACAGAAATTTAAAATGCAATTTGAAAGAATATTATTAGCAAAGAAATAATTAACAATAGATGGCTTCAGTACTAAAAGTCATTTGGTAGTCATGAATTGTATTTTTCACAAATACTAATTACATTTTTAAATCTCAGACAGTTAACTGCAAACCTTAATTTATTATAAAAGAGATTATTTTTCGTTTTGCAACACTGGCTGAATATTCAACATCTTTTTAAAAATTAAATCAAAGAGAGGTCTCTATCTACAAACGCAATTTTCAAATTTAGAATGAAAAAAAAAAAACAATAGTCACAACACTTTATAAGCACAGCACTTGGTTCGCAGTCACGAAATGACAAAATTACCGTATGTAAGAAATAATTGTCATATTTTAAAAGCACAGCTATATGAAATGTTTCAAATAAAAACGATAATTAAAGTAGGATTATTCTGATTGACGAACGTTAAAATACCAAGCCATATTACTTATGTATTACTGATATCGGTCACATGCAATCAGGTATTTGTGATATTTATTTATATGTTAGGCAGATACCTAATTTATTATTAACGGTAGTAGATAAATCCTATTCTTCAGGGACTCAAGACCACATAGGAGCAATAAATAATATACCTACAAACGTATCTATGGATATAAGAATAAACTCGCAAAAGGAAACTTCGAGAAACATCGTCGTAATGTAGATAGGTCGTAGCTACTTATGTAATTACGAACTCATCTCGACTCCGAGTCATCTCAATGAGTGAAACTTGTATTGTTTCACTCGGGTTGTTTACAAGTCTGCGAACAAAATGTACTCTCGATAATAATCAATTATGCATACAGAGTAAGTTTTGTTCTCTGTTGTTTTTCGAATAATAAATTGTTGAAGAATTAAGTAAGTAAATTTTTATGACCTCGATTTTACAGTTAATTTTTGTTATAGAACAACGACTGGAAAACTACACCATTCAGACACCCTTGCCAGAATAAAAATTTAAATAAAGGTCCTAACCTGCTTGGTCCTAACATAAAAAGTTTGAACTCCAAGAAGAAAATCATTGTAACATTTTTTCAAGATATCGTGCCGACTTGTACTACAATAAACTACTTTTATATATTTGCTCAAGCACTCACTTCATTTAGGTTAATTAACATCAAAAGTTTTACACAAAAGCTACCACAATACAGGGAAGTAAATTCTTGCCGCATAAGTATATGCTGATATACCTAATGTATGTTTAAAATAGGTATAAACTACTCTCAAAATCTTCTCCAAGCTGCATTTCACGTTGTAGTAATCTTTGCGTAAAAGTTTATTTTTATGACGCAATCGAAAGCATTAATAGTCGTTCATGTTTAAAGCAAACGGCATTTATTTTATGCTTTTTACGCATCTACAAACAGTAAAAATAAAAACCGGCTTCATTTAATTTCGTCATCGGAAAACTCCAATTTGGTCCAGTAGGTATAACTCTTGTCGACCCGAAGAAAAAGAGCAATATATATTACTTTCCGTTTTGTTAATCTATCTGGAGAAAGGTAGAATGAAAGGACGTGTATATTGTGTAGGTACCTATATGTTTAAAGTTACAGAAATTACCTAATTGATTACAAAATTTACTACCAACTTAAATTGTTCGTATACTCGAATGACAACTGTCAATCTTTGACAGTTGTATTAAATAGTTATAACACGGCAAATTGACGTAGGTAGTGTATCAATTTGATATATATAAACCTGGCTGTTTATAATATAACTAACCTAGAAAAAGCAGTAAATAAATAAATAAAATGATAGACAAACAGGTTAATGGATTCATAAAGTAGATACCTTGATGGGAGAAACGAGACTGAATGTCCGGACATTAAACTTACCTATATCCAGATTCCAGATGATAACAGCTATTATATTACTTCGAACCATTACTTACTTGGCAACAACGAAAAAATTCATGAAATTAGTACAGAGTGATTCAGCTTAATTTAATAATGAAACACTTATTTCACTTCACGCTAGTGCTTCATAATTTCAGCTCAATTTACTAAATTAGTTGGAATAGAAAAGAACCATTGATTTTAATTATAATTAAGTTTATTTTTTTTATTAGTATTATGTAGTTTTTTTGGTTTGAATACTGTAACACAATGCTAATTGAGTCAAGTGAATTGAATTATAGGATAGGTTAGTTCAGGCTGGCGACACAGACGGTGTTCTGTGATTCGATTGGCTTGCACTGTGAGCCAATCAAAACGTTGGACATACCTCGTGGAATATTCAAACGTTGACGGTTTTGAATTCAACTCGTATCAGGACATAGCTCCGTCTGAAAATCAGGCATAATGACTTGTGCATTCCTTGACATATATGCATGTTATGGATGCCCTGTTAGACGTAGGAAGACCATGGTAGAGCACAATCATTTCGATTGACGAAGTAAATAACTTGACTAAAATATTAAAAAGAAACCTTTTCAGATTTCTAGCTTTTTAGCGTTGACAGTGAAGTGTAGGTACAGAATACAGAATCAAAAAGCCACACTCAAAAGGTTTTCGTTCATAAATATCTAGCTTAAACTTAAAGTGACCTGTGTCTCTTATTGCATTTTCTAGGTGATTAACAGTACTTTTGGGATTTATTATTGTATGCTTCATTTTCCTTTTTTTTTTACCTAACGGATAAAAATACGCTACGAGCTTTATTTTTGACTAATCAGGACATTAAGAAATAAAGAAACCGTAATAGAAACGAATCAAACCCATTAGCTAACAAAATGTATGCATAAGCGTAACCAGCCTATACATGATCCCACTGCTGGGACATAGGCCTACTCTCTGTGAGAGGGAGTGGGCTGTAGCCACGTACGCCACCTCCTGGCCCAGTGCATGTCACGTCATGTCTTTGACTTTTCGGTTCTAGGTCATGTCGGTTTCCTCACGATTTTTCCCTTCACCGAATGACCGTATTAAATGTTACTTAGATAAACGATTTATAAATAAATAAGTACCTAAATTCTAAAACGTTTTGAATTAGGTACTACTTCTGTCTACACTAACTAAGAATAAAGTTACTAACAGTCCCAAGTGTTTTTAAAGTAAAGTGAAAACTTTCAACTAACGAAAGAAAAATTTACTTTGCGGCAAAATCGCCAATAGTTTTAGAGCCAATCATTGGAAATGGCCATTCACCAGAAAACATCCGAGAAGTACTTACAAGTTAAATAATGATTTGATAACATCTTTAAAAACACATTTTCTTTTTACTAAAAGCTCTAAGATAATAAAAATGTATATTATTTTGGGAAAAGGAAAATTGAGGTCCGTCTGTTGTCTTTTTATATTTTCCTTATGGATTCAGAGTTTTATATTAATTGAATGGTAATAACAAGCATTAGGAATAGTTGCAAGAATAGGTACCTATAAATAGTATTAAGCGATAAGTATCGATTCTCGTGACTGTTTGTGTGACCGCTTCTAAACTACACAATGATTTTTCATGTGCTTTTCACCACAATTTAGAGAATTTATTCCGAAAGGTTGCTGTGTCTAATACATTAATATTTAACCAGGATGTAGCAAGGAAATCTCGATGTTTTTATGTGTCACCACATCAGGGGCCGTACTATGACCTGTTAACGCCATCATGATTCCGTTGAGAAAAAGGGATAGTGCTATCGGTCATGTATAGCTCCGTCTCTCATCCACGCTGGAAAAATGATGGAATTAACACGTCATAGTACGGCCCCAGTACTTGCACCCGTACGAAGTAGGGACGGGTTGCTAGTGAATAGTATACAGCGTGGCGCTGCTATGGTGACCTTAATTTAACACACATATACGTTTTCACATTTTCGTTTCATGACAATTTTTTATTTCCATTAAACGTTATTATTTACAGATTTATTAAAGAATTTAGGAAATAGCATCTTAGAGCAACCTGTACTTAAAGAACTGTCGCGCAGCGGTCATTTCCCTCGGTCACGGATCATAACTTCGCATCAATGAAATTAAAACGAATAAGCAATACTATTAGGATGAAACAAATGCATAGAGTAGGCGAATTTAAGGAAATTTCCTTTGTTGGCGAGCAGCGCAGGCGACGCGCGCTCTCCCTTCCACCGCCGCACCGAACACGAATTCTTTTTTTGCTTTTCTAGTGCTAGTCGAACCCGTGTCCTTGACGCACTTATTTATACTAGTGCGCATAATTACGTCGCGAAAAAGACTCTTAGCTATTGTTTTATTTATTTCTTTTTGTGTAATTAGGATAGTAATTAGATCATGGTACTGCGATAAAGACACTTTGATTGGTTTTCGTTTTCTTATCTAGTAGGTACGTTTACACCTCTTGCGATACGGACGCATTTATTTGTGCTATTAGTGCTTGTGTAAACTTATGATCGTGATGGCAGTGATTAGTGATGACAGTTATTACTAATAGTAACAAGAGAGGGTGATGTGATAAGTGTTTGTACCACTTGCGCCGCTCGGTTTCTTTGATGCCGTCAAAGAATCGGACCGATCACGAGTAGGTACAAGACGCGATGCGCGCGGTTGCCAGCCCGCGAACCGACACATTGCCGCTCCGAGTTAACGTAAGCGAGCTAGGTAAGTAATTTCATGAATGAATTTTTGCAAGGGTGATCCCAATTTTAATGACTTTTTTATTATTTAGTTTGTTTGAAAAATTTTTTTTTTCAGTTTACGTATTATTTTAACCTATCAATATTTATATGGTTAATGGGCACTAGCCCTACCCGTGTATTAAATTAAAGTCACCATTGTAGCGCCACATTGTATAACGAGGTCACTTTTCGTATCTGTATGTGTGACCGCTTAGATCTTCTAAACTACACAATTTTGTTGCGGTTTTCACCATCATTTAGAGACTCTATTCTGAAAGGTCTGAGATATAGAACAGAAATCTCGATATGTTTGCCGTGCGAAACTGGCGCGGGTCGCTATTTAATAAATAAAATCTAAATATTTTGCTGACAGACTCGTAAAATCGCTCTCGGTAATTGGAATATTCTGAGCCTGAAATAAGTGTATATTGTCATCCGCCGACAAGAAAATAGAATAGATTTTATTGAGGCAAAGGGCATACCTACTTAGGTTACATAATATTATAGACTAGGTAGAAATAGATATAACTACCTTGACATAGCTAATTATGACTCATAAATTACATTTCAGTGTCTACAAAAAGACGATACCTACAGGTAGGCAGTGTAGGTAGAAACTAGTCTAGTCATGAAATTTGTAAAATAAAACAGAAAATAGGCACTCTTCGATAACAGAAATTATATTTTCTACAGAAAAACTAGCTGTTCTAATTATTATTAAACCTTATGAAAGCGCTAATAACATTATTTTTCACGAATCCCGTACCTAAAGCTTTTCATTAGCCAATTCGAAGAATGTGGTTTCATACACTATAAAATGTATTAATTTAAACATATATTTCTAATTAAAAATATAAATGAAAAACAGTACAAGTTATCTAAATTCCTCAGTCCTGCAAATACAACAATGTTTCTGAGAAAACTTAATTAATAATCGCTGGGGCACTAAATATATTAGTCGGTATTAATTTAGCATTATCAAAGTATGCCTAAATTTCAAATGAAACATTTTAAGTACTTAGCAACATTTCCAATTTATAGTTTAACTAACTGCTAAACTGTTCAAATAAATTTTTTGACAGTTCAAGAGCAAAATATTTGAATGACTAGTTAATTATGATGTTTAATTTAGTTACTTACTTGGTAGGTAGGTATCTATGTTAGTATTATAGTTAGTGTACAGTCAGCTCAATAAAACTGCAATAAAAAAAGAAACCTTAATTTCCGCTACACTTCGAAGTCAACAACATATTTATCAACAAAACCCACTCATCTCTGAGACAATAACTAAAACTAAAATTCAGCAACAAAATTATAAACCTCTTACACAACATGTTGTCGTACTGCATTTTAATTTAACAAACATCTAACCCACATGACATGACGTAACAACCTGTAAAAGCAAATTGTAAAAGAAAACAACAACAGTTGCTTCATAATAATATGTTCGCTCACGGTCCGTTGAGAAAATGCTTTCGCATTCAACTGGAGTAGGTAGCTACGCTGGCATTGTGGGGGTCAATGCGCCCTGCACCCTGCCACCTAACTACCCGACAGAGAAAAACAAGTGAAGACGCTATATGCATAGATCTAGGTATATGTATATACGCTATATATATACCGCCGTCGCTATTCAATGTACATGCCTCCATTTTTCGCAGTAACATTCGCACAAGATCTACTTTGTTGAGCTAGCAAGCTTTTACATAATGTGACAGTTTTAAGGTTCATGTTTGCCGTCTAAGTGAGTCATACGTTTCAATGGCGGAATGACAATGAATGTACAGTGGTGTGTTTAGGAGTTTGTTTTGTTGGAAAAATAATAGTTTTGCTGAAGAAGTTTGCTGTAGAATGCAGTGGAGCTGAAGTTTCATTTGAATGGGATGTTTTGAATTGAGTTCTACTCAAGTCAATTTTTATTTACTCCATTATTTATGTTACAAATTGAAACGACACAGGGGCAACAAACTCTTTGCTCAAGATCTGCAGCTTCACAGACGGAGAGTAAAGCGAAATTTTTAAAGTCGCATCAAACGAAAGGGTTGAAAGATCGTAGCCATTTTAACCTCTATCACACAAAAACGTAGTAAAACCATAATAACTTTTCAAATTTCACCGTCAAGTCTCCGAAAAGCTAATCAAAATGACGATAAATTCGGTTAAATCACTTAGAAATTACTCAAATACTCAACCTTGTTTTACGGCATGAATAACTTTCAAGCGAATTAAACGTAATCTTTTAGTGCTTCAAAATCTGTCTCGAGAAAATTCGGTAGGTGTATAGTACAACTAGTAATTACGACTAATCGCATGACGACTGGTTGCCCGTCGTAGCGACGTAATGGAGTCATTAGGAGAGCATAGTGGAGCGTGACCATCTTACGTGATTGGGCATCGATATACGTTGATGGGACACTCGGGTGACTGAATTCTTGCCTACTTTGTCGTGGTTTTCGTAGATTTATGGCCAGGTTTTGTTCACGTGTTTGGGGAATAAAATATTTGTTAATGTGGAAGCTGACTGAAGGAATAGGTGCTGAGTTCTCGTCAAATCACCTCGTTTTTTTTTTAATTCTAATGTAGTTAATCGTGATGTTCTTCAGAAAGATCAGGTCAGGGTGGTAAATCGTAGCAGCTGTCTATGGACATCCGCAGTACAAGAGTCCTCGCATGTAGTACGTAGCGCTTTTTAATTTTGTTCTATTGGGCAGTATGTGACATATAGTTTACCCGCTGTCCAAACTGGACTTAAGCCTATTTCCAAAACAACATTTTTCTTAAAGATGAACACATTAATTTGCCCTTAAAACATCTCAACAATGTTGTTTAAGTATGTGTTAATGAAGACCCTTATAGATATTACCTCAAAACTCCAATAGGTTCCAAAAATAATTTTCAAAGAGAACAGTTTATGTGGAAGTTTAGACTACAATTTTAATCAACTCATTAATCTTCAAAGGTCGGATAAGTTCTTATAAGGAGCACATTTTTTTCTATTATAATTCAGCAACTTTCCAGCACCCTCATTGCGTAACACACTTCACAATCTGAATCATTTTGAAGGATATTGCTAATCCATTGCTTCATATGTTCGAAAAATGTGTCTGCTCAACAACGTAAATAATGCAATGAATTATGTCGAACTGTCAAAATTAAAGCGCGCCATTGCTCCTGGTAGTGTATAAAGAGGTATTGGACTAGCGGAGTAATTGTGTATACGCTGGTCCAAGACCTCTTTTGGATATCAGCCGTTCCTATTTGAAACTTACGACATACAGAATAACTAGGTATTTATAGAACAACCCAAGATTAAATAGGTCGCCAAATACCAGGTCCCTACATAAACTTAACACCTACACATATTTAAAGGTTAACATAATTATTGCATATGTTATGTGCCTTAAAGCTTATATTCCCGTACATAGTCAGCTGTTTCCGTCGGCAGCCATTACTGGAACCGCCATGTTGGTAAATACTGCATGGTAACGGCGGAATCGATTTGAGAGCGATTACAAGATCATCGGTATCGGATAACTTAGTCGGCACTCTGCGTTCTTTTCAATGCTTTCGGTGCATAGAATTTGAAGATATTTGGTTACATATATACATACATAAGTACACGCCTTCTTCCCGTGGGGGTAGGTAAAAACGACAGAACGCCACCTGCTACGATCCTTACATACCTACTCCTTTTCCTTCGTTTACCTTCATACATCTGGTCATGACACGTGCGCCGGTTGTAAGTACTACGCACCTGACCTTTCTGAAGAACATCACAATAAGGTCACTATATGTCCATCTAGGGGTGATATAGACGCAGGAGATGCCATGGGCGTCGGGAATCCCAGGCCGATTCCCGGCCACCGCAGGCGCGGACTTGCGGACGGCGAGCGATGGGTAGCTCGCCGTCCGATAAGGACCAGGCCCAGGTCGATGGCGCGTTGTGTTCCACGCGCGCCTCAAAGAGATGTCAGCAACAATGGCGGGGCCCGCTAGGGCATCTGCCCTAGCGGGCCCCGCCATTGTTGCTGACATCTGACATTCTGACATTGTGGCAGGCATCTGCCTGCCAGGGTTGCGGGAAAGTCCGAAAGGTTTACCGTGGCCCCTGGCACAGGCAACTGAAGGAACACGGGTGGGTTTTAGTCAGTAAGAGGCTGACGCGCCCTCCCGCTCTGCCCAGAGCGGGAGAAGTTATTTGATGATTTCCCAACCTCAAAAAACCCTCATCTCTTGAATGAATTGTCAAATGCAGCTTCAGGTATGGAGAAATGAACTGAAAAGACGGATCTTATACAAATAAGCATGATCATCAGCCAGACCGGTTGCGAGCACATATATGTTACTGTTAAGGCGCTGCCCAATCGTAAGACACCGTAAAACGATTATTATTTTTGGTCGCATCGTTAGACGTACAGTCACGAGCACTAATAAGTATACACTTTGCAAAATTTAAATGCGATTTTCTTGTGGAATGTTGATTGCAACTTTGAAATAAAACCTATTTCCTAACAGTATAAGTTCCAAAATACTATGTTCGTAACCACATACAATTACCATCAATACAGTAGGAGAAAATCACATTTTGAAGTTGCTAAGTGTATACATATTAGTGCTCATGACTGTACTTACAACAAGCCAGAAAAAAAAATGATGTATTGTCAAATGATCGAAGAAAAGATTCATTCAAAAATTATTTCATAAAAATAAAATAATATGATAAAAAAATCTAAAAACAGAGGTCAAAAGTTTTTGTCGCATAATTAATAATAAAGGGAATTTAATTAAGTAAAAAATACCTAAATATTATATAACTGATCCGTGCATTAAATGATGAATGATTTTATTTCTGTAAGTAGGTTTGTACAAACACTTTTACACGTCAAACATATTTTTTTTTTAAATAAAACTGAATTAAAACTGTAAAATTACTATATTTTGGTGGTTTTTCGATTCAACTAACATCAACCATCCAGGATCAATATCCACAGCACACGCGCTGCGATTTTGTTCAGATCTGAAGAACACATTTTGTCGTCGCGAAAAACTATAGAATAGGGTTAAAAGTTAAGTATAGTCTAGATATAGTGAACGCATTATTAGTTGATTGTAGTCTTTAGTTCTTATAGGTAGGTACGTTCGTAATATGTTTTAAAGTCTCTAATTAAAAGTAATCCTTGCAAATTTTCTAACAAACTCACTTCCTTCCAAAAGTGAACTTTTAATAAAATATTTTTATAATTTATAGAAGGCAAAACTAGGTCGTTTCCATTAGGAGCGGCCAGAAATGAAAACTTTTTAAAAACCTGTGATTTTAATAATCAGGGGCGGAAGTAACATTGTTGAAAGCCTTCTGGGAATTGACCGTCAAAGGCCGTTTTTGTAATTCATCATAAGTCAATTTTTGTTTCAGTTCCGGAACGAAAGGCTAAAATAAATTTTACGTGAGTAAGGTACTGATAGTGTAATCAATGCTTCTATATTTATTTATAATTCTTCTTTGACTGACCGGTTGGTGCAGTTGGTAGCGACCCTGCCTTCTGAGCCGCTGGTCCCGGGTTCGATCCCCGGACTAGTCAAACATTTGTGTGCATGAACATGTCTGTTTGACCTGTGTCTGGGTGTGCATATGTATATCTGTCATCAGGTTACCGTAGTACAGGTTCTACCTAGTTCGGGACCTGAGACCTTGTGTGGATGTTGTCTCATATTATTATTCTTATTTATACAAATTATAAATTAGTCGCTTTTCGTGTGTCTGTATGCTCGTGTTGTTCTTCTGAACCACGCAATGTATTTTGATGCTGTTATCACGGACGGTTGATGTGCACAATATATGAATACCTACTAAATTTACAAATTAAAAAAAAAAATTAAAAAAAAAAAAGAAGGAAAAAAGGAAACGATATAATAAGAAAAAATAAAGATGATGAGAAAGAATATAAAGAAATTTTTATGTTTATTTAATCAATCCTAAAAAACGTGCGAAGCAGAGGTGGGTTGCCAGTAATTTAAATAAATCAAATGTCTGAGAGAGTCTGCGTCAGTTTAATTTTACGGCATATTTTTAACAAAAAACATTTGAACGTATACAAAGAACTAATAAGTTAATTTACGTTTACCTAAAATTCGAAAACCGATGTGGCTTTAGCTGAAGCGACGTCAAATAATATTTCGAGAATTTCGGCAAATGTGCCCATTTTGAGTAACCTGCAATGACTGAAATGTACACGGATATAGAGGAGACTTTTGTCTATTTTTACGGAACCAACAAACCACAAGAAGCACAACATGAAACAACTAAATTATACGTAATAAACGAAAATGGCCAAAATATGGTAGAAGTGACTCTTTGATATTCTAAATCTCCAACAATAATACATTAGATTACAATATTTCAGTAATCAAGCAAATAATTATGGATTGCAAACGGGCGCATGACGTAATTGCATAAAAATATTATCCTACCATACAACACACATAATATTCTGTAGTAAATAAGTTGGTTGAACTCTGAACCACCGACAATTTGGAATACACATCTAGGTAATGTTTGGGCTTATAAGTTGTGGCAGTACGATAACAAAGTTCGTTGTTAAGCTAAATCCCTAGTGAACGGATGTTCAAGGCTATGCGGATTATACTAGGTTATATCTCTAGAGGTACACATGCAAGAGGCAAGTCCTGTTAAATATGAACAACACGAATAATTTCTAACTTAATTCTAATAAAATAAACTGTTCAAAACGCAAATACTTACTGTGAGTAATTATATGAAATCAATCATTAAAATAAAGTATTAGAAACGCAAATAACTACTTTATGTGCTTTTATAAAATTTATATAACGAATCATCATCATATATCTAACGAATCATCATCATATATCTAACGAATCAAAGATAGAATGCCGATTATTATTCGCGCGAAAATCAGTGACAGACTGGTGTTGATTCTCTTGTAACTAAACTATCACAAAATTTTCTTATTTTTGGTTATGAGGATCTTAAAGGCTATTCTGCAAACCATATTCTCTAAACAACAAAACTATGTTGACATAACTAAAATCGAGTTTGACAATCGCTAAGTTGAGTAGACCATAGACCAAGATTTGTCGGAAATTAAAATAAAGATTGAATAAAAGTGAACGAAGGGCAAAAACAACCTGAGTAAAATCAAATAGTTATCTATAATTGTATATGAATAGATATTTAATGAAAAACAGGGAGCTTAATGTCGGCGTAAAACTATATTAATGTTTATATTTTAATAAATTAAATGCAATAACCTGTATTTGTTTTTAGTATATGTGATCAATGTGATCCTGCTAGGGTTGTACACCGAAAACGATTATAAGCAACTGCTACACGGTCGCCAACAGCGTCCCGACAGAGGTGACTTTGGTGGTTTACAACCGTGTAGATGGTGGTTTACGACCGAATTTTGTTTGACCTTCCAACGACCTTGGTTTAAAGAGCTGTGCTAGCGACCAAGGGCGAATAGAGAAGGTTAGGTAGGCGGCCGACCGTGTAGACGGCGGTTGCCAACCGAGTACGTTTAATGATAAATTATTCTAGTTCTGTAAATATATATATTATATTTTAGGTTTCTACAAACACTTTTACACGACAATCATATTTTAAAAACTATATGAGGTCGGCGTTTCCTATCTGACTACTCCGAGAAGAAAGGCCGAAATAAACTCAGAGGTCACAGTCTCTTTTAAAGTCCAGACATATTCTTGGTCGGATCATGTGAAAACCACGTAGATTGGTGTCTGAAATGGTATTTTGAGGAAAAACCACACAGATTGAGTGGACCTGTCTAGTCAGTGCACGCATGTGTCAGTAGTCATGCAGCTCAACTCAGAATTTAAGGAGCTCAACGATTCACGACGCACCTAGCTTCTGACGTTTCATAAGTGCCCATATAGGTTTATGTGAAATTAAATATTTTGATTTGATTTGATTCGGCGAACAATACCAAAGAACGCACATTTGGGTAGGCCGCATAAACTACTTAAACTGCCAGACCATGATTTAAACTGAAACAATGACCCACATAGTCCTCACATTCACAATAATTAAGATAATAATATTATATTTATGAAGGTAAGTATTCATATCATTGTGTATCTAATAATCATCAAATCCCTTACAGTAGGTAAAAAGAAAAACAACATTCAGTATGCAAAACTTGGAGCAACTCAATCCCAAGCCTTTTTGTCCTCAATATAATCTTTAACGGTATAAAGGTTTTCTGGCACAAGTTACGTTTAATGAAAGATTTTAATTTATTAAAGCTTAGATCTTAAACGTGGCTTGGAAGTTTATTATAAAAGCGTATACATTGACATCTGAACGAGCCACCTATTTTCTTGGGCCTTGCTGTAGGTACAACAAATTTTGGTTTGTTTGTAGTATTTATGTATTATGGATATCACTGTATTTTTAAACAGTTTTATATTTTTATGGGCATATATAAAAGATTTTCAAAAATATACTTAGAAAGCAACGTCATTACATTAATATCCTTAAATTTCTCTCTGAGAGTTTGAAGCTGTGCCACTGAAGCTTAACATTCAAAGTTAAGCCCAAGAATACTGTGCTATCTTCAGGATTCAATTAGTTGCCCTTTATCAATACATTAGTTATCACCTGTTTAGACAGGACAGGAAAAACCAAATGCATTAAGTTTACGCTACCTCACGTTAGTGTGAGGTAGCGTAAACTTAATGCATTTGGTTTTTCATTAAGAAGTAAATTATTAACATTGTACCAGTGAACTACTTTTGAGATCGCACTATTTACGTCATCAGTAACTACTCGTAGCTACTGACGTTTAAGATTAAACAAAAGTGAAGTGTCATCCCCAAACAACACTATATCATGATTATCTTTTATGAGGTAAGGCAAGTATTAATATAAATAAGAAACAAGAAAGGACCAAGAATTGAGCCCTGTGGGATACCCATTGTTACTATAGATCCGGGAGATCTTTTTCCACTAACTTCAACGCTCTGAATCCTATTACTCATCAAGTATGAAGTAAGAAGATCCAGAGCGGTGTTCCGGATCCTGTAGTGGCGGAGTTTCCTGATTAGCGTTTCATGAAGAACGCAATCGAACGCCTTGGACAAATCACAAAAGATAAGACGCCCAAGGCTTCGCATTTATCTTCCCATGCATTACAAATATCTCCTAAAATTTCAACATCAGGAGTTGAACAACCCCTTGTAAACCAAACCCAAACGGTTTACTATGTAATAATTTATGTTTATAAAAAAGTCTTTGCAATTGGGCTAAAATTAATTTCTAAACATTTTTACTAAAGGTAAGTAGTACTGAAATATGTCTATAATTTGTGGGGTCTGAAATACTACCTAATTTAAACATAGGTACAGTGTCACCTCTATCGAGGCCGCGGTTTGGCAACCGTGTAGCAGGCACTTTAGAAGTGCGTACAAGATAAGTCTGCGCGCGTGTTTGATTTTCTAGACTATATAGGCGAGCACTTTTAATCATATTCGGCATACCTAATGATGGCCATTATTTACTTTGGAAAACCCGAAACACAACACACTCTCTTGACACCAGATTATATAATCGTCAAGATGTCGGCCAATAATTATTTCCGAATTCGGCCACGCACAGAATTATTTTGCGCGCTCAAAACTTCGGCGATATTTTTTATGTTTTAAATAAGAATAAAATCTTTAACTATTTAAAATCGATAAATTACAGCATTTAAAAATTGATTCAGAAAGCATGATCATCTTGCTATTTATTTCACTCCGGTATTCTCGTCGCCGCGCCGTAAGAAAGCCATATTAAGAACATCTTGAATTTTTCAGGAGTCTGTCTGTTTGTTTTCAATACAATAAGTACTTCGACTTCAGCAAAGACTCAAAGAGTAAAGTAATTAGGTAATAAAAGGAAGTCTTCTCTTCAGCAGGCAGTCGTCGAACTCGTCGAGAAAACGAGCCAGTAAGAGACAGCAGGAACTGCTCATGGAGCAGCTCCATAATAATCGACAAAAGCTGCAATCACATAAGCTTTCATAATGATTTCAAATCTCACAAGTATCCAAATTTTCAAGAACTATTAGAGAAATGTGCTTTGTACATTTTAGCTCATGATAACTTATATTATTCCACACCTTTTTAATCGCGATTAAAAACAGTCTGATTTAGTTTGATAATCAAAATTTTAGGTGAAAAGCGTTAAATTCAGAATAGCGATTTTATATTACCAATTTCACTAAATTGATTATCTAAATGACTTTAGTGCAGTCTGTCAAACTATATTGTAGGTACTTAAGTTTTGTCACTTTAGTCAATTTCAGAATGGGAAACGTCGATTGACAGGAAGAAACTAAATTTTGATGATTTTTAGTCTAGTTTCCAGAATTTTGTGACAAGATAATAGACACCATTATCAGCCATATTGAATATTAGTAAAATTCACACGTCGGAACGAATACCTACCTGATTTACAAATAAGCGTGCACTGACTGGACAGGTCCTCTTAATCTGCGTGGTTCTTTCCTCAGAAGACCATTTCAGATACTAATCTACATGACCCTCAAAGATTATGTTCGAACATTTATATACACATTGACATTGATGAATTTTATACATACAATGACATGAGTATTTACTTTGTAAAGTATTATATTATTTAAATTATTGTGAATGTGAAGATTATGTGGATTATTACTTTTTTTATTTTATTTCTTAGTTAGTTTCATGATCTGGCAGCTTGAGTAATTTATGCGGCCTACCCAAATGTCCTTTCTTTGGTATTGTTCGTCGAATCGTTGTGCTCCTTAAGTTCTCAGTTGAGCGGCAAGATTACTGACAAATGCGTGCACTGACTGGACAGGTCCGCTCAATCTGTATGGTGTTTCCTCAAAAGACCGTTTCAGACACCAATCACGTGGTCTTCACGTGATCTGACCAAGAATATGTCTGGACTTTAAAAGAGACTATGACCTCTGAGTTTGTTTCGGCCTTTCTTCTCAGAGTAGTCAGATAGGAAACGCCGACCTCATCTAGTTTTTAAAATATGATTGACGTGTAAAAGTGTTTGTAACAAACCTACTTACAGAAATAAAATCATTTATCATTAAGTATATACCTAATTTAAAAAAATTATTTTAAATCAACACCCCTGCTGGCTATTTTAGTACATATATAAATGTTTACACAGTTATATTTGACCTTGTAAATAGCCAGGTGTTTATCACACTGAGCACGATCATTATTATAATTGGCATCAACAAACACCTCAATTTTCATCTCTAGAGGAATGACCTCGCTATCATTTTCTTTCTTTTTTTCTTGTCACACAGTACTGCAGCACTGTCTATTGGACACCAAACTTAACAGTATGTAGATTTAAATAAATAAAATTGATTTAAATAAATAAATAAAAATTATTATTGTGAATTCCATGGATATCCTGAATGCATGCAAAAGTAATCACAACTTACCTACTCACCTCACACATTCACATGATCTGACCAAGATTTAGTCTGGACTTTAAAAGAGACTGTGACCTCTTTTTATTTATTTTTTTTGTTGGTGGGAAATTATCAAATAAAATCTATTGCTCTGGGCGGAGCGGGAGGGCGTGTCAGACTCTTACTGACTAAAACCCACCCGTGTTCCTTCAGTTGCCTGTGCCAGGGGCCACGGTAACCCTTTCGGAATTTCCCACAACTTCGGCAGAGACTGTGACCTCTGAGTTTGTTTCGGCCTTTCTTCTCTGAGTAGTCTGATAGGAAACATAGCCTCATCTAGTTTAAAAATATACATATGTTTTACGTGTAAAAGTGTTTGTACAAACCTACTTACAGAAATAAAATCATTTATCATTTATTTATTCAGCACCAACTACTAAAAAACTCTTCTACATTGACATTATCCCACATACCTTTGTCACAAAACACATATTACGGAGTAGTCGGTACAGTTAGAAAGTGCACAAAAACTGTCCTAGTTTGTTCCCCTCGCACCCTCGCTTAGCCACCATTACCGTAATACATTGTTCATTGAATTTCCAAGTAGGTATATTTTTTGCCACATGATGACCTAGACGTAGATTTTGCTCGGTTGGACGGTATGTAGGACATGTTAAGGCTAGCTTATTGTAGAACATGATCAATGAAGATGTAATTAGGAGCCAAACTTGGAATTACGTTTTGTTGGTACGTATTTAACCTCTGTGACCTCTTGTGGAGGATTATTATTACAATAAATTCGATATATTTTCGGTTCAGCGCTGTTACAGAAAGAAAACCAAATAATTACAAAAAAGGGTGTTATGGTGTTCTATCTTATTTGTATCGGTAAAATCAGACTATTTACAAAGAGTCCATTAAATGCTTTGGTTTTGCCATAGTTGGGCATATAATTTTTTTAATAACTTCAGGGGGGTAGGTTATTCCCGTAATTCTAAGAACGTTCGCGTTATAATCTCAGTCTTAATATGTCAAAAATACCTCTAATTTCCTTCCATATACGACAAGTTTTTGACATTGATTGTCGCTGAGATAAGATTGCAACTAGATTTAGAACCTTTTTAATTACGGGAATTAGCCTTTACCTACTTTTCGCCAACAGAACTATAGAAAAAACTTAAGGATCTCACTTACCAGAATCCAAAGCGCTTTATAACCGATTCACAGCCACGTCGATCCAAGATCGTAAAAACGCTTAAGGACTAAAAGTTAGTAAACGCACTATGCAGTAAATAGTGTGGCTGTAACGTTTTCTTCAAGTCTTTTTTTACGACCGTGGAACGAAAAGGGACTGATAAAATGCTATGCTTTAGTGCAAAACCAAACCGTCAGCGGTTTATGAATTCTATACTTTTCTCCAATCCAGTTTATAATGTTCCCGATTTTGCCGAATTCGTTATTCTTTTTTTATTGATTTCTCTGCCTGATGATTGGTCTAGTGGCCTCAAGTAATACCGTTAAGCAAGACGTACTGGGTTCAATTCCCAGGTGGAGCAAAGTGTTATTGGGTTTTTCCATCTGAAATTTCTCAGTAGGAGCCGGGAGTCTGGATTCGGGCCCGGTTGATGGCAATAGACACGCCTCCTTCCACGTGATTCTTAAACATATCTGACGAAATGTGGGTTTACCAAAAGGTACACCTCTGCCCAACCCTTCGTTTAATACAGGCGCGATGTTATGCTTTTTATTTCGAGTACAAAAATAGTATAGGCTTTCCGCCGCAGTGCAAGGACCTCTTTCAGAAAAGGAATGCATAACGTGCATACCTTTGAATATCTCAAAAGTTCTTATTTATAATTTGTGTTTTTCAGCGACTAACATCTGTTTCTGTAGTTCTACCACAAAGTGCAAAGTCGACAGCCCGCCTCTGTGCTGCCGTCTAAACGTGACGCTGGCAGATTAGTCGACATCGACTCAGTAGCCAAAAAAAAAATGTTTTGGTAGATAAGATAAGATAAGTCTTTATTTGCCTTAAACATGGTATAAAGTTGTTACAATCAGGTTGTTAATCAAAAGTCCACATGTTTAGCTACACAGGTTATGTTTCAATTGTATGCAAAATAATAATAATAAATAGTTAATTGTCGTACAGATAGATATAAGGTCAATACAATAATATAATAGTTTTATCTTAGCATTATCCGACCGATTCCAGAAATGTATAGTTTGTTGTTAAATAAATCTTTAATGTCATAAAACATCTGTTCTTTCAGCCATTTCAATAATCTGCTTTTAAATGAGTTAACATTTTATGACAACTTTATTTCTTTTGGAATTTTGTTATAAATACTCATACACATGACTAAGAAACTTTTCGCATACTTGGCTGATTTAGGAGTATCCTGCAATAAAATTCTGCATGGATCCTTATTTCGAGAGTTCAACTGATAGGCTTTTTTGAATAATCCCTTAATAAACATAATTACAGATTTCATAAATGTACAGTGACGGAAGTGGTAATATAACTAGCTTTTTAAAGAACAGTTTACATGACTCGTCAGGATGGATACCACAAATGACTCTGATGCATTTCTTCTGCGCAATAAATGCTCTGTGACTATCCGTGCTGTTAACTCAAAAAACGAGCCCGTATCGTAAGATGGATTCTATATAAGCGTGTTGTTGTAATTGCTTTTTTTTTGTTGATAATATTTTTTATTTGTCTCAGAGAATAAAAAAACTTTTACTGGTGGTTACTGGTGTACAATAAACAGTAGTATGTCTGTCTATCTATCTTTTATTATTATTATAAGACGCGTAGGATGCAATAAGCAAACAAAAGTTTTGTTATTTTTAGTTGCTTTCGTTTATTTAATTAATTTTGCCCTGACTACAGTTAACGTTTGCCAACAGTTTGTAATTATTTAAATTGTAATCAGTGGAAAATGTAGTGGGTAGGTAGTATATTTGTTAAGTTAATTATAATAATGATAATAATATGAGACAACATTCACACAAGGTCTTCAGGTCCCGAACTAGGCAAAGCCTGTGTACTACGGTAACCTGATGACTAATATACATACTTATATACATATATACACCCAGAGACAGGTCAAACAGACATGTTCATGCACACAAATGTTTGACTTGTCCGGGGATCGAACCCGGGACCAGCGGCTCAGAAAAGGGTCGCTACCAACTGCGCCAACCGGTCAGTCAATTGTTCAGGTATTTCTGTTTATTTTTAATAAAGCTACAACTGTATGTTTTCCCATATGAAATAAAATAAAAGTCTGTCACTTGCTTACTATGTCAGCCATTTCATTTTATGTTGTTCAGAACTTCTCCCAATATTTTCCTTTACTGACAGTTAGTGATACGCCTACACAAAAAAATACATGAAATGAGCCTTTCAGGACGATACAGCAGGTAGTGAGGTATAAGTAAATGCATTTAAGTCAACAAATGAGGTGGAAATAGCAAACAAGGCTTTTTTTTACATCAATGAGGTCACTTAGGCACAATCAGAACCTGCCTAAAAACATTTAAGAAAGTTGTAAAAATGTTGATGATGTAAACAGTCCGTAACTGACGTATAAAATGTTAAATACATGACATGTACGGAGATGCAATGAATGTATGTGAGAGTGAGAAATAAAGCACTTTTATTTAGGTTTGCAGTACCTATCTGAGTACGAAAGTATCTAATAGACTAAAGCAGCATTTGCCGATTATAAAACCGTCTCTTAGAGACGACGTCTCTTACAGACCTATAGGTGCATAGATACATATAATTAATGTATACAAAATATTGTAACACATTTTAAAAGAGTAACGGTGGAGTTGCTTGCCCATTCTTCTCCACACGAAACTACCTTTTGGAAGGGGCGACTAGAAACAATTCTATTTTAATGTAAATGTTGACGTTCAAAAGTGCCTTTTATGTGCCTATTTGAAATAAAAGCTTTGACTGAAAAAACAGTAGATTTTAAATTCTTACTATTTCAAAAGTACCTACCTATAGGTATCCTAAAATCCGTTAAAACACACGCTAACCGCCGCCATTTATAACGGGACGCCATTTATTCCTAGTTTGAATTCAAAATTCAAGCTAGTTCTATTTCCAAGTCCTTACATCGCAGGCGCTTAATGTAACCGTGTTCTGAGCCTTAAAAATGCCATTCCTTTGAGTTATAAGATAAGACGGCTATAAAATACGTATCGATTTCTCAACGTGTTGAATAGTCTAGATGTCGTAAAATTGAAGGAAATCTGACTAAAGCGTACGTGAACTGTAAATGTTGGAAGGGATCTAGGTAGTAGCAATTTATGGTATTATGAATATGCAAGTAGGTATCTGTAATCACATCTGTCATAACTGTTGATAAATCTAGAAGATAGAATCTTCAGAAATCAGGTTTCAGGGGCCAAATGTATTTTACAATTTTATCATAAATAATTCTTTAACATTAAATAATAACCTAATACTAACACTGTTTTAAGATAGACACCTCGTGTCCTGTAACGTATTTATGTCCCCATCCATTAATACGACGTAATTAACCTAGTCCCATTGTACTGATAAGTAGAACAAAAGAGGCTTCCGGCTTTGCACAACTGTATCTTAACGACATCCAGCCTAACCAATGTTGGCTATAAAAAGATCTAGAAGACCGCTGGCAGGCGAGAAAAATTCAAATTAATTAAAAGAACAAAACATAAATTAGGTTTGCCACTGACAATAATGTCGTTGAAGCGGCCGCGAGCGGGTCACGTTCGGAAACCGAGCTGCGAAATGAAAATAATTACACGTCAAATGAGTTGAATGACGCCTATTTAAAATGGCGGACGCGGGCGCGGGGGAACAGCGCACGATTTATACTCCATGTCACGCCGCGGGGAAGCAGAACACTCTCCGCTCCTTTTTAAATTCAGTAGAATTATAAATCAAGTGTAGCATAAATAAAATTGATTAAGTAGACTCGGAAAATTTCACGTACAGCCATTTTTTTAATTCTGTCAAAAGTAAATGGCCTTTTTGTTATTTCGTCTGACGTTCTTCGTCTGACGTTCTACTTTCTGTTAGGTATTTCTTTATAGAATTAGCCATGTTCGTAGTTTCTCTTTGCAATATATTTTTCCAGTCTAGACGAAAAAATTGGTTATTGCAAAATAAAAGGGCGCTTAGCCAATAAGGGGAGAGATGTAACCAAGTCATTCATTTTGGCACGGCTTACTGTGTAAAGTCTGAACTTTTTACAACACAATGTAAAATTACAAACTTATAGTAGGTACTATACAAGAATCAAGCATCAAAGGAAGTCGTTACAAAGCTATATGGACCATCGAAACACTCTCTCGTATAAATTTAATAGCACTTTGCAACCATGTAAAGGAAACACATTTCATTTTTAACGACGCGACAATACTTACTCGGCATAAAAAACGCTTTGTAATTGTTTTTTCTGTCTAACGTAACATCTTCCTTTAAGCCCTCTGTGATAGGAATCTATGTGGCTTCATTAATAAATAAAACTGTCTGGCTGGAGAACATAGAATTACGTATCTTTTTGAACAAATCACATGTAAAATTATTCTTCGCATTTTCACTTTTCGTGAGATCGTCACATTTGATTCACATTAACCCAACGGTAAAATGAGAAATCTTTATCAATATTTAACTTTTGATTCTATAAACCATAAACTGAAGAGTAAAACCCACAACTTCCCTTGGCCTGTAATAGGGTAGAATATAATCACGCTGGAAGTAAAGAATGACGATAAAAATCTAGTCGTAAAATGTGTCAAATGAGTCGGCATCATCAATAAAACTTGGGTTTGAGTAGAAATAACGCTCGCAAAGTCATTGACTTGCAAAATATGTGCCTAGCAACAAAATAAGAAAAAAACGTCGGGAGTGTCATGGGACACCAGATTGGACCGAAGTCCCTTTCGCTGTATAATATGTAATATGATCCTATCACAATTTTTCTTGTATTTGAGCGTTTGAAGAGAGTGACTCTTCAAACGCTCAAATACAAGAAAAATTGTGATAGCCCTCTTAAAACGAGCCATCTAAATGGTCTCAAGTTTCAAGTGTCAAAAATTTTTGTTTTTTTAATATAGAGCCATCTAGTAGCCATTTGGATGGATCTGTATTAACAACCAAAACTTTTGACACTTGAACCTAACTTTTTTGGGCATAACGCTTTTTCGTCACGTGACAATTTCTGCCACTTTACTCCTAACGCAAGCCGCGTTAAAGAACTTCGTTACAAAAACATTAACATTGATGAATTTTATACATTCAATGACATGAGTATTTACATACTTTGTAAAGTATTAAATTATTTCAATTATTGTGAATGTGAAGATTATGCTATTATTATGATTATTGCTTTAATCATTATCTGACCATTTGAGTAATTTATGCGGCCTACCCAAATGTCCTTTCGAATTTAGAATCGTTGAGCTCCTTAAGTTCTGAGTTGAGCTATACGATTACTGACAACTGCGTGCACTGACTGGACAGTTCCACACAATTTGTGTGGTTTTTCCTCCAAAGACCGTTTCAGACACCAACCTGCATGGTCTTCACATGATCTGACCAAGATTATGTCTGGACTTTAAAAGAGACTGTGACCTCTGAGTTTCGGCCATTCTTCTCAGAGTAGTCAGATAGGAAACGCCGACCTCATTTAGTTTTTAAAATATGATTAACGGGTAAAAGTGTTTTCATTACTCATACTCGGAAAGTACGTCTGAAGCTGCCTGAGGAGCGGGTTGAAAGTAATACTTTTCAGCCCTAGGGAGAATCATTTTCAACTGACAACTGTCAAATTATTAAAAATAACTAGTTCTATTTTTACATTTCTATTGAACCATGTTCCAACTTCCTGTACAGCCACTTAATTACAGCGCGATGTTAAATTGAAATAACATGAAGTTAAGTATTAATTAAAGAATATATTTTTTTAAATTACTTTATTATAATTTACTTTCAACTATTTCTTTCAAATAACATAGATTTGGGCAAAACACTTACTATTTTTTCAATGATGGAAATAAAAAATAATGGCTGAATAGCCAGTAGCCGGCCACAGAAAAAAAATAGGCGGGAAAGCGGCAATCCGATCTTTATTTGTTTTTTCGAGCTGTATAATTTTGTTTATACTCCGTATAGCAGAGATTTGTACTAACACAAATGAGTTCATCTGATTCAGTTATGGATTTAACGCCTGATATCATAAGAGAAGAGGCTTATATTTTCTTTAGCTAATTCATGTTTTTATTTTTAGTTTCCTTGTATTCGTAATGAAAAGCACAGTGTTTACCTCGGGTTAAAGACTTATTTAGTCCCTCGAACGAATGGCCTAACCCCGTCTCGGGACTAAATAAGTTACTTTCACCCCTAGGGTAACAACGTACTATTGTGCAAACCTATTTACAGAAATAAAATTATTTATCATTTGGTAACATGGCCAAAATACTAGCAGTGTTGCCACGTCACGTCGCATGGCAATGCTGTCATATAGCGATTTAATCAGCCTAGCTATTTCAAATCTTTTAGATAGCTAAATAAGGCATTATACAAAGAAATAATAAAGCTCTATAACCGCTGGGCCCATTGGCATTAAGCACCCTATTTTAGGACCAACCTGCGTCCAAATTCGGACAGCGATAAGCTCGATTGATTGATTGATTATGTCCACTTTTGCCTAACGAAGCTCATAATTACCTACGCTGTCGATCCCTACGACTTTTTTCAGTAGATATTAATACCGTAAATTCATAACGCGTCATCCTTATTTCATAAATGTAACTTACTTGGCAACGCAAATTATTATTAAAATTATGCCATCTCAAAATCTGTACAAAATCGTTTTTTTTCTACGATAGCTGATTCAATTTGTTCAGATTTCTACGAGTATTCAAAACTGATCTCAAAGCGTATTATTATTATGTGATGATATTTTATTTTATACAAAAGTGTACTATCGCCAATCGCTTTCACCTCCATCATTTATCATATCAAAATCGTTTATCTTTTAGAGCACGAAAAACGCCTTTGATAAAAGTGTCATTACACCGCTTGGTGGAAATTCTCTCGCTCTCCAATGCAATATCAACCTAGTTAGACATTGCAATCTTGAGCACGAAGTTTAGAAAAATGAGCGCGTACCAACGTATAGGAAAATGTCAGAATGAAATATACGAGCACCTATCACAGGATATATTAAAACGAGAACAAAGTCGTGAGATTTTCTAGCCATAAAATTTCATGCCTAGATCAGCAAAAAAGCACGGTGGCCACGAATACATCATGCGACTATACCTGACTACTACCAATTTATAACGCGGGCAAACTCCCACGGTTCTTGTCAACGCGTGATTCATGACTGCAGAAAACTGCGACATTTAAAAAGCAGGCCATTGAAAACAGTGTGGACGCATTCTTTCAGCTCATAGTGTATATAGGTTAATGCATACTCCTATTTGCCGTAATAAACAAGCGTTGAACGTAGCTATACAGAGAAACCACAGGTAAACATTATAGCGAAAACTGTGAACGCGTAATGAGGTTCTGTAAGTTTCTGTTAGTAGTTTGATGGTATGGGGAGATACGTTGATGAATGTTGTTGCCATGCAGCACCTACTTATTTACTGAAATACAGCCGCATTTAATTAGTGTAGGCGTCGACGCTTTCATAATTAAAAACCGGCACAAACTGCGAGTCGAACTCGCACATGAAGGGTTCCGTACCCTAAGGCAAAAATTGCCGAAAACACCAGATTTCTTGTATAGAGTTTAATTTTTCGCTTTATTTAATTTTTTGTTAATAAAGCGGCAATAGAAATACAAACTCTGTAAAAATTACAACTGCCTACCTATTACGGTTCATGACATACAGCCCGCTGACAGACTGCGGAGGCTTAGTTAGTACTTACTAAGTCTCGGGTGTTAGGGTTCCGTTGGCACCCTTTGGGTACGGATCCCTAAAAAGGGCTGGGATGACCCAAAAATAGCATTCGTCTGTACGGAAAATATATTTTCCAGCATGAAACGGCATATTTTTATTACTTACTATTACTACTTATTTAGATTACTGGCGACTAATTAGCGAAAACATACGAGAATACAGTACGAACCCACACGCGTGAGATCATCCGATTCATTAATATCAAACAACCGACCGCAAGTAAAAGACACGATCGAACGCAACGCAATAAAATTAGGCTTTATCCCGAGCGGACGCAGTGAAAGCGACAACACTGGGGGAGACGGGAGAGAGAGGGGGACGGGGGGTGGGGGGAGTCGCTGGCCCGACCTACTTTCCCGTAGGTCCCTTACCCACAACCCTACCGCACTTCAACAGCGCGCCGGGCGGCAGCGCAGCTCTCCTATCGCCGCGTTTATACCACCTACCGACAGCTCCAAGGGAATTCGTACTTCAATGTAAAGCTGACAAAGTAAGAAGAAAAGCGAGTCGCGAGCGGCGAGGACGATCGATCGCGGACGAGTGCCGATAACCATTCGTTTCGGAGGAACGGGATCACAATTAGCGGTGACGTAACGCGGTTACCGGCTGAGTGATTGATGCCCGCACCCCGAGAAACGATGTAAAAACACGACGCGTATGAAATTAATTCCACTGAAGATTATATTTCAGGCTGCGTATAGTTCCGCTTGTGAGTATACAGGAGTGTCTCCCATCGGTCTCGTAAAACGCGGCGTTTCGGGCAGTATGAACCTGCGTATTAATAACGCCATACTGCGATAACAAATCCGCCTGTAAAACGCGGTGATAATGGAATATTCGCCTCGGGTCGTTAGTTGTAGCCATCTGCGGAAAGGTTTATTCGGGTCAATGTATGTAACGATATGACATTTCAAGAGCCTATATAACAGGTACAAACTGTACTAAGAATCGGTTTTCAACATTGACACGAGTATAAGCTCTCACGTGTATCCTTTGGGAGTATTTCATTAATTTGCTACTGGGTACATTGTACGCAAAATACGGGCATTGACATGGATTTGCGGATACCAGCCTGTATTACCTATCACTGGCTACATTTCATAATGGTTTTCAAAGTAAACATTTTCAGTCACGAAATGGCTCCAGATTCAAAAATAATTTAAGTATTCGTAATCATGTCAGACCTCTGTGGAAGGTTTCGCTGGACAAATTTATTAATACAGGGATAATGGTGATATTAATGAGATATTAATGTAGCTTTTTCTAAAAGAGAATTTAATAATGATTACAATTTAATTCCTGAAGAACTTCTAGTCTATTTGCAAAGTTACTTGGAACTTAATCATCTTGCAAAAATATCCATAATTTAGACTTATTCGCTTCAATGAATCCGAAATACAATAAATATCACTCCATTAGGTGTTCAACGGCTCTCTGCTGAAAGTTTCACAAGTTTCGCTGTTACATCATATCGGGATCTTGATAATACAACATCTAACTTTTGTATTCTGTTTCAGGCTTTATTTTTCTTGACGTTTTCAGAATATTTATGGATAACAGCTGTCTTGTCTAGAACTTCTGATCAACACCAGCTGCTTCCTAAACAAATTTGTCGACTTTTTACCTAAGAAAGGTAGGTAGTGGCGTAGAGTACTACACAGTTCAACATACATATAAGTTAACTCATTACTAAATTACTGTTTCAGCTCAACAATACCCGCGAACTCAAGAAATAAAGCGGAGCTAAAGAAAGCAAGCATATTGCATCAAAGTAAAACGAACTTTCCGCGTTGAACATTAAATGCGTTATCGCACGCGCCTTACAGATTGAAGAACTGTGTAACTCGCAAGAAGCCGTTTAGTTTGTACTCGATCGCATTTTGTACGTGATCGAAACTTGTGCGGCTCGGTGTTCAACAGAAAGAAGCAAGTAAGCACAGATGTATATAATCCTTGTATTTTATTTCATCTCAGTGTGTAAACTTTGCAGCTAGGAAACGAACGAAATCAGAAAACTTTAGGAAAAAGAAAACCGGTTTGTCGCTTAGCTACGTTAGACGCCGTCTATAGATGGAAAGTTTCAAACTATTTTGCACCTTTTGGTCTAGCTACGAATTTCATTTGGAAGAAAGTGTTTAGGTTTTGAATTAAACCTTATTTTTTTGTTCGGGGTGATACCTCCAAAGGCGCACGACCTCCGGGGAGGGAGGTCAGGGAGTGTAGGATTTTTACCTCACCAAAGCCACCCCGGTGATCACCATCAGCACATAGATGGGGTCCCGGTTCCTCTTAAAATACCAATTCTGGAACCCCTCCTGTGCAACGCCTGTAAGGCACATCCACATTAATTATACCTAGTTACCCACCTAGCTTCCTATATTCAATTCCAACACTTTTCTGAATGCCTTTAAGCATGTTAAAGCGTTTTTTCTTCGAAATTGTTACGAGCAGCTTTTCAGATTGTCACAATAATATGACACTTCCTAAACACATACCTAGTTGGTATTTTCAAATTCAAAATGGTTCACAGGTTCTTCTTAACCAGTTTGTACCTTTTTATTGAAGTAAAACTTCTTTAGGCACGCTTGGCTTGGGGAGTAAGCTGGCGAATGCATGACGAGAGCGTTACGAAAAGTGTGATCGGGCGAGGCGAACGCATATGGATGGAGCTAAAGAAGTTTTACTTCAGTTGTGTGGTCTAAAGCACACTCGTTTTTTTCTTTTTTTAAAACGTTGCCCCACACTAGGAATTTCTCCTGTATCGTGGGTGCGTTTACAAACATTTAAAGTCACATACACAAACAGCCAGACCCGGAACAACTACTTGCAGGTCATACAAATATTTGTTCCGTGCGGGGATCGAACCCGAGACACGTAATGCAGCAGTCAATCGCTTAACCACTGCGCCAACCGTGTCGTGTCGTACTTGAAAATAAACTTCACGAAATAGACATAAAGATAAAACAAACATTTTCGTTAAAACGAAAACAACGTCGCATTTAATTCGAATCACTAAGCGCGATCATCGAATTTCATCCTCACTACGAAAATAAACCTAGGCGTAAAATTACACAAACAAAACATTGATGGGCAAAGTTAATTACACCTAAAGCTCGTCTCACATAAGAATTAATTAATTAATTTGTAACTTGATTACATATTAAAATTACAGTGTAATCAGCATAGTACCTACAAGTGGCGCCCAACGTGCCATTGCCAGCGGTTACACAGTGGAGTCAAGCCCGTTTAAGCTTAATCAAAACTCAATTTAGTCGTATTTAGTTCGCCGGCTTGAAAACAAGCCCTTTAGGGGTGGAAAACTTTATGTCTTCGTGATTAATTATCAGCTTCGTAACGACCTGGACGCCACGTGCTGCTATCAGATAGTTTCGCAGATTTACGAGCATAACTTTTGATGCACTTTTTTAAATGAAGGGTTGAATTTACGGTTTGTTTATCATTTTAAGCTGGTACTGAGCTGTTATTTTTAGGGATTCTCTACAAAATAAAGCGTAATTAAGGTTTCAAAAGTTTGGTGTGGCCACTTTAATAATGCCAAACGTGTGAACGTGTGAACCCTTGTGAACGTTTTGCAAATGTTTTGGGTGGGTACATTAATTGTGCGCGCACGGTAATACCTGCGGATTAATAATACATTTTGATGTTATCTAATAATATTTGTTCACATAATTGGTTGTTTATGTAGTTGCTTTGTATTCTAAGTGCTTACTGTTTGTTTAGTAGTAGGTACCAATCATTGAACCTGACTTGGTTTCCGTACGTCCTTTTCGGGTAACCACTGAAAATCAGCGTTGTGCTGTGGGTCCCCCATATCACAGCATCATGCTGAGTGGAAGCCTTCTTGTCACAGTCATGACGTGCAGCTGTCGACGATTTCTGTTTTATGCTCCTGATTAGAGATCTCTCTGTTATTTTTACTTTTTTTTTATTAATTATTAGAGCTAATTAGTTTTTTGTATGAACGTGTTTCTGTGACAAATAAATCTATTTTTCTTTCTTTTCTTAATTTATATTTCACTGTTAATGCACGTACCAATCTATCTATTGACGATAATAAGGACTAAAATACAAGATAAAAATATTTCTTTTACTACCAGCTTATCACACCATTTCCACCCTACTACTCACCGCCCCTATAACACAACAATTCAAAATCTCAGTAACACGATTAAACTAATCAGATTTCATTCACTAAACATCAAAAACAACCCTCGAATTTATCGCCCGAGAACAGATAACGAACAAAACAATTACTTTGATTAACCCGAAGTGGGGGACCGCCATAACAATTCACCAACGACACATTGACGTATATACAAGGTGTAACAGAATAAACGCAAGTCCTGAAAGTAGTTTGCTCATAATTGACTACTGAATCGATTTCAGTAACTATTAATATATTAATATTGGATTTTTTTTCAAATTTTATGTATTTTGCAATACTGACCGTCGATTGAGCCAGAGAAAATGAAATCTTATTTCAAGGCAATAAGACTCAATTTTAAATGCATAGTGTAATGGTAGGGTCAACATAATTTTCTTAATAAGAATAGTTAGCTTTAAAAAAATCGTTTTGGTCATTGTATTATGCTTTTAACTCAATACTCTAATTGGGGTATGAGGTCTTGCGTTAATTATGTTACATGTTGTATAAAGACAGTAAGCAGTAACCATGCATTGGGGGAGCTGCATATATTTTCCATAACTCGTGACTATTATTCTTGGCTGAATTCTTTGGTCGTAGTCTCGGAGTCTGATTTAGCTGTAGAGCTCTCAGGGTAAAAAGTATTACTTTTCTTTTTGATATTTTTGCCTTATGGGATATTGTGTGCTGTATACAGAGTACAAACTATTACGAGTACCTTGGATTCAGTACATGATTCTGAAACCACGTGCGTTGAAATTTTTGGTCGGTTATTAAATAAAATTGGCTCCGCCATACATTTTGACCGCGTAGGTACTGCACCCTGTATATTGTGTGTATGTAAATAAAAATACGTTTCTTTAATAGTTTGCAATACTGCAATTTCAGGACATGGCAAAACCAAAATTCTATTGGAGGATAAGTCACCTTCTAAAATTATACGGATAACAATTACTATTGGCGTAGTTTTTAAAGAGACAACCTGCTAGTATAATTTTTATTTTTGATTGGTTAAAAAAAACGGAATTGTGATCAATCATGGAACATCCATTAAATTTATGTATAAACCTTTCTTTATTTGATTGCAAAGCAAGTAAGAATACAATGCTGATTTTTAGACAATACATATAGGCACGTTATTAATAGACAGAAATAGCTTTGTATGTTTTTGTTATAACTAATTTAATTCCTGAGCTTAATTAGCTATAAGTCTACCTGTCAACCTAATTTAGCTGTCAAAGCTCGGAAAATAAGAAGTACAATTTTTCTTCGGAATGTTCCTCGTAGGGTGCGGTGTTTTGTAGGTCCTGTATCTTTTGTATATTAGATAAGACAAAGATATTTCTGGAAAAGATTTAGGTAAGTAAGTAATATTAAGTAGATATTGTAATCCAAGAAACGTGGAAAACTTAATTTTCTTTTAGAAATTTGCTCTATACAATAGTTATTCTGTGATCCTTCAATTTAATTTTGGATTAAGATTCTTTGGGGTGGGTTTTATGATTTTGACCAAATTTTAAAATAAATTGTTCTTTATCTATAATAAATAATAATAATAATAAAAAGTTTATTTCGGAACAATAACACAAGACTAAGTACAACACGTAAAACGATGATAGCTGCAAAAGTATAAACTTGTTGTTGTCATGTTCCATGCTAAAACTGCTTAATAGGTAATTAAGTTACTAAATTTAAAAAAATATTTATAAAAAAATCCAACAGATACAACTCCCCGTCTAAAAATATAACTTTTTCTTTTCGTATATTTTTCGTATAAAGCGGGTTGAAATACCGAGTGTTGAATCGATATTCCTGTGGCCTATAGACAATGGACTATTGGTGTCCACCGACGTCTATTAATGGACAAGCGATCACTTTGAAGAGAATATGTGTAGCAATAGACCAATGTGCGAAGGTATTCAACTCTGTCTATTGTTTATTGAGACTAGAGAATCTATCAGTAGGCCAATTCTCGTACTTAAAAAACGTTCAAATTCAAGTCGCAATCTCATCTCAGCGACAATCAATGTCAAAAACCTGTCAAAAATGTATGTAAATTGATTGTAATTTTGACAGATTGAGACTGAAATTAGAATGCAAACGGTTTTAAAAATACGGGAATTGCCCCTCAGAACTCTGACACACCAGCTCTATTTTGGTACATTCAGCCTCTCAAAGATGTCTACATCAACAAGAACGAATTTAATTCCTTGCAATATTTGTTTCATAATATTGTATCGATGTGTAGCCACAAAACAAATTGCTTAATTGTAACTGGACATTGATAAAATATTATGGAATACAAATCATAGACAATCAAATCAATTTTGGTATCTATTTGAGGCTATATCTTTGTTTTCCGGATTAAAAATTACGAATGCTATTGTTTGAAAACTACAATGTTTCGTAAAAACTGGTACGGTACGAGTCACATTCGTTCTAACTTTTATGAGTTGAAATATTAGTCGGTGCTCGCGTATCTGTCAGGTTTAACTGTTCAAGCGTTTAAAATATAACATATCACTTTTTATTTGTGGTGGGAAAGAGTTAAGGCAACTACAAACAGGCGCGACATGCGACGCGAATCGCACGAGACACAAAGGTACCGCTCGCCGCGCGACAGGCGGTGCCTTTGCGTCGCGTGTCGCACCTGTTTCAAGGAGCCTTTAAAAATATCCAGGCTTCAATCTGCTGCAGAACGGAACTGTGAATGTTTTTAATTTTAATTCAAAATGGCCGCTCGTTGTTTGAGAAAAGGGTCTTGACATGTAGACAGCCAGAAGGTTAACAAATGGATCAGTTCAGTCTTTTTAACATTGGTAGGGAACACAAATAAACACATTTTTATTTACAACTTTAACCGCTTTATTACTCCAGCTACATGGACATGGGGTCCTAACTCCTACCAAGGTTAAATTTGTAAGTCGAGCGAGATGTTAACAGATTTTTCTTTATGGTACTATCGAGGAAGTTCGTAACTAAGCAGTTTTAGAACAAAATCCCGTGAACACGATGACCGCATCTGTTTTACGTTAGTTACTGTTAGCGCCCGAGCGCTACAGGGAAAAATAGTCCTAAAGGTGCATAGATATGAACTTCCTCGATAGTACTTTTCAGTAGCAGCCCAAAGTCTGGATTTGGGCCCAATGTCATCATCATTCTCCTTCCCGTATCCCAAATTATTTGTGGTCGTTGCAACATTACTTTTTCTTCCATACATCACTAGTAGTCATCATCTCGGTAGCCACCCCGTTCTAACCATATCATCATTCACACAGCCCAACCACCGTTTCTTTGATCTTTCTCTACTCTTATAGCCATCGAAATTCATACTCAAAACATTCCTCACGACACTCTCCTCATTCCAATAATAATAATAGTGCCTCATTCCATTAAAAAAAAAAAATTAAAAAAAAGAAAAAAAAAATTGTCTAAGGGGCCTCTACAAGTTGGCTTCGGCCCCTCGTACACCTTCCAAAGGACCGGGACTCCATGGTCCCGAGATACGTAAACATAAAGACATAATAATAACATGAAACTGAAACATAACTGGCGAAGTGTGGGTGGACCTCTGCCTCCCCTTTCGGGAAATAATACAGTCGTGAATTCGTGATGTTATGTACAACTTAGTGCGTGCTTCGCCTCCTAATCGGATGTTGGTGCTCTTTTCATTGCACACTTATGCACCTACATACTGTTACAAACGCAGGGAGCCTACCGGGAGACTACGTCTCAGCGGAAGCAGTGACGTCACCTCCAACGACGATTTACTTAACTGCTATTGTTGTAACAGACTTTTTCCTCGGATTGATTCCTGGTTAATGTTTAGTTAATTAATAATTAGTTATTAATTTTATTGCTGATTACATTCTTGTGTAATTTCAAACCATATCGATGTATCGAGTTGTATTTTTTTAAGTTGGCAACATTGATTGCACGCGTATATAAAATACCATGTAACCGTCTTTTGAGCCCCTTTTTGTTCGCTGTGAAACACTGAATAAACGTCAAGCATTGTTCCTCCGAGTTATTTTATTTAAGACCTTGTGTGGATGTTGTCCCATATTATTATTATTATTATTATTTCTACACTGCACCTGCGCCCAGCCTCAGCAGAACCCACATAGAAGACACTATAGACACTCTCACAAACTCTCTTTCGCTATAATACACACGGATTACTAGGTCAATGATATTTTTAAATTTTTATTTTATTTTAATCTGAACGCCTAAGTCATTGCCAAGATTGAGTTTCAAACCCTGGGATTACCCACTTATGTGAAAAATTTTATCTAACGTACGTGTCTTTTTGCTTGTGTTTTTGTATTTATTTGTATAGTTACTTAGTTAGCCATTTAATATAGTGACTAGTATAAATAGTTCGCTGTGTAATAATTGTATATACCTAAGTAAACAATTTAATGATAAAAATAAACTATCATAATTAATTTGGCTTAAAGTACGGTTGAGCATTTTATTCACACGAGTACTCTAGGTGCGTGGTAGTAGAGTATGATTGGTAAGAATACATGAATAATTTAACATACACGTGCTTCTTTTGAAGGCACGAGGTCCTTTTTACCCAGATTTGACTTTGAGGTAATTTGCTGTCGAATTTGACATCATCATTATACTGATAAGTAGGTAAGGATATAATGTGTAGTCCCTGTAAAATTCATACGAGTTGGGGAGGACCATAAAACAGCGTGCTAATGATGATGACAGCGGACAGGCTTGACCACGGAGCAGAAACAAAGGGCTTGACTGTCCATACATGCGACGCTGCAGTGACTGTCATGTCACCTACAGTCGTCGGCCGTAAGGGTTGAAGGTACGGTGGTTTTTTGTTTTGTATTGTATTGTTTGATGTATGTGTGTATTGTATATTGTCTATGAGGCTTTGTAACTTGAATGAATAAATTAATAATAATAATAATGAAAGCTATAGATGGACTGTGTGAAACGTGATATGACTAGAAAGAGGGTAAATACTGAGATGACGGCTAATATAAGGCTTATAGGAAGACTCCAAATAAATTGGAAATTAAGACAGGAAGATGATCATGATAAAATGAAGACAGGAAGATGATCATGATAAAATTAAGACAGGAAGATGATCATGATATAATTATGACAGGAAGATGATCAAGATATAATTAAGACAGGAGAATGATCATGATAAAATTAAGACAGGAAGATGATCATGATAAAATTAAGACAGGAAGATGATCATGATATAATTATGACAGGAAGATGATCATGATATAATTAAGACAGGAGAATGATCATGATAAAATTAAGACAGGAAGATGATCATGATAAAATTAAGACAGGAAGATGATCATGATAAAATGAAGACAGGAAGATGATCGTGATAAAATTAAGACAGGATGATGATCATGATAAAATTCAGTAAGTACCAACAATGAAAAGAAAAAACCGAAACCGCCAC
Source organism: Brachylomia viminalis (assembly GCA_937001585.2). Lineage (NCBI taxonomy): Eukaryota > Metazoa > Arthropoda > Insecta > Lepidoptera > Noctuidae > Brachylomia > Brachylomia viminalis. The sequence goes on along the minus strand of OW443298.2, from coordinate 11,580,212 downwards.
GATACATGTTCTAATTTTCTAGAACATTTCTCTTGTGGGCACAACTGTCACGTTTTTAATATCAACTCGAATATACAAGGTGTTGTTTTGCATCCTCGTCAAATTCGAGGAGGTAACTATGCTAATGATTCTCGACACGAATCAATAATAAAATAAGTAAGTATTTATTTTTATTTTTTGTAATTTTCGGAAATCGGCATGTGTAGGGCCCGTGTGATACCGCCCTGTAACTGCGCTGTAACTGTAACGCATGCACACAGCGACATAGTCGTACGACACTGCCTACCACATACGCAACGGGGCGATTCTGTTCTTTGAATGTAGAGTATTCTGAAATACTGTCAAACTTAAATATCTAAAAAAAACAAGTATGTATTAATTATTGAGCAGGATCGTAATTTTATTTGATTATATTTATGTCTTTCATAACAGCCTCCTGAAATTTGACGAGGATGCAAAACGACACGTTGTATTCTTGTGTAACCCATTTGATTATACAGCGTTTAAGGGTGTGGTACAGACCATCAAACTGAATAACTTTATCCGTGGGACCAACATTGAATATAATTATTTTTTATCAATATAATTCAGAATAATCATATCCCATTATAATGTAATTAATGTTCAATTGTTGACTTTAATAGTAATGTTTTTTTTTTTTAATGTAATTTCTTTCTTATTTAGTAGTACTTAATTTAATTTAATATACAATATCAATGTAATTAAGGTATGTTTTTATTTTTTATTTAATTTTTCCTTATGTTCTTTATTCTCGATAATTATTTCAATTGTAATTCAGATTCGTCCTTTTTTTGTGAATGATGTACATGCCTTTATGTAACTTATTTACACAGAATCCCATCGTAAATGTCTGTACATGTCCTATATGTAAATAAGTTGTTGGTGTGCCTTTATCAAATAAATAAATAAACATCGTAATCGCAAAAAAAATATCAGATACATAAATATGACCACACACTTTTGATACACGCTGTACATAATTAAAATTCTTGTTTAACTTAGCAAAATACGCTTTGGGAGGTAAGTACTTAAGCTTAATCCAGCAATATAAGTTCAGAAAGCCATTATAAAGTTCTAATCATAGTTTTACCTCTTCCAAGTTTAAGTTCATTAAACTGTGGTTAGCAAAAATTTTTAATGTTATGAAAATTAAGGTGAAAATATACTGAAATATTCAACACTAGGTGTGCTTTGTTCGTTTTATCCTGTTTGATGTTTTTAATGTTCCACGAAAAAAGTGATCTGTGATCTCACTATATGCCTACAAACAAGAAATTAAAGAGATGGTTTTGAAACGTCTTATTAGCAGAGATCGGAATTAGTTATTTATGTACTTGCATCGAAATGTTGATATTAATATGGATCTTCCCGGGATTTCTAATGGACAATCCCGTGTGGCCAACAGTATTACAAAAAAAAAAAAAACCTCAAAGATAGACAGACAAATAAAACAAAGATAATTAACATATCATTTTTATTAGTATTTACATTAATTCACAATACAAATAATGAATAGTCTTAAGCAAATTCTCATACATAAACCTCGTCTTTTTTATAAATAAGAAAATACTTTCGCTACTAGCCTAGACTCGTGAGGGTTTGCTTATTCAAACGGCCCATCAGAATAATTTTCCTTGTCCGATTCATTCAAGGTACCACTAAGATTTGAAGTTTTCGCTTTCATTGCCAGAAAGCCTATTATACTGTCAAATACTTTATTGAGGACAAAAAGGCTTGGGAGTGAGCTGTTCCAATAAATTTACACAGGGAATGTTGATTTATTTTATTGTTTTTTTGCTAACTATTGTACTTTTAATCTTTGCTATAAGTATCTGTAACTTTTTACATATACAATGACATGAATATTTACTGTATAAAGTATTATATTATTTTAATTGTTGTGAATGGGAGGACTATGTGGGTCATTGTTCCAGTTTTAATCATGTTCTGGCAGTTTGAGTAGTTTATGTGGCCTACCCAAATGTCCTTTCTTTGGTATTGTTCGTCGAATCGTTGAGCTCCTTAAGTTCTGAGTCGAGCTGCAAATTTACTGACAAATGCGTGCACTGTCTGGACAGGTCCATTCAATCTGTGTGGTTCTTTTCTCAAAAGTCCATTTCAGACACCAATCTGCATGGTCCTCAATGATTATGTCCGGATTTTTATATACACATTGACATTAATGAATTTTATATACATATACTATGACCAGAGTGTTACTTTGTAAAGTATTATGCTATTATTTTAACTATTGTGAATGTGAGAACTATGTTGGTCATTGCTTTTTTTTTGTATTTTTACTCTTAGTGTAATCATGATTTGGCAGTTTGAGTAACTTGTGCGGCCTACTCAAATGTCCTTTCTTTGGTATTGTTCGTCGAATCGTTGAGCTCCTTAAGTTCTGAGTTGAGCTGCACGATTGCTGACAATTGCGTGCACTGACTGGACAGGTCCACTCAATCTGTGTGGCTCTTTCCTCAAAAGACCATTTCAGACACCGATCTACATAGCCTTCACATGATCTGACCGTGATTCTGTCTGGACTTTAAAAGAGACTGTGACCTCTGAGTTTGTTTCGGCCTTTCTTCTCAGAGTAGTCAGATAGGAAACGCCGAGCTCATCTAGTTTAAAAAAATATATGATTGACGTGTAAACGTGTTTGTAAAAACCTACTTACAGAAATAAAATCATTTATCATTACTGTACAACTTTTTTATTTAATAAATCACGAGATTTTTCTGCTCTTTAAAATTAATCTCGGGATTTGAGGCATATCCACTTTATTCTTTCGCTGTATAAAATCAGTGTAAGTACCTACATAAATAACTCTACCTAATTCCGACCTCTGCTTAGTAGAGGTAACAAAAAATATTATCTGTGAAAAATTAGAAAAGTTTTTGAATTTAGAAGTCTTCAATCCCGATACCTAGCTGACACTGCCCTTCATCACAGTTGGATCTACAGGTAACCAACACACAGACATATAAACTTACATCCACATTGAATACTAACTAACAGTGATGTTAGCCCAATACGAATAGCTGTTAGGCAGATACTGGACAAACCTGCTAAACTGCCGTAATCAGTCGTGATGGTCAATGGAATGTACAGATCCAAGCTACGTCAACTGTGAGCTATATTGTACGACAGAATGTGTTGTGCCATATTATCCGATGAGAAACGAATGTTACATAACCAGAGATCGGATATTCGGATGCATATTTGCCTAAAGTTAATTTTTAGCTATGAAAGTATGGAAGCGGCTTCTTAATATATATGTTTTGTAAAAAAAAAACAGGGATGCCAGGAACACCGGGAATGCACAACTAGTCGGGTGTATAATAATGCGCCAATTAAAAAAAATATACCTAGGAATTTCAATAGGTACCTACCTACCTACATGAATAAAATTATTCTAAATATAATATGTAGTCCGTTATCTTATCTTGACGTTGTTTGCTATTGCAGTTTGGTATCTACCTACCTTCTTTACAATATTAGGTAGGTGATGTGCATCCGATTCTATAGTAAAAAAACACAAAATTTGTCGATTCCGGAATCGCGGGATTTTTACGATCGATACAAAAGCGCATTCCATAATAGCCAACATCTCAACTTTAGGTGAATATGCATCCGAATATCCGCTCTCTATACATAACATAACATCACGCTAGTATTTCCCGAAGGGCAAAGCAGAGGTGTATACTTACAGTAGAGTAGCTACAATTTACAAGTTGTTACAAGTCCCATGTAATGAGAACAAGCCTATTGCTATTAAAACAGCAAAACACTAGAATTCAGACGGATACTCTGAGTTTTCTAATAGGAAAATCTCAATAATATTTTTCCAGACGCCGTGTTCTATTTAACGAACCCACACAGTAATCGCATGAAGTAATCAATTAACTATTTATTACACCTTGTAATTAATAAAGAAGCATTTCCCAGCTAAGGTCAATCATCAAATAACTTCTGCTCTGAGCGGAGCGGGAGGTCGTGTCAGACTCTTAGTGACTAAAACCTACCCGTGTTCCTTCAGTTGCCTGTGCCAGGGGGCCACGGTATCCCTCTCGGACTTTCCCGCAACCCTGGCAGGTATCGGCCCTAGCGGACCCCGTCATTGGTGCTGACATCTCTTTGAGGCGCGCGAGGAACACAAGCACCGACCCGGGCCTGGTCCTTATCGGACGGCGAGCTTACCATTGCTCGCCGTCCGCAAGCCCGCGCCTACGGTGGCCGGGAATCGGCCTGCGATTCCCGACGCCCAGGGCGTCTCCTGTGGCGGCTAGGGGCGTGAGGGCGCGAATTTTGCCTCTCCCTCACTTGTTCCGCCTCCTCCTTCGCGAGCATTAGTGCTTCGCAGAAGGAGGTGTTCCCAACTAAGCTAAGCCTTCAATTGACTGCCTATCTGACCTCCACAACTCAGTTGCTAAGTAACACGATATCCCTTTTAAAGTCTACACAGCCTTATAATACCAATATGGTTTGTAAACTGAACTTTAATTCTTTAGCCTACATTAAAATTTTACAATATCAACGAGACTAAACGCTCAACTTCAAAAGCCAAAAGTCAAAGTACAGGTTTTCTTTTAACTTTCACTTTTCGATACTTAGCCTAATACCTATCTACATAATTAATTTACTTTAACGTAGGTATTGCACGGTAATCAGTTTCTGAAAACTTTGTAGAACTTTGTAAACTCAGTGCGGTAAACGTGGTTACATGTATATTGTATCAGTTCTGCTGTTTGAAGTGAGCTGTCAATCCCTAGCATCAGCCGATCTATTCTGTAAAAACCTCACCGTGAAAACTAAGGTGAAGTGAGCTGTCAATCCCCCTAGCATCAGCCGATCTATTCTATAAAAATTTCACCGTAAAAACTGAGGTGAAGTGAGCTGTCAATCCCTAGCATCAGCCGATCTATTCTGTAAAATCTCACCGTGAAAACTGAGGTGAAGTGAGTTGTCAATCTCTAGCAAAAAAATTATTCCATATCGCAAAATTGAGGCTACTGAGCCGTGATATGCAACTAGTAGCGCATTCATATTTATTTTTCTAGTAATTTGGAAAAAGCGTATGTTGATTTATTTATTTTCTTACTTAGGTCATATATTTGGGCCTTCCAGTTAAGTTGCTTATCAAGGAATAAACCCAAGAATTCTGCTACTTTAACTTCTTCAATGTCACAGTTACTATGTCTGATATTTACTTTTGGTACTTCAGTTCTTTAATGAAAGTGCATTATTTTGGTTTTCTTTGTTTATAACTAAATTATTTTTATCAAGGCAATCAATTATGTCCGATAGTCTATTATTTATGTCATCTTGATAAATATTGCAATCAATACATTTCACTAGTTTCACTACTACTATAAGATGCAAAGATATTTTAAATGATTGCATCTTGTAAAACATAAAAATCACCAGTTAGGAAGTTATGGGTTAGTTGTCACGAAGGATATAACTACGGAGTCAAACGATGGTTTGGAGAGCAATACATGCCATGCATGCCAGGGAGAAAAAAATCTAGGCAGATGAGTAATTTTAACAATTCATCATCATTACTTACTATCACTACTGAACCTATTATCTACGCTCTCGTTTATGCGTTTGAATCGCAGTATGAATAGTCCTAGCAACTATAGTAAGCACGTTATCAACTGAGTCGTCGGGTCATAAATCATGTCCCTATGTCTATCTCTCTTGCACTTACGGGCCTTATGGAGCCGCTTAGTGAAGGGCGTAACAATAAAAGAAATATACCGATAAATAACGTTTTGTTATCGTATCTTGTTTACAAGCGTACAGATCATTAGTGACTCATCGACACCACGTGAGCAGGTAGCCGTTTACCGCTAACGGTCCCGGCGCGCTGTACATTCCTATCTCTATTGACATTTATGGCCTCACGACTCAGTTGATAACGCGCTGACTATAGTAATTTCCATACAGACAAAACAGCGGGTGCGAGATTCCGCGCCTATTGGGCTGCAATCGACGATTCTGTAAAATTTCAGGTTGCAAATGAATACTGGACATTTTAAGACTTATTTGCGTCGTTATGGACAATCTGTAGGTTCGTCTAACCTTACAGTGCTATAATGATATTTTGGCGCTTGAATGACATTTACACGGAAGCGTTGTTGGTAAATATTTGTGAAATTATAAATGATAAATGATTTATTTCTGTAAAAAAGATTTGTGAAATTATAAATGATTTGACAGTTTGTGATAACTTGGCCTGCTGCTGTGTGTACAAACACTTACACGTCAATCATATAATTAGTATTTAAAAAAAAAATTGGCGCCGTGAGTTCTGATTTTAGTCACGCGGCAAGAGATCCTTGTTAGTACCCAAAGTTGCACTACCATAAGCATAATCAGCCTATAACGTTCCCACTGCTGAAACACAGACCTCTCTGTGAGTGGGAGTAGGCTGTAATCCACCTCGCGGGCCCAGTACGGATTGCCAGATATCGCATGTCTTAGAATTTTTGGTTCTAGGACTTGCCGGTTTCCTCACGATGTTATCCTTTACCGTTTTGTTATAGTGGTGATCAAATATTAGGTATTTACCTAAGAAATCGCCGTTTAGTATACGGAACGTTAAAGTAATTTTTATAAAAAAAAAAATATATTTCTATCAATCAAAATATGCACCCATCCTATCGATGCATCTTTGCCAGCTCAGTGGTAATTTTTCAATGCCCTTCTTGAAGAAGTCAGGTGTACGGGACCGCTTATGACCGCTTACGATTATCATAAGAATCCATTTTCCATCACAAGGGATAATACGGTTCAAAATCCCATCGCAACGCTTCGTCTGTTAAGCAACGCAAGGCATACCTCAACGCGTTCGTCGCGCTGGCGATCGTTCAGTTCGTGCGGCACCCACTTGTCAAGTTTTTTACCTAGCCAATTTGACGCAAATGGACCAATATTGTTTGATGCTAACGTTGAAAGCTGCTGCTAACTCAGCCGTAGATTGAGTATCGTCAGCTTCCACTATCGCCTTTAAATTCGTCGTTGTTGACTTTAGTTTTCGGGCGACCACGGGGTTCATGTTTTAGATCAACATTTCCATGTCGGAAACGTTCAAACCAATAACGAGTCGTGCGTTCGTTTGTAGTCCTCAATCCGTACACGTAATTAATGTTGGGGGCCGTTTGTGCGGCATAGCTACCGCGATGGAACTCGTACTCTTATTTTTATTGTGTCCATATTGATGAAAAAGATACAAATGTAGTGAAAACAAAACATTACAACTCCATATTTTTTATATAAAATTTATTTGAATTTAGAATTTATTGCCAACCATACATAAATTACGTTTCAAATGGCCAGTATTGTAAAACGACAACTTCATAGGTAAAGACCTATTATATTACACAAAATAAAGCGCCTACCTGGGTTCGAACTTACGACCTATAACTCTTAAGTTGGGGCCGTTACAACTGGGCTACCACAGCTCAGTTGCACTAGCATGATGTTTATTCTTCCTTTCCTACACGCTTCGGTAGACTAAACACCAAAAACAAAATACAAATAGCAAACAACACAAACTTACGGCGTATTACTTTTAATATTTCGGTAAAGCGGTATCTGGTAAGACGGAACCCCGCATTTGGCTGCCAAGACTGCTGGGAAGCGGCCAAGTCCGTGCCAAGTCTGAACGCGGCCTATCGTGATCTCCGCAGATAGCATGCACCCTGCCTTCCCGACACCCTTGAGTGATTTTAAATTAAGCCGAACTACGTTTTTCAGGTTTAGCGATAGAGGCGTATTTATAGCCAGTTCTGCTTCAGTTTGGCCACTTGGCCGCTTGATTCTACATTATTTCAAAGTACTGAGAAGAGTTCGCAGTTTTAAAAACAGTAAAATCTGACAAGTAGATACCTATGTTCATTGTTCAAACCATCAATCAAGTTCTTTATTTCATTGTTACCTAATCTATAACCCAGAAAATTAAGACATTAACAACGTGTAACAATGAAAGTTATGTCATTATTTAAAAACGTTTTATTAAATCGTAAATTGGTTTAGTGGCGGTGTAGGTTGCCTACCATAGCTATTAGTAATGAAAAACTTCAAGGCCTTACTTTGCCGTCATTGTATGCTAACAAAGGAAAAAATACTTCATAAGTAAACCTAGTTTGTCACATTTAACAAAAGCAACTTTTATTAATTCACACCGAAAAGGAATTATTTCTGAACAGGAACAAATCGGTGTAAAATATTAAAAGCATTGCATGTAGGTACCATAAAAAATAAGGTTATAAGGTCACACTTAACTGCGACTGCAATTTTTATGAGCAAAGCAACACTGTGTACAGAAATAAATAAAAATGCAATGTAAGCGTCAAATTAAGTTCAAACGGGCACGCGACACGTACTACCACGTCAATATAAAAGTACACAAATACTTGTCAAGCCATTTGATACTTTATGTGGTGGGGTTAAGGTAGCTGTTTTTATCTAGTGGTGAATTTAAAGTGGTTGGGTGTGTGCTGTGACAGCATATCGACGTTGCAGACTTGCAGCTAACAACTGGGTCGGTCAGAACACTCGACCCGAAACCGACTTCCTTGTTGACGACAACGAATTTTGTGCACAACACATTTTAAATCTTTTAAACAGTTTGAGTGACAGAAGGAAATGATACCTCGTATGTTGTGAAATTTACGAATTTCACAAGTTAATTAAAATACCCATTTGAAGTTTCATATTTGAGTCTTGATTACGTGACGTCAATCATTTTCATATTATTTTTGTAAATGGAGTTTTCTATGAATACTTACATCCAATATCAATATTTTAGGATGGAATATATATTTTAATAAAATCAAACCAAACGTGTCCTAGTTGAGCGCTGCAGAATTCAGGTCAATGAAAATCTTGTTTCCGCGGAGTGAGCAGTCCCAGATGATATCATTGCATTATTAGGTCCAGAAGCAACGTTGCGAGAATAACATATTCGCTCCAGGAACCACAAGTGGTATTATATTTTTTCCAAGCACGTCTGAGAGACACTTGTCATACTTTTATATACCTACACTTCTTTCCGTCGTCGACTTCATCGAATGCTGCAATGTTTGAGATAAAACCTACGTAAGCATCTGATTCTAACCTGACTCCTCACAAGATTACCTTCTGTTAAGACATTACGTACAACTCTCTTAAACTGATGAGAATTTTCTAAGAATTCCATTGTTTCTGCAGGTACACAAGAGGTACCAATCACCAATCACCAATCTACTTATACAGTACACTTAGCTACATATTATATTGGTTAGCAGTACACCCTTTTTTTTGTGGGTGGGAAATCATCAAATAACTTCTCCCGCTCTGGGCGGAGCGGGAGGGCGTGTCAGACTCTTACAGACTAAAACCCACCCGTGTTCCTTCAGTTGTCTGCGCCAGGGGCCACGGTAACCCTTTGGGACGTTCCCGCAACCCTGGCAGGCTTCGGCCCTAGCGGTCCCCGTCATTGGTGCTGACATCTCTTTGTGGCGCGCATGGAACACAACGCGCCGTCGACCCGGGCCTGGAGACGGCGAACTACCCATTGCTCGCCGTCCGCAAGCCCGCGCCTACGGTGGCAGTACACCCGCGGTTCTGACATCAGGATGGCGAATGTACCTAATTTTTAAAATATCATTGTACTGGTGTAGGTACAGATTTTCAGGAGAAGTACGTAAAGGTACACAGAAGATACCAAATCACTGCAATAAATTCAGGCAAATCTGAAAAGTACACCCACGATTCTTATGTACAGACGCCAGCAGGTCAAGCTACCCGAAACTGTCAAATTTTCCCAATCAACCTTGAACCTTAATGCTTTAGCGATAAAGTTGAAAATATATTAAAGAAATTTGACAGATTGTAGTAGCTTGATGTGCTGGCGTCTGTACATCATCAAGTTCTTATTTTATATACAAAATTCAGAACAACAAAACATGGCTGCTTTATTGGTAAACTGTTTGTATGAAAGTCAAGAACTGAAATGAAACGGTGAAAGAAGTTACTCGACGTTCCATATTGCATACGGAAGTTTCAAGCGGATACTGGGTGTTACACTTAATACAATACTACACAGGTTCTTATTATCAGAGTACTAAGTTCGTCTGGAAACTTGCACTATTCATTTCAATATTCAACGCAATGCCTAGAAATAATGTAGAAAGTTGACTAACTGGTATTCTTTACACTACACTTAAGTGTAAAGAATCTGAGTTCTTAGTTCTTGTTCTTAGTGTTAAGTGAACTATAGTTCATATTTTAACTACAAATGCGATTAGCATTAAAATTAAAGTTATAGCTCTGGTCTACAATTTTCTATGCGCATCTGGGGCGTCGTAAAATATAGTTTATCATCTACTCTTGTAGATTTGCATAAAGGACAATGGAAACCGAAGTGTGCACAGAATCTGTGTTGAGCTTATTTTGCTGCTTATGCTGAGGATAATCCCTTTTGTGCCAATACACCGTGTTATGTGCCAATCCATCTGGGGCCGTACTATGACGTGTTAATTCCATCATTGTTCCAGCGTGGAAGGGAGACAGAGCTATACATGACCGATAGCACTATCTCTTTTTCTCAACGGAATCATGATGGCGTTAACAGCTCATAGTACGGCCCCTGAGACTTTGTGACACGGTATCGGGTGGAAGATTTTTCACAAATTCGGTTATACAACGTGTAACATAATTAACGCAAGACCTCATACACCCCAATTAGAGTATTGAGTTAAAAGCGTTATACAATGACCAAAACATTTTTTTTAAGTTATTATTATTAAGAAAATCGTGTTGACACTAGTATTACTTTATGCATTTAAAATTGAGTTTTATAGCCTTGCAATATTAAACTAATTAGATTTAATTGTCTTTGGCTCAATCGGCGGTCAGTATTGCAAAATACATAATTTAAAAAAAATACCTATATTAATAGTTACTGAAATCGATTCAGTAGTCAATTATGAGCAAACTACTTGCAGCACTTGCGTTTATTCTGTTACACCTTGTATAAATCTTTATACACATTATCACTTATCACAAACTTAGGTTTTTTTTTTGAAGATTTTTTGCTATGTCGACTACTGTTTGCTTACCTTGAACCTTTTTTTAAATATAAATAGCTTCTCGCAGGTCAACCTAGGGGGCTGTCGGCTGCTTAACCGGGCTTGCCTGTGGTTGCCTTAATAAATAAAAGCCTCCAACCAGGGCTTAAAAAAAATCCATAAACTAGGCGACTACAAGATAAGGGTACTCCCTGTGGGGTACGGACCTCGGCTTAGGGCGTCGCTGGGGGAGCACGGGATAGGCTGGGTCGGAATTATTATGAAGGTATTACCTTGTGGTTTATTATTAAGTAGGAAATTAAGGTTAATAAAATTACGTTATAACCTGGTAAAATATTTTTAGGTAGGTACCTACCTACCTACTATAGTTTGGTCCACTTTACATTGACTACCTCATTCATGCTCTATGAACATACTTAGATTATAATAATTCACATCTAACAAGGGCATATACCGTGATTGCAAAAATATACCCTCTTATTTCTAAACAACAAAGGGTAAAGAAATACCCTTATCTTATAGCAACGTTCCCGAGATTCTTAAGATCATTACTTAAAGATAAATAAAAAAATATATAGATATCTTATATAAGCTCTAAAAAAGCTTTAAAAATAAAAACTGAAATGGAATTCTCATAACTAATCAAATAGTTTAAATTTAAAAACCAGACTCTCAAAATCAAGTCTTTCAAAATGGCTTCTGCTACGAGTAGTCAGCTAGTTGATGGGGCTAATCTCTCAATGGATGTCAAACCTAATTGATATTTGCTGTTTAACGATTATCTCCATGGAATCCAATTGTAAGTGTTACGTTTAGCTACTAAGCCATTTGAAAACAAATTGAATACGAATTAGTTGACAAGACATCTTTATTATTGATTTATTTTTCTTTATTTTAAAGAAAACTTACAGACTAATAAGAAAATGAAATAACATGCATAGATAGATAAAGCTTCCACATGTATTATATCTGTAGTGCTTGGTATATGTATATACTAGGTCCCCGACCCTTGCTCGGCGAAGTGCCAGCCCGCGCCTGTAGCTTTAAATTCCCCTGATAATAATAATTATCCAAACTAGATCCAGCCTGTCCCACCTTGCTGTCCTTCCCCCAGCGACGCCCTAAGCCGAGGTCCGTACCCCACAGGGGCTGCCCTTAGCGTGCAGTCGCTTAGTAATGTAAGGAATTCGCCCCTGGCTGGAGGCTTTGAGTTCGCTTAAGGCAGCCACAGGATAGTCCAGTTAAGCAGTAACGACCTCTCAAGGTCGCATCTCTCTGCATCACCCTAAGGTTGACTGGTAGAAAATGCCTCAGGCATTAAGTCCGCCTTTGTACAGTATTTTTTTACCTGTGCATAAAGTTTTAATAAATAAATAAATAAGTAAACTGCGAGATAACCTACATCATCATCTGCCTAGCCTTTTCCCAACTAGGTATGTTGGGGTCGGCTTCCAGTCTAACCGGATGCAGCTGAATACCAGTATTTTACATGGAGCGACTGCCTATCTGACCTCCACAACCCAGTTACTGGGTAATACAATACCCATTGGTAAGACTGGTTGTCAGACTTTCGGGCTTCTGACGACCCGTAACGACTGTCAAAGATCCACGAATGACAGCCGGGACCAACGGCTTAACGTGCTTTCCGAGGCACGGATAACGAGATAACCTACATAAAATAAAATAAAAAATAATCGACTACGTTCTGCGTCGATGTCCTTGTATACAATATACGTAGTCTGCTTGTCTGGTAGTAGCTAGTTTTCTGTTTGTACATCACCCATACTCAATTTTTTTTTTCTTTCGTTTGGTCTATTCTTTTTAAGTCTCCTGCTGCTATAAGTGCATGTAACAGTTTGTTCAACAAACGTAACTATTCCGATTTTTAGCATTAATGCTCATAGTGTAAAATCAGATTTTTGGACTCATCGTGTATATATACCAGACACCACAGATATGTATGTACAATTTTACATATATACTCGTTATAGTCTTACAGCGACTTGCAAGCAAAAAATCTGCATTCTTCATTGTTTTGATTACTCCGGGGTGTAGGTACCTCCCTACTCGGTTGTATAGGTCTTCTGTTTACTTAGGTCTTAGGTAAAAAAGAAAATAAAAAGGGAAGAGAGAGATTCAGCTAAATAAATTATGGATTTTATTTAGCAGTCTCTCTCTTCCCAACTTTATTTCTAAAGTAAAATCAGATTTTAGGACTTATCATGTATATACCAGACATTAAAGATATATGTATCTACATATATAATCGTTATCCAGCGTTTTGGATACACCGGAGTGAAGGTACCTACTCAGTTCTATATGTCTTCTGTTTACTCAGTCTATAGGTCGTCTGTTGTTCTTAGGTCGCACGTACATGGAAGTGCAGCGGTGAAAAAAGATAAGAAAGAAGAGAGAAAAAAGTTGGGAAGAGGATGAATTAACTGACATACACAACATACATACATCACCACACCACCTACACACAATAACATACACATACTGTTCTACACAACGGTTTTCATCTCTCTAGTACAGTCCGCGTCACGATGTGGGTACCCCACAAAGTAAATTTAATACAACTGGGGTAACCAATTGATGCAGCCCACCGTACATAAACTTACTTATCTTTGACAATTCTCTAAATACAAAAAACAACTTGTATGCTCACAAACTAAATCGCTCGACCTTAATGTTATGCGAAGGCACTCCCGCCCAAGGTACAGGATTTTACTACATAGTTTGGGGGGCAGGGTACCTATTCCTATTGGACTTTCGACCTCACTACCTACCTTTTGTACCCAATCTTTATAATTGTACTTCAAGTTTATTTACCATTCTGTATACATATTTGTCACAGTTTATGTTTATTTGTCATAGTTCACGGTTTCGAAAAAAACCTTCAGTAGGTTAGGGTAGTTATATGAAAGTGTATGAACAGGGTACCCCATACTGTTCATCTTTTTCCTTTTCCATTTCCTACAATAAAATTATTCTTCTTCAAATCAATAAAGTCAAAGAGGGTGGAAGAAGTCTAAACCTAATAGTATTTATTCGATCAAAACGCTACATCTGGAGCTCCCGATAAAAGGGACGACTCAATTACCGAATCCTTCAAATATCGGCAGTCAATAAAAAAAAATAGAAGACTTCAACTAAAAAGTTTTTATTCAAAAGTTTTCTTTTTTGTCTTTCTTCGGTAGGTACCTACTACAAACTATCTCAATCCTAAAAACACACTCAAGAGTCTAGACTAACAGAAAATTAGGTATCCACACCAAAAAGTTGTTATTCAAGCAGAATTAGTATTGTTAAAATTACCTACGTATAAAAATGTGTCTTGTTGTCACCCACCAACATTGGGGATCTACAATCTGGAAAGACTTTATCTTGACATAAAACATGACAGTCTACGCAAACCTTCCCGTGTGCTGTTCTGTGGATAGAGAACAAGGAAAAAGGGGTAAAATTCTTTTCATGCAGACATGTTGAATTCTACACTCATCAGATCTATTCTGTAAAAACATTAGTTTTCACGGTCATATCGTGCAATCTAATGTAAAGTGAGATTGAAGTCAGGTGTCAATACCATCATTCCGTAGCATATAAATAGCGTGGAATGACAGCTCGCTTCGAGCTCCCTTCACATTAGTTCTCACGGCTTATTTTAATTCCATATTTGTTTTTATCTTTTTATTACGGACGCTTTTAACGTGCACGTCTTTCTACATCGTTCTCACATGTATAATTACAACATGAATGATGTAACCACTTTTTTGTAACAATATTTTGATTTAAAAGAGTGTCCATGGAGATTCTTGCCCGTTCTTCTCCATAGGTACCTACGACGCTTTGGAATGGGCAACTAGCTTCATCTTTCTGACTGACCGACCCCTTGACAATTCAAAAGTGGTTAATTGGTTTTTTTTAAATAAATGTTTTGAGTTTGAGTTTGACGGTGAAGGATGCATTAGACCTGAGGGTCTGTTCTGTAAAAAAATGTGGAAATTCAGTGTAGTAAACACGAAAATTGCACAGTGTAACAGTTTTTTTTTTTAATAAAGATGGTGCTCATTAACATCCAGGGCATAATATGTTAAAACTAATAGATAGTACCTTCATACCGTACAATAATAAAAGTATATACGAAAAGGGGACTAAAGAAACAAGATAAACACAAGATACACGATAAACTTACCCATTCATAAAATTAACAATACAGACAACAGTCTGAAATACGATACAAACTAGAGCTGTAACTTCATATCGCCATTGTCAGAAGGCACTAACTCTCCAGCTTGCACTAATCCGATACTAGAACTTGAATGGCTGCTCTAATGTAGGTACACCTGCCCTTTGATGGTGCATTCAATGAACTTCATCTATGACAAAAGACGAGGTCTTAGGTAGGCATTTGAGACAGTTATTGATCTGAGGTTCTTTCTAATCCAAAGTTATATATTGGCTCATATATTAATGATCACGTCGGGGTCACCAATATAGAGGCACGAGGAACAGGGTGTAAAGTTCACTCACACCTCCATAGAAAAGGGAGGACCCTCCGACCAGACGGGTGTCGTGTCTGGTGGGCAACTGCCCGACGATCGATGTGGGGTCGTTGAACATACAGAGTTGATATGACAGAAGGGCATTAAATTACACTACGTGTACTATACTTGTTTAGTATTAACTCGATACGGTATAAAAATAAAAAGCACCAAAAATTTTAACTTTTTTTTTTCAAACAAACTAAACAGCTTACAAATCAGAGTAAAACGCAACCAGCCTTTGTAATGAAAGTGCATGTGTGTGTGTATTTATTGCTTCCTTGTTTGCATTACCATCTTTTTTGCGAAAATATTTGGTTGTACTGTTACTCGTGACTTGCGTCAGAGCGGCAACCACGCATCGTAGGTACTCAGATATATCGTTTTAAGTAGTGTCCGACCGAAGCTTCGGCTTCGGCTTCGGCATCGGCCACCTTCGGCCAAAAAAACCATATTCGGCGAAACCATAGGCTTCGGCCCAAACCCCGGCCGAAGCCGAAGGTTTCGCCGAAGGTCCGAGCAACCGTCGAGATTGAACGAACTGTTACGAAAGACTGAGTGAGAGAGCGACGGATCGGTCGTGTTTGCAGAGGCCGCGGGCAGTCACTGTCAAATATCACATTGCATGCGCGTCAAGACAAGTGAACTAGCGAAAAGTGTTTTAATATTAATTGTAGCTTGTAGACAATATTGAACAAAATTAATTACTGAGAGATTATAAACCTTCGGCTTCGGCTTCGACTTCTGCCGAAGGTTGTGGCGATTGCCGATTAATCGGCTTCGGCTTCGGCTTCGGCCAAAAATAGACCTTCGGTCGGACACTAGTTTTAAGGTGCATGGTCTATGCGTATAGACATAATCAGCTGTTAAGAAAGAGACATCGTGTTCAAACGGGGCAAAAACTTAAAAAATCATTTGCGACTAAACTACAGCTCCTATTTAATTGATTTTTGGTACAGAGCTTGAAAATGGTACCTAGTATAGGCAGTTTAAAGGAAAGCCTAAAACTCTGCTTGCGCGATGCAGGATTT
The DNA here is from genome assembly GCA_937001585.2 of Brachylomia viminalis. NCBI lineage: Eukaryota > Metazoa > Arthropoda > Insecta > Lepidoptera > Noctuidae > Brachylomia > Brachylomia viminalis. The sequence continues at coordinate 11,563,535 of OW443298.2, read as the reverse complement.
AACGTGACGTCAAGTGTGATGCGTGGCCCGCATGTGGCGATATAGAAACCGCTACAAGGGCATTGAAATAGCCTCCGCGAGTAATTGACGATACTTAAATATTATACTTCGGACGCACCCTGACCAGCGGTAATTGCGTAACACACTCAGTAGTAATGGCTTTCATTTTGACAGATCAACAACATTCATTGCGTTATTTACGTTGTTGAGTAGACAATTTTTTAGAACATATGAAGCAATGGATTAGCAATATCCTTCAAAATGATTAATTAGATTGTGATTGATAGTGTTACGCAATTAGGGTGCAGTAAACCTCGCTAACAAGATGCCGTATTTTTAATATTTTTACCTCGGCGCGGCGGCATGAGCTATTCTTGCGCCTGCCGATTTGCGAGAAGAAAAAGAAAATGGCTTACGGTGAGAGCCAAACTCAAGTGTAAGTAGTTAAACTAAGCACAAAAGAATAGGCAGGTATAGTATTTTTATCTTAGAAAGCGTCGCGCTTTACTTTACGTTTACTTGTGATTACTCAGAAAGTACAAACACTGCGTGAATTTGTGTGTAAGCGCAGATCTACATCTTTTAAATAAAATAAGGGATATACATAATTTTAATACTACCTAGAAATAAAAATAAAATAGAACAACCATTTTTCAGATAAACTAAAGTACATACATACATATTTAATGGAGTAATGTTACAACAAAATACCTTGTCATATATTGCAATCAAATGAAAAAAAAAACTCATAAAAAGTACACTTTGTAAACAAGCATATTACAAACTAGAGGATTATATCCAAGATAAGCATGCTTGGAAACTATGCTGGTCCAGCTCCATAGGACAATAAAGAGTCTAAACAAAATCAAACTGGTTGCTAATTTAATTGTAGGTATAATTTATTATTTTTAGGACATTGATTTACATTCTGTGATTACTTTAACTTACACATTGAATTATAACATGTTAAAATTTTAGAAAAATCGTATTATTTTACAATGTGCGTAAATATGAGAGCACCATGTATCTATCACATGTCATGATTAACTTATCTGTCGTTGCTTAATTTTTAATTCGTTTGACCTATTGTGGTCACAGACTAAACAAAAAAAGTAGACGGAGCGTACACCAACAAAAGCGTCCAAATATGTGAAGTCTCTTATACAGAGTTGTGTGCCGTGACCTTGTGTGTGTTATGATGTCTAACGTGTTCGGTTTCGCGCGTTGCACCTATTCGATCGGCTTCCTATTTCAAATTTGGCTTCCTTTAACCTGCTTCACTCTGAGAGCGCGGTGCTCCGACTACCTTTATTATTTGGTCTGAGATTGTGGTATAGTAATTTTATTCTAAGTGCATCTATATTAAATTTTTATATTTGACACAAGTTCAGTAAAGCTTTGTTATACATATTTAATGATCTGGGTGCTAAGTTCTCCATGTTATTCCCTTCTGCGGTCAGTCAGCCTGCGGTGTGCCTTTCGCTAACACATGACAAACAGCTTAGTCCTCAGAAAACAGACCGTTTGACCTTTCCCTGCCAGTGCGGGCTCTTAATACACAATTGAATACAATTCAATAGCACCTACACAATGACCCTTATTTGCCACACTTCAACGAACATCATTTCATTCGTAAACAATGGGGACATCAAAGCAAGTAGTCATCTATAAACTTAGCTCGTGGCTCGGACCGACTCGCGACGCGACGTGTGAAGAATTTCTGTATCTTCTATATTGAAATTGCAATGACAATGCATTGCAAGTGCGTTTTAATAATTCAGCTATATTCGCGTTAATTATGTTGTCGAGCAGACGAATTTTTCAAACATATGTAGCAATGTATTAGGAATTTCCTTCAAAACCATTGTTATGTTTGAAAGTATGTTACGCAATCTGAGTGTTGGACTTCTATAGTATGGGTAGTATGTATTGTAGGTACCTAGGTCGCTCAGCGCATTATGGAGCCGACTATGCTCTGAGTTTCTTTGAAGGATAAAATCAGAAATGAAATTGTCCGGAAAAGAACCAGAGTTACCGACATAGCTTGCACAGTAAGCAAGCTGAAGTGGCAGTGGGCTGGCCAATGACTACAATTCTTTTTGGGGCTGGCCATGTTTGTTGAAGGATCGATGGCCGGTGGAGCAGACGAGTCCTGGAGTGTCGACCACTTATCCGCAAGATTAGCGTGGGACGCTCCCCAATGGACCGACGATCTCAAGAAAGTGGCTGGGACAGACTGGATGCGGTAGGCGGAGGACAGGGTGTTGTGGCGCAGCATGGAAGAGGCCTATTTCCAGCAGTGGACTGTGATAGCCTGAGTTGATTGATTGATGTAGGTATAAGTATGCAGTCAGTTTTTTGTAAAAATTCTGTTTACAAAGGCGGGTATGGAAGTGAGGTCTTTATTTCTCATAGTTCACAAAGCTCATGGCATTATAAAAATATTAGGTAACCAGTAAAATGGAGGTTACTTCAATTTACCTATTATAAGCTTGTTCAGAATCACCTACAACCACGCCCATTAGAAATCATAAAATATTCGGAATCATAGAATCTAACACAGAAGCTACATGCATTTATAAAAGAAATATCATCACTGAAGTCCTCAGGGTATTGGCATGTCAACAGCGATCTAATATAACTTTTGATTTGAAATATTATTTGATCAAACAATATAAAATGACTGAAAGGTTAAAAGCACTTGTGTCCATATTATATTCAAACATATTATACATATTATAGTCTACAACAATACATTTCATACCTTGGCTTGTATTCTTTGATCTGTGCCTTGGGTATTATGTATTGGGAAATATTGAACTGATCCTTTAAAAGCTTATTGAACTTCTAATGGTGGACACATTTTTAAAATAATGAACCTCTAAGTACAAACTTTTGGCGCTTCTAATGATGCACACTTTTTTTTTATAATTGAGCCTCTTTTAACTTTTTGGCCTTTTTTCACAGTTCGTTGCAGTAACTAAGCCATAGGGTACCCCGACCAAACGGATTAAGTTAAGTTGGAACTGTGACCAACCGTGCACGAGCCGAACAAGAGCGCGCGAGCCGAGCGAGCGGGGCCCCTACAGCGGCCGGCGAGCGCTACATCCATGCCATTACATGTCATACAGGAGGCATTTTTAGAACCCCAAAATAGTTTTTTTTTTTATGTTCACAAAAAGAAGCACAATTTTATTATTATATTAGTGTTCAATAATATTTTAATTAGTGCAAAATGGGGATTATAAGAGGTTCGAATAAATACATGCCTTATACAGAGTTGATATAAATAGCTTAGAAATCAGCGTAAAATGCAACCACCCCTTGTAACGAAAGTGGAAGTGTGTGTGTATAAATTATTGCTTTCTTGTTTGCATTGCCATCTTTTTAGTGAAAATATTTGGTTTTACTTGTGACTTGCGTCAGATATAATGAGCTGTTAGGAAAGATAAATCGTGCTCAAATGGGGCAAAAACTTAAAAAATCATTTACGACTAAAAAACAAAAACTTAAAAAATCATTTGCGACTAAACTACTGTTCCTATTTAATTGATTTTTAGTACAGAGCTTGAAAGTGGTACCTAGTATAAGCAATTTAAAGGAAAGCCCCTCTGTCGTATCAACTCTGTATATGTATACCTAGCACCATTTTATACGGAATTATAAACTATCGTAACATATCAAATGTTACTTATAAATATTTTTAACCAACTTCAAAAAAGGAGGGTTCTATTAAAACTCTAATTTCGGAAGTCGGTGGCAAACAATGAAAAAACAAAAACCAAAGACACCGACTTCCGAAGTTAAAGTTATTTTTCACTTTGTGTATTTTTGTTTAGCCGCACAGCGTCGGCAAAGGCAAGTTGTTTTGTTCTGCGAAATGAAAACAGTCTTCGTTTTCATACGAACAATTTAATATTAATGTTTAGAGGAAGTTCCATTAAAACTGTATGAATATAAAGATAACTCATTTAATTATGTGATGGATTCCTTTGTGTGTAGAAGGAATAAAATAATGAATTCGTTTGCCGTACGTTTTTACGAGAATAGTCACCATTTTAGAATAAGTATATATAGAAAATAGAAACACAGGTGGGTGGGTATATAAATACACAGTGTGCTTGTATTGAACACAATGTTCGTTCAAAAAAGAACGATTTTTTTTTATTTGTCCTGTCCAATCTACATTTCAATTTAGTTCTCTATTTCACCACATGCAAGCTCAAATAAGTGTGTCCGCTCTTTAAGTACCCATTAGGTACCCTCGGTATTATTACCAGTGATACTATCTACTCTATTCGGTGTAAGTGGTCCATCGCTTTTGACATTGACAGCTTTGAAAGACACCTCGGGGTTGGGGTAGAACCCCCGCGTGCTCCCTTTCTACCCCCCAGTGACCAACTACGTTGTGGGACAATTTCTGTAAGTGAGGCCGCGGTAGCGGACTGTTTACGTTTGCCAAAATTGCTCTACTCTGCCACGCCAGTGGTGTCTAGAATCTAGAACGTTGAAAGGCCTAGAAATTGTATTTTCTCAAACATGCTTGGAAATTTGAACATTATTTTGACACCCTTCTTTGAGATAATTCGAAATTGCTGTACTGGCCAAATACATGCGAGTAGCGGCCGGCAAAAGTTGTATGAAAATCCATATCTACCGTGGTTTAGCGGCCAAATAAATTATTATAGTAAACCTATAACTACCGTGTCATTTAAAAACGGAACGATCTTTTATTCTGAAACATGGCAACCAAGGAGGTAACTTATGATAGGTTTTATTTAAATTTCGAACTGGCTTGCAAATAGAAAGCTGTTTATTGAAAAAAAAAACAAATGAACACTTTAGCACGGGACAAAATATTGTTGTTCCTTGTTCGTCATTGATTTTGAAAAGTAATATAAAAAATAGTATTTTAATTTCCGCACTTTATTTGAGAAAAGTACTTTACAAGCCTTGTTAAAGTTTACTACGGACCCATTGCCTAATTGCCTATTCCTCATCATCAATCTATTTAACTTTACTAACATTATGCTAGCCTAGCTCAGCATAAAATTCATGTAGGATTTAGTTTAGGATTTTATAACAAAAAAAATATTGTAGGTACATATGGACTAACGTGTGTGATCCTCGGCTTCGCCTCGGCACACATTTACACGTTCGTTCATCAATGCCTCTTTTGCTGGCCGCTGCAGTAATGTACTATTTCAGTAAGCCTTTACATCTAGATACATGAGTGGTTCATAGAGTAGAGTAGGCTCTTATAAGTTTTTTTTTTGGTCTATGTAAACGCATGCTAATTGTAAAACAACACATGGTTTAACAACAACCCCGCCAAGATTTATTCTAGATACAAACGGTTATTAAGTATGTATTGAAACTGACTGACCCGTTCATTGTCTAATGTATCGATCGATTTCTAAGGTGATTGTACCTTTTGACCTATTCCTAGATGCATAATAAATTAGAAACGCGGTATTTAAAAAAAAATACATGCTTTCTGAAATAGCAAGAAGATTTCCTCTAAGAAGCCCCATAGCCAATTTTACTGTCGTGGAGACTGTAAAAGTGGTTATGGTGCTGTTAGTAACACGTTTAAACAGCACTAACGAAATATTTACTCCACTATCTATGAATAAATGCCCCCTCGAAGTATAGCACCGTGTCACCGTGTTGCCCACCGCATAGTTAACAGTAGCACCTTCGTCACACGCCGAGCGAGTATCTAAATGAAGCAGCCTGTATATTGCGCAATGCATTCAAAATTCTGTTTGAGTTACCTCCCTTAGATTACTGCTCTCCTGGTACCTGGGAGCACTTTGTGCTAAATATTCTTTATTTTTATGTAACTGGAGTTTTTTACTGTTGATTTTTTTTGTTTTCAGGGTTCAGTTATGTACCTATCGTAGGTATAATCGTATGGATGAATGATGTGATGTTGTTCCCTGCAATATTAATGCATTATTGGAAAAGGGCTAACATAGGTTAAAGGGCGTAAAGGTTATAGTTAATGTCGCAAGCTAAGTCCCATCATTACTCGTTAAGACAGCTGCCAAGCGCACCATAATTCGGTATCGCGCCAACGTTACAGTCTCAAACCGCAATGTTACAGAGGTACATGATGAAGTGTGAATATTGATTAGACTTGGCACTTGAGATAATAAATATTGGTATTTATAGTAGGTACATGACAACCACCTTACATAATGAGGGTTAACTACAATTGTAGCTTAGCTTGCAAACTGGCTACGTGAAAAACTAGTGATTTTGATTTTGGATTGAGCGCGAAACTATCCGGGCAACCCTAATAAAATGCGCTTGCGCCATCAAGTTTTAAACGAAATTCTTTCAACAAATAGAAATAAAAACTAAAAAAAAACCGTCTTCCATAAAAACACTACAAAGTAAATAATAACTCTAATTTCGGAAGAAGAAGAAGTTTTTTTTTAAATTGTATAATAAGTTTTGATGTGAAACATCTATAGCCGCACGTAAAACCGATTGCTGGTGTGGCGAAGCATGCCGTGGCGACGCGTTGCCACGCTATATTTAAATAAAGAACAATAAATTTCTTTAAAAAAAACTAAATATTTGGCTTTTGATTATGCCATAAAGTCAGAGTCAAAGCATTTATTTCAAATAGGCACATATTAAGGCACTTTTGAACGTCAAAATTTACATTTAAATAGAATTGATTCTAGTCGCCCCTTCCAAACGTCCTCGTCGTCGACGTCGTCTTTATTTTTTTTTCGATGTTTCACATCTGCCAGGCGTCCCGCAACGGCTAAATTTTGTTATTTACAATTTTTAGTTGTGATACCTACCACACACATCCGTATATCATCATTTGCTATGTACACAACAGAGACAGGAACTTATAATACCATCATCAACATACACAAAGTGGATTAAATACGTATCATTGAAGTAAGTTAACTCAAAAAGTACCCAAACAAAGTAAATAAAACTTAAATGGGACCGGCCCGCGAGCTACTTCTACCAATTACAAAAAAAAATCACTTACCTAAATTAGATCAGTAATTACGGAGAAACCAATGAACATACCGTCGCCTTAGAGTGAAAACCTAGGGAATGCATTTCTGCTCAAATTTATTTTATTGCGTATCTAGGAAGAAAACCTCTAAACGCATTCGCAATCTTATAGTATCGAACAGTTCTGGATATAAAAGCGGGTTAAATTTCCATATTAATTAATAAAAAAAACATTAAAGGCGCCGCGCCGTCCAAAAATTTTAGAGCACGTAGTTTTTTCTTCCTCCTGATAGGTTACTTCTTTTACACTTACGAGGTTTTCACTCTAAGGCGTCGATACATAAAAAATACATACAGAGGAACATAGAACCTCAAATGTGGACAACTCCTATATTCCTACATAAATAAAAAAATATATAAATGTAAATAATGGCAGTCATCAATAATTACACGTAAAATACAACACCACAATAATAACAGCAGCAATTACTATAAGTTAAAACATAATGGAAGCTTCTAAAGCCCATCTAACCATGTAAATTGCCTGAACATTAAGTACACGGGGCCCAATGAAAAATTATTTCGAAAAAAAATCTTCAACAATGGCATTAGAACAATTAAACAACCATTAAATGAAGTACTGCAATTACGTATATTCTTTGGCGACGAAACTTCATGGGCAAACAAAATTACCATTATAAACCGCCAACAAAAAGGCCTATTATTTCCAGTTGATAAATTGTTGGTAAATTCTAAAACTCCTGGTTTCCACTTCAGGTATAACCTGTCCGGTCCTTAACATCTGTCAAGAGTCTTAGAAATTCGGTTTGTGAGCCGTTATTGGGTATCTGGGAAATAGACGAGACTTTGAACAACCCTTCTCCTGTAAGAATACGTCACGGCCAAGCCAATTGAGCACTGATTTTAATCAGGTTTTTTTGCTACATCTATAGAGACACGAGGAACAGGATGTAAAGTTCACTCATACCTCCATAGAAAGGGGAGGATCCTCCGACCAGACGGGTGTCGTGTCTGGTGGGCAACTGCCCACGATTGATGTCAGGAAGTTGTATATATGCTAGTCGCGCGGTAAACTCTGCTTGCGCGATGCAGGATTTGCGTGACGTCAGTATGACGCGCAGCTCGCATGTGGCGATGTAGATACCGCTGCACATCAAAGGTACCTTTATTGTTATTGAAGTTCTGCTATCAGAACTTTTTACAAACACAGTCTAACACACAAAACATATAAACACATAAATACAGTCTTCTATAAGACTGTATTTCCTTGTACTCTGGCTTACCAACATAGATATCTTTAATTCCTATAACAATAGGGACGCTCTTTTGGACGTATAACTGCCACCGTTTCTAATTGTTTTTATTTTAAAATTTTATTTTCTCAGGTTGGTAGAACCTGGTATTTTTAAGATCTCATCTCATAAAAGGGTGTACCTAAACCAAGGTGAGATTTTAAGTTTGAGTAGATAGATTATAGGTACTTTGTACGGCATTGAAATTATTGTCTATATCTAAGTAATTGACGGCACGGTTGACGCAGTGATTAAGCGATTGACTGCTACGTTGCGTGTCGTGGGTTCGATTCGCGCACGGAACAAATATTTGTATGACCTACACCTACAAGTAGTGGTTCCGGGTCTGGCTGTTTGTGTATGTGAGTTTAAATGTTTGTAAACGCACCCACAATACAGGAGAAACACCCAGTGTGGGGCAACATTAAAAAAAAAACTGTAGAAATGTCTGGACTATACGACATGTGTTTAATATAGCAGTTTTCTGTAGTGTAAGCTATGTATATTTGAAAGATCGATTGCATTTCAATGTTTAAATAACTGTTTGTTATATAATTATTCAGATACCCATGGTATAAGAATAATTAGTTAGATACAATAAGGTTTAGCATTGGCATAATTAGTCTATAATGTTCCCACTGCTGGGACACAGGCCTCCTCTCGGTGAGAGGGGGTGGGTCGTAGTCCACGTGGCCTGCCTCCTCTCGGTGAGAGGGGGTGGGTCGTAGTCCACGTGGCCCAGTGCAGGTTGGTAGATGTCACATGTCTTCGAATTTTTGGTTCTAGGCCATGCCGATTTCCTCACGATATTTTCTTTCACCTTTTTGAGAGCAGTGGTAATTAAAGTATTTAAGCAAAAGTATGTACAGTCGCAAGCACTAATAAGTATACACTTCGAAAAATTTAAAAGCGATTTTCTCGTGGAATATTGATTGCAACTTTGAAAAAAGACTTATTTCATTACAATATAGGTTCCAAAATATTATATTCGTAACAACATAAAATTACAATCAATACAGTTGAAGAAAATCACATTTAGAAGTTGCTAAGTGTGTACATATTCGTGCTCGTGACTGTACATACTTCTATTATTACATACATATGTATTTAAAATACCCAAAACTCGAATGTAGGTAGAAATGTCTGTACCTAGTAAATAAATATTAAATTTTAATATTCATACATGCTATTTTAACTTTACTCATTAACTTTAGCATACCTTTTAGTCTTAGAATAATAAACGCATAGAAGGTTAGTTTCATACACGCTCCCTACTAAAAAATGACGCAACTTAAGTATTTATGTGTGAGTGAGCGGCGTGTAATTACAGCCGCTGACACGCACACAGACGTAAAAAAAAATGGTTGCTAGGAATTAACATTTTCCCTAAAATCTGGGAAAGAATTTAATGTATTTGGGCCATAACATTGATTGCATTTACAAAAGAATGTTACGTACGTAACTTACGTTGTGATTGTATTTTTTATATTGATAAAAAATACAGTCACACCCACCCATCGTAATACAACGTAATAGAAGTTTTGATTGTTGTTTTTGACGTAACTCGTACCTAATTATAGTATATTTATATAATAATATATAATTATTAATTTGCTAGTCTATGTCGCGTGACTATTGAAACTAGTTGAAATGGTTACGTGACAAATATTCGCAAATTATAATAATTTTTTTAATAAACAATATCTTCGTTTTGTAATCCCATCATAATAATTTGATCAAACTACATTCAATTATATACTCGGATTACTCGGCAACTAAAATGTATTCCAAACTATTATAAGATCCGGTAACAGTGTCTGTTAATAACCAAATACAACAGAATCACATTATTCACACTCTTATCCATTAGTGTTTGATGAAACTAGCCCGGTTTAAAAAATGCCTAAATTATGGAAATCTACCGTAAGTAGGTAATTATAATTTCTTGGTTTCATACAGGAGGCGCTTACAATGTTAGCGCCATAATACAATAGGCACCATAATACAAAATACTCCAATAGTGTCAGTGCCTACTGTATTAGGAGTTATTTTTCTTTACAGCTGGCAACACTGCACTGTGATTAATTAGGTTATTAAAGTATTTACATGTGAAATGTAATTTTATAATATTTTTATGTTTTCCGGATGTGCTATAGCATCTTTTTACGCAACAAATTGTAATTTATATCCCAAATTAATATTAGGAATGTGAAGCCTTTTTGGGTAGATACACTATTATAATTAAACTTAATTTCCCCCGAAGCTCAAAAAGCAAATTTTAGTAGGTAGTATACCTAAGCATATTAATCCCAATAAGTCTAACAATATTACCAATTTACCATTTAGTACACAAACACCTAAAAGTGTTAGCTTCATCTAAAAACCTAATTGAAAAATATTTAGCGAGTAATAGTATTCGCATAAAATCAAATTCCGATCTAAATTGCATCCAGAGCCATTAGCCACAAAGCTTTCAGCTTCAATCTATAGCACTTGAATGTCGTAAAAGAGCTGTAAAACTGAACCCAGTAAAATAAAATAGTTACCATTGCCAGCGAATCACAAAAGAAAAAAAAAGAAAATATGCTCTCTGCTTTATTTATTATTCGATCTTGTACACAATGGATGCTGGCCACACTTCAACGTCGCTTGTTCATTTCGTTTGTACAGTTTAATCAGAATTGTTTGGATATACATCAATGGACGTCAAAACACGTTCAATCCTAGCCATCAACTGACTACAAAACATAACATAAACAGTAAAGTAACGTTTTATTTTTTTTATAAATGTTGCAATCACATTATACCTAATATAAGCCGTAGTAGCCGTTTTCTATAAACACTTTTTAAATTCACTGTTTGATTAGCTTATTTAGCATAAGCATAGCATAATCAGCCTAAAACGTCCCACTGGTGGGACACAGGTTTCCTCTCTGTGAGAGGGAGTGGGCCGTAAATCACCATGTGGGCCCAGTGTTGGTTTGTGGATGTAACATTTGTCTTCGACATGCCGGTTTCCTTCACCGTTTTGACTGTTTGATTGCTTACATTAAACTTTCTTCATACAAAATGCGCCAACGTCACCCATTATGTACCTACAACCCAATTATACACGTACAACCACTATAAAATAACCTTCAACTTTTTCGACTGTTCTAATTACAAATGTCAGAAACATAACAAGCTAGCTCGATTTTTTAAATGAATGACGTCGAACCAAAATGGCTGCCACGGATGTATAGAACAATAAATTGAAAAGGATTCCCGCAATATCGCGTTGTCAAGACTCACTCGAGGTACACTCAGTTTCTTTGATAAATTAATGGGCGTAAAGATCGTCAGATATTACGAATATTAATCATGGTCCCCAGGCAACGGGTAAAAAATGAATAATTTGACGTCACCATGGAATAATAATGGTGGATGAATGGATTAAATGATTATCGTAGTACGATTTATTACTGAACACAGTACTGGGTTCAGCTCATTTGTCCATTGGTACTGCTAGCTAGGTTTCACCTTTTTTTCATGAATCCATGATAGAATTATGGATGTTCAAAATAAGTAGGTAAGTACTTCAAAGAAATTACCTACGTCTTGCATCGTAAGTGAGAGCTCAAGACATCGCATGTCAGTTTTCATGATAATATTCAACGACAGATAACAACACGCAGAGTTCAATGACCTTAAATATCTTCGATTTTTACACCAATCCAAAGTATATCTCAAGTAAATCTCCGAAATTGAATTCGTTTAAAAGCCCGAAAGCCACCCCAAAATCCTTTAAAACTAAGTAACGCAGTTGAAAAAGAATATATTCAACTCATACAATATGCATTACAATCCAATGTAAATCAAAGTCACATAAATTTTGAGAAGTGTAATAAGATCGATTGAGAACTAAATTCTCAATCGATACTAATACACTTCTCAAAATCTTTTTTTTTTTATATTGCTCGATAACTGGAAGCAAACTCTCGTTCCAATAAGATCTTCAACGTCGAAGAAGTTAATAATGCAGTGGCTTTTGTTTTAAAAAACAAGTGAAGACGACGAGCAATCAGCACAATCGACCAATAGCAGCAAGGGTTCCAATCAATTGTGCTGAACTGAACGACCTGCACCCGATCAAACGTTGGAACGATTTAATTGGGTCTTTCTGTTGGACGAAACAGTAAAACTGACTGAGTGCAAATTGAAACAATCATTGCATCGACTTTAATGAAAAACATTTACCGGAAAGTAAATGGGAATTTTACGGCTAGTGATACAAGGACCTAGTCTAATTAATTCATTTATAATGTGCTTCATATTTCAGACAATGTCTGGGTTTAAAATTTATTAACAGTGCAAAGTAATTTACAACATGATTAGTAGTCTAGCTCGTTTTTACTGCGGTCACTTCGAGATTAGATTTAATTTCGGTACCTAATAACTTTGATACTTACTTTTATACGACAATATTCAACTATCCCATATCCAATTTTGTCAAAGAGAAAGACAGAATGTGCTATATTGGTATAAGATGAACCGAGACTACCTATTGAGCAATAAAACAGAAATAACCATAATTATGTCGATTCTGTAAAAATCTCACCGTGAAGTGTACACTTAGGTGGAGTGAGCTGTCAGTGTCATCCCACTGATACCAATCATTACATTTACAATCATAATCGAGTTTTTTTTCTTTTTATGCTAAGTCTGTTTATAATTTCATATTATTTCAAAGCTAGTATTTAAGTGGCTAAACATTACTGTTTACGGGGTTTTTTTTAATAAAACAGCAAAACAGAAATTCAGTCAGAAACTCAAATACGTTCTTTTATATTTTTTTTCCTAATCTAGTTACTAAAGAAAATGCACATGGACATTGTTTGTTATTTTATTAGGTATCTATTGTTTAATACGACTATTGTTGTCGTTTTCATGGTTTTAGAGGTTGCTAAAGCCGAAAGTGAGGTCAAAATGAAAATCTAAGATGGCTTACCGTCATCTTTGATTTCCGATCATTTAAAAAGAAACAAAATTGAGTTTCTGACTGAGTTTCTGTGTTGCTGTTTTATAAAAAAAAATCTCTCTAATACTAGCTTTGAAATAATATAAAATGGTCAACAGAATTAACATTAAAAATTACAATTAAAATCTCGATTATGATTGTATATATGTAATGCTTGGTCAATCCCTAGCATCAGTGGGACTACACTGACAGCTCACTCCAAGCTCACTTCACCTAAGTTTTCACGGTGAGATGGTTACAGAATCGCAATGTAGCATACAATGTTCCCAATGGTCACAAGCCTCCTCTCTGTGAGAGGGAAAGGGCCACAATCCACCACGCGGGCACAGTGCGGTTTTCACGGTGAGATGGTTACAGAATCGCAATGTAGCATACAATGCTCCCAATGGTCACAAGCCTCCTCTCTGTGAGAGGGAAAGGGCCACAATCCACCACGCGGGCACAGTGCGGGTTAGCGGATGTCCGTGTCTTCGTATTGTTTGGTTTAGGACATGCCGGTTTCCTCACGATATTTTCCTTCACCGTTTTGAAAGCAGTGATGATGAAATAAATACACAAAGTAAAGCGCCTACCTGGGTTCGAAACAAACCTGGTGGTACAATTCGTAAGTCAGGGCCGATACCACTCTCTTTGAGAGAGTCATTGCAGACCGCCTCGTCGGGCGGCTGGTGCGGGTGGGGCCGGATTTGGCGGAGAGCCAGTTTGGATTCCGCAGAGGGCGCTCTACGGTGGACGCCATCATGCGCGTGCGGGCCCTCACGACGGGGGATGCTGTGGCCCGGGGTGGGGTCGTCTTGGCGGTGTCTTTAGACATCGCCAATGCCTTCAATACCCTGCCCTGGAGTTGCATCAGGGAGGCACTCCGGTATCACCGGATGCCGACCTACCTCTGTCGTGTGGTCGAGGCCTATTTGACGGACAGGGCCGTCATCTACCCCGGTCACCAGGGAGTATGGAACCGGCAAGAGATGTCGTGCGGTGTCCCGCAGGGATCGGTCCTGGGGCCGCATCTGTGGGACATCGGATACGACTGGGTGTTGCGCGCCGACCTCCCTAGCGGCGTCAGCGTGGTTTGTTACGCTGACGACACGCTGGTCCTGGCGCAGGGGAGGTCGCACCAGGCGGCGGCCGAACTAGCGACACGCGGGGTTGCGACAATCGTCGAGAGGATTTGGCAATTGGGACTCGAGGTGCCCTGCACAAGTCCGAAGCCATGTGTTTTCATGGTCCTCGGAACACGCCACCGTCGGGTTCCCAAATAACGGTAGGAGGGGTTCACATCGGCGTCGAGTCGACGATGAAGTACCTGGGACTCGTCCTCGACAGCCGGTGGAACTTCGTGGAGCATTTCCGACGTTTGGCTCCCAGACTGGAAAGGGCCGGGGCTGCCTTAAAGCGGCTCCTGCCCAATCTAGGGGGGCCAAACGCCTCCTGCCGGAGGCTCTACGCGGGGGTCGTGCGGTCCATGGCCCTTTACGGGGCACCGGTGTGGGCGCGTTCATTGAGGCAGCGGCCAGCCCGCTGGTTGAACGCGCCCCAAAGGGTCATGGCCACCCGGCTGGTCCGGGGATACCGTACGGTCTCCGGTGAGGCGGCGAGCCTCCTTGCCGGATTACCGCCATGGGATCTGGAGGCAAAAGTCCTCGCGCACGTTTGGGAGTGGCGCGAGGAGGCGAAACGCCGGGGCGTAGCTCCGCTGCCGCGAGAAATCACGGTACAGCGGACAGAGCTCCGGCGGGATCTCAGGGCGGCATGGAGAGTGCGATTGTCGCAACCCAGCGCTGGGCACGCCACAATTGCGGCGATAAGTCCCCTCTTTGAGGAGTAGCTAGAGAGGCGCCACGGCGTCCTCACCTTCCGCCTGACGCAGGTCCTCACCGGACACGGTTGTTTCGGGAGGTTCCTGTTCCGGATAAGGCGGGAGGAAACGCCCGAGTGTCACCATTGTGTGGATCGCCCGGAGGACACGGTGGAGGTCTGCCCGGCTTGGGCGGAGCAACGCCGTGTCCTCGTGGAGGCGATTGGCGGTGGCGATCTCTCGCGTCCGGCTTTGGTCCAGGCCATGGTACGGAGCGAGAGGGCGTGGGAAGCCGTCACCTCCTTCTGCGAAGCAGTATTGTTCGCGAAGGAGGAGGCGGAACGCGTGAGGGAGAGGCAAAATTTGCGCCCTCACGCCCCTAGCCGTCGCAGGAGACGCCCTGGGCGTCGGGAATCGCAGGCCGATTCCCGGCCACCGTAGGCGCGGGCTTGCGAACGGCGAGCAATGGGCAGCTCGCCGTTCGATAAGGACCAGGCCCGGGTCGACGGCGCGTTGTGTTCCACGCGCGCCTCAAAGAGATGTCAGCACCAATGATGGGGTTTGCTAGGACCGATGCCTGCTAGGGTTGCGGAAAAGTCCAAGAGGGTTACCGTGGCCCCTGGCACAGGCAACTGCAGGAACACGGGTGGGTTTTAGTCAGTAAGAGTCTGACACGCCCTCCTGCTCTGCCCAGAGCGGGAGAAGTTATTTGATGATTTCCCACCCACAAAAAAAAAAAAAAAAAAAAAAAAAAGTTCCGATACCACTGGGCCACCACTGCTCCCTCGCCTTACAGAAATACATAACCGAAAAGGCACTAATCGCAATAAAACATAAACTACTTATGCGTAATAAAAATGACATAAATAACCATTAAAAATGCACGTTGTCTTCAAACAGAGCTCTCTTTGCCGATGAAACCAATTTCGTGAACAAATGCGTTAATTAACTACATAGAGTATTTGAATACGCAAATGGATCGACCGTTTTAATTAGTCCTGCGAATGTTTTGTGTCAAACAGTTTTTTGTCTCATAAATAAAGCTTAGTTCGTCGTTCGTTGGCTTTCAATTTCATATAACTTCTTTTATGCTTTTTTGTTTGTTCTTTGCTTTGTTTTTTTTTTAAATTCATTTCAAATCCAGAATACAAATAATATTGTGAATTAAAAGTTTGGCCCGAGGTCCTGGGGAGCTGGACTTTAAACTGCGTTCACAACTGAAATTGTAAAATAGAAATTGCTTCATTGAACTAGCAACATTAAATCCACTCGATAGTTCGACACCACTCAATCAGAGTCGTAAAATAAATGACGGATGAATGGCATACATTTTGAAATCATACACATCATTTCAAGAATCTCCAACTCGGTATATCCACGCTCAAACGGATCCTTCCTTAGTTGCAACAGTAAACATAAAACAAAACCCAGTCATCATAACAGACTCCTTATAAAGCAAACTCCAGTGCTGGCACTTAAGCTAAGAGTTACCTGTCGCACGAACACGGAAACGATCTCGTACGAAGGAAAACGATCCCATGCGAGGGAAAGCTTTTAAGTAAACGAGGTTGGGAGGGCACGTCCTCTAAGGTCAAAGGAACCTCGACCCTAAGGACGATAAGTAGAAAGGAGCAACAAAGATTGCTCAAGACTCAATGAAAGTTATTTGTCAAAAGGCAGGCTGAGGATTCTTCAATAATGTGTGGTATCTCGCGCAGCTTCTGATAAAATTAAGAATTTGAATGTAGGTATAGCTGTGCCTACTACGTACCTACCTACCTATGAAGCAATTTGCTTTTGGAAAGGTTATGAAACGCCATACATTTTGAACTAAACTAATTAATGTGTGAATAAAACCTTACCCACATGATAGAAAATTAGCTAGGTCCCCTTACAACTAGAATACACAAACTCACAAAATTACAAGTCTTATAAGACCAAACATACAGTCCGATTCAAACTTTATGGCGGCTAACGGCTAAGTAACCAATTCACGTGTCAGCGCTGCGCAGTACCTCACCCCTCAGGTGAGGTACTGCGCAGCGAGTAGCACACTTCAGAGCCGCCATAAAGTTTGAATCGGGCTGTACCTACAAGCGAAAATTTCTATCCACCATACTCTAGCCATCTACTTTTGCATTCAATGATGATCACGCTAAACCGGTTTCAGCCTGACAAATGAGGCGTACGTCGTGATTAGCTCAGTCTGTCTGGATTACAGGCCTTTCCAGTACTAATATTTACTGAATTATTTTTGTATAGACGGACTACGGCTTCTCCGCAAATGAGACACGTTGAAATGAACTGAACTGGAATAAGGCGAAAAGAAATATTAACGAGAAATGTGAAAGCAAAAAGAGAAATTGTAATAATAATTTCATCAGTTTTGTGAGGCTTTTTAAGGACGATATTTTCAGGAGGCTGGCTATCTATGTGTTTAAAACTTTACGCTCCTTTTGTGGTTTCAAGTAGTCGGGTAAAAGTCAGTAGACATTTTAATAAATATTCCGTGTGATGTTATTGAAAACTAGCTGTATCCGCGACTTCGTTTGCGTCTATGTCGGAAAATAAGAATGTGTAATATTAATATAATTATTATCCTATCGAACATAAATGATATTTTTAACTACTAAAATATGTAAATAACATAAAACATTTAAAAATAAAAATAATTGTAGCCCACCGGTATCGGGAGCAGGGTCCAAGCTACCGGCCGGCGCGAGGCGGTCAGGGCTCCAGAGAGAGGAAACTCCTAACAATGCGCGCTGCGTCCAAAAGTACCACTTTCTGAATCAAGCCCTTAATCCAGCTGCAAAACGAGAGCCTCCACTGGTGTTGTTCGAGGCTTTTGGCTATTAAGCATTTGGTCGACAAACTCGTGAGCCAAGTCAAGATACTTTTGTTTATCTTTCTTGGCTTTCACGAGGTTCCTGTCATGCGGGACCGTTATGTTGGTATAATAATTATTAGTATATGTATTGTATTTCATGGGTTTTAATATTTTTGCGCGGAACCATAATTATTTTTCTAAAATAAAAGTAGCTTACGTTACTGCTTATAACATCAGCTATCTGCCAGTGAAAATCAAAAAAATCCCGTCAGATCAGTTCAGCCGTTTCGGAAATTAGCCGGAACAAACAGACAGAAAGACAAAAAAATTATAAATAGATTTTTTCGTTTTAAGTACCTACCGCATTATTTATAATATATACTTTATTGTACACCAGAAAATATATAACAAAAAATAAATTTAACACTACAAAACATACAATGGGCGGCGGCGTTATCGCTTTCTGCGATCTGTTCCAGGCAACGTATATACTTTCATATACATTAAGTAAAAATCTGTTATTTTGACATTACAAACAGACACTTCAATTTTATATATATTTGTTTATACGAAGATTGAATGAAATATAGCGGGGATAAATAGTAAGATAGCTAATTAGCTCAGTCACCATTGTGTAGATATAATAGAGACACCTAACAGATATATATTAAAGAAATGAAAATCTCAAATTAAATAATGAGCTAACTATCACTAACTTTCCAGCAACTATATTTATCAGAAATTCTGCGCCGAACAATACCTACGATGAATTGTAAAATCGGCATCCTTAAGGTCATTAAGTCAAATGCGGGCTGGAGCCTGACAAACGATCGAGTCATTAAGTCATTTGGCTCGATATTTTGCTCGGTAGAACCGCGCAATGCAGTATCGATTATTGAAAATTATGTTGGTTTTACCTTTATGCAGAGAAAGTGTACCTATGCTGACATCCGGAAAAAAAAAATCAAAGCTGCTGCTAATAACTTGTGGTTTTAAACATAAATACACGGTACCGCTTTCAGTGATCCTGAAAATAGTACAGGCATAAAATAATGAAATCTAACAAGACAGCCAAAAAAAAATTAAGAAGAAAAAATGCAAGGTATCGGATTAAGTCTGTCCTGTCAATAATATCGTTACTTTACTACTTATTTCTTTAATATTCCGTAAAGCAAGTAATATTATTTTTTATACAATGAATTTTGTTTATTCCTTCATGGTGGTGAAGCTTATAAATACACGATTCCATAAATACATTCATACTAATATAGCTAAGAGCTGATCAAAATTGCCAATAATAAATTCGAAACCGCTGCTCCCACAAGACTTCACCTCTCCCATTGGATTTTATCAAGCAATTGTAAAAGTACTTGGACTACAATTTCTTTTCATCTGCCTTATTCATACTAGGTGTATTTAACTCGAAAAAGAATAGGTTTCATAAAAAATTGTAACGACTGAACTTCGAAAGACTTGCTTAAGTATCATGACGGATTGTTTGACGTGTTATTCATCAAACCCCCCTCAACCATTTATGTCCCGAGGGACTAAAAAGCTCATATTGTACAAATGTTCAACATACCATTGTAAATAGTGATAATACCTGCAATAGAAAGTATTTTTAAATATAAAACTTCTTCATAAAATAGTTGTGAACAGTAAACTTTCTTATTAATAAGAATTTCGGGAGAACCTTTAGAATTAAATTAAATTACAGGTCAAAATCAAACAATCAGAATATGTACTTAAAGATGTTAAGCAAAGAAACCATATTGATTTTTGTCTCACAAGAGAGGTGGGAGGTTATCAACCTCAACAACATTACGTTTAAAACGACCTTTACAAACTATTTTTAGTTGCAAAATTATATCGTTATTCTTTTAAAATTAATTTATTAATTTAAAATCTCAGCAAATCTGTAATTAAAGCAGATCCTTTGATCTTAAAATGTTCTGCAATATCTAAGTCTGTTAATCCAAAATTTTCCGAATCCCAGAAATATAATCGATTCGAAATTTGCTGTATAAAGTGTTGGAATGTCGTAATGATTTTTGAAATTTAAGCACAGATTGATTAAATTTAACGAATTATTTAACAGTATACAAAATTGGTAGAAAATAGGCTATGCATTGACCAAAATACAAAAATGAGAGCTTAACAGAACATTTATATACCTGATAAGGGGGCTATAAAACCAATATAGTATAATTCCCCATACCGCTATAAAATATTCACTCAATAATATAAGAGAGCTAAGCGAAAGAAGATTATTTTGTCCATCTATATGTTCTATTCTTGTCACGTTCCTGTTCGAGTAAGTACATATGTAGATAGTACATACTCGTATGTATGTAGGTCGCTTCACCTATATAATATATGTGCGGAAGAAGCTACTTTGAGATTTAATACGTGGTAGATACACGACATTCAGTAATGACGAAGATATTAAGCAAAGTTCAACAAATAATCCATGTAGAAAGAAATCACTAATTAAGTCAATAAGCAATCAATAAGTAAGTCTTCGTCAACGAAATACTCGTACTACTAAAAATTAGTTATTATTATTGTGTCCGTATCTAAAAGGCTTATCAAGTCTGTAATCCATCATTAATATTCTGCCAAATCTAACGTTTACTATAGTGATTGGTTCTTAGACCAAATTAAAATCAAGACAACGCTGTCAACAGTGACGTGGGGCCGGTTTTGTAAACATGTGTGCCCTTAGTGAGGTGTAGTTTGGTCGTAAATCGGTGCGTGTGAGCGTGTATTCACAGAGGAAGGTGTAGTTTTGCATGCTTCGCTGTATTATTCGCAGCTCTATGTCTTGATTTTTTAATTGGATTCAAGATTGGTTTTTCAAAATTATCATTATTATCTCATCGTTTCCACTACGATAATATTCATCATCATCTGCTTAACGTTAGGTAAGTATCCTAATTGTGTTGGTATCAGCTTCCATTCTAACCAGATGCAGCTGAATACCAGTAAGTTTTTTGGAGCCGATCTCCAGTAAGGGAGCGAGGGGCTTGTTGTAACAGGGGTAAGTAGTAACAGGCCCTTTTCACTAGGATCTTAAACGCTATTAACGTATTTCTTTGACTCGATTTAACCTATAAACCGCGCCGCATCATGTTGCCATAGCCAATGTCCCGCCGGCCGGCGCAGTGAGCGGAAGTGTGCACGTGCTTCATTTCTGCCAGGTAATATAAAATTGTACTGTCGTAAAATTTCGGTTTGCGTATTTAATATCGACTAATTTCAAATTTTCTATATCTTATTTCCATTCAAATTTATCTATCTCTGATAGTGTGTAACAGTTTTTATGATTGCTAAATTGTTTAAATAGTTATCTTGATAAATGTTGAAAATCATACCATAGGGTTAGTTGTAACAAAATCCCGGGGCTTGTTGTAACGTGTTACAACAAGTGCATACCTTAAATAATTAAATTACTTACTGTGATTTAAAAGTGCCATGATGAATATAAGTAGTGTTTAACTAAATAAAACTGTTAATTACTTAATTTTTAAGTGTTGATTACTAAAAAAATGTATTTGAGTTGATTTTTGATAAGAATTACGTAATACTTACTTTAGAAAGATGTCAATTTTAAAAAAAAAAAACAAACAATAAATGATTAGAGGTATTATTGTCGTTTTTTTTTTGTCGTTACTACTTGCCCCGGTAGATGTTACAACTTGCCCCAAGCACGAGGTAAGTTGTAACACCGCACTTCTTCTAGAAAATAATTGATTGTAAAATAATGACCAATAGTTATGGTATTATTGTTACTTGATTTGGTAGAGGAAGAGTTACAGTATTCATCCATCTTTATTTAGTAGAAATTTAATCAATAGATTTCAAGATATATTAGTTTTAATGAAAACTGTTACAACAAGCCCCTCGCTCCCCTACACAGTAACATGATAGTCGATAAGAGTGGTTGACAGACTTTCTGGCTCCTGGCTTCCCATAAACTGTCAAAGATCTACAAAGCTGACTCATTATCATTATCGGCCTAGTCTTTCGGAAACTATGTTACGGTTGGCTTTCAGTCTAACCGGGTGTAGCAAAATACTAGTAGTTTACGTGGACTGACTGCCTATCCAACCTCCAGCACCCAGTTACTGGGTAACACGATACTTCTAGGTAAAACTGGAACTCAGGCTGTCGGGCTTCTGATTATCCGTAATGGCTCTCAAATAACTTGCTTATTAAAGTCACAATTTTCAAAGTCAGTCAAAATTTAATGCTCTGAAAAGTAACTGAAATGAACACAACTTTTCTACTATAAACATTTCTGTATTTCAAATCTTGCACACATACAAACCTCGTAAGTATATAGCAATATTTGACCAACTATTTACCAATAAGGTGTTCAACAGAATATCAATATACAGTTCTTGAAGACAACATTTTGATTTTCAAAGCTCGAAGAGAACTAATTTAGAAACTAGGCGATGCTCCTAACATCATATTTCCATTCTGTTCCGTTATAAAACCAGTACTTTTTCGGTAACTGTCAAGTTACTTTTAAACTTCATGACTACACCGATACAAAAATCATTTGAGGCAAATCACATACTTTCAATTTTATATTTAGTACTTAAAATCACTACAAATCATATTCATATTTGGAAATCATGACGTAACTAAGATAAATTCAGTAATGGCCACCCAAACGTTGGAGTAATTTGTCAACGTCCGGATGCAGTATCGTTCACGTCATAGTCCGGCTTAATGATCATGGTAATGATGGAAGGCTCTTTATGTTAATGAAACTGCCCCCATTGGTGGATAATAAAGCGGATATTCCATTGGGTTTGTATCAAACGTTAAAAACTATCGTATATTTTACCCAACTATGACAAAGCGAAGGGTAATGAGTTATACAGTCACTATGTTACGTTACATCGTATATCTCGAAAATCACTTATTCGGTTTTAACAGGTGTCGATTGTTTCGACTACATAGTGTGTATGTTTTTTGACAAATTAAAACATTACTTAAACGATAAAAACGTTTATCGTTAGACTAACGTACCTAACGTTTATCAGAAGATCGTGTCACCTGTTTGATGTCAACTCCTAAATTCTGAAACCGGATTGTATTGCCTATTAAGCTTATCTTTGGCACACATAACTAAATCTGCCTATAGCATTCCCACTAGGGGGAATCAGCCCTCCTTTCTGACAGGGAGTGGGCCGTAGTCCACTACGTGGGCCCATGTGGACATATTTTAACTCTGCCTTGTTTATATAAACTCGAAATATGCAAGTTCGCTCACAAACACAAAGACTTTTACACTAAACGAGAAACCATACAAACAAGATACACACTCCGACACAAAACACGACTCAACATACCAACATCCCGCTTAAAAATAGACTCAAGAAGCCCTCTAGTTATGTCAATCAAAATTTACAATATGTTGTACCCGATTATATATAAGAGAAGAAAAAAAACTACATCTATTCACGAACAAATTAAAAAAGTTATTAATAAGCAAATTAATGTTATTAGAGTGTCAACGAATATTTAAATGATAAATCCTTAAAACACATAAGTATATAATACTTGTAAGCTAAATGTTAAATTATTATTATTATAAAAAATAATCATTTTGTAAAAATGTGTTGAGAATAAGTTAGATTATAAGTTATGTAAATGATAAGTCCTCTTCTCCGCATAGGTTTCTTTTGCTGTGCCCGACAGGGTCCATAATTGTTTCTTTTGGCAAATATTTACCACCTAAGCCTACATTGTGGAATGCACTATAGAATTGAGTATTGAGAATGTCGCCAAATTGTTGGTCCTAGGACATGCCAGTCAGTCTATTCACAATACTTTCTCTGACTATTTAAAGAGCACTAGTAATTAAATAAATTGCACTAAGCAAGTAATTCATTTATTTTTATTTATTTATTTATTAATAACCAACTTATAGAAAAAGTGTGCACAACGATTGCTCCGTTTACGATTGATTTCAAAGTTTACTATGATTATTTCTTTTAGATATGTGACATTCATACCAACCCTGGTCACTGAAGCTCTGTTGATTTTCAAACCATAAAACGCGTCTAAGCTTCCAGATTCTGTACTATAAAAAATAGGTATACTTTTATGTGTTCTACTTCTTGGTTGTAACCACTTTCAGCTTAAGAATCCGGCATTGATCGTCACACTAGAGACGAAAATGTAAAGTGGGCGTAAAGCCTTTTCATCTGGCGTTAATAATCCTCTATTTGTTAAATTTCGCTCACGATATCCGTCAATACTGTTTGATGAAGCGTGGGAGTATCAAAGTCCTACTTAGAGTATTAGGGGCATATTATATTACGTGAATCAATATTTACAAAGAAACATAGTTTATGATATGAATGAAACCTCGCTGTGTGGATGTCTAGATAGGTAAGTACCTACTGGGAAAACTAGGTTTGTACAAACCCTTTTACACTTCAATCATATTTTAAAAACTAGATGAGGTCGGCGTTTATAATTTTTTTATTTTTATTTATTCAAAATCAGTAAACAATAACAAACATAATTCTGCCAAACTGCATAACAGTTTGTCGGCAGTTGTTCTCGTCTAGCAATGTTTTATACAAATTTTAATAATTATGCTAAGTAAAGTATATAAAAATAAACCTACAGTCGAGATCAAGAATCACATAATAAACAAAAAGGTGTTTTCACCAACGTATGGTTTGTTACATATCTATGGACACAATGAGAGATTTATTTTTATTTTTTTTATGTTTTAGAGTTTCCTTTACGACTTAAGAAGAAAAGCCGAAACAAACTCAGATGTCACAGAATGAAAGGGCAAAGAGTACATAACTAGGGTAGTTAAATGAGATCAAATCTAAAACACTGAAAAATATATTTAGGTGACCTACCAGTTATTCTCAAATATTAAAAGATAAACAATATTTTATTCTATTCTAAAACCTTTATTATCGAGATGAGATAACAAGCTATTTTAGTTGCCTAGTTTACTTTAGTATCAGCAGATTATTTTAATATTTGAAACAATAAAGTATGAAAGGCAATATTTAATATGTTAGTACAGAGAGTAAATCATATTTATATCATAACGGTATGCAAATGTTTTGCTGTAGAGTTTCCATTTTGTCAGCAAAATTGCGATTTTTCAATTTAATTTAATTTGCAGCGGTGGTTGAAAAAGTGGGCACAGCACTTTTAGTGAATTGATACTTGGTACAGCTTGTACTGATGTATTTAAAATGTTACGCGACGTAGAAATACTGAAATGAGGGAGCTGGTTTTTACTTCGTTGAAATTTAGACATGGAAGTAAGATTTGAAGACGGTTGGATATATGGTTGGTTTGGTGGTTATTAGTTTGGTTTTTTTATTTCATGAAGGCGTGATTTTATGTATGTGTATAACTATTTCTACTACCTACGTCTAGTGTTACATAAAGAAGCAATAGCACAGACATTCATTTGTTTCAGCCCAACACATATTTATTGCTGAATATAAAGTTATAGACAACGCAATGACTGATTTCATTCCCAATATACAAGAAAAAAAAAATGATATCAGCATTACTTGCAATCAGAAGTTTCAGACACAGACGACATTAATAAAGATTAAATCAATTACACAATAATTGCAGTCTAAGTAATCTAGAAAACCAATTATTGTTACACTATGGTATTAATCTTGCCGATTTACTTCAAACAAATCATAGCAATGATCCATTCTGGTGGGTAATGCTTGTTGCATTACTAAGTAATCAATCTAGGTATAACACAGGAGCGTGTCAATGCACCTTAGTTACGGTTAATTGAAGATTTACGATTGATTCTGAATGGATTTCAATTACTGTAACACGACACGTTTGTTGGCGAAATTGTAAACTCACGCCTTTCACCATGGGGGTAGGTAGAGACTTTTTTTTTTTTAAAAACCTTGCCCCACACTAGGAATTTCTCCTGTATTGTGGGTGCGTTTACAAACATTTAAACTCACATACTTACACAAACAGCCAGACCCGGAACCACTACTTGCAGGTCATACAAATATTTGTTACGTGCGGGAATCGAGTCGGTTTTCAATTAGGATTTTTCTCAGTAACAGCCTTTTTTGATCGGACGGCGAGCTACCCATTACTCGCCGTCCGCACGCCCGCGCCTACGGTGGCTGATGGTGCAATCAGCCTGGGATTCCCGACGACCAGGGCGTCTTGCCTGTGTCTCACGCGTTCTGCCTCCTCCGTCGCGAGCATTACTGGTTCGCGGAAGGAGGTGACGGCTTCCCAAGCCCTCTCGCTCCGTACCATGGCCTGGATCAGGGCCGGACGCGAGAGATCGCCACCGCTGATCACCTCCACGAGGACACGGCGGTGCTCCACCGTGTCCTCCGGGCGATCCACACAAAGGTGACACTCGGGCGTTTCCTCCCGCCTTATCCGGAACAGGAACCTCCCGAAGCAATCATGTCCGGTGAGGATCTGCGCCAGGCGGAAGGTGAGGACACCGTGGCGTCTCTCTAGCCACTCCTCAAAGAGGGGACTTATCACCGCAATTGTGGCATGCCCAGAACTGGGTTGCGACAGTCGCACTCTCCATGTCTCCATGAGATCCCGCCGGAGCTCTGTCCGCTGTGCCGTGATTTCTCGCGGCAGCGGAGTTACGCCCCGGCGTTTCGCCTCCTCGCGCCACTCCCATATGTGCGAGAGGACTTATGCCTCTAGATGCCATGGCGGCAATCTGGCAAGAAGGCTCGCTGCCTCACCGGAGACCGTACAGTGTTCCCGGACCAGCCGGGTGACCATGACACTTTGGGACGCGTTCAACCGGCGGGCTGGCCGCCGCCTCAAGGAACGCGCCCACACCGGTGCCCCGTAATGGCCATGGACCGCTCTCAGTAGCAGCCTGGAGTCTTGATTTGAACCCGGAGATGACAATAGGATCACCCCCTATTACATGGCAGAGCAGTGGTGGCGCAGTGGTAACGGCCCCGAATTACGTGTTTGTAGGTCGTGAGTTCGAACCCAGGCAGGCACAACCCACTTTATGTAAAATTCGAAGACATATGACATCTACCAACCCGCACTGGGCGCACGTGGTGGGTTACGGCCCACTCCCTCTCACAGAGAGGAAGCCTGTGTCCCAGCAGTGGGAACGTAATACGCTGAATATCCAATTACATGGATGTTAAACACAACCGCCGAAATGTGAGTGTTGCTCTACACCTCTGCCATACTCTTCCGGTAGTACAGGCGTGATGTTGTGTATAGATACGTTTGTGAGACTCTCGTGTTTATGAAGATGGTTCTACTTGTATGTTTATAAAGAAATGTTGAAATTGAAGTTTCAAATTCTGTTTACGTTTTTATTTTTTATTATTTCTTTCTGCTTGAGTATAGTTTTCAATGTGTTTGTTGGTACGTATATTGGTGTGTGCTAGCTGACATATGGTAAATAATTTTATTTAATGTTTTATGTTTCTTAATGTTAATTACTTAAGTATAGAATCCAGTACTTCTAACTGAACAGACAGCTGTACTGCTGGGGAGTTGGTTGCGCCACTTCTTCTTCTCAGCTAAAGCACGAGGAAGTGGTGAAGGGCGGGCGTTTTGGGGGACTGTCTTATGTAATTTTGACGTTCAAAAAGTGCTGATTCTCAGCCTAGTTTGAATAAATGACTTTTAATTTTGATTTTGATGCGATTGTCGAGCATTACCGGTGAATGCATGTTACCAAAACAAAGTTTTGAATGCATGGGGTGCATTCGTTGGATTAGACTGCGCGAAATGGAGAGTTGTTTTGTTACGACAATATTAACTATTATGTAATCATAATATAGGTATTTCGTGCCAATACGAGAGCAGAAATTGTGCGTTTCCAGTTCATGCGAGTAACCAAAACTGATCCGTTACATACGCGAAATATGACCACTTAAAAATTCCGTCTTCTGAATAGAATTTTCTTTACAACTTTTCCTGTAAGGCTACAAAGTCCTTCACTAGCTAGACCCATTTTACGGTACCTATAGCTAATGTTAGCAACGTCAGATCCCGTCCATTCATAAGCTATGTACCGTTTGTCCTATATGATCTCAACTACGAATGGATCCTTTCGACAGTCCGAAAGGGAATGAATAGATTCATATTTTCTTTGTATACGCAGAGCACTTTTAATCCGTAGGTTTTTTTAACCTCTTTTGACCGCAGTTAAAAACGTTTATGGAGCCAATACTCTGCAATTTTATGTCAAGGAACTTTGGATCTTATTATCACAGCAATATTTCAATAGAATTCATAAATATTTGAGGCAAAATCAGTTTTTACTGACCGCCATAATACAACCCAAAATCAGCTTAAATAAAGAGATCTCCAAAAATAATATCGACGTATTATTATAAAATTTAAAAGAAAACGAACAACGAGAACTGAAATAAATAAACGCGAGCACAATGGAGGGCCGCCATTTTATTGTTTTCGCCACTCATTCGTAGGCCAGAAATCAAGCCCATTGTTTAATTTGCATCAGACTGCCAATTACCGAATTGTTCGTTTGTTTTTCATTTTTTTTTTACTGTAGGAATGAATCATTAGTAAGTTTGGCTCAAATACATTCCTTACATACTTCAAACAGAGTGAATAATTCGAGCTTATTCGGCAACAAGTCCCTATAGGTAGGTACCTATAGCAACCATGATATATTTCGTTGAAGGTTTTTATTTCGCAGCCGGTTTGATTTTTAATCAGCAAGCTTCAGAGTAGGTACGTAACTATGATAAATGATTTTATTTCTGTAAGTAGGTTTGTACAAACACGTTTACACGCCAAACGTATATTTTTTTTTTAACTAGATGAGGCCGGCGTTTTATATCTGACTACTCTGAGAAGAAAGGCCGAAACAAACTCACGAGGTCACAGTCTCTTTTAAAGTCCAGACAAAATCTTGGTCAGATCATGTGAAGGCTATATAGATCGGTGTCTGACATGGTCTTTTGTGTAAAGAACCACACAGTTTGAGTGGACCTGTCCAGTCAGTGCACGCATTTGTCAGTAACCGTGCAGCTCAACTCAGAACATAAGGAGCTCAACGATTCGACGAACAATACCAAAGAAAGGACATTTGGGTAGGCCGCATAAACTACTCAAACTGCCAGAACATGATTAAAACTGGAACAATTACCCACATAGTCCTCACATTCACACTAATTTAAATAATATAATTCTTTATACAGTAAATATTCATGTCATTGTTTATGTAAAAAGGTATACATACCTACTTATAGCAAAGATGAAAAGTAAAATAGTTAGCAAAATAAAACAAATAACATTCCCTGTGTAAATTTATTGGAGCAGCTCAATCCCAAGCCTTTTTGTCCTCAATATAGTCTTTGACAGTAATACTATGTACGCCAGGTAACTAAAGGTAGACCACGTATGTACCTTGCCCTGAAAAACATGTTGTTAAGTACACTAATGAACGTAAATAAACAACAAATATCAGAGAGCCGAGCGCGATCTTTCACACTAAAAAAACAGTTAAGGCTTAGCGCAAATGGATCTTTGGAAATGAAAGTAATTCATTTATCTTCCTTATTCGCTTGTTTTGCCCAGCCCCACATTTTCAGTAAGGTTATCAATAAATCACGTACCGTGCTTCCTTACTTAGGATAATTTCTTTTACCTTTGCTAGCCCTGCCGTTGTTCGTAAAATCATTTGTTTATTCTTTTCATGTTGCGTTCGCAGGGTTTCCTACGAGACGATACGCAGTTACACTTGAAAGGGTCGCAGATATTGCTAAAGTTGTTTCCTTCAATGTCTTTGAGGGATTATTTATTTGAGAAACTTGTACACACACACCTCAACATACATGCATACCTATAAAGATAGATAGATAAAACTTTTATTTAGTGCACACAAAAGCCATAGCACAACACACCAAAGCACAATTAAATTATAGCAGATAACATATACAGGGTTATTGGTAAAACACCATCAACCTAAGGGGTCATTGTATACATCATTATGAACAAGTTGTGCATAATGATGAGTACAATGACCCCTTAAGAGGTTGATGGTGTTTTACCAATAGCCCTGTATAAATAACATAAATATTTATATTCAATATATATAAAAACAAGTTGCAAATATACAAAAAGAAAACATACTTAAAGAAATATAGTGACATTATGACATACTTCAAATCAAATAACGAATATACAAGGTGCAGTGTGCGTCTCAAGGTTGCACCAAATGGGAGTCCAGCTCAGCATGTGTCAGGCAAATGTACCTGACGCTGATATTATGCTGGATCCCAGCAGTGACATGCGGACGTTGAGCAGACGAGATAAATTTTATTGGTGTTGTGAGAAAGTGATATGCGCGGAGTGAAATTATATACGTACCCAAATTATAAAGTATGTATTCTGCAGTAAAATTTTGTATTGGGAAACATTCTTGTTCTACTATAAACTACTCTATACATCTATAGAGTAGTATGTAAGTAGGTACCTATTTGTACGGTACATTCAATATAATGTCTGCCTACAAGATCCAACGTTTGTCAAGCGAATTGTAAGAATAACGACGCAAGCACATAAAGAATTAATGATCGATGCAAACGTAGCAAATATACTTCAATAAATGGCAACTTTATTTTTTAAATTATCATTAATTCTGAGGCAGATGTTGACCCTATACGCATGGAAAGTCTTCTGAGGCAGAAACCCAACTCTGCTGGAAAAAATAAGTTTTAACGTTAGCCCAAAACGTTTTTCTTAAATGAAAAGCCAATTCAAAGTAGTGACAGCCCTGATTACAAGTTTAGCTACAATACATCACGGAATCCTTTTCGCTTTTCAGGAAAACTATGATAAGCACTTTATAGGTTTCTAGAAAAGGGTACGGGTCTCAGATTTCTGGACACAAAAGGTTAGACATAAAGTTTGCCTTTAAATGGGTAGACGGTCCGATAAACTAAATTCTGTTTTAGGAGTTTTGAGTAAATACCTAGATGTTTATATAGGTACCTACGGGTAGGTATCTCGACAAAGATTTGTAGACTTATGAAAGTGGATAATAATAACCCCCCCCCCCCCCCCCTTATTGGAATCATGGACTCATTCCAAATTAATGTCTTGAAGAAAACCATATCTTTTTGGGTTATTATTATAATATATAAACATACACGTACAAATAAATAAAATTGAAGTATCTGTTTGTAATGTCAAAATAAAAGCTTTTTACTAAACGCATATGAAAGTGTAAACGGTACTTACTCGTATAACAAAAAAACAATTTTTCCAATTTTTATCTGTGTGCCTGTTTGTTCCGGCTAATCTCCGAAACGGCTAGGCCGATTTTGACAGGCTTTCACTGGCAGATAGCTGAAGTTATAAGGAGTAACATAGATTAATTTTTGTCCCTGTAACACGTTACCGTGGGATTATTTCCGACATCAACGAGGGTGAAGCCGTAGACAGCAGATAGTTTTTAATTTACGGCACGGTTGGCGCAGTGGTTAAGCGATTGACTGCTGCGTTACGTGTCACGGGTTCGATCCCCGCACGGAACAAATATTTGTATGACCTGCAAGTAGTTGTTCCGGGTCTGGCTGTTTGTGCATGTGAGTTTTAAATGTTTGTAAAACGCACCCACGATACAGGAGAAATTCCTAGTGTGGGGCAACGTTTTAAAAAAAAATAAAAAATAATAATATTAATACCAGCTTATTTTTGTCCCACTTCAGGCCAAAGTTCTCATCTCATACAGAGAAGGCACGAGTACTGATGACCACGCTTGCTCAAGACGGGTTGATGAATCAGACTTATATTAACTATAAGGCCAGTTGATTAAGAGATATCCGTGTGTTTTAAGAAAATTGCTGCAAATTAGTGAAGCGAAAACAAAATGTAGGCGCCTACCTACATTTTGTTTACAGTTTGTTAATTAACCGAAGGACAACCACTTTAGACCACTGTGTACGTAACACACATAACAACTCAAAACAATTCTCAAATCAAAGCTATTTCAACGTAACTGTACAGTACATTACTTACTCAAGAAAGAAATATGAATCCGCGAAGCATATAAAACAGAGCAAGCATGAATGAGCAAAAGTAGGGCTCAAGAAAATATGACATGACGTCTGTTATGTACCTATGGAAGTTACGTACCTACTAAAAATCTTACTCGAAAAGAGAATATTCTTAAATACTGCCTAGCCTAAAACCCTTCGTTCGGTGTAATACAAGTGTGATGTCTATGCCATGATTATTATATTTATTTATTAAAACTTTATGCACAAGTAAAAAATAATACTGTACAAAGGCGGACTTAATGCCTGAGGCATTTTCTACCAGTCAACCTTAGGGTGATGCAGAGATTTACCATGGCAGGTGCAACATACGGGATAGATAGCTCGGAAATGACTATAAAATACAAGAATAAATACTACTATATAGATACATACATATAAACAAAATAAACCTTGGTCAGGAGAAATAACGATCGGTAGAGGAGAAAACAAATCCAGCAGCTGTTTATTGTTAATTAAAACGGTAACACCAATTACAATAATTAACATATAGATTTAAACAGGTATGGTAGGTACTTATACAAAAATATTTCAAATACTAACATATAATAGAGGACACCCTAGCATACTTCTTCTCACAAAACATCAGACATACACGCATAATTCTACTCCATTCATCGGCAAACAGATCACATTCAGGATTGGTGGTCAGGAGGGCATTAAGCATCCTTAAAGTACGACACACAGGGGACTCAGCTCTGGCGACACACAACACCTCTCCGTGTCTCTGAAAGCAATTTAAGGGCCTACATGACCTAAACGCAAGTTTTATAATGCCTAAAAGTATATGATCCACTGCAGTAAACAAAATCAGAAAAATATATGATATTCTTCAGGATATATGCTAGTTAGATAGTGTGTTAAAAACATAATACAACTAGTTTGGTACGATAAAAAAAGCCACGAACATACCTCTAAAAAAATATTTTAACGATCAAAAACCTTATTAGTATACATGCAATCATTCTGTTTTTTTTGCAGATTTTTCTTCAAGCAACATATTATCGTGATAGTGTTTTAATTTTTTAGTCCAATCAATAGATTTTTTGTACTCGTATATAGAGAATTGCTTCATATTTTGCAATAAATTACCAGGTTTGTGTCATCGCGCTTCTCTTTCTTTTTTATGCAGTCCGACAGTGACCGCGCTTTAGCTGTTGTAAGTCCCTTAAGTCATTGGTCCCGGCTGTCATATGTAGATCATTGACAGTCGTTACGGGTACTAAGAAGCCCGAAAGTCTGACAACCAGTCTAACTAAGGGGTATCGCATTACCCAGTTACTGAGTTGTGGAGGTCAGATAGGCAGTTGCTCCATGTAAAATACTGGTATTTCGCTGAATCCGGTTAGACTGGTAGCCGATCCCCACACAGCAGCAAAAGGCTAGGCAGTTGATAATGTTTTTTACGATAAGTCTTTTTGCGCTCAAGTTTATGAAACTCTATCTATTTATTTATGAATGAAAATATTTTGATTATGCAGACACACTAATCAGTAAAGAATATCGGTTTCTTTCAGGATATCACTCACTAGCTATTTAAACAATTTAAAAACAATCATAATTACATACCGTATCGTTTTAACGAGATAAGCCGTTTCTATGACAATTCCTTAGAAATAAAATTGCATTAAGAAAATAATTTAATTTGAACCAGGTTAAGCAATACACGCAATATTCACGAAACTAAAACTGTTTAAACTTAGTTAGAACAATATAAATAAATAACAACGGTTTTATGATTTTATCTTATACGTCTGTAATCTTCTATAGATTTGTTTACATAATCATATAGGAATGTTTTTTCTAGGCAATCAAATTCAATCTGCTGTAATAGTCAGCAAACGAGTCCACTTCGAACTCCACGTAAAGAAAAGAAAGAAAGAAAAAATGTTTATTCTGCACAAACAAAACGCACATTACAAATAAAAAAGAGACAAGTATACACATCCAACGTTGTCAAAAGCCTCATATTCAAGCATACCTACTTAATGCCGACAATTTTGTCCATTGCTTGATGTGTCAGTGCCAGAGACCAAAGACAAGACACCTTAAGTAACCGTAACCGTAAGTAACAAACTAACTATGTATATGGGCTCAACCGCTCAAATTAAAATGTAATCACTAAACGCTATTACGAAGCCCAAACATAGGCCTTTTTGAGCTAAATACAGCGTGCATCAAATATACGTGGTCATATTTAAGGATGTGGGTGGTACAGACCATCAAACTGTTCAAATTTCTTCCATGGGACCAACATCGTAATCGCGAAAAATAATCGCTGTACACTACAAAACGTCTCTACCTACTCGACCCAAATATATGGGACAGCCTATTATCTATTACTATCTGACCCGACCGACGCTGTCCTGTCCAAATTTCAATAATTCATACAAAAAAGGACGTTCCATTTACTGAATTTGAAGATTTTCCATAGAAACCTTTGGACTATACCGAACATCTTAAAATAAAAAATTGCCAAACCGGTCCAGGCGTTCTCAAGTGATGCGATTACCAACGAACAGCATTTAATTTTTATGATACTTATAGATTTGATTAAGTTGTTCAGTTTGATGAACTGTACCGCGACCTTAAATATGACCACACAATTCTGATACACGCTGTATAAACACTGAACAGTTTTTTTCTGCTGATGGCTTACCTAGATGTTTAACGAACTGTTTTACCTACAGAATTATTGATCTAAGTCTATACCTAGCCGAGTTCCACAAATACATATACTGGTTTAGTCGATTCGAATTTTGGTGGCAGACATGTTTCCTAAACCAATTTCCCCAGAGTAATAGAACGTCAAGTCCTCAAAGAAATCAACTAAAGAATCCCTAAACTTTCCAACTTGACATTCTATAGGCACACGAGTTACTTGAACTCTAACTGTTGTAACAAGTTTGCTATAATTTAGTCTATTTGCCACAAATTACGTATAATTTAATTAAAAAGTAAACAATTTGCCCGTAGACGTCAATCATAAAGAGGTTATGTTTTTGAATGATCACACACAGCTCATTTGTCATGATTCGGCTTTGTAAACGTATACAAAAACACTGAGAAGACCACCATAAATCAAAATAGTTCACTTACTTTTTATCCATAGAGATCCTTAAGACGGACGTACAGAGAAAATCTGAACCACCAATTCACGAGACATTTTTTCGAGTCACTCACAGACAGACCACAGTCAAGTTTTTATTCACAAAGAGAACACAGTTCACTTGGCTAATGCAAATGGCACGTTAGTCTAATTGATACTGATGGAGCAACGATATGATGACACACCCAAATCTTATCGCGATTATCTACTTCTACGTAGTGATAACACTCGTCGTAACGTACCTACCTGTATTTTACTTTCCTTGTAAATATCCTTCG
Organism: Brachylomia viminalis; assembly: GCA_937001585.2. Lineage (NCBI taxonomy): Eukaryota > Metazoa > Arthropoda > Insecta > Lepidoptera > Noctuidae > Brachylomia > Brachylomia viminalis. The sequence goes on along the minus strand of OW443298.2, from coordinate 11,528,113 downwards.
ATTAGTTACAGATACAATGTACGTAACTACTGTTATAGTTTATTAAACATGTGTTGGTAATGCGTGAAAATATATCTTCAAGATAATCACACGGTCCTCTTTGTAAGGATTACATTGTTAGGCATATATTTTTAAGTGGGTATCAGAGTACATTTGCTTTCTGTGTTAAATAACATAACTCACTATCTTAGAAGTTACCACACACCAAAATTACAACTACCTACAAGCCATTTTTTTAAAAATTATATACGAACAAATAAATAAAATTGATTTGTCTGTTTTTAATGTCAAATAACAGCTTTTTACTAAATGCATATGAAAGTATATACGGTACTTATAACAAAAAAAACAACTTTTAAGATTTTTGTCTTTCTGTCTGTCTGTTTTTTCCGGCTTATCTCCGAAACGGCTGGACCGATTTTGACGGGAGTTTCACTGACACATAGCTGATGTTATAAGAAGTAACTAATTGCCTACTTTTTTCCCGGCAGCACGTTCGCGGGCATAAGCTAGTACAATTATCGTTTGCGATTTTAAGTAGCCATCCAAAAAACAGTAACCATAGACTTTAGAAAAAACTTAGCAACACATCCTACCTAAAATTACCTACCAATCTAAAATAGAGAAAAGGTTATTCTTTATCATGATAATGATGAATATCATATTAAATTCTATTTCATTACAATAAACGTGTAAATATTGAATCCACCTACAATAAACAAATGAAATTAGGAGCTGGTAACACTACGCCTCTTCAAGCTTTAGGTGCTTCAGGCTAGCCTAAAATAAAATTTATATGAAAAAAGTTTCGAATTTAATTACATTGTTAAGAGATTTTCGAGAAGACCTTTTGAAAATAACATTATAGTACCTACCTACTTATGAGCAGAGAATTACAATTTAACATCTAACTTTCGTAACAGGGTTTTTAAACGTAACTAGGTATTCTTTATCGCAGGCTACAACAAAGCCTATAATTGAATGAAGTAAATAAAATAACTTCCCAGATTTGAGTGGCTGAAAAGACTTTAAAGGTACAAATACCTATAGTCTTTTCAACCACTCAAATCGAAACTTCTTAGTTAGTAATAGAAAATGTTTCAAATTAGATAGTCTCCAACTATTACCAAAACGAATATTTTAATTAAAATCTGTACGCGTTTGGAAGCAGACAGGTATTATTACATTCTACCTCTGTAGAATAACGAAATGAGTCTATACGACCGACAATAGAACTAGCTGATCACATTTTCAAAGTCAAATGTTCCATCCCGGATTTTCATAATACCGAGTAGGTATATAGACAGATACGTGCTGCAGTTTCGCTTAAAAGTAACTGTTTTTTTTTTTCAGCTCGAACTAAACCCGTAAACGCCGTAACGTACTAACAATAAAAACGTTTTTAGAAAACCAAAGGCCAAAAACAATTTTTTTGTTTTAATTTGGCAGTCTGTGTCTGTGTTTGTTTTGTATTTTAGTTTTTTGTGGCACACTTTTTAGTTGTGGTACCTACCCCACACAAATTCGTATACCTACCACTACTTGCCATGTAAATAACAGTGACAGGAAGTTATTATAACATCATCAATAAACACAAGTGGAAAAAATACGTGTTATTGAAGCTAACTGAAAAACTATCAAAGCTAATAAAATTTCTATGGGACCCCCCCTGAGGCATACACTATCCATTAAAAATCGACCTACAATTTTATTGACGGAGACATCGCATAAAATATAAACAAAAAAAAAAGAAGACGAAACGAATTGAGAACCTCTCCTTTCTGAAGTCTGTTAGTAATAGCGTATTGAAACGCAACTTCAATTGGTAAAATTATAAGGGTTCCGTTTTTGCCATTTGGCTACGGAACCACAAAGTATATGTATATACCTCGTGCTTATGTTTATGACTATTTGTATAACATGCCAAAACGAAACGTTAGGTACTGAACCATCATTAATAGTCTAAAGATAATTTCATACACAAAAGTAGCCTATGTAATCACTATCAAAGGGGCCAGGATTTACGTTGCAATAATGCAAAACTGAACTATGTAGGACACTAACCAATTTTGGTACAATTCCAAGAGCTTAAGCAGACCAAAATCATTTTGCGTTTCACTACAGAACCATTACTAAAACAGTGGTCGGTTATTTAATTGTCCGACTGTGAACTTAAGTGCCAAAAACAAAATGAAAAAGAACGAAGAAATGACGTCACAAAAGTTATAGATTGAGAAACTGTTAGCTTTTCTTGATGAAAGAATGGTCTGCGACATCAAAGGTTTGAGAGACATAAAGGGACGGAAAACTACCTACCTACAAAGAAATAGGTACAATAATACAAGCCAACAGATGCGACTTACTCGGAGATGTCGAAATGTTCGCCGAATATTTCGTGAAATGCCGAACGTTGGCGAGGAGCTAATCAGTGCGTATATGTGAGTAGCTCACAAACGTCGATCGTTAGCCAGCCGCCATCAATCACATGTTATCGGCATCATCCACAAAATATTAACCAATTATAGCGGCCTGGCTCTCGCATCATCGGCGAATTATTAAAAACGCTTTATTTTATATGGCGCTCTCATACCTAGTCGAGCTACGATTCGCAGTTAGTTTGCGAGATCTATTGCGCATTAGTTAATTACAAGTCTGTGAATGTCACCTGATTTGTTATTTCTATTAAACAAATTGATCAATATTAAGGTCACATATTATGTGGTAAGTCAGATAATTTGGTTAAAAGAGATTAGTCAGAGATTCTGATGGGTAGGTAGGGTAAGTAAACATTTTCGTATAGGACTTTATTCAAAAATGGTCATGTTATCGTACTTTCATTCTGGCGAGGTACTTACCAATCATGTGGTGGTTGTGGTCGTCTGCGAGCCTGCACGCAACACGGAGGCTCCTGTGGCTCGCAGGGCAGCTGCAGCGCGGGCGGCGGCGGCGGCGGTGGCGTGCAGGCCAGGCGCCGCGCGGCCGCCGCGCCCACGTACTCCACGTAGCGGGACGGTGGTGGCGACCCTGCGATGTCCTCGCGGCACGCTGGCCCGCAGCACTTGCGTGGCGCTGGTGGCGGTGGCCTGCACGCCAGCCCGCAGTATACCGGGGGCGGAGGCCGCAGGGGCGCCGGCGGCCGCGGCACGTAGCGCTCCACAGGCACGTGCGCGGCCGGCGGCACATAGCGCGGCCGCCGCGCGCGCTCTGCTTCCGCACAGCGGCGCACCCGCCGCGGGGACGCTGAGAACCGATCCGGCAGTGGCGCGGGCGGCGGCGGGCTGAGCCTCTCCGGCGGCGCCACGCTGAACGCGCCCGTCGCTGGGAAACGTTCGCACGGTGAGCGCGCGTACTCCTCGCCCATGGCGCGCGGTCAGCCGGGCCCGCCGCCGCCCGCGCGCCCTCCCAACCACGCCAACACTCTGTCTCACATGCCGCGCGACCACTCTAGCACTATCACAGGGCGGGCGCTCCGCTCGCGTTCGGGGGCTGCGGTGCTGTCCCGATGTCCGCATTCACTCCGCGGGCGCCATGACGCTACCGGATCGATAGCGGCGCGGGGCGGCCTCAGAGGGCGCACACCGCGGATCCTGCTTCAAGACGCATCGCTGGTTTCTTACGGCTTATATGGAGCTTTCAAAACGAGCTTTGAAGCTGGGGCGAGGCGAAAGTGCGTCCTCGGCCAAGATGGCCGCTCTCATCATGTCCGTTTGCGGCGCGCCTGCGCTAATGCCTTGTGATGTGTTTGTTTTCACCAGATACTGATTTTGCACAGATCGCGACACTGGGTGGTTCCTGGGGCTATGTCTTGATGGGGTTCACAGTAAACAGTCACGGGGGTGATGGTACGCGTCGCGATGTAGTGGTCGGCGCGGCTCGGCTCGGGTGCCGAGGGTGTCGCGGGTGTCGAGTGTGACGTGCGCCTCTGGAGGGCGCGGGGCGGGGGCGCGGGGACGGGGAGCGCGGCGACGTCAGGCCGGTGCGCTATCGACGCCGCGCGCCGCCGCGCAGCCCGCGCCGCGCCACGCAACACACTTCACGCCGCACCGACACAAACACTCGATTGCAAACCGAACGACCGTCGCCTGTAGCCTACTTTTATTTACAGTATCCTGCACCTAATGGTGTTAAACACTTTCAATCACAATCTGAATAATTTTGAAGGATACTGCAAGTCCATTGCATCATATGTTCGAACATTTTGTCTGCTGAACAACGTAAATAACGCAATGAATGTTGTTGAACTGTCAAAATGAAAGCCATTGCTACTGTTAGTGTGTTACGCAATTACCCCGCTGTTCACATGAAACCTTAATTTGATCCGATTTGAACACCGATTCCCAATTTCAGAATAAGCTCGTAACTCGTAAAAAAGAGTTCGTTTTCAGAGTGCTTACGTCTAAATAACCTAAGTACACGATTTAATTTTGAAGGGCATAAAAAGCAAACGCAGACCTTACCGATGTACCTATCACTCATTACGTTTTGACAATTATAACAACAAATATGAGGTCTATAAAGACGAAACGAGAATAGAGGCTAAAAAGAACAAACTGTCTGCTTCCGATATAGGAAAATATAGATATAAAGAAAATGCCCAAAGTATGACCTTTCATCCAGCTAATTTTCTTACAATCTTTTTACGTTATCGAATTGGTCAGAAACGGCTGTGTCGCAGTCCTTTGAAGCTGTAGACCCACTAGCGAAATAGGTTAAGAACCTATTTCGTGACATTACTGTTTTAGGATAAACTTTTCGCGCTCCCTCTCTGTTTGTACTTTGTACGCGAATATTGACCCAATTTTATTTAAGTAGAACGCTTCGATTATGTATTATGAAATCAGTTTCAGAGGTCTCACGAATAATGTCGATATTCGCACAAATGAGATTAATTAACGCTTAAAACTTAACACTTTTATGTGAAATAATATGCAATAAGCACAGATCCAGTCGAAGTGGTGGGGCTTGGGGGACGCCTATGTCCAGCAGTGGACGACTTTCGGCTGAAATGATGATGGTGATGATAATCAACTGGTCATCTTCAGATTTAAAAAAAAACTAAACAAAAAAACGAAATAAAGGTAATTTATATAAGTTTTGTGTAAATGGACAGCCAAACTTTATCTATCAATAAACCAAGCGAACAAAATTTGTGTGGGGGGCACATTCGACATAACAAAGGTACGTCGTTGGAACACCATTCGCATTGCCATCACTCGGCTTCACTTGTCATGCAAACTGGGTATGTATTATTCAGTATATGTTAAGGATAACACGCATCTCAGAAGTCAGAATTGACGTCGGAAAACGAGAAACGTCGAACGGACTCGTCGGAGGAGAAACGGACCAAATTAAGTAGGCAAACCTAACTATGTTAACCGAAGGTCGCAGTAGGTACCTATGAGTATCTATTTATTCGTGTCACGTTCTGAAACTACAGTTGTCAATTGTTGCTATTGCGAGGACAAATTAAGTGTAGCTTATTCTGGATGGAAGTTTCTAGGGATTCCGGTGGCGTGTTGACATAATGTAGATATTTTTATTATGACTGGGTAGGTTATCGGTATGAAAGAAACGTGTGTTTATCAGCCCGTCCTGCTTCGCACGGTTGCATTGGAGACATGTCTTAACATTGAAAATATACATAAACCGCGAATGAATTCTCTAAATGATTGCGAAAACCTCAACAATACGCAAGCGTTCGCACAGGCAGACACGAAAACTGACTTTGTTTAATACTATGTAAAGATAGATATTATCATTTTCTTTATCATAATCAGATTTGTGGGAGAAAATGCCTAGAATTAGGGCCATCGATCTGTAATAAGAACTATTCATGATTTTTTTATTGATATAGGATTCCTCGTCAAGAACCTAAATTGCCACCATAGAATTAACGACTCTGGTGGTAATGAACTGAGCGGACAACGGAAAATCCAATACGCTGGAAAAACTGGGCGATAAAGAAAGTTCTTATCCTTATTTTTTATTGTAGGCCAACACGGTAGGTATCATTTGTAATAGAGAAGTGGCTGACACATACATAGACATGTTGCTGTTGGACAAAGAATAAACACTAAACTTTTTTTTCTTTTTTCTAAAGCTAAGGGCTTTGTCGCTCATTTGAAACTTTTTTTTCTTTTTTCTAAAGCTAAGGACTTTGTCGCTCATTTGAATATGAGCGACAAAATACAATACCATAACTGGTATTTTAGGTAGGTACCGGTAGGTAACAACCGATAAATTTGAGTGTCGAGACTACCAAACATTTACATCAACATTTACATCTGGATTGCGAAAACGATTGCTAACTATGTCGAGACTGCAGGGCCAGGCCCTGCAGTCTCGACATAGTTAGCAATAGTTTTCGGTTGCTAAGTCCTAACAATCCAGATGTAAATGTTGATGTAAATGTTTGGTAGTCTCGACACTCAAATTTATCGGTTGTTACCTACCGGTACCTACCTAAAATACCAGTAACAACCGATAAATTTGAGTGTGGAGACCACCAAATATCATTACATCTGGATTGTTAGGACTTAGCAACCGAAAACGATTGCTAACTATGTCGAGACTGCAGGGCCTGGTTGGTTTAACAAAATCATACTAATCACTATTTAACCTAGCCTTAGAATAGCTAGTTTGTAAAGTACATTTGTACTTTACAAACTAGCTATTAATAAGATGAGATGAGATGTTAATATTTCTAAGTATAGTACTTATTATACTTAGAAATATTAACATCTGCCGAGTACTCACAGCTTTTTACAGCAATAGCATAACATAAAGTAACGTTTGTTTCCCCCCAGGGTAAGGCAGAGGTGTAGGTACCTATTAGTGATCCACATTTCGCCCTTTATGTTCAAGTCCCATATAATAGGGGGATATCCTATTGCCATAAAAACCCGGCTCAAATCCAGACTCTGGGCTGCCACTGAGGAATTCCTGATGGAGAAACCTAGTGACACTTTTCCCGACCTGGGAATCAAACCCAAGACCTCTTACTCGGCAGTTGCGCTTGCAACCACTAGACCAACGAAGCAGTCAGTTACAGGAATACACAACATAACATCACGCCTACATGCCTTGTAGGGATGGGCAGAGGTGCACCTACAGTACACCCACAATTCGCCAGATATGTTTTTAAGCCCCATATAATACGGGGCGAGCCTATTGCCATCAACCGGCCACACATCGAGACTCCGAGCTGATACTGAAAAATTCCTGATGGAAAAACCGAATAACAATTTTCCCGACCTGGGAATTTATTTATTAAAACTTTATGCACAAGTAAAAAATAATACTGTAAAAAGGCGGACTTAATGCCTGAGGCATTTTCTACCAGTCAACCTTAGGGTGATGCAGAGATATACCATGGCAGGTGCAACATACGGGATAGATAGCTCGGAAATGACTATAAAATACAAGAATAAATACTAATATATAGATACATAGATATAAACAAAATAAACCTTGGTCAGGAGAAATAACGATCAGTAGAGGAGAACCAACCAACCTAGAACTTCCGACCACTACACCAACGAGGTATTCAGTTACAGGAATACCTTTATTTATTTATGTGTCGCAGCGTCAGCACTGGTCCACCATCTTTACTTTGATTATTAACTGCATCTAAATTATTACTAAACGGAAACGTCAAGTAGTGCACTTGGGTGAGATCGAATTAATAGGAAGTGGCAACATGGAAGTGACGGCTGTCGCTTGTCGGTTGACATTTGATATTTTGGAAGTTTGATAACGTGAATTTCAGACGTGGGGGCTGACTGAGCCGACTTTCGGTGGAAACACATTTGCGAAGCGTTGTCCTGCCATCTTATATCGAATTTACCGCGTTTCCATATTGTAATCGGACTGCATCTGTCTAATCAAGGGATATTTATTTATTTATTTTATATTATTATTTTTGGAAAACTTACAGCTAATCAGACACAGTGGTTACAAAAATAATAACAAAATGATGGCCAATTACAAGTTTATATCTTTGTAATTTGTGAACCTTAGGGCATTATAATAGAAGTCTGTACTTAGTGTTTTGACTATTATTTCGGTTACGCATTATGTCCGACCATCCTGACCTGATAACAAAGAAACGTAAATGCCTTCCTTAAATGATGTTACTATTGAAGGGTGGGCCCAGACTCCATACATTCATTTCCCATTGTCCTTTATTTATTTGTTAACATATTATGTAAACAAATACAGATCTTATTTTTGATGAACGGAGCGCTATGACATGCCAGGAGACGTACAAATGGTGTGCAAATCTAGCTGAGGGTTACAAATTAAAAACTATAAAAAATATTTGAAAATCATGCATAATTATGGTATTAAATTAGAAAATAAATTGAACAATTACATAATTATTATTGAATACTCCAATTATGTCAGACCTAAATAATGAGGAATTAGGTACCTATTAAAATGTCAAAAATCTATGTCAAAATTACTTAATGTCAGTATTAATAATATTGTTATTCTAAATTAATTCGTCATTTAAGTATTCGTCATTAGTATAATAACATTTGCCAATTAAGAACAATTTAATTTTTTTCTTTAATTGTGTAAAATTTAATTATTTTATAGCGTCTGGAATTGTATTATAAATGCGTGGAGCCATACCCAGGATAGTTTTTTTGTACTAATGCAGTTTTACATTTATGATTACTCAAAGAATTTTTGTACTGATTACGAATTGGAACATTTCGTACTATTGTAATTTTTTCAAAAAGGTTGGATTTGTTTTGACGAAGTTGCCAATTTCTAATATGTACATCGCCCGGTAGCGTAAGTATCTATTATTAATGATTTAGAGTACCTACGGTGCACAGCTGTCATCTGTTTTCAGACCTCACATGGCTCTAATGCACCTTTTTTGTGCCTTGAGTATTAATCCCTTGTCCGTGGAATAACCTACAAAAATTTATTTCGCATCATAGAAGTGAGGCTAGTAGACCACCTTATAACCTTATACATTAATGTCTCGAAGGAAATTGGCTCTTTATAAACTAAAACAACGACCCAATTCCTCAAAAGAATACGTAATAAGAGCCGTTGAACTACACACATCAAAAGTGTCTAGGGATCAAGCATTTTTATGCGGATTTCTTGAGATTAAGATGTGGCTTTGTAATAAATTTATGATTTTATAAATTTATATGGATCCTTTTTGGTGCATTTCATAATTTGAATCAGGAACTGTGAATCAAATTCGAGTAAAAGATGAAAATCAGCTGTCAATATTTTCCCTATAAAAACATACAACGCATTGAAGACATTATTAGTGCTACTGTTTCCCTACTACTGATTAAAACCAACGTTATTATGGAGCGGCGACGTCATTTAAGCAGGGAAGAAATGCTCAGAGCCGTGGGAATGATAGAAGCTGGTTCCCGGCAACGTACTGTGGCTTTAGCTCTGAATACAAGTCAGAGTGTTATCAGTCGACTTTGGACACGTTACCGAAGCACTGGTACCGTGGCTGAGCGCCATGGAGGACGGTATCGCTGCACCACACGGAGACAAGACCGATACATTCAAATCTTAACTCGAAGAGCTCCAACAATAACCGCCATGATGTTAGCCGTGAGGCTTCATCACTCTTCAGGGAACTTAATTAGCGACCAAACAGTCAGAAACCGCTTGCATGAAGTGAACCTTCATTCCCGAAGACCGCTACGGGTACCACCTATAGCAATGCACAATCGTAGGATTCGATATCAATGGGCTCTTGAACACAGAAATTGGGCAGAAGAACAATGGCGTTTCGTGTGCTTTTCTGATGAGTCTCGTTTTGGTATGAGACCGGATACAAGACGTATACGACACTGGAGAACCCCTGGACGCCAACAGCGATTAAAATCCTGCCAGGAAGTCCATCCTTATAGTGGTGGAACCATCATGGTATGGGCGGGTATTTGGATCGGCGGAAGAACTGAGTTGATTTGGATCAGAGGCAACCTCAACGCTCAAATTTATGCTGAGACGATTGTATCAGACGTCATCGTTCCTCTACAAGTGCAAATCGGTCCCTTATTTCAGTTAATGCATGATAATGCACGACCGCACACCGCAAGAGTTGTAAGACAGACTCTCGCCGCAGCTAACATCAATGTCCTGCCCTGGCCTGCTCAGTCGCCAGACTTGAACCCGATTGAGCATGCATGGGATATGCTACAGAGAAGAGCTCTGCCGAATATGGAGGGTATCCAGTCGCAAGAAGACCTTTTTTTGTTGTTGCAACGAACATGGGCGGCCATTCCACAGCGTGATTTGGATGAACTCATTTTGAGTATGCCAAACCGATGTTCTTGTGTTGTTAGTGTTCGCGGTAGAAACACGGATTATTAATTGTTTAAGTTACCTAATAAAATTTTAAAGAAAACTGTTATTTCAGTCTTTTTTTCGAACTTTTGTGTTAGTGGTTCAAATGTCAAAAATCCCTTTATTAGGAAAATGGCAAATTTCTTTATTAATGCAAAGGTGACTTGGTTTATCGTTACTGTGACAAACGAAAACACTTTATTTTATGAATCCTTAAAGAAAATTTTAATTAATATCAATCAGGAGAAAAGTTATTGCAAAAATATATGTTGATCCCTAGACACTTTTGATGTGTGTATTAATAAGACAATTCCGTTACCATGCGGGATACTTTACCGTTGATGGCTTAACACAAACAATGGGAAAACGAATATCTCATGGTTAGACACGGTAAAAGGGCTACGTCACGCAAACGTTTACGTATTATGAAATGAAATTAAATATTAATTTCTTTAAGTAGACACGTCAATGTTTTAAAACTAGATGGCGCCGGCATTTTCTTTTTTCATTCGGTATACGAACCATCTTCCTTAACAAATGTACCGTCCTCGCATACCGACTGCTCCCCTACCTACTCGCTTATAATTGACATGGAATTTTCAGTGGCTGATGTACTAAGGGGGCTCGAGTCATTAGACCACTGATAGGGAGCTGGTATTTAGACTGCAGAAGCGATGCATTAGGTCAATGTGCGGTCTTAAGACAATTGATAGCTGTGTTCCGTATTTTAAATCATTAAACATTTTAACTTTTCCTTGTCTATATATAATGGAAACGGCTTTGTTTGTGAAATGTAACCCACATCTATTTAAAAAACTATCAGAGGTCAGGAAAAATCCAATACGAACTCAATACATCAATCAATTATGTCAAGTACCTACCTAAAATGTAAAACCGCACTATTGAAAAAAAGTTTTTTTGGTATTGCACACTCATATATAATAGAGTACCTAACATTATAAAAAATATGACTACATTAAAATTTAAAAGGGCGCTTAACGAATTTTTAATTATGAAAACTTATTACACGATTGACGATTTTCTTAATGATGATTCACTAACTGATTGACATAGGTACTGTTATTCTGATTGACATAATTATTGCGATCCTCTCATTGACCTATTCTATTTTATTTTATTTAATCTATTATCACGCTGACATTTTTAATAATATTTATATTGTAATTCCAATGATCTGACTTATTGCTAATTTTTAATTTGGAATTGAAACCTTTGCATGCCCATGTGACGGTAAAATATGGAGAACTTTATTATAAAAAAAACACCTATGTATACTAAACCCATGTTTGCAAGGAAATAAATGATTTGATTTGATTAGACCCTTCAAAAGGACCTGGACCATATGGTTTGCCAGTAATCTTTATTAAGAAGACTGCCACTAATCTCTGTTCACCATTGCATACCATTTTTAATTTATCTGTTTCAAAGGGGATATTTCCACAAGCTTGGAAACTCACAAACATAGCCGCTATCTACAAGCCAGGATCTAAGCATGACGTCGAGAACTATCGACCAATTTCTATATTGTCAGCTTTGTCAAAGGTTTTTGAGAGATTGATGGGATACGTGGGGACCTTCTGAGATGGTTTTATTCATATGTTTGCAACAGAACTCAGAGAGTTGTAATCAATGGTTTCTGCTCTACTACTCTAGAGGTTACTTCTGGAATACCGCAGGGATCCATTTTGGTACCTCTCCTTTTCATTTTATTCATCAATGACGTCGATAAATGTTTTACAAATTCAAAATTACTGTTGTACGCTGACGACAATAAAATATTAAGGTCTATTAAAAGCCACCGTGATTACTCTCTCTTACAGGAAGACTTACCTAGATGCGTTTTCGGCATACCTACTGTACACGCAATAAACTTCAACTTAGTGTATCCAAGTGTTGTGTCATCAGCAGTGATCGGAGTAGGTAGACTGATTTTTGGTACTTGTATCATAAATGCACACAGAAAGAATAACATGGATAAGCCATTTTCCCGGAAAGTAATTCCGGTATTTCCGGATTCAATTAAATATTGTTAATGTTGGTAGTGATATTATTCCTTCTCAATTCTAAATTTAAAGGAAGGTATCAAAACTAAATTAATTCATTATTTATCTGTTGAATAATAAAAACAATCGAATTCCGATCGAAGCTTTAATTTTTATTTTTTTTATTTTTAGCGTTTTATGGCTAGAACTTTTATAGATAGACATAAATTGTTGCACTTAAATTTAAATATTTTCATAGTGGTCATGGTAATTTGCATTAAGGGTAGAATAAATGACGGGGCCCCATAGAGGGGCAATGCCTGCTGGGGTCGTGAGACTGTTCTAAGGATGCACCACGACTCTCAAACGTAAAGGGCATACGAAGGAACAGGTTGATTTTAGTCAGATTTTAGGACCAAAAAAAAAGGGGTAGAATAAAGAAAAAAGATAAAAATCAACATTGTTTATTGTTAAATATGTACATTTTACATTTATTCACATTTTTAATCTTCATCGATTACAATGTCAAGTAACGTTTTCACAACACAGTAACAAACAAAGATGCGCACTCTACGAACCGAAGTAAACGAGTGAGCTACCTGGCATGTCGTCGGCGGGCGTACGCATTGTTCTGATAACCGGTTATTGTACCACCCATGATCCTTTGTTCTGATTGGTCGTTGGGTTTTGTCAAATCATGACTGTGTGCCGTTAAAAAAAATATGAAGAATAATAAAGAACAATATTGCTCATTTTATTACAATTCCTACCTTTTTTTTGAGGATGGCAAATCATCAAATGACTCCTTCCACTCTGGCAGAATAAAATTCCTACATAAGTTCCGGTTTTTTTTAATAATCCACCAATTCCGGAGGAATGTCCATATTAATATATACGTTTCGGATCAATGACCCCATTTCAATCTACCTACTCCGATCATTGGTCATCAGTTTTATATAAAATAAAAACATCTTATTATATCCCTACACTTTAAAGAACGAAAATCTAAAAAGAGAAACCCTGTTCCGTGATCTTGGAGTTCTGTTGGACGACAAACTCCGTTTAGATTCCCATATTAACAAAATTGTTAAAAAGCCTTCCGTGTGTTAGGTTTTATCATGAGAACGGCTACAGTATTTACGCGGTCCTCTACCTACTCGTATTTGTATCGGTCGTTAGTTCGCTCTCAACTGGAGTATGCTGTTTCGGTATAGAATCCCCACTATGGTAAATATTCCGATATGATCGAAAAGTACAGAGATTTTTTTTAAAGGCCATGCAGTTTCGCTGTTATAGTACCTATGTATCCTGCAATGACCTATTGCAGAAGCATAACCTGCAAAGTTTAAAGTCTAGGCGAATTGTGTTGGTAACAATGTTCTTGTTTGATCTGGGTAATACTTATGACTGTATTGATATCCGCAACAAAATCAGCTACGTAGTACCCAGAACAACGACATGCCGTGGAGTGCGCGCAAGACCTCTATTTGCAGTAAGTTCCTGTCGCACAAACGCGGGCTTGCGAGCACCCCTACGCCGCCTTACCAACCAGTAAAATAAGATCTTGGAAGACATCGACTTCTTCTTCGTCTCTGCTCAAAAATTTTGAAATCTTTCCAACAAAATAATTTTAGAATATAACAGTTTAATTAGTTACTTTAATATTTGTTCATTATCTCTCTCTCTTTCTCTGTTGTTTGCATGCCTGTCTATGTTTAAGTTCACTTTTAACTACTTTTCTGCTTTAAAATCTTAGAATAGCGCACTGTTAGATATAACTTTTAATATGTTGTGGAAAAGGTCGTAGGTTATACATTTATAAACCTTGTATATCTATAACTTAGTGTAAGATTTTAATGTATAACTGTTTATTTTCCCGAATAAATAAAATAAAATAAAAAATTCCTAGCTGACTGATCCCTGAGAAGAAATGGCGAAACAAACTCAAGAGGTCATGGTCTATTTTTAAGTCCAAACATTTTATTATTTGTATTTTATGTGAGTCTAACAATGCAGGGCCATGTCTGGAAGGGCTGTGTTACTCAGATTTCCTGAACTATTTCGTAGGACACTCACTCGTATTTGATGATTTCCCACCCACAAAAAAAAATGAAAAAAATGGACACTCAAAATTGACGTTGACGTAAGACGTTGTTTAGTTATTGTATCGTGATCGTCAAAAGAAGATGGTAGTTTTTAACTCAGTTCTTTGTCTACCCCGCCCAATGTATTAGGTATATTCTTTGAGATTATACATAAATTAAAATAGTCGATCAGTAATGCTGGCAGAAAGGCTGGCTGAGGTTACTCTTGGGGAAGATAAGCCATCGCCACGTGAAGACATTTGTAATACACTCAAACTTTGAAGATCCTTCTCCTCATAATGTATTGTGAAAAATATTCAGAGCTAGGAAGAAACCTAGCCAGTCACCTCTATTCAAGGTTTAACAGTATCATACATAAATATGCACATTTCATAATTCTATGTTATAAACACGTTATACATATAGGTAGGCGTAGGTCGTTGAGAGCGCATAATAATATTATGCTTTTGATTCGGTACCCTGAATAGTAGGTAAGTATGCGACCGTACACGCATGCCCCTATTAATGAATTAATTAAAATAATAAGCCGAATAATTATGTTCGTAGGTGGAATATTCAAATATTGATGTTTATTTACTAGGAAATATTATTATGTATAAGTATAGTAGGGTACCTACTAACCTAATTTTGTACAGTCGACCGCACTTCAGGTTATACGAAACTGTCAAATTTCTCCAAATGATTTTAAACCTTAAAATGTTGAATATTATGTTCAAAATCGAATGAGAAACTTTGACAGTTTGTGGTAACTTGACCTGCAGCTGTTTGTACCTAATACGTCCCAGCTCAACGTTACCACGACGTTACTCAGCTAATGATTCTGGATAATATAGGTACTTATCCGGAAAAGAACCGAAGTTACCGTCATTGCTTGCAAAGTCAGCAAGCTGAAATGGCACTGGGACGTGGAGGTAGCCGTTGGAGCAGACGATTCCTTGAGCAAGCGTGGAGTGGAATCCCCAAGACCTTAAACGACGGCTGGGCAAGAAGAAAGCAAATTAAATTATTTTAATTTATTTCACCCAGATTAAGAGTGTTTATACCTTATGAGTGGCAACGTCGCAATTTAGTGTCATATTTCGTGGTTTTGATTTTTTACTATTTAATCGGATCTATATTTAAAAAATATGTTTAACTAACTTTTTAGAATTACGTGAATGTGTGTAAAAAGTAAGTAACCGAAATGCTTACAGTTATTTTACTATGAACATAACGCCCTGCAAGTTTCCAATGTATTATTTTCCTATAAATAGAACTGTCAACGCAATGATTTCTTACCTTTTACACACTTTTCACGTAATTCTAAAAAGTTAGTTAAACATATTTTTAGCCGACTTCAAAAAAGGAGGAGGTTCTCAATTCGACTGTATGTTTTATTTTTTGTATGTTTTTAACGCGATCTTTCCGCCAATTATGAATTGATTTTAATGATTCTTTTTTTGTTTGGTAGGTCATACTTCAGAGGTGGTCCCATATAAACTGTATCGAAGTCGGGCGAAAGTTTAATAAAATCAACAATAAATTATTTTTAAATACAAAAAAAAACCGCCTTCGAATGGACGAGGACGAGTAAGATGGGTGTGGGTGGGGTTAGGTACCATAACTAAAAAGTGATGAAAAAAAAACGTTTTTAAAAAAAATAACAACCGACTTCCAAAAAAAAACACTACAAAGTGAAAAATAACTTTAATTTCGGAAGTCTGTGGTAAACTAAAATACAGATACAAAGATACCTACTTCCGAAATCAAAGTTATTTTTCACTTTGTAGTGTTTTTTTTTTTGGAAGTCAGTTGTTATTTTTTGTAAAAAAAACTTTTTAAATACAACGTGTTGTTTTGCATCCTCGTCAAATTTCGGGAGGCTGTTATGAAAGACATAAATAATCAAATAAAATTACGATCCTGCTCAATAATTAATACATACTTGTTTTTTTAGGTATTTAAGTTTGACAGTATTTCTGAATACTCCACTTTCAAAGAACAAAATCGCCCCGTTGCGTATGCGGTAGGCAGTGTCGTACGACTATGTCGCTGTGTGCATGCGTTACAGTTACAGCGCAGTTACAGGGCGGTATCACACGGGCCCTACACATGCCGATTTCCGAAAAATACAAAAAATAAAAATAAATTCCTACTTATTTTATTATTGATTCGTGTCGAGAATCATTAGCATAGTTACCTCCTCGAATTTGACGAGGATGCAAAACAACACCTTGTATAAGTAACTCCGAATATGTGATGAAAATTGAAAACCACGAAACATGACACTAAATTGCGACGTTGCCACTCATAAGGTATAAATAGTCCTAAGACTCTCGCGGAAAATGGAAAAGCCAGGAGTTGTCAATTCGAAAGAAGCCTATGTCTAGTAGTGGCTTGCTATAGGTTGAGTTAGTAGATTAAGGGGCTGACAACAGCAAAAGTGCGGTCACTGTCGGACTGCATAGAAAATAAAGAAAAGCGCGGTTGCACAAAGCTGGTAATTTATTGAAAAATATGAAGCAATTCTCTATATTCAAAAAATCTATTGATTGGACAAAAAAATTAGAAAACTATCGTGCTTGAAGAACAATCTGAAAAAAAAACCAGAATGATTGCGTGTATATTAGTATGGTTTTTAATCGTTAAAAGAAATTTTTTGAAGTATCTTCGTGACTTTTTTCTAACGTACCAAATTATTTGTATTATGTTTTCAACACACTATCTAACTAGCATATATCCTGAAGAATATCATATGTTTCCCTGATTTTGTTTACTGCAGTGGATCATATACTTTTAGGCATTATAAAACTTGCGTTTAGGTCAGCTAGTCCCCTTAATCGCAATACAATATTAAAACCGAGGGTGGCTTTCGAGACACCCCTTCTTCTTTTTGCCATGCTTGGCTTGGTTAAACTTTTAGGGCATTTCGAAACGTTCAAGGACAGTAAGAGGTATATTTCCACACCTTAAAAATCCTTTTTTTTTTATCGGACCTTGATGACCTAAATGTCAACACACAACGTCACAATCAACACATCTCGTGTACAGTAAAGATAAAGATAACTTTATTTTGCAAATATGGGTAACCTCAAACGATGACAAAAAACATTTAGAAGTACAGCCATATTTTACCACGTAGGCATGCAAAAGATTTAAAAAATAACAACTTAAAACTAAATACAATTATAAAATTATTACACATTAAATTCAATTTTAAAATACTGAATTATTAATTATACAGAATTATGCACTAGCTTAAAAAATTCTTTTCAATTAGGAACTCCTTAATATTATAATAAGCTTTCGCCGCTAAAAAGCTTCGGAGTCTCTTTTTAAATAATGAAAGCGGAAGCTCTTTCCATGTCTTCGGCAATCTGTTAAAAATGACTGGTGCCATGCAATAGACACTTTTGCGCATAAGTGCAGTATAAATGGTAGTAGCAGAATATTTCAGACTTAACTTCCCACAATGAATATTTTATAACACAAGAATATCAACAAAATAATGTATTTAAAAATATCAACATTTAAAACCTTAACCTGAAGTAATATTTACATAATTTAGAAAGCTAAGTCTTAAAATAATAATATGTATAAGTACGAGTAATAATTTTTTTTTTTAATCAAAGGGCATCAAAAAATTCGTCCGCATGGCTGTCAACAGGAAAAGTGCCCAAAAGGCTGGCAGCATTGCCACGTTGTATGGCAATGCTGATTCTTTGCCTAAAAATAGGCCAGCCTTCTGGTCACGTGATGAGTCGACCAACCGCTTGGCGATGTCTCCAAAAACTAAGTGGGTACTTGGACCCCATGGCCCTAGTGTTTCAACCCCAAACGGCTCAAACAGAAAACCCTAAAAGATGTGAGTATTTGCGCCGTTTGGGGTTTTCCGCACCTGCAGCAGCCGCCCCCGCACAGCCCACCGTGCTAGGAAGATGGGAAGGCGCAATGGTGTCGGCACACGTTGCATCCAACACCAAAGGCCTACCTACCTTCCAAGGCATTCTGGTCTCTTTCCATCGTCACGTGCCAAGACTTTGGGTTCTAAAACAGCTGGCAGCTGACACAAGAGCACGACGAATAATGTCATTGATGCTGGCGTGCCGTGCTATCCGGCCTGCGCTCTTACTGCAGGATAGGCCATGGTGTCCAAGGCAGTCGACACCTTCACCGCAATGGCAGCGATGCGGAGCCACGCAAGGAGCACCCAGACGCTGACAAGTAGCGAACCGGAAGGTGGTGTCACCCGGCATAGTGCCTATGTTGGGTGACGGTAGCGGCTGAAGCCAGAGGCCCGACTCCCACTCACCCACAGCCAGCAGGCGGGCACGCTCAGCAGTATTGGTGGACGTATTAATAAGATTATTCCGTACCAACCTGCAGAGCGGCTCATCCCACTGCCTCTGGGATGATGGGTTCACGTGCCGATCTGTGTCCGGACCAGTCCCTTTCCAGGTATTTACCGCGTCGGTCAAACACGGCACTTCAGAGTCAACCAGGGACGGGGCTAAAATGTTCCTGGTTAGCTTTTCGGTGCTGTGGCAGAGGACAGGTAATATTGGTAGTTTTGCGGATGCCGAGACCACCAAAACGGATGGGTAGCGTGGCTTGCAGCAACGCTCGGTCATCCAAGGCTACATTTAAAATTAATGTTAGTGTGCTGCGAATAATTTGGTCAATTTTGTCCAAGAGGTGAGGCTGCTTCCATAAAGGGGAAGAGCGTAGAAAATATATAAAATTTGGGCCAAAACAACAGTATCTAATCAGGGTGAATGCCGAATGTAAATTAATTTTGGAGAGTCTGTCCGAAATGTCGTTGAAGTTTTTGATTTTTTCGTCGATGAAAGGAGAAAAGCTCTCTTCTTAAATTGGGGAACCTAGGAGGTGCAGTGAACTTTTTTCTAAAATTTTGATTTGCATTTTTATTGCATTAAATTTCTCTAGGGTCAATTGTCTGTCGGTAATGTCAGAAATGTAAATTTCACTGTTTGAGGAGTTGTAAGTCTTTCAAAACGGTGTCTATATCACCTCCTAGCGTTCCATCATCTAAATACCACACGTAAAATTTCGAATTTTGTTTCTGAATAATTGGATGAATAGCCAAGCTGAAAATGACTGGCCCGAGAGGGTCACCTTGTTGGCAACCTACTGCAGATTCCAAAACATTCCCTTGTATAATAATTTAGAAGGGTATCTGTAACATTGCCACATAAAACCATACATTTCGGGTAGTTCCTTTTTGACTTCAGCCAACAAGGTGTCCCTGTTGACAGAGTTAAAGGCGTTCTTAACGTCGACCTTGAGGATGACCTCACCCTTGTTACAGTTTAAAAAGGTGGAAAGGGCATGCACGGCAGCCTCACAGTCACCTTTGGAGCCAAAACCAAGCTCCAGGGGCTGAAACTTAGCTGTAAGTGATTTGCTGTACAGCTTACAGCATATTTTGGCCGCCGTACGTCTGTAGGTGCACCCAACGGCAATGGGACGAATGCCGCCGTCCTTCTTGCGCAGGGCACATAGGTTGGTCCCGTATAAGACATCGACGACGGCCTCGTTCACACCACCGGTGAGCATGAGGTTCATCAGGGCCGCTATCTCCTTCAAAAGCTTCCCCGGCGCCTGAACTTAAAAGATCCTTTAAATGTTGTGGAATCAGACCGTCGAGGCCACCGGCGGAACCACTTCGGAAGGAGCTCACGGCTGCAAACAACTGGGGAGCCGAAATATTTAGGAAGGTTGAATTTAGGCCGGGAGGGTCGGGGGGGTCGGGAAAGGTGAGACCATCCGCAGGCGCTGGGTGTTTAATCTCTAGAGCAGTTAGCGTTTCCGAAGAGTAAGGCGCCACCACATCGCTGCTGAACAGTATCCTGGCGGCTCCCCTGATGTCACCTTCACTTAATTTGGATTCCACGTGTGAACATAAGCCTTTTTGTGATAGGTAATTAATATATAATAAATAGGTAATTAATTTGTGATCGGTGATAGAATGCAGGTAATTTTGAATCTAAAATTAGGGTCGAATTGGTACTTATTTTCTTTAATTTGGTTCGTTAAGGTTTTTTAGTTGCCAAATTTTTTTGAACATGCAGAATCCTATAAGCGAAGGTAAGTAATTGCTCCCAGGCACTTTGTGAGTTCTCCTTGGTCGCAAGGCGGAGACATTGAGCCAAACTCAATGCAACAGACCGTCTCGCGCCCCGGGGAATTCTCTTTAACACTGGGGTAGAATTTTGTAATTTTGCAAGCTTTTTCTACAAGTTTTGTTATGGTGGTGTTGATGTTGGGGATGTGGCTGGGGGGCACAATGATCCACTATGTGATTTGTGAATCTTACCATAGTGTATCCTCAACCCCCCTTCGCCTTTAAAAAAGCGTGCCTGTGAGCAATGTGGACATCTCACCAGCTGGGCATCAAGCGATGTGGCAGGTTGACTGGCACAGTTTCTGGCATCGCTACAGCCGGCATTGAACATAAACCTACTGTTAAACTTACCTAAAAAACATAAAATAAACTATATACACACTCACTCAAAAAAATTTACTAAAAACACAATTTTCCACTAATTACAAAAAGTCACGTTATAGATTGTCATTTATGACGGCTGCGGCGCAGTCGCGCTTGGGGCTTGGAGCGCTGCGGGCCTGCTGAAGGCTGGTGGTGAGACAGGTGATTTGTGCAACATGTACCTAGTGTATGACGTTTATTTTTGATACACAGATGAAACAAAAGTTATGGCAACCGGCACCCTAATTGCGAAACACACTTTCAATCACAATCCACAAGGTTTTGAATGAAATTTCATATACCATTGTTTCATAGATTTTATAAAATCTACCATATTTGAATTTATTGTAAAATAAACGTTGAAGGAATAGGAGAAATCCGGGAGATATGGAAACCAGATATCATGCAAATAAGGGTCTTCCTAATTCATCTTATTTGCACGTATGTGACTTACGGATATAAGTAATAACGGTAAAAACGAGACATCAAACTTCTTTTATCTTCTTGTTCATCTAC
Source organism: Brachylomia viminalis (assembly GCA_937001585.2). Taxonomy (NCBI): domain Eukaryota; kingdom Metazoa; phylum Arthropoda; class Insecta; order Lepidoptera; family Noctuidae; genus Brachylomia; species Brachylomia viminalis. The sequence continues at coordinate 11,506,664 of OW443298.2, read as the reverse complement.
TTCCCACATGAATGAAATGGGTTTTCTTTAAAAGGCAATTAGCGGGCGCTAAGTAACCACTTACTTAATTATAAGAGAGCTTCAAACAGAATTGTTCTATAAATATAGCACAGTGTGCGTTGGTAGCTTAAAAATCTTTCACGTTTGTAAATAGACACTGGGGCCGTGCCCGGGACGAGACAGGGCCGTGGCACACAGTAGGCAGGCACTGAAGTACCATCGCCGGGCCGGACACGTGTATGAACGACTTCATATAAAATGTAAACACCGATATTTTTTTATTGTCCCGGACACGGCCCTGATATGTGTGGATAGACCTTAAGTTGTACTTCAAGTAGGTATAAGCTACTACCTAATGAGGTAGGTAACCACATAAAGCACCTCTCCTTTATGAAAAAAAATCGACGAGCAATATAACAAAGCCACTGCAAAGTATCTAAAGAAATCACACATCAAAAGTGTTTAAGGATCAAGCACGTTTTTGATAGCTTTTCCAATTTTTTTTTTTTTTTATAAATATATTTTTTTTGACTCCTCTGGATACTTTTTTGTAAATTTCGTCATTTGAAAGAGGATTAGTTTTTGAATTTCGGTCAAAATATGAAAATCTTCTGTCAAGCCGTATTCCTTTATGTATAATCCTGCAATGGGTTTGAGGCCAAATCAGTAAAGTTAATATACAGGGTGTCCCGTAAATAATGGATCAAACGTAATGGGTAGGTAGCTTACCTCATTTCAAACAACTAATTTGAACAGTTAAAAAAAATCGGTAAGGTAACCAAGATATTTTTTTTTCGAATTTTACCATTTTCTCTAACAGCATTCAGTGTTTGCTGCAACTAATAACATTTTTAGGTATGATTTTTGTCAAAAACTTCTGAATAGCTTATTGTTAATATTTTCTTTTTCAAATATAATTTTATTTGCCTTAGAAAAAAAATGTTCAATTGATTTTTTTTTTCAAATTTTTTTTCAAAAATTTTTTTTTCTAAAATTACTTGCTGGAAATGAGGTAAGCTACCTACCCGTTACGTTTGATCCATTATTTACGGGACACCCTGTATTGATATAACAGTATCGATTTCACTCAGAAGTATGGCAGAAATTATGGAGAGAAGACGACATTTGAGCAGAGGGAATGTTGGAAGTTGGTTCTCGGCAACGTGCTGTGGCAATCGCTCTGGGCAATACGCAGAGTGTTAAAAGTCGACTTTGGACACGTTACCGCATCACTGGCAGCGTGGCAGGCGACATGGAGGACGAGCTCGCATCACCACACGCTGACAAGATCATTAAATACAAATTACTGCTCGACAAAATCGTACAATGACCGCAATGATATTGGTTACGAGGCTTCATAGCTCTTCAGGGATGTTAATAAGCGATCAAATCAAATCAATCTCCATTCTCGAGGGCCGCTACGTATACCACCTATTAAGCTTCACAATCGCAGAGCCCGTTTACAATGGGCTCGTGAACACAGAAATTGGGCAGAAGAAGAGGGACGTTTTTGTGTTTTTCTGACGAATCTCGCTTTGGTATGAGGCCAGGTACTATACGTTCACGGTATTGGAAGACCTCTGGACGCTAAGAACGTTTAAAACCATGCCAGGAAGTCCATGCATACAGTGGTGGAACAATCATGATATGAGTGGGTATTTGGAATCGGCGGAAGAACGAACTGATTTGGATCAGAGGCAATCTCAATGCACAGATTTACGCTGAAACGATTGTATCAGATGTCATCATTCCATTGCGGGACCAATTTGGTGCTTCATTTCTGCTCATACATGATAATGCACGTCCAGACACTGCCAAAATCGTTGCAAAAACACTTGCCGTAGCTAATATCAACGTCCTACCATGCCCTGCTCCATCGCCAGACTTAAATACCATTGAGCACACATGGGATATCCTTCAAAGACGAGCTCTGCCAATATGGATGCCGTATACACATCTGAAAATCTTTTTCGCTTGTTGAACGGACGTGGGCGGCCATCCAGCTCCCACCAGGCCCTGCAGTCTCGACATAGTTAGCAATCGTTTTCGGTTGCTAAGTCCTAACAATCCAGATGTAACGATAGCAGCTGGTATTGTGTGGTGAAATGATGTAAAAACCGTAGCGATCGGAAGAAAAAAAACAGGTATTACGTTTCATAGACCGTAAATTAATAATTTCATGATTTAGTTCCCGATTTTATACATTAAAATCATATTTAATTCACCAGAACAAAAGAATTCATCACAAGGCCAGAGTAGCCAATATTCACTTGTGCAAATTACCCGAAATATGAGAAATTTATAGTTTTTTTTATTTAATTCTAATTACTTAGGTTATTCATTAGTGGGTGTTTTATTTTATATTCTCTTTATTTACTAGATTTTCTAAAGAAAATGAACTATCGAGAAATGATTGAGAGTCATTTGCAGTTTACATTCTGAAGCTAATGACTAATATAAAGTTGAAAATTTAAGTCACCAAAAAATCAAAAATAAAAAAGATTAATCTTTAAATTCACCGAACGTAAATGTTTCACTTTAAACCAACATTTCCATAACTTTCATCAAAGTTACGAATCAGATTATTTTATCGCATACCTGTATGTAAAATTCATGAGGATTCAGTTGCTAAAACAAAATCTGGAAAAAATCTTCTACTTTTTTTTAAGTTCGTCAGTTCGAAAAATCTAAAAAAATCAGACAAAATTTATAACTCTAAAACTATGAAAAGTCGCAGAACATACATAGGGGTGATTCGGATACCCCACGATACGAGGAACCTACACTTTTTTTTTGGACGTCAATGTTCCGGCCACCGTATAATCTCTACAAACTCGGTGTGCCAGACAGTCTCGTGCTCATCTTACGAAACTTTCTGTCGACCCGCACCTTCCGATATCGCATCGAAGGAGCACTATCCTCCCCCCTTCCCATACGTGCAGGAGTCCCTCAGGGCTCTGTGCTTGCTCCCCTCGTGTTCACGCTGTTCACCAGCGATATCCCAATGAGTATAAAGGCTCAGTTGGCTCTGTTCGCAGACGACACGACCATTTACTACACCGGCTGCGGCCAAGTTCCGATAGCTCGCACTCTCCGAACCGCAGTCGACAAGCTAAGCGCGTGGTTTGGAAAGTGGCGAATCGAAGTCAATCTCGACAAAAGTCAAGTGGTTATCTTCATGAAACCGCGACTCAGACCCACCCCCTCCCCCGACCGATCACCAAGTCCGTCATGCCGATCCCTTGGGAGAAGCGAGCCAAATACCTAGGTGTGATCCTCGCGTCTGTCTTTCACAGAGCACATAAAGCAGGCCCGCTCGCGCGCCACTTTCGCTCTCGGTAGACTCCACTCCATTCTGAATACACATAGCAAACTGTCTCTCAGGTGTAAATTGCGCTGGGCACGCCACAATTGCGGCGATAAGTCCCCTCTTTGAGGAGTGGCTAGAGAGGCGCCACGGCGTCCTCACCTTCCGCCTGACGCAGGTCCTCACCGGACATGGTTGTTTCGGGAGGTTCCTGTTCCGGATAAGGCGGGAGGAAACGCCCGGGTGTCACCATTGTGTGGATCGCCCGAGGACACGGTGGAGCATACGGTGGAGGTCTGCCCGGCTTGGGCGGAGCACCGCCGTGTCCTCGTGGAGGCGATTGGCGGTGGCGATCTCTCGCGTCCGGCCTTGATCCAGGCCATGGTACGGAGCGAGAGGGCTTGGGAAGCCGTCACCTCCTTCTGCGAAGCAGTAATGTTCGCAAAGGAGGAGAAGGAACGCGTGAGGGACAGGCAAAATTTGCGCCCTCACGCCCCTAGCCGCCGCAGGAGACGCCCTGGGCGTCGGGAATCGCAGGCCGATTCCCGGCCACCGTAGGCGCGGGCTTGCGAACGGCGAGCAATGGGCAGCTCGCCGTTCGATAAGGACCAGGCCCGGGTCGACGGCGCGTTGTGATCCACGCGCGCCTCAAAGAGATGTCAGCACCAATGACGGGGTTTGCTAGGACCGATGCCTGCTAGGGTTGCGGAAAAGTCCAAGAGGGTTACCGTGGCCCCTGGCACAGGCAACTGAAGGAACACGGGTGGGTTTTAGTCAGTAAGAGTCTGACACGCCCTCCTGCTCTGCCCAGAGCGGGAGAAGTTATTTGATGATTTCCCACCCACAAAAAAAAAAAAAAGGTGTAAATTGCGCATTTACACAGCATGCATTCATTCAAGAATGACCTATGCCTGTGCAGTCTTCGCACACGCAAAGCCCTACCACATCCATAGAATGCAGACCCTCCAAAACTGTTTCCTCTGTAGGGCAACAGCTGGGGAGACTGTGGGTTCGTTCGTAACGAAATCGTTCACCTTGACCTCATAATCCCCACTATCCATCAGTTCATGAAACGCAATTCCAAGCGTTTCTTCGACACCGCCGCCAAGCATCGCAACCCTGTTTGTCAGGGCCGCCAGTTACGTCCCCTCCATAATAAGTCAAGTCCGCCGTCAAAAACAGTGCACAAAAAACACCAACCGTCATTCCGACCTCGCCACCGAAGTCCCTCGCGAATCTCTCGACGTAATTGTCCCCCCGACTCTTGCTCGAAGAAGTGCCAGCCCGTGCCGTAGCTAAGCCTGTAGCTTTAAATTCCCCCTATAATAATAATCATCCAAATCTGATCCAGCCTGTCCCACCTTGCTGTCCTCCCACAGCGACGCCCTAAGCCGAGGTCCATAAGCCACAGGGGGTGCCTTTAGCTTGCAGTCGCTTAGGTAAGAAATAGGTAAGAAATTCGCACCTGGCTGGAGGCTTTGAGTCCACTTAAGGTAGCCACAGGATAGTCCAGTGACGACCTCTCAATATAAACTTCGAGAAGCCATACACAAAAATAAAATAAAAAAAATTGTTCAAAATACTAAAGAAACACGCTTTTGTAGATAACCGAACTAAAAAGTAGAAAATTATTTTCAATATGTTTAAAATAAGATTAGGGTGATTAACAAAAAAAAATATTTTATTGTAAAAAAGCGTGGGGTGCTTGGTGTTAATGGTTGTAAATATGTTTGTGAATATTTGTAAAATTAGCGTCATCATGAAAATATATGATAAAGCACCCCACGCATTTTTACAATAATAAAAGTCAAAAGTCAAAGGAATCACCTAATCACCAAGTACATAACTAACCGCAGTGATAAGTAAAAATAAGTACGTAAATACTATTAATTCTTGGTTCACCTTTGTCCCTTTGTGAATGGCAAAAGAAAAAGTATGATCACTCTACATAATGATTCCTTTCTTCATGCAAAACAAAGGATGACAGAACTGCTTCTGTTAAAGACTGCTACTAATAAAATAGCGTAGTAACTCAATTAAATAAAAAAATAACTATTTGAATCCACAGCTTACGAAATCAAGGAAAATTATTGTTTACCAAATTGACTACCAACATAAATTACTCGTGTATTCAAATCACAAGTTTGACAGTTGTTTGGAATGGCTGTAACACGGCAACTTGACGTAGTGTGTCAATTTGATTAACACTAAATTTCCCGGACTGCTTAAATCTATTAATTAACAGCGATAGGTACAAGTTATAGGCAAAATATAGGTACAAGTAGTACAACGCCTACGATTTTACTTATCTTCCGATTAACACGACATAGACAAACATTATCCATGTTAAATACAATATTATGGATAATGTTTGTCTATGTTGTGTAGGATAATAATCCTAGAATTTGCTCCAACCTTCGATATTCAAACCTATAATAATATAACGAGTAAAACTTGAGCACTAATACCGCGTACTCGACTATTAGCCGGTACCTAGTTTATTGAACGTCAATTATGGCGAAGATAAGTATGATAGCCTATACAGTTACCGAGAAATTCTACTAATCATTAGCTTTATTACTTACAAGTAACTAGGATCAATAAAATATCAGGATATCTTTTGAATACTTTTTGTCAATGAAATAGCCCGCTCTTGACTAACTAATAACAGCACGCGTGCCGAGATCGATCTGTGGATAGGTGACTATCAATTACGTATCGATCAGGGATGTTACGGAGCTTTGGTTCCGGTTCCGAAAAGTCGGAACTTCCGATTGACCTTACACCTCCGATTCCGATTTCGGTTCCGATAATTTTGAATCGGAGTTATACCGAAATTCGAAACGCAGCGATACACGTGAACTGAGCGCCTACAAACAGGTTTTAACTTGTCGCCAGGGTAATGCGCAGTCTCAGTTTATTGTTTTGTTTGTGGACGTTAGACGTCAGTAAGTTCGTTAAATTAAGTTTAGCAACAGGCTCAGTGGAAAGTGAACAACTTTTTAGTGGCGCTGGCCTTATTTATGATCCGTTACGAAATAGATTGGATGGAGATAAAGCTGCAAAATTACTGTTTATTAAGTATAATTTACCAGTTTTAGAATCACTGAATTTGATTTAAACTAAGTTTTTAATTATCGCTAATATTTGAATTATTAAAGATACTGATTATATCTATGTAGAGATTAGAGACTAATTAAAGAGACTGAATTATATTTCTATTGTTTCATTAAGCCTTCCCTTAACACATCTTTCTTCTATTTCCGCCCCGGTTTCGGTTTCGGTTCCGATACCGGTTCCGATTCCGATCAATGAAATTTAAAACCTCCGATTCCGATTCCGGTTCCGGTAAAACGACTTCCGTAACATCTCTGGTATCGATACCCCTAAGTAACACGGAAAGCACGTTAAGCCATTTGTAGACGAAGCCCAAATGACGTAGGTTCAATGAAAACCAATTTGTAAATAATCATGCAAATAGTTCAAGTAAAAAACATAACCCTTCTGGCGCAGCCGGGTAATAATTCAAAACCCTTTTTATAGTCGTACCAAACACACACAATTACTCGCTAATATTATACGAGTACTCATCCATGCGTCACATGGAAAGAAAAGAAACCGATGGCGCGGTAGCGGGTTGCAACCTGTCGGGGAGCAAGTTCGTGCCTGACCAACCGTCTACGCGTCGCATGAAAAGAATCGGATGGCCCGGGAGCAGGAAACCTGTCGGGAATATTTCCCTATATAAGCCGGGCCAAAATGTGAAAAGTGCAGTTAGCTTTTTTTTTTTTGTTGGTGGAAGTTCTCTCTCATTCTTAATTCGATCTCGCAGAGAAACTCCGAGCATAGCCCTCTGCATTGGCCTTTGGGTGACCTTGAAATTTATGATGAGGCCCATTGTAAAACGCCACATCTCAGTGCCGTAATTCATAACTGGCAACACACACTTGTCAAAGACTTTTATTTCGAGACACTACTGTATTTTGGACGAGATCTTCCGTAGCTTCAATAACTTAACGAAGTTGGACTTACCTAGTTTGACCGCTTGTCCTACGTACGGTACACATACAACATGGTCACCCTTAATAGCGAATTCATAATGAATATCTAAAAGTAATTTGTTTTTCAGATACCGATTATATACAATGTTGATTTGTACATAATTATGTATGTAGTAGACATTTATACTAAATGTTAATGTCTCTGGTTATTGTTACCGTTCAGATCTAAGGTAGATACAATCAATTATTTATTATGCAGAACGTCAGGACTGAGGAGCCAAATAAAATGCGTTTATTTACTAAATTCACTCAGTTTTACTACCTTCTCAATATGCTACAAATTCGAACACATTTACTACTAAATGTTTTTTGGAGTGGAATATAAATTGACCAATTACTTTCATGGAAATTCACGCTCTTATGTATAGATTGAGGAGCCACATTAAAAGTATTGTATATTCTTGAATATCAAAAGTACGGGACTCGGATTTTTAGTAGGCACTATACACAATTACTACTAAATGATACAAAGTTTTCAAAAATATTCACTAAATACTTTCCGTGTTCCAGGTGGCTCCTCAATCCAAACGTCTGAATTGAGGAGCCACTTTTACATTGATATAACTTTGGATCAATTTTTTGATTTAGGTACTACAAATTTCAGAATTGTGCCTACAACATTATCTGCTTTCCTACTAAATAAAGGGGTGAATTTACTTTTAAAATCGTGAAGTGGCTCCTCAATCCAAACGAACATCAGATAGGCAGTCGCTGTATGTAAAATACTGGTATTCAGCTGGTTAGACTGAAGCCGACCGCAACGTACTTGGGAAAGGGCTTGCCAGACGATAAACAGGCTCGATCTTGACTTCACATGACGATAGCGATATATGTGATTTACGATTTAACGAGTCGATTAGTTACACCCAGATAGTTGTATGCAATAATGACTTAGGTGTAAGAAAAGCCTTGTTTATGACATAGGTGATGTAACGCCTAAGGTTGTCTGCAAAAGGCGGCTTGAAGCGATAACACAGCCTATTAGAATACCTACCGAGCTATTCTGTAACAATCTCACCGTGATAACTTAGGTGAAGTGAGATTGAAATGAGTTGTCGATAGTGTCAATCCCTAGCATCAGCCGGTCGATTCTGTAAAAATCTCACCGTGAAGTGAACACTTAAAACTCTAAATAATCATATTTAGACACTTAAATACTAGCTTTAAAATTATATAAAATGATCAACAGAAACAACTAAAATAAAAAAATATGATTAAAATCTCGATGAATGTAATGCTTGGTCAATTGATCAATTCCTAGCACCAGTGGGACGACAGTGACAGCTCACTCCACGCTCACTTTACCTAAGTTTTCACGGTGAGATGGTTACAGAATCGCAATGCGGGTGGAATGATCGCTCACTTCACCTAAGTTATCACGGTGAGATTCTTACAGAATCGATCGGCTGAAGTAGCATTCAAAATGTCAAAATTGTATATCACGGAAGAGCTTGACGCCTACAGACAGGATTGATTCACACTAGCTCAAGACAGAGGAGTGGAACGGAGAAAATGAGGCCTTTCCCTGCAGTGAGACAACATAGGCTAAAATTAATAAAATACAAAATAATGGTATAGTACGATAAAGAGTAACTAATTATAACTACAAAATTGTGTCCATAACCATCAGCACAAAATCAATCACCAGTCAGGCCCCTAAATGTGTTAGAAAATCAGCGTTCCCACAAAACTGACGGCTATTGGCCATAATTCGTGCGTAATAATCGTGATTGGTTCATGCTTTCGCTTCGTGCCTAAATGGCGGATAATCTGTTAAATATTGCCCGCATTTATGAAGATTACTTTAGATAAAATGGAAAACATCTCTTAGTAAACGCTATAAAACGTAATGGTATATAAGGAACGAATTATTAAAGTATTTTCAAGCGGATGGCTGTATGTTAATAGATTACGAGTAATTTTTAAACAATCCGATGGGATTTCCGATCTACTAAACGTCAAACTTCTTTAAAAACTTTAATAATTAAACCATGGTATCAAAATTCAAAAATCCTTCTTTTGTTCTCACCTTTTCTTCGTTACTAGAGGAATTCTTGTGCAAAATTTCATGCCTCTAGACCTTCGATCAACAATACCGACTAGATATCCGGTCGGCCCAAGAAATAAGTCTCGGTAAATAACAGCGCACTTCGAGACAGGAGCTCTTATTTTGTTTAGTTCGCTGGAAACACAGCCAATGTAAACACGACTTTATAACTAGGTGCCATGGTTGTAATTGAAAACATGACAAAAAAAAATATTTAACACAAACAGACACACTACACATATAGATACATTCCTACATCATCATCATCATCATTTCAGCCGAAAGACGTCCACTGCTGGACATAGGCCTCCCCCAAGCACCTCCACTTCGACCGCTTTTGTGCTTCCCGCATCCAACGGGTTCCTGCGGCCTTGACAAGATCGTCTGTCCACCTTGTGGGAGGCCTTCCAACGCTACGTCTTCTGGTACGCGGTCGCCACTCTAGAACTTTCCGGCCCCATCGGCCATCTGTTCTGCGAGCAATCTGCCCTGCCCACTGCCACTTAAGTTTGGCAATTCTTGTACATTCATACATACTTAAATAAATATTATAATATGATAGGTATTAGGTTTAATTCACCTTAACAAATAATAATTATTATTATGTACTTACAACTTAATAATTAATAACTGATCTTAATATAGTAACTGATTTGACCTCTACTATTAATGATAATAACCTGTTTAAAAAATTGTTAATTGATAATTATTATTTTTCTTTTCCTAATAATAATACTTATTTTTTTCCTAATTTTATTTTAATTTTATACTTTTTGCTGTGCCCTACAGGGCCCGTAATTGTACCTTAACTATAAGTCATTGTAACACCCTTAAACAGTATGGAATGCAAATAAAGATATGAATAATTAGGTTGAACTTATAATTGTTTTAAACTTTTTTCACGCGGACAGCATTAAGGCGATTAACACACGGCACCGCGCACCGCCGCGGTTGGCGGTGAAGCGGATGTTACGTCGCATTGGCATGTATGTAATCCGTTGATGCCTAACACACGTACAGTCAGCGTCACGATGTGGGTACCCCCCTTCAAAGTTAATTTTAATACAACTTTTTTTTTTTTACGGGGGGAAATCCTCATGGACCACCTCCGCCTGGGGAAAAGGCTGATTAATACAACTGGGGTAACCAATTGATGCAGCCCACCGTACACCGCCCGACCGTACGTTTTACAAAACGGATTTTCCTTTCGATTCACCGCCAACCGCCGCGGTGCGCGGTGCCGTGTGTTAATCGCCTTAGCTTTGATTTTGTACGTGACCTGAGGGGCAATTCCCGTATTTTTAAGACCGTTCGCATTCTAATCTCAGTCTCAATCTGTCAAAATGACAATCAATTTACATACATTTTTGACAGGTTTTTGACATTGATTGTCGCTGAGATGAGATTGCGACTTGAATTTGAACGTTTTTTAAGTACGAGAATTGGCCTACTGTTATCTAATTAGTATTGTTGATCGAAGTTCTAGACCCAGCAGTTTAGGCTGTGCGATACCTGTCAGTAAATAAATGAATGAATGATTTATGATTTTTTTAAAGTACGTAGATGATAAGTAGGTAGATGAGAGAGAGAGAGATGAAAAAACTACTACCTACCATTAAAGTCATTCATTATTGAGGCTGAAAATTGCCGATGCCGTCAAATATTCCAAAACTGCGTCCATCCAGTGACGAACTAACACATCCAGGGGGCAAGCAAAAACAACAGTCAGAAGCATGGGTGGAGAAAATGGCACGATCAAACAATCGTCCAGACAATTAGATAATGTTAATGAACATGGCTCGGACGTGGACGCAAGGCTAACGGGAGGGTATTAATGAGCTCACACGCAAACTCGTTACCCTCCTCACGATTGTAACGACATTAAATACTTTATTAAGTCGTCGGTTCTTTTTAATTTTCGCGTTTTACTATGAATGGCTGCGGTTAATGAATAATATGCAATCTTTTTGTATGTACTTAAGTGCTGTGAACCCCAGCAAAAAATAGCCTTGTGTTCACTGACATGTCGAAAAAGACAACTATTAACAAAATAACAACAAAATTTTCTGTCAAATAAATAGCTGCCGCGTCATAATTAGTTCTCGCTTTCCACAGATGTGATAGGTTAATTTTCTAAGTTTTCTCACGAGCCGTTTTCCTTCATCATCAGTGACGACACGGTTGGCGCAGTGGTTAAATGATTGACTGCTGCACTGTGTCGCGGGTTCGATTCCCGCATGGAACAAATATTTGTCTGACCTACGAGTAGTTGTTCCGGGTCTAGCTGTCTGTGTATGTGACTTTAAATATTTGTAAATGCACCCACAATACAGGAGAAAGTGGGGCAACGTTATTAAAAAAAAAAAAAGTGCCCTAAAAGTAAAATGAAACCTAATCGGCACATAAATAAGTACCTAATGATAATACCTCACCCATAATAACCAAATTTAATTTAACTATAATTTAATTAATTTCGTTATAAGCGTCCATGGTAATTCTCGAGAAAAGCCGTGGAAAGCCTTAGGAGTTTATTTCCAATGATTATTGTCAAAATAGACTTATTGACAAATTGATATTACCTACGTAGTACAGTCAGCGTTACAATGTGGTTACCCCCCTTCAAAGTTAATTTTAAAACAATTGGGGTACCCAATTGATGCAGCCCACCGTACTCTTGCGCATACTTACTAGGCCATTTCTTATTTATATTTGCTGATTTAAGGCAAGACCCAACCGTGAACTACTTACAAAACCGTACCGAATATCTACGGAACGGAAGTAAGTGTTTACTGAAGCTCATTTAACACTTTGGAACTAGGTTAACTTTTTAGTGCCAGTTTGGACAATCGTTTGGACTAGGTTTAGTTGCAGATCAAAGTTTTATCACCTATTATTTTTTTTCTGTCGGAAACTAACAAATTATTCTTGGCGGCTAGACAGATAGGTACGTACTAGGTACATCGCAACGACAACCCTTAGGCTTACCAAACATGGTGATCACCTGTGACATGATCCACATTTTTCATAACAACCTGACGGTCTACAAGAGGTCCCTTCACCTACTGCAATGAATTGAAATTAACAAAAGGTACCTAATGAGAGCAGTGGTGACCCAGTGGTAACGGCCGTGACTTACGAGTTGTAGGTCGTAGGTTCGAACCCAGACAGGTGCTTTACTTTGTGTAAATTATTTCATTACCACTGCTCTCAAAACGGTGAAGGAAAACAGCGAGAGGAAACCCGCATGTCCTAGAACCAAAAATTCGAAAGACATCTGACATCTACCAACCCGCACTGGGCCCGCGTGGCGGATTACGGCTCACTGCCTCTCACCGAGAGGAGGCCTGTGTCCCAGCAGTGGGAACATTATAGGCTGATGATGATAAGTTACCTAATTCCTAAATCTACTCTTTTGTCTTGATAAATGACCTAATTGATAACACAATTGCTGGCAGCAATAAGAGCCAGCATCAAAGCGTGTAGCAAGCCAACAACAAAACATTAAACTAAAACTACATAAAATGTATACAGCCAAATTGTGATTAAAGACTCGATAAACTCCTCTCAGAGTCCGCTTATCGAATAAGACGGTCTCTTATATCACAATAGTGTTCCGTCCTTCACGATCCAATTAGGGGTAATAGGACATGACTGGGTAACGAATGAAGACACCTGACACCTAACAGCATTACCCATCTGCGCACTTTATGACCGAAACTAGTACATCACTGGAGTATTACGGCCATAGAGCGCACCTACGGAACTTTTAAGGCCTGATTCACCAACTCCGGATAAAATCCGGTATCAAATAAGGTAAGTAAAGTTAGCTGGTTCATTAATTATTGTTAATCGATCCAGACACTGAGAAGCAGCCTTATCGCCAGAATAATATAAAGCAAGACACTTCTACATGTCATATTTAGACTTTTTAATTTGATGTAGGTACCAATAGATGCACCGGAATAAAATAGATACCTAGTCGGAGGCACACAATTATTTCTAGAACATAAAACACCTGCTTTTGTTTTAAGAAAAGACTGCTTCAGATTGCCATTAACATCACATTTAACCACAGTGCTTGTTGTATTCATACTCTGAGCGCAATCATATCGGATGAAAACCGGACGTTGATAGAAGAAAAAAATACGTTGACCATAGAGCAAAACCAATAGGCAATTGTATCTATTGTCAACTTTCCAGCACATTGACTAGGACATTATAGGTTTTTTTGTGACTAGGTGAGCATAGTGAGTACCTACCTAGACCTAGTTTATAAAATAACTGTGCTAACTCGATAAAATACTTCGTAATCATGAGTTTCTACAGCGTAGGCAATACTAACACATTCCACATAACTTGCATTTAAAAACATCGGTTGCAATAAAATAAAAAGCTGCATTCAATATTAAATAAAATATTATGGATGCTGTGATTAATTAATTAAATATGATCGCCCAAATGGATTGTTGAACAGAAAATGTTTCCACTGCAAATTTAATTTAACTTTATTCTGTTTGATTACTGTTTAATTATTAAGATATTAACTGTAGCGATCAATATAAAGCCAGGCCAACATTATTTAAATAGTTTTATTTAATCTACTGACCGGCTGAAAATTTATCACAGCAATGATTGCATAGTAATTGTTTCTGTGCTTATAATCACATAGATATTATGTGCGTATTAGTTGTAACAACGTTTGTTTGTGGTGGTGTTTTCCCAGCAGCGGGACATCTATAGGCTGATATTATCATCTACAAACCGCTTTCATCGGTCTTTTATTTAATTTGCTGTGTACTCATTACAGCCCCTTGAAATCTAAGGAATACCGACATGGTATCAAATAAAAATCAACAATTACAAAATAACATATTATATTTCCCTTTTTACATTCAGTCACAACAACACACTTTGATACAATACATATTATCACTGACATAATCTTATTGAAAAGATATAAAATATACATAACTGGGATAATGTCCGTCATAAATCCACTTATCTATAAGAATTATAGTTATTATTACTATTATAAGAAGGCGCTGAAGCCGGCTTTGAATAAGTTGGAGAATAAGGAGCAGGCTCAGGCAAATGTACAGGACACTCCTCCCACATCCACCACACAGTTATCAGCACTTCTATATTTATCAACAACAAAGATATTACAGGGATAGACAACTTACTAATCAACGCTTTTAAACCTCCTTTTGCGAGGAAGAGTGGCTTTATTATTCCTTCGATAAGGATGTCCTTCAATCCAGTCAGTTGCAAACCCGACGAGCCACCGCTGAGAAGTGAAAAGATTAAGCCGATAAGACCGTTGAATTTGCTGGAAACCTTTGTAGTCACTGGTGGGATGAGGCTGGAGAAATCGGGCTTCAGTAAGGAAATTTTCGGCTGAGCTGATGACGCCGGTATGAGTGGAGCGGGGGAAGCAGTCTCGTGGTAGGTCGCCGGAGATGCGTAGTTTGGTCTCGAGTATCCTATCGGCCGAGGAAGGGTGGGATAAGGCTGGTTGTCATCACGCCCAGTTGATGCAGACGTCCGGAGTCGCAGTAACTCTTCTTCCCTGTGTTGAGACCGCTGCGAAACTTCATTCAAAGCTTCCATAAATTCACCAAACGTCATGTTTTGGTTGCTTGGCTTCTCCGTCACAGGAACTTGCGGTTGCCTCCTGTGCATGACGTTCGTGTTAAGTACTTGCTGCGGTTTATTTCTATTTGTTTGAAACTGGAACGTATTTAGTTGTGACGGTTGTGACGGGTGTGTCAGGAACGGGTCCACATTCCGGACCTCGATTGGAGGCATTAACATTACATTGTCACCCGGAAATCCATAAACTAATCGAACCGAAAATAACACGAGCAACGGAAATGTAACACACACTTGACTCATTGTGACTAAGTAATTAAAACAAATATGTACAGTTACCTAAATACACTTACTTATAAATTGGTGAAACATCAATTTGCAAGTTGGCAGTTCATGTTAGCCGCAAAATATCTGGGTCACGTTGTGAATGAAGCAACTGCATTGTCCTACATACTTGAATGTTAGTAAACATTACGATGTCAGCTTATATCGATTCCGGAACTACAGTCCAGTGACATACATGCAGCTATTTTGTCGTCGGATAAAATACTAAGCATGTTTTTGGCAAAAGAACTATCTTCTTCGAGGTCGTCAATTAAGAAAAATGTGGCAGTAGCTCCTATGTAACTAGACCAACTTGTGGTAGCGGATCGTTGAATCACACAGGCGACCCTCTGGGAGCAGTCCGTGATCATTCTTGACTTGAGACCTTTCTTCTTTTTCTTCTTGAAGTATTTCATCATTTTAGATATCATCGGCCATAGCAGGAACGCTTTGAATCCAATTTTAACAAATAGTATAAACACGACTGGCAGGAGGAGCAATTTTCCTACTATCACTTTTAGGAATGCAATGAGAGCAGCTGAGAACATTATTTTAGCAGCACTGCCGAGTATGTTCGCAAAAGTTGACAGGGTATCAGGTTTTGGACACGACACATAGTGCGGTGGGTCAGAATACGTCTTTCGTATAGGTTCCGAATAATAATTAGATGCACCAGTGAACAAATCCAGGAACGGCATTGGTGGTGAGTGCGCCGGAGGCACCGTACTCAGGGACTGGTCCTGACCACAAGCCCGCGACGCAACAATAACAACAACCAATAGCACAAACATAGCTCACGGACTGTTCCGCTTCAAATAATTCCTCTAGTTTAAAACCTCGCCCATGAAATTTAAATTTCAAGTTATAATATGCGAAACAGATAATTATTTCTGTGTAATTTAAAGCAAACGGTACAAGGGTCAGGTCATTTCATTTTTAGAGCAAGTAATGAAAGTGTTTTGTGTGATTCTTATATTTTTACGACAAAATTAAATAAAAGCCGATCTATAGAAAACATTTATCTTGTGTTAATATTATTTTGTCTTATTTTTTATGGCTTTTTTAATGTATGATAAAACCTCTCCTAGTGTTAGAATAATATGAAAATAGGCTCTGAAAAAAAGTTCAATGGCGTAATAAATTTATTCCATTAATATTTTGACCACACATTTGTCTTCGGGTAGGTAGGTAATACAGCTGCTTTCATTGCAAACTACTTTCATCAATTTCATTAAAACCGTAACTTACCGACATTAATATACCTAACTACTAAATTATATTAGTTATGTAGGTATTTAAAAAAGTCATCGTAAAAGAATATTGTTTATTTTTTAGGTGCAAGAATATAATAATACTTCATAATAAATTTCCAGTCACTTGCACGGAATTAAAAATGACAATAAACACGTAGGTACGACTCGTTGACAGAGAATAGCTAAATCGATCCCTACACTCACTGTTTGGGGTTCGTCCTTTGCCTTTTCCAGATAACCTATGGCTTAATTGGTGGGAAAACTTTGTCTATGACATAGCACCACAAAGTGTCAAAAATACAACAACATCGAGTTGGTCGCGCGCCAAGATAAATATCAAAGATTTATTCTGTAAATAATAAATAAAACTCAAAACGCATAAATGGTTATCGTCACTAGAAGCGCGTATAGAAAAGCTTCTGAGAGTTGTGATAGTAGCGGAATATCAGAGAAAAATATTATTCCACCATGGTGCTCGTCAGGTAAGATCATTTTATTGCGTAAATGACAAATTATCCAAATGTTAGTTCTTAGGTATCCATTATTTGTAATGGAAGGCACTGAATTGCTCATAATTGTTATGAAAAGCTTAGACTAACAATAGATGATAGGTAAAATTATAAGTTTATTCTTTTCGAATTTGCATAGGTCAAAGCTTATTCACTTTCTCTGATCTAACCCGCCAGTAATAAAAATAGAGATAGGAACCCAGCATAATTTAATTTAATTTTAGATTAAGGATTTAAACGTTTAAGTTTTAATCTTCTAATGCTTTCGAACGCACGGAACGAATGCGATCATTAAACTAGGCTAGGCAGTAAAGTGTTGTCTTTGTCTCATAGTTCTAGACAGAGACAATTTACGTTTTAGTTTTATGAATAATTCAGGCAAGAATTTATTCAAACAACATCAGTCTAGCATAGAAAGTAGCCTAGCAGTGAATGCGTAAATTATAAATAAGTACCTACAGAATACTGAGGCGCACAAAAGGGCGAGCGTAGGGGTCATGATTTCATGAATTAACAAGATAACTTCAAATCCAAGTACATACTCAACTCGAAAACAAAAATGTACTTTCTTGTATGACCTTTGAAATCAACGAAAGTAATTTGAAGTTCAATCAATGATTACGCTCGTTTAGTTACTAGAGCATTTACAGTTACATCGGCGAAAGTCCAATCATAACGCTGAAACTGAGAAAATTCTATTGGCCATAGTCAGTAGTTAATTTTCGATTCAACATTTGTTTAGGTACGGCAGCAACAATAATAATTACAAGGTCGTGCGCGACTGAACTCGCACACAGAAAAGGTATCTACCTATTTCTCTTGAATAATGGGATACCTACGT
Organism: Brachylomia viminalis; assembly: GCA_937001585.2. Taxonomy (NCBI): domain Eukaryota; kingdom Metazoa; phylum Arthropoda; class Insecta; order Lepidoptera; family Noctuidae; genus Brachylomia; species Brachylomia viminalis. The sequence goes on along the minus strand of OW443298.2, from coordinate 11,488,730 downwards.
AGGTACCAATGGCCTACATTTTAATTTGTATCATAGATATTTATTTGTGTAAGTGACCTATAAATGGTCTATAAACACACATCATAACTAATTACATGTCCGTTGTAAAAAGCGTAGCTAATTGCTGAGAAAATAGACGTAGGTACGTCTGTACATCTATTTTCTCAGGTATCTAGGCCTCTAGATCCTTCTTAATTAGAGTAATCTGAAAACGGAGTAGGTACCTAAGTATGTTTTAAACACACAAGTCCTAGACAAACAGCAGGTACCTAACACTCGTCTGCGACATTTCAAACGTAGCCTAATTACAGAATTATGGATGTCAGGATCTCTTACCTTACAGCGACGAAAACAGAAAGACAAGGTCATACTTAATTTATTGCTACAAAGCATGAAAAGACACATTAGCTTACAGTATCCACTTCTCTGTTTACTCTCGTCCGCTCTAGCCCGATTAGAAAGGGGTAACTATATTAAAAGAGCTTTTACAATGAGTTATTCAGATCCAATACCCTAAAGGCATAAGTACAGGCCTAATCGCACGCGACATAAAGGCACCGCCTCCTCGTGCGACAGGCGGTGCCTATGTGTCGCGTCGCTTGTCGCGCCTTTTTGTATCTGATCCTCTAGTGGAAAACTGGTTCTTTTGATCCTAGTCCCTAATTAGTGGTGAATCTGATTTGGGATCAAACTGACACCACAAAAAATGTTGATACCTATTAGGTATAAATGAATCCTTCTCTATCCTTGGCCAACGGTTTCCATGAAAATAGAAAAGCCCAATATGTACTTACAACGGCTTGGGACAGTCATTCCTGTATACCCATGTGCACCTTTTTACCTAAAATGTGCAAGATTTATTATAACCAACTAACAATAATATACCTATAGCTCGCATCTGCGCGGTCAGCATTTCACAGAAACGTGTTTACCTACATTTTATTAAATAATAAATTCCTATACCTAAATATTGATAAAGTGGACACTTTTAATACCTACGATGTTTTGCTTGATTTTTTTACAAACGTGAAATTTTATTATTTTCGTTTATATTTCAATCTCTATTTTAAACTGAGGATTGAAATCAATTTTTTTTGCGATGCACACGATTTCCTTGTAATTTTTTCAATTTTGCCAGCGTGGCGAGCTCGGCCTACTGTGATAGACTTGAGTCACACATTTTTATCACAGTTATAAAATGCGTGACTCAAGCCTATCACAGAGACCGTGCTCAACCCGCGGGTAAAAAAAAACCATTCCTAGTCAGTCTTGGCATCTCTGAAGAGATTTTATCTCTTCAGATCCAGTATACCTAACTTTTTAGTATGGACATAATTATACCTACATACGTTCCAAATCCTGCATGTTATTCTGAAAAACTGTTTTCATGTAATCCTCGAGTTTACCGCCCACAATAAGGGGTGACCGCACGTATGTACACACACATAACCCCTTTAAACTGAACACCATTTTAGTTCGCTAGGCTGAACCATACATACCAACCTACCTATAAAAACATATATTGTACGACACAATATGGTTTTTTTGATGGTTTGCAACCCCCAGTTGACCTAAATGCCCAACGAAATTGAACCCCTTGTTTCAGAGATTTTTCCTGTTTCAGTATTATTTTCTTGTTTTCACAGCATTTGATATAGACTGTGTTTGTTTTAGTATTATATGTATCTACTCGTATGAGATACGAACTCGATTTCAGTCACCAGCCTAGCTAACCTGTAAACAGGGTGGCAGGGACATCGACCCACAAACTGTTACCATGGATTCAGCATATGGTTCTAGACCCCCTACCGAAGAAACTAATCGTGGGTTATAAAAAAAATCTGCTGTTTCATTGAAAAGAGCAATGTACGCAGTTAAAATGTATGGACTAGCATTTTTTTTTTAATAACCGTTAAAAAAATGCAACGCCAGGGATTCAGAATCATGTACTGGATCCATGGTGACAAGTTGCGCATCGATTTCCCTGCCACCATTTATAGGTGTTAGGTAGGCAGCCCGATAGGTACCTAACATTGTCTGCCTATAGGTATAGCATATATGTATAGCCTTTCACCACAACTACCTACATACAACATGTAACATAATTAACGCAAGACCTCATACACCCCAATTACAGTCTTGAGTTAAAAGCATAATACAGTGACCAAAATGTATTTTTAAAGCTAACTATTTTTATTACCAAAATCGTGTTGAGCTTAGCATTATTTTATACATTTAAAACTGAGTCTTATTGCTTTGAAATAAGGTTTAATTTTCTTCGACACAATCGGCGGTCAGTTTTCAAAAATCGAAAAAAAAAACCTATATTAATTGTTACTGAAATCGATTCAGTAGTCAATTATGAGCAAAGTAATTTCAGGACTTGCGTTTATTCTGTTACACCTTGTATATGTTGTGGTCGGTTTTCAGCCTAACCTTATGCATCATAAGCGATGAGCAGGCGACTCATTACGGCTTCCCACTAGTGCATTAAATAAACTGTTACCTTGTAACCTACATTTTATAACAATTATTAGGTATGTATGTTTAGGTATTTATTTCCGCTATTGTATAGCGGAAATAAATAATTGTAGGCAGGTAATAATTTCGAACGTAGGTGTACGATTTTTAACACGCGACTCTCATAGTCTTGCAAGTTAAAACGTACCTACTGAGCGAGGTAGGTAGGTCCTTCACATAATAATGACAATTAAAAGGAACAGATTAAGTGTTTTCTAAATCTGATTTTCTTTCCCACATGATACTGAAATATTCATCATTCATGTCGAGGATTTTTTCAATTCGTTCCACATAGTATCATATTATGTTCAAGCTCCCAGTAGCATAACAAACAGAAGTTAACAGTAACAAAACACTGAAACTTTTCCATTGAATACTGAGTTAATGAAGTCCGTATTACTATAATCAGTGCTACCCAAAATCGGATTTGGCTTGTCCAATTTCACTTCGTGATGCAATTGGAGCGTGCCACCTGCCTCTCCGACGAATGAAGCTCGGCCAGCGCTAAATATCAGACGAGTTATCTTTTACTGTCTAATTCAGGCCACTTTAGCTTGAAAACTGTGAAATTCGAGGAAGAAAAACGTCATTAGAGAGTTTGAAATGACATGTGTAGCTTGTGGTGTTTGATAAAATCTAACGCGTTGTTTTCGATCTAATAAAAAATAACTAGTCCGCCATCTTGGATGTTCCGCCATATTAGAATTAGAATGACGTTACATAGCTAAGCATGCATCGTCATCCAAAATAAGCGTGTATACCAAATTTCAGCTCAATCGGTTAAATATAACTGATTTAAAATTCAGTTGCAAGATTCCTCCCGGACAAGTTACATACATTGCAAGTTAAATAAAAGCTTGTAACTGGTAAAAATTAAGCTGGTTTATGAAATGTGGCAGTAAGTATTAGGTAGATACTTTATCTATGTAGGTACCTATTTAATCATTATTCTAATTTCTATTACAAGTTTACCACTTACATGAGTATCTACCTGCCACGTGGGATAGTCAAATTAAACGTAACCACCGATTTTTTCTTATATTTAATAAAGTAAACCTACTTACATTCTAAGAGAAAAGATAAACCTGGACCTAGACTACTCTGTCAGCACAAATTGCAAAAGCCAACGAAACGAATTAGGTCACCATGGCGCTTGCAGCCTTTAGATATAAAGCAATACTTTAGCTTCGAATCAAATTGATAGTTTTAGAACCTTATTAGTTCCTATACTTAGAGATAATTTTAAATCGTTAGTAACCCTATAGACACATCTGAACCTTGAGGGTATAATGATGATCAATATTGTTTGTTAGATGTGTGCAATAAGCTACCTATTAAAAGAAAACCTTCACTTATGTAATGGGTCACATTAATTTATATGGGAAATTTTGATGAGGCTACGGGTTAACACAAAATGGGTCAACTATAATTATTTTGATGACATAGGTAGGTACATTTACAATTACTCCTTAAAAGATTAAACTTTGGTAAGTATGCGTGTAATTCTGTCCTTTTCTGTAAAAACCATTGATAAAAAAACTCACTGTTACTTTTAAGGTGAAGTTTTATATGATCTGAGGGTGAATTGAACTTGAAGTCAGCAGTCATTCCACCTGATACTAGGGAATGACACCACTGACAGCTCACGTCACCAAAATTTTCACGGTAACCTATTTACAAAATATATTTGTCCCTGCGGATACTAGAGTGGTCACCTAACCTCCAAAGTTAGTTCTTCAGTACGTAACACAGCAGATCTCACTATTTATTGTTTACAAAACCGTGGTTTTTGTACCCTAGCCAGACTTCTACATGACCAAAAGCCCCACCCGCTCCCTTACGGCTAGACCGTGGCTATCGTAAAATAAGCAATGAAACTGAACCGAATAGATCACTTCTACACGTCTACTATAAAAGCTACCGCTATCAACGTATTAGTAAATGTCCGCTCAATATGTTTTATCCTCGCGATCGTAACATATTTAGAGTTTAGTATTATAGACGCCCAATTTTCTTTAGCAAGACAAGATCACACAGATTGGTTTCGATATCATAACTAACGACTTACCATTAATGCTAAAGATAAATAAGTCCATCTGATTTTCCGTCATTATTTTAGCCTTCTGACTTTAACCAGAAACGTCATCCCTAAACCCACGATGAGGGTCATCGATCGATCAATAGCATTGACAAAAAAAAATTGCAAAAATTATATTGTCTTTATAAGAAGTGCTGATTGTTAACCTAGTCCGATCTAAGGGCACAAATACGGGGGTCACACTGAAAGTTTTTAGAATAGGCCAGTAAGAAAAGCAGGCGATGATTTTTTTTTTTAAATTTCGAACAATGCACTCTTTGGGAATCTGTAGATGTGTGGTAAATCTACGCTAATTATTATAAAGAGTAAAGATTGTTTTGTTTGTTTTATGTTTGCAACGAATAGGCTTCGAAACTATTGAACCGATTTAAAAAATTCTTTCACCAGTAGTTAGCTACATTATTACGGAATGACTTAAGCTATAACTTATTTTTTTTTTAAATTGGGATCCGTAAAAAATTGCAATATTGTAACCCAAGGTAGAAAACCCAAAATAGTTTTTGGCGTGCGCTGCGAAAACTATTAATGATAGAATAATCTACGACAGGTTTATATGTCTTATTAATGTCTACAAAAAAGTCCGCGAGACAACATATCCATCTATTATAGTTAAGTCACAATAACAGCTTTTGTGTTCTAAAATTTAATTACAATGCAGTTAGGAACAAAGGTTGGTTCCATTCGCGTCATGGTATGAACCCTTATCCAAATAAATGATTTCATCACCAGGACTATTTATTTTCAAAGAACTTCCAGACAATGTCACTGTAGCAACCATCATCGCCGGACCCGCAGCCGGACAGCTCGCACACATTCCACGTATTCCAATGATATCGACGGATTTGCCTATTACGCTTAAGAGGCTGCAGTTCCCGGTTAAAGTTTAATTTGCTTTAACAATAAATAATTCCCAAGCACAAAACTTCTCACTGGTCGGCTTCGACTTGAGAAAAGAGTGTTTTTCTCACGGGCAATTGTGTTAGCCTGTCCCGCGTGGGGTCTTCGGAAAATCAGTTTATTTTGCTTCAAACGAATACCACTTCAAATATAGTTTACAAAGAAGCCTTGCAATGATTTTACACTTTACTCTTACTTTCTTTCTTTTTACACGACTAGAGAAAGGTTATATTTTTTCTTTTTTTACGTTTTGGTTAGCCAAATAATTTTGTATTTTTTTAACTATTTTATGAGTCATGTCAAAACTATTTTCATTGTGTCTTCCATTACATTGTACATTGCTTCTGCGATATTAAAATCCTTCTCTTACTTTAATATTAAAATTGTGAAGGTGTGTGTTAGTATGTAGGTATGTTTGTCCCCGCTTCACGCAAAAACCGATTACGATGAAACTTTGTACTTACGAGTATATAGCTGGAGTTCTGTAATAAATGTAATAATACATAGGTAACTTTTTATCCCGAATTTTTCCCAAAGGATCGACTCTTACGCGGGTGAAACCGCGGGGCACAGCTAGTTCATAATATATGTCATTTGTTTTTTACAAATTGGCGGCAATTTAAAAAGTGTCTGTGGTGCGTCGTAATGGATTTGACTAGAGAATTTTTTTGTTCAAAGATTTATTACGACATTCTATGCGGTCTTACTCAATAACAATATTACGATAGACTTTAATTAGCACTTCACAACGAAGCCCCATCCCGTGCCATTGTTTACAACTGGTTTAATGAGTTTAAACGTGGTCGAAGCAAACTCACTGGTGATTCGCAAGAAGAACGCCCTTCTACGGCGACTACTGAAGATAACGTGAGTGCTGTACGGCTAATGATACAAGCTGATGGAAGAGTGACATATCAACAGATTCGGGCAGCTTTAGGCATTGGTATGAGTCAAGTACAAAAAGTCTTACATGAACATTTAGGGGTCAGAAAGCTTTGTACTAGATAGATACCTCATAATTTCACGGAAGATCAAAAACGCCGTCGTTTGGATTGGTGCCGCTCAATGCTTGATAAGTATGACGGAGGTGATTCGAATGCTGTATATGACATCAGGTGATGAAAGGTGATATATTGTTACGAACCCGAAACCAAAGCACAATCTGCGCAATGGATATTTCCATTCGAAGATTTGTAGACAAAAGTAAAGAAGGTCAGAAGTCAAGGGAAAAAGATGATTGCCACATTCTTTGGACGGACAGGTCATTTCGCAACAATTGTTCTAGAAGATAAAAATAATGTTACTGCAGATTGGTATGTCAGTCATTGTTTACCAGTTGTCTTAGAAAATGTTAGACAGCAGCGCCCAAGAAGCAGGATCCTCCTCCACCACGACAACGCTCCAGCTCATTCCGCCAAATGGACTATCGAATATTTGTCTAAAGATAGTGTGGAGTTAGTAAGTAAGTCATCCTCCTTACAGTCCGGACCTGGCACCTTGTGACTTTTATTTATTTTCAAAAATAAAAGATAAACTTAGAGGAATTCGTTCTATGAACCCTGAAGATGCCGTGGCTGCGTTTGAAAAGGGCGTGGAAGAAATCCCTAAAGAGAGTGGACCCACTGCTTCAGTCAGTGGTTCCATCGCATGCGACGATGCTTAGAAAGGAACGGAGACTACTTCGAAAAGTAATAAAAATATTAACAGGCTTCTACATCATTCCGTTTTTAATTTTCTAAAAACTTTCAGTGTCCCACGTACATTAATTGTGTTTACCTCTGTAGAATTTATATTTAATATTCAACAATAAATCATTGAGGTTATAACAACTGTAATTGCATACAAATCAAAAACACACTGCCCTAGTTACACCGGTCGATTTACCTTACATTTCCGCAGGAAAAGTTTACGAAAGAAGCAAATCTAAGAAACTAGCGACGCCGAAGTGGGAAATGCGATCCACGTCTCCGTTCCGGGCAAACATCTGGGAATATCTGTATGAAGATAACGTCGAACAAAAGTTCAGTTGCAGCAATAAAAGAAGACATAGGAAATGTAAACAAAAGTCGGTGGAAAGCGATTCTTGTAGGAAAACAGCTGTCCGGTTTCTTTTGATACTTGCTGCTGTGATGGGAATTTTAGGTTAGTGTTGAAACTAATTATTAATTAAGTAATTTTGTATTGTTTTATGTAGTACATTCCAGTAAGTCACAGATATATGGTCTAAGGTCCAATAGACGCCCGCGATACCATCAGACATTGGTGCCATCAGGCGATCACCTACCCCACATAGCTGCTAGCTCTCATCTTCTTGATAACGTGTTGAATATCTACACGAAATACTGCCTGTTTGAGTGGGATCTACAACAAACAAATGTACAAACAAATTACTATTCTATGTATATCTCAAATTACTATTCTCTATATCAATATACTCCGACAAATAATCAAGCTCATTAATTAACTTGATACTATAATTACGTAGTTATTATCTGTATGATTAATATCACAACTCACGCTGTAATTAACTCAGTTTCAGTACATCTATGGAAGACTAACAGGACGGGGGAAGACTTGACACCTAAGACCAAGATAATGTCGTTACGTAAGTAGCTAAGTAATTGTGTTCCTTTCGACGTTTAATCCAATTACATGGTCTCGTACCAAGCTTTATAAGACAGTATAGTTTTAGTTCATATTTTTGCCACTTTAAAGGAGAAGAAAAACTAAAAGTCGTAGTTTTTCGGTAAAGATAAGTAAAGAGATAGTTGACCACGCTGAAAGAAAATGGATATCCTCAGTAGAATGCTGCTGTAAACATCCACACAGCCATATAGGTACAGGATGATCCGTTGAAATGGAAAAATCGGACAACATTAAAGGTAGAGAAAAGAGTCTGCAGAAATGTTTATGATCGCGTTGCTATGTAACATTTTTTATTTTATTTAAACGACAAATTTAAAATGGCTTACAATCTAAACAAGTAAATAATTGTGTACGTTTGATATTTTATGCACTAAATTATACCCTAACAAATGAATGCTTACTAAGGGATTTTTATGCGACGAATAGAAATATAACTTAAATGTATGACAATGAAATTGAAATTTCAATTGCCTAAGGACGCCGCCGCGGCATGCCTAAGGCTACCGCGGCATCATTGCCGATGAAATTTCAATTTTATTGTCATACTATTAAGGTACAGTTCTATTCGTCACTTATAAATCTCTTGCCGTGCCGTGCCGCCAGTGGGCGCAGGCCCTAATGAAATTACGAAACAATATCAAATATCGTAAATACCTATCCTAAAACACGTACAAGCAAACTCCATGTTAATTGCCATACCATTAAAATAACTGGCCTTTACCATCCATCAAGTCTTATCGGTAATTAATGCAAAGTAATAAAAGTTCATAATTATGTATGTCGTCGTACCATAAGCGCATCGTAGAGGGAACGAGTATGAATTATTATGAAGTAGGCATGTTTAGGTACCTACCTAGATAGTGAACTTGATTACAACCTAAAAATTACCTGATGGATCCTTCTGCTTCTTTATGCTTAGTAGCAACAGCCGCACGGGACGATCAATCAGGTTAAGCTACGCTTGCCGCGGTTGGTCCGTGGATGGGTAACCATGTTTGCACACCAAAACTCCTCCGTGCCTCGGAAAGCACGTCAAGGCGTTGGTCCCGGACTTAGAGCATTAGTCCCGGATGTCATACTGTCATTTGTAGATCATTGACAGTCGTTACGGGTCGTCAGAAGCCCGAAAGTCTGACAACCAGTCTTACCAAGGGGTATCGTATTACCCGGTAACTGGGTTGTGGAGGTCAGATAATCAGTCGCTCCATGTAAAATACTGGTATTCAGCTGCAGCCGGTTAGACTGGAAGCTGACCCCAACTTAGTTGGGAAAAAAGTAGGCAAATGATGATGGATCCTTCTGATCTTTTCTTTTTAGAGCCATTTTTTTGCCAGATAACTTTTATCTAAGGAATAAATAATATGGAGGTGTGACAGCTTTTGCATAGAAAACTAGCTTTTGCCCGCGGCTCCACCCGGCGTGGAGGTCGGAAACTATCCCACGGGAATATGATACCGGAATAAAAAGTATTCTATGTCATAACATAACACAGGTCATGGCTTGTCCTTATGCCTTTCCACCTAAATCCGTTCAGTTAAGGCATGAAATAATCTTTTTTAAATAAACAATACAGATTTTAATGATTCTAATGTCTAACATAAAAATAATAATCATTCGTTTTAATATTACCACTATAAGTTTGAAATACTCTAGCGCCGCGCGCCGCCATTTACCACGTTATACCTACATGTTAGCCAAATTTATGACTTTAAATAAATTGTAATTACTTTTAACCGAGTGAACCTATTTTAATGAAATTAAGAAAATAAATTACCTCTAGATTTATACGGACTATATTTCCAATCCCCAAAATCTGTACACACCAATTTCAGTATCAGGTACATGTCAATTTTAAAATCATCCCCTATTCATGCCTACTTTACCCCTATAGAGGATTTTACCAAATGAACACGTAAGTAATTATTTATTTCTTACCAAAAGCTTTTTGAATTTCCATATTCCCACCTTAAGAGCGTGTATACCTTATGAGTGGCAACGTCGCAATTTAGTGTCATATTTCGTGGTTTTCAATTTTTATCATATAATCGGAGCTATATTTTAAAAATCAGTTTAATTAACTTTTTAGAATTATGTGAAAACTGTGTAAAAGGTAAGAAATCGTTGCGTTTACAGTTCTATTTATATGCAAATAATACATTGGAAACTTGCAGGGCGTTATTTTCATTGTAAAATAACTGTAACTGTAAGCATTACGGTTACTTATTATTTAAACACTTTCACGTAATTCTAAAAAGTTAATTGAACGGATTTTTAAAATATACTTAGCTCCGATTAAATGATAAAAATTGAAAACCACGAAATATGACACTAAATTGCGACGTTGCCACTCATAAGGTATAAACGCTCTTAAGAAATGCTGGGTTTCCCATACATGCTTTCATCCCCTATATCAATCACCATCCCTACTTTTGAGACAAAAAGTAGCCTATGTCCTTCCCCAGGACGCCATCTGTCTCCTTATAGAAAGAAAGAAAGAAAAGAAAGAAAGAAAATGCGTTTATTTGCGGTAAACATGACGCAAAATATAACACAAACACTGAAAATATGAAAAGGTTGGGGGAAACATGCGTCACATCCACGCAAAACGGCTATCACTCAGCATTATGCCGCGACCCTATGCAAGACAGAGCCCCAGCGCTGGTTTTCAGCGACAGCCGGCGCTGACGTAGTGACGTCGTCCGGTGAGGCAAACAATAGTTAGGACGTTATCAAATTGTATCGAAATCCGTTCAGTTGTTTAGGCGTGAAAAGGTAACATGTACCTACAGACAGTTCCTTTCGAATTTATAAAATTAAATCATATGCGTGAAAAGGTAACATACAAACAGTTACTTTCGAATTTATAAAATTAAATAATATGGATAGTAGGTATGAATTGCCTTGTAACTTATAGGTACATTAGGTACTATGGCAATGCCTAGATAGCTCCAATGTTCTACCAAGTCACTAACACTACCGATCTCATTTTCCAGCCTGTACGGACTTATCTTCACCGGTCAGCTTCCAGTGCTGCAACAGAATGAAATATTTAGCAGAACAGCTCGCCAAAGCGGAACATACTCTCAGGTAATGTCATCGCAGGTTTTTTTTTGTTTTGGACGTACGGCCCGAATTACTTTTTTTTTTGATCGGTCGTAACTCCTGAAAGCTATCGGTTCTGAAATGATATGAAATGTTTATTTCTGTAAGTACTTCGATCTTTTAAGACACTTTTACACGTCAATATTTTAAAACTAGACGGCGCCGGCATTTCCTAGCTGACTGATCCCTGAGAAGAAATGCTGAAACAAACTCACGAGGTCACGCATGGTCTCTTTTTAAGTCCAAACATTGTAATGTTAGTATTTTATGTAAATCTAACAATGCAGGGCCATGTCTGGGAGGGCCTTTTAAAGAAAGGCCCATTGCAGCTTTGAGTTGACCTGTCCTAACGGACGGCATGCATGCATCAGTCATCGTGTAGCTCAACCCTATTTTAGGGAGCTCGACCCGTCACACGACGCTACCGATCTGGTAGCGTTGTGTGACGGGTCGTTGAGCTCCGATCTGCAGGACATTTGCGTAGGCCGTATATAAAATACTCAAAGCAAAAATTTTAAATACTCTGTTTCAAGATGGCTCTGTACGCGATCCCGATACATGCATGTAAGCTCCCTGTAAGCATGTACAGTCTCAGACTTGACTCTCGCCCGGCACCGGGTACCTACGTAACTTGGCAAGAGTCGTTAGATGAGTTTTTCCTTACTTTATCTTTCTTTTAAACAGACATGTTTAAAAATAAATTATGGCAAACCATAGAGCAACAACAACAAGTGTTTTTTTTTTGGTTGCACAAATTATAGGTACATGCGCGGACTTGCCTACTCTCGCTACGCCAAAACCTTGCCAAGTTACGTTCCCGGCGACTATTTATGTAACATGAAGCCCCATTTATACATACAATACACCTTTCATGCCTACATACTGCTGACTATAGGGCTTCTCCCTTTTGTGCCATACTTATTGCATGCCACTGGCAATTCAATCGCACCTTGTAAATCAGGGTAAATACGCCATCGGATCTCACAGGAATCTTTATGTCAGAAAAATTTGTTATTAGAAATCATTTATTGGCAGAAAAAAATCGCACCGTAAGCATTCGTTCGCGAGCATTTGAAAGCGATTATTCCCGTGTTTGAGAATATTCTATTGCGAGAAAGTAATTTAATGGTTTGCGAATCTATTTAATGTTATATTGATTTAATAGGAACGTCCTTATCACATAAACTAACAGGTGGTCACGTGCGAGCTTTGTAATGGAGCTTCTAAAGAAAAGCTCGCACACATTCTAGATCTAGACTCACCTTATTGAATACCTTATTATTTGTGCTGCAGTATAAACGAGTTTTAAACGTCTTTCTGTCTCTGTCATCTTCAAACATTTGACAGAAACAGAATTATGTTTTGAACTCGTTTAGCGCTAAACGTGTTTAGTGAGTGGCGGTGCAAGTGTTCCTGAGTTTCACAAAACAAAACCAAACTCGAATCGAACAAGGAAGTTCCAGTAAATTTGTGGTCATGAACTAGTTCGTTTAAGTTTAATTTAATCCATGTGCGTTTGATAGGGAACATGACTTCCGTCTCCTTTGAGTCTTAAGGCTTCTAATTTACCTATACATTCATGCTTATCGTTGGTTAATACAAACTTTGAACGTTTATTGCTTATCGCTATACTTAGGTATATTTGTATTCATATTGGTATTGATAAGGATTCAGAAAACAGGCAGTAGGTACGAAGTAGCAAGTGTGGCAACCACATATATAATAATATATTATAATAATCTGTAGGTATACGAGGCATTTCTGTGCTTTGAAAATATTGCCAAAAAAAACAGTTGAGGTGAAATTTTTGTAATAAAATTGTCGGAAATAAAGTAGTTTCTTAGAATATGCTATTTTGGAGTTCTGGACTCTGGACCTGGATCTTGGAATATTTGGTCCTGGATTTATCTCTAGAGGTCACATCTCACTTAGGTTCTCATTCAGTCCTCTTCAACCACATCTCTAGAAGAAAACCGGCCATGTGCTTGTCGGACCACTCACAATGAACGGTTCCGTAGGTGGGATGAATTTATCCCAAGAACAAACTTAACATTGTAGTTGAAAAACACGTTCGCCCATACGTTCCAACTGCAAATGTAAGTTGGTCGACTATTATTCCTTAACTTGTAAAGCCTACGTAGCTGTGATAGTTTTCCTTTTCTACTATCGTGAATATTTTAACATATCCAAAAACAGCCATTTAGCTGGCAGACTTGACTCGTACCTAGCACTTTAAATCTTAATTTTTCACAAACGGATCCCATAATCGAAAAATTGTTTACACAAACCCACAATATTTTTGTAAGACCTATCCAACAACACCCCACTCCGTGAGGTCGGCGACAAAAAATAAAATCCCCACTTTACGTGTGTACCCTAAAAAATTATATTTTTTAAATTTTATTTCACCACTTTATCGGCCATGGCTAATATGTATATCCACGCTAAATTACAGCTTTCTAGTACTAAAAGTCTCTGAGCTAAGCTGTGGACAGACGGACGGACGGAAATGGCGAAACTATAAGGGTTCCTTGTTGACTACGCAACCCTAAAAACTGAAGATTCTTTGAGGCATCTTTCTAACCGACTTCAAAAAGGAAGAAGTTCTCATTTCGTCTGTTTTTAGGGTTTCGTATTCTAAATGGTACATGGGAAATGGAACTCGTTATCATTTCGTCCTGTCCGTCTGTCCGCCCATACACAGCGGAGGATATTTTTTTGTGAATGGGTACGGAAGATGAAACACAGTACCTACCTAACAGTGGTCAACTAATCATGGACTGCGAAGAAAGCCTACTGTCACGGAACTCCTCAATGACGAACAGTATACCTAACTATTGTGACTGGGTTATCGTACGGTACCTGTGTGAAATAAAATTGCTCAGTGTATCAATATTGTTATTAAATAATACACGAATTTGTGTGAGCAAGGTGCCACCCGTACTACGACAGTAAAAAAATTTAAACTTTTTACCGATTTTAAAAACACAACACAACACTTCAAAGTGCACCTTCAGTTTCGGTAGGATTCTTGCTAAAGACTTCCCAAATTAAAGTTATTTGCACTTTGTAGTGTTTTTTTATAGAACCGGGTTAGGTATATAGATTTTGTATTAAGTTTGTTTTTACGATGACACGACGTCACGTAATACTGTATTAGGTAATTCTAAAATGGGGGGTGTAATAGTTATAGTTTTCGGGAGTAAAGAGGTCTACTTAAATCAAAATAATGTGCAAAAGGTATGTAAGTAATGGGTGCCATCTTCATAACTTTTGACGGCGCGCGCCGGTGCCGAAAATCAGAGGTGGTAATTGGGTTGCTTTTCACCCGGCAACTATATGTCTATGGAGCATTTTCTTAATTAAAACAAGTTTTAAAGATATTTATTTATTCATTTGGGATCTCCAACAAAGAGTACCTACACAGATACAATATAAATCACTATCACTTTGTATTGATAATTTCATCATTTTTATGCCTGATTTAAGTTTTTCAACACCGCTCTTAAAACGTGATGCTTCTTCACCATGATAACGTTTCAGTACACTGCCAGAAGGACAGTCCATTTATTGAGTAGGTACTGCAGGTGCACTTAATGAGCCTCGACCGAGCGCCTTGATTTTTATTTATGCTCAAAAATCAAAGTGACACTTCGTCGCATTGACATTATAAACCGTGAAGTCGCAGTGCTTCATTCGAAAGGACTGTGGTAGAGAACCGGTAGCGCTTTCCAGCAGGCAAGATCGGAAGATTCTTACTTTTCAATGGAGGAGTGGTACCTACACCTCTAAGTGAGACAAATATTATTTTCTGATATGCACGCGAACGAAGTGGCGGGCACAGCTAGTAAATAAATAAGAAGTCCTTTCATTAAATTCTTAATTATTAGCTGGTAATCGTCAACTGTGGATACCTACAGCTAAATTAGCTGATAACGCCACTAAACAAAGAGAATTGTACTCTACTAATAGAAAAATACGTATCATTTCAGAAACACGCTTAGATCTCGGACCATGATGTTGACATCGCGTACGAAGACGGGTAACATACCTTATTAATTAGACAATAATTTACCTAAGTATATACCTACCTATCATTAAAGTTCTCTTTGGAGACTTCAGGCTAGTGGCTATTTCATGGATACGCCCGCTGCGAACAGACAGAAAACTTCACAAACGAAACTAGGTATATCGATAATTCGATATGCCTCTAGATATATATCGACGACCAAATGCCAATAATCAGCTGAACCATGTTCCACTATTGGGAAAGCCGAAAATGTTGCTGCACCGTTCATTCACCCTGCGCCTAAAATACATTCCTATAAATGTTGGATTTATGCAAGAGAACGCAAAGTGGAATATATTTTAAAATGCAAACTAAATAACACACTTCTGAGAAGTTTTAATATACTTACCTACTTCAATGGGGCGAATTTAAGATGAAAATCCATTTATTAGTGTTTATTGAAATACAAAGATTTAGATTTACAATTTTATTATACTTAGGTAGGTACCTAATTATGGCGTAGTTCGATGTGTATTTTTAATTTTAGATAGGGATAGCATTCACAAAACTTTTTCGACTTATATCTATTAAAATAAGTAGATACATACCTACACCTCTACTAAACTGCATGTCACTACACTATAAAATCGAAACTACCCGTCAAACGAATCGTCCAAAGTTCATCGCTACCTTTGAGCTAACGTGCCGATTCTCTGTAATCTAATCTCCAAGTTTCATTCGTTCAGAACAAATGGCAACAGTTTCAGGGGCTAAGGACATTGGTACACGATACATAGACGGTGCGACGGCGTCAAAGGGTAGTGACACAACGGAGTGGGGTGGTAGGGTAGCCCTGTGGGGGGTCGTGCCATTATGGCGCGATGCCCCACCGCCCGACACTGTGCTCGCCTTGCGAAGACCTACGCTGTCCGACTGTTGGCCTTTCATGTGAGTCGAATTTCAAAGATTAGAAGTAGTCTATACCAGATAGGTACTTAGTTTTGGAACGTTTAATCGTTGGTGCATTGTTTAGGCCTCTGGAGATAAAGATATGGAAGTTTGGGCAACTATAATTTTAATAGTATTTAAAAATGATCATAGGGTATGATGGGCATGTTTATATCGTACAGTAGACACTAGACAGATTGCACCGTACTAAAAACTTAGCAGCCGGAGCAAGCTTCAGCAGCTTTAAAAGACAATGCATTGCTTATGAAATCAAATCACTCCATTGTCGACTCTGTTACTGTCACCACTGACCTAGACTAGAGTGAAGAGCAAACTCATATCTAAATAAAAAAAAATCATGAACTTATTAGGTACTGATTATGATCCCAAGGAACATAATTATGATTAGCCTTCATGATCACTGATCAGCCCTCAGCCCACACAATACCTAGCAGGAAAAAATGCTTGCAAATCCTGGAACACTGCCTATTG
This sequence comes from Brachylomia viminalis, assembly GCA_937001585.2. Lineage (NCBI taxonomy): Eukaryota > Metazoa > Arthropoda > Insecta > Lepidoptera > Noctuidae > Brachylomia > Brachylomia viminalis. Next base: position 11,472,018 of record OW443298.2, on the reverse strand, counting down.
CCTCACGCCCATTCCTTAAGCACACTCATGGTGACTTTCGAGCAGGGCTTGGAACTGGTACCAAAGGTACAGGTTCTCTACCGCTACTTAGCGTTTCCTGCCATTTAGGTACCTAGGTACCGGTTCCAGACGGGTACCGGTACTCCCTCTAACAAGTACCGGTACCAAATTCAGGTACCCACCGCGTACCTACCACAAATCTCGTATGTGTACCTTAAAGTTAATTTTCTAATGCCTATTATTAATTAAATATTATTTTTACTTACAAAATAATATACGAAATATTTGTTTGGTACCGGTACAGTACCGATACTGATTATATATACCAATAGGTATAGATACTACGTCTGGTACCGGTACTACGCGTGTTACTACTGTTGTCACACCAAGACCAATAGTACCGGTTCCCAAAAATACCGGTATTTCAAACCCTGCTTTCGAGTCATATAATGTGAGAGGTGAGAAGTGCCCACTACCAATATTGGTCCAACCCCATTTATAACCATTCAATCAAAAACAACAAGTCCTTCAAACAGCGTATATTATTTTGCAAACAAACCTTTACTAACAAAGCAATTATTTTCAGTGGTTCATACGGCGAAATAATAATACGACTGCCACAAACGCAGAGGGTGCGTTACATCACAGTCGAGCACATACACCCAGACACCGCCCGGAGTGCGCCCAAGCATTTCATAATATACGTTAGTACCTAGTCAAACAGCTGAGATTACGGCTTTGAACTCTCAATGCTAAAACAAACGTGATATCTACATCATAGAAGCGCATTGATTAAATCTAATTGCTATTCTGCATAGCGTTTCACCTAGCTATGTATTATTGAATGTGACTCGCGTTTTCGCTCGAGTAAAGCGTTGATTTTCAAGATGTTAATTACCTTTACCTATGTCTTTAACCGGACATTATAGGAAACGTAGGCTATATACGCTACAAGGATCAAAAACAGTTATTTCAAGTTAAACAAAAGACAACTTTACTCTTGTGTATATAAAGTTGTTCTTTTTGCCGTTCGACACTGCCTTTTAAACCAACCGCAAACCGAAAAACGCAACGGGGTACCTAAAAAGTACTACCTTCCCCGTGGACACTAGCAACAAAGATAATCAGTCAGTGTAAGGGCGTATGCGCACTGCATCCGATACGAATCCGAGAACAGAGTTCCATCAGATTTGAAAATGTTCTAAATTCGGGCGGATGGAACTCGGATCTAGGGGTCTACCCTGTAAGCACGAAACCCGCCGACGTCACGGGCGTTTCCTACTCCGTATTACCTACGGACATAAGATTAGTTTGGAGCCCGACCTAAGAATGAATGACACCACGATGTGACAGTTGTCCCTAGTCCCGATTTGTTTATACCTGTCCGAAAAATTTAATTAATCAAGTGTAGGGTTCACTCCAAAGCTTCATACTACTTTCGGACGGGCCCGTATCTTCGTTTACGTTCTTAGAGAGTAGTCCCACAGGGTCGAAGAACTTACGGGCACTTCGGACCGTCAATTTTAGGATTCGAATCGGATGCAGTGCGAAAACGCACTAATAGATATTACTGTGCAAAACAGTGGAATTATTATTCTACATTGCAGTTCAGTCAGCATTATAAAGCGGCTACACCTCTGCTGCTTTTCCATTTAGAGTACATCGCCTTTCATACATAATAAAATATGCAATACCTAGGCACTAATGTATTCGATGCGATCGTATTTAAATACGTATCACTAGTCAGAATCTGTTAAAATCGTTAGAATACAAAGATGGAATATCTTGATTTCAATTTCTTAGGAAGCTCTTTATTGAAATTGTTTTCGACGATCGCATAGACAATTATTCCTCTTTAGAAATAGTAATGCTCTGTTATTCGAGTCATGTTGCTTGTTCTCTTAGCCCGGGCTCGGATATACGAACTGCAAATTCTGTTTTGTTATTCAGCAATGCTTTTGCATTGACTAATACTGTGAAGTAAAGTGACGCCACTGTGGCGTATTTTACTTCAACGGACCATATTCTGCGTCCTTACTTTCTTTCGCTTTCTTCTATTTGCTTGTATATTTTTTTGTTTTATCCCATATATTGAGCCAACATTTATATTTAGTGTTGGCTTGAAAATCAGCAGAACCTAACCTGAATACCTATATGCTCTCCGATTCGGCGGTTTCTCCAGTTCTGGAGCCATAGCGCTTGATGGCGCGCTTCTCCCAGTCTGCTCCGACTTTCGGTATCTCGTGTCACTCGTGCAAAGCGATGGTGAAGTAGATCGGACGGTTAAGCACAGAATTATCACTGGATGGATGAAATGGCGGGAGGTCACGGGCACAATCTGTGACTCCTGCGTTCCCCGTAAACTTAAGACGAAGCTGTGTAAAACAATGGTTAGACCTGCTGTCTTGTATGGATCAGAATGTTGGGCTACAAAAGGGATGAATGAAAGGAAATTCCATGCACCTGAGATGGGAATGCTAAGAGGGATGTGTGGTGGTTACACGAATGGATAGAATAAGAAATGAGCACATAAGAGGAAGTCTGAAAGTGGCACCAGTAACTGAAAAGTTGTGTGGAAATCGGTTGTCATGGTATCTATGGGCGTGGGATACGGAGGAATGAGGAAAATGTCGGCAGGAAAGTTTTGAGATGAATGTCGACTTCTATAAGAGTAGGGGAAGAACAAAGAAACGGTGGAGGGGCTGTGTTAATGATGATATGGTTAGGAAGGGGGTGACTACCAAGATGACGACAACTTGAGAAGTATGGACGAAAAAAACATTGCGCCAAGTGAAGTTCCATTAGTCCGAGAGCGCATCAAAGCGGACAGAGGTGGTCTCAGGTTATTTATTTTCGACTTTATTTTAAGAAATGCAATGTTGATATTTGTTTGGCAATGAAAACCACGCTTCGCCACGTGTGCGGCAGACCCCTACGCCGACTTCGCAGTGTAACCTCCACAACAAACTCATTTACATTTTTATTTCATTTAGGTCCAACACTAGCAATGTCGCTCAGGCTCGATTCCATACTGTGCCCTAATATGAACAAGGTCTTAATTTCCTTTTACTGTTTCTAGGGTATCCATGCCAACAACACTTGGATCAAAGTAGCAGACGCACAATACCGAGCTGAAGGTCCCCCAAAACAATACTACCCATTAGCCTACAATCATATTGAATGGAAGAGCTTAGTATTCCGCGTGCTGGCTAATCAAGGGAACAACAAATATACTTGTGTTTATAGGGTCCATTTGTATGGAACAGTTGAAAATAGTCTAGTTCCTTTTAACAAATTGTAAATGAATAAATAGGTGTTGGATATGTACTGTCTTTCTATTTATATCTTATAGCCACTTCACATAGTTTATTGAGCACTACAAAATGTATATTTATAGCACACAAATGTACAGAGGCGGACTTAATGCCATAGGCATTTTCTACCAGTCAACCTTTGGGTGATGCAGAGACAAACAGTGGTAGGTGCAATTTATAATGAAAATTTAGGAATAAATATATTTAAATATAAAGATACGCATAAACGTATGTATTATGAAATTATATACCTAATTATATACAGCGTGGCGCTGCTATGGTGACCTTAATTTAACACACATATACGTTTTCACATTTTCGTTTCATGACAATTTTTTATTTCCATTAAACGTTATTATTTACAGATTTATTAAAGAATTTAGGAAATAGCATCTTAGAGCAACCTGTACTTAAAGAACTGTCGCGCAGCGGTCATTTCCCTCGGTCACGGATCATAACTTCGCATCAATGAAATTAAAACGAATAAGCAATACTATTAGGATGAAACAAATGCATAGAGTAGGCGAATTTAAGGAAATTTCCTTTGTTGGCGAGCAGCGCAGGCGACGCGCGCTCTCCCTTCCACCCACCCGCCGCACCGAACACGAATTCTTTTTTTGCTTTTCTAGTGCTAGTCGAACCCGTGTCCTTGACGCACTTATTTATACTAGTGCGCATAATTACGTCGCGAAAAAGACTCTTAGCTATTGTTTTATTTATTTCTTTTTGTGTAATTAGGATAGTAATTAGATCATGGTACTGCGATAAAGACACTTTGATTGGTTTTCGTTTTCTTATCTAGTAGGTACGTTTACACCTCTTGCGATACGGACGCATTTATTTGTGCTATTAGTGCTTGTGTAAACTTATGATCGTGATGGCAGTGATTAGTGATGACAGTTATTACTAATAGTAACAAGAGAGGGTGATGTGATAAGTGTTTGTACCACTTGCGCCGCTCGGTTTCTTTGATAATATGCCGTCAAAGAATCGGACCGATCACGAGTAGGTACAGACGCCAGCACATCAAGCTACTACAATCTGTCAAATTTCTTTAATAGATTTTCAACTTTATCGCTAAAGCATTAAGGTTCAAGGTTGATTGGGAAAATTTGACAGTTTCGGGTAGCTTGACCTGCTGGCGTCTGTACAAGACGCGATGCGCGCGGTTGCCAGCCCGCGAACCGACATATTGCCGCTCCGAGTTAACGTAAGCGAGCTAGGTAAGTAATTTCATGAATGAATTTTTGCAAGGGTGATCCCAATTTTAATGACTTTTTTATTATTTAGTTTGTTTGAAAAATTTTTTTTTTCAGTTTACGTATTATTTTAACCTATCAATATTTATATGGTTAATGGGCACTAGCCCTACCCGTGTATTAAATTAAAGTCACCATTGCAGCGCCACATTGTATAAATATAAACACAAATCAATGTACTATCGAGGAAGTTCATATCTAAGCAGTTTTAGAACAAAATCCCGTGAACACGATGACCGCATCTGTTTTACGTTAGTTACTGTTAGCGCCCGAGCGCTACAGGGAAAAATAGTCCTAAAGGTGCATAGATATGAACTTCCTCGATAGTACCTATATACACGAACATACTAAAAACAAATAAGACAATGAGAAAACATTACCGTTGTGATGATACTGCCAGCTTCTAGTAAATATTTACGCTCACAAGCGACCATTTCATTCCTAAAAACTAGATGCGCAGAGTACTCGTTGATTACTCGGTAGGTAGTACTCGGCATACTCGGCCATTATGATAGTAGGTACTTGTTATCGGCCGAATAACTCTTGTCTGCCGATGTACTAGAAAGTTATTGTCCGAAAAATATAATTTAATTAAATATTCAGTCTCCTGGTAATCTTAGATATTGGCCTAACTCTATAGCGATAGCACTTTTCGGATCTTCACGCTGTTGCGGCGCTGTAGATGCTAATTCCTCGTAGCAATGTCAAAAACTTGCGTGGCATTCTTCTATAATATTTGAAGCGTTTCATACGTTCCCAATACCAGCGTCAACTAAACACGAGTTACTCGGCAGAGAATTCGTTTCGGTAAACAAAATACCGAGCAATACTCGGTACTCTGTAAAACTTGTACTCGCCGCATCTCTACCCCGTCACCCGTAATTTCAAACGATCTACTATTTCAGTACTCGCAAATACTACATCAGTCAACTACTGTACAGCTACAATCTACTTTCAAGTCTATATTTCCTAAAAAAAGTCGACAAAAAGGATCAGTAGTAAATAAAACATGTGGTTGGTTTTACATTATATTATCCAAAGAAAACGTAACGTTTACGAAGCGCTCCAGTCCTGGGCAGAGCCTCCCCAAGACGGGGCCGGCGCGGGCGCAACCGGCGCCGGGACGGCGGCTGCCGCGGCAGCTGTGGTGCCCCACTCTTCTTGGACCTGAGAACAAGCATGTCTTGTGTTAAATATTTACTCAGAAATCATCAAGAGCCTAATATAAAAAGAGTTCTTATGTGCTAGAGTGAGCATCGGGAAGGATTGCGTATACTGATCGATAGTCGTAAGATGCGAGCGTACAATCGACGTCGGCCATAATCCAATGCTTACGCTTTGCAAACATTCCTTACTGCTACATACTACTATTTCATTTTCTTCACCCTTATTATACAACAGTCAGGGTTTGATACCCAATGTTCCAATCGGAAAGCGACCTTTGCGAGGTAGCTGGCCCTGCAGTCTCGACATAGTTAGCAATCGTTTTCGGTTGCTAAGTCCTAACAATCCAGATCTAACGATATTTGGTGTTCTCGACACTCAAATTTATCGGTTGTTACCGGTATTTTAGGTAGGTACCGGTAGGTAACAACCTGGTAGGAGCTGGATGAGAGCGGCCGAATTCGATCTAATAAAATGGCGTGCGAATATTGACCTGGAACTGATGATGAATGATCCAAGAACAATGCTTTTTTTATTATTATATTTATATTTTCTATTATTGTCCCACTGCAGGGGCAAAGGACTCTTCTCATACAGAGAAGGCATGATGAGTATTGATCACCACATTTGCTCAAGGCAGATTGGCACTTTCAGACTTATGTTAATGTCTTAGCTACATAACATTCCAACTATGTTCTAATTACCTGAGCAGCCCAGTCTTCTTGCGCGGGAGGAGCTCCGAATGTCGCAGCCGGTGCTGGCGCGGCGTCTTCAGCCCAAGAGGTGACGGGCTCCACTGACTCGTTCCAGTCCTCGTGCACGGGTGCAGGCAACTCGGGCTTGGGCGGCGGTGGGGCCTAGAAAGAATAAAAGGTTACTATTTGCATGGATTTCGTGGATTTGTAAAACATAGTGGCACATCAGAGTTTTACTAAAGCTCCATAAGTGATATTTACGCCCAAGTACTAAGTACTGTCCATAGAAAACTGGCCCATGATAAATTTATGTGATGTGTGTTGTAATAGCTGATTGGTTGATAGTTATCAGAACTACTTCAGCTGGTAGATAATAGAAGAGCCATATAAGATAACACCAACAGACTACATTTAAGGTGAATCCTCAGTTGTAACCCTCCAAATTCAAATTATCTTTGGTTTTTTTGCAAATTACAGCTCTGTTTTACGTCTTACGTTAATAAAAATGATATATTTAGTGAACAATGGTCATCAATTTCATATCAATTGTCAAACTTTGGAAATTTGTTCCATCTAAGAATATTTCATATGACAATAAAATTCTTAGGTGAGTTTTACTTGGAAATTTGGCACATCGAGAAGCACGAGCTTCAGGCACTGTTTGTCTGACATTTTAGCTGAACTGTACCTATTAGGCGCAGTCTGCACACATTTAATTTTTTTTTTGTTAGAAATGTTTGTTTTGTTTTTTTGTTTTGCCGAAACTTTTAAGTCTGCTACATAAATGTTTTTTTCTTTTATTTATTTCTTTCTTTAAAAACACCTTTGCTTTCCAATTTGAGAAGATCACATGCGTTATTTCTACAACTACCTTTTTTGAAATGTAATACTTACAACCACTTGCTCCTTAGCCTGTTGCTCCTCCTTCTCGCTCTCTTCAGGGTCGCGGTAGAAGAACAGGTCTACGACCACATCCCAACGCTGGTCGCGGGTGAGCACGCCGCGCAGTCTGAGGACCTCGCGCGCCAACAGCCACCACATCAGACCAATGGAGTGAGAGGACTGGAGATAAAAAAATAAGATTATTTACTTCTTTAATCATTTTAACACAACTATTTACACTAGGTACTAAATTAAATGAGTAACTAACTAAATATACAAATAAATACAAAAACAAAAGGACACTTAGGCGTCGAAGATACTTCTCCGTATTGCTGTCATCCAGAAACATGCCCAGAAGACTGGCAGCATTGCCACATTGAATGGCAATGCTAATTCTTTGGCCAAAGAGCAACCCAGCCAAGACTTTAGCATTTATAACATTCTTTTTAAACTTTAAGCTGCCTGGTGGTTGTAAATAGGCTGTTTTTATTAACTAATTTATACATTGATACTGTAACTTTTATAGTACTTATTTGTTTTCATGGATATCAATAACTCAATGATTAGCCTACCTGTCTCATTACTGTACTGCAGAAGACTAAATGGTTCCATTATTATGGGAGCCAAATCTAACAACTTTCAACAACTATTTGAAAATTGAAAAGCTTGATCAGATTTCTTGTAGTTTAGTTACCTTAGTGTTGCATGGGATGGCGATGTCAACGAAACGCAAGGGAGAGTCAGTGTTGCAGAGGGCAATGACTGGAATGTTGACATAAGAAGCCTCAGTGATGGGCTGATGGTCCTGAGCGGGATCCAGTACAATCAGGAGACGGGGCTCACGGAACGCAGCTTGGATCTGTTGATTAATAAATTTTTGTTATGAAAAAACTTTCCCTGTAATGTTCAGGTTTGAATTGCTTTCTAAATCAGAAAATCTTATAATCATTACTACATAAATGCAGTCAGTGGTTCCTTAGTTTGTTTGTCATCATTTAAGGAGTTTTTTACAATAATTATAGTATATTCATTACATACATTTATTGATTGAGGGATACAAAGAATAACAGTAACATTAGAATTACTCATACAAACTTTAAAAAAGAAACTCATCACTTTTTCAGACATCTTTTCCATTCCAATAGTTACCTGGTTAGTGAACGCACCAGGAGTGAAACGTCCAGCAATGGGGGTAGCTCCGGTGTGTGCGGCGAACTTGAGCACAGCACGCTGTCCGAAAGGACGCGACGAGATGACGAACACGTCCGCAGGGTTCTCGATGGCAACCACGGCGCGGGCAGCCAGCACGAGCTTCTCCCAAGTACGGCGCAGGTTGATTACGTGTGTGCCGTCAGCGCGACGCTTGTACACGTACGTTTCCATCTATAAACCATTATATTCGTCACTATATATGTTCATAAATAACAGATGTTCATAATTACAAGGTCATAACTCAGTTGGGAGAATTGATCGTCAATATTTTCAGACAATTATATGGAACGGATTCTTGGCTCATCATGTTTGCATGTTATTTTACGCTTTTGAGGTTATGTTTCTAAAGTTTGGGTACCCACCTGGAAGTGGACATTTTCCGACCCAAGATGGGTCGTTGCCGCCAGCATCTTGGTGACATCCTCCTCGTTGAGGGCGAGTATGTCTAATCCTCCCGACATCGTTGCGTTTAAATGAGTTACGGCTAAACCTAAAACAAAAATGTGACACCGCTAAAACACAACGTCTAAAATTGTTATGTACAGCATAAAATATAAAAAATACTTTACATTTTAATTTGTACAATGGTTCTTACTCCCAATTCAATCACTTTCTTTAATAAATCAAGGATGATTTAGAAACAAATTAAAGATTTAAATAATACTTACGCGTATAATGCCACTGGGAGGCGAACTGGACATAAAAGAACTGTCAAACTTTAATGTCAGTGTTGCTACCTTATTTTGACAGCTTCGCACACTCACTGATAACTTCATGCGTTATGCTGTTTCTTTCTATTTTAACATTTTCTCAATGACTAGAAAGAAACATAAAGATTTAGGGAGCTTCTCTTAGGTTCTTAAAAAAAACCGATAGCTTCTGAAAAGCGAAACTACGGTTTTTATGAGTGCGTTCTGAAATAAAATCAAGTGATTTACTTGAAGTTAGTTCCTATCTGTTCCCATTTCCCACAAAAAGATTTTGAGACTTTTCTTATTACAAAACAAGGTTTTTCTTTTGACATGGTTTAAACCATCGAACCTGTTTTTGAAATAAGAACCTAACAGAAATCGAAATACACTTCTTATTACAAAACTGTCAACTTGGTCTGGTCTTAGATTGTCTATTTTGTATTAAGAACTTTACTAAAGTTGGCACAAAGTTCCAAATACAAAAACTAAATCGAAGATTTAGGCTCGGGCTAAAGTTAGATCGTGTTTTGTAATAAGATTTATTGAATGACTTCAACTTGTAAAACCCAGGAAGGTTTGAGCACAGAGTAGGTACATTTGGACGTGGGGCGGCGGCGGCGGCGGCCGGCGGCGACGGCGACGTGCACGAATATAAACGGTATTGAGATTTGAGATAGTGGTGCCGATTCTGTTATACATCGAACTAAAGTAACTAAACTATCACAAAAATTCTTTACTTTTGGTTATGAGAATCTGTAATAGCAATTCTGCAAAATAAAATCTCCAAATTTAAAAATAATTTTGACACACCTAAAATCTTTGACAATTGCGACTCCACGTGGTAATTGTTTGCTGTACCACGTGATTTGTTTTTAGAGCCGGAGGCGCGCATTATTTGCAATCTCGACATGTTTTGTATGGAATTTTTCACTTTTTGTATGGAAAATATGAAAAATTATTACCAACACGTTGGATTTTAGAGGTTTCGTAAAGGAGGGTCGAAATTTTCATTATTTTAGCGATAGGACACACCGTTTTCGAGATATAAGCAAAAGAAAAGAAAAAAAGTTAAAGTACTGTTTTATTTATTTATTTATTAAAACTAAATTTTGATGATTTTTAGTCTAGTTTAGAGAATTTTGTGGCAAGATAATCGGCACCAATACCTGTTTTACAGATATCTAATACTTCAATATACAGTATACAGGGTGTTTGGTGCATGGACTGACACAATTTTTCCAGGGATTTGGGAGGTCATTAGCTAGGTTCTACCCATACACCCTTTGTCCCATTTTTTTTGTTTACGAATTTAGAAGTTGTATGATTGATTGATGATTTTCAAGTTGCCCTTATTTGACTATTACTGTTCATACAAGGGGCACTGTCATACACTAGATATATCTGATGTAAGGCGCACATCAACTGAATGACTTATGCGTGTATGTTATGTGTGTGGTTGCCCACGGAGTTTGAAAGCAGTCGGTGTGAAACGCGCGTCGGTGTGAGACGGAACGTGATTCGGCCAGGCGTAAGTAATTTTATAACCTCACTTCGTCTTATGACGTCTTTTTTTTTAAATAAAAGCAGCTCTCTAGAATCAGTTCTATTTTAATTAAAAGACAATAGGGCCAAGTTTGTGAATTAATCCATGAATAATTTTATATAATAATATGCTTGCCTTTTTTCTAGCAATGTTTTGATTTAATTTTCTTGTGATGGGGTAGGTTCATTCAGAAGTGTACGGGCCACATTCATACTATAGGAAAGTGCCCCATTTTTTATGTTAGTTTGTAAAATTGAAGTTATACCTTAATTTTGTTTTGCAGAACGATTATGGTCAGAAATTACAAGAAAAAGTGGAGAGGTGGACGAAGAGGCAATGTTAAAAGCTATCGATAAAGTTTTGGAAAACAAACTCTCCTTTCGGAAATCAGCAGCCAAATATGGAGTCAATACACAAACACTACAAAGCCGTATCAAAAAATTACGCAAAGTACAAGATCTTGGTAGAGAAACTCGTGTATTCGAATCTAAATTTGCATTGCAGCAAGTTTTTACAAAAGCAGAAGAGGATCTTTTGAACAAATATATCAAGATGCACTACGGACTGACATGTGTCCAAGTTAAAAAAAACTTGTATATGAATTTGATAAAGCCAATGAGATTAAATATCCTGCAAGTTTTCAAGTTTAAGCGGGAAACAGTTTTTGATACTTTTTTGATAATTAGATAAACATTTCATGCATAACTCGTGTATGAATCTGCCCCTTAACCGGTATGAAAGTACCCCGCATGTGGGGTACATTCATACATATAAATTTTTTTCTTTAGTGTTACAAAAAGCTGTACAAGTGTATTTACACAAATTTCATGTTTTTTTTTATTTAAAGTCAGATAGTAAGACTATTGCTTTTTGATGAATCGATATAGTTATCGATACCTGAGAGCATTCTATAAGACGAAATATAAAAACTGTATGAAGCTGCCCCACCTTCCCCTAGTACTTACAGCACTTTATTCAACTTTGATCTATTTATTGATTTTCTAAACAACGCTAAGACCATTTATTTGCAAGAGAATACTTTTAATAATACATAAAAATTACACATTTTTGTTCGCCGACAGCACCGCTGCGCCGCCGCGCGCCGTCTCTGGGTTAGTGCACTAAAGTTTCGTTCATTTTACTTTTTGTCGTAAATAGATTTAAACCTGGCAACTCTGCAAAGATCGGATTATTTTTAGTACATGGCAACATATCTTTATACTTTTGTGACTGGTGATGTGACTGATGTGTGGCCTGTGAACGGAGATTATTTTTCCGTATCGGCAATATATCGTACTAATTTTAGATTGTTCTGTAAGACAATACATGCATTATGATTACTTTACTTCCCTGACCTTAAACGTTGTAAAAAGTTTATATACTTAGTGAGTTATTTTGGTAATCGGTGACATTTTAGTGAAGTGCCTAATTTGATCATGGAGGCTATAGCAAAACACGATTTCACTGCAACTGCTGATGATGAGCTCAGCTTTAGGAAGAATCAAGTCCTCAAGGTACGTGTGCATTCCTGGAAATGATGTGCAGTGAATTTTATTTTGTAAAATGACAGGTCCTTTCTAGAATTTTTGATATTACAGATACTAAACATGGAGGACGATATGAACTGGTACAGGGCTGAATTAGACGGCAAAGAAGGACTTATTCCTAGTAATTATATTCAAATGAAAAGTCACAGGTAAATACTTACATTCGGTGAAGAATGTTTCTGTTTCTATTAATAGTCCTACACAAATCGTTCCTATTAATTCCGTTTGTAAAAACAAGAGTAGATAAGTATTTATGTTTAGGATAAAGATCCCGTTGTGTATCACATAAATCTTTATGATTTTACAACATGTTACATACTTGCATACAGCCCAGTGAGTGCATTATCTATTTACACCAAACCTACCTGAGTCAATGCACAAGAATGCAACATAATGCTATTAAATCTCTTCACCAAGAAGGTTGTAATAGTTTATAATCATAACTCAATTAATTTCGTTTATTTACCACTATACCCAATCTTTTACTGGGCCAGCTACAACTTCTAAATAAAACATAAAAAGTACCTAAATTGTCATACATACATCTTAATAATCATTCTAAAAATATGCCTATGTAGGTGTTTATATTTTAGCTCTAGTTACTACTATTCAATTGTTGAAATTATCTTGTTCGGAAATTATAGGTTATGGACCACTTTCGAAAATAGAATAGCTTTTAAATTAAAACCTCATTTTTAGCTGGTATTACGGAAGGATCACAAGAGCAGATGCAGAGAAACTACTAGCGAATAAACCAGAGGGTGGTTTCTTGATAAGAATCAGTGAATCAAGCCCCGGTGACTTTTCCTTATCTGTCAAGTGAGTAGATTCCTTATAATATGTATGTGTGTTTATCTAATGTTATTATAGTTCTTAGAATATTCTTTCCAATTGGATTATAAGTTACAGTGAGTCACTCTTTATATGATAATATGAATGTTGTTGTGAGTGCATGATTGAGATGAAGCAATTGACCTGATTTTTTGTTGATTTGTTTGTTTGTTGGATAATGACATGCCTTGAAACAGAATTAAGGGCTAACAAATTAATAATCCTACTACACTGATTTGAAATAAATGGTCTCCATTCTATTTTGTTTATCACCACTGTCATTTGTTTTGATGTCTGATGATATCTTCAGTGTGTGTGGAATTGTGGACTAACAGCGAAGATCGGATCCATCAGTTACATGCATGCAAAACATCCATGTTCTTAGATTCTTACCAATAAAGCAGCCTAATTGCAGTAATTGAAATCAGCTTGAAATGTTAATAATATTGCAATAATCACAATGCTTGCCAAACAGATTGACTATTGCAGTATGTTGCTATGTGTTATCAATTCATTTCTGTATTTATTTACTGAATTCCAATTAGCTTCAGAGTTGTGAATTGTTGATAGTCTCATATATCACTTCATAGTAGGTTTATGTATGTATTTGTTATAATAGATACTAAGAACAATTGGAATGGCAAAATGTGAATAGTTCATTGTAATAATATGTTAGTTGCACATGGGTTTTCCCAATCAGACAAACCTTTTGGAAACAATCTTCTTTCTGTGAAGTACTTCTTTGAATATTTAAATCTAATCCTTTACTTAAGATCTCATTTTGTAATATTGTTTGTCTAATAAAGGTAAACTGTTCAACTGTTTGTTTGAACAATACAAATTTGTTCATAATAATATGCCATAGCTGAGCAATCAGTTATAGAAATTAACACCAATGATTTTGGGGTCTAACATCATGATTTCAGATTATGGTAAATTATGTGGGCTTAGTGCAGTAAATCATTTTCTTGTATTCATCTATCTCTATCATCTGTTATATCATTGTTCACTGCAAGACATATAATTTTTCAGACAATCCATCCAATCCATTTTAGTTTTGATCTGCCTGTTATTTAATAGCAATTCACATTAATTTCTAAAAGTTGTCATACAATTCTCTATGATATCTAGTTGAAAAATAAATATGGCCAAATTCTGTACTAAAGGAATAGATAGCTCTCATTACAATATATTTGCTCTGGCTCTGCGTAATGTTAGGTCTTTACCTATGAAATTGCTGTTTAGTATACAGAATGTTAGTCATTTTGATATGAATATTTTTATTTATATTAATCAATATTGATTGACTCATCTCTGCCAGTGCAGTGGTAATTTTTCAATGCCCTTCTTGAAGAAGTCAGGTGTATGGGAGCCAACAAACTCTTCAATGGCATTTTGTACTGCCTCTCGGGTATTGAATTTTTCTTCCCTGCCAAGAAGTTGTCCAAATATTGGAAAAAGTAGAAGTAGTCTGTCGGCGCAAGGTCTGGTGAGTACGGTGGATGACGCAAAGCTCCCAACCCTAGCTCTTGCAGCTTAGAGACCACAGATCATATAAACACAGTAGAGACCGTCAGTTGTGCCGTATGAGGTCGAGTGTTGTCGTGTAGGAGCAATGGGGACCAGCGATTTACCAAGGCTGGCTGGAGATTTGCGAGCTTCTCCATCATTGTGTGCAGTTCCTCACAGTACACATCCGCAGTAATGTTGGTGCCATTTGGTAAGAAGCTGTGATGAATTATACCGACACTAGACAACTAAACAGTGACCATTACTTTTTTAGGGGTAAGTTTTCGTTGGGGCAGTGCCTAGGCGCTGAGCCAGGGTCTAACCAACATGTTGACCGCTTACGATTATCAAAAAGAATCCATTTTTCATCGCGAGTGATGATGCGGTTCTAAATCCCTTCGTTTATGT
This sequence comes from Brachylomia viminalis, assembly GCA_937001585.2. Lineage (NCBI taxonomy): Eukaryota > Metazoa > Arthropoda > Insecta > Lepidoptera > Noctuidae > Brachylomia > Brachylomia viminalis. The sequence goes on along the minus strand of OW443298.2, from coordinate 11,456,962 downwards.
GTCTGTTAAGCAACGCAAGGCATATCTCAACGCGTTCGTCGCGCTGACGGTCGTTGAGTTCGTGCGGCGCCCACTTATTAAGTTTTTTTACCTTGCCTATTTGTGACTCAAATGGACCAATATTGTTTTGGTGCTAACGTTGAAAGCTGCAGCTAACTCAGCCGTAGATTGAGTATCGTCAGCTTCCACTATCGCCTTTAATTTGTCGTTGTTGACTTTAGTTTTCGGGCGACCACGGGTTCATTTTTTAGATCAAAATTTACGTCGGGAGCGTTCAAATCAATAAGGAGTCGTGCGTTCGTTTGCAGTGTTCACTCCGTACACGTAATTATTGTTGCGAACCTTTTGTGCAGCATTGCTACCACAACGGAACTCGTATTCCAGAATTACTCGTATTTTTATTGTTTCCATATTGAAGAAAAGATACAAATGTAGTGAAACAAAACAAATAAACAAATTACTGAATTTGAAAATAGAATTCCATATTTTTATTATAAAATTCATTTGAATTTAGAATATATGGCCAGCCATACCTACATAATACGGGTTGCAGACCAAGAGCTAAGCTAAGTTAGTTTAGCTTAGCTCGCATAGCTGACGCAGTTTTCCATACTTGTGTTCATAGTTTGCGGTCTGCACACAAGTATGAAAATTTACCTCAGCTGCGCGAGCTAAGCTAAACTAACTTAGCTTAGCTCTTGGTCTGCAACCGGCATAAATTGGGCTGTTCCCAAAGTACTCCAAAAAGAGTTCCCAAACTACTCCATGAAAAATATAATAATTATTTTGAATTATGTTTCATTCTACTCCATGATAATATTAAAATGTTCTCAAAGTACTCCACCCCATTTTAATCAAAAAGCTAATTTAAATATGTACCTGATTACTCTTTTTAAGTTTAAAGACATTTTTAAATAAAAGACTTTATAATATAATAAAATTCAACAATCATTTTGAATCTTATATTTTTTTAATTCGACTAAGTATTAAAAATATTGAAGAACCAAGTGACAAAATTAAAAAAGTCTAAAAAACATGAAAAACAAATAATAACAATCTAAAATGATATCTGGCAATTAAGCCAAAAAAAATCGACCAATAATCATTTGAAATTTTACATAACTTGGTAAAAAATACTTATAAATCTAAAAGTCACAGTATTTCTCTCATAATCCTAATAATTATCAAATCAAGTTACTAGGTACTTATGATAAAACTAAGGTAATGTAGTATAATTTTAAATATGTGGAATCAGACTTAAAAACTATTTTGAGACATGTACAATCAAATTTCACTGTAATATTAAAATAGGTACTGGCTGTAATGAAATATGTATGTATTTTATAGGTAATTATGTAGATAGTGCAGTTTGAGAATTGATAATGAATAACCGGTGGACTACTTTAAGAATAATTCCAGATACCTATGGAGCAGAATGGGAACAAAAAATAAATATTTTCAAATAATAATAATTCCTTGGAGTAACTTGGGAATTAATGTATGAGATTCTTATCTTTTTAGTACAAAGGAATGGAGTACTTTAGGAATAACCCCATAAGTTACGTTTCAAATGGCCAGTATTGTAAAACTGCAACTTCATAGGTAAAGACCTATTTTATAGATGTAGGTACTGCCCCATGTAGACTGCATACTAATTATTGGTTAAGCCCAAAGTAACCAATTTAAAGGTCTCTGCACACAGCGGGCGCGGCGCGGCGGGACGGGACGGCGACGCGACACTGAGCAGTTGTAATGTACTAGATATTACGGACGACGCGACGCCACACAGAGCCGTCCCGCTCGACGCGACGGTAACCGTCTCTCTGTGTGGCGTCGTCCGTAATATCTAGTACATTACAACTGCTCAGTGTCGCGTCGCCGTCCCGTCCCGCCGCGCCGCGCCCGCTGTGTGCAGAGACCTTAAGGAAAGACCACTGTACAAGGCATAGCTAAAATACCACTAAATGATGCATTTGAGAACTAAAATACCTATACAGGGTGGCAGGGACATCAAACCCACAACCTGTTACCGTGTATAAAAATTTCAAAGCAGGGGGGTTTCCCGTGGCGTTGAAATTTTTCGTTAGATATTTTTTTTAAATTACTTCCATACATTTTATCCGCGTAGGTATTGCACTTTTCAATGAAACAGCTGCTTTTTTTTTGTTGATAACTGACGAAAATAATCTATGCTAGGGGTTCTTGAATCATGTAGGTACATGGTTACAGTTTTCAGTGTAGGTATTTTAGTTTTCAAATGCGTCTTTTAGTGGTATTTTATGTACCTACATACAATAACATTGGGTAAAAATATTCGGCTTTAAAAAAAACATATAGAAAAAGCGTAATTCTTTTTATTTTTGAGTAATGATTTCTTTATTCCACTATAGTTTAAGAAAAAATATTCATGAATATTTTTTTAAATTCCTTATAATAACTGTTATACTTGTAATGACTAGTGTGTAATAAAGACAAGAACTAAGGTCAGCTAATAATAAGAGGAGCAACTATAGGAATGTTGTTATTATTTCTTATCAGAAGGACTTTCTTATTGACTGTTTAGATTATAAGCTTTGTTTGTTAATGCTCACAGTACTTAAACATATAACTACTTATTGTAAAGGAAATAACGGCTTCTTTACGTATTTAATCCACGAAGGGTCGATCTTTAAGATAGACTAGCTGCGCCCCGCGGTTTCACCCGCATAAGTCTCAATCCCGTTAGAATATCGGGATAAAAAGTATTATATGTCCTAATCCAGGTCATCGTCCACCCATGTGCCAAATTTCATTCAAATCCGTTCAGCCGTTTTAGCGTGAAAGCGTAACAAACAAACACAAAAAAATCAAATATTTTCTCTTCATAATATTAGTTTAGATAAGAAAAATGCTAAATTAGATATTATGGGGATCCTCCAAGTAAAAAAAAAAACGTAAATCTTTTTTCCCCATTAGAATACATAATTATTATATCGGATGACGTATCATGTACCGTAAATTTTGTCTTGTTAAAACAATAAAAAAAAACATTTTTTTATTACCTTTTGTTCTACAAAAACACTTATCTAAACACTATGCAGCGTTACAACTAAGGAAAGAGTGTTTTCGATGAACTCTGGCACCCAAAGTAAGATTTAACTTGTGTTTAGGGTGATGCCATGTTGTTTAAGTTTACTATACGTTGACGTCATCTACGAAGGAGAAAGTTCAAAGGATCATAAGTGGCACGGGGTCTCGCCCGAGGTCAATTCCCGCATCGGGAAAAATAGTCGTGAGTTTTTATGTCTTTGATTTATGGGAGCGTGATCCACTAAACACTAATCAATAGTGAGTAAAACTGAGTTTTATGAAAATCAATACTGTTGATAAAATTGTAAATAAATTTTGCAAATAAATCCCATATTATTATCAGAATATTCCTTACTGGAATGATTAGGAATGTGAATAATCCCACGGTAGCTAAATGCTCTGATAAGGCATCCGGATGGAGTTATAATATTAATCATTATTATTCTGATTATAATCCTTGCATTGCCGCCTCATTTAATATTGGCGGCAAATTACCTTATTTTAAGAACATAATTTGTAGTAACTGCTAATAAATAATCAAAGAATACTTCCTTATAAAGTTCCTCCCACAGTTAATGATTCTTTCCGCATTCGTGCTTTACCAATTTCCTTATAAGCTTGTCAAATAATCAATAGGTCCCTAACAAAGTGGTTCATGTGAGGTGACGCACAACAAACAATTTCATTACAGTTTAAATTGGTAGTTAATAAAAAAATAAGGTTTGTGCCTTTGCCGCTCCGGAGCGCGCATGACTCACGAGTATTCTAGAGACGTTTTATTTAGTCTTGAATCTGTCTTAGCGTGCTGTATTAGTCATATTTATCTCTATACAGCTAACATTACGTCGACAGGTAATTTGATTATTAGTTCTGCCTATTTTCGTGTTTAACATATTTTGAAGTGTTTCTCAGAACTCATGAATGATAGATTATAGATTAGATTGTAGATTTTTTGTACCGACAATCTGTGTCTGGATTTTGGGGACACGAATCAAGAATGTTTACATCCTCCGAATTATTGATATTATAAGAATCAAACTCTTTTTTTTTTTTTACTTTTTTGACGTTGTTAAACTGAAAATATGAATCACATTTTGCGTACAGAAAAATGTCCTATTAGATATCCTTGAATTGTGCTATTGAACCGATCATTTACCCCTTCAGATAAGTTGCTACGCACAGAGAAACTAGAAAATTAATTCTGCAGTTAATCTAACGGGAAAATAAAATAAAATAAATTTCAAAAGACAGGTCATAATGTTCGTAAAGTTTTCTCTATTTGAAACCTGTTTCCTGTCAAATAGTATGAATCAGCGGTACTGAGATTGCGCTGAAACCAGTTTTGGGCTATAGATTTTAAGCACGGGCCTCATTTGAGTTGAAATATACCGTTTCATAAAATCATTTGTCTCTTTCACTTCTAGTCATCAACACCTAAAAGGTACTAACTTCCTGGGCTAAGAACGGATGGGTACACGGAATTGGGAAAACCTGGTATCAGTGACTTCAGGCCGCAAACAATTGGTAGCTACTTCAAACTGCTTATATAGCATGGATGTGGAAACTGATGGCGCAAGTTAATTAGAATGTGAACCTTAAATTAAAAACTCGCATACATGATACAACTATATAAATAAACAAAATCATTTTCCTTAGGTATAAACAGTTGTGATAATTTTCACAAAGCGCTTCATATTTAAATTAATGTGGGACTAACTCGTTAACAGAACAAACGATCTACGGGTAATGCTTTTGAAATACCTAGCTAGTAGGTAAGTTCCAAAATTCTAAGAATTTCTCCACATTCCGATAAATGTTACAGCTGCTCTGTTTATTCTAATGATAGCGTGTGGTATTTACGCATACATAAGGAAAGCAGAAAACTTGAATGACCCGCGAAACAATCCACATACAACCGGTTTTAGTACAAACCATATTTTATTTTATACGACGTTATTCTCGGGTTAACGCCTGACATTCGATATGTCGACCTTACCGTTCCCATTTACGATTTCGGTTACATCTTTATTACGTCAGCAACTTCAATTAGTTCCACAAATATTTGTTCCGAGTTTGAGGATCGACACGTCTTCTATTCATCGAGACATAAATATTTACAGCCACGCCCATGACTTCTGTTCGAGTTCGGGTAACTAGAGAACTGAAAGTTACCAGTTTTGCCAAAACTCTTATCCTCAGTATGTACAAGACTTGCCAAAAAAAAAAATGCACTGAATCTGTATCAGACAGGTCATGTTATCGCGACGATTATTGTTAACCTTGCACAATGTTGATCGCGGCACTATTCTTCTCCTGTCTACGATTACATACTAGTGGTGTGGTATCTTGCTGGTAAAACTGGATCGATCATCGCAAGACTCTGGTATCAACAGCCGCGGTGTACCGAAAAAAAACCACAGTTAATTATACCTACCGCAAGTTTACCTGCTTATGGTTCGAACATCAGGCGCGTTACGTGATCGACAGCTGATATTAGTCAGTAGTGCACCTCTGTTGCTGCCCAATAAATGACATTCAGAAACAAAGATCACATTGGAAAACTGTCTATATTGGTATAGCTGTCCCCGAAAAATGTCGCTAGCCGATAAGGGCTATATTGGGATGCTAGTGCCCTTTCTCTTTAAGTAACAAATTCCTTGGTTGTCTTGTACGGCGCCCGCGAGATAACACTAAGGATAGCATTCTAATCTTTTGTCTACTTCACTTACTTTTCGAAAGTTTTACTTTTTTACAATTTGGATAACCGTCTTTCCTCAGATGTCCGGATGGTGTGCAGCATTTCAAAGTTCTTCGGGATGCGTCGAGCAAATTCTTCTTGTGGGTAGTGAAGTTTAATTCTCTCAACGAACTCGTGGACTATCATCGTACTGCGTCAGTTAGCCGCCTGCAAGACGTCAAGCTCAGAGATGTGGTTCCTGAAGAGGTGAGTTTACCTTTATTTACATTGAATTTTTTGACTTGCCCTTAGCCATAGTTCTATATTTGGACGTAAGGTAAATTGGATATTAGTATCAGTTGAAAGACGTCCTCTGAAATTAAACGCCTACCGCTTTCCCCGCACATTTGTTGAATAAATGGTGGTTTATGATCGCTTGTATCGAAGATGATTCCGCAACATTTAAAAGATTTTCTGTTTTTATCTAGTCGAAGGTCGACAACGGCACAGATTTTACCTAAAAGTTAGACCGATGATGCCTTTCTGCCCGGTCAGTTCTCCAAAAGTTTGCATCACTGGGCTCTTGTCCCCTTAATTCTATGCTTCAAAAGCGGGTGGGACCCGTTACTTTTGCTTCAGTGGGGCTTTAGTTCTTTTTTAAACGCAACTGCTAAACCTAGACGTTGTCATTGCGCGGTAGTAGATACCAAAAAATATTTAAAATATTCTCAGAATTCTTGCATAATTATGCTCTAAAGTATAAACAATCACCTCGTAGCTCGGAATTATTAAACTTTGGGCTTTCCGGTATGGCTCACAACTCTGTTGGGGTATGTTTTCCCACTATCACTACCAGTTACCATAATTAGCTCTTGCTTGAATCAACGCTTGTAGGTATGTATTGGTTTTCCTTTAGCCGTTAATTCATACTTGCGCGGTGCCTATTACACACTCGCACATATACAGGGTTATTTGTAATACGTCGGCAATCCATCAAGGGGATGTAGGGGAGGTCATTTGCAACCAAATGACCCCCCTATGACACCTATGCAAATGTCAAACTATTTTCCAGTAAATTGATATTTTATATTTTTTTGAAGATATCTGGTATCTTATTGTATCTCGTTGGATAGCTGCTGAGAAGTTGTACATATTTTTGGAATGTTCTTTAGATAAAGTATATACATGGTTTTTGCAGAAACAACCATTATAGGCAAATAACCTGCTCGAATTATGAAAATTGTTTACTCTGATTTAAACAATATTAAAGATGATTGTCATTTTATGGTTGATTATTAAGTATTGAAGTAGACACAGATAATAATAACTTAAAAAAATCATGCATTAGGTTTTTCTTATAAATTTTCCAAATTGTGTAAGTACTTATGTCAAATTACTCGAAAATTATCGACATTTGCATAGGGGTCATAAGGGGTCATTTAGTTGCAAATGACTTACCCTACATCCCTTTAATGGATTGCCGACATTTTACCAATAACCCTGTATATTTTGAAAGAATACTGTCCCTTATTCCTGACTTCCTTTTTATTATAAAAAAGCAGTACCTACTTTTAATAATATATTTCTGATTGCAAACAGTGAGTGCATTAACAACTCAAGTGACATTTATTGCATTAAAGTGAGCTATGTTTTAATTCGTAGATATTGTGTGGTCTGGCTAGGTTATAACCAGATCACACAATATCTACGAAGAACACGAAAGGATTTATTTATAAACGTTGATCAAACTAAAGAGACGTGTAAAAGCCAAATACAGACGCTAATCATTACTGAACTTTAACCAACGTTTATAAATAAAGAGGAATATTGTTAGCCATTGAAGCCACAAGAAGTGAAGGGGCACGGCTTCCTATAAACAAAAATATTTGAATGACCGTGAATACTAACACTTTTCTATGCTTGATTGCGTCGAAAAGTGTTTTTAACTCACCACACACGTCTAGAGTAATTCCAGTATTTACGAATGCGGTAAAAAGAGAGATTTTATGTGACCTAACACAGCTGGCTTAAATCTCGGCGTTCTTGTATATTTTAGACTGGATTCTCGCGTTCAATCCCTAGACTATTGCACAAGACAGTCACTTGTGTAATAGCTTGGGAAAAGATATTATCGGATATTAGCACCCATTCTTTACCAGTTGCGGTCGTAAGGCGACTCGAAATTAATTATTTTATGCACTTAGGTCCGTTTTTAGTACGATGCTATAAAACATATTTCCGTCGGAATTCAGGGAATTGTAAAAGTATAAGCAATGAATAATCGTGTTTCTTATAATATTAAATTTAACACCAATGCGTAGATAACGGTATTTATTAAACGACGTATATTTTTAAGTTCGTGAAGCGTATATTGATGAGTAACATTATTAGCTACAGATATTTTATGGTATATCACGCGAAGACCTTTGCTAAGGAGGTAAAGAGTAAAAGTACAAATGTCTATGGTCGCTTAATTGTGGTGTAATCTAGCTCCCCGCGGCGCATAGTTCCTACCAATGTCAGTACCACTCGCGATAATATTCATTCCATATTATTCGAATATAAGGGCAGCCCAGAAATCTCTATGAGGAATATCTTGTTGAAGCAATCACGTTAAACTAATACTTTCCTTGCGAGATCATAAAAGTATCGGTAAGAAATCAAAAACAATAAATCGGGGCTTGGAATAAATTGCCCTTTAACAATCTTGACATTAACTTTAGCACCTTTAATGAATACAACATCTTTGAGATTTGTTCGTTATATGAAACTAGCTACGACTACGACTTCGTCCGCGTGAAATTTCTTGTTTTAACATAAACTATATCATATGACACTCGGCAATACTGTAGCTTCACATTAGTAAAAAAAAAAATTTAATCGGATCAATAGTTCCGAAGATTATCCCCTACATACAAACTCACAAATTTTACCTCTTTGTAATATAATTAGTACCTATAGATGAAAGGTTAACCATATACTTCCCACATGAACATTGAATTGTTTCCCTATAAAAGCTAATGAAAGGATAGTAGATAGTTACATAAGGAAAATTCCCTTTCGTCGTCCCGTTTCCATTAGCAAAATTTATACACGTTCAATACATTTATGTGAACCGCGCTGTGTCTATGTAAATAATGCGGCCGCTGTGACCCTGATAAGTAACGAAAATAACCCGGTTACTGCGTGTTCCTATAATCTCGGTTACAAGTGGTAGCCTCTGCCTCCAATTGATAGGGAGTTGGATGATTTGTTAAATGCTTCGTTTTTTGGCTGAGAATGTTTGTGTTTAAGTGTTCTTGAGACAGTATTTGCTAAAAGAGTCCTAATTAAAGAATTGTTTAATTAAGGCAAGATATTAATTTTCTCGTGTTAGGTAAGAATCGATTTACACCAACCGGCGCCGGCGCGGGACGGGGCGCGGCCTGTCATAATTTGTATGCGATTATGAACTTTAATTACGTAATAGATGTTTCAATTGCAATTACCGCACCGCGTTATAAAATGCGCCCAGACGCGCGCCAGTCGTCGTTGCAAGTCGTACCTTCAGCGGTTCCTAAATTAGGATCAACAGGAATTTAGGACCAAGAAATGCCTAAGTGATGATTGTCAATTCTGGCTAGACAATGCTTGGGCTTAGTGCAAACGGGCATAAGACCGTGTCGATTATTGTGTTTCATGTTTCGTTCAGTATGGCTTACAGTTTCCTCTTGATCGTGTGTTTTTGTAAAGTCTCGCTTCTATAAAATATTCTTGAGCGCAAAAACAGACGCATTATACACGCTCTTGTTTTTCTAACGTCATCGATACAGCTCCGATATTTATGCAATGCAGATTTTTTCGTAAAAAATGGATCGAACACGTTTCGGTGTGCTAGTGTTACAGCACTACTGAGCTACTACTGTGATTTGGGACTAGGCTAGGATGTAACAAGTCTGAACAATTTTGTTTTTTCCATGCTATTGAAATAGCAATCCTTGCACCTTTTCTTTGTAAATCAAAGTATCTAATTCAGGCCCGTCAGAACCCATTTTCCAAGCCGCGTCGTCTACGTCAGATTAATTAAATAGAGAACTTATTCCCAGAACTCTCAGATTAACTTAGTATAGACTCCTTCTGCGTGTCGCTGATTCTATCTAGAGTAATCTCGTGGCTCCATAGTTGTAGTTTTTTTTAGTAAGTCACGTTTTTCCTAACGCTGAGTGGCGCGTGCAGAGGCGGTGGAGCGCATTTTGCGCAGGGTTCCAAGGTGTATGTATACGTTGTATGCAAATATGAACTTATTACTGTTTATACACTACAATCAATTTCCTTCAACACATTTTAAAATCCGCACTGCGCCTGTATATAAATCGTACCTAACATTAGGCTCCCATGGGTGAAACTTAACACGAAGGGCTCGTGGCTAAATAATAACCGGCCGCACGGGTCGGGCGAAGTTTAAGCTGCGTTGCCGAGGTCGCTCCGTGCATAGGTGGCTATCCATTACATGTCGAGATCTTTCCGTGCCTCGGAAAGCACGTTAAACCGTTGGTCCCGGCTGCCATTGAGGTTGCCGGTTGAGCTCCTAAAGTTCTGAGTTGAGCTGCACGGTTACTGACAAATGCGTGCACTGACTGGACAGGTCCTCTTAATCTGCGTGGTTCTTTCCTCAGAAGACCATTTCAGATACTAATCTACATGGTCCTCAAAGATTATGTTCGAATATTTATATACACATTGACATTGATGAATTTTATACATACAATGACATGAGTATTTACTTTGTAAAGTATTATATTATTTAAATTATTGTGAATGTGAAGATTATGTGGATTATTACTTTTTTTATTTTATTTCTTAGTTAGTTTCACGATCTGGCAGCTTGAGTAATTTATGCGGCGTACCCAAATGTCCTTTCTTTGGTATTGTTCGTCGAATCGTTGTGCTCCTTAAGTTCTCAGTTGAGCGGCAAGATTACTGACAAATGCGTGCACTGACTGGACAGGTCCGCTCAATATGTATGGTTTATCCTCAAAAGACCGTTTCAACCACCAATCTACATGGTCTTCACATGATCTGACCAAGATTATGTCTGGACATTAAAAGAGACTGTGACCTCTGAGTTTGTTTCGGCCTTTCTTCTCAGAGTAGTCAGTTATGAAACGCCGACCTCATCTAGTTTTTAAAATATGATTGACGTGTAAAAGTGTTTGTAACAAACCTACTTACAGAAATAAAATCATTTATCATTTATTTGTAGATCTTTGACAGTCGTTACGGGTGGGTAGTCAGAATCCCGAAAGTCGCAACCAGTTTTAATAAGGAGTATCGTATTACCCAGTAACTGGGTTGTGGACGTCAGATAGGCAGTCGCTCTATGTAAATTGGTATTCAGCTGCCTCCGGTTAAACTGGAAGTTGACCTCATCAAAGTTGAGAAAATGCTAAGCACATAATGGACGAAGCACTTAACTTTGCGGTAGGTTTCGTCTCCACTTAAAACCAACACTATTCTTTACACTGTGCATCATAATAAGTATGGCCGTTCAAAACCCGCTCATTTTATTTACATGCACACGCTTCTATGATAATATAAGAAAAGAAAGAATAACGTTTATTTGGACACAGTTCGTGAAACACAATACAAATAACAAAATAAAAAAGTGAAAATAATGTTTTAACAACAATAGTGTGTGCCTCACGGCTACGCCAAGAAGGTTAATTTCAGCATTAATGCCAGACAGATGCTGTCTGACGCTGGTTTTCTAATGAATCTTTAGGGACAAGTGACGGGGAGTACAAACAGTTTCGACATAGGTACCTAATAAATTAATAATACATATATTTTATACTTAATAAATAAATGTGTGTCACAATAAGTCCTGAAGTTTTCCCACGATGAGTTAACGGCCCATCGCATTTCATTGGATGGTGACTGAATACACTATCGTGACTCACTTATAGGCATTGCGTATTTGGACGCACATTTTGAAGTATCAGTCCTAAATAGGGAAAGTGAACAATTTCACGTAGTTTTTGCACGTACAACTCGGTCACATTAACTTGACGCATGGCGTCGATATAATAATGTCCAAAAACAATATAACAACAACAGAGAACTAGCCAAATTATTGACGAGCGTATCGATAACAAAGATTCTGACCATACCTGACACCTGCCGGGCGAGCTAAGGGAATGCGGGGGGAAGCGGGGGGATGTGAGTATTTCAGAGATGCGTCAAGTTAATGTGACCGAGTTGTATGCTCCAACTTCGTATTTGGCTTTCTTTTATTAATTGGTATTGTGTTATGTCACTTATGACTTCTGGAGCGCAGTGGGGTTGTATGGATGATTTACATAATAGGGGCTATGTATTACCGTGTAAGAAGGCGTTTATTCCAAAGTTTACTCAATAGTAAGGACCGCAATTTATATTTGCCGCAAAACGTGTAATTTGTCACTGGGTCGCAGAGCTGTACCTACCTACCGCGTTTCTAGCGAAACATACCTACACACCTGTTTTTCTGATCCTGCATTGTCGGCTCTTAAATGCAGCGTTCTATTTTTGTTTTGCCCCAGTTCACCGTGAGCATCCTTAACTTAGATCTTTAATTGGTTAGAGAAATCCTCGGATAACCCCTATTATGAGAACGAGTAGCACTTTTAGTAACGACCTGTTGGCCCTTGTTTGACGCTAAACTGCTAATTCATTCACTTAGTTAATTGGATCTATTCAATTAATTTTCGTAATTGGTACCAATATATTCGCACCATTTAGCTAATACTTAGCTTCATTTGGTATCACACATTTGAACAAACATTTATCTGTATTGGTGGAATGTTTTGGCCGTGGCTAGTCGAATGCATTTTCAATCGTAACCACATTATTGTGGCGCTGAATTACTTTGAATAACATAAATAACTTGGGTCTGTATCGCTAAGAAACGTGCTAACTTTGCACAGAGAGTTTTATTGTTTCTAACAATTCAATCTCTTTTGAGCTAGGAGGAGCGATCAATGTATTCTCGGTATGAGGGTGATTTACTAATGATGTGGATAATTTGACTAATTAATTAATTAATGACATTATCTAAGGGTATAAAGGTCAAATTTCATTTAGTTGTGATCATTACTTTTCAAGTTATCCTTAGTTAACGACAACTGGAATGGCTAACGTGACAATGTTGAAGAAAATCGAACACCGCGCTGTTATTAAATTCCTTACCAAACTAGGAAAAAGTCAAAAAAATATTCACGAAGAGTTGGTGTCTGTTTACCAAGATTCTGCACCTTCGTTATCTCTACTGTTCAAAAGTGGTCAAGTGAATTTAAAACTGGCAGAGAGAGTATTGAAGACGACACTCGCTCGGGCGGCCCGGTTACTGCTTCTAAGGAACAAAACGTGTAAAAAGTTAAGAAGCTTATACCGGAGGATGCCAGAGTGAAGATGAAAATGATAGCAGAGATGACCCACCTCTCCGTTGGTACCACGCACACTATTCTTCATGACCTTCATTACCTTTCAAAAGTCAGTAGGTACCTACATGATGGGTGCTTACGCCACCTCAAAAACAAGTGCGAATCGAATGCTGTAGAGAGTTTTTGGAGCTCTGTGCTGAATTTCCTGCAAGTATTTTTGATCGAATTGTTTCTGGAGATGGAACGTGGGTTCATCATTATGACCCTGAAAGTAAGCAGGAGTCGATGCAGTGGCACAAGAATGGTACTGCGCCCCCTAAGAAAATCAAAGTCGTTCCTTCTGCCGGAAAAATTATAGCCACAGTGTTTTGGGACTCAAACGGAATTTTGCTGATTGCGTACGCAAAAAAAGGTGCTACCATAAACGCAGCATCCTACGCATCCACTTTACGAAATTTACGGGAAGCAATTAAAGAAAAAGACGGGGTAAACTGACCACAGGGCCTGCAGTCTCGACATGACGCAAACGGCTGTCGCAAACTACCGAGCGATAAATAATAGCAAAAATAATTGTTTGCCGTAACGATGCTTACGACAAATGGAAGTCTCTACACCCGAGATAACGCGCAAGATCGTACATAACTTTGACAAAACGGTGTCGGTACGCCAGCGAAAAGCGTATTCATAGTTCAGTTTTTTCGAAGACAATTAATGTCCGTAACAAATTCACCTTGAATACAGGCAAAATTAGTGAACATGATTTCATAAAAATAATTATTTTTCTGGAATATTTTATAGTGGCTATGTAAATCATATCTTGGAAACACTATTTTTCATGAAAACTATTAAGTAGCGATGACCATTTTAAAGAATTAAAATAAGTTGTTAAATATCTAAGGACATTAAAATCTGCGTCCTTGCAACATTATTAACCTAATGCCAAACTTGTCAAGTGTCAATGTCAAGTCATTATGGAATTGTAAATAGTTTATTTGTTGTCATTGCAAGCAAACAATGTATTTTCAATTCAATGGTATTTACTTATAATTGTTCATTGATGTGACAATGTTACAGCATATTATTACTCGGCTAACCCAATTTGGCTCAAGCGGCGACCCCACTGCTCAGAGTTTCTCATTAAAGTAATAGAGTTGCGTAATATGACACTGGACTACAGCAACTCTGTAATGCTGTAGCATTTGAAGAAATGGCTAATGTTTACCTAGGAGCTCGATAAACACGTCTCCTGAAATTCTGTAAAGATACGGAAATGAAAGATTTCAACGGATTTTCACTTTCGTGCGATTTGCAGTCTCATAACCATATCAAGGCTGTTGGAGGGTCTCTGAGGCAGCATGAAGCAAGCGGTCCACACTTCAGAAGGCCACATAGCTTGGAGATGCATCATTTGTGGTGGCTATCTCCTGTAGTGAGAGCACGATGTAGAAGAAGAAGAAAACAATTTGAACTAAGTGAATAGTGAAAGTTTACATTTTCAGTCAATAAATATTTTTCGATAGGTATGCAACATGCCCCATGTAAACAGTGTCTAGATTATTAGCATACATGAACTTAGGATATGATTGTGGTAATGGAAATTTAATAAAGTTGAAAACATGATTTGTGGTTGTGCGTTATTTATTTTTCAATAGAATATTTATTTACAAAGAATACACATACTAAAATCAGTTGTTACAGTTGTGAGGAATCCATGTACAGTCACGAGCTTTAATTTGGGACCCACCTAAGGTTGAATATCGTGTAGCAAACTTTCGCCATTTAGAGCTATTATGTTAACGCTGTCACTGCACAAACAATAAACGTCATAATGTTTACCATCGACAACTTTACGTTTCTAGGGGCTAACGTCAACTGGAGCGAGGGCAAACGATCATTACCGATTTCCGAGTAATAATTACTTTTTGGTCCTGTGGTCCCATAAGAAAAAAGAAACAAATAAAAAAGAACAAAATTATATTGTCAATATATGATAGCTAGTCAACTAACCCGCTTATTCTTCAAACCTATATTAGTTAAAAAGTTTTGTCTCTTTCTCAAACATAAATATCAAAGTGACGGACCAAAACAACATATTTAAAATAAAATAGGTTTAAAGGCCGTTTATGATTATGGGGGCTTAGAAGATTTCAGCTAAAATATTGATTAATAAAATCTTTAGAAAAACAAAGTTTTTTATTCTTTATATTTATTAAGACATTTATGACACAAACCTCAATCTTAACACAATTATATAGAAAGCATGGTTAGCGGTGCACAAAATAAACACTTATCACCGAAGGCTACGACTAAATTAATTTAAATCTCTCCAGTAATTTTTTTATCATAAATATTCAAAACCGCGAATATCCACCTTCATTGTCAATCACAGCCTGGAGCCGGTTACGCATGGATCCAATCAATTTGTCACATATATCAGTACCCCTTAAACTTTCCCAGACTGTGAGGCAGTGATCCATAAGTGCTTCTCTAGTTCTTTCGTTTCTATTTGACCATTTTTGAACCATTAAGCCCCATAAATTTTCTATAGGATTTAAATCGGCACACTTTGCAGGCCACGGAATACGATTTAAATTTGCTCTATTATTGTCGAACCAAGTTCTAACGATTCTTGCCGTATGAATTGTTGCGTTATCTTGAACAAAGTTTATTGGAGCAACATCTTCTTGTGGATAATATAGTTGCAATGTTGGAAGGACACTCTCGTCTAATAAATCGACATAATCTTGAGCAGTGGCCCTGGGTGGTAAATTTATTAGTTCTCCAATGCCGGCTGAACTAATCCAGCCAGACATGTTAACTGTAATGCGACCAGACGCGTTGTTAGCTATGACGTGGTCTTCCGTGTATCGCGTCCTGTCAATTCGCCACAAATGTAGTCTGCCCGTTTGGGAAGATTGAAAAGTCTTTTCATCGATGAAAGCCGTCGTCGTCCAATCAAAATTTAGATACTGACGTGCGAAAATAAGTCGAGCAGCTTTATGGGCATCCGTCAACGCAATTTTTTTTGCAGGCCGCCTGTGATGCAGTCCCATAGCTTTAAGATGCCTTCTAACAGTTGAAGGGTGGACTTCAAACGCTTCCGCAAAATGCCTCGTTGGCGTAAATCCATTCATCAGGTATTGCCTTTGCATCAAGCGGCTCTGCTCTTGTGTTATAACTTGCGGGTGATGGTTGTTTCGTCGTAAGTCAATAATATTTTCCTCGTTCCCGTGGCGTCGAACCCAGCGGCGAACTGTGTTTCTTGTCACATTTATTCGTCGCGATATCTCGTGAATGCCTACTCCTTGTTCGTGCAAATCAATAATTTGGAGCCTTATTTGGTCACGATTAGCCGCAAGCATTTTATTAATTGGTAAATTATATTTTGTGAAAATATCACATTAAACTATTTTCTTAAATGACACTGACACGACACATGTTCGTAATTAGAAAATCGTAATGATAGCTTTTTGCAACGAGGTTATCATTTCATAGGTCGATTAGATAAGACAACTTAAAAAAATACATTTATGTCTTAACTTGACATTCAACATTTCAACCTTAAAGCAAAGTTTCAAAGTTTCGACCTTATTGCATTATGATTGTTCTAACAACATTTAACGGAAATGGGTCCCAAATTAAAGCTCGTGACTGTACATTCTACCTAATATAGCAGGCTAATTTAGTAAATAAATTACAAAAACTAAATTTCAATACAGTTAACTTACCGGTTACCGGCTAAGAAATCTTGTACAGATTAATAAATAAATCTACTAATGATGTTGTTAGCTGTTTTCTACATTATTGAAATGGTAGATCTTTAATATTGCTAGGTACTTATTTTATTATAAGTTATAGGTGAGGTGCCAGATATTATTTTTTTCTTGAGTAAAGAAGTTATGAGTCCCGTGCATGAGTCCTTGGACATTGTGCCACCCTATGTAAAATTTCTACATATATGTCTTTAATTTTGATGGTGTACATATTAAACAGTATCATATCTATCTATGTATTGAGATCTCATATCTGTAGCATGTTTTATAGTTTCATTAGAGGTAGAAAGTAGGTAGATGTTTATTAGTTTTTACAAATTTGGCTACTTCAATGATTTATAGGCATGGGAAGGTTAACAATTTATGAGACACCAAACCTTAAAACAGAAAGTAGGTACCAAACCATGGTAAGCAACCAATATTTTCGGCAGACTAACTTCTTTTTGATAAGTTATGCAGCTTACTCTTGTACAAATTTCCTCTGCCTGTGCCTTCCTCGTCAACTGGCTGTCAATTAAGATCCCTAAAAATGTTGTGATGGTTATACTCTTTTTCTAAAGTTTATACGGTTAACCATGGGTAAAAGTGTATGATTTAGGTTTTTTGAAGATTTTAATTAAATTTCATTATTGTCACTTTATTAAACTGCTGAGTTTATTGGTAATGTCATGCGGATAGGTGTGCAACATAGACATGACATGACATGACAAACAGAGATGTATAATTAACATTGTAAACATTGTAAACAGAGTGTCTAGAATTATAATGTGTGAACTTAGGAAAGGATAGTCATACTTAATGGAGATTTAATATAGTTGAATGATTTGCGGTTGTGTTCTTTATTTATATACCTACTAAGATCGGACAATTCGCTCCCTTCAGAAAGATTTAAAATGTCTTTGGCTCCTTCTAATGCGGTGATTGTCGGCGACGTTCGTTCGCACGTAAGTAGTATGTCCTGAACCTATAAATAGGTGGACTTAAAAGCCTCATTGGTACAGACACACAGACACACCATCGCGACACATAATTCCGCATAATTTTTGTTTGAAACTACTTGCAAACACCAAAATATTATAGTTTACGATGACAAATTGACAACGAATCACTTAGCGGGCTGTCAAAAATGGTTGCAAACTATAATCGTAAACACTAAAGATATCGTCACTTCTTCGACCAAGATTGATAAAATACCGGTAACAACCGATAAATTTGAGTGTCGAGACTACCAAATATCGTTACATCTGGATTGTTAGGACTTAGCAACCGAAAACGATTGTTAAGCGGTTTGCGTCAAGTCGAGACTGCAGCCCCAGGTGTGTTGCTTCTTCAAGGCAATGCCTCGGTCCACACGCTGCGTGAGAGATCGAGATCTTGGTGTGTGAGATTGTGTGGTATCAAAGAAGTTAACCACCCACCGGACGGTTAACCGGTTAACCGCCCAGACCCAGCCCTAAGTAATTATTATTTGTTCCCTAATTTGAAAAAAATACCTTCGTGGGAAACGATTTTCCAACGATGAAGAGCTCAAGGCGGCAATAAATGCCAATTTTTCAGAGAAAAAATAAGTTATTTTTTACAGGGTTATGAAAAGTTAATTTTGAGATGTAATAAATGTATTCAGGTAATGAAAATTAGGTACATTGAAAAATAATTTGAAATCATTTTTTTTTTCATTTTGATACCGAGAATACGTTGAACGTCGCTCGTAGGTGTCTTTTTTATGAGTAAAAATGTCTATTTCGAGTTGTATATAAATAAAAAATCACTCGACTTGTCAGATATTTGTAGCAGAACAACCTTTACGTTTTTGGTACGAATGTAAAAGACGCATAAGTTACTTTGGCAACTATGTGTGACTCCAAACTTTTTGTTGACTATATTTCGGGGGGAGCTTTCGAGATGCGTCACTTCGCATTTCGAACTTCGACCCTCAGAACTTGATTAACGTATTATGTAAATATTCATTTGGGTAAAAGTATCTCAAGTGTGTGATTGCTTTATTGATTTTGTAACCCTTTTGTTTGTGATACGTGTACAAGGATGAAAGCTGACCTATAACAGCAGTATATCGTTGCATATAGGTCATCAAATTGTCCTTCTACGTATTGCGATTGTGAGAAACAACCCCCCGCTGAGGGCGGCAATGAAAGTATTGATTTCTATAACATCCGACGTCCCCTTTGACACTGTAATGTGAGTTACACTATCTATGCTCAGAAACCAAATGTTTTGGTAGATTATACTTATGATTGTAATTTTTATTATTAATTTCATTCAGAAACCATAACAAAACATTAGGCCTGTACTCCCACCATTACGCCAGTTATGTTTGTTTCTTTGGTTGCTCGGTAGCAGCCCGGAGTCTCGGATTTGTGCCCGGTTGATGGCAATAGGCTCGACCCTTATTACCTAGACATATTTAATAAATATTGCTCTCATTTCATTCTCTCTTCTGATTGATTCTAAGACTCTTCGATCTTTCACTGTCTCGGTACTTTATTTCTGGTTTGTCGTCACTAGATTCTTGCTTACAAGAGTTGCAGTGGTTGAAAATAGCGACATGTCCCCAATAAAAAGAAAATATGTTAAGCTAGTTAGTGCTACCTCCTAACGACACGCCAAAGATGGCGAGAATCCAAGTCTAAATACTGATGTCCTGTTAAGGACAACATGTCACGCAGGTGACATAGTTTACCACCATTTTGGGAGACATTAGTGATGTGCCGATTCTCAGAAAAAAAAAAACGATTTCTATTTAATACTGGCACGAAAGTATTTTCCACTTCCACGGAGCATCATATAAAAGAACTGCGAAATGCCGAGTTGATTGATTGTTATGTACACAATTAAATGGGTGTTGTGTTCTATTTCAGATGCTGGTACAAGCGCTGTACGACTTCACTCCACAGGAGGCCGGCGAGCTGGAGTTCAGGCGCGGTGACGTCATCACGGTCACTGATCGCACGGATCAGCATTGGTGGCAGGTACGTGATAATACATGATTTCGCACATGATTCCGCTATAAGCGTCTACGGCACCTAATAATCGCCATGATGATGGTCCTAGTCCTTTGGCCATAATCACACCATACTTGGCGGATGATTGCTTGGCAGACAGTACAAGTCTGCTCAATCACTTGGATCACTTTATAGCCTTTTACGATACTCACTGGTGGGCCCTTTCTCTACATACCACCCTTGTGTGTGGCCAGTCCTTGTTGAAACATTATGTTTGCTCATATCAATAAGACTTCAACAACTTTTGTTTAATCTTTTAAACACGTTACATAGAATATTTCCACTTTCAGACACAAAAACTTCTTATACTAAATTAACTAAATCTATTAACAAATTAGAATATGGCGTCGAAAAATTCTTCCGCATCACTGTCGTCTGGTAATTCACCCAAGAGACTGGTGGCATATCAGGAAAATCCTAGCTTCCAACACTGATTAATTTTGATGTGCCGTGGTTCACCGAGGCTATGAATGCCTGGAGACTAGCTTGCCCGAATTCAGATCAACCCGACAATCCATCTTCCCAGAGACTGGGATGAGCCGCTCTGCAGAATAGTACAGAACAATTTACTTGACACGTCTGCTACTACTGCGGAGCGTGTGCGCCTGCTGGCTGTGTGTAAGTGGGAGTCGGGTCTTTGGCTTCATGCACTACCGTCGTCGAACATAGGCACTTTGTACGACGACACTACTTTCCGCGTCGCTGTTTCCCTGCGACTAGGAGATCCTTGTTGTTCTCCTCATCGCTGTCACTGTGGCGAATTTGTCAACAGCTTCGGACACCACGGCCTGTCTTGCAGCCGAAGTGCGGGCTGCTTAGCTCTGCACGCGAACATATTTGACATCCGACGAGCTCTTGTCACCGTCGGCGTTACAGCTGTATTAGAACCTAATGGCTTGTAACTCGACGATGGCAAGAGACCGGACGGCATGTCTTTATTTCCTTGGAAGGTGGGCAGGCCTTTAGTGTGGGACGCAACGTGTGGTCGATACTCTTGCGCCATCCCATCTTCCTGGCTCGGCGTGCTGTGCTGGTGCTACTGCTGCAGCTGCGGAAAACCTCAAGCTGCGAAAGTATAATAACCTTATCGGTAATTATATTTTCGAGCCGTTTGGGGTTGAAACCCTCGGACCGTGGGGTCCGAGTGGTCATGTTTTCTTCAACGAAATTCCAAACGGCTGGTTGACACTTCCCGTGACCCAAGGGCTGGCTTACCTTAGCCAGAGGCTAAGCAAGCAATGCCATACAACGTGGCAATGCCACCAGTCTCTTGGGTACATTACCAGTCGACAGCGATGCGAAGGAATTTTTCGACGCCATATTCTAATTTGTTAATACTTACAGACATATTTAATTTTCCAAATTGCCACTTATTTTATCTTTGTGTGAGGTTCACTATTCGTCATGGCCTAGTAAAGTTACATATTATTAGGTAATGATCAATCCGCCGTCACAAGCGATGCAATTATCTTGTAGACCGTGCGAACTGTGGTTTTACGAAAGCTGCCTAAACACAGGAGTTCTACGATGATGTGCTAGAAAATAACAGTAGTGTGTAATACTTTTTGCAGGGCGAGATAGCTCACCGGCGCGGCCTGTTCCCGGCGTCGTACGTGACGGCGTACCACTCGTCATAGTGGCCGCGCGCCGCTCGCCCTTGCCTCTCTACGCCGCTACCACGCGCGCCTCAGCCCGACAATGATCACACTCGCCTCCCTACATCATATCAATAACTCGAACATCGAACATTATTCTGACTAGTGAAACTATTACATTTGAAAACGTTATAGTTTTCTCAGTTTTACTACACATGACTTATGCGTAATATTTTATGCGATTTTAAAATTTTGATCACACTTACTAGAGTTATTGATTAGGCACAAAGTGTCATCAATGTCTCGCTCGGATGAAGTTTGATTTTTATATAATGTTTTGACGAGATGGTGCTTCGTGTTCACAGCTGATTACGATGATTTTAATTAATGTAATAATTTATAACAATAATTTACGCGTAATCGTCAATGTCCATTTTTATCGCGTGTTGAAACTGCCTTGATTTTTGCAATAATGGATATGTAATTTGGTAGTACAAAAGTTTTGTGTCGTGCTTCATTGTATTCATTGTTCTGAGACGAATTTATTATTGTTCTCTCATTTTATACTATGACGATCGCTGGATGAGAGAGAAATATTATATCCTCGAAAACGTGCCAGAATGTTATTTGTAGTTTTTTGAAATATACGTTTAGTAATAAAAAGTGAAAGGGATCAAATCAGTGCATACTGACGACTCCCTACAAGTATATAGATTTTTTTATTTGATGTGATTTTTAAAGTATGACCATTATTTATCCCTGTATTAGTCTTTAATGCTCATTATTAAAATATTTACCATTTATACTTTAGTTAAGTGATAATTTTAAGTTCGGTTTACATGTATTTCGATCTTATTTTTTTATTGGTATACAGCAGTGTAAAATCTGGTACAGTAACCTTGTAGAATATGAATTGGTAGCGTCCCCCAATAGCTTAGCTCTCGTTAGGTTTATAGTCTGCTCGACAGCGGTTTGTGTTGCGCACAATTTACAATGTCAGGAACATAATTTTGCATAAATCTGGAATTGTTTTATATTTCGACGATGTTTTGAATGAATGGATGTATGCATATGAGCGATGTATTTTATATAATAATATATGTATGTTGTAACACCATGCTTTTTGATAGCTTTTGACGTGTTACTTTGACGCAAATTCGTTACCTGTACGTATTTTACCATTTACCGATCTATCGAAAGAAAATGTCTAAAATGTTGTAACGTGAAGTAATTCAATGTTGATATAGGGCGGTGGTAGTTCATAGTGACTACTGCACTAATCTGAAGTAACATAACGTCGTGGCACGCGCGTGTCATTGTACTTAGTTAGCTATTAACATTTAGTCAAGACTTGAAATTAATAAAACTTTGTGTGATCGTTGATCCAATGTAGATATTTATTTTTGTTATTGTATTGTACCCAAAATTACTATATTTATGGAAACATGATAGAGTTATAACCGTCGCTGGCGAACTCTGATATCCTTAGGCAGATCAGGGGCCGTACTATGACGTGTTAATTCCATCATTGTTCCAGCGTGGAAGAGAGACGGAGCTATACATGACCGATAGCACTATCTCTTTTTCTCAACGGAATCATGATGGCGTTAACAGGTCATAGTACGGCCCCAGATCATTAGACGTAAGCGGACATCTAATGTAAGGAGTATTTCACCGTGCATGTTTATCTATATGGTTTAAAGAATTTCCCTTTCATCGAAGCATTTAAACTGTGTGTAATTATAGTATAAGTGTGGTACAGCTCCGTATGTAACGTGCTCGCTGTGATTGTCAACCGTTGAACGTTTATATCGCGACACACATCCGATAACAACGCCCCTTATTTGTGCTTATAGCTATAGTGACAAGTAAGTGCATAAAGGCAAGTTTCAATAAATCGGAAGTGCTATAATCTATAATAATCAAATATTTAAATAATTTAAGTTATGATTCTCCAATATTGTGGAAGATGTATAATATTTTTTACTAATAAATTTAATATTATATTTTTTAGTTTTATTTTTGGTACCTGCAGTAAAACGGTGTTTTCAACAATTACAATAATTTATTTTAAATTATAACATCACAATTTGTAACAATTACCAATTAACAGGACCATAAAGCTACTTCTAAAACACAACCGTAACGTGCGTGCGCACTGCAGCTGATAAACGTTAAGAACACGTTTCTGCTTTGATTATTTAAAATATTCCTTCACAATTTTAGTGGTATTGGATTGCGGCAGTCCAGAACGTTCCAGTAATAAATCTTGCAGTGCGTTCGCATCATTACTACAGGATTACATGGTGGCTTTATATCAAATGACAGTATTTGTAAAAGCAAACCTTTTGAAATATGTATAACCGGTACAAAGAAAAAAGCGCGGGAACAATAATACACACATCACAAATAAAGTATCTGCATCCTAAACTAATTGTTTTGTGTTTTAAATTAGCTATGAAATTACAATAGGTAGGTATCTATTTTTGTAAATTAAAAATGATTTATCTGCTATAGTTTTTCGTATATATTATTTAATACAAATATAGTTTATGCTTATGCATGCATTTACTCCTAAACAATAAATAGAGCACCTTTGGCAACAATAAATACATAAGGATACCTAAGTTCACAAGTGATCATACTATTATTTTGGTCAAAACCTAGTGTGACCGAGTAAAGTACACTTTTTCCTATGGTATTTATAAAACATTGTATTCTCCACGTTTAGCTCAATAATTAAAAATTTCGAGACATTACGCAGTTTTTTTACATCTATAAATCATTTGTGTACAAACCTCGATGTACTTATACAAATAAGAACAACAAATGTATTGAGGATTTTGTAAATAAACGTATTCTATTCTCGTTGTGCAAGTGGCATGTTCTAAAAATAAAACAATTCATGAACAAAAATAAAAATCATCAAAATAAAATTATATAGTAACAAAAATAAAATCTTTAAACTTAATTTTAGCATAGCCGTTCATGTCTAATTCTACCGACCGCAAACTTGCATTGCAAAACATTTATTCTAAAATGTGAGAAATATTTATAAGTCATCATTAAAGCGCTGTGTTCCCTTATAGGAGAATCAATAATCCAAACTATATATGTACTTTTACCATAAAGCTTAGAAGCCAGAATCACTCTCGTTCACTAGAAGCTATTTTATAGCGAAAAAGTTAATAATATAAATACCATTATTACACGTTGCTTTTAAAGCGTGTAAAATAATGCTTAAGCGTGAGAATTTGCTAACATTTCACGGCTAGGGTGACATTTTTTTTTTCTATATTAGGTCTTATTAAACTAAGTACATACTTGATTCAATAATATTGTTCTAGTTAAGAGGTAACAAGGTTGCTAGCTATTTTCTAGCACCACGACCTTACCAATAGCAGACTTTTTCAAGCATAGGATATTCAAGAACTGAAGCATTTTGAACATAGCCAGAATCGGAAGAGAAAAAGATTAAGTACTTTATCAACCGTCAATTGTTTTTGACTTGACGATTGACGAACTTTAAGACCGATTTCAGTACACTGGTTTAGTATTTCAATCCACCACTGGCATCCAGTGATACTGGATCGATAATTCGATATTTGACCATTGTAAACACTTCAGCATCCAGTGCTGGATTATAATAAAGCAGTCGGTAATTTAGATCCAGTGTTACTAGATTCAAACGCTGGATTGAAAGCCTGCATGTCCAACGCATCAGCCTACCGTCGACTGACAAGATAAGATTTTATTTGTCATTCGTCACATGTAGCAAGAAAACTGCTTAACTTACAGATAAACCCTTGTTACCGAGAAATTAGGTAACGCTGTTCTTCCTTTACTCAAGAAAGAGATACAAATGTCTTTTGTCTCACCCTGGCTACGCTCCTGAGAGAAGCCAACACCTGGAACTAAAACGTTTGTCCGCCAATAGCCAACATGATGTTTTCGAAGGCGATCCAGTTGATAAGCGCCCAGGGTCCGAGCCTCATCCACAGGGGTAGGAAACCTTTGTACACTGACAGTATTCCCTCATTCTTCACGGATTGCTGCAGACAATCGATCATACCTTTGTATGACAAGCCCCTGGAAATGGAGAAAATAAAGGTATTGTAAGTAGTATTATAAAGAAGGGTAGTTATGGCTAGCTTTAAAGGATGTGAGCTTATTCCGTAAATAGCTAAACTGATTTTATTTTTTATCACGTCTGTCTCCTGCATTTATTACAGCCCTGCGTACCTGTGTAGTTCTAATAACAGAAATCTACTAATTTATTTATTATGAGCACTTGAGGAGTTGTTAAGTAAATTAATCATTAGCTACTTTTTGCATAAGTATTATGTTTTGGTTTGTAATAAGAATGCTTATTAACCTATTCATTATGCAGCTAGGTAATATTTTTGGAGAATGACTGTTTCATTATTTTAAGGATACCTAACGGTTGAAGGCTCGTTTTCATCCTACGCAGCCTTATTGCACTGCATAGAGGAGGAAACGAAATCGCCATTTTAGTTCAGTCGAGTCTCACACCCTCCATCCACATGCTGAAATGCACAACGTATTTACCTACAAGACTTTTTTGACAAACTAACGTAAAAGTTACTCGAATCGAAATTCCTTTACAACCAAAACGCATACCTACTCATAAAGTATGCATTCGTTCAAAAATAGAATAATCTAATTCCATTCATAATGTATTTAAATCGGTGCTTTCGCGCGTCGTAACTCCAAATCCGAAAGCATCCGAGTGTGCACCGCGTCCTGCTACTCACGAGGCGACTTTGACCTCGTTCCTGTGACCTCGCCCACGTAACTACCTACGGCCGTAACGAACCTATTCACATGCTATAAATAGCTAGCCAAAACAACCATTCGGAATTTTAGTACATAGCAACATATTGATGTGGCTAATAAACAGTCTTGTTTGTAACATCAGCTGTTTTGGTGATATCTGCGGCTGTAGTTTTCATACTGAATGATCTTATTCGGTAGAATTGCGTAATAGAATTGCGGAAAGTCGATGGTTTTATGACACTATTTGAGCCCTGAGCTATAAAATATACTTCCGTAGGGAAATAGCTCCATAAAAAGCAATTCCATTAAAAACTTTTTGAAATACCAACTCTAATTTATTTTTTGTAGTTATCTAAGCTTTATTAAACCTACTTTAATTTGCTTGACGACAATATGACGATATCAACCTGTTTACGCCCACAGGCACAGCATTAGGTATGTGAGCATCACCATACCTAATGATTTCGACACAAAAACAAAACGAGCTTCTGATTTTTTTGGTGACAACTCATGACCAAATAAATGCATAAAAAGTGTATTTTATGCACAATTACTAAAAACATGACTGCTCTATTAACCTACTGTGGTTATTTAGCTTGTGTTAATTGATTTATAACATAAAACTCATTTCTATTTAGTATATATTATGTGTACCTTCTAATAATGGATGGCGCATCATAATTAATTATAGAAGTTAACAGGAATAAATATGACATGTTTTTGTTATAGTTGGTCATGTTTAATTAATTAATAATTATAATGTTTTAATTTTTGTAATTGAGGTCAATTTAAAACAGAATACAAAAGATGGGCTTTGTACTCCACTCTACTGGATCTGAGAACGATTATAATACCAATATGAGTCAAAGTCTATTTAAATTTAAAGTGATACCTACTTAGGTACTTAGAACGAACTAAGTAACGTTTGGAGACTACTCAAAATTAAGCGAGCATTTTAAAATACTGTTTCCTTTATTTGAATATTGATACAGGATCGTTATTCCTCTAAGTTATGAAGTATTGATTACTTTTTCCGTTGCCCTCCGCCCCTCGCCCCTTGTTTAGGCGAGGCGGCCGGGAGCGGAGCCAAACTGAGTGTCGGTCCCTAAATTGATTTGAATGAAACTAACATTCACCGACTAATTGTTTGGAGATACTTATACAAACTATACATCTCATTTGTATTCAACAATAATTTGTTTATAGTGTAGATTATGCTGAGCGTTAAATTATATTCTAATCAAAAGTGGATGAGCTAACAACTTAACTAATACCTATAACTAACAATTAGGTAACATCTTATAAAAATAGTTTTTTTGTACCTAACTGAACAAAGATTTTTTACTGAAACTTTTTTTCGTAATAATTTTCCCCTTCCTTTCACAAACAATTCGATTGTTTTACAAATATACGCCGGCAGCCTTTCGAATGTATTGTTTAGACAATAGGTAGATTATAATAATATGATAATATAATTAACAATGTGTGATCCAGTTTCTTTTAAAGCTTTTACTTATTCATGCCAATGATTTGTCAAACGCTTAAAAAGAAAAGTTTAATGAAAAAGAATTTACTTACTTTCCATCGGGTCCAACAGGCTGGTTCATAAGCCTGGTCTTTAGCACATCGGCGGGTGTGCCGAGCACTGCAGCCACGAATCCTGCCGTGAACGCTGCCGCTGCGTGCACCACCGCGGTGTCGGCCATGCCGAACTCCCGCATTAGGAACTGTTTGGTGTAATCGTACGCTGCTAGGTCTCCCATGTTGACTAGGGCTGCGCGCTGCACGTTGGGAACGGCACCTGGAAAGGAGATTATAGCGCACGCTTAATAGAATATTCGCTTAACTCAAAAAAGTAGATTTCTGGGAAATCGCCGTTCAATGTTTTGCTTTCGAGGTCTAGTCGGCTTATTAGCTAAATATGTAATTAACAGTATAATCCTACTTAAAAACGCGCTAAAAAAAAAACAGAAATCCTAACTTTGACTCAAGCTCTATTAATAACTGTCTTGTACATGGAAAGAAAAAGATCCAATAAATCATATACTAAAGTTCCATTTTGATTGTACGTGTAACTGTTTCAGAATATTAATCCAAATTGACATACAATTTAGGGAGCCTAGAGTTAATAGGCGATGGAGATCTAAGATGCATCATTAGCTTAAAGCAGTCCACAGCTGCTCATAAGCCTCTCTACAGGAAATTGACTTGTGCTCTTTAAACACTTATTATGTGGTGCTGCAAAAAACGGAGTGGTATTTATACTCCCTGTATACCTAATGCAAACTTAACATCAAACTTTTATAAACACCAAGTTCCCCTAACAAATGGTAAAATATATATTTTCAATCAGTTCTGTAGGTAAGAAAATACTTAATATACTTACTTCTATGTGGGGGCTTGGGTTGGCTAAACTAAATCTATTTATTCATCGGGCACAGTTCCAATCTCGGATTATGACTAGGGTTTTTGTAGCAAAAACTTGGGTCTTTTGTTACATTGCGGTATTATTCAAAGACAGCGTTTGGTCAAATACTGGTGAAAATAACCGATTTTCAAGACGTCCGTTATAAATGTGACGGAAACGCCCTTCTAGGAAACCGTAGCTTGAAGGCTCTATCCCACAGGCGCGTTATTATCGGTCGATAATATCGAATGCGTCCCGATTCCTTGCCACACAGCTGCATTATTATCGTCCGATATTTATTACTCATTATAATACCATAGAATACCAGGCGTTAAAACCAAATTATTCAGGTAGGTACTAGTAGTACTAACGCTATTAACGCAAGTGTGTGTAAGTTTTTTTTTTTGAGTGTGTGAATTCATCAAATAATTTCTGAGCGGGAGGGCGTGTCAGACTCTTACTGACTAAAACCCACCCGTGTTCCTTCAGTTGCCTGTGCCACGGTTACCCTTTCGGACTTTCCCGCAAGTGTGTGTAAGATCGTATGCGTCCTAACACAAAATGTTCTTCTAAGACCGTTTTGTGTGTTGTATCGGAACAGGCGGCCGACTCCCTAAGCACGAAGTCCGTCGTTTCGGCCGATGTTATGGACGTTTCCTACTCCGTATCACTTACGGACATAAGATTAATCCGGAGCCCGAACTAAAAATTAATGACAAAACGTTTTGACAGTTGTCCTACTTACTCCCGATGTGTTTTTGCCCGTCCGGAAAAAATTACTTAATCGCGAGTAGAGTTCACTTCTAAGTATCGAACTCCGTTCGGACGGGCCCGTATCCTCGTTGACGGACTTACAGAGTAGGCACCCAGCGCAGGACGGAAGAACGCAAGTGTCCTACTTCTATTGCGTCGTTATTATCGCAGCAGTGTGTAACTTCGTGGCCGCCCTAATACAAACAGTACTGAAAACAGATATCGCAATAAGGCATCCGATATTATCGACTGATAATAACGCGCCTGTGGGTGAGAGCCTTTACGGTACAGACCGTATAATTATATATTTCATCTAATTCAAAGGCTCAGTTTATATGTATAGCTATCTACCTACCGTTAATTACTTTGATAATTATTATCTAACATAACAGATTATGTCAGCCACGGTAGTCCCATAACAGGCCGTAATTGTACAACTGTTGTTTATATACTACCACGAAAGTAGTTTATAATAATATCAAACACAGTAGGTACCTATTATAAACAAACGCGTGCAAGCGAAAGTACAATGAATAAGGATCAACGGTGACTCACAGTTAAATGTAAATAATGGCCAACTAACAATACATCATTAGTATGGATGGATACAAACAAGTACTTTTAAAATACATTGTATTATTGAAATGAATATTTTTTATAGTTAGCATAAATAATTTCTAATCTACTAGGTAGGAGGTGGTAGGTAGGTAGGTACTCGAGCTAATTAGTATTCAGTTCCAACAAAACCCCGCGTTTTAGTGTAATAAAAAGTAATTGTATTGAAGAGGTGCTTTAAAAAATAAATAGAAAAGGAAAAACGTCATCTAGGTACCTACTTAGTTTACGGTAATTTGTAGGGGGATGTTGAATTTGACAACCTTATAGTGTACCACACGGCTACACATCACGCTATACATTTCCAGTAAGTAGGTACCTATAAGCTGACCTTTTATTATACGGAAAGCCTATACCGGTGTTAGCCTGAACACGCTCAATGGGTCGTATTATATACAAGATTAACAAAGATTACTTACCTCTCCAGAATCCTCTGAGTCCGCTTTCAGCATACAGCATCTTGTAACAATCCCTGCAGTTGGAGAACCTGGGTGCCTTGCCCTGCAAGAGCCTGCGGCCTTCAGCTTGCATCTGGACCTTGACCAGGTCGGTAGGGGACGCGATCAGCTGTGCCAGAGAACCTGCCGCTAACCCACCTGCAGAACTTCGTGACAATTATGTTAAGTTGTTGCTAAGTCTGTTCAGAATTGTGCTGGGATTATAGAGAGTTAGTATTGATTAAATGTAAAATTACGAACGGTATTTGAATAAATTAAGCTTAATATTTCAAGACATCTGGTGAACCAGAACCAGCATAGCCTTTTTCCAACTGTGTTGGGGTCGGCTTCTTTTCTAACCATATGCAGCTGAATAGCGGTACTTTACATGGCGACACTGCTTATTAGACCACCACAACCCAGTTACTGGGCGCCACGACACTAATATAAAAACAGTAGGTACCAGACTAGAACATCTACCCTTCTACCTATAGGTATTTTCATGCCAAAAGGTTTTCTTGCAAAGTTGAAAATCGTTACTCAATAAAATGTTGGTAGTATCGCCGATAATTTGTAGAAATAGTCTGGCTGTATATTGAGAGCTTGCCAAGCCCCAGAGCACCGCAATCTATCTCACTCAACGGGTCCTAGACAGTCATTTGACCAAGTGCCTCTAAGCTCTAAGAGAAATATAAAAAGTATCTTCTCAGTTCGTTGAATAGCTCTTTAGAGAAATAAACTTTATTTGTGTGCGCTATAGATATTATGCTAATACTTTCCCCGTCTCGTCTCAAACTTTAGAAGACAGCGTATTTTTACACAAGGCAAGCATTTTTGGTATCCAAATTCACCAAAACACACTGCTCTGATTCCAAATTAGGTAGGTATTTAATTAAGAACAGCGCAGCATGTCTTCCTCTTCTGTCTTTCTTTCTCTTTTCACCTATGACCCGCAGCCTAATTGCGTAACACATTTTTGGCAAACGATTGAGACTAGTTTGGTTCATTGTGACCGCAGTTTGCTTTATTTTAGGACTTTCGAATTGCGTAACTATATCGTGTGAAACCCACTGCATCCTCTTTGAGACGCTAAAGAGTGAACGATATGCCAGGAAAATTTGGGCATACCTACGTCTATTTTTAGAATTGTGTAACCATTATGACAGGCGTCAATTTACTTGAAACGTTACATGAAACAAACGGCTAGTCTCATTGAAAGCGAAGGCAACCTGGCCGCTATCGTTTTCTGTACCACATATTATTATTTTAGGATGTACCTAATCGTCTAATCGCAATAATAACTTCGAAAAAATTAAGTGGATTAGTCTGTAAAGAAACTTTTTTAGATTATCAAAGTAAAGTTTAATAAGTTAACATTTCCCTATAACATTTCCCTAGGGTATATAGCAAAAAAAGTTAAATGTTCTAGCTCTATGTTTTTGACACATAGTTTAAAGTACCTATTATTGTTAGTATTTTTTTTCAAAGTACCTAATTATACAAGTAAGTTATAATTCACGCAAGCAACCTACAAAAGCCTACACTAGATAGGAGGACATCTAGTCTGTTGACATACACTAACAAAGGAGTTTCCCGGTTATCGAATAAGCCTATATAGAGGATATCTAGTTATTAGATACCCACTACTGCGCCCGTTTATGTCGATGAAGAAGGTCGTTGAGCAAAGCCACGGATGGCAACGATAATGAAAGCGGATCGGCTTAGTCGAACGTAATACGACGAGGACTAAGACCACGGTAATATTATCTCGTGCTAGCTAAGACTGTCCAATGAATATTTTATCTCTCGAATAAGAAGATTAAATAAATTCTGTATTACCTATATTCCAGTATCTACTTGGCTTTGTTGTGAAATATGATACGGATATTGTACTATCGTAGGTGAAAAATATGTGATATTATTTTTGAACTTACTTTTTTTTAGACTAAGTTACAGTAGTGTACAGATTCTGAATGGCAGTATCCGAAAAGTTGCTACAGAATTTGTCTGAAATAATCTGCCAGAAAAGTTGACCGGGATTGCGAAGAGCGCCATTAGTCTCGTACTTAAATTGTTTGAAAGAATTACTGCGCTTTAGAAATATCTGACATTAACATATAAACTGACTGACCGGTTGGTGCAGTTGGTAGCGACCCTGCCTTCTGAGCCGCTGGTCCCGGGTTCGATCCCCGGTCAAGTCAAACATTTGTGTGCATGAACATGTCTGTTTGACCTGTGTCTGGGTGTGTATATGTATATCAGTCATCAGGTTACCCGTAGTACAGGCTCTACCTAGTTCGGGACCTGAAGACCTTGTGTGGATGTTGTCTCATATTTATTTATTTATTTTATAAGACTATTATCCATGACTACTTCATACATCATAGTATCAAAGATACCACAATAAAAATCTAATACTTAAACCAATTTCCTCACCTAGGGATGCAATACCAAGGGAGACTTTGCCCTTGTCATCCTTGAAGTAGTTCCTGAACTGCTCGTAGAAGATAAGCCGGCAGCCGGAGTAGATGGCATGGCGCTGGAACATGGGCATCAGGCCAGTCCAGAGTTTAGTCACGCCTTCCTGCTTCGCTATACCTACTGCTGTTTTTATCATGCCGTGGTTCTCCAGCTGTTGAGGAATAGAAAAAGGTTAATTTAAGGGTTTTATACACCAGAATTAATCGGTAACCCCCTTTTCTAAGTTTTTTGTATGAATGGCGGGCGGTATCCAGTAATGGAGGCTGAAAGGTGGAAGGATTTCCCTAAATTTACTGTTTTACTTGGAAGAGCTACTAATATTAACTTTTCTATTTTATTTAAGGGGTTAAATTCTTATTTTGAAAGGTAGTGAGGCAAATGTGCACGATATTATGTAGCACAGAAAATATTTAGTAATTTTTTTTGTTTTTTTATTTAACATAGGTTTGCTCTTGACTCGAGTCTAGGTCAGCGATGACAGAAACAGAGTCGACGATGGAGTGAGCTTACCCAAAAGAAGCCTGTTCACTCTCACTTTGAAGAGATTAGGGTTGTATGCTTTCTTGCTTTCAGAAACACAGACGCAAGTAGAGAGTTCCACTCTTTTGCTGTGCGCATAACAAAAGACATTTGGAAACGCTTAGTGCGAATCGGTGGAACAGCAACTAAGTAAGGATGGTAACTTGCAGTGCGCCAGTAATTTAATTAGGTAGATAGTTCCGAGAGAAATTTAACGCATCTGATAAACTATTTATTGACCGAAAATAGATAGCACGAGCTTTTCAATATACCTATGTAGCGGTATCTACATCGCCACATAAGAACTACGTCACACTGACGTCACGCAAAATCCCGCATCGCGCAAGCAGAGTTTACCACGCAACAAGCACAGATACAACGTCCCGACATCAATCGTCGGGCAGTTGCCCACCAGACACAACACCCGTCTGGCCGGAGGATCCTCCCTTTTCTATGGAGGTATGAGTGAACCTTACACCCTGTTCCTCGTGCCTCTTTACCTATCTTGGTGTACCTACCTACCTCCATAAGTACCTAGATAGCTACTTGTATGGTAACATTAAATGGCGCAACTAATTCGAAACTCGAAGGAGTTCGGTTTCAAGATACGGCAGATACTATTACTGATTAATAAGAACCTCTATATTCCGGTATCCGTTACTTAGTTACTGTTTTGTTACTGAGAGCATTCCACGAACTATGTCAGGTGGTCTTCCCTTTAATCATGCTTTTATTGGAATAGTGTCTCTAAGTAGGACACCTTGTGAAAGTCTTCCGTTGAAAGGGTATCATTTACATTCACTTAAAATGAGGGCGTTTGACATTATTTCTCTCAGGACACTATGGCGTCAGAGACAAAACCAAGTAGGTATGTTCATCACATCCTTTTAACTTTTGTCACAGATTACTAAATACCTAGTTACTACGTAACAGATACTTCACTCAGTAGAAAATTTCCAATACCTATTGAGATAATAGCCTACTCCGTCGCCTCAACAACCACTGCATGCTAAAATGTGCCTAAATGCTCAAGCGTACAGTTGTGATTGCTTCGCACCGCGCGATCCTACAGCAATCGCAGTGAACTGAATTTGGACCGCAAGCGGTCCGAGAGCGCTCGCTCGAGCGGTAGGTAATTATAGCGCGCAAGTACATGGAGTGACGGAGGCCTGCTTTTGTCTCCAATATCGATTGCAATGGGTGGAGCATTTATTTGACATAACATTACACACTGGGTACCTATGAAGCCTATACCTACGAGTATGAAGTAGGTATTCACAAGAGTGGACCATCACATCATTTCCATTTTCAAATAATAAAAACCTTTCTCATACTATACCAACGTCATGAAAGCAGAACTGACGGCACGGTTGGGCGATTGACTGCTGCGCTGCGTTTCGCAGGTTCGATTCCCGCACGGAATAAATATTCGTATGACCTACAAGTAATTGTTCCGGGTCCGGCTGTTGTATGTGAGTTAAACGGTTTATAAACGCCCCCACAATACAGGAGAAATTCCTAGAGTGGCAACGTTTTTTTTTTTAAGAAATGAAAAGAACTCTTCCAAACTTAACTGTATTTAAAAGTTGGTGGAACAGAGTAGCGGCCGGTCGGTACTAATATACTATGCATGGACTCTCTCACGCCATGCTCGTCCGTTTATTGCTAAATCCACTTCACTGCTGGATTATGACGTCATTGTATTATATGACGGGATCGACTTTGGACTTAAATTCATTAGTAAAGTGCTTCATTTTATGGTTGACTAGCATTTTCATTAATAGCTTTTGGAAATCCGCTGTCTATTTTTGTACCGAACGCTTTTAGAAATTATATAAATACTAGGACAACTTTCGAAGTGGCAGTGATTTTATCCATCAGTGATTTTTTTCCTCCTGTGTCGAGGGGTGAGACAAGGGGACGTAATTTCCCCGAAATTGTTCTCTAACGCATTGGAGGATGTGTTTAAGACGCTGAACTGGGAGGGACGCGGCATTAACATCAACGGCGAGTACATCTGACACTTGAGATTTGCAGATGACATCGTCATACTGGCTGAATCGCTGCATAACTTGCAGCTGATGCTGGACGGCCTAGTTGTAGCTGTTCTTCTGTACGCGTTGGCCTCCGGATGAACTTGGACAAAACCCAGGTTATGTTCAACGAACACCTCACTCCGGGGCCGATTGCTGTCAATGGCGGTGCTCTCAAGGTTGTTCGAGACTACGTTTACCTCGGGCAAACTCTGCAGTTTGGTAACAACTAATTTAAGAAGGAAGCTAACGAAACATGGACACTCACGGTACGCCTGGTCCATAAATTCAAGGTCGCTCAGTGAGCTATGGAATGAGCTATGCTTGGAGTCTCACTGAGGGAAAGAATCCGGAATGAGGTGATCCGACAGAGAACCAAAGTTGTCGACATAGCTCACAGAATATGCAAGCTGAAGTGGCAACCGGCCGGCCATATTAGCCGTAGAACCGATGACCGTTGGGGTAGACGTGTTCTTGAGTGGAGACCGCGAATTGGCAAACGTAAGGTAAGACGCCCTCGGGCTAGGTGGAGCGACGATATCCGCAGGGTGGCTGGTAGCAGCTGGATGAGAGTTGCCGAGGATCGAGCTAAATGGCGTGCAATTGGAGAGGCCTATGTCCAGCAGTGGACTGCTGTAGGCTGATGATGATGATGAGTGATTTCATCCTAATGTCGGACCCTTTTCCCTTATCAAATATTTACATAAGATTTAATAAATAGTCATAGATTTATACTTCTTCTTAGCGTGGCAAATATCGTTCGAGGTTAAACTTGTTTGGCCCAGAACTCAGCAATGCTAACACCATTCGCTAACGCAGACATTTAGTCCTCACGTGTAGATCCTCAATGTAATGCGCAAGAACGTCGCATATACCTAAATTGAGGATCGGAACCATCCGAGAAATCCAACCTATGGACTTGGCTGCGGCCGACCTTAGTACGGAGTCTGTTTTAAATTATCCAAGACGGCCACGGCAGCGCGTATCCCACCTGGGCACGCGCTCTAAAAAGGCTCTCTGATGGTTTGATGTATCGGTCAGGAGGTTTAAGCTTCTCCCGCCAAAGATCACATGTTTGCGAGGTGGTGTTGCCATGTGGGAGTTTATTTATAAACGTTTAAACGTCAAAAATGTATGATGAAACAGTCGCTAATCATTACTTAACTTTAGCAAAGTATATAAATAAAGGGGGTAATGTTTAAGAGAAAACATAAATAAATTAATAATATAAAATTAATGTTCATAAAATAATCAACAATTCCGTTATTCTATTTACCTTGTATCCATGTTTAGCGGCCGCGACTTCCGATTGTATTTGAAGCCTTGTCTTCGTTAAGTCGAACGGGTAGGTAGCTGCAAGAGAAACAATGACACTTTAGTTACAATACATTTAAGTTAAGTCCTATCATGATAACAGATTGATTGAAAGGATATACAGGTAGAAGAGCATCTGGATAGACGTTACCACTGAAAATCGAATCAAAAATAGGTATCTATACTAATATTACAAAGAGGTTAAATTTGTTTGTTTGTATGTAGGGGTAATCTCTGGAACTACCGGTCGGATTTGAAACATTATTTTTGCATTTGATAGCCCAATTCTTGAGGAAGGTTAAAGGCTATTTAACATCACGCTACGACCCTTAGGAGCCGAGCAGAAAGTAAAGAAAAACAGAAAGAAAGGTGAAAACGAAGTGATACCTAGCGCGAACAGGCAATGCGATACGACACGAGAACGCGCTACCGGGATAAAAACCTAACCAAACCCAGGTCATGGACTATCCGTATGTATACCTACCTATCATACAAATCCACGCAGCTGTTAATGCGTGATAGGCAGAGGTCGGAATTAGGTAGAGTTATTTATGCGCTTGCATCGAAATGTTGAAATTAATATGGATCTTCCCGGGATTTCTAATGGACAATCCCGTGTGGCCAACAGTATTACAAATAAATAATAATAAAAACCTCAGAGATAGACAGACAAATAAAACAAAGATTGATGACATTAATTCACAATAGAAATTCTCATACTTATACCTCGCTTTTTTATACTTAAATAAGAAAATATTTTTGCTTCTAGCCTAGACTCGTGAGGGTTTGCGCAGTCAAACGGCCCATCAGAATCATTTTCCTTGTCCGATTCATTCAAAGTACTTACTTAAATCTTAGTGAGATTTGAAGTGTTCGCTTCCGACATTACTGTATAACTTTCTTATTTAATAAATCACGGGATATTTCTGCTCTTTAAAATTAATCTCGGGATTTGAGGCATAGGTACCTATCCACTTTATTCTTTCGCTGTATGAAATCAGTGTAAGTACATAAATAACTCTACCTAATTCCGACCTCTGGCGATAAGGTAACAGACAGACAGATAATAAATGCAAATTATCCTTTTTTATTTGATGTAATCAGGTTTTTATGATTCTAAATTAAAAATAATAATAAACACATTCTTCACCATTAATTTGAAATACTTTAGCGCCGTCATTGACCACGTATCTAATACTTACATATTAGCCAATTTATTTTATAACCTTTAAATTGTAATAACTTTTAAGCGGGTGGACCGGTTTTATATAATCATGCGAACTTTGAAGCCATCCCCTATTTTACCCCATGGGAGATGATTTTACAAAAACGCAGTTCAAAATCATTTTTTTTCTTACCGAAAGCGGTACGCTTTTGGTAAAAAAAAATTTTCTTCGTACATTTGAATTTTCATATCCCTAACTTAAGAAATGCTAAGTTTCCCATACAAACTGTTATCCCCTATATCACCCCCTTTAGGATTATTTTTGAGACAAAAAGTAGTCTGTATCTATCCCCAAGATGCCATCTGTCTTACCAAATTTTATCGAAATCCGTTCAGCGGTAATTGGCGTGAAAGTGTGAAGCGTGAAGACAGAGTTATTTTCAAAATAATATCTTTCTTTCTTTCTTTCTTTTTTTTTTCTTTTTTTAAAAAACGTTGCCCCACACTAGGAATTTCTCCTGTATCGTGGGTGCGTTTACAAACATTTAATCTCACATACACAAACAGCCAGACCCGGAACAACTACTTGCAGGTCATACAAATATTTGTTCCGTGCGGGGATCGAACCCGCGACACGTAACGCAGCAGTCAATCGCTTAACCACTGCGCCAACCGTGCCGTCACCGCCGTGCCGTATTAGTATGGATTATTAGTAGGTACCTATATTACCTACTAATTAGTTACATAATATCGGAAAAGTGTAAACAAACACCTTGTTTTGTTTAAAAAAGGCGCCAATGCTCATTATTAGCTTTCAAACGTCTACTGCTAAACATGGGCCTTCCAATCCATTGAATTAGCCAATCCGACACAACTGAATGAACGAAATATGGAAATGACCCAATCGATACCTAGATTGTTACAACAGCCCATTCAAAAGTTTTCATTCATTCATTAAATCGCATTGACACAGGACATTACTTGAATGGCGACTACAATATTCTACGTACGAGAAGGTACCTACAGATAATAAATTGTCGTCAATTACGCTCGAGTAGAATAGATTATTTAGTTGCGACGAGTAGAGTTGAGGGACCAATTAAAACTAGTCCTGTAACATTTGATATTATGATTGGCCCCCAAAATCTTATTTTCAGTTACGTATGCTAATCTTCAAATTAGAAAAGGTTCCGTGGTTTAAAAATAGAGAAATCGTTATGTATTTTCTTGTACTTAACTATATTTACAAAGAATGGTGAATTGGGTGACACATGACCTTTTTTTTTAGTGTGGGAAATCATCAAATAACTTCTCCCGCTCTGGGCGGAGCGGGAGGGCATGTCAGACTCTTACTTACTGAAACCCACCCGTGTTCCTTCAGTTGCCTGTGCCTGAGGCCACGGTAACCCTTTCGGACTTTCCCACAACCCCGGCAGGCATCTGCCCTGGCGGACCCCGTCATTGGTGCTGACATCTCTTTGAGGCGCGCGTGGATCACAACGCGCCATCGACCCGGGCCTGGTCCTTATCGGACGGTGAGCTACCCATTGCTCGCCGTCCGGAAGCCCGCGCTTACACGGTGGCCGGGAATCGGCCTGGAATTGCCGACGCCCAGGGCGTCTCCTACGGCGACTAGGGGCGTGAGGGCGCGAATTTTGCCTCTCCCTCATAGGATACAGGGCCTGCTGTCTCTTTTTGTGATTTGCGATGTGCAGGTCATTTAAATTATGCACTGTGTTAATTAAAGAAGCGCCATGCTATAAAAATAAACTTACCCTTTTTCTAAATTTGTGGACGCTACCGCTATTGTGTCCATTCCAACTATAGTACCTATTACCGGTTATCCGGAACACCCTCCGTTAATTAACATACTGTATGACGTACCTATCTACAAATATGCTTTAAATATAGGACCCCATGCTTAAAATTCCTGCATGTTAGGTAATGAGATTGTCTACGATACACGTTGCCTGCTAATGTGTTTGCTTGTCGTGTCGGATAGTGTAGGAGCAATACTTTCGTAGGACCGTTTTGTATAGTGCTCGATTGTAAGACCCATGTTTGGTAGTAATGGATTACGGTCTAAGCTGATATGTAAAAAATAATAATAATTAATTATGTATATAGAGGTACGAGGAAAAGGGTGTAAAGTTCACTCATACCTCCATAGTAAAGGGAGGATCCTCCGACCAGGCGGGTGTCGTGTCTGGTGGGCAACTGCCCGACGATTGATGTCGGGACGTTGTATACTATGCTAGTTGCGCGGTAAACTCTGCTTGCGCGATGCAGGATTTTGCGTGACGTCAGTGTGATGCTTAGTTCGCATGAGGCGATGTAGATACCGCTACATGTACTTAAGCTATGGTTCTTGTAAAAAATGATGTACCAACGATGAGTAGGTAAAGTTAACTTAAAAGCACACCTTTTAAATGTGTTCAAAGCAATAACTTTTATTAAATATAAATCCTTAATACCTGTAGGTGAAGTATTACAATGTACAGTCACACACAGTCGAGTTCAAGAGGGTTTTCGCATTAATAATATTATCAGTCGAGCATTAGCACCACTTGAACATATTTTAAACGGTATAAGCTCTGCTACTTCAATGTAAAAGCTTTTGAGTTTCAACAACACTATTTATAAAGGACTATGATAAACGACTCAGAATCGGGATATAAGTACCTATCTATAGTACCTACTCTTTCTTAAGGGCGTTGCTATGAGGGAAGTTCTTACTGCACTATGGAAACCCCCTATTTGTGGGAAAATATTCATGGCTACCCTTCGTTTAGAAATAACAGAGGGTTATGTCCGACTCCTACTGTCAAAACATTTTATATCATTACGACAATGTTACCAGTAGGTATAACAGAGGTGCGACTCCCACATTTCGCCAGTTTTTTTTAAGTCCTATGTAAGTAATAGGGGTCGAGGTTATTAATTGGCATAAATTGCGTTAAGTTGCGTAATTTATTTTTTGCGTTTAAAAAAAAAAATCGGGCATCAATCAAGTCAAGGCCGAGTCTTGACTTGATTGATGATGATGCTACTGAGGAATTCCTAATGGAAATACCCAAAAACATTTTATGTCCAGGCAAATCACTGTCCATACCA
Source organism: Brachylomia viminalis (assembly GCA_937001585.2). NCBI lineage: Eukaryota > Metazoa > Arthropoda > Insecta > Lepidoptera > Noctuidae > Brachylomia > Brachylomia viminalis. The sequence goes on along the minus strand of OW443298.2, from coordinate 11,415,793 downwards.
AGGTTGCCTGGAAGAGATCGCAGATAGCGATAAGGCCGCCCATTCTATATTTTGTAGTGTCTAATTTATTTTTTGTTATGTATTTTGTGGTGTACACACGGCTACACATCAAGCTATACATTTCCAGTTTAAACTGACCTCTTACTGTAAGGAAATCCTTTACAATGCGAGATCATGTTATGCTGGAAATGTATAGCTTGATGTGTAGCCGTGTGTACAATAAATAATATATAAATATAAATTTTAAAAAACATCCTACACACTTTGATGCGGGATATAATCAAATTATGCACCGGGCCTCGGACTCCCTATACATAATGCAATTGTATGCATAAAAGCAAGGAACGAAAACAGGATTAACAACACCTAACCCTTTTATCGTCCTTTATGGCTACAGAGTGTCAACCACAGAACAGATAAAAGAAGGTCTTTCCTTCTTTATCTGTTCTGTGGTGTCAACTGACGGGAGAAAGAGGCCGGATGGCAGCATCCGGTTTAGTACCTGAGGGGCAATTCCCGTATTTTTAAGACCGTTCGCATTCTAATCTCAGTCTCAATCTGTCAAAATTACAATCAATTTACATACATTTTTGACAGGTTTTTGACATTAATTGTCGCTGAGATGAGATTGCGACTTGAATTTGAACGTTTTTAAGTACGAGAATTGGCCTACTGTAATGCTGTTATCATATTGTGACCACAATACAAACGAAGCGTTGCTTTTAACGATATCCGACAAGATTAATATTTAGAGTAGGAACGTTATTAATTAATTTTTAGTTTTTTGCTTTGGTGGTTAGATGACAAATGACGCTATTATTTTGAAAGAGCATTATATTTATACAACTCGCTTCACATTGGTATGAATCGCTTAGGATTCGTCATCCATCATCATAATCAGCCTGTAACATTGCCAGTGGGCCACTGCTGGGAAACAGGCCTCCTTTCTGTGAGAGGGAGCGGGCCCAGTGCAGGTTGCACTGGGCCCACGCCAATTCTACCAGATAAGCCCAAGTGGTTGACTGAAGTTTCAATAAGCTTAAATTATTAATCACTAGATATTTACCTCCTTCAGCGGCCCAAGAGCCAAGCACGGCGACGGTGTACCTCACGGCGACAGAGTCGGACAGCGCGTGCGCAGGGTGGTCGGCGTTGCGTAGCACCGGCATGGTTGATGTTCTCACCGAGCGGCGTCACCGGCTCTGCCCATAATACCTGCCGGATATTGGGACATTGTTAGTTGAATCGTTTAGAACAGTGTTTTTCAACGTGTGGATCGTACATACTTAAACATCCTTATAAAACCATAGTAGGTAATTCAAAATGTTATATTTTAAGTTACCTAATGTTTTTTTTGTTATTTATTAGGTAAAGTTATCTAAAGGTTAGGGCTTAGATTAACACAAATCAACAAATACCTTCATGGCACATGAATCGTTAATGTGACGCGGAACCGGCACATCTATTGACGTAAAGGTGCTCCCTGACTTGGAGCATTCGCCTGTAGTGTAATGTTAAAGATTCGAGCATTACATCAGTGAGGGAGGAAAACCGAGCATTACAGTGCGCAATCTGTAATGTTACAGATTCGAGCATTACATTAGCGAGGGAGGAGAACCGACCATTACAGTGCGCAATCTGTAATGTTACAGATTCGAGCATTACATCAGTGAGGGAGGAAAACCGAGCATTACAGTGCGCAATCTGTAATGTTACAGATTCGAGCATTACATTAGCGAGGGAGGAGAACCGACCATTACAGTGCGCAATCTGTAATGTTACCAGATTCGAGCATCACATCAGTGAGGGAGGAAAACCGAGCATTACAGTGCGCAATCTGTAATGTTACCAGATTCGAGCATCACATCAGTGAGGGAGGAAAACCGAGCATTACAGTGCGCAATCTGTAATGTTACAGATTCGAGCATCACATCAGTGAGGGAGGAGAACCGAGCATTACAGTGCGCAATCTGTAATGTTACCAGATTCGAGCATTACATCAGTGAGGGAGGAAAACCGAGCATTACAGTGCGCAATCTGTAATGTTACAGATTCGAGCATTACATTAGCGAGGGAGGAGAACCGACCATTACAGTGCGCAATCTGTAATGTTACCAGATTCGAGCATCACATCAGTGAGGGAGGAAAACCGAGCATTACAGTGCGCAATCTGTAATGTTACAGATTCGAGCATCACATCAGTGAGGGAGGAGAACCGAGCATTACAGTGCGCAATCTGTAATGTTACAGATTCGAGCATTACATCAGTGAGGGAGGAGAACCGAGCATTACAGTGCGCAATCTGTAATGTTACCAGATTCGAGCATCACATCAGTGAGGGAGGAAAACCGAGCATTACAGTGCGCAATCTGTAATGTTACAGATTCGAGCATTACATCAGTGAGGGAGGAGAACCGAGCATTACAGTGCGCAATCTGTAATGTTACAGATTCGAGCATCACATCAGTGAGGGAGGAGAACCGAGCATTACAGTGCGCAATCTGTAATGTTACAGATTCGAGCATTACATCAGTGAGGGAGGAGAACCGACCATTACAGTGCGCAATCTGTAATGTTACCAGATTCGAGCATTACATCAGTGAGGGAGGAAAACCGAGCATTACAGTGCGCAATCTGTAATGTTACAGATTCGAGCATTACATTAGTGAGGGAGGAGAACCGACCATTACAGTGCGCAATCTGTAATGTTACCAGATTCGAGCATTACATCAGTGAGGGAGGAAAACCGAGCATTACAGTGCGCAATCTGTAATGTTACAGATTCGAGCATTACATTAGCGAGGGAGGAGAACCGACCATTACAGTGCGCAATCTGTAATGTTACAGATTCGAGCATTACATCAGTGAGGGAGGAAAACCGAGCATTACAGTGCGCAATCTGTAATGTTACAGATTCGAGCATTACATTAGTGAGGGAGGAGAACCGACCATTACAGTGCGCAATCTGTAATGTTACCAGATTCGAGCATTACATCAGTGAGGGAGGAAAACCGAGCATTACAGTGCGCAATCTGTAATGTTACAGATTCGAGCATTACGTCAGCGAGGGAGGAGAACCGAGCATTACAGTGCGCAATCTGTAATGTTACAGATTCGAGCATTACATCAATGAGGGCGGAGAACTGAGCATTATAGTGCGCAATCTGTAATGTTACAGATTCGAGCATTACATTAGTGAGGGAGGAGAACCGACCATTACAGTGCGCAATCTGTAATATTACCAGATTCGAGCATTACATCAGTGAGGGAGGAAAACCGAGCATTACAGTGCGCAATCTGTAATGTTACCAGATTCGAGCATTACATCAGTGAGGGAGGAAAACCGAGCATTACAGTGCGCAATCTGTAATGTTACAGATTCGAGCATTACGTCAGCGAGGGAGGAGAACCGAGCATTACAGTGCGCAATCTGTAATGTTACAGATTCGAGCATTACATCAATGAGGGCGGAGAACTGAGCATTATAGTGCGCAATCTGTAATGTTACAGATTCGAGCATTACATCAGTGAGGGAGGAAAACCGAGCATTACAGTGCGCAATCTGTAATGTTACAGATTCGAGCATTACGTCAGCGAGGGAGGAAAACCGAGCATTACAGTGCGCCATCTGTAATGTTACAGATTCGAGCATTACATCAGTGAGGGCGGAGAACTGAGCATTATAGTGCGCAATCTGTAATGTTACAGATTCGAGCATTACATCAGTGAGGGAAGAAAACCGAGCATTACAGAGCGCCATCTGTAATGTTATCAGATTCGAGCATTACATCAGTGAGGGAGGAGAATCGAGCATTACAGTGCGCAATATGTAATGTTACAGATTCGAGCATTACATCAGTGAGGGAGGAGAACTGAGCATTACAGTGCGCAATCTGTAATGTTACAGATTCGAGCATTACATCAGTGAGGGAGGAAAACCGAGCATTACAGTGCGCCATCTGTAATGTTACAGATTCGAGCATTACATCAGTGAGGGAGGAGAACCGAGCATTACAGTGCGCAATCTGTAATGTTACAGATTCGAGCATCACATCAGTGAGGGAGGAGAACCGAGCATTACAGTGCGCAATCTGTAATGATACAGATTGATTCGAGCATCACATCAGTGAGGGAGGAGAACCGAGCATTAAATCAGTGAGGGAGGAGAACCGAGCATTACAGTGCGGAATCTGTAATGTTACAGATTCGAGCATTACATCAGTGAGGGAAGAAAACCGAGCATTACAGTGCGCCATCTGTAATGTTATCAGATTCGAGCATTACATCAGTGAGGGAGGAGAATCGAGCATTACAGTGCGCAATATGTAATGTTACAGATTCGAGCATTACATCAGTGAGGGAGGAGAACTGAGCATTACAGTGCGCCATCTGTAATGTTACAGATTCGAGCATTACATCAGTGAGGGAGGAGAACCGAGCATTACAGTGCGCAATCTGTAATGTTACAGATTCGAGCATTACATCAGTGAGGGAGAAGAACCGAGCATTACAGTGCGCAATCTGTAATGTTACAGATTCGAGCATCACATCAGTGAGGGAGGAGAACCGAGCATTACAGTGCGCAATATGTAATGTTACAGATTCGAGCATTACATCAGTGAGGGAGGAGAACCGAGCATTACAGTGCGCAATATGTAATGTTACAGATTCGAGCATTACATCAGTGAGGGAGGAGAACTGAGCATTACAGTGCGCCATCTGTAATGTTACAGATTCGAGCATTACATCAGTGAGGGAGGAGAACCGAGCATTACAGTGCGCCATCTGTAATGTTACAGATTCGAGCATTACATCAGTGAGGGAGGAGAACCGAGCATTACAGTGCGCCATCTGTAATGTTACAGATTCGAGCATTACATCAGTGAGGGAGGAGAACCGAGCATTACAGTGCGCCATCTGTAATGTTACAGATTCGAGCATCACATCAGTGAGGGAGGAGAACCGAGCATTACAGTGCGCCATCTGTAATGTTACAGATTCGAGCATCACATCAGTGAGGGAGGAGAACCGAGCATTACAGTGCGCCATCTGTAATGTTACAGATTCGAGCATTACATCAGTGAGGGAGGTGAACCGAGCATTACAGTGCGCCATCTGTAATGTTACAGATTCGAGCATCACATCAGTGAGGGAGGAGAACCGAGCATTACAGTGCGCCATCTGTAATGTTACAGATTCGAGCATTACATCAGTGAGGGAGGAGAACCGAGCATTACAGTGCGCCATCTGTAATGTTACAGATTCGAGCATTACATCAGTGAGGGAGGAGAACCGAGCATTACAGTGCGCCATCTGTAATGTTACAGATTCGAGCATCACATCAGTGAGGGAGGAGAACCGAGCATTACAGTGCGCCATCTGTAATGTTACAGATTCGAGCATCACATCAGTGAGGGAGGAGAACCGAGCATTACAGTGCGCCATCTGTAATGTTACAGATTCGAGCATTACATCAGTGAGGGAGGAGAACCGAGCATTACAGTGCGCCATCTGTAATGTTACAGATTCGAGCATCACATCAGTGAGGGAGGAGAACCGAGCATTACAGTGCGCCATCTGTAATGTTACAGATTCGAGCATCACATCAGTGAGGGAGGAGAACCGAGCATTACAGTGCGCCATCTGTAATGTTACAGATTCGAGCATTACATCAGTGAGGGAGGAGAACCGAGCATTACAGTGCGCCATCTGTAATGTTACAGATTCGAGCATCACATCAGTGAGGGAGGAGAACCGAGCATTACAGTGCGCCATCTGTAATGTTACAGATTCGAGCATTACATCAGTGAGGGAGGAGAACCGAGCATTACAGTGCGCCATCTGTAATGTTACAGATTCGAGCATCACATCAGTGAGGGAGGAGAACCGAGCATTACAGTGCGCCATCTGTAATGTTACAGATTCGAGCATCACATCAGTGAGGGAGGAGAACCGAGCATTACAGTGCGCCATCTGTAATGTTACAGATTCGAGCATCACATCAGTGAGGGAGGAGAACCGAGCATTACAGTGCGCCATCTGTAATGTTACCAGATTCGAGCATTACATTGGTTTTGAAATAATTCATGGCACCAATATCGTTTCTTCTTTTTTTTTTGTAAATAATAATTTCGAACAATAATTAATATTGCCGCGCTCAGCACAACGACCGCTCCGTCTGACATTGTGTAATCAACTATAAATGCTCGAAGTCGAATCTAAAGTTACATTACAGGCGAATGCTCGTCAGTCAGGGAGACAGTATTGTAAAGCAATGCTCAAAATCGAATCTGAAATATTACATTACAGACGAACGCTCCAGGTGAGGGAGCACATTTAATGTAATGGTTGGGCCTACGCCTGTTTCTCGTTAACATTTTATTCCTACCGCGGCCGGATCCGATTTTGCATAGAATTAAAACGTTTTCTAAATTTAGGCGATTTCTCTGTTTACCTCTTACATGAGCCATAGAGGAAAACATTAACTCGCACAAGTAGGAGGTTCCAAATGGAATATAAACAACACATCAAAGCTTCTGGGTAGGTACCCAAAGTAACAGACTCACAGTCTATGTAAAAATATGCCTGTTTTAGGTACTTAATTACTTATTTAGCCGACAGCTAATACTGAAAATAAGTAAAAATGATGCACGGATTCAATATTTGTAATATAAAAAAACAAGCTAGAAACATCGGAGGGTAGGGGGTCGCGATATATTTTTCCATACATAAAGGCCCGCGCCATGAAAAAGGTTGAAAAACACTGGTTTAGAACATGCAATCTAAGGGGATGGGACATGAGTAAAACTTTTGATTCAAGTGAGTCTGGGAAGTAAGGAGGTTTATTTTCGAAACGACGCAGTTGGTGATAGAGAGCATCAAAACTACATAATATAGGAGCATCAGAGCAAAACTGAAATTAGAATAGTTAATTACTGAGGACTACCTCAGTAATTAACTATTCTAGTTTCAATTTAGGTAAATATACCTACTTATAAATCCCACCATAAGTATTTATTATAGTTACCGACTTATATTATATAAAACTGTATACAAGTAGAAACCGAAAGTATCAGTTATGGCAAAATGGAATCCAATAAATCGCCAAAGCTATTAAGCATCATCAGCCAATAACGTCACCACTGCTGGGACACAGATCTCCTCTCTGGAAGATGGTGTGAGCCATAATCCACCGCGTGGGCCCAGTACGGTTTGGTGGATGTCTAAATGTGATGTAGAAAACTCTTAAGGTTGACTGGTAGAAAATGCCTCAGGCATTAAGTCCGCCTTTGTACAGTATTATTTTTTTACTTGTGCATAAAGTTTTAATAAATAAATAAATAAATAAAACTCTTATATTTCGATAATTGATGAGAAGAGTTAGTTGAAATATCTTCTACGTGCCTTCCTTACTACCTAACTTATTTTAAAGTTAATAGGTAGGTAGGTACTAAGGTAGGTAGGCATTACGTTAAAAAAAATGTTTACCTACACAAGTTCATTGCACTTTTAAAGGCTGATGCACTTAATAATACCTAATGGGCTGTTACTCGGCTTTTTATAGCAGGCAATAGGGGGAAAAAGCCAAGACTCCAGATGTACACCATATGCTATCTAGCTCCGCACTGAATGCCTAAAACACTATAACATGTGAACATCCTGTGGATTGATAAATGACTGGAATAGGTTTCTTATTATAGAACTTGTATCCTAGTTATAAATTTGAATAGATAGATCAGATACCGTATGCAGATTGGTGCTTAGTTTGTTAGTGAGATTTGTAAATTTGGTGCTTTTGCCCTCTTTTATATTGATATCAAAAAACACAACACACGCAAAGATATTCTGTACAAAAAACAATGCCTTCCCTCATCCCTTCAAATTAAAAAAAAAAACAAATGATATTGTTTTGTTTTTGAGTTAAAAACCAATAACCATATTATAATTACGCGAATATTTGGGTAAACTTGATTACACAGACACAGAAAGACTTCTAGAAGTACCTACTTCAATAATGATGTACTTGGTTGTTAAATTGGCAACTTTTATTTGTATTTAGTACCTAGTTTATTAAGGATAGTATTATTGTATATCGCTTAGTATGGGGATGGCCTGAAACACAGGTTTTTATTAACCTAGCTCAGGCAGGTCGCCACAAGATAGAATGTCAGTACCAACGCACCTTTCATATGTAATTAAAAACGAGTAAATTAAACTAGCTTTTATATAAGTACCTATTTAAGCCAATCTGTTAAGAACTTGGTATGGACTACTACCTAAGTATTTATAAGTGTTTAGATGTATTACTTTGTAAAAGGACCTAAATAAAAGTTATTATTATTATTTATTAACTATACCTACTACTTAATGAAAAGTTCCAAGTTTAAAGTTCCATCAAATATGCATGCATGGTCATCATAACGCCATGGAGTATAAAAACCGAAGCGTATCGATTCATGAGCCATATTACGAGGCAATCGATCATCGCCACTCGAAGGCTAAACTAATGGTTTGCTTTAATGAGAATGTCAGCGTGTTCGGAATAGCAGCCATTTTTCATACTTCTAATGTGCCAATGAACTCTTGGGTCTTATTACACGATAACTACGTTTATTAAGAAATTATTATATGCGTAATCCAAATAAAAATACTACCTACTTACATTATCACCTTTGTACCTATTTTTCTGTTATTTTCTTCTTGTCTGTTTATATAAGTGTGTACATAAATGGTTAAAAAAATAAATAAATAAATTATTTTAAAGATACTTCCTAAGTAGATACGATACATTGTTATAATTATTTCAAAGTAAAAAATTATATGTATTCTTCTTCGTCTTATCGATGATTCCCTTTTATATTATAAGCTTCGACCAAAATTCGCCTACTTCGACAGCATTACCGTTGGCCTCGCAAAGGTCTCCCATAGTGCAGGTGTTTTTGCACACAAGGCACATAAAGAGGTGAAGCATCGTTTGTGATGTGGCTCCACAGTCGCACTGTGGCTCGACGGAATACCCCCACCTGAGTAAGTTGCAGCGACCCACCTGGCTACTTAAGTCGGTTAAGAGATTTCCAGGTGGGCCATGGTAGTTGGTGGCCCACTGGGAGATTTTCTGCAGACTCAACATACTCAGCAGGAGGGGGATATTTAAGTAGCCACAGTTTTAATGGTCGACTTGAGGGGATCTACGGAGGGAGAGTAATAAAACCGTTGCTTTCTTTTCTAATTATAATTCAAATTTTGACGGTAAATAGATATATCTCTACCTACTGGACCTTCACCAATAAAATAGAGGGCAGGGCAGGTACCTTCTTTACTTAGGTAACTGCAGCACTACGGAACCCGGAACGCCTCTCTGGACCTTATAGGATTCAGAGAGTTGATATTAACGGACAAAGATCATCCGGATCTCTAGTAAGCATGGGACCCCCAGAGCTCGATTCTTGGTACTTACATTTTTAATTCTTATTTATATAAATGACTTGCCTTACCTCATATAGGATAGACATAGTATAGTGTTGTTTGCAGACGACACATCACTTTCATTTAAACTCAAACGTCAGCAGCTTACTGACAATGTAAATAGCGCCCTCGCAAAAGTAGTTAACTGGTTTAATGTTAATACCCTACTTCTTGACGTGAAAAAACTAAATGATCACAATTTTTATTGTATTTGAGTGTTTGAAGAGTCACACACTCAAATACAAGAAAAAAATTGATATTTATTTAGAACACTCCCGAGAGAAATAATCGAACTTTCTAGGCCATATTTTTTTTTAAATTTTGTGGCCATATCTAAACCATAATCACACATATAAACTGGGAGTTTTGATGGGCTTGTATAGCCCTCTTAAGTTAACGATACCTCATGTTCGACAAGTAGAAATTAGTGTTCTCATAAAGGGTGAAGAGTTGAAACCCGAAGATACCACAGTATTCTTAGGCATAACTTTGGATACCAAGCTTTAATAAGGCCCCCATAATAGATAAATTGTCAAAAAAGCTTAGCTCTGTAGCAAACGCCGTTAGAATAATTCGTGATTTAAGTGATTCAGAGACAGCAGAGAGAGATAAAAATATGATTGACGTGTAAAAGTCAACAAATCACGATATTAGTCGGTACCTACATTTTCAGGTATTTATTTATTTACTTATTAGTTCCACGGAACTTGTGTGAACTAAACTTGATGTAGTAGCCTACAGAATTATTAATCACATGCCTCCTCCATCTTTTCAGTCCGTCAGTTTACTTAACAGCTGTTATCTATCAATAATATATTAAGTAGTTACTGATACTGAGAGATCAAGTGAAAGGTCCTGGGATCGGATCGAACTGACAAACACATTCACATAGCAACAGCGAATTCGGCCTTATTACAAAACAAAGTTTTTCCTTAGACATGGTTTAAACCATCGAGCCTGTTTTTGAAATAAGAACCTAACAGAAATCGAATTCCCTTTACAAAAGTTACCACTTAGGCGATCAACACATGGCACCGCGCACTGCCGCGGTTGGCGGTGAATCGAAAGGAAAATCCATTTTCAAAAACGTACGGTCGGGCGGTGTACGGTGGGCTGCATCAATTGGTTACCCCAGTTGTATTAATCAGCCTTTTCCCCAGGCGGAGGTAGTCCATGAGGATTTCCCCCGTCAAAAAAAAAAAAGTTGTATTAAAATTAACTTTGAAGGGGGGGTACCCACATCGTGACGCTGATTGTACGTGTGTTAGGCATCAACGGATTACATACATGCCAATGCGACGTAAGATCCGCTTCACCGCCAACCGCGGCGGTGCGCGGTGCCGTGTGTTAATCGCCTAAGTCCGGTCTCAGGTTGTCAATGACCTTTTCTAAAGTTCGAAATACAAAAATTGACTCGAAGGTTTAGTTTCGGGCTAAAGTTAGATCATGTTTTTTAGTAAGGGCGATTGAGTTTGCTACAGTTGGCCCAACAAGCCATTCACATTAAGATCGGTAGCGTTGATTAGGTTTATTTACGTTGGTCTATTGTGTGGTTAAATACAAAATGGCATCGATGTTATATTACCATGGATTCAGCCACCCCCTCTCCCCTTCCCTCCCCTTTCTGAACCCTCTATATTGTTTTATTTTTTTAAATTAGCTGTTCCATACATTTTGACCGCGTAGGTATTGCACTTTTCTATTAAACGGTGGATGTTTTATTAAATAACCGACGAAAAATTTATATGCTAGGGGGTCTAGAATGGCAAAATGCGCGCCCTAACGCCCCTAGCCGCCGCAGGAGACGCCCTGGGCGTCGGGAATCGCAGGCCGATTCCCGGCCACCGTAGGCGTGGGCTTGCGAACGGCGAGCAATGGGCAGCTCGCCGTTCGACAAGCCCAGGCCCGGGTCGACGGCGCGTTGTGTTCCACGCACGCCTCAAAGAGATGTCAGCACCAATGACGGGGTACGCTAGGGCCGATGCCTGCTACGGTTGCGGGAAAGTCCGAGAGGGATACCGTGGCCCCTGGCACAGGCAACTGAAGGAACACGGGTGGGTTTTAGTCAGTAAGAGTCTGACACGCCCTCCTGCTCTGCCCAGAGCGGGAGAAGTTATTTGATGATTTCCAACCCTCAAAAAAAAAAAAAAAAGGGGTCTAGAATCAAGTGCTGAATTCATGGTTACAGTTTGCACGTCGATGACCCTGCCACCCTGTACCTACAGTTTTTTTGTTTTTTTTTATAATTTGTCTTCTGTAATTCAAGGTGTAGTACATACAGTAGCAACATTTTAATTTTCCTGTAACTATGCTTTAATTTGAAATGTCTGGGTCGGTGGAGAGTCCCTTGAAACGGCCGAAAACACGGCCGAAAGTTTTACATTATTTCCATGTTTCTTTGGTACACACAATGAACACATTAAGAGTTATTAGCCGATATTATTATTAAGCATAAGTATTTAATTCCTTAAGTAGGCACTTACATGTCAATAATAAATTTACGATAACTATGATCTAATCTTTTTGCATGAACCTTACAGTGCATTAAATTAATATAAACAAAGAAGATAAGGCGTACTTACGCATTGTGAGTAATACTAGCGTAAGAGTAGCTTAAATGACAAATTATTTTATTTCTGTAAGTAGGTTTGTACAAACACTTTTACACGTCAATCATATTTTAAAAACTAGATGAGGTCGGCGTTTCCTATCTGACTACTCTGAGAAGAAAGGCCGAAACAAACTCAGAGATCGCAGTCTCTAAAGTCCAGACATAATCTTGGTCAGATCATGTGAAGACCATGTAGATTGGTGTCTGAAACGGTCTTTTGAGGAAAACCCATACCGATTGAGCGGACCTGTCCAGTCAGTGCACGCATTTGTCAGTAATCTTGCCGCTCAACTCAGAACTTTAGGAGCACAACGATTCGACGAACAATACCAAAGAAAGGACATTTGGGCTTGCTTCGATAGACTGTTTAGTGTTTATTTATGGGGACTACATGACCTAAACGCGAGTTTTATAATGCCTAAAAGTATATAATAATAATAATATGAGACAACGTCCACACAAGGTCTTCAGGTCCCGAACTAGGTAGAACCTGTACTACGGTAACCTGATGACTGATATACATACTTAAATACATATACACGCCCAGACACAGGTCAAACAAACATGTTCATGCACACAAATGTTTGACATGTCCGGGGATCGAACCCGGGATCAGCGGCTCAGAAGGCAGGGTCGCTACCAACTGCACCAACCGGTCAGTCAATTCATTGCAATAAAAGAAAATAAAACTGAAAAATATATGATAAATTCTTCAGGATGTTGGTTAGATAGTGTTGAAAACATAATACAAATAAGTTGGTACGATAGAAAAAAGTCACAAAGATTCTTTTCTTTCATTTCGATGCAGTCCGACAGTGACCGCGCTTTAGCTGTTGTCAGCCTCTTAACAGAACCACAAAATAACTACTTAGTCGGTGAAACTCTAGTTTCATAGACTAATTATTTTAAGTTCTGATAGACTCTCTCTAGTCTATGTCTATGTTTAAAAGTAGGTATCTCAATGGTTGACGATGAAAATACTGTTGCGTGACTAAAAAACAATAGTCTTGAACCAGAACTAAAACCTTCAAGTCAGATAAGTATGTAGTCAAACTTATCAAACAAAACTCCATTTTCAACATGAAGATATTATGTTGCCCATCGCTTATGTAAAGGGATCCATTCAAACTATTGGTAGGTACTGGTTCAAAAACTGACACATCGCGTACAGTCAACCGCTCTTTAGTGGCACCAAAAAATTTGCCATTGACAGCGCCTTAGTGCAGTCAGCGTCATGATGTGGGTACCCCCCTTCAAAGTTAATTTTAATACAACTGGGGTACCCAAATGATGCAGCCCACCGTACCTAAGAGTGATTTTCTTAGTGATGATGACCTGATGTGCGGTTGACATACCATCATTAAACTAAACAATTCACATGACAGTAACGGCTTATAGAACTTGAAGTAGACATGTTCGCACCAAACATCTGACGATATCAATCCATCAATGTAAATCAGACCGCGTCAACGCGGGCCATTCAGTGCAGAAGCCATAAAACTGCCTCTTGATAATAGCTTTCGATAGCGTTTTCAAACACGCTAGGCAAAAACAACCGACATAAATTGAGTTCTCAACATTCAATGCCATCAAGGTCACTGCTGCCAATCTATAGATTACTATGCTTTCTAAGTAAAGAAGCACTTTTACTAATAGGTAATTACTCTAGTAACATTGAGTTAACACGTGTGAAAGTACGGGCGTAGCCTCCTAAATCTCCGCAATCAAACATTTTGAAAAAGATCCCGAAAAAGCGTAATCTGTGTTTATCGATAACCATAAATAACCTGACCGCATTAGGTATCAATTAACATCAGGTACAATACCTAGTAGTGAAAACACAGCATGCAAAAAAAACCCTTAATGACTAGCCATCAGTGATTTTTAATGCGATGGCAAAAGGTACCTAAGTATCTCATCAATCTAATCATACACCAGAAGGCCAATACTCGTAATTAAAAGAAGTCGCAATCTCAGCTCAGCGACAATCAAATGTCAAAAATGTAGGTAAATGCTATATAATTTTTGACAGATTGAGACTGAGATTAGAATGCGAACGTTGTTAAAAATACGAGAATTGTCCTTCAGATTTACACATGTACCTTGTGTATGTACCTTTTAATGGTAGCTTCAGCAGACAAAAGGTACATAAATTCCATAGTTTCTATCTATGTATACTATAGTAAAGCTCATTTTGTTTGTTTTGTTTAAACGCGCAATTTCTGGAACTATCATTCGGATTAAAATAATAATTTGTACATTTGATAGCCGAATTCTTGACAAAGGTTATAGGCTATTAAACATCACGCTACTACCTTCAGGAGCCCAGCAAAACGAAGTCAGATAGAACGCTAAGTGAAAACGAAGTAACGGGGCACAGCTATAGGAGGATCATTCATAATTAGGTAAATATAATTTTCTAAAATTTTACGCGGACGAATTCACGGGCTAGTTTAAAATAAAATTACCATGATGTCTTGGCTCCTGAGTCAGCATGACATCGTACAAAAGGTAATTCTAATTTTTCATTAGCAACAAAACTGGTTGACTACAAATCACGCCATTTATCGTCAACTTGGCAATCAATAAGTTACTAAGTATTAGAGTTACGTAAAGGTCAAGTCGAGTCCGAGAACGTAGGTATACTTATGTAGTAAATATAGTTACGTTTGCTGACAAAATCAATGAAATGTTTCAGAAGGTCAATAAACAGATAGTGAAAGGGTACGTAGGGATACCGTACGGTCTCCGGTGAGGCGGCGAGCCTCCTTGCCGGATTACCGCCATGGGATCTGGAGGCAAAAGTCCTCGCGCACATTTGAGAGTGGCGCGAGGCGATCTCTCGCGCCCGGCCCTGGTCCAGGCCATGGTACGAAGCGAGAGGGGTTGGGAAGTGGTTACCTCCTTCTGCAAAGCAGTAATGCTCGCGAAGGAGGAGGCGGAACGCGTGAGGGAGAGGCAAAATTCGCGCCCTCACGCCCCTAGCCGCCGCAGGAGACGCCCTGGTCGTCGGGAATCGCAAGCTGATTCCCGGCCACCGTAGGCGCGGGCTTGCGAACGGCGAGTAATGGGCAACTCGCCGTTCGATAAGGACCAGGCCCGGGTCGATGGCGCGTTCTGTTCCACGCGCGCCTCTAAGAGATGTCAGCATCAATGACGGGGTCCGCTAGGGCCGATGCCTGCCAAGGTTGCACCGTGGCCCCTGGCACAGGCAACTGAAGGAACACGGGTGGGTTTTAGTCAGTAAGAGTCTGACACGCCCTCTCGCTCTGCCCAGAGAGGGAGAAGTCATTTGATGATTACCCACCCTCAAAAAAAAAAAGGTACTGAAGATAAATTAAGGGGACTACCTGACCTAAACGCAAGTTTTATAATGCCTAAAAGTATCCACTGCAGTACCTAAACAAAATCAGAAAAATATATGATTTTCTTCAGGATATATGCTAGTTATATAGTGTGTTGAAAACATAATACAACTAATTTGGTACGATAGAAAAAAGTCACGAAAGTACCTCTAAAAATTAATTTTGATGATTAAAAACTATACAAATATACTTACATGCAATAATTCTGTTTTTTTTTTTAATTATTCTTCATTTTTAAGTCCGATCAATAGATTGGTTGTAAATAGAGAATTGCTTCATATTTTGCAATAAATTATCAGATCTGTGTCATCGCGCTTCTCTTTCTTTTCTATGCAGTCCGACACTGACCGCGCATTAGATGTTGTCAGCCCCTTAATAGACTAATTAAACAATTGACACGTCTTCCATATTATCCCCTGTCGCATCGCATCGTCTGTCCGCACTATTACCTACTTCGTTTTACTTAAAATTCTTTCTGACTTTTGTTCTGTTTGTTTGGCTCCTAAGGGTCCAAGCGTGGTCCTAGCGTTAAATAGCCTATATATAGCCTTCCTCAAGAACTGGACTATGAAATACAAAAAGATTTTTTCAAATCCGACTAGTTGTTACAGCGATTAGCGCGTTCAAACAAACAGTCATCCTCAGCTTTATTATTAGTATAGATATAGATGCGAAAGTAGGTAGTGCCCGTTTTCACTAACGCGACACCTAAATAAATGCCTAAATAATTATCTTTCTGTTGCCATTTCACGCCAATCCACTAAACCGATCGTTGGCTTGTGACAGATAAGTAGCCTGCATGGGACCTGGAGAAGGGCATAGGCTACTTTTCATCCTGGATATTTGTATTGATGAAATGCAAAATATATACGCAGACACGTCGCGCGCTAGCAGATTTATACACTAACTTCTTTCAACGTAACTAACCAATCCGTTCAGTGGGAGTGTATGACTAAACGCCGACAGACTGAACACCGACAAGACTTTACTTCGGCGGGACTCTTCGCCAACAGGACACTTCGCCGACAGGTCTGTGGTGTTGTGTTTGAATTACTGGAGATTTTGTATATGTGAAAACTTTTCTGTGAGCAACTTGGAAGTAGCGCTCGCCGGACGCTACCGCGGCACCGCTCGCTTCGCTCGCTCGGCTCGCGCGCGGTTGGTCACAGTTCTGACCTAACCTATTTCGCATAATCGATTTCCAAAGTAAGTATCTGATTATGTATGTATATTATATTATGGACTGTCGCGGCGTTTAGTCGTACACTGGTTGGAAGCCGTGATTGTGGAGATATGATCACCCTTCAGGTTTGGTCGTAATACAGGTCAGCAGAGACATTGACACACAAACTGTAACCATTAATTCAGCACCTGAATCACGTAGAAACCTTTCGTCGGTTATTAAAAAAAACAGCTGTTTCATAGAAAAGTGCAATACCTACGCGGTCAAAATGTGTGTACCTACCAGCATTTTTTTTTTAAATATCAGATGTAAATTTTCAACGCAAGGGGATTCAGAATCATGTACTAAATTGTTTCGAAATAAGCTCATAGAGACTCCCGAACAAGATACATGAAACCAACCAACACAGTGTACCTATTAGGTACAACCAACACCAATGTTTTGGCTAAAGCTGTAATAAGACTACACGACGACACAGATTACTAAATAGTTACTTCGACGACGACCCACAAGAGCACAGTCATGCATAAAAATGTATTTAAGTTCTCTTTACAAGCGTGTGTTTGTATAAATATTACCAACTATCCCTCAGATTATATAAATAGTTAGAATCAATTGTGTGAACCAAGTAGGTGAATGATTTCTATTGGCTTGTCGATCTAGAATTCTAGATCATAACATCGGACTGAACTTTGCACTAGATACTTATAATATATGTAGTCATTTAGAATTGTTGTTTATGTTTTATTGCTAACTTAGCGACCCGCCACTGCTGCACTGCTTCGCACGGTTTTATGACTTGACAAAACATGAAGATGTCTTTATTATTTGTAAGTTAAACATTAATGTACAGACGCCAGCACATCAAGCTACTACAATCTGTCAAATTTCTTTAACAGATTTTCAACTTTATCGCTAAAGCATTAAGGTTCAAGGTTGATTGGGAAAATTTTACAGTTTCGGGTAGCTTGACCTGCTGGCGTCTGTACCTACATATTACTTACAAACCTTCCGGATTTTTTTCTTTAAATGATGGTGAAAACCGTATCAAAATCCGTTGCATAGTTTAGTTAGAAGATACCTACAACGCGGTCACACAAATAGACACGAAAAACGACTTCAACTAAGAATAAAGAGGTAAAGTTTGTAAGTTTGTGAGTTTGTAAGGCTGTAGGGGGTAATATCTGAATCTACTGAACCGATTTTGAAAATTCTTTCAGCATTTGATAGCCCAATTTTTGAGGAAGGTTATATGCTTTTTAACATCACGCTATGATCATTAGGAGCTGAGCAGAAAGAAAAAAGTAAAAAAGAACGCTAAGCGAAACCGAAGTTTAGTTTAAGCGCGGGCGGGCGATGCGATGCGACTGAGTGGGACAGGGGAACAAGAAATTTCACGCGGACGAATTCGCTGGAAGAAGCTAGTTTATAATATAAATAGATCTGCATTACTAACAAGAAACATAGAAATCAAACTCCTTATGACACTACCTTCATAAGAATTTTGGTTTGTATATTTCTTGTCAGCTGATAATAATCGAATCAAAGTTAGTTAAATTGGACAAAGTCAATAGCGTAGGCCCTTTGATTATAAACATGTCATCAAAGCGTAGGCCCAATGCTCATATGCCAGAGATGGTAGTAGGTATGAAAATATTATGTACGTAAGAAAAAATCTACATCTTTTTAATAAAATAAGTGATAGACATAATTTTAATACAAGAAATAAAGATAAAATTGATCAACCATTTTTCAGATTAGCTAAAGTACATACATCTTTTATGGGGTACTGTGTTAAATGCTACAACAAAATACCTTGTAATATATTGCAATTAAATGAAAGAAAATTTAAAACTCATATAAAAAGTTTACTGTGTAAACAAGCATATTACAAATTAGAGGATTATATCCAAGATAAGAATGCTTGGAAACATGCTGGTCCAGCTCCACAGGAGAATCTAGGGTCTTGACAAAATTAAAACTTGTTGCTACTTTGATTGTATGGTTTGTTATTTTTGATATTGGTTTACATTCTGTGACTACTTTAACTCACACACTGACATATTAATAGGTTACATAATTTGGGAAATCGTATACTTTTACAATGTTTGTAAATATGTGAACACCATGTATCTATCATTTAATTAACTTATTTATCATTGCTACGTTTATTAAATTCTTTTTACCTATTTTGGTAGGGTAATTTTTATTATAGGTGCATCGTCTTCACATATAATTATATAATTAATGTATACAAAGTATTGTAACACATTTTAAAAGAGTAACGATGGAGTTTCTTGCCCATTCTTCTCCATACGAAACTACCTTTTGGAAGGGGCGACTAGAATCAATTCTATTTAAATGTAAATGTTGACGTTCAAAAGTTCCTATTATGTGCCTATTTGAAATAAATGCTTTGACTTTGTATGATTTGTGAGACATGACACGACAAGTAATATTGTTTTTTGATAATTATTAAATAAAAATTCTAATCTAATATCTGTAACTCCTGTGGTGTACATAGAATAGAATAGAATAGACATTTATTTTGCAAGTATTTGTAATACATAATATGTGATAAGATAAATTAAAGTTCAGCCGTATTTCACCAATTGGCATGCAAACATTTGTCAATCATTTACCTACTTAAAATAAACCAAAAGCTAGATCCATCAAACCCAGAGCAATTCAGCCAACTTTTTACTCTAATAAAAACTCAGTCACACTGTAGTATGTTTTATCCATTAAAAACTTACGTAGTCTACTCTTAAACAGCATTGTTGTCAAGTCTTTCCAACCACCTGGAAATTTATTGTAAATAATTTTATTGGGGCCATACAGTAAACACTTCCGCGCACCAAAATAGTTTGACACGGTGAATGACAGAATTTACTGTTGTCACGCCTATTTCTTGGGAATACATCAGCTAGACGTTCAAAATGGCTTGGATTTTTCTTTTGATGAATAAATAGTTATTCTATTATATTCATTATGATAAAGGAGAAATCTTGAGAACAATAACCTTTCCAAGAAAAGCGACGTTCTATAAGACACTAACAGACTTGAATCTTGATACTACCTATCTATTCCAATACTCATGACTTCATGAGTCGTTACATACAAATTTTATGTATACTTATGCATACCAACACCGGGCATACTAGGTCAATATTTGGAATAATAAAGAGGACCTAGAGTTAAGTACAAAATCCATATTAAATCGGAAAAGGGTATGTCAGTCAGTCGACCCCAGTGGCGCAGCGGCGGAACGACTTCCGGGACAATGATTCGATTTCCGCACAAAGCTTACGAGAGCGAAGCGTTGAAAATTAGTTTAGTAATTACCGCGCTGAAACGCCCTCTCTAAAAAAGCTGTAATAAATGTATCAAGAATCTAAACGATAAATATTAAGATTAGTGACAGGTAAAACAGAAGGCAAAAGACCAACAGAAGATAGCCCATAGAGAAGGTCAAGTCCATATTGTTATTGAAATACCCATCAAATATAGAAAACGCAGGAGACACGATGGACCGACTGGAGAGGAGGAAACGCATTGAGCTTTAGAGCGTTCGTAGACGGCATACAATCGGTGGCCGATTTTTTGTAGGAGCTAAATGAAACAGTACAGATCAATTAATGTAACCACGCACACATCGCGTCGTACAGTATTTTCAACTCACGAAGCGACGCGCTCTTTACGCGTGCTGGTAACCAAGTGTACAAACACGCTGTGAATGAGTGCGTGAAGACGAGTAGCGTCAGCTTCGACCAAAGAGAATTTATGCAAGGTGGAGACGACAATACGACAATAAATTAAGCTGCGTATATCTAATGATGTTCCCAGCCTGCATACAAAAATTCAATCAAATATATCCAACAGTTTAGGCACTATAGCTAGTCAAAGATTGGCAAAACCCATAGTCGGCCCATCACTACAATTTAGTTTGTTTGAAAAAATCACTTTTGTTATTTCGGTGATAGGATTAATTTGATAGTTTCAAAATACTCATATGCATTAGTATTGCCAGTGTTTTCATTTATTGTCGTATTGTTGTCTCCAGATTGTATAGTCTTTGGCTTCGATCAATAATAGAGAGCGTCAGCATATAACACACACGCCAGCGCGCGCGCGCGTACTCACACATACCCATACAGACACACACGCACACGGCATGTTGCTTACCACAAGTAAGGCGCGCGTCGCTTCATGAGTTTTTTTTATTTTTTTTAAAACGTTGCCCTAATTAGGCATGTCTCCTGTATCGTGGGTGCGTTTACAAACATTTAAACTCACATACACAAACAGCCAGACCCGGAACCACTATCTGCAGGTCATACAAATATTTGTTCCGTGCGGGAATCAAACCCGCGACACGCAGCGCAGCAGTCAATCGCTTAACCACTGCGCCAACCGTGCCGTTAAAAATACTATACACAAAGTATGACCGACATGTATGTGCATGCAAGTGTATGTATACAAAAAAAATATACCGATAGTAGGACCTACAAAAAGTACTACCTATGCTGTGTGCAAGCGCGCTTAGCGAGAGTTTGTCGCACAGGCGACAGAGACAACGTCCAAACTTTTTCATAACTAAATGAAGCATATACGGCTGGTTCATGAGTACCTGTATTTTGTCTATGCCTACATAAAATCCAAACTTATTACCAAACTAGCAGTGCCCCTGCCCCGCGGTTTCTCGCCCGCGTTGTTCCGTTGTTTTCGCTTAGCGTTTTTCCGACTTTTTTCTTTTTGCTCGGTTCCCTAAGGGTCGTAGCGTGATGTTAAATGGCCTATAACTTTCCTCGCGAATTGTGCTATCAAATGCATGGATCATTTTGAATAAGTAAGACTGGTAGAATATTAGCGCGTCCAAACAAAAAAAAAACAACCATCAGCTTTATGATTATGACAGTTGTATAGATAGATGTCCGTGAACCTATTCGTATTTCCTACATACATTGGTACATAAGCTGGTAAGTCGACCTTCAGAAAATAGATTTTTGTTAAGAAAATATAAGAACATTTTTCCAAAATCGTTGGCAAGATACGAATATACTCGCAAAGCTGTGTAAGATATCTTTGTAAGAATACAGTGACAGTTCTGGACATAAGCCAAGTACATTACATGTCGGTGTTTAGCCCCGAACTGTTGTATGTTAAGAAAAAAGAAAGAGGAAGTCTTGGAAGTAGCGATAACAAAGTATGTACTTCATTTCTAGTCGTAGGAGCTCTGTTCGTGTCTGTAAACTATATTAGTGACTAAAGCAATGAGAACTCACCATAAAATATACAGGGTGGCCGGAACATTGACGTCCAAAAATAAAATTTCGGTCCCTCGTATCGTGGGGTATTCGAATCACCCCCATGTATGTTCCGCGACTTTTCATAGTTTTCGAGTTATGAATTTTTTTCTGAATGTTTGAAAATTTTCGACCTGACCAACCTAAAAAAATTCAAAAAAAAAAGTAGAGGGTTTTATCGAGTTTCTTTTTTTGCAACTGAATTTTCATAAGTAGTACTTTTATGCATAAAATAATCAGCTTCGTAACTGTGGTGAAAGTTATGAAAATGTTGATCTAAAGTGAAAAATTTACGTTCGGTAAATTATGACTTAAATTTTCAACTTCAAATTAAAAATCTAAACAGGTGACTTCATGGTTCTCAAGTAGGCTTCAAGAATGCGCCAGACTCTCAGCTTTCATAATCATTAAAAAACGTAGGACTTAATGGGGCTAACTTTGGCCTTAATCGGCCTTCAAAGACTGCGAAGTGGAAAATTCTTAAAATTAGCTATCTGATTAATAATTTTTTTTTTT
The DNA here is from genome assembly GCA_937001585.2 of Brachylomia viminalis. NCBI lineage: Eukaryota > Metazoa > Arthropoda > Insecta > Lepidoptera > Noctuidae > Brachylomia > Brachylomia viminalis. Next base: position 11,393,347 of record OW443298.2, on the reverse strand, counting down.
CCATCTTCTCGCTCCTAAGGTTATTTAGTTTGCTAACCAAAAATTACTGCAGGAAAGCTAAGATTTAAACACGGAGATTTTTTTAAATGTTAGTTTAATGAATTTTGCGCGATCCGTTCTCGTGGACTATGGGTTGTAAACGAGGGTGCAACTCTTTTACCTGCAATAACAATGGACCGAGAGGAAAAGAGACCGAATTATTGCTATCTCTCTCACGCAAGGCGCGCAACCGAAGCCAACGCAAAACAAGTACCTCAGTCGTACTCACATTGTGTTTACTGCTATACGCGTGTCGCCATTTTGTCTTTACCACACTCGCTTTGCCCACGGACTCCGCTGCCTACTTGTTTGACTACTTTGCTCGTTTATTGGACTGTGTTTTGCATTCTGATTTGGACTTTTTTTACGTGGAAGTGTAAAAAATGAGTTACACGTTAAGTGAATATGCAGAAATGCATTATTTTTATGGAGTTGCACAAGGAAACGGCCATGAAGCAGCGCGACTGTATCGCGAACAACTTCAACGTCGTGGTGGGCCGCAACCTGAGCGATATCCCGACCATCGTGTTTTTATTAACACGCACAACACTTTGATGGCAGGCCGCATTCCTGGTCGACGCGGCAGTCATGAAGGAATCCCTAGAGCTAACCCGGATCGCAGAGAAATGGTGCTGGAAGAAGTTCAGCGAAATCCGTCTACGAGTACGAGAAGTATGGCTCGTGCTCTGAACATCCCAAGGACTTCTATCCAAGACATTCTTCACGATGAAGAATACCACGCGTTCCACATCCGACGAGTCCAAGCTTTACTGCCTACAGATCACCAATTGCGCGTTGATTTTTGCCAAACCATGTTACGAAAAGAGCAAGAGGATCCTGGATTTTTCAATAAAGTTTTATGGTCAGATGAGTCACGATTTGAGCGATCCGGAATATTCAATATTCATAATTACCACACGTGGGCGAATGAAAATCCACTCGAAGTGAGAGCTTCGACATTTCAACATCGCTTCAGCGTTAACTTGTGGTCTGGTATTCTCAATGGCGAACTAATTGGTCCGTTTGAACTGCCGTCCAGACTCAGTCTCCGTCAGACTCCGTCAGACTCAATGAAACGAGAAAATAGCCAAAAAAAAATAATTACTCAGATGGGTAATTTTAAGAATTTTTCCACCTCGCTGTCTTTGAAGGCCGATTTTAAACAAAGTAGCCCTATTTAAGTACTTCATTTTTTTTATGATTATGAAAACTGAGAGTCTGGCGCATTCTTGAAGCCTACTTAGGAATTATGAAGTCACCTGTTAAGATTTTTAATTTAAAGTTGAAAATTTGAGTCATAATTTACCGAACGTAAATTTTTCACTTTAGATCAACATTTTCATAACTTTCATCACAGTTACGAAGCTGATTATTTTATGCATAAAAGTACTACTTATGAAAATTCAGTTGCATAAAAAGAAACTCGATAAAACCCTCTACTTTTTTTTTTAGAATTTTTTTAGGTTGGTCAGGTCGAAAATTTTCAAACATTCAGAAAAAAATTCATAACTCGAAAACTATGAAAAGTCGCGGAACATACATGGGGGTGATTCGAATACCCCACGATACGAGGGACCGAAATTTTATTTTTGGACGTCAATGTTCCGGCCACCCTGTATAAAAAAAGGTTTGATTATAGGAGAACAAGCCATTTAAATAGCCTCAGTTTGAAAATCAACTGTACACAGATTTTTAGTTTGCCAGACCAAAGCGACAGCTGCGATGGTTCTTTTTTTTTAAATGGCAACGATTCGTTGAATCACTTATGAATTAAAAAAACGAGCGAGCCTTACAGTAGTCGCATAAATGATGTGTAACATCTGACATCTCACCTTGGTAATAAGCAAAACATTAACATTATATGCTAAAAAAAATATTCAGATATTATTTGAAATGATTATTTGAGGTTAAGCGCACAGCTGATGCATTCACCTTCTCTATTTCTCTTTCTCGTAACACACACGCAACTGTTGGCTGATAGTACTTACCTACCACCTCTCGGAAAATGGGTTGGTACCATCTGACGGCCAACTCTACCACTTCGCGCGCTCATTGATTGGTCAAATCAAATAGCGCGCGCTTCCCCGGCTTCCTGTTACGCAGTTCCGTCGCATTTCACGAAATCACTCTCACAGATTGCAGGAAAGCGAGAGGAAAGATATTACACATCAAATAAAAAGGTCGTTCGCAGCTGTCATTTTTGTCTAGCAAATTTAAAATCAAAGTAAAATAGTTTTTTTCATAAATCGACCCAAAACATTATAGCGAAAAAGATTGCAAACAAAAATTACCGATAAGTACTACATCTCGCACCTATGAATGAGTCCAAGGTTATAAATTCTAAATCACGAGTCACGACTGAAAAAAATTTTTTAAAAAAATCTGTTTAACGAAACATTCTATACTTTTGTATAAAACTAACGAAATATTGATTTCAGGAAACGACATAAGTACCTACTAAAAGCGAGCTACTGGTGATAGCTTTACTAAGAAGTAAGTAGGTACCTACACTTGACCGTATAACCTTAACCTGACACTGCGACAAAAAAGGTCAAATAAAAAAGTAAGTATGCCACTTTCCTATTCCAATTTCAAAGTGATATAGAAAAAGATGTCGTACCTCAGAATTCGCGGGACTCGGCAACACCAGCGCAGGTGGAGATCGCAGTACGACTGATAACAGTGGGCACATGTCACGCATATATCATAATAACAATCAATATCTACACGTATACATGTACGACAACATTGCACATTGGACTTTATAATAATTAACGGTAGAATGATCTTAATTGGACTTCCGACCGCGGGTTCCTATTTAGGTACTCTTTTATTAACGCCCATTCGTAGTTTAAATTTTCTGACGTCAATGAGTCTCGTCTCTGAGGCCTGTATTAATAAATTAAACTCACATTTGAGCGCTTTTGCAACAAGATGCTAATTGATAAATATAATATATGTCTTCAAAAAAAAATATAAGTTGTGAATATTACCGGACAAAGTCGTAGACTAACATTAGTAAAGAAAAAGAAAAGTCTATGAAGTTGCCTGGCACTTGAATTGAAAGAATAATTAGTCCTGCATGAAACCGTAAAAGAGTTCTTTTGAAAACTTGATTAGCACAGCACGCTCCAGCTAGTTGTAATTAAGTTAGAAAATTATTTTGAACGCGAACTTTTATTGGTAGTTCGTACCAGCTCTTGATTGGTTGTTCAGTCTACCTTTTGTGAGAAATAAGTGGGTTATTCGGAAGGAAATAATAATAAAAGGAATAGGTTTCCTTTATAATCGTTACTGAAAAAATATCTCGTGATAATGTCAATAAATACTTTTTAACATTGCTAGCTTAAGGCTGAGAACAAAGTTCATGTAGATAGGTATCTTATCTTACGTATCAAGTGGCTAGAATATTGAAATACTTTTTGCATTCTTCGTATTCACCTATGTGCAATGAGCGTTTGATGATACTTAATTACCAACGCCGAGCGTACAGCTGCTAGTAACTATATAAATAAACAAACTTATCTGAATAAATATACGTAGATAAATAAACTGATAAGTGAGTAAACATTCGAATTCATTGCCATTAGAATCCGTGTTATAAAACTCCGATAGAATAAACAAAACATCCGTTTTCATTCATTCATGAGAGGTGATTGAAACTGCGCTGCTTAATATTTGTAGCCAACTAACTCATCATCTACTGCCTAGCCTTTTCCCGACTGTGTTGCAGCCGGTCGATTCTGTCACACAGTAGCTCACTTCACCTAAGTTCAGTGATGTAAGCTATCATTCCACCTGATGCTAGGGATTGACACTATTGACAACTCACTTCACCTAAGTTATCACAGTGTGATTGTTACAGGATAGCTCGGCAGTACTTATTTTACATAGAGCGGCTGCTTGTTTGACCTCAATAACCCAGTTACTGGGTTACACGATAACCCTTGGTTAGAACCAAGCGTGAGCCCGAAAATCTGACAACCTGTATAAATAGATGTTGCCAGATTTTCGAGTTTCTGAGTTTTAATCGATAAAAAATATTATAACACTTACATTAACCTTCTAGATATCTCAGTCTTCACTGTCTTCACTGTTTAACACAAAAATACGTAGGTATATATTATGTTTTAAGTGGCACAATACATTAGCACATGTTATTTAACGAGGACGTACAGAACCAGAGTGAAGCGATGCCGCGGTTTTAAATCCTTGCAAATTGACTTAACACGAGCAAAGAATTTACATAAAAGATCTTATTTATGTACCCGACACATAAAACAGACACACAGCCAAATTAGTTCACATCAGCCAGCCAATGTCACAAGTTTGGTTGAAAAACGGTAGTGCTGGCCACAAAACAACCGGATATATTATGTATTATGATCTTTCGAGTTCCTACAGATTCGAAAAATACCGGAAAATACACGCACTTTCGTTCAGCTGTTTATAATACGAACGCCGTATAAAGAATGCTATTAATGTGTAATTAGGTAACTGCTTTATCAATGTTATTATCGCGTGTGTGAACTCTGGACTTAAAAGATGGCCTGATTATCTGCAATTATAATCGTTCAAATGTTTGTTATCATGATTTTATTAATTTTAGGTTTTAATCCAGCAGTTGCAAATCCGTGGCTGATAAGGACAGACAGAGGTAAAAGCATGTCCAGTACCACCTAGTTTGGTAAATTGGTCGCTGTAAGTTGGAAAGGAAGACTGCTCATCTCCCTAGACAAAAAGGTAACGTCTTTAAGGGGACTACATGACCTAACCGCAAGTTTTATAATGCCCAGAAGTATATTATTGTAAAATTGTAATTTATAATGTTTTTAATGATCACTTTTGTAATATTTATCTTATAATTTCACATGACATGTGTATGCATACGGACTAGTTCTGAATTATTATATGGATTTGTTATTATTATTATTAAATGATCCACTGCAGTAAACAAAATATTATGTATATTGTATATTATTATGTATATTCTTCAGGATATATAGTATGCTAGCATAATACAACTAATTTGGTACGATAGAAGAAAGTCAGGAAGATACCTCTAAAATTATTTTAGCGATTAAAAACCATATTAATATAAGTACATGCATTCTGTTTTTTTTTCAGATTGCTCTTCAAGCAACATATTAACGTGATAGTGTTTTAATTTTTTAGTCCAATCAATAGTTTTTTGTAAATAAAGAATTGCTTTATATTTTGCAATAAATTACCAGCTTTGTGACATCGCTCTTCTCTTTCTTTTCTATGCAGGCCGACAGTGATCGCGCTTTGGCTGTTGTCAGCCCCATAACAAAACCCAGTCGTCTACTTTCACGGGAACAATACGATACTAAAATGAAAATTATGTATTCGATTTTGTTCCAGTTATTCAGATTACGAAACCTACTAATTAATCACAAGTAATTATTCTATAAGTAATAGGTATGAGTTTTTATTCGACTCTGTTCTAGATGAATTTAAACCGGTTTATTTGGCATCGCAATGAAAAACGTTTCGACCTCCATTAAATGCATGCAGCGTTATGAATAACGAACATTAGGTACCTATGCATGTCTGTCAATATTTTTAATGCATCCTGCAATTACAAAGAGTAGGGTATATTTAAACCGAATAGGTCTGAATATGTCAGGATTGCGTAATGAATGTCGATGGATAGGTGTACGGAGGGGGAGAGGAAGGTCAAAGAAAATATGGATGGATTGTGTGAGGAATGATGAACAGGGAGTGAATGATAGAGTGCCGATTGACAGGGGAGACTGAATGAAGTAACTTGGAACAAGGGCAGAAAGATGATAATAATTATGTCGGAGCCACGTCATGCATTCGATCTATATCCTGTAGGTAATCAAAGATGCGCTTAGCGAGTGTTTACGATACGCTAGGTACTTAATGTTCTTTTAATAATCTTTTTTTTTTTTTAAACGTTGCCTCACACTAGGAGTTTCTCCTGTATCGTGGGTGCGTTTACAAACATTTAAACTCAGATACACAAACAGCCATAATAATCATTATATTTTGACAGCCCGTCTTAAGTGGCGCTTATTTATGTAGGTACCTATCATCCTTCTATCTTTAAATTTCATTAGTGGTGAGGGTTGGTCTGGAACTAGCCACCATATTTTTACTATCTACAGCGCGATCGCGATAAGTATAAGTAAGTACATCCGCCAAAATCAGTGACTTGTCACAATTATAGGAGAAGGTAGATGATGCTGCTACTGACTCTCAGAACAGGCAGGTTTTTTCAGAAACAAAAAAGTGAAAGGATGACTTGTATACAGGTCGACTGGTTGTCAGTGTCACACTCACGTGGGTAGCATTTTAGGTCATGAATTCAATACACTCAATACAGTTGAATCGATTAGGCAAACGTATTACAATGATTGAACCTTTTTGGGCAAAAGGATCTAAAGCCAAAGGGATTAGGACATTACAGCTCGTTAGTATTTCACAGCACTCAAATTTTAGACAAGGCTTAAGTAGAGTCAAAACAAAAACCCACCTTCGTTTTACCATCTAAGAATATATGTACCTAGTCTACTTCGTTCGAAATTAGAATTTAATTCGGGTCCAATGAGGCAGCTGACCTAATACCATCTGTGGCGATGTATGAGCTAACGATACGAGTTTATTAGTTCCACATATGTACATGATCGGTCCCGTCTGGTTATACTAGAAACGGTCTCATTTGAGAAAATACGCTAACGCGATTGAATCTAATTTCATCGTACAGGTATCTATGTACATAGTTGCCTTTTCAAACACCGTCCCTAGCTCTCAGGGGGGAAGAATTAGGGTGTTTTTTTTTTAATCACTGTCACTAAAATTGTCTCTGGTTGATTGGCAGCTCTTAGATTTTCTGGGTATTTTTTTTTTGTCACTGGCTTAATAATGCTGCCTTTACAGTTACTCGGCCTGCCAGTGGTTTTATGGGATGTTCTAAGATATGGGTCCTGTCTTTAAGTTTGAAAACCAGTTTTATTAGGTATCTGATAATCAAATCGCTCTATAAAACGGTTGTTTTCAATTGCATTTTCCTCGTGAGTCACGGCATTTCTCGCGAAGCATGTAGTCGGTTTATGTTTATATGCGTTTGTCATTGCGTTAGAAACGCGGCAATGAAGTAGCTGCGAATATTCTCACGATTTGTTTATACAAAACTTTTCTCGTCTTTTTATTTATGTTATATCTCAAGTGTCTCAAAAATGTACGGCTATGTCCAGCAATGATGAAAAAATCCCCTATTGCTGGACATAGTTTTCTTTTTGTTATTCTTTGAGCTGAACCTTTGCAGCGTAATAATAATAAAGTGTACCTACTTTGTTTTTGTAGAACTCGTATGTTTTTAATCTTTTTCATTATATCGTTTAGGTAGGTATCTACGCATTCTAAATTGAATGTTGATTAAAATAATTAGGTATGTTCATTTAAAAATCGGATAACAATAAATAGAAAGTCTACGTTCACTACAGACAATGTAGATGGCGCTAGTGGTCAATAAACAACAAAGGCCACGTGTTTTTGTACAATATGTTGACATGATCCCACCCAGTTAGCTTCTCAAAGAAAGGTCATCTTTGGAACATTGCTAAGGGAAAATAAACTTCATATTCCTATGTCTTAATGGGTTATAGATACGATCGCTGCCTCCAATATATTTTTATTTGTCATTGGTTGGTGATAATGATGTTTTTATGAAACGCGTAGAGGCCTCTATGTTAGTAAATATGTTAGATTTATATACGCTTGATATGCTTTCGTACTGATTTTGTAATCTTTTTGGTGACCAGATAGGTACTTAATATGTTGCAACATGTTTTGTTTCCGTCTGTTTTTTGAGTTACAGAATATTATAGAGACACCGATCTTAGGTAGGTACCTACCTACCTACTAAGTATTGTCAACACAAAACTATTTTCTCTGAACCGATTTAAAACATAACCAGCCTTTATTCGAACTCTCTAATTATTAAAAAAAATCAATGGACATTTACGACGGAGTAATCTATTCACCGTAAATGGAACTATTTAATTCACGTCGTACCTTAATAATTGTATACAATTCGAATACAGTGTTGAATTGAAAATAATAGAATTATATCTTTGCTTATGCAAGTAGTTTGTGGGCTTATAGGTCGAGGTAGGTAGTGCATGAGTAGAAACAGCAATCAAAGTTATCGATCGCACATGTGGTTTCGCTAAGAATGAGGAACCTTCTGCGTCGTGGATATCGTAATAGTTTTCGATTCTAGATAGACAAGAATAATGCTATGCTCGTTCTACCAATGGATGTAGTTGAAAGGTAGCGAAGGGACCACGTAATGAGAATGCTTAAGTAAGCCTTTAAAAGCAGTTTTCGTCCCAATAATCTTGGCACGATTAATCTGTCAGCCAAGCAAAGGTTGCTTAAATCATATTATGAGTGACTAGCTGCGCCCCGCGATTTCACCCGCATAAGTTTCGATCCCGTGGGAAGATCGCGATAAAAGTATCCTCTTTCCTAATCCAAGTCATGGTTTAATCTACCCATGTGCCATATTTCGTACAAATCCGTTTCACCGTTTCAGCGCGAAAGCGTTACAAAAAAACAAATATTTTCTCTTTATAATATTGATAAAACGGACGGTGCTATAGTTTCACGGTGTGATGAGCAATCCTCATTTTGAGAGAAGTATTACTGACGAAAATTACCCTGAATGACAGTTTCAGATAATTGCTACGTTCTATTTCGCATGCCAACCTGAGCAAGGCTCAGGTTTAAGTTTAAGTCAATATACGTAGCACCTAGGGTATAGGGTATTTTATTTTATTTATTAAGGGATAATAAACAAATACAACATATTTAATACATCAGGTTAACAAAAATGTAAATATATATAATTATAGGGTAGCAATGGGTAGGTATGTCTGTGTGTTCCGATTTCCTGCTCTCTGTCCAACAACTTTATATATTAATTTTGTTCGCCGATAAAACTGAACAATTTAAATGTTGTTTGATTATTATAATGAACTCTCAAAAACCCGTCTCGTCCCGTGGACAGTTAACCATGAAATGCTTAAATAACCCTTTAAAGTAAGTATAGATACCTACTGATCGGTTGAATGCTTAATGCTATAGTACCTAGGTATAGATAATAGTGTGAGCTCCAATGATCCCTTCCGTTAACGGTGTAAAGTTTACACCGAATTGACCGAATTACTTCGCACGTACGCGCACATTCAGCCACAAGAGTTTATTGCTTCCCGAAATTAAAACATCCGTGAAATACTGCCAGAATTCAGTCCAAACAAAATTGTCAAAAATGTTTTTTCACGTGCGACTTATGCCAATCATATGCCAATGCGAACTGGATCGTAACAGGAAAACATTTGGTATTGAATATTGACAAAACTGAAATCTCACATTTCCCGTTCATTGGTAGGTAGGTATGTAGTTTTTCTTTTGTTATGTCAACGACTTTACAGCCGCCATTGGGTACTTCGATTTATTTTTAACTACGCTAGGAAATTTAACTAAAGAAAATATACCTCAAGTTGGCTTTTCTTTAGGTACCTATTGTTGATTATGATATTTTTGTAATAGTAATCTATGTATAGTAGACATGATTCATCATCTGTGGTGAAGGACACCAGCCCGTAATACAATGATGTAAAAATTAACATTTCTTCCTTTCTTATCTAAAAATATAGCAACTTTTCACTAAAAAAAAAACAGTGATGTCATCGTTACTTTGGGAGGTGTTTTGACTTGTTCTTGACATTCGTTAAACGCTCCATATGAAATTAGCTATCGTTTTGTTTTCATTATAATGCAACGATAAAAACTGTTACATAATGTTGGAATCGATTCCAGCCTTTACGTTCTCGTAAATCGATAAACTTGTTATACTGGCTAGTTATAAATCGGAATTCTAATTTGTTGATTCTAAAATCAAAGTTCTTTCTTTTATTGGTCACTTATGTATGTATTGTTGGTAAATCAGTATTAAAGTAAAGTATAAAGTATAAAAGTTATATATTAAGTATAAAAGTAAAAATGTATATCGAATGACGAAATTCTTAAATGATGCTTTATATGATAATTACCTACTTATTTCAAATTGGTTCCAATTATGATGCCTTAAGGCGCTTCCCTCAGCGAACGACCTTGTGTGTTCGGTCCTTCTCTGTCCCGCCGCGCCGCCGCACAGTGGTCTGAAAATCAAGTATCTAATCAATCAAAATATACATATTTTATGTTTAGTATACCTCCCATTGTTTTACTAATGTAGTATGAAGGGAGTAGCTCCTTGCGTGAGAATAAATATTTTTTTTTTTTTTTGTATGGAAAGTAACACTTAAAGTGTTTATTAAAAACTGAAGGGCTGATACTCACATGAGCTATTACACCATACACGGCAATCAAGATGACATACAATTCTTGTGCCTTTCGGTGCCGCTTTGCATGTAGCAAGCTTTGGAAGTTTTGTATTTTCGGTAGGTGATCTTTCAGATCTTTGATGTTATTTTATGAAGTTACATAGCGCTTTGAATATAAAAATAGTCTGTAAATGAATGCTCATCTAATAAGGAATAAATACGTACAAAGGAAATTTTTAAATTTTTATTTGAAATACATTGGTTAAAAGTGAAGAAATATAAAAAACATGTATTATATAGTTAATGTAAAATACATCTGGGAGAACTAATAATGAAATACGTTTATACTAATACATTACAACTAAAGCTATGTGCAAGAAATACAATAACAATAAAAGTAACGCCAGAATTGTACATTGGTTAATTTAAGACTATAACAACTATTTACAGCTCCTATAACTACGAGTAAATTCAAAGTCAAAGCATTTATTTCAAATAGGCACATAAAAGGCACTTTTGAACGTCAACATTTACATTTAAATAGAATTGATTCTAGTCGCCAGTTAGTATATTAAATATTACTATTTACAACTATTATAATTATCTTCTATAGCTACTTATACAAAAAACTAGCAGAGAGTATCTTTGCCATCGTCAAAGTCCTCTAAATCCGAGTCCAGCATTCACGCGTTAATTTCAACAACTTCAATATTCTCTTTGTCTACATCTGCATCGTCACCAAAGAGAAGAGATTTCATAACATCAGTAATAGGTGTATTTACTGATTTTCTCAGCACAGGTCTTATGCTGGACAGGTAGGGATCTGACGACACATTGAAAATGTCTTCGTTTGTCGCTATTCGACAAAGTTTGTGCGAATGCTGTTCTCGGATTTTCTTGAAGTCTTTGTTTCTGGCTTCAACTCAACTCAACTCAAAGCATTTATTTCAATTAAACCATTTACAGGCACTATTGAATTGTGAAGCGGTCGGCCAGTCAGAAATATGAAGCCAGTTGCCAGTTGCTTCCGATGCCTCTTCAGATAATTTGCCAATGGGCATAATATTGAAGTGTTTAATAACTTCAGCACCATGCAATAAATGTTCATGGACACTCGAAGGCATGTGATACCAGCCATAGAGCTCCACATACAATTCTGCTGGTTGGCGCGCAAAGTTTTTAAACGCCTCAACATTTATGGGCTCCCCACAGGCCATCACACGCAACAGTGTTGCAAATCTTTGGATCAAACTTTGGATTATTATATATGCTACATTCTTGTTGTCTGCCCTTAAAAACCAGTTGCATAAACAAGGCTTTAAGTGCTATGCGTTAGGAGCTCTTCCACTCATCTTCTCTTCTGTAGCGGGCTTAGCTCAGAGAACACTTTTCTTGGACTCTCAACAGTTCATGTTCCAACACTGCACGTCTCCGGTTTGTATGATGTTGATGCACCCTCATTTACACCGAAGTCCGAACTGGAACATGGTTGCTGCTCTTCTAACACTAAAGAAGGTGTCATTTTTTCCTTCATGAACTCAGGCCATTTTATGTCTTCTTGCAGCCGTGTCTCATACTTTTTTATGAATGTATGGATCGTGCGATTACACGAGATCCATTTGTTCCTCAACGAACACACATAAGTCTGACAGAAATGTTTCAATTCTTTATTTTCATGATCAACGGCATTGACAAAAACTTCAAATAATACACTGGGCTGTGATAAACAGCTATTGTTTGCCACAAACATAAACATATCAAAATTGGTACTAAAACTTTCCACCATACCACGAAAACAAATCGAACGTAATAAGTATAGTAAGCGCGCACAAGTGCAAAGAGCTACAAGTTAGCTTAAACGGTATATTTATATTATAACTACCCTCATTAACGCACGCTGTCCCTTTAATGCTTATGTTATTAAATTAAAACTCAACAATAATGATGGTGATTAACAAATGAGTTACTTCGTGAAATGAATTATGTAGTAAAATGTAAATAATCAATATCGTTTTCTATTATTTTCATTATAAAATTCATCAGCAGGTTAATAACCAACGACAATATCAGCTATGTGGCTGGTTACTTCATTTAATTATGTCAAAGATTTGAAAGATCACCAAACGAAAATTCAAAACTTCCAAAGCTTGCTACATGCAAACCGGCACCGAAAGGCTCAAGAATTGTATGACATCTTGATCGCCGTGTATGGTGCAATAGTTCATGTGAGTACCAGCCCTTCAGATCTATTCAGTTTTTTTTAAAACCACGTAGTGTTTTTCTCCATACAAAAAAAAAATCTCTCGCGTGGAGCGACTCATACCCTTCATACTATATAAGTAAAACAAAGGGAAGTATACTAAACACAAAACATATTTTTATTTAGTAATTTCTGACATTAAGTTTCTATGAATAGGGAGCTTGATTTTCAGACCACTGTGCGACGCTCTGACCCGCTCTGGCCCGCTCCCTCCGCACGCCCCTTTATCATGGAATTCACACAATTTTTGGAATTAATTTAATAAAAAAAGGAAAGAGATATTTTGAAATAAAATAAAACGTGCATTACTTATTCAGATATATCCATTAGTTTGATCCCCAAATTAATAGATCCGTCACCTTTAGCAAAAGATGCATGTCATCAATAATGTTAATACATTATTGTACGAGGAGATTTCAAATATATTTATGACACCTAAAAACAAATAAGAACGTGCAATGTGATGATAGGATATAAAACATTTATAATGTGCTTTTAGATGTATTTTATTTCTCTTAATTAATGAATTAATAGCCTCGGAATAACGCAGTAACGCAAGGTTTTACCCGGGGTAGCGCCTTAATACTTTGTTGTATGTACCCGTCTGTATAGTTTTAAACGACGAGGCTGACAATGCATATTAATTTGTTTATCATATTTGACAACAATGGTGTTTATATTTTTATTTAGGTAAACAGCTAATGTTGTTGATCTACTAAAACTGGGCTACTTTCTAAATTAAACTTTGGAATGATTGATGTTATAAGTGCAGCCCTTGTTGTAATTTATGTTTTTTTTTTAATAATATTTATTACCCACCTATAAGCCGGAGAGAACAGCAACAGCATTGAAGATAAGGCCGAGTTATCGCAATTTGAAATGTATTTCCATTCATCACCTGATAGCAGTCACAATGTAAACATTGTAGTTATTATATAAATGACTGTTTAATACCGTGAGCCGAGAGAGAAAATAGCCGAAAGAGACAGGTACTTTAGTAACACGTGGGTTGGTAAGGGAGGGGTATATTTGTGCTTGGCCCAAATTCGCGGTGTAGCAATGAGGCGCGGCGCGAAAGAGCGCGAGGCGAGTGGCGGCGAGGATGTTGCGTCCGTCTCACATCGCTACCGAGTTGTGACTATGTACTTCTGACTATTCTATTCAGGCAGGGCTGCTGACGGGCTATTCTCAAGGCGCCTAAAATTAATGATGTCGTGTCGTTATCGCAGACGTACTTATATAAAAATTCTGAAGTTTTAGACCATTATGTGTTACTTTTTTATTTAAACGCGCTCTCAGAGGAGCGTTATTGTTAATGTTCATTGGTTTTATGTCGAGGGTGACTCAACTAGAACTAGACACTGCGTGACTTCACCATGTTATAATGGGACAAAGTTCACATTTTCAGTTTAATTTTGATAGGTACAAAAACTAATGTGAGAACATTCTCTATCGATATGATGCGCATTTAGCACAAAATCCGTAACCGACCCGTCTGAACTAACAAAGAGAATTCGCCTCTAATGTCAACGACACGCTTCCGCGACGCCTCCCCTCATGGTTCTCGAATAACCCCACTAACATCTGACGCAAAAGAAAGAACCCAATAATCTATACCTACTATAAGTACACAGCTGTTTATACGTATAGCTATATAGCTACTACGTAGTGACGTCACTTCATTCAAGAAAACGGGTTTCGCCAAAACTTCAATGAAATGTTTCAACGTAATTTAGTTGACGTATATTACCACTATCGTACGTATTTTAATCCGTGTGTAGGCTAATTAGAACTTAATATATCGGTACGTGGTATTTTTAGCGCGTATATTTCTGCACTATATAATGTGTTACGTTATTGGAAATACCGATATCATTACGTGAGCGTGTTGTCATAATAAGATCCGTCTGTAAACGGTGAATAATTAGGCAGCTGCTTGTTGATAATATCAGCTGTTCGATTAATTGTTTGGACCTGTTCAGTACCTGTGTTTCTGTATTTAAAACTAATGTTAATATTGAAAAGTCCTCTCTCATTGAAGGCTTTAAAATTGGACGTGTCGTGTCGCCGGTACACATAGCCTATTGATTTTGTGTCACCACCACGCGCCAGGCAAAACCTGCCATGTAGGTACCTATGAGGGGTTATGAGGTATGAATGTTTTTAAATGAAAGCGTAGACCAGGACTGCCATTTATGTTTGAAATAAAGTGCTTAAAAGTTAGTAGGAAATACGAAACGTTTCTTCAGGCGCTCCCTCGCCGGGAGCGTTCGTCTGTAATGTAATAATCCTAGATTCCTATGTACGGGTAGGGCTTTGCAAGTACACTGCGCAGGCCGTCAGCTGCTACGTAGTGTAGAGCGATAATTGAAACCAGCAGGATAAACCAATAAAAAAAAGTCCAAATGTCTTTTGTTATGCGCACAGCAAAAGAGTGGAACTCTCTACCTGCGTCTGTGTTTCCGAACGCATACAACTCTAATCTCTTCAAAGTGAGATTGAACAGGCTTCTTCTGGGTAAGCTAACTCCATCGTCGACTCTGTCTCTGTTACCACTGACCTAGACTAGAGTCAAAGGCAAACCCATTTTAAATAATAATTCAGAAATGTTTAGAATGTTGAACCCGAGCCGAGCGACGCGCGACGTTACTGTTGTAACAACATCATGCTTCGCTTGTTAAACTTTAGATGACAGATTGGGGGTTGCCGAGACCCTTGACGTGTAATCCCTACCGCCCCCTCATAGACACAACCCTAGCTATCATTTTACACGGTGCCCCGGCCTCTAATTGTATCTACCTGGTTATTTAGATAAACAATGTTGTTACTTTAATTGGACTCCAGCAATTATTCTATTATGCCCGAATCTAAAATCAAAACAATGTAGAAGCTTGATTGAGGGTTGTTTGTAAAGTAAACATTTATTGTTTAAATTATATACCTAATCTATTATTTAAACTAATAATAACGCTGAAGAGTTTTTTTAGTTTGTTTGGACGCGCTAATCTCTGGAACAAACAGTCGGATTTCAAAAATTCTTTCTGCATTTGACGGCCCAATTCTTGAGGAAGGCTATATGTATCTATTATTACGCTAGGACCCATAGGTGTCGAGCAAAAAGAAAAAAGTCAGACAGAAAGTTATGCGACAACGAAAGCGCGAGCAGGCATAGGCGATGCGATACTTTAACTCACACACATATATTACTTGTTTACATAATTTGGGAAATTCTATACTTTTACAATGTTTGTAAATATGTGAGCACCATGTATCTATCACATAATTAACTTATTTGTCATTGCTACATTTTTTAATTCTTTTTACCTATTGTGGTGGGGTCATTTTATTATAGGTGCATCATCTTCACATATAATTAATGTAGGTAATACGGGCTGGTGTCCGCAACTCACGTCAATGCGCGTATTTTGCGTACGGAATATATATATAATTAATGTATACGAAATATTGTAACACATTTTAAAAGAGTAACGGTGGAGTTTCTTGCCCATTCTTCTCCATACGAAACTACCTTTTGGAAGAGGCGACTAGAATCAATTCTATTTTAATGTAAACGTTGACGTTCAAAAGTGGCTTATTATAGGTGACTATTTGAAATAAATTAAGTACCTATTTGACTTTGACGGGATGGATCGGGGGAAATGAAAATGACATGCTGTCGTCCGCGTGGAATTTGTCGCGGGCAGAAGCTACTTATGTTTTATAAAATAACTATGTTTTTATTTTAAGGCACTATTTCGCTACACTTCTGCCTACCACTGAAACTCTTGCAATCCAGAATCTACAGCGGCGACCAACCAGCATAGCGCCTAGACAGCTCGGCGAGTCCCAGAGAAACACCGCGGTTTTGGCTTTGTGTTTATGAATCAAAATAAAAATAGTTCATGAAGCTTGCCTTACGTGCCTCAGAGTATGGAGGGCCTTGAACCTTAAACCAGTAGCCCCGGTTGTCAAACACCATCATTATTACAACCCTAGTAAAACAATGGGTCTAAAAAAAAAAAATCTTTTACTTTTTATGACCTTGCATGCCGAAGGTAGAAAGTAGCGGAAACTTAGTGATGTAGGTACCATCTTACACCTGTACCTAAATTGTTGGCGAATAAATTAATCTGAAACAAAGTAGATACCTACGTAATCAAAGTGCTTTTTAAGAATGAGGTGGCAGAGGTCAAATGAAAGTCGCTCTATGTAAAATAGGAGCTGATATTTTAACATAATAATATCTGGTTAGGCTGCAAGCCGAGGCTAGGTCAATACTGACGTTGTGCAACCGATCGTTTGAATGCTGCTTAGGAAGTGCGAAAGAATAGGTACGTACGGCTAAGATGGACAGAAGCATCCAGTGGACTCATACCATACCTATCAATTATCACAGCCTATAATGTTCCCACTGCTAGGACACACGCCTCCTCTCGGTGAGAGGGAGTGGGCTATAATCCACCACGCGGGCCCCGTGCAGGGTGGTCAATGTCCAATGTCATAGGTACTGTTCTAATAATACCGATCGATCATGTAAACGCTAAGTCATAAAATATTCTATAGTTTTAGCAAATAGTTCTAGGTACCTATACCTATGTTACTAAATGAACGTAGGCAAAACAAGCGCGGACAACTGGCAATTAGAGCGTTGAAAACAGGACAAAGTAGAAAAGACTGTGCCGGAGGGCGCATTCTGGTAGAACGCGGGATACGCCAGACAGAAAACGACGAATCAAGGTTTTTTGAGATTCGCTTAATATCCCCCTCTTTAAAAAAAATCTAGCCGTTCCGAGCTCGTGTAGTTAAAATACTTCATTACAAAATTGCTTTTAATAAAATATTGCTTAGTTGAGGGACAGAGGCATTTCATGTATTTTGACAGATGGTGCCTAACTGGCTTTACAACTTTGGGTACCTGAGCCACAGGTACCGAAACCAAATGCCAGCCTCAGAGAGAGAGAGAGAGCATCGTTAAAGGCACCTATGTCCATTGTATGCGTATACACACAACGGGCTGAATGATAATCTATATTCTACCTGATTTCACTGTCGTATTATTTCAGTCACATACGTTAAGCACTAAAATAAAAATGTGCCTAGCGTCGCGGCGTCGCTTTGCTTATCATATTTAAATAAAGCCGATTACTGCCAAACGAAACGAGCTTTGGAATTCGGTCCGCCAATTTATCGTGTTCTTTTTTATGAATCTGATACTGTTACGCATGTCCATACCAACTTGTATCAAATTTTTATTTGTTGGGTTCGATGACAATTTGGGAAAACAAATTAAAGGTACTTACTCTCCTTCTTCCTATTCTCTCTTTGTTGTTATTTTAATGATCCATCGACTACTTATCAGAAATATGCTTTTATTCATAAATGTTTGCAAAAATTAATTACTTATCACTAATTAATTAATATTATCTTGTTTATGTAACTATGTCCGTCATTGTATTATGAGAGTGAATGCGCAATTGTGTTGAAAGGAAAAGCATTCACCCTGCTATCGTTTGGAAGTTATTTCCCGTTCATGGACACTTGCGTAATGAGTGGTGCCGAATTTTAATCACCGTTATTGAATTTGCTGTTAACTATAAGTATAGAGCTACGTTGAAGCCAAAGTGTTAGTAGTACCTACTAAGCATTATCTCTAAACTTACGAAAATAATGTCATAATTATATTCATGGTTGCAAACTACAAAATGTGACTCTCATTCAACTACAGAGGACTGAAATATATGCTTTATCGTGGTGCGTATCGGTGACTATTGTCGCCCAGGCCCTGCAGTCTCGACATAGTTAGCAATCGTTTTCGGTTGCTAAGTCCTAACAATCCAGATGTAAATGTTGATGTAAATGTTGATGTAAATGTTTGGTAGTCTCGGCACTCAAATTTATCGGTTGTTACCTACCGGTACCTACCTAAAATACCAGTAACAACCGATAAATTTGAGTGTGGAGACCACCAAATATCGTTAAATCTGGATTGTTAGGACTTAGCAACCGAAAACGATTGCTAACTATGTCGAGACTGCAGGCCCTGAGCTATTTGAATTCGATAAGATAAGACGTTCTCGCTTCAATGTTCATAATTATAAACTATTACTGTGGTTTTGGATATTTTCAATACCGTATGTATTTTTAGCATGAGTTGTAATTATCTTCGCATTCCAAGGCGGCAAAAATGTGCTAAAATTAGGCGGTAATTAATTTGTTGTATGTTAGTACAGCTGTGCAGTGACAGATGGCGTTAGTAGTGTATTGGAGCACAAATCGTATCGCGTGGTTACAAAAATATCTGGTTTCTCCGTATCGCGGCCGACCGCACGACCGAGAGCACGTTGTGATTATCACAAGTCACAACTCACTGACCTTGGGGCAAAAAGGAGAAACAATTTTAATTCCAACTGCGGTGTTTTTCTTACTTTAGCATACTAATAAGGCGTTGTTCATTCTTAGAAACTTTGGTTTATGAATAAGCGATTTTGATTAGATGTTTTCGTAGTTTCGGATTAGGTTTTTGTGGATAAAGTAAATTATCTTCATTACACTATAAATATATTTTGCGATTAAGCTGCAATTTTTTCTTAGATCTTTATACCTATGTTTTTCAACAATGGCTGATTGGTTATAGGTTTTTTTAAATGCGGTAGGTAATAGCTGCTATAATTACAACAATTTTGGCTCGGAAAGTCAACGTGCCACACGTCTGCAGCTGTACTAGGTACCTACATATATTTTCAAATTAAATGACACCTTTAATACGATTCTCACACAAAAGGCAAATAAATAAATAAAATTCGAGAGTACAGGATGCAGTCAGTGATACATTTACGCGCGCTTTCCAGGAACGCGGACAAGTGGGCTGTCAACATACCGCGGCGCACACTCAGTGACGCACCCAATTTTAATTCCCGCTATTCAACAACTACCTTAAAACGGTAGTCCTTATCGATATGCGATGTATCACCTGTTTGATTTGTTCATTCTTTGCGTTACATTATGTCTTGATAATAAAAACAAAACTGGTATTTTGTATATAGGTACGACGACAGTGAGAATATTTTTACATTAGGAAATTGTTTTCCTAGGCATAAAAATTATAAAAATGCCCATACAATGTTTACGCACTACTGCAGCAGAACACTGAATACAAATCATTTTATGACTGGTAGCGGCAGTAATTTTTCTTCGAAGTTTCGCTTCGGTTCATTACTTTTTAATACGCTGTTAAACTGTTAATCGTGCATTAAATTTCAGACCGTCAAGTTTGGTGGCGTATGTTATATAAACGTTTGTTTACTATTCAATTAACTTGGAAAAAAAATACCTACCTACCTACCTCATATTTTCAACCATTTTTACCAATCTCAATTTTATTTTTATGTTCCATTCGATTTCCATTTTTTGCACACGTAATATTTACGCCGGGCCCGGTCCCAGCAGGCTGCCAGTTCGTTTATCGAATACAGACGCTATCCCAGTATAAACATAAAAAATTAAACCTCGCCGAACCCTCGCCGGCTCGCCTCGGCGCGCGGCGCGGCGGCATTTGTTCCCTTCGTACTTTTTGTGCTCGCGGCCAAACCCTCGATCGCTCACCGCTTTTAGGGCCCGTATCCCTGCATTCAACTGGCACCCTATTGAAGCCATATTTTGTTCGAAATATCCCGTCGTAAAGAACGACGATACTGTATTATTGTTATGTCGTCGTGAGTTAAATAATACAGTGTTGAACTGTTTTGTTATCACGAATTTGAATGTGGTGTGGAACGCTTTCAGTTTAAGATTTTTGTTCGGAGTATTTTTCTTTTGTTCTATTTTACTTTGAAAATCGTTATTCTTTTGTTTTTGGAATTAAGGCATTTCTGTCTTTCTAAAAGGATACTTTAGGGTTTATTGTTTACAGTAACCGTGTATTTTTCATGATACAATCGAATTAATTGTTATTGTCTGAGACGCCGTTGTTTATAATTTAGTTAGTCACGACTCGCGAGCGCGCGATCTGATTAATGGAATAATTGGATGTCATATCATGTGAAATTATCTGTCTTTTAGTGAACATGTCTGTTTGTTCATTCTACTTATAATTATAACACGTAAACGTCTGATATTAATGTTTCGTAGACAGATACTTGGTACAGTAAATGGATAGATTCAATTAACGCAGCTAATGATTAATGATGAGTGAAAAGCCACATTATTCAATTTATACTATTAGAGTTAATATACTCTGACAAAAATAATGTTCCTTTTCTAATGTGCACAGAAATATTATTACGGGACGCGAAATTGAAAAATGTTTTTATTGGCTAACGCCAGCGGGATACATTCACCATACAGCCATTAAGAAGGGGACTTTGAAAGCAGCTGTTATTGGAACATACTCATACATAGATGGCCGACCGCTGTGTACTGTACCAGTTTTGCCGTTTGTTTGTTTTCAGCTGAGCTAGTGCATCAATCAGACTGCGTACGCAACAGTAGCTGCAGCAGCATCAGAAGATGACGTCACACCGGCTGTGCGTTGACTGCATACGGTTGATTTGAAATCTGAAGCAGTCCATCTGCAAAATGCATGAATAAGTATATGGTTTTATTTCAGTCATATAATGTGGTTTAGGTACTAAACGGGTTACTTTAACATTTCATCAATGAAGGCAACTGAAACGAGGGGAAATGGTTAAGAAAACTTCAGTAGGAATCAGTACGGTACCTACCTACTTTCTAGATAACAGATGACCCGTTAAAAAAATACTATCGTCGGAAATATATGTTTGGTCAGTAGCGTACACACAGCAGCAGGTCAAGTTACCACAAACTGTCAAATTTTCTCATTCGATTTTGAACTTAACCTTCAACATTTTAAGCAAATCATTTGAAGAAATTTGACTGTTTCGTATAATCCGAAGTGCTGGCGATTGTATCATTTGCACTCTACCAACCCGCGCTAAGCCTGTGTGGTGGTTTACGACCCGTTCCCTCTCACAGAGGAGGTCTTTGTCCCGGCAGCGAGAACGTTATACCACTTTAATTAACCAAAAAAAAAAGTATGTGGGGTACACTGTTATATTAGCGACCGTGAGCTGCCTGGCAGAGGCTAAGCCATTCCCTTTTGTCCACTCGTTAAATTCAACTAGAATAGGTATATATGTGAGTATTGGCATCTGCTGGAGCGCTAATAACTACATAGGTACTGCAATAGGTCCAACCCGATTGCAGTGGCTGTTAGGCCAGAATCTAACGCCGCCGGCGCCTTTGTACCTTTTGTGCGAAAAGTAATAAATAAATAAATAATAAAATATTTCAGACAGTCTGATTAGAAGACTACGGGGCTTGTGGCTAAGTAATAACAGACGCACGGGTCGATCGACCAGGTTAAGCTACACTTGCCACGGGTGGCCCGTGGATGGGTGACCATCTTGACAAACCCAGACCCTCCGTGCCTCAGAAAGCACGTTATGCAATTGGTCCCGGCTGTTATTCGTGGATAATTGACAGTCATTCGCTAGAAGCCCGAAAGTCTGAAAACCAGCCTTACCAAGCGGTATCGTATTACCCAGTAACTGTGTTGTGGAGGTCAGATAGGATAGGCAGTCACTCCATGTAAAATACTGGTATTCAGCTGCATCCGGTTAGACTGGAAGCTGACCCCAACTTAGTTGGGAAAAGGCTAGGATGATGAGTCTGATTATAATACTTTTGTTCTGTCTCAGCCTCTGACGCCTCAATCATTGTGACCACCTACTGGCCTAAACAATATAATACAACATAGATGTACAGTCGATACGAAAAGAAGCATTCAGTACGAAATGGTTACCCGCTTACTCACCTGGTAGGTCATATGAAAGAATGTCGAGCGATCAAAACATTCATGTTCCTCAATGTAGGTCACCTCACCATAGTTTGGATGGCTTCCTGAAAAAAAAAATACTTTCCGTTAGAAACTAGCATACTTAGTCCAGGTTGGTTACCATCACTATAGTAAGAAGCTTATTCTCTATTGTATAGGTAGTAATCGATTAAAATAGGTACTCAAACCATGCATAGGTCGTGGAAATAGACAGGGGTGAAAGTATCTTTTAGTAGTTATGAATGTAGTTCAAGGGATCGTTGAAGTTACGAAAACGACAAGACCGGGTTTTTATTTCTTCAATATTGTATTGATCAGTGTTTGTGAAAGGAACTAGGACATGAATCATCTCGATACCGTGTCAAGATGTTGAGAAAAAGAGAAACAAAATGTTTAGAGGAAAAAACCTAAACAGGCTTTGTTATGTTCGAATCTTCGCGACTTATGGGAACTACTTATGTGACAAATACTGCTACTGCTAATAGTGTTAAGGAATTATGATAGAACCGATACAAAAAGGTTTTTTAATGTAAAAGCTACTCAGATTGATGAGAAAGCAAGTTACTTCTACTTCTTCGAAATGAGTTCTTGTATAATGAATGACCTGGTTATATTCAGGTATTAAGAAAGAGAATGACGCTGAAAAACATTTGAAGAAATATCCACCAATAGCAAGGCGCCATAAAGGATATAGTTTTATGAAAACGATATAAAGCCATCTGAAAAACACAAAAAAAACTAATTTCTTCAACCACTTTCTAACCAAATAGCGTGGTTATAAACACATAGGTACATAGAACATAGTTTAGTAAATATAGTCCTATTTCTTTAGATATCGGTTCTTAATTTTAATACTTAATTATAAAGTTGTAGGCTTCAAGCTGAGTTGACCGAAGTACTATTTGAATCGGCGTTGGTCATAATACGACGGGCCTAAAAGATCATAAAGAATGTCGAGATAAGTTGGAAACTCATCGCCAATTTCTAGTTCAATTTCAGATCTTCGGGTAATGTGTAAGTACCTAAGGGTAGTTTAATTAGGAAAAGCATTCCGTTTAATCGAGGTCCCATATCCAGACGGTAACAAGCATCCTGAAGAAAGTACTTCGTTTTTTCAAGCTATAGGCATGCAAAATTGGAGAATTTCGAGAAGGTTCCAGAAGTTGTAAAAAATCATGCAGAGTAATAAAGTGCAATGATAAGTAACCCTGTAATGCAGTAAATAAGCAAGACGCTAAGCATAATTCCTACTTAATCATAGCAAATCCCGAACGATTCCCTAAAGCACCTTCAAAAGAAAACATTGATTTGCGGAACGGAAAACCGCGAATTCATTCAGTCCAAACGCTACACATCTAATCAATTAAAGAAATAAAAGCGCAAAATTACAACGAGCTATTAAATAAACAATAATACACCTAAATTAAAGAGGGATCAGAGCACATGGCGATCTATCTTTCGAAACAACAAAGCCGATTGGTGTGACGTTCCACCCCGGTGATATGTATGTCCTACTACCTAAATGCCTTATGTACACCGCTAGTTACTACTTCATGACTACTCCGAGCTCAGTGTGTACTGCAATGCAACGGAAAATATGCGTGTTTACCAAAGTCGTTTCGGTAGAACGGTGTCGTGTGTTGCGTCACGTTTAAGGAAATTGATAGTGCGACGAGGCCGACGTGACTAACATTATCGTGATTGTGCTCATTTTATGCTAAGTTTTTCAAATTTCAATTTGATATTATAGTGTGTGGTGCAGTGATTTAACATTAAGATGGGATTTATTTTTTTATCATCCCGTTTCTCCCTGTGGGTGGAGGCCAGACAAATGTCCGACGTTCGCGTTCGACACGCCGTGCGACCGACATAACCTTGTGATGTCGAGTAAGTATATTTTTTGTTACAATCGTACTCAAACTGATTAAATAACAAGAAAGCTGATGTAAATTGGAACATTAACTCAATTTCGATAAAATATTATGCCAAATAATAGTTTTACAAGCATCAATGCAGACGAAATAAAGCATATTTCAAATAATAATATCGAACGTCATTACGAGGTTCACTGTACAAGATGGCGGCGAGTGGGGAGAGGGCGCCCAGTTGGCCAGGTGCTGCCGCCGCGTCGAGTTCGGCGCTATAGCTAAACTAAATACGCAGTGTTGTACATTTAGAACGTTCACAATGGCTACCGCGAAAGACACGTCTACTTTCTTTCTGGAGGCAGATGCAAAAGATTTTGACAGTGTTTTAAAGTTATACCCACAAGCGATTAAACTTAAAGCTGAACTGAAAACAAAGAAACCCGATGAGCTCATAAAATTGGACAATTGGTAAGTACGAACGCCTTTGAAAGGAGAAAATGCGGCCGTGGCGTGTCAATGAACTTGTATTGTGTGTGTATCCGTGCAAACTGATTTGATAGCTACCTCCCTCGCGGACTGCATCTCTAGTCCGCGGACGGCTCATTAAAACCACTGCGTCACGTGGGATCGATGTCAAATTGACACGATCGCTTTTCCTGAAGCCAGTGTGGGGGAAAATATCGCCGCGCTTAGGCGTTATAAAATGGTGGCTGTCCTTTACGTGCCATGACTCGTTTTAATGTATTAAACTTTATGTTTAGGATCGTCTGCTTGTTAATTCCACAGATTCCCTGATTAACTAACAGCCTTGGTAATGTGTACGATATGTTGTTGCATGTCTGACTAGGTACTTTGCTAGATAATACAATGCGTTGTTGAGTACAAACTCACAATTCACATCCGTTCAAAATGGTGACTTGCCTTTTAAAGTTAAGTTTTATTATTTGTATTTCGACTGGTTTGGCTATTGTTTTATCAATTAGCTAAGACTACTAACTATCCTACATATTTCTAGCATTTAAATGAATAAATCCATGTATTATTGGATTAGTTTACCAAGCACAATGAGTCATCATGTAGGTACTTTATTACGATCAACTTTTACCAGAGCAGAAAGTATTAAGTTTTTCCCAGAAGTTTTGGCGTTTCTCTTTATTAAATATATTCAACTTAGTGAGATTTATTACTTATGTAATATAAAATAAATTTATAATATATTATTAGGAGTCACATAATTTTACTCACTCCACTCGCCAGGTGAAACATGTTTTAGGGGCGAATAAGATACGATTCTGTATTAATCTTCATAAAATTGATGTAATATACAACATATTGAGAATAATTAAATATTGTTCAGGCAAAATCAACGAATACATTAAAAACTTTATTTTCATAAAATAAAAGTTTAAATACTTACTTACAGCAATCTTAAAAATAATAAATAAGCTGTTTAATGCAAAGTTGAGCTTAGTCTTCCCCTAACACTTGTAACGCTTCGCTGTACTTAATTGTGAATAATCTCTTTAATATTTAAGTAAATTAATTGCTCATCTATTTAAATAAGTATTCATATTATGTTCATAACATCTAGGGAGGTACGGGAAAAATAAGATAATAATATATTTTAGGCTACGGAATCTTATCATTTAAATTAAATTACATAGCTTTCCGGTAAATTATTTAATGTCGCCGTCTAGATAATTAAGAGATAAATTTTAAATTAAATATTTTCTTTTATTGAATTAGGCGCATAAATACCTACTGATTTTTTATACAATTAATTATTTTTATTTGAAGGGTCTAAAGGAAGTTTAGATTACTTACCAGATGACACAAATTTTAAATGTGTCTCATTTCATTACGCCCATCTTGGGCGTAAATTTTTACCAAGCGTTTTACCATATGGCTCCATGAACATGTGTTAAACGAATACAGCAATAAAACGGGCCGTTTCTAGTAATTAGCATATATTTTATGTAAGTACTCTGTAACAAAATGTAGCGGGACGAAAATGTATAGGTTTCATTCCCGCAGATAGATTGATATTAATGTGTTCCCATTTCAACCCTCCTGAAGGGCTGAATTTCAAAATAATTTTCGTCTCGAATACCGCTCAACTCCTCGATTTCAATAACTGAATCTTCAAACCAGACGGGCGATTTATTCCGTCGGTACCTTTGCCGAATTTAACACAACGAGAATGACAGGGTAATTTATGAAATACCTTTAGTAATTTGTTCGTATTATTTGCAGGTACCAGAATGAACTACCAAAGAAGATTAAATCCAAAGGCAAGGACGCGCATCTTGTGCACGAGGAGTTGGTCCAACTCATGAAATGGAAACAAGCGGTCAGTTCGAGTATATTATACCTACTAACATCCAGCGAAACCCGTTTCATAACAATCATCATTTATTGATAAACTATTAGTTTTTGTGGCATCTCTGCACTGAGAAATGAATTGACTGCCAAATATTGAAAATTATCTTACTTAAAGGTATTCGATTCAATTACAGAAATAAATTAGGATATTCATTACAGATAACTTACACGAGTTAGGCTTCACAATTCGTTGAATCAACGTAATTTGCATTCGTACACTGACTACAAGCATTGAATTCAAAATATCCAAATATCCGTATTCATTTGAAGAAAATACACAGTTAAATTTGAGCCGATTCGTATACGCTACACAAGGACACACGTCACGTTTCCATCAAGGGAAAGAATAAGTTATAAATTACAGCCAAACAGGCAAACACTTACAAAATATTTATAAACCTATTGAATACTTGCAATTCCAAACGACCTATTCAAACCTAACAATGGCTAGAATTTTTTGTATCTTCTATTACAGAGAGGAAGATCTTATCCACAATTATCATATCTGATAAAAGTGAACACGCCAAGGGCTGTCATGGCAGAGACGAAGAAGGCGTTCCGAAAGCTGCCGAACATCGAGACAGCTATGGCGGCGTTAAGTAATCTGAAGGGGGTGGGCACTGCCACGGCGTCAGCGGTCCTCGCGGCCGCCAGCCCGGACATAGCACCGTTCATGGCCGACGAATGCGTGCAGGCGATCCCCGAGATGGAAGGAAGCGACTACACTGCCAAGGAATACCTCAATTTTGTAACCCACATTAGGAAAGTCTGTGATAGGTTAAATAAGGTTAGTACACGATTTATATCGATCTGCGTATACGATGCAGTATTCTCCTTTTTTGGCAGAGGGCCCAAGTGCCCTTTTGTAATGTTTTGGCAGTGAGTCTAATGGGGTCTGTTTTAAAATGCCCACGATTTTAAACTATGTACCTTCACACCGTAACACTTTAAGCTTTAATTGACCTTAAATATAGGTATGAATACTTTTTGTTGTTTGAAACTAGACAGGACATGTTAAAATTTTGGTTAAATAAACACGCAAAGGACCGTTGAAAGACTCTAATTAGGTCGGATACAATAACAGGATAACTTAAACATAATATTGTGAAACCCTGCAAGAGCTTATCTCATGAATAGTTGGCAAGAATATTCTTAAAATTGCGGAGGTTTGAGTCGCAGTGCCCCCAATAAACATGTGTAATGTACCATAATATTATTATATCCTTCTTCAGCCGTACGCAAAATACGCGCATTGACGTGGAGTTGCGGACACCAGCCCGTATTACCTATTACCTATCCTTCTTCAGCTATCAATATAAAAAAAAATATATATATTACCTCTGCCAGATCTCATTAGAATCGAATCAGTAGCTAACCCGTAAAAACTAAACAGACAGTGCCAAAACGCCCTTAAAAACAAAAAAATAATAATAAAACGGATACACATACAACCCGATAAAAACAGTATGGCTCAAAATTCAACTTTTCTTTTAATAATGGCTTAAAATTTCATTTTGCTTCTAACAACTGATCATATTTTAGGAACAAAACGGCTGTGGCAACAAGTTTTCACCACACATGGTAGAGCTGGCGTTATGGACGCACCACATAGTGTCGGACCTGCAGCCCGAGCTCCTGGGCAAGGAGCCCCGGACCATAGTGCCCGCCAATGGGGGCTCGCCCCTGCCCAGTGATGAGAGCAATCTCGAACCACCCTCCACTAATGGCAACGGTGAGTATCAAACTCAACTCAAAGCATTTATTTTAAATAATCAATTACAGACTTTTAAACTGTCAAGGATTCGGCCAGTCAAAAACGAGTTGCCCATTCCAAAACGTAGGAGGTTCCTACCGAGAAATACGGGCAAAAAAAAAATACCTCCATGGAACAAAGTACATGGTTACAAAGTATTGGTTACCTCTGGATGCGGCACAAAACCAGAGGAAGGCATATGTCAAGCAGTGGAAGACTTTCGGCTGAAATGATGATGATGGGTTACATTATTTATATTGAAATTATACCTTTGAGAACGACATAGAAAAAAGTGCAAAACTACAAAGAATATACAACTGGATCAAGATGGGACCAAGTCCTTATAATACAGTTGAGATTTAGGCTTCAAGTAATCGTAGACAAAAATTAATACTGACAGATAAGTCGAATTGAGATTTAGGAGGTTTTTGGAAGGCGGCAGAACACAGGACAAACTAATGTGATAGTGGTTTATAGACCAAAGTTTGAGATTTGTCAAATTAATAATATTGTATTAATAAAAACCCTATTTGATTTGGCGTTAATATGATTAAATTGGAAAGCAACCTAGGATGATGATTCCTATAAAAAAAAAAGTCGTGCTTAAAACATGATCACAATTTTAACAAAAGTGTAATACCAACCGTAGGATTTGGCTAGAAAGTAAAATATTCAAGGGTTCAAGCTATTATTTTCGAAGGCAATAGTCCAGATTCTTCTATTTTATCATAGGTATACATGGGTTTATTTAAGTTACCTCACATTTGCTAGATAAAACCACCCATCCAACGATATTCTTGTAATAGTAGTTGATCTTACCGAAAACGGCAAATATTGAACTTTAAACCTCTTTTTGTACAGTCCAGTAACTAACTTGTCTTGTGCTTAATTGAGGCAACTTGAATTGCAGTAACGTACGGTTACTCCAAATCTGTGGAGGCCTGCTTTCATTTCGAAGCCCGTTATTTTGATTAATCAACTTCGAAATTTTTGTCGAAAATTGGAACAGTCGTCTTTTTTTTTATTTGTCAACAGTGTTTCTGAAAGTTAGTAATTATGGTTGTCTTTCCGGCAGCGAAACAAAACAAAAACTTCTTTTCTTTAAATAACCAAACAAAAGATGGGGTCCCTGAAGCTGATAAAACCAATTAAGCATTAGAACCCTACTGAAATATTATCTGAGATGAGCTTGAACAAACACGCCTCTTTTGTTTATAATTTATAGGGGTGTTTTTATAACACACACATTAAACAAATCTCCCACCCTCATGTATTCATACACTAATATTATTAATCGAAAGTAATTCTGTCTGTCTGTAAATTTCGATAAATTTTGCCAAGGAGATAGATGTCATCCTGGGGATGGACACGGGCTACTTTTTATCTCAAAAATAATCCTAAAAGGGTGATGTCATCCTGGGGATGGACATAGGCTACTTTTTATCTCAAAAATAATCCTAAAAGGGTGATAATAGGGATGTAAGTTTGTATGGGAAACTTAGCATTTCGTAAGTTAGAGATAAATGAACATTTAAATTTATGCTTATGTTAAGAAAGAAAAAAAAAATTGTTTCAGGGTTTTTTGTAAAATCATTCCCCAAGGGGGTAAAATAGGGGATGAATTTAAAATTCCCATGATTATTTAAATTTTATTTACCTCTTTTTAAGAGATTTAAGGAATTGGAAATATAGTCAGAACCCGTATGAAATTTTCAGTCTTTATTTAATTTAAATTGATCCACCCGCTTAAAAGTTATTACAATTTGAATTTATAAAATAACTAATATGTAGGTAATACGCCGTGGTCCAAGGCGGCGCTATTATAGTATTAGAAATTAATAATGATAATATTAAAATTAATTACTATTATCTTTAAGTTAGAAATTTAGATTCATAAAGATTTCAGACTTACAAAAAAAAAACACTACAAACTGAAAAATAACTTTGTATACCTGCAGTTGCTAACAGTGTACATCATCAACATACACTAAGTGGAAAGAATACGTTTTACTGAAGCTAACTCAAAAACCACTCAGCAGAACTTGACCAAATTTATATGGGACCACCTAAGTGTTATACCCTTTCGAACAAAAGAATTTTTCAAATCGGTTTATAAATTACTGGAGTTCTGCGGCAAAAAAACATAAAAAAAATACAATCGAATTGAGAACCTCCTACTTTTATTGAAGTCTGTTAAAAATAAAAAAATAAATATTATTTGCATTTATTATCTGTCTGTCTGTTATCTTTTCGCGCTTAAACGGTTGTATGTATTTGGATGATAGGATACTGTTTTTATCCCGGTAGCACGTTCCCGTCGGGTAATTTCCGACATCCACGCGGGCGAAGCCGCGGGCAGAAGATAGTACTGTATAAAACTGATAAATAAAGAAGTCTATTGTGTGAACAAAACATGCTGAAAACACTTCATAAGGGGGTATTTACATTATGCGATACCCCGCATATTTTAGCTAACGATGTCTATGATAGCCGAATGCGGGGCCGACGAACGAGTACGAGGAATAACGACCACGTTTTATGTTATTGCCGGTTTGCTGCCCACAATCTACTGGGTAAACGAGACGAAAATATTATGTGCCATAGTTTAATTGTGATATTTGAGATAACTAGGCATCCAGTTAACTCAAAGAGTAATTGTACACGCACAATAATTTTGTACAGAACACAAGACGCTTTCGGCTTAATGTCTAACGATAATAAACGCGTTAGGGAAATGAGCCATGGTAACACGCTCATAATTTCCGTGTGCGTAGAATTAATCATGAGATTTGTGTCGTTGTTACAGGAAAGTTAATCACTGCGGACTCAGTGAACGAGGACACGACCACTTCGTGCACAGAGGACTCCATGGACGCGAAGGTAGCGTCCCCGGCCACCCCCGCGACCCCCGCCTCCCCCTCCGACAACTCTGACTCCGCCTTCAGCACGCCGCGCGCCAAACGGTAACTATAACCACTACGCACTTTATAATTACATTGCATTGTTCCAACTAGAACAACCAGCCGTTCTATCAGTTTTTTTTATACATACAGTTGTTTCACCATTTTCACGATAACTCGTATCGAGTAGGTTTACTCATTTGTTCCGTTTGTTTGGCGCAGGCAAATAGAGGAGGCGAGCTCAGCAGAAGAGAACTCACTGGGTGACTCATCAGACGCTTCCGCGCTACCTATCGCTAAGAAACTTCGAAAAGCTACACACTGACATCCGCGCACTCCCACCAAGCGACCCTCGTGCGCCTATAAATAGCTTTCTAGACTAAAAGATTGTACCTAGGTAATTTATTTTTCAATTCCGATTAATTTTAACTTAGCGTTAAGTTTAAGAGTACCGGTCGATTTTGTAAGTTTTATAGGGTATCTTTGGGGCGCGCAGCCAAGTGGTCGGGCGCGCTCGGGAGTATGAGATTGTACAATATTTCGATGTGAGTGTATCTTCGGAGTGGCCCACGAGGGGGCCTAGTGTTAGGTTTCGTTTGTAATAATTTTTAACGTTCGAACGTTCGCATGCAGCGTGACATTCCAGTAATTGTAAAGTTTCGGCGGCGAGGGCGCAGGGCCGTCGCCGCGGATGATCCGGACCAGATGCCTTGACGAGGCCGCAAGGCCGCCATTCACACCATTGCCTTATGACACAGTCTGCCCGCAGAGTTTATATGCAACAAGATAATACAAAGGTCGTGTTACCCGGGCGCCGGGCACACGGGCCCACATGTAGTTTTTATTGAACAAATATAAGATATTAATTTTATAATTCGCATTTTTCATTTGTCCCAAATCAAACCCAAATTTCCTTATTCCAATACGTTTATTCACATGTTTGCTTATTACATACCTATACTACCGTTCAATCTGTTACAGTATAATATACCGTTATACAAACAAAAATACTTACTTACTTTGACCAAAACAAGGCTTTTTAAACTATCTTTACATACACACACTACTACACTGTTAATTTCAACACAATTATTAGGATGTATTGCACCAACACAATCGTGTACGAGCCATAAAATGATCGCTGTGACCGCAAAGTACGGCGGCCAGTATCGTTGAACCACGTAATGTTAATCAGGTGACCACATCCTGAATTCTATCGACATTCGTTTACTCATTTTATCGTAGCTTTTCGAAACACAGTATCACTCTTAAATTACGATTGTATAAATGCTTTTATGATGAAACAGTCAAGAATAGGCTAATATTCGAACACAAATATCGATTCAAAATCTACACTCTTTTTTATTGTTAATAACAAAAATATTTACTGATAATTGAAGCGAAATGAAACTAAATATACCATAACATCACGTCTGTTACGAAGGGTAAGGCAAAGACTAACCCTAACTAATAAATGCGAAAATAAGTTTGTTATTTTGTTACGCTTTCACGCCAAAGCGGCTGAATGGATTTGGATGACATTTGGCACACAGATAGACTATGACCTGAGTAAGGACATGGGCTACTTTTCATCCTGGATCGCAGATGTCGCGGGCAACAGCTAGTAATATAATAATCAAACGTAAATATATCTGTTATTAACAAAATCTACACACATTCGATTGTTAATGAGGGGTCTCAACATCCTGCTGTAACTGCGGGTACAAGGTCGCTACCCTAGTGCCGGCTGTCATTCGTCCCGCGAAGTCAGCCCTCTTCGGCGGCCGCGGGGCCCCGAGCAGTGCGTCGAGCACGTTGCGCGGGGCCCACACGTCACTGCCGTTGCTCGAGCCACCGTTGCCCGCACCGACCGGAGAAAGAGGCGAGTCTGTCGTTGCACGGATCACTGTAGCTCGAGATTCGCCTGTAATTAATGAAGTTATTAAAGTTGTTATAAAAAAATGAAGTTATTATAGAAGATAGCAATATTGATTTGATGATAACGATCAATAATTTAATACATTAGCCAGACTAACTACGACTACTTTCTACTGTTTTCGAATTTCAAAGACAAGAGAATAGTTATGACAAAAAAAAAAGAAAA
This sequence comes from Brachylomia viminalis, assembly GCA_937001585.2. Classification (NCBI taxonomy): domain Eukaryota; kingdom Metazoa; phylum Arthropoda; class Insecta; order Lepidoptera; family Noctuidae; genus Brachylomia; species Brachylomia viminalis. The sequence goes on along the minus strand of OW443298.2, from coordinate 11,359,809 downwards.
AAAAAATACTAACTGATTGATGGGTACGAGATAAGTTCACTTCTATAAGATAGGGCTGTTCTTGATGAAAGAAAGGTGGAATGGATAGTCTCTAAATAAAGTCGTTTGTGTTATCGCTTCTCACTTCTAAACTATTTGATGGATTTTAATGCAGTTTTCTCATCATTTGGATATTTTCTTGAGGAATGGTTAGGTGTGTGTCTCATTAATTTTGAGAAATGTGAGCAGTTAACATATACCCTTCCGATTGAAGAATACGATATTCAGGAACTCGTATTCATGCGAAAGCGGGGCGGGATCGCAACTAACAACTACGAAAACGTGATAGTCAAACATTCTTGTGATAACAAGCATTCCAAATTAAAGACATTGATGTATCGCCGCCGACTCACAATCGACGCAGTTGACCTTTACATGCTAATTAGTCCCGACAACGATACTGTATTGTTAGTTACGTTTCAAAATTACCCTTGATCGCTTTTTAGTGCATTACATTGTCTCAATACAATAATGGGTATGGAATAGTCGATTATTTTATCTTATTATTCTCTTAAAGTTTGGTCTAGCTTAAGCTGCAAAGCGGTAGAAAGTGGGCTTGTTGACAGGCAAGTTTGTGCATCGATTCAGATTTCAGATTCTTCAGAAGATAGTTCGCTTTTGACAGTGAACAATTCGGATAAAATGATTGCCGTGGAGAATGAATCAGGCGCAGTCAACAATAATTGACAGACGACAAAGTTTGTATTGCTCAATAGTAGGAGTACGCGATAAGTGAACGACTGCCGTGTATATAACTTAGTCGTGCTATAAATACAAAACCGTTGTCGGCAAAAACATAGCCGATCCGTAAACACAAAACAAGCAAATGCAATATGCTGCGCGGTGTAGACGTGCTCAAGCTTGTTACCGCCCGAAAGAAAAAAAAACGCCCCAAGCCAAAACTCGAACATTTTTACAAAAATTATAAAAAATAGTAGTTTCTTACCGTCCGATGGGTGATTATTATGCGCCCGACAGTCAAGCAGTACCCGCAGCACGGCGCGGTGCGGCGGCGCGGCGGCGTGCGCGCGCACGTGCGCCTCCAGCTCGCCCCACACCTGGCGCCACTGCTCCTCGCGCCGCCCCGACGACTTGCCCCTGTTGAACATACTTCTTCATTCAATAATATTATTGACTTTATTACCGGATACATTATTTGTACTACCCTTAACTACAACTTTGATTGACATACAGGGTGGAAAATAGAATGTACAGAATAATTGCTAATAAATAAGCCCCGACGACTTGCCCCTGTTGAACATACTTCTCCATTCAATAATATTATTGACTTTATTACCGGATACATTATTTGTACTACCCTTAACTACAACTTTGATTGATATACAGGGTGGAAAATAGAATGTACAGAATAATTGCTAATAAATAAGCCCCGACGACTTGCCCCTGTTGAACATACTTCTTCATTCAATAATATTATTGACTTTATTACCGGATACATTATTTGTACTACCCTTAACTACAACTTTGATTGACATACAGGGTGGAAAATAGAATGTACAGAATAATTGCTAATAAATAAGCCCCGACGACTTGCCCCTGTTGAACATACTTCTTCATTCAATAATATTATTGACTTTATTACCGGATACATTATTTGTACTACCCTTAACTACAACTTTGATTGACATACAGGGTGGAAAATAGAATGTACAGAATAATTGCTAATAAATAAGCCCCGACGACTTGCCCCTGTTGAACATACTTCTTCATTCAATAATATTATTGACTTTATTACCGGATACATTATTTGTACTACCCTTAACTACAACTTTGATTGACATACAGGGTGGAAAATAGAATGTACAGAATAATTGCTAATAAATAAGCCCCGACGACTTGCCCCTGTTGAACATACTTCTTCATTCAATAATATTATTGACTTTATTACCGGATACATTATTTGTACTACCCTTAACTACAACTTTGATTGACATACAGGGTGGAAAATAGAATGTACAGAATAATTGCTAATAAATAAGCCCCGACGACTTGCCGCTGTTGAACATACTTCTTCATTCAATAATATTATTGACTTTATTACCGGATACATTATTTGTACTACCCTTAACTACAACTTTGATTGACATACAGGGTGGAAAATAGAATGTACAGAATAATTGCTAATAAATAAGCCCCGACGACTTGCCCCTGTTGAACATACTTCTTCATTCAATAATATTATTGACTTTATTACCGGATACATTATTTGTACTACCCTTAACTACAACTTTGATTGACATACAGGGTGGAAAATAGAATGTACAGAATAATTGCTAATAAATAAGCCCCGACGACTTGCCCCTGTTGAACATACTTCTTCATTCAATAATATTATTGACTTTATTACCGGATACATTATTTGTACTACCCTTAACTACAACTTTGATTGACATACAGGGTGGAAAATAGAATGTACAGAATAATTGCTAATAAATAAGCCCCGACGACTTGCCCCTGTTGAACATACTTCTTCATTCAATAATATTATTGACTTTATTACCGGATACATTATTTGTACTACCCTTAACTACAACTTTGATTGACATACAGGGTGGAAAATAGAATGTACAGAATAATTGCTAATAAATAAGCCCCGACGACTTGCCCCTGTTGAACATACTTCTTCATTCAATAATATTATTGACTTTATTACCGGATACATTATTTGTACTACCCTTAACTACGACTTTGATTTACATACAGGGTGGAAAATAGAATGTACAGAATAATTGCTAATAAATAAGCCCCGACGACTTGCCCCTGTTGAACATACTTCTTCATTCAATAATATTATTGACTTTATTACCGGATACATTATTTGTACTACCCTTAACTACAACTTTGATTGACATACAGGGTGGAAAATAGAATGTACAGAATAATTGCTAATAAATAAGCCCCGACGACTTGCCCCTGTTGAACATACTTCTTCATTCAATAATATTATTGACTTTATTACCGGATACATTATTTGTACTACCCTTAACTACAACTTTGATTGACATACAGGGTGGAAAATAGAATGTACAGAATAATTGCTAATAAATAAGCCCCGACGACTTGCCCCTGTTGAACATACTTCTTCATTCAATAATATTATTGACTTTATTACCGGATACATTATTTGTACTACCCTTAACTACAACTTTGATTGACATACAGGGTGGAAAATAGAATGTACAGAATAATTGCTAATAAATAAGCCCCGACGACTTGCCCCTGTTGAACATACTTCTTCATTCAATAATATTATTGACTTTATTACCGGATACATTATTTGTACTACCCTTAACTACAACTTTGATTGACATACAGGGTGGAAAATAGAATGTACAGAATAATTCGACGGCACGGTTGGCGCAGTGGTTAAGCGATTGACTGCTGCGCTACGTGTCGCGGGTTCGATTCCCGCACGGAATCAATATTCGTATGACCTACAAGTAGTTGGTCCGGGTCTGGCTGTTTGTGTATGTGAGTTTAAATGTTTGTAAACGCACCCACAATATAGGATAAATTCATAGAGGAGCAAAGTTTAAGAAAAAAATGCCGATAGAAATTCAACTTCATGCAGACACACATAACAATAACATTATAATATAACGTATTATTAGAATTTTTGTATAAGAATACTACATGCCAAAGTTCTCACTAGTCGTTTTCAAACTCGCCCGATTCAAACTTTATGGCGGCTCGGAACATGAGGCGAGTCGCTGCGCAGTAACAAATTCATGAGTCAGCGGGGCTGAAGGATGTGGTATAAGATACTTTATCTACACCCATGCTATAAATCCTCTATAAAAGTTTCTGAAACAGTTAGCTTATTGCCAACTACAAAAAACAACCAGTGTCATAGTAACCATAATAAAGTCAAAGCATTTATTTCAAATAGGCACACGAAAGGCACTTTTAAACGTCAACATTTGCCAACGTTCAACAAGGTGCAAATATTCAAGTGCATTTAAATAATTGTACGATCTTAAATGTAAATAATTATTACAATAAATAATTATATTATTACCTGCACATAGTTTATTTGTATTAGATACTCAGCAATTAAACTTACCATGAATTTACATAGGGTTCTTACAACAGTGTACGTTGATGATACGTACGTACACCCTATGATTTCAGTTTTTGTTATAGAGGATTCATACGAGCTCGTATCATGGGTGTAGCTAAACTCTTATAAGCAACTGTACATAATTAGGTCTTAAAACATTCGAGTGTTAAGACGCGGACCGACTACGATTTTAATCGCTATTACTGCACTCACACAACCGCATCTGCGCGTTTTACGGTAATTATGCACACACTCGCAAACGCTAACACGGGCGTTTGTGTGCTCAAGGAAAGTTGCATAGTATACGTAAGGAAATCAGATGTTTTCTGTTGAATATACTTACTTATGACGTGCGTTCTAAAATTCGATGTAATTACAGTGTCGGTTCATAATATGATACAATAAATAATTACACATAACAATTGAAAAAAAAACATCACTACTGTTTATTTTTATTACAGTACATGATAAACAGGTCAAATATAAACATTCCGAATTTTACCCGACTGCTCTAGAAGGGGAATTATGCTTTTCGGGTGTAAGTCAGTATCAGGGATGGAAGGGTTAATTAAATGGGTAGTTATGCCATTTCAAACTAATGTTTGTGTTTTAGATAGGTACTTAGTGGGTGCGGTAAAAAAATAGAAAACAAAACCAACATAAAGGCCCTCGGACCACTTAAAAATCACATAAACTCTAAATAAATGCAATAATGTCACAGCTCCAAAGTGACAAATGCCATAATGTTTCTAATAAAATGCGGAGCCGGGACGGAAGCTAGAATTCTGAAAAATTTAGACGATAGAGGGATCATCCACGGGAATGGAAGCTGCTGCTGGCTGAATATTAGTTGGTATTTGCTAAAATTGGTAAAACAGTGCGTGAATTGAACTAAAGTTCTGTGGCGGACTACTAAGGCTACTCACTGCCTAATATTGAAGTGAAAATTCAGTCTCAGTGGAAATATGGGCAATAAAAATAAAATGTTGCGAAAGAGTTTTACAAGAAAAAGACGAAAAACTCGAAAAAATGATGGAATGTTTGGGTAAGTAGGATGATTACGGTATTGTATCATAACATTTGAAATTTGTATTTAGTTTAGTTTACTTACGAAACTGTATAAATCTATAGAAACGGCATTGACAATTTCTACAAACATTTTGCTAAATCCAAAAACAAATAGGTGCACTCTATTTTGATGTCTATAGAATGCATATTTGAATGCGCCTAGTGCAAACGTCTCTGGTCGAAGCAACCATCGAGGCGATAGCCATATTGCAATAGTCGGTATAAGTAACAAAAACAAACTTGCAGATAAATCAGAGTGCGTTCGTAATTATTATAATAATATAAATACTGCACACTAGTTATATATAAAGCATTTTGATTCTTTTGTAAGATTATTTTTATAATATTTATTGAGTCATTAGACCAGTGCCGATAATTTTTGAAAACGAAAAAAGTCACAGTAGGCTGAAACCCATTGGAAAAGAAAGAGAATATAACAAAAATGAAAGGAAAAATAATTTACGGGCGATCCGAGGTCGGGAAGTGGGGGTTTAAGGGTAAAAAGCGGTTTATCTCGATTTCCGGCAAATTTGAATTTTTCACATAAATTGTTTGTTGTCAAATTTGAATTTTTCACATGAATTGAATTTTTCACATAAATTTTGAGGTTACTTGAAAAAAGTGTGAATACAAAAGTTGTAGATCTTTTTATTACCTACAACTTTGCTATTACACTTTTTTCCATATGACTTGTAGTTTTGCCGGAAATCGAGATAACCCCCACTTCCCGACCTCGGATCGCCCGTAAATTATTTTTCCTTTCATTTTTGTTATATTCTCTTTCTTTTCCAATGGGTTTCAGCCTACTGTGACTTTTTTCGTTTTCAAAAATTATCGGCACTGGTCTAATGACTCAATAAATATTATAAAAATAATCTTACAAAAGAATAAAAATGCTTTTTATATAACTAGTGCAATATTTATATTATTATAATAATTACGAACGCACTCTAATTTATCTGCAAGTTTGTTTTTGTTACTTATACCTACTATTGCAATATGGCTATCGCCTCGATGGTTGCTTCGACCAGAGACGTTTGCACTAGGCGCATTCAAATATGCATTCTATAGACATCAAAATAGAGTGCACCTATTTGTTTTTGGATTTAGCAAAATGTTTGTAGAAATTGTCAATACCGTTTCTATAGATTTATACAGTTTCGTAAGTATACTAAACTAAATACAAATTTCAAATGTTATTATGATACAATACCGTAATCATCCTACTTACCCAAACATTCCATAATTTTTTCGAGTTTTTCGTCTTTTTCTTGTAAAACTCTTTCGCAACATTTTATTTTTATTGCCCATATTTCCACTGAGACTGAATTTTCACTTCAATATTAGGCAGTGAGTAGCCTTAGTAGTCCGCCACAGAACTTTAGTTCAATTCACACACTGTTTTCAGTCATAAATTACTTGAAAACTACAATCGAATTATGCACAGAGCGTCCGGTGCCAACCATCCAAGTCGAGCGCTGCCCGACGACTAAAGTAAGACCGCGTAAGCTATTGTCACCACTATGGAGCGTCAATAAGATTGAAAATTGAAAATGATATTTGTGTTGAAATGTGACGTAAGCTGCGAATGGGCATTTATTTTACTGCTTTTCTTTAGATTATTTAAAATATAGACATAAAATTAAATAATGGTTTGGTTAAAGTTTTAAAAAAATGGAAAACCTACTAAATTCTTAAAAAAAAAAACTGTTGTTATCGCTGGAAATACAGAGATCTTCGACGTCAAAGTTTATTTTTGTGCTACAACTTCCCAATTTTTTATTGGGAATATCAAACTATTATTTATTATTCTGTTCGGTTTAAATTCTTCTTTATACCCTTCTCTGTTCACTGTATTTTTCGCGTTACTTATTTTTATTACATTACGTCATACTCGACGTTCTAAGAAACCAATTTTTGGGAATATTGAGATAACACCCCGCCTTAATACCTCTTATTATACAACAGTTGCATAAATAACTATTATCTGTAAATAATAGGAGTAAGCAGTGTTAAATCATGAGTTAACTCGCAATTTGTAGACAGTGAGACATTAACTATGAGTATTTTATCAGGCGTTAATCTTACTGTCCTTGGATGTATTGAAGGTCAGTCGTGTCAATAAACCAATCTCTTAAAGTAGATCACTGCGTGCTATATCCTGAGTTTTTTAATTTCCTAAATTCCCAAGAAGTTCCTCCAGTTTTTATACATGGTCCATACGAACCGGATTATTATTATTATCTACCAGCAAAGTGGAATGAGCTGGAATTGGATATTCTGGAAATTGGATAAGTAATGAGTACTGGAGTGACGAGGTGACGAACACGTGTTTGGAGGAAAAGTGGATCGGACATTAAGTGAAATAAAACAGGAAGTGTTTAAGCATTATAATATTAATTAAATTCACCCAAAACTCATTAATATTAAATCAGGTAAAATAAAATATAGCAATTAAGTATTGGTAATAGGAACTTTAATAAGGTTAGTAACATATTTTTGCATTACTTTCACAGAGTTATTTATCTACTTGTTTTTATTCTTTTGTGTATACATATTTACAAGGAATTATTTACAGAGGATTAGGTTAAATCACAGTTGTAAAATATAGTTAACATGTACTTAAAATACAGTACAGTAGTGTTATTGTTAACCTACATTAGTTAGCTATTTATTTTTCAATATACAACTATAATTTTCTAATTTAAACCATTAAAAGTATTTGTTGCTTTGTAAACCTTTAACAGGCAGATATCTAATTAATTTGTTTGTTACGTTATTTCTTTAGAATAGTAAACCTTTTACATACTTTCCTATGGTAGTTATTATTATTATGTGCAGTGATACCACTTAAAAGTCAAACGTGTACAATTAATAACTTGAGCTAGTTTTTGCTGGCATTCTCATTAGCCACTAAAATAGGTGTTTTTTGTTACAAACAGTTTCATTAATAAACATTATAATTGTATAATTACAGGTCTACGACACTCTCCATTCGAAATGACTGAGATTAAAGAACTTAAAAAGAAGCGAAGCAGTTATAAAGGAAGATTAACAGTATTTGGAACCCATTTAAGTAATCTAAAAGATTCCGAGATAACCCCCTTTCAGGTAATGGAGTTGCAATTGCGAGTCACCAAATTAGATGATCTTTTTAATGAATTTAATGAGGTTCAATTGAAATTAGAATGCTTGTGTGATAATGTTGATACTGAGACGCTCGAAAGAACTACAATTGAATCCCAATATTATGGGTTGGTAGCTCAAGCTAAAATTATGATAAGTAGCTTTTCAAAATCTGAACAAGATGAAGTAAAATCTAATTGCAGTAATGGTAAGCGTCAGTTTGTCAAGTTGCCTACAATCCAATTACCTAGATTCGCAGGATCATATGATAATTGGCTCGAATTCCGCGATACCTTCGCAAGTCTCATTCATGGCAATGACGACATAGACGAGATAAATAAATTCCATTACCTCAGGTCATCATTAGCGGAATCTGCTGCTGTCGTGATCCAGTCAATTGAGTTTTCTACTCAAAACTACAATGTGGCATGGGAGCTTCTATGTGAGCGATTCGATAATGAAAGATTATTGATTGAGAATCACGTTACGGCGTTGTTCAATGTCGAGTCGATCACTAGGGAGTCCTCAACTGCATTAAAAGGTATTGTAGACAGTGTAAATAAAAATATCAGAGCGCTAAAAACATTAGGCGAACCTGTTGATAGTTGGGACACATTACTTATCCATATAATTAGACAAAAACTTGATACTACTACATTCCGAGAATGGGAGGAATACAAAGGGCGTATCGATAAATCTAAACGAATCACTTTTGTTCAGTTCATTGAGTTTTTGCGTAATCGTGCTGATTTAATAGAAACACTGGAGAAGTCACGTCATTCTACAACTAACATAAAACATAACGCTAAAATAAAAGCCTTTGTTACAACACAAAACCCTAGTAGTTCTTCATCACATAGTTGTCCAAAATGTAAAAGCGATCACAACCTTAATTCATGTCCACAGTTTCTATCACTAAGCGTCAACGATAGAATGTCTTTACTACCTAGCTATAAGGTATGTTATAATTGCTTGCGTCACGGTCACTATCCCAATAATTGCAAGAAGCCAGGCTGTAAAATATGTAAACGCAAGCACCATACACTTATTCATAACACAGATTTCAAACCAAAACCAGTTTCAAGCAAATCAGCTGACGGTACGACCGATAAGGCTAAGGTTGAGTCATCCTCCACTGTTGACGCAAACAATAGTCACATAGTGCTCTCAGCTAATATTTCTGCGCATTCGCATACGAGCAACACGGGCGACATCCTATTGTCAACTGCATTAGTCAGGTGCTACGATGTTAATAATAAAGAATACATCGCTCGAGCTCTTCTCGATTCTGGTAGTTCGTCGTGTTTAATGACAGCGAATTTATTTAGTAAGTTAAATCTGCCATATCTAAACACAGACAAATCTATACAAGGCATAAATAAGTCTTTAACGCATGTGGAGAAAATGTGTCGTGTGCACATTAAATCGTTGCATGAATCGTACGCTAATGATTTAATATGTTTTGTCTTACCCACAATAACCGATAATGTTCCCGCTAGACAGGTACATGTGAATATACCGTCAAACATTCACTTAGCTGATCCGCATTTCCACACACCGGCTTCTATTGACATTATTATAGGAGCAGACGTATTCTGGAGTTTATTAGGATCTAATAAGATTTTACTAGGTGATGGGAAACCAACACTTTATCAAACTAGACTTGGTTGGCTAGTTTGCGGCCCAATTAACGGCGGCTGTAGTAATAATTCATCTCAACTTTCATCAATTAAATGTAATTTTACTAATGTCAACGAATATTATGAAAGTTCTGCTAGTTCGATTGAGTTAGATGACATCCGAAACCAATTATCGCGTTTCTGGCAACTCGAGGAAGTTTGTCATGAGTCATCGACTTATTCAGCTGAGGAGAAAATGTGCGAAGAACACTTTATAAAAAACACAACGCGCCTGGCAGATGGCCGTTTTAGCGTTAAGATACCATTGAAGGAATCTTCGAATAGTTTAGGCGATTCGTATCATCGCGCAAAACGATGTTTTCTGTCGTTGGAGCGCAGAAATCTCAGCCAACCCTCACTCGATAAAATGTACAAAGATTTCATGACTGAGTACATTTCTTTAGGCCATATGTTCGAGTGTACTATTCATGAAGATCAGCGGTCATATTTTATTCCTCATCACGGAATACTGCGCGAGAGTAGTAGTACTACCAAATTACGGGTAGTTTTTAATGCTAGTGCATCCACCACCTCTGGTCTTTCTTTAAATACAATACAGATGGTGGGGCCTACCGTCCAGGACGATCTGAATGCAATCCTTCTTAGATTTAGAATGCATAAGTACGTCCTCTCTGCTGACGTAGAGAAAATGTACAGGCAGGTGTCTGTACATCCTTCAGATAGGCACCTGCAGCAAATTATTTGGCGTGATGATGCTTCTAGTCCTCTTAAAACCTACCAATTGCATACAGTAACTTACGGTACGGCTAGTGCACCGTTTCTCGCTACTAGGTGCCTCAAACAGGTTGGTCTTGAATGTCACGATCAAAAGGTCGCAGAAGTTATCCTTCATGACTTCTACGTCGACGACCTGTTGACCGGTGCAGACGTGTTTGAGGAGGCTCAAATGTTGCGTCATAAGGTGACTGATGCTCTTGCTTCTGCTTGCATGCCTTTAAGGAAGTGGAAATCTAACGAACCCAGTTTAATTTCAGAACCATCTGGTGATTCTTATTTTGATTTCCACAAGGAAAGTTATGTTGTCAATAAAACACTTGGTCTTAGTTGGCAAACTAACACAGATGATCTGTGTTTTCCTATAAATGTTCCTGAATGCATAGAAAATACTAAGCGTGGTATGTTAGCAGTAATCGCGCGAATATTTGATCCTCTAGGGTTGTTAGCACCGTGCGTCGTGAGCATGAAAATGTTGCTTCAGAAACTTTGGCTGGACGGGTTAAAGTGGGATGACCAGTTATCACCTGAGGTTGGAACAATATGGGCGAACATAATAAAAGCCTTGCCATGCCTTCATAACTTACGTGTTTCACGTCGTGTGGTCTGTGATGCATACAAACAGGTTGAATTTCACATTTTTACTGACGCTTCGGAGCGAGCTTACGGTGCTTGTTTGTATATTCGCAGTATCAATGAGCAGGGTGACGTCGACGTGCGATTGTTAATGGCAAAAAGTCGTGTAACTCCTATTAAACCATTGACAATACCGCGACTTGAGCTCTGTGCTGCTGTGCTTGGTGCACGTTTATATCAAAAGGTTGCTAGTTCCCTTCGCATTAAACCATTTAGTGTAGTTTTTTGGACTGACTCCATGATAGTGCTGGGTTGGTTAAAAATGTTACCTATTAAATTAAATACTTTTGTTCGCAACCGTGTTGCCGAAGTATTAGAATTATCCGTTGCAGGCATCTGGAGACATGTATCGACACACGACAATCCAGCTGATTTAATAACTCGCGGAGCGGAACCTACCGCTATGCAATCACTGGATTTGTGGTGGTTCGGTCCATGTTTCTTAAAGTGTGACAGTGCTACATGGCCACATCCTGATATAAATTCAAAAATCTTACCAGACATTAAATCTAGTATTTTAATTAATTTAGCCCATGATCATGCTAACGATGATTTATTTAAAGCATTCATCGAGTTTAAGCGTTTTTCCAATTTTACTAGATTACAGCGTTCTATTTGTTACGTCTTTCGTTTTATTAATATATGTAAAAAGCGTTCAGCAGATACGTCCTATTTCAATGTTCAAGAATTACAAAATTCGTTAAACTTTATTATTGTTCAATCTCAAAGAGAGTCTTTTCCTGAATACAACTTACTATTAAATAATAAAAAGTTACCACATAAAAACCAATTATTAAGCCTAAATGTGTTTCTAGATGAAAATAAAATTATTCGTATAGGTGGTAGATTACACAATTCCGAATATTCATTTGAAAAGAAACACCCAATCTTATTACAGTCCACTCATCACTTTGTGAAACTTTTATTTAGATTTGAGCATATCAAATTAATGCACGCAGGTCCTCAGTTATTACTAAGTACAATTAGAGAAACTTACTGGCCACTGGGTGGTCGCAATTTAGCCAGAGCTTGTTATCGTCAGTGCGTTCGATGTCAGCGTCTAAAACCACAGGCTGTTGTCTCTCGGATGGGTAATCTTCCATTGACCAGACTCTCACCAGCTGACTTTCCTTTTCAAAGCGTAGGAGTTGACTACGCAGGCCCTATAACCTCGTCTAGTCGTCAAGGTCGTGGATGTAGATTAGTTAAGGTATATATCGTTATTTTCGTGTGCTTCACTACAAAGGCCATTCATTTAGAGTTGGTGGGTGACATGACGAGTAGTAATTATTTACAGGTTTTACGTCGGTTTATGTCTCGAAGAGGAAAACCTCTCAACATCTACTCCGATAACGGAACGTCGTTTGTAGGAGCCTGCCATGAGATAGCTGATTTCTTGAAACGCAATTGTGACTCCATAACTGATAGTGTGGCTCAAGATGGTATTAAATTCCATTTTATTCCTGCTTACGCTCCACATTTTGGTGGTCTTTGGGAGGCGGGTGTCAAATCGACCAAATTTCATTTGTTACGAGTATTGGGCAATTGTCATCTAACGTACGAGGAGCTTAACTCTGTATTGGTCCAAATTGAAGGAATTTTAAATTCTCGGCCGCTCACACCGTTATCGTCACATCCAGAAGACCTGTTGCCTCTCACTCCAGGTCATTTCTTAATTGGACGACCTCTCACGTCTCTACCTGTAAAGGATTTCCGGGACTACTCCACTCATCACTTAACGCGCCATCAACGTATTGAGCAGCTGCGGCAGCATTTCTGGTCAAGATGGAGCAAGGAATATGTCTCCGAGCTTCAGCAGCGAGTAAAGTGGCGTACCGGCAACGACAGCCTGAACCTGGACTCCCTCGTTGTCATAAAGGAGGATAACCAGCCACCGATGAAGTGGAAGTTGGGCCGCGTTGTTGGTCTTCATCCTGGCACTGATGGCATAAGCAGAGTTGCCGACATCAGGACTCAAAATGGGACTATCAGACGGGCAATTTCAAAAATTTGTCCGTTACTGGAGGACAACTGTTGAAAGGCGAGCTTCCAACGGCCGGGGGCATGTTAAATCATGAGTTAACTCGCAATTTGTAGACAGTGAGACATTAACTATGAGTATTTTATCAGGCGTTAATCTTACTGTCCTTGGATGTATTGAAGGTCAGTCGTGTCAATAAACCAATCTCTTAAAGTAGATCACTGCGTGCTATATCCTGAGTTTTTTAATTTCCTAAATTCCCAAGAAGTTCCTCCAGTTTTTATACAAGCAGTTTCTAATAAACACAAGCACGATGGAATTTCTTATCGGCAAAAATGACCAACTTTCATACGAATTTTCACCCCTAGAATAGAATAGAATAGAATGTTTTTTATTTGCAAAGAATGTAGGTACAGTATATAAATCAGATGTTACAATTATTAGGGTTCCTTGTACATCCTACCTTTAAACCATACAAAAATTTTAAGTAATACAAAAAATAAAAATCTAGATCTAAATTAATTTCTGACTAAGTGACTTATCAGCTAAAAAATCTGTTACAGAATAATAACATTTATCTAAGAGTAATCTTGTAAGATTATTTCTAAATATTCTAAATGGTTGCTCTATAATATTGTTTGGAATTTTACTATACAGGGTGTTTTTGACAGCCCTCCGCAAACTGATAGGGTGGCTTCAGTACATCATATTAAGATGACCGGTACATGAAATTCTTTCAGGAACATTAAGGGAATCCAAAAAACCAGATTTGTTTTATGGGGGGACATCGTGATCACTTACCTCACACGCAATGTATCGTTACCGTGGCAAAACGCACGTAGCGGACGGCAGCGCAGCGAGCTTGAGCGAGGCTGCCCCCGCCCCCCGCGCGCTCCCCGGCGCATCTGGGCCGCGTCTTTTATTACGTTACGTTACCACATAATTTTTTTTTTCCTGAGAAAATTTCCAGTGGGATATGATTCAGAATAAGGAGCTGAATCAATCCTGTGTTTTTGTGGAGGGCTGTCAAAAACACCCTGTATACAATAGGTGCCATGATGTTAAATATGTTAACATCATTAGGGGTGAATTTTCGCTATAAAAGGAACTCGTGTGCGAACATGTGCTTCTAGATCCAGCGATCTGGGCTGTCCGTTGTCTGTCAGTGAATGTAAGATATGTATTAGGTATATTTAGTTTTTTCAATTCAGATGTAATTTGACAGGTTTAATGTCAAACTCCTATGACATGAAATGTCAGATTACAGGGATTAAAAAACGAAAAATAGATTGTTTTTTTTTTTTTTCAAATGGAATATCATGAGTTGCATGTTGTTTAAAGAAAGTTTATAATATGTATTTTTGACCAATAACAATGTCTGAAGTTAGAGAACGAAGACCATGCTTCAAATAAAAGACATTCCTCCATAAAGACTTCTTCTTCTCTTCGTATCGAAACAACTTTTTTTCTACTATTATTTTTGCAGCAGAGCCGATCAATAAAAATGCAGATCTACGGACACTCCAGCAAGTGGAACAAAGTCAGGAAATCAGGGGCACGGCGGCACTCACACTGGGAAATGAAGACAAACCAACAGAAAAAACACTAACTAGAAAAAAACGAGCACTACCTACAAACCATCAGCTACAGTATAAAGTAGAGTGATACCTCATGTTTGAAGGTAACTGCGCTGTCGGGAACTCATGGCGGGACTCCATGCCTAATAGTGAGAGCAGTACATTTCTGCATGTATCCACTTCTTCATCTGTCAACGTCTCTTGCACCACCAGTCGTGTTAACGGCTCCAATACCTGTGAACGATTCATATTTATTAACCGACTTCTTAAAAAATAAGCAGGAAAGAAACAGTACAAAGTGAAAAATTACTTTAATTTCGGAAGTCGGTGGCAAATAACGAAAATACAAAACCAAAGACACCGACTTCCGAAAAAGTAGTATTTTTTTTGTTGTTAAAAAGTATTTATCAAGCTGAACTTGGCATAGTGTTGAAGGCATTGCGCACTTCTCAAATTCCATTAGATGCTGGCTGATAAGTGACTATCATCAGCGAAGTCAAGAATGGGCTTATCAATGTAACGTCTATGTTAAACATTTGAAGGGTTACAAGCGTAACGGATGTCCAGAAAGCCTGAATTAAATCGTGCTTATTCTAAATTCAATAGGAGTATACCGGTGCGAAAACATTATTCACCGGACGCTAATGGCCATAACTATACCCCCGAATGAACCTCGCATGGGTTTCTGATTTTATTTATTTATTTAATACTTTAGCACACAAAGTGTACAGAGGCGGACTTAACCATTTACTTTTTTTTAACGTGGATCCACGCGAGGCACAATGGCTTTTTAATTGAGTCTGTAATTACGGCATCCAAACGGTTAATGCCATAGACATTTACTACCAGTCAACCATTGTTTTCGTGTTTCGATTCCAAAAACGTATGCAAAGTCAGATTGGTTAAACCGCCCGAATTAACTATAATGGCCAAGACTATACCCCCGAACGTACCCCGCATGGATTTCTGATTTTCGTGTTTCGCTTCCATCAACGCCCGCAAAGTCAGATTAAACTTACTGGAGAAACTTCAGAGACGTGAAAGGTTTTTTGTTTTATCATGATTTGATATGGATACCCACCCTTTATGTAGTCTGAGAGTAGGGAGGTATTTGATCTGCAGTGGGACATCACAGACTTTTAATAAATAATAACAAGCGCGGTCTTCGCAAAATACTTACCGATCCTAAATTAAATATGAGCGTGGAGGATATAGTGAGCGGCCAGTACGTGGTGTGTCGTTGTAGTCGCGCTCTCGCTCGCCCGTTAGCGCCTGCGCCGCGTAGAGGGTGCAGTCGATTCTGTTGCATTAGAGCGCCGAACTCTTTTATTCTGTACGAAACATAAATAAAACAACTGATAAATGATTTTAATTCTGTAAGTAGGTTTGTACAAACACTTTTACACGTCAATCATATTTTAAAAACTAGATGAGGTCGGCGTTTCCTATCTGACTACTCTGAGAAGAAAGGCCGAAACAAACTCAGAGGTCACAGTCTCTTTTAAAGTCTAGACATAATCTTGGTCAGATCAATGTGACGACCATGTAGAATGGTGTCTGAAACGGTATTTAGAAGAAAAACCACACAGATTGAGCGGACCAGTCCAGTCAGTGCACGCATTTGTCAGTAACCGTACAGCTCAACTCATAACTTAAGGAGCACAACGATTCGACGAACAATACCAAAGAAAGGACATAATATGTGTAGGCCGCATAAATTACTCAAGCTGCCAGATCGTGATTAAAACTAACTGAGAAACAAAAAAAGTAATGAACCACATAATCTTCACATTCACAACAATTGAAATAATATAATACTTTACAAAGTAAATACTCAAGTCATTGTATGTATAAAATTTATCAATGTCAATGTGTATATAAAAGTTCGGACATAATCTTTGAGGACCATGTAGATTGGTGTCTGAAATGGTCTTATATATTTATTTATTTAAACTTTTCGCACAAAAGGTACAAAGGCGGACTTAATGCTTTAGGCATTCTCTACCAGTCAACCAAGGGTGGTGAAGAGATTAGATGGCAGGTGCTTTAATTGAAAGGAACAATGATAAAAAAATAAACTATTAAAACAACGTACACAAATACATAAATAAGTCCTATACACATACATACTATATACTTACATAAATATATATACAGGGTGGAAACTTTCAGCCGGGCAGTAAGGGGAAGTACCTTATCCGTTGCAGCTACACGAAAATGGTCTTAGGAGACTATCCATATTTTTTATGGAATTTTGATCCCCATTCACAGATTAAAAAAAAAATTACAGTTAGCAAGAAAATAGCCATTTTACACAAAAACATTTTTTGATGCCAATCAATCCTGTTTCTAATACTGATCAAAAACTTCTATGGGATCAACCATCGTTGGAAAAGTAAACTCAAAAAGTCACAAATTGAAAAAAACTTTTCCCTTATATTTTGTAAAGAATTTGTGTAACTGAAATACAAAAAATCTAATAAAAGACAAATGATCACGTAGAATTATACGAACTAGATGTATACGATATAGATGATACGAACATCGAAGACAGTGAGTTATAAAATTAATGAAGATGGAGAATAACAATGGGGAAAGAATACCGCCTTGTGGAACACCAGCATCCAGATCACGCCAACTCGATGAGCTCTCAACAACGCGAACCGACTGCTGACGTCCCCGAAGATAAGAAGAGAACCATTCCAGCGCCTCGGACGAAACCATTAGGTGGGAGAGGATAGAAAGGAGAATATCGTGGCTGACGGCGTTAAAGGCATTGGAGAAATCAATTAATACCAAAACGGTAACTTTGGTATGATCCATGGCCTTTCTAATGTCACCAGTCACTTTAAGGAGAGCGGAGGCTGTACTATGCCCAGGCCTGAACCCAGACTGAAAAGAGTTAACGAGGTTGTTCAGATGAACAAACCCCGCAAACTGCTTGTGTGCGCAGGCCTCAAGCACTTTAGACAGGAATGGGATAATGGAAATGGGTCGAAAATGACTGGGAAGGGAGGGATCTGAAGTTTTAGGGAGTGGGCGGACATAGGCCATACGGCACAGGGATGGGAATTGTCCGGAATCAAGGGAAAAGTTAATGATGTGGGTAATTGGAGGGAGAAGGCTATCAAGGATCCAAACGACCATAGTACGACTGATGCCGTCGTAACCCACAGCCTTGGATTTTATAGACAGGATGATCTTTTTAATTTCGTCCAAGGTCACCGGAAAGAAGTGAAATGGTTCTATGATGGGACTCGCCAGGCCATTAATGAAATCGACCGTCTGGGACAATATTTGGGAATCCAAATGACAAGTGGTTGTGAAGTGACGGTTGATATCATCAAGGCCAATTGTATTAGGAAAATCCACATGCCGTGGTCTGCCGATACCAAGAGTACCAAGGAACTTCCAGATATCAGCAGGTGAAGAAGAAGATATATTCTCGAGAATATGGCGGCGTTTAGCGGTGCGTATCATCTGATTACACCGATTTCTAGCAGCTTTGAAAAAGTTCAGATTTTCTTCACTGCGATCCCTCTTAAATTTACGAAAGGCCCGATCCCTGCTCCTCATCGCCATACGAACACCTGTCGTCATCCAAGGAGCAGGAGGACGCCGAAGCTTAATCTGCTTAACAGGAGCGTGTTTGTCGTAGAGAGCAAGGACCGTCTGATTGAAAATACGCAGTTTTTCATATATAGCTGTCGCCGCTGCCAAGTTTTCCCAACTGAGGTCTGACGCATCCTGACGAAGCTTCTCAACGTCCATGCGCGCAAAACACCGCATGTGCAGAACTTTTGGGATAAACATCATAATGAGAAGAGGAAACAGCTTGACAAACAGTAAAACCAAGAAAAAACAAAAAATTATAAACAAGCAAAGAACAAAACGAAACATGACAAAGTTACACGAGCAGAAACGAAACGCAATTTACGAAGCACAAACAGTCTTCTGAGGAAAGAACCACGCAGGTCCAGTCAGTGCACGCATTTGTCAGTAACCGTGCAGCTCAACTCAGAACTTAAGGAGCTCAACGATTCGACGAACAATACCAAAGAGAGGACATTTGGGTAGGCCGCATAAACTACTTAAACTGCCAGACCATGATTAAAACTGAAACAATGACCCACATAGTCCTCACATTCACAATAATTCAAATAATTAATTATACTTCTCAAGGTAAGTATTCAAGTCGTTGTGTTATAATAATCATCAATTGTCATTGTATGTAACAGAAAAAAAAACAAAAAAACAACTTCAGTATGCAGAAGATTGGAGCAACTCAATCCCAAGCCTTTTTGTTCTCATTATAATCTTTAACGGGATAAAAGCCTTTTTGGCACAACTTACGTTTAATTAATGATTTGAGTTTATTAAGGCTTAGATCTTGAACGTGGCTTGGAAGTTTATTATAAAAGCGTATACATTGACATCTGAACGAGCCACCTATTTTCTTGAGCCTTGTTGTAGGTCCAACAAAGTTGTTTGTTCCTAGTATTTATATTATGGATATCACTGTATTTTTGAAACAAGTTTATATTTTTATGGGCATATAAAAGGTTTTCAAAAATATACTGTGAAGGCACAGTCATTACATTAATCTCCTTAAATTTCCCTCTGAGAGTGTGTCTCGGGCTTAATTTATAAATTGATCGAACAGCTCTTTTCTGCAAAACAAAGATAGTCTGAATGTCGGCGGCATTTCCCCACAACAAAATACCGTACGACATTACACTATGAAAATAGCTAAAGGACACTAAACGGACTGTCTCTATGTCAGTTAAATTACGATTTTTTCTAACAGCGTATGCTGCGGAGCTAAGCTTTTTTGATAATTTATCTATGTGTCGGCCCCACTGAAGCTTAGCATCCAAAGTTAAGCCCAAGAATACTGTGCTATCTTCAGGATTCAATTCTCTGCCCTTTATCAATACATTAGTTAACACCTGTCTAACGTGAGATAGCGTAAACTTAATGCATTTGTTTTTTTTTCATTAAGTAGTAAATTATTAACATCGAACCAGTGAAGTACTTTTGAGATCGCTCTATTTACATCGTCAGTAACCAGCTGCTGACGTTTAAGTTTTAACAAAAGTGAAGTGTCGTCCGCAAACAACACTATATCGTGATTATCCTTTATAAGGTATGGCAAGTCATTAATATACATAAGAAACAAACAACAACCCCTTGTAAAACCGAACTGTTTACTATGTAATAATTTATGTTTATAAAAAAATCTTTGCAATTGGGCTAAAATTAATTTCTCAAAAATTTTACTAAAGGTAGGTAGTACTGAAATAGGTCTATAATTTATGGGGTCTGTAGTACTACCTGATTTAAACAAAGGTATTATTTTACTATTTTTCATAAGGTCAGGAAACTCTCCACGGTCGATATAATTGTTAAAAATAAGAGCTAAAGTAGGTGCTACAATGTCAATAATAGACTTAACAACTTCTACAGAATTACCCCACAGATCTGCAGTCTTTTTTACGTTTAAAGTGTGAAAGGTTTTAATTATATCTCTACAAGTAATATGTTCAAAATGTTTCTTTTCGTTATGTTTCTTTAAGCAAAGACTCAGCAACAGAAGGTGATGAGTTTAGGGATTTAGTAGTTGAAACGAGAATATCTGAAAATAAATTTGCAAAGACCGCGGCGACTTGTGGGTCAGATTTTATGATGTTGTCATTAATGGACAGGCTGTAGTCAGTATCTCGGTTACTAGACCTTCCCGTTTCACTATTAACAATATTCCAAGTCGTTTTAATTACATTACTACTGTTTTTAATCTTCGAACTCAAATAACGGGACTTGGCCATACAACAAACTTTTCTAAATCATTTTGAATAATTTCTAACATATAAATTAAATTCAGCAGTGTTTACAACGGTCTTATCATTGTACAGTTCATAAAGCCGTGTTCTACTTTTATGAATACCAATGGTAGCCAAATCTCTGAAAGTAGTAGAAAGTACTCAGAAACTCAAACTCAAACGGCCTTATTACAAAACAAGGTTTTTCTTTTGACATGGTTTAAACCATCGAGCCTGTTTTTGAAATAAGAACATAACTGTAATCGAAATACAGTTCCTTTTACAAAACTGTCAACTTAGTCCGGTCTTAGATTGTCAATTTTGTATTAAGAACTTTACTAAAGTCGGCATAAAGTTCCAAATACAAAAACTAAATCGAATGTGTAGGTTGAGGCTAAAGTTAGATCGTGTTTTGTAATAAGACGGAAAGCATTTATTTCAATTAAACCATTTACAGGCCCTTTTGAATTGTCATGTGGTCGTTCAGGCAGAAATATGAAGCTAGTTGCCCATTCGAAAGCGTAGTAGGTACCTATGGAGAAGAACGGGCAAGAAACTCCATGGACACTCTTTTAAATTATATTGTTACATAAATATTAGTAGTTACATCATTATTGATGAATATAGGTATCATTATATTTTTTTATTTTTTACACAACATCCACACAAGGTCTTCAGGTCCCGAACTAGGTAGAACCTGCACTACGGTAACCTGATGACTGATATACATACCTACTTATACAGGGTGGCCGGGGAGTTGACGTTCAAACGTAAAATTTTGATACTTTATGATGAGGAGTATCCGAATTACCCCCATGTACAGCGTGGCGCTGCAATGGTGACCTTAATTTAACACACATAATTATACGTTTTCACATTTTCTTTTCATGACATTTTTTTATTTCCATTAAACGTTATTATTTACAGATTTATTAAAGAATTTAGGAAATAGCATCTTAGCAACCTGTACTTAAAGAACTGTCGCGCAGCGGTCATTTGCCGGGGTCACGGATCATAACTTCGCATCAATGAAATTAAAACGAATAAGCAGTACTATTAGGATGAAACAAATGCATAGAGTAGGCGAATTTAAGGAAATTTCCTTTGTTGGCGAGCAGCGCAGGCGACGCGCGCTCTCCCTTCCACCCACCCGCTGCACCGAACTCGAATTCTTTTTTTGCTTTTCTAGTGCTAGTCGAACCCATGTCCTTGACGCACTTTTTTACACTAGTGCGCATAATTACGTCGAGAAAAAGACTCTTACAGTCTGTCAAGAAAGTCATGAAAAGAATGTTTTGGGAACTACTGCTTTTCCTAATACTGGCCACACTGAATAATTATTGTCAAACTGAGTACCTCAGCTGTCAGATCGTAGCTTTGTGGTTGATATTCTTTATTATTATTGTGCTATTTCGAGTTTTTTTTATCGTGTGACCGTATAGAGATCAAAAATGAATCGGAATGTTTATAAGAGCGGTGCGAGATAAATTATATTTACAGTTTTTCAAGAGTGTATGGCCGAATTTCAAGCTGGGACGAGTAAAGACGATGTTTACGGTCGAACAGCAAAGATAACCGGTACGTAAATGTATTTTAATGTTAAACATAATAAAGGTAATATAATCTCTTGATAATGTTCTGTTTTTAAGTATAATTTATCTATTTTTATCATTGTTTATATTTCGTTGAGGTTATGAAATTTACCTATGATTTATTATACTACCACTCGACGGTTTTGATCCTTTTGTGTTATTTATTTAAATGTGTATAAGGTATTTTGTTATAAAACATGTCTTTATTGATTTCAGGTGTTTCTCAAAGCACAATTCGGCGCATAGTGGACGAAGGCATGAAGAATGGAGGTAAATTTGTAACACCTGGAAAATACACGAAAGGCCGACCTACAAAACACATCGATGATTTCGACCAATTGGACTATTTGACAATTTCAACTATTTGGACCAATATAATTAGGCAGGAGTTCGGATTTATTTCGAATTATGCAGGAGATTTGGATTCCGATTAATAAAGAATTATCTAATAAACTCGTATTTTTTTTTTGGCAATTGAGTTGTTATTGATATTCCACTAGCGTCATGTTGAAACGGCAGCGCAGAGAGGCAAACCATCGAATTTTGCACTTTGTGGTAGATAATGTCAGTAGCTGACAGGACGAAAACAAGACTTGGTCAAAACAAATTTTAATAAAATCAGGTAATAAACATCACAAACAAACTACAGAATACATAACCATTAGGCACCAGTGTTGTTCACCATTACCAATTAAAGCCAAAACTTTTTTTTGCTCCCTGAGTGTCAGATAGATCTGTCAGATAATACACATGAGAATTTATTCGAAAGTTCAAAATTAAGATTTCAGCTCAGTACTTTATTTATTTTCAATGTATCAAAAAAAAAATGGGGAGATTTTGGGTTCAATCAAATCTTAATTTTGAACTTTCGAATAAATTCTAAGTAAGTTCTGCAATTCCTAGATAAACCATAATTTTTTAGGGTGTTAGGTTAGACTATGCTTTTTAGTCATCACAAAAAAACTGAACCAGAAATGTTCAACAGAACGAGAAAAAAATCGAAAACGGATGTTAGGTGAAAATTACGAAAATAATCCAACTCGAAAACTACGAAAAATCGTAGAACATACATGGGGGTGATTCGGATACTCCTCATCATAAAGTATCTAAATTTTACGTTTGAACGTCAACTCCCCGGCCACCCTGTACACATATACACACCCAGACACAGGTCAAACAGACATGTCCATATTGTCCATGCACACAAATGTTTGACTTGTCCGGGGATCGAACCCGGGAATATGTGAGAACGATGTAAATAAGACGTACATGTTGAGTGTCCAGAGTACAACAAACAGAAATTTAAACAAAACAATCCATAAATAAAATAATTACAATAAGCCGTGGCGGCTAAGAGATGATCAGTCCCAACTGACAGCGCCCGTTCACGAACATGACGCATGGATCAGCACCATTCAGCTCAACCATTTTGGAGGGAGCTAAATGATCCAACACACGCGCCACCGTCAGCAAGATATTTGAGTGAGCATGACATCTATCAGCCGCCAGGGCACATTCAAGTCAATGAAAGACATTACCCGGTAAATGGTAGCTCGATAGTACATAGTACTCACACTTGTCCTATGCAATAAATAGTTTATACAATGCAAAGGTAGTCTTACAATCTTCAGCAGCTCCAACCGTATTTTCAAATGTTATTCAATTAGTTGTGGTTGTGGAGCAGGACCAGCATTGAGCGAGGCATTTTTATCAGCAATATAATCCCCCAACTTATAATTTGCCTGTCTGTCAGAGAAATGAAGAGTCGTTTTTAGAAATATTAAACCAAACTTGGCCCTGTTTGTTTCAAACAGTGTGGTTCAGACACCCAAGAAATTACATCGATTCAAGTTTCCAGTTTGTGTGTTCAAACTTTTTTATTTTATTTAAAAAGGTTTTACTCTTGATTCTAGTCTAGGTCCGTGGAGACAAAGACAGAGTCGACGATAGAAAACTTACGATATTCAGCAGCATTACCAGAGAAGTTTCTGTAAGAGGCCATTTAAAATGCGGGTTGCGAAGTTTCGTACTCACTGTAAACTGTAATACATGCATCCATAAGTCGACTGTCCCTTGCAACATGACCAAATGTAGCAGAGAAGCATGTCGCGGGAATGTTTTGTTTATATGACTTCGCATATAAGTCTGTTGAGCGAGATTTGACGATGTCCAGCGAAGTTCCACGATGCTGCAAGCTACATAGGTTGTGTTGCAGGACAGTTTTTGCCTGACTGTGAGGCTTTATACTGCCTCTAACATACCTGTAATCAGTGACTCGTCCACCGGCGCCTTCAGATAAAGCAGGAGGGTCGTCATAAGGCGTGCGCCCCCCTAAGGCACCGATCCACAGTTCCCCACCCTGAGCCGCTAGCACATGTGACGCGGATCTGCCACCGCCTTTTCTATAAACATAGGTTTGATTTTTTAAAGTTCGTTCGTTGGTGGAAGATAAGCTGTCGATATATAGCATATAATTGAAATCTTGGTAAGACAGATGTTTGCTTTCAAGATATTAAAAATGTTTCTACTTTCGTTGTAACAAACTGCTTTAACCGCCACTTGGTCTAGAGGTCACAAGCGCAAATCTGCTGTACTAGTCCTGGGTTCAATTTAGATTTTTATGAGTAAAGTACCTATTAAGTGGTTATTTCTTCCGGAATTTTAGAACCACCCTGAAGTCTGGTATAATTTGTGCTTGATTAATTCCAATAAGCTCGACCCTATTTCATGGTACTTAAACATAATAGGCGAAATGTAAATGCGTATGTATACATCTCTGCCTACCTATTCGGCGAACACAGGCGTTATGTAATATTTTATATGTTATAACTTTTTGATAGGTGTTAAACAGAATTTTAATAAATACCATCTTCTCGAGACCAACTTCGGTGTTGAAGAAATCTAGAGAAACATGGGAAAAACAATTCATAATCTGCCTAAGCTTTTCCCATCTATGTTGGGGTCGGCTTCCAGTCTAACCGGATGCAGCTGAATATCAGTATTTTACATGGAGCGACTGCCTATCTGACCTCCACAACTCAGTTACTGGGTAATACAATAACCCCTGGTAAGACTGGTTGTCAGACTTTCGGGTTACTGACGACCCGTAACGACTGTCAAGGATCCACGAATGACAGCCGGCACCATCGGCTTAACGTGCTTTCCGAGGCACGGAGGGGTCTTGGTATGTAAAGGTCACCAATCCCCGAACCAACAGCAGTAAGCGTAGCTTAATCTCATTGATCGACCCGTGCAGCTGTTATTAGTAAGCCATAAGCCCCAGAAAAAAAAATGGGAGAACCAATTACAAACTCGAATTCTAAACAAAATCAAACATCAGACAAAGTCAGTTCACTCGAATCTTGGTAGTTTTTACCTGGGTACTTCAAGAGTGACAGAGCGTCCATTGAGCAGGAAGTTGACAAGGCAGGCGGAGGGCCTGGAGGCCACGTCAGCCGGCGTGACGCGCCACAGGGAGCCGCAGCAGCCCGACGCGCCGCCCTCCGCCCCGCGCGGCGTCCACCAGCGGAGCACCACCTGGTGCATCACTTGATATGAACTTCCTTGTCAGCGCTTTATCATAACCATTAAAGTGAAGAGGGGAAAGGAGGTATCAGGTATGACTATATCAGTTTTTTAATCTGTACTTAATAGAAATGCAAGTACTTGCTTTCTTACAAGTTGTTCTAACCGGCAGGCGGAGTTGTGTGAGATTAATTTCAAATAACCTGCTACACTATTAAGTTTATTAAAAAGTACAAACAATACAAGAAATCGAGTCCCACGTTGTGTTGAATTTTGTGTGGGAATGTCCGAAATCCCCGCCGACGAAGTCACAGGCAAAGTGCAAGTCTATAAAAACAGCATGACCCCTGTTTTAACTTATACTTACATGTTTGAATAAATTGTAATAATATTTTCTACACAATGGGTTCACTTGTTCAGAGAAGGCTTTGTAATTCAGAAGCTGCTAGCAGGTTATTATTTTAGTTTACTTACCGATTCTAAAGCTTCAGCAGGCGTTTGCGACGCTCTAAGACCAATGTGAGCATCTGCTGCGTGGATTATCTCCACGTCATAGTTGGCACTAGAGCTGGCGTTTTGTTCCTCCTATAAAATTACAAATTGACACATTAATATTTCAGACTGATCTCTCAAAGTCAAAATAATAATAGAACTAGCCTATAATTGTCCCACTGACTGTAGGGTAGAGGCCTCTTCTCATACATAGAACACATGAGCATTGATCATCACGCTTGCTTAAGAGGGGTTGATGATTTCAGACATAAAAATACATAATATACATAATCAGCCTATACAGTGTTCCCACAGCTTGAGTGTGGCACCCTCTCTGTGAGAGGGAGTGGGCCGTAATCCACCACGCGGACCCAGTGAGGGTTGGTAGATGTGTATGATGTCTTTGAATTTTTGGTTCTAGAACATGCCGGTTTCCTCACGAGGTTTTCCTTTACCGTTTTGAGAGAAGTGGTGATTAAATAATTTACACACAGTTAAGCGCCCGCGTGGACTCGAACCTAGGACCTACAACTCGTAAGTCGCGGCCGTTACCACTGGGCCACCACTGAAAATTGTGCACATTAAATATTTTTGAAAAAAAAAAGTCATTGCTGCGAGTCTGATGCCGAATATTGTCTGAATGTATGTTCCGGATTGGCGCAAAAACGGCTGAGCGTATATGGATAAAATTTGGCACACATATAGTGTATAACCTGGACTAACACATAGGGAACTTTTAATTCCGGTAGTACGTTCCCGCGAGATATTTTTCGACAACCACGCGGGCGAAGCCGCGGGCCATTGCTAGTTAATTATATTAAGTCCCGGTTTCCTCGAGGTGTTTTTCCTTCGCAAATGTCAGTAATGGCCAAGATAAAGTCAAAATAGCTAAATAAAACGTACCGAGACAGGTCCCTTCAGGATTGTATGACTGCTTTGAAAAGGTAATGGGTGAAGTGTTAAACAAGATTTGTAACTCGAACAAGTTCATTATCACTTGCGGTGATTTTAACGTTAATTTATTAGAAAACTCAGGTTCTTGTAGTACAATATTAAGTCTGTTTCAGTCCTACAATCTTGTAACCTATTTTTTGAGCCCACAAGAATAACCCCTACTAGTGCAACATGCCTAGATAATATTTATACAGATTACCAAACCACAATTAAATTATAAATTTACTAGATTCTGATCATTACGGGATGACTATCCAAAACCAAATCAACAAAGTGGCTAAAAAAGATATCACTGTCAACCCCAAAACTGCAAGTAGCTTGGAAGCTTTTAAACTTAAAATCATTAATAAATTACCAGTTTTGTCCATTCATTCTGATCCTAATCGTCTATGTGATGTTTTTTTTTATATATACTGTAAACTATCTAACTTCACCTTTATGGCCAAGTCTATCTCGGTTAATAGCAAAGCCTCTTTCAGTGATTGGGCAACGTTTGGTATTCATAAAAGTAGAAAATGGCTTTATGAGCTGTATAATGAAAGGACTGTTGTAAACGCGGCTGAATTCAATTTATTTATGTTAGAAAATAAAATAAATAAATTATTTTAAAAAGTTTGTTGTGTGACCAAGTCGCGTTATTTAAGTTCGAATATTAAAAACAGTAGTAATGTAATTAAAACGACTTGGAATATTGTTAGTAGTGAAACGGGAAGGTCTAGTAAACGAAATACTGACTACAGCCGGTCCATTAATGACAACACCATAAAATCTGACTCACAAGTCGCCGCGGCCTTTGATTTCTTTCCAGATATTCCCGTTCCACTACTAAATCCCTAACCTCATTACATTCTGTTGCTGAGTCTTTGCTTAAAGAAAATGTTAATTTGCGATTCGGAATTTAATTTTGAACATATTACTTGTAGAGACATTAAAACATTTCACACTTTAAATGTAAAAAAGACTGCAGATATGTGGGGTAATTCTGTAGAAGTTGCTAAGTCTATTAATGACATTGTAGCACCTACTTTAGCTCTCATTTTTAATAATTGTATCGACTGTGGAGAGTTGCCTGACCTTATGAAAACTAGTAAAATAATATATTTGTTTAAATCAGGCTTCAGACCCCACAAATTACAGACATATTTCAGTACTACCTTTAGAAAAAATTTTAGCCCAATTGCAAAGATTTTGTAATAAACATAAATTATTACATAGTAAACAGTTCGGTTTTACAAGGGGTCGTTCAACTACTGATATTATAATTATAATAATGACATAATATTTATAATGCATGGAAAGATGAATGCGATGCCTTGGGCATCTTTTGTGTTTTGTCCAAGGCTTTCGATTGCGTTCTTCATGAAACGCTAATCAGGAAACTCTGCCACTACGGGATCCGGAACTCCATTCTGGATCTTCTTACTTCATATTTGAGTAATAGGATTCAGAGCGTTGACGTTAATGGAAAAAGATCTCTCGGATCTATCGGATTCTTGATCCATTGTTGTTTCTTATTTATATTAATGACTTGCCTTACCTCATTGAGGAAAATCATGATATAAGTAGTGTTGTTTGTGGATGACACTTCACTTTTGATTAAACAGAAACGTCAGTAGCTGGTTACTGACCATTTAAATAGGGATATTTCAAAAGTAGTTCACTGGGTCAATGTTTAAACTTACTTTGAATGACAAAAAAAAAACAAATGCATAAAGTTTACACTACCTCACGTTAGACAGGTGATAACTAATGTATTGATAAAGGGCAAAGAATTGAATCCTGAAGATAGTACAGTATTCTTGGGCTTAACTTTGGATGCTAAGCTTCAGTGGGACCCACATAATAGATAAATTGTCAAAAAAACTTAACTCCGCAGCATACGCCTGTTAGAAAAATGCGTAATTTAACTGACATAGAGACAGCCCGTTTAGTGTACTTTAGCCATTTACATAGTGTAATGTCGTACGGTATTCTGTTGTGGGGAAATGCTGCCGACATTCAGACTATCTTTGTTTTGCAGAAAAGAGCTGTTCAATCAATTTATAAATTAAATCCGCGACACACTCTCAGTGAGAAATTTAAGTAGATTAATGTGATGACTGTGTATTAGTATATTTTTGAAAATCTTTTAAATGCCCATAAAAATATAAAACTGTTTAAAAAATACAGTGATATCCATAACATCAATACTAGGAACATACACAAATTTGTTCTACCTACAACAATGCTCAAGAAAATAGGTGGCTTGTTCAGATGTCAATGTAAACGCTTGTGTAATAAACTTCCAAGGCACGTTCAAGATCTAAGCCTTAATAAATTAAAATCAGTCATTAAACATAAGTTGTGCCAGAAAGCCTTTTATACGGTTAAAGATTACATCAAGGACAAAAAGGCTTTTGATGCTCCAATTTTTGCATACTGAATTTGGTTTGTTTTTCTTTTTGCTTACACTTTGACATTTCATTATTTTTATATACACAATGACATGAATACTTACTTTGTGAAGTATAATATTATTATTTTAATGATTGTGAATGTGAGGACTATGTGGGTCATTGTTTCAGTTTTAATCATGGTCTGGCAGTTTAAGTAGCTTATGCGGCCTACCCAAATGTCCTTTCTTTGGTATTGTTCGTCGAATTGTTGAGCTCCTTAAGTTTCGAGTTGAGCTGCACGGTTACTGACAAATGCGTGCACTGACTGGACATTTCAGACACCTATCTGCATGGTCTTCGAAAGATTATGACCGAACTTTTATTAACACATTGACATTGTTGTTTTTTATATATACAATTCTTTGGTATTGTTCGTCGAATCGTTGAGCTCCTTAAGTTCTGAGTTGAGCTGCACTATTGCTGACAATTGCGTGCACTGACAGGATAGGTCAACTCAAACTGTGTGGTTCTTTCGTCAAAAGACCATTTTAGATACCAATCTACATAGCCTTCACATGATCTGACCAAGATTATGTCTGGACTTGTAAAAGAGACTGTGACTTCTGAGTTTGATTCGGCCTTTCTTCTCAGAGTAGTCACATAGGAAACGCCGGCCTCATCTAGTTAAAAAAAAATATGTTTGAGGTGTAAAAGTGTTTGTACAAACCAACTTACAGAAATAAAATCATTTATCATTTACATGAGTACTTATTTACTTTGTAATGTATTATATTATTTTAATTATTGTGAATGTGAGGACTATGTGGGCCATCGTTTTTTTGTTATTTTTTTTCTCAGTTGTTTAGGCAGTTTGAGAAAGGACATCGTCGAAAATGGCCCCAGGTCCAACAAACATCTGACGTACATAATAATTCTAATTATATTTTATTATACTAATTGCGAATATCTGTATATAACGGACATTCATCGTTCCTTAATGAACAAAATTAAAAGAGCAGTAACGATTTACGACATCACATCAAAAAAGCTGCCATCTTTGACAATTAGATTTGACATGATAATTAATTAGTGATGCCCAATCTTTCATTTCACACATCTAGAGCGAGATTACTTGAGTTGACCACCTGCTCACAGATGTCATACGCATCCGTACCTACGTACTTTCCTTTACACCTTTCTTTGCTGTTGGGTATGGCGCTTCTGTAGTGACTTGTGCGGCGTTTTTATTGGTATTATACACCTTAGGTGTGAAAAGAATTCAACAACAAGAAATTCACGAATGGGCGCTGTACACTCACTCGTAGTCGATTCGTATTCGTGATTCGTTTTGGGGAATTCGTCATCATCTGTTTTGAAAACGCGAATACGAATCGAATACGATAGTCTATGTACACCGATCCGAAATTCGAGTATTCCCTAAAAACATTTCGGTAGGCAGAGATCGCGTTCATAATGTGTGTAGCATTTCGCTCTCACTCATATGTATTCGATTCGTATTCGTGAAAAACACGAATACGAGTGCACAGAATTCCCATTATTAAGCACGATGGCTACTTCGATCCGTAAAAACTGACTCGATGTGAGAAATTCACGAATATATGTAAAAACGAAAACGAAGCAGTGCACAAACTATCATACATTTATTATGAAGGCTATTTCGAATTGTATTTTAACGAATCACGAATACGAACACAATACGAGGTAATGCGCAAACGCCCTAAGTGAGATGCATTGTAATATTTCAAATAGAATAACACGCTAGGTACTTAAAGTATCGATTTTGATCAAAAATGTATGAAGTATGGGCATCCCTAAGCCTAGTCATGTCATTTCCATCAACTCAACTGTCAATTTATTGCATACAAATCTCACTCGCTCGCATTTCTTCGTGATTACATTGTGTAGTGTATTAAATTTGCTTTATTTAATACCAAAGAAGATATATAAGTAAATATGTACTTAAATGTTCTACTGAAGCTCTTAGCTTAACTAGCCACATACAAGGAATAGAAATAACATTAGTGACAGGCATTTACTAGCATGTATTTCTAAGTATTGAAAGGATTGTTTCTTACTAAATATAACCTCAAAATCTTTGTATTATTTTTAAATAACTGCTTTCTGAAACTTGTCCGTCATTAAACTTTGTCTTGATGGGCATATACTTGTAATTTAGAACACGCAAAGTAATTTTCCTTCGCTGTTGGTTCTGGGGCGAACAATGTATGGATGCAGAACAATCTCCTTTATGCGGCCCACCCAAATGTCCTTTCTTTGGTATTGTTCGTGGAATCGTTGAGCTCCTTAAGTTCTGAGTTGAGCTGCACAATTACTGACACATGCGTGCACTGACTGCACAGTTTCACGCAATCTGTGTGGTTTTTTCCTCAAAAGACCATTTCAGAGACCAATCTACATGGTCTTCACATGATCTGACCAAGATTATGTCTGGACTTTAAAAGAGACTGTGACCTCTGAATTTGTTTCGGCCTTTTTTCTCAGAGTAGTCTGATAGGAAACGCCGACTTCATCTAGTTTTTAAAATATGATTGACGTGTAAAAGTTTTTGTACAAACCTCCTTACAGAAATAAAATAATTTATCATTTACCTTCATAGGAATACCAGTGACAGTGGTAGTAGCAAGTTTATAATGTGGCAACACCAGCCGTCCCAATAGATTAGCTAAAGCACTCGCTCTTGACACTATGACCTCTACTCCTATCTGCCCGCCTGCTATCTGGAACAGTTCAATCAATCGTTTAGTTCCTTCAACTTATTTCAAAGACTTTTTTTCTCCGTGTTGGTATTGGCTCATGCTTGTCATGCACAAAAAAGTAATAGATAATAATACAGGAGGGCAGGAACATCGACGCGCAACATCTGTTACCATGGATTTAGTACATGATTCAGAATTCAGAATTCGGAATCCCCTGCGTTGAAACTTCTCAGCGGTTAAAAAAAAAACTATTAATTTAAACTTTATTTTTTTTATTTAAAAAAAAAATTGTTTTCATACTTACTTTTTTATTAATTAATTAATATTTTTATATAATTAGCTATTTATATTTAAATTATATTTACAGTCCTAATAGGTTTATGCGTATCTTTATATTTAAAAATATTTATTCCAAAATTCTCATTGTAAATTGCACCTACCACTGTTTGTCTCAGCATCACCCAAAGGTTGACTGGTAGAAAATGCCTATGGCATTAAGTAAGTGTGTATGGCTCTGTAAATTTGTGTGCTTATAGCATTAAATAAATAAATACTGTTCCATACTTTTTACTGCGTAGGTATTGGACTTTTCTATGAAACTGCAGATTGATAATCGCCGTTGAGTTTCTACGCTAGGGGGTCTAGAAGTTCATGGTTACAGTTTGCGAGTCAATGTCCCTGCCACCATGTATAATGATGTAAGTAAAAACTTACCTCTGTTAGTGGTTGATTAGTTACTCTAGTATCAGCATTCTCTGGTGTAACATTTATTATTACTATATGGCAGTAATGTATAACTAGGGCCCTGAAATTCAAGATACAAGTTGTGTTTACAGTATTTACAATTTGTTTTTGATAGTGGTGTAATAGTTATTTATGCAACTGTTTTTTTATTAAGGGGTATTAAAACTCGAATGTGGGTTATTGTCAAGTAGTAGGGGAGGGAATAGTATCACATGAGTGTTTTAATACCTAAATATGTACAGTCGCATACAAGAATTTATCTACACCCATGATATAAATCCTTTATAAAAGATTCTAGATAAATACAAATGGAATGCTTGTCATGCTGGTACTTTAAGGCGATAAATATTATTATTAAAAATATTTATTACTAATATAACTGCGTCGTTGATCTAGTGACCGCAAGTGCTACTGCTGAGCTGGTCCTGAGTTCGATTCTCAGGGCAGGCAGTGTCATTGACTTTTTTCGTGGGAATAAAAGTGAAGTTTAGGTATATTAGCGCCCGATTATCCGATCACTGGTTATGTACATTTAATAATTAATCAATTTTTTTTAGAATCATGTGGATACATAAAACAAATAATTATCTGCCATGTTATACTTACTGTGGCGTCGTACTAGTAGATTCTGAAGTACTGGCAGGCTGAGCCAAAGTCGCCTTTTTGTTTATTTGAACTATCGTGTTGTGAGCAATATCTTTTAGATTTTTGATAGAATCATTGTCTCTGGCGCTTGTTATGCAAATTACGCGACCGCTGAAACGTAATAAGATAATGTTTAAGAATATATTGTGATTAAATGCCCTATTTAGGTTGAGTATAAGTTGATGAAATAGGTCTACAAATTAAGTGAGCGTCTGTGGTAATGGTATTAGATACGTGCCCAACGACGACCAGCGACGCGACTATACTGTTCATGGATGACTCGACGTATAACTTTTTCTTCTTCTCTTCTTTGTTGTTCCCTCAAATATTACAGTACTTTTGTGTGTACAATTTGCATGGACCTTAAACCACACACTGCTCCTCAAAGCCGTTTTTATTGTGTTGGTAACCCTTCACATTTTTTATCATCATAGTTTTCCCTTGAAACGTGTGGTATTTTTTTATTTATTTAAGGTGGGTTTGCTATTGACTCTAGTTTAGGTCAGTGGTGACAGAGACAGAGTCGACGGTGGAGTGAGCTTACCCAGAAGAAGCCTGTTCACTCTCACTTTGAAGAGATTAGGGTTGTATGCGTTCGGAAACACGCCGCAGGTAGAGAGTTCCATTCTTTTGCTGTGCGCATTACAAAAGACATTTGGAAACGCTACGAATAGTAACTTGGAGTGCGTCTAAATTACCGATGGAAGAAGGGGGCCGGTGGAATAAGGTCGTGGAGTTCTTGGGCACACTCACTGAAGTACAACCTGTAGAAGACTGACAAGCACCACCTTGCGGCGATGAGATTGATGCGATTTGTTAAACGTTTTTTCTTTGACATAATCCAGTTTTGTTAGATGTAGTTGTAATGGCAATCGTGTCATTTGGTTTAAATAGGTTTATTTTATTATTATTTAATTAACCTTACATACACAGATGCGGCGATAAGCCAAGCTGTGAAGCTTGGCCCCAAATTAGAGATATTCGAGGTTTCCCATTTATAAATTAACACAAATTCTTAGCTACAAATACAAATCACACCATATGCTATTTCCCTTTTTTGTCTTAGGTAAGCAGCAGGTGAACATCAGCTTCAGTTACCTAATGCTGCCATCTGTCATACGAGGGGCGTTCAACGTATTCTCGGTAGGAGGGTGATTTACTAATGAAGGGGTAATTTGACTAATTAATTAATTAATGACATTATCTAAGGGTATAAAGGTAAAATTTCATATAGTTGTGATCATTAGTTTGCTAGTTATACTTAATCAACGACAACTGGAATGGCAAACGTGACAATGTTGAAGAAAATCGAGCACTGTGCTGTCATTAAGTTCCTTACCAAACAAGGAAAAAGTCAAAAACCTATTCATGAAGAGATGGTGGTTGTTTACCAAGATTCTACACTTTCGTTATCTATGGTGCAAAAGTGGTCAAGTGAATTTAAAAGGGGCAGAGAGCGAGAGTATTGAAGACGACACTCGCTCAGGCGGCCCGGTTACTGCCTCTACGGAAGAAAACGTGAAAAAGTTTGAGAAGGTTATACTGGAGGATGCCCAAATTAAGATGAAAATGATAGCAGAGATGACCCACATCTCCGTTGGTACAGTGCTCACTATTCTTCATAACCTTCTTTACCTTTCAAAAGTCAGTGCAAGATGGGTGCCGCGAATGCTCACAGTGCCTCAAAAGTGCGAATCAGGTGCTGTAGAGAGTTTTTGAAGCTCCGTGGTGAAGTTCCATCAAGTATGCTCGATCGAATTAATACTGGAGATGAAATGTGGGTTCATCATTATGACCCTGAGAGTAAGCAGGAGTCCATGCAGTGGCACAAGAAGGGCACTGGCCCCCTAAGAAATTCAACGTCGTTCCATCTGCTGGAAAAGTCATGGCCAGTGTTTTGGGACTCCAAAGAGAAATTTGCAGATTGAGTACACAAAAAAATTATTAAACATTAAACGCAGCATCCTACGCATCTACTTTAAGAAATTTACGGGAAGCAATTAAAGAAAAAAGACGGGGTAAACTGACCACCGGTCTTCCGACCGGTCACCGGGCTTCTTCACGACTACGCCCCGGTCCACACGGCCCGTGTTTCCTAGGCTGCTGTGCGAGATTGTGGTATTGAAAAAATTAACCACCCACCCTATAGCCGTAACCTAGCCGCAAGTGATTATTATTTGTACCCTAATTTAAAAAAAAATACCTTTAAGGGAAACGATTTTCCAACGACGAAGAGCTCAGGCGGCAATAAATGCGCATTTTTCAGAGAAAGAGGAAAGTCATTTTTTTTACAGGATATTGAAAAGTTAATTTCGAGATGTAATAAATGCATTAAAGTAATGGGGGTTAACATTGAAAAATAAAAATAATTTT
The DNA here is from genome assembly GCA_937001585.2 of Brachylomia viminalis. Classification (NCBI taxonomy): domain Eukaryota; kingdom Metazoa; phylum Arthropoda; class Insecta; order Lepidoptera; family Noctuidae; genus Brachylomia; species Brachylomia viminalis. The sequence continues at coordinate 11,323,630 of OW443298.2, read as the reverse complement.
GATTGATACATTGAACGCCCCTTGTATGCTGAGCTGGGGCCTTTTTGGTATAAGCTGTTTTATTGTTGCTGGTTTATTTTGTTTCTTTTTGTTTGTTTAATAATCAAAATAAACATGAATGAATACTTATTTTAAAGATGTTACAGAAAAAAAAAAAAAATACAAAAAAAATATATATGTATAATTAGTAATTATACATATACAACGTGGCGCTACAACGGTGACTTTAATTTAACACACATATGCGTTTTCACATTTTCGTTTCATGAAGAAATTATATTTCCATTAAATGTTATTATTTACGGACTTATTTAAAATTTTAGAAAATAGCATTTTAGAGCAACCTGTACATAAAGAACTGTCGCGCAGCGGTCATTTGCCGGGGTCACGGATCATAACATCGCATCAATGAAATTAAAACGAATAAGCAATACTATTAGGATGAAACAAATGCATAGAGTAGGCGAATTTAAGGAAATTTCCTTTGTTGGCGAGCAGCGCAGGCGACGCGCGCTCTCCCTTCCACCCACCCGCCGCACCGAACACGAATTCTTTTTTTGCTTTTCTAGTGCTAGTCGAACCCGTGTCCTTGACGCACTTATTTACTCTAGTGCGCATAATTACGTCGCGAAAAAGACTCTTAGCTATTGTTTTATTTATTTCTTTTTGTGTAATTAGGATAGTAATTAGATCATGGTACTGCGATAAAGACACTTTGATTGGTTTTCGTTTTCTTATCTAGTAGGTACGTTTACACCTCTTGCGATACGGACGCATTTATTTGTGCTATTAGTGCTTGTGTAAACTTATGATCGTGATGGCAGTGATTAGTGATGACAGTTATTACTAATAGTAACAAGAGAGGGTGATGTGATAAGTGTTTGTACCACTTGCGCCGCTCGGTTTCTTTGATAATATGCCGTCAAAGAATCGGACCGATCACGAGTAGGTACAAGACGCGACGCGCGGTTGCCAGCCCGCGAACCGACACATTGCCGCTCCGAGTTAACGTAAGCGAGCTAGGTAAGTAATTTCATGAATGAATTTTTGCAAGGGTGATCCCAATTTTAATGACTTTTTTATTATTTAGTTTGTTTGAAAAATTTTTTTTTTCAGTTTACGTATTATTTTAACCTATCAATATTTATATGGTTAATGGGCACTAGCCCTACCCGTGTATTAAATTAAAGTCACCGTTGTAGCGCCACGTTGTATATTTTTTTTGTATTTTTTTTTTTTTTCAGAAGAATAACTTTCCATATATCCACTGAGTAATTATTAATTACTCAGTGGATATATGGAAAGTTATTCTTCTATCCTTGTCACGCAAAATTATCATAGTACTGAATGGCGCGAAGTTCCTGTGTTGTGACTTCTGATGGCGTTAATCGTAGACAGAGTGGCTGTGGTGCTGTTTCTGTCAAGCATAAACTTTGAAACTTTGCCATTCATTGAGATATTTAAACAGTTCATTTGTACTGTCTTTTGTTTCTCTACCTTTCAAGAAATTTAATTTATAAGATCCTGTCAACTATCCTATAAGTCCTATAACTAATGGCAATAAACTAATTTTCTTTCTTAAGTAACATTTGTCTCTCTAAGCAGCACTTACCGGTTCTGAAAATGCCTCTCAGTAGGCCTAGAGGTCTGATCAGGCGAAGGTTCAGCTAATGCTTCAATGGCGGCTACCAGTCCCTCCACGTCGCCACCCGCGCCCCTCCGAACTGGCCCCACCACACACAATCCATTCAGGAGCTAAGATAAATACAGTTAGTTGACCATTACATAATGTTTAATACTTTGTATCTATTGTAGTATAGTCATTTAATTCCAGGTCACAAAATATTTTAAACCATTTTAAAAGAGTAACTATGACGAGTCTTGCTCACTTTTCTACATACAAAACTACTTTTTGGAAGGGGCATCTAGAATCAATTCGATTTACTTGTAACTATTGATGTTCAAAGGTGCCTTTTAATTGCCTATTTGAAATAAATGATTTTGACTTTGAAACCACCTCTCTTTGCCACCTCCAAAGAGTTTGGTATGCTCATATTTTGCAAGGTGAACTGCCTTGTTGGTAGAATGCTTGCAAGTGCTATTGCTGTGCATAAAGTCCTGCATACGCTTTGACTAACCCTTCCAGAAAAACAGTAGAATGATGTTATTTTATGTGAGAAATAAAAGTACAGCGAGGGATGTGTTACTTACATGTGTTAAGTTTTGTTGTGCCACAACCCATGTATTTAGCATGTGGGCAGTATTATCACTCACAACAAACCGCACCTGTAAAAAAAGTAAAAGCACTAAATGAGCAAACTATATTATACTAGTATTGGCAGAAAAACCATGGCAGCCTCTAGTAAGCTAGATTTAAAATTACTTTTAAATAAATTAAATATTAGAGCTGCAACCTAACCTTTCAAGAGATTCTTAAAGCTATTTATGTTGCCACCAATACACTTAAACAGGAATATTCCGATAGGTTAGCGCTAACAGTTACTTTTGTGTAAACAGTAACTTAAATTCGAGTTTACTTGTGACGATAATGCGGTTGCAGTAAATTTAAAGGAGCGGTAAGTGTTGTTATGATGTTGACAATAAAAAGGCAGGCAGTGTTATTAAGTTTCATGTTATGAGGTAACATTTACTGGTTTCGAGCGGGCCAGTTAGCAATCCGAGAGCAACAGGTGATCCTTACCAGTTTTCCTTCAGGAAATAGGTCCCATACTATCCGGCAGTATTCAACAGCCGCTTCAACACTGCACGTCCACAACGATTTGCAGATCGGTGGGACTGGAAGATATCCCCGGTTTTTCGGGACATCGAAGTCTATCGGATTATCTGATGATATGCCGAAGTAAGGTGTGTGGTCGAGAACGAATATTGTTTTGTGATTTATGGGAAACATGACTACTTTTCAATTGTTCTAAGTTTAGTCACATTTCTAGCTAATTTGCGTGGAATTTAGGAAATCCAAACCAAACTCAACTTATTTACCAAAAGAAACCAACAGAAACCAAAATCAAACCGGAATAAGTTTGAGGCACAAGTTTGAAGTAAATGTCAATGTCAAACAAAATAAATTGTCAAATTGTCAATCTGACAATGTCAAATTGCATCTTGTTCGTAAGTTCGTAGGTTCGTAATCGTTCGTAATCGTGTGTGTTCCGTTCGTTCCGTCTGTCTACGGTTCGTTCCGTAGACAGAGAAAAAAGTTTTCTCTGTCTACGGTTCGTTCACTGTTTGTTTATAACGGTTTATAAGCTTGACCTACGCTCATAGATTAAACCCCCTGGCTGGAGGCTTTGAGTTAGCTCGAAGGCACCACAGGATTGAACGGTTAAGCAGTCGCCGTGACTGCTTAACCGTTCAATCCTCTCAAGGCCAACTGCGAGATGCCAAACATTAAAAAAAAAAAAAACATAGAAACACATGTATGTACATACAGTAAATGTACAGCTACGCTTAGCTAGAATTGTATTATTGTTTCCGTTGATAAACTCAACGCAAGATAAATTAGTCAAAATCAAAAAAATAATACAATAAAATAAATACGACAAAAAAAATCAGAACAATACAAATTTATTATTATTATTACAAAAAAACGGATCACAAGAGCTTACAAATAAAATAACACAGCAATAAATACAGTCGGGTAAAAAAGTCACCCCAAATCGCCCCAAATGTGCCCCTAGCGTAGACAGAGAATGCTACTAGTATATAGTTATCTGTGCCCCAAATACAGTTTTCAAGAATGAAAGGACCATAGATTATAATCTCATACATCTATTTTAAAAACAAATGTTCAAAAACCGATAAATGATGATCGGTTTTTGATTTTTTAAATTACGGTTGGAAATAAACATTGCTGTAAACAGTTTGGTTTATTTATAACGTTTTACAAAAATATAAGCTGCGACAAAAAAGTAAAAGGAGTAACGCATTAAAATAATATACATTTTGACATTTTCGAGTAAACTGGTGAATTAGGTGCATGCACAGACTACAATATGCATGAGGCTCGTAAAATTGTAGCGTAATGTGATTATTTCATTAAAAAAGTCTAGCTTCATCTGAGTTCAGTTCAATTTAACGAATTTAAATATATTTGATTTTCAAAATAAATAACAAAATAACCGACATATTTTAAGACGCGTACAACACTATGGTGAATGTGAGAGAATGATAAAATGGTGCATTCGTCGATCAAACCCGGCCACACATCCGAAGCCAGAAATTAAATTAACATCCACCATTTTGTTTATTTTCGCGAAAATAAGTATTTTCTCGGATACGTTGTAGAATATACCTGTTTAACCACTATACAACAAGTGATCTACGTAATCTGGCAATGATTATAAGATTAGGAATGTGCTATTAGCGTTCCTATCTATTATCGGGCCCTTGAGTTGAATTTTGCAATCATCGGCCGCGCCGCTAGTAAACACTCTTTGAAAATTAACAGCATACCGTTGAAGACAATAGTAAAAACCCAAACACGCAGGGCACCCGAGTTGATGAGAAAAGTTCGGATAATCACCAAGTTCAAAGGGAGCAATCCCCTAGCGTTAGAGGTACGTGAAGTGCAGTAATCGGAGTTCGGACGTCATAAATGTGAATAAGCTGTGCGCGTACAGTCTATTCTTATGGTGGAATATTTGTTCAGGAAATAACCAAGAGTAGTGGGCGAGAGTCCCCCGTGGCGCGCCCGGCTAACATGAACCATACGCCTGCACCGGACAGGCAGCAGCAGCACGACTCCAATGTCAACCAGGTGGAGGAGATGGAGACTCAAGATGGTTAGTGATGTCACAATATTTACATTGTAATCAAATGTTACACCCACACGTCCAGGTAATCTCTAAAAACAACTCAAATGAAACCATAACTAATCATAGCCACATTTTATAATTGCCTATTACATGAATTTGCAAATGTTATTGAACTTATTTGCTAACCAGATTACCCTACATAACCTCAAACTATATTCATTAAGTTGACATTGTTAATTGTTATATTATTGTATGTTTTGTGACAAATGATAATCATTGCAGTATAAATGTGTACTGGTGTGTTCACTTATTAGATTTGGTGTGTTGCTTTCTTTGTTTCAAAAGTGCAAGTCGCTGTCCTGAGAGTGAAACGAAAATATCTAATTATAGAATATCTTTGTCTACATACAAGTTTGATGTGTTTAGTATTATTGAATTGAGTTATAATTAAATTAAATTAGGTAGTGTTTTTGTATATTTATTTATTGTGTCTAAAAATATCTAGTTTATAATACATTGTGCGTACTTGGTGTATTTATACCTGAGTGCAGGTTACCTCAGTGTGTTCAAATGTCAATGTGATCTTTACATGCATGCATGAATGTGCAGCACTGCCAACTGGTGAGAATTTATAGAAAACATAAAAATAAACAAAACTGTCAAAAACTTGTGATCATGTTGACTTACAAGAATTTATTGATTATCTTTTATCATTCTGTAACATAGATAAGCATGTTATGTTTGTTCATTCTAATTCATTGATCAGTTTACATGGTTTCAGATATCCTGCTTTGTCATAAGTACCTACTTGAACTATTAATTTGTGTTCAACTTAATAAAATAATGAGTTGATGCAAGTGAATTTGATTGCTAAGTAAGCACAAAATGTCAATGAATCAAAAAGTTTGTAATAATGATGAAACACTTATTTGAACCATGTGATGTATTTAGAAATAATGTGGAGTGCACTAAAAGTCATACTGCATCAAAGTTTAAGGAAACACTGTATTGTTTTTGATAAAACAATGATGTTAGTGGGCAGACAGCTATGAAGCATCCTGCACCTAAAGTCCTGCTTGGTGAAAAACTGATTTTTGGAGCATTGAAATTATCAATACTACCCAGCTTACTGAAAATGAAGAATGCTGGACTTGATCCAAATACTTATTGCAAACAACTGATTACTAGACTAAAAAAGTTTTTTATGAGAAAAAATAATACTAATTATTTTTTCTTCTAATCCTTTGTCAAAGTTGACAATAAATGTCAAAATTTATATCTGTAAAACAATGGACAGATCTGTTTCTCCTGAATAGTTGCTGTGTTCTATTTTAATTGTTAAGTTTACTTTAGTGAGTTGTACATTCAAATCAAATAGAGGTACTTAACATGTATTTTGCAGTGATTCTTTGTTATATTTAGATATTTTTATAGTTTTTGAATGAAAAGTAGGCACACTGCAAACAACTATGTACTTAGATACAAATAACATCTGTTTTTTGTTTACAAAAGCAATATGAAAAAAGAAAATATTATCCTCCAAAGTATTTATAGAGATTTTACACTGAATTTCACTCACCCACAGAAGTTGATATCATGTGGTTTGATTACAAGATTTCATGTCATATTTAGTAAATAATTAAATGTCACACACCATGAGTCATGTGTTTGAATGGAGCTTAGAAAGAATGTAATTATATGTCTTCTGTTGCAGTGGAAACTGTAGACACTGTGACTGACAAGACCTGGGAGGACGATCTTATGAAAGGTCCAAACGGCGAGGTAGTCATGGGTGAGGTTATGAAGAATCAAGAGACCACATCTTCAGATATGCCGGTGAGTAAGAGAGATAGAACAATCACTCTGGTATTGAAAGCCATCATTGTTCTATTGTAAGAAAGGGATGGTGCTATGCATCTTGTGTAGCTCCATCTATCTCTCACACTGGGATGTTGATGACTCTTAAGTCCCCATTGTCATGGCCCCTGAGAGATTGTCAAATCTGATAAGCAATCACATTGTTTGCTAGATAAAACTTAATACCACCATTATTAAAATATAAATCTGTCAACAAGTTTTTCCTTTGAAAGGAAATCTGATTGTCACAAATTACTTTTATTGTATCAGATTGCTATATTTCCTTTTGTACTTCAAAGCTGTCTTAGAAATTGCAATGCCTTACTTGGTATGCAGAATAAAAATCTTCCAAGTATTCAAGTAACATTGGATTTGCCTACATTTTCTTCTGTCTTATTGTTTATTTACAAACAGTCTCTATTTAATAAATACCCAAGACATATCAACACAGATGTTTGCTATTCACCTCATTGAAAACCAAATTACAGAGTGAAAGAGACAGAAGCACATTTGAATTTCAAAATATCTGCAGGGTTTGATAAACAGAGATTGGTTTCTAATTTATCAGATAATACTAGAATCACGAATTCGCGTGTTACTGTATAAGTAATGTGTATATTATACAATGTATGATATTATACAACATTTTAGGCCATTTTAATGCTATAACAGTTAGTATGAAACATGTTATCCTGTTAATAACGTCATATAGTCGTGTCGTATGTAATGGTTAGATGATCCATTTGAAAGATAGTATCGCACATTCGCGCCATAATAGTTGTATCTGTCTCTTGATATATCTGTCTTCATGACTTTCAACTGCCTTTTGTGATAGCTCTCACAAATTCGACGTTTCTGTTTTGGTCTTGTGACTGATATTCAGAACGTAAAAGTAAAGAGATAGTAATTAAATTCACTTTCAAAAAATATGCACCAGCATAAGTTTACACACAACTTCTGGCACTGTACGTCAATTTAAGAATAAGGATTAAATAATTAAATAATCAATTTACCAGGATGTTTACCTCCACAGCTGGCTTGTCTTGATGCCGAAATGGAAGATGACGAGGCGCGGTCAGAAACGACATTCCGTTTTACGGTACAGAACTTCAGGAATTTGAAAGATTCTGTGTTGTCCCCGGCGTGCTTCGTACGGAACCTTCCATGGAAGATCATGGTCATGCCACGGCAAGCTCCGTCCCCGGATCGTCAACAACAGAAGTCCTTAGGGTTCTTCCTCCAGTGCAATGGCGAGAGCGAGTCTTCGAGTTGGTCATGCTATGCAATGGCAGAACTAAGACTGATCTCCCACAAGCCAGAGACTGAACCATTCTTCAGGAAGATCCAACATTTGTTTTATAGGTTTGTTGATTGTTTTTAGACAAATGTTATTAAGGCACATCAGGCTTCAGAGAGAGAATGTCACAGGTTTAGTGGTGGAGACGACACATTACAAGGCAGAACTATTTCTAAAACTCGTTGTGCCATATTTACTACTGAAGTTGATTTTATAAAATGTTCAAAAGTGATAGGGCCTTCCCTCAGAAGTTTAGTTTATGGATATTTTACAAGAAAATAGTAGTTTCGGACCGGCTCAGACTATGCATACCTCAAGCCGACAGGGTTTTCTATGGTCTATCATGTCATCATCATCTATGTTGCCGCCACAACAAAGGTATAACAGGCCTTGTTATCAACAGATGTTAAATTCGAGGATGAGAAAGGGAATGAGCATAAATAGTGAAATAAAGTCCAAAATAAATAACTACAATCGTCCACGGTGAGTAAATAACTTACAGAGGCCCGCGGTTGGGATTATTTATTTTCGACTTTATTACAACACTTGTATGGTTTGATAACGTTTGTAGGCAGTGACAACCGCTATGCTCTTCGCTTCGCCAAGTCTGTGCCGACCCTAAGTTCGCAGCGACTCTTGTAACGACGACAGCCTCTATTATTAATTCTGCTTTCCTTAAAAACAACTTTACATATAATAATTACTGAAACAGTCTTAAATTATTATTTAATACACCTATTATTCAACTGTCTATAAATACATTTCCTTTTAATATCTCCAGTAAAGAGAACGACTGGGGTTTCTCTCACTTCATGGCATGGAACGATGTTTTGGATCCCGAGAAGGGTTACGTTAAGGATGACGCAATCACGTTGGAGGTACACGTGACTGCCGAGGCACCGCACGGTGTTTCCTGGGATTCGAAGAAACATACCGGCTATGTTGGTAAGTCTTGTGTAATAAAAAGCACACAACTTTCATATTGTTCAGGACTCTTTGATTTTGTATGGTTTGACTGACGTTCATGCTCCCGTAATAGCTGTTTAATATTACTTCGGATCGCGACCTCGCCGCGGAAAGAACTCGCGATAAGGGTGCTCCTAAAAATAAGTGAAGGATCAAATAGTCTAGTGTTAAAAACAGATGGAGGATTTTGTTTATTTGTGTTGGTCGGGTAGGTACTTCTTGGGCCTTGGCCTGCGTTTTTATATATTTTGATCACGCTTATGATAGGTTCACCTGAATGTGTGTTTGTTTGATATAAATTCTATAGACGTTTCCACTGTTTCAGTTCGTGTATGAACCAATTAACGCAGGTTTCTATAAAATAATCGTGTTTATTCTAGGTCTGAAGAACCAAGGTGCGACGTGTTACATGAACTCGTTGTTACAAACATTGTATTTTACAAATCAACTACGTAAGGCCGTTTACAAGATGCCGACAGAATCTGACGACAGTACCAGGTAAATTTGCAGTTGGTTTTGTAATCTAGGAGAGATTATCTATTACAGTGAAACTTAGATTATCCTGACTTATGTCTGTCGAAGGTCATCCCGATAACAGGAAGTCCGCATATTCTGAACATTGACTGACCAGTTGGCGTAGTTGGTAGCGACCCTGCCTTCTGAGCCGCTGGTCCCGGGTTCGATCCCCGGTCAAGTCAAACATTTGTGTGCATGAACATGTCTGTTTGACCAGTGTCTGGGTGTGTATATGTATATAAGTATGTATATCAGTCATCAGGTTACCGTAGTACAGGCTCTGCCTAGTTCGGGACCTGAAGACCTTGTGTGGATGTTGTCTAAAAAAAAAAAACTTGCTTTTGCCCGCGGTGTCGCCCGTGTAAATGTCGGAAAATAGCCCACGGGAACGTACTACTGGAATTAAAACTAGCCAATGTGTTAATCCAGGTAAACAATGTATTAATTCTGTAATACATTGATTTCATATAACTATTGGTTTACACGGCGCACGCCAGTAAGTTCCCGGTCGGTATGACTTTTTCTGACATCTTCAACAGTTGTCGTCATATTTCTGCCAGTTTACACAAAACCGTAATGATTTATACACTTAAACCTCCCTCATTAAGCACTCCGTCCATTGGTAAAAGCCGCTTGAAAATCCATTCGGTAGTTTTGAATTTATCGCGTTCAGACGGATAGACGTGGCGGGGAGAATCGTGTTTTATAATATGTAGTGGTTAATAGAAAATCTAGTTTGTCGATTTTGAAGCAAATCCAAACTGATTTCGAATGCGGAAAAATGGCGAAATTGTATCGGGAAACTGGATGATTGGAATCAATCATCAATGTAAAACGTGACGATGATGTAGATTGTCTGATATTTTGTTTTTTTTTCTTAGGTCCGTAGCATTGGCATTGCAAAGAGTTTTCTACGAGCTACAATTCTCAGATAAACCTGTCGGCACTAAGAAACTTACCAAGAGTTTTGGATGGGAGACACTGGATTCTTTTATGCAACATGATGTGCAGGAGTTTCTTAGGGTATGTGCTCTAAGGCTGTTAACACTAAATAATAAAATAGACCGAGAAAATAACGTTTAGTTCCTTGCATTTTGTTCATGAATAAAGTCGTTTTTTTTTCACGCACCATATGCGATGATTAGTCCATTCATACATACAGAAAACGGCAAAATTGTGTGTGGTCTTGTCAGCGCCTTATGATACCCCATTCTAGTTTTTACTCAATTAAATATGCTGTGTGGGAAGAATAGAGCATAAACGTGGCACTTACAATACAAGCTATTATTATTACAGGTACTGCTAGATAAATTGGAGAGTAAAATGAAGGGTACTTGCGTGGAAGGAACAGTGCCGCGTCTGTTTGAGGGCAAGATGACGTCGTACATTAAGTGTAAGAACGTCAACGTGTCCAGTACGCGCGTCGAAACCTTCTACGACATACAACTTAACATTAAGGGGAAGAAGAACAGTGAGTATATGAATGACATAAGTAAGCCTTTTCCACATGAAGGCGCATTTGTACATAAAAGTGCCGAAAAGTATCAGAAATAATACACTTGTAGCGGTATCTACATCGCCATATGCGAACTACGCATCACACTGACGTCACGAAAATCCTGCATCGCGCAAGCAGAGTTTACCACGCAACTAGCATAGATACAACGTCCCGACATCAATCGTCGGGCAGTTGCCCACCAGACACGACACCCGTCTGGTCGGAGGATCCTCCCTTTTCTATAGAGGAATGAGTGAACTTTACACCCTGTTCCTCGTACCTCTATACACTTGACATTCACTCGTGTCGTGCGTGCTTTGTTACAAAACAAATCATCATCATCATCTGCGTAGCCCTTTCCCAACCATGTTGGTGTCGGCTTCCAGTCTCTCCGGATGCAGCTGAATACCAGTATTTAACATGCAGCGACTGCCTATCTGACCTCCACAACCCAGTTACTGGGTAATACGATACCCCTTGGCAAAACTGGTTGTCAGGCTTTCGGGCTTCTGACGACCTATAACGACTGTCGAAGAACCACGAATGACAGCCGGGACCAACGGCTTATCGTGCTTTCCGAGGCACGGAGGGGTCTCGGTATGTAAAGATCGTCACCCATCCACGGACCAACCGCAGCAAGCGCAGCTTAACATGCGGCTTTTATAACTTAGCCACGAGCCCCCTAACGTTACAAAATAAATACTGACGGGAATAAAAAGGGTGACGATCTTCAACTCTGTAAAGTTTAACTAAATAGTTTATTCAAGAAAATTATTATTCTATTTGGTTAGGTATGACTGATGCATACATTCATTGACACTAGTCAGCGAAATTTACAAAGAATAAAAAGGGACCTTAAAAATAATAGTTTAATACATATAGCCACCAATCCACTCGACTAAGATAGCCTAATGAACACTTTTTATTCCAGTCGACGAATCCTTCAAAGACTACATCAATACGGAGACTCTTGACGGTGAGAACAAGTACGACGCAGGGGAGCATGGTCTTCAAGAGGCGGAGAAAGGAGTTATCTTCGCATCGTTCCCGCCGGTATTGCATCTACACCTCATGAGGTTCCAGTATGACCCCATCACGGATAGCTCTGTCAAGTTTAATGATAGGTAAGATTTGAGGTATTTTAGTTGTCTCTTATGAATCATGATCACCTCCTATGCCTGGCGACTTGCGAGACGCGCGTAACTATTGTAGCGCCACATACACATGTATAATTTTACTATTGATTAAAAAATACACCAAAAGCAAAAACAAGCAGCAAAAAGACTGACCGGTTGATGTAGTTGGTAGCGACACTGCCTTCTGAGCCGCTGGTCCCGGGTTCGATCCCCGGACAAGTCAAACATTTGTGTGCATGAACATGTCTGTTTGACCTGTGTCTGGGTGTGTACATGTATATCAGTCATCAGGTTACCGTAGTACAGGCTCTACCTAGTTCGGGACCTGAAGACCTTGTGTGGATGTTGTCTCATATTATTATAGTTATATAAAAAAATATATAAAAATAAAAGGTAAACAATAACAGACAAGAAATTAGACAAGAAAATTGCTGCTTTGAATCATGATAATTAAAGAAATATTATCAGAGTTAATTTTTTGGTGCACAACCTATCTTGAACCGATTGCAATCGTTTAAATACAGCTTATGCACGCAAAAACTGACCCTTTACAGTATACCAACACTAAGTTAAACCGTGGGTCAGTACAAAGTCAAATTTAAAATGTTATTTACTTTAAATATAGGAAAGACTATAAGCTGAGATATATTTTTTAAAACAGGCTTACGAGATCAGAGGTGGGTGGTTCTGGTTCACATAAACTTGAAGAACTTAGGCTTTTTTGATCAAACTAAATATACTTCCATCATCGATGGAATCAAATTCAGCAATGACTCATCAGTCAGAGGAAAAAATGACATAAATTTTCGAGTAAATCGATGTTTAAAATTCAGAAGAACACATTGACCAATTTGCCAGGTCGCAATACAATAAAAAAGGTTTCAACTTAAGCGGATTAGCTCTACACTATGTAACGTTTTGGTGTCTACTTAAAAAACTGCGCGCGAGTCCATAAACTCGGAGACACTGTGTTTCGTCCAGTACAAGTGCGTATGCATTGGTACGTAAGCGTCATAACTGGACAAGCTTTTAGGTGTTTTAACGATGCCTCTTTTTCTTCATTCTGACTTTCGTGCGACACTGTAAAACATCATTATTCTGTGTGTGTGTGTGTAATGTTTTACAGTTATAAATTGCATTTTTGCCCGACTAGTTTCTGAGATCTTATTGATGAAGTTATCCTCAACGTCACTTTGACTTCAGTTAATAAGATGAATCTCTTGTTAAACTCTTCCCCGCTCCCATAGATTCGAGTTCTACGAACACATTAACTTGGACGCGTACCTTCAAGAGAAGCCGGAGACGCCAGCCGATTACACGCTACACGCGGTGCTGGTACACTCGGGAGATAACCACGGAGGACACTATGTGGTCTTCATCAACCCCAAGGGCGATGGGAAGGTGAGGCATTATGGTTTTATAAGCTAGTGTATGTGATTTTATGACTATATTTTATGGCAAACTTAGAGGCTAGGACCCACTTAGGCTAGATAGAGCGACGACCTATTTAGGGTGTCTGGTAGCAGCTGGATGAGAGCAACCGAGAATCAAAACAAATCGATTGGAGAGGCCAGCCCAGAGAGGCCAGGAGAGCAGTAGGCTTTAGTAGGCTGATGTAATTTATATATTCTTAGCATTCTGAAAGTTAATGATGTGAGAGCATATTTTGTAGTATACTATTTGACAAGTTTCCTTTATTTACGTTGAATTCTACATGGACACGAGTTGGCATTTCAACACCCACTCTTATTTGATTGTAGTTGTGCCAATTAGTTAATTTGTTGAGAGATTGAACTCAGTAAGATAATAATTTTACAGACAGCTTTAAAACCAGGAACAGTAAGTAGCTATTTTCCATTTTAAAGTCTGTCTACTGAACAAGTACTAGAGAAAAGAGGCAGGTGAGCTGAAGGTACCTGCCTTCTTGTTTAACTGACAATCAAAAAGGAGCTGGAAGTATGTAGTAATTGTAAAATAATGCTGTTTGTTGGTAACTGCACCACTTGAGTACGGCTGGACCGATTTGGCTGTTTTTTGATTTAAAATGTAAAGAAAAATTGAAAGTTTTTTATAATAGGATTTTTGTATGAGCTCAAGAACATATTAAAATGTTGACGGGACGTTTGTCGGTTAGTTAGTTTCTAATAAATACTCTTGTTGGAGCTGTGCAGAGCAGTGGTGGCCTAGTGGTGACGGCCCCGACTTACGTATCGTAGGTCATGGGTTCGAACCCAGGCAAGGAACATTACTTGTAATTTATTTTATCACTACTGCTCTCAAAATGGTGAAGGAAAACATCGTGAGGTAACCGGCATGTCCTAGAAACAAAAAATCGAAGACATGTGGCATCCCCAACCCGCACTGGGCCCGCGTGGTGGATTACGGGCCGCTCCCTATCATCGAGAGGAGGCCTGTGTCCCAGCAGTGGGAACATTATAGGCTGATTATAACTCTTGTTGTTTAGTGGTGCAAGTTCGACGATGATGTAGTTTCCCGCTGCACGAAGCAGGAGGCCATCGAGTACAACTACGGGGGACATGACGAAGACATGGCGTTGACAGTGCGCCATTGCACCAACGCCTACATGTTGGTCTACATAAGGTGAGTTATGAGTTCTTTAACATTTTAAACTTATTCTGATCATTACCTAAAATTGCACTTTTTGAATTTAATGATTACCTAGTAGTCCGTTTGTATGTCATATACTTATCCTAGATACACTGGGAAACCTTTTATTGGCCATACAATAATGTAATAAATAATGTACTCTGTAGCATACTACGTGTATCGCTGTTGGTTAAAAAGAAACAAAACGTTACATATACAACGCGACATGTCACAAATGGATTGCTGGAAGCTTCGCCGCGAAAGAGCGCTGAGTGTTTATCACGTGTCAAAGTAATCTTCAATGTAATGCAACCAATCGACGACAAGACAAAACACTTCGCGCCATCTCGCAGAAAAGTTTATTACAAGGAACTGCATATAGTAGCTGAAAGAAAGTAACAAAACCATATAACGAATTTGACAGGTTTCTTACCCATTGATCGATGAGTATTTGTTCAGTCCCAATAATACCGTCAACGACAAAGATGATTTACTTAGCGGCTCCTAGGCTGTGGCAGAGAAAAACTGCAACCGCCGCTAAACTACGTTTTCACCACTACTTTTACCACTTTGGTACCCATCCAAAAAAAAAGAGATGTGTTGTTTTCGGGTCAAATAACTCAGGGCTAGTACTGAATGTGCTCAGAAAATAAAATATTATTGTTTAAAACCATTTCCTGTTAATAAACCAACATTACATAATTAGTAAATAAGGAATTAAAAGGAAGTAAAGTCAAGTAATAGAATTTATGATGATTTGTGATTTCCAGGGACTCACAGTTGAAGACTGTCTTGCAAGAGGTCACTCAGGTTGACATTCCTACAGAACTGAGCGAGAGGCTCGCTGAAGAGAAGAGAATTGAAACTGTAAGTGACTAACAATTTTATTCCTACCTTTAATGTGTAAGGCCCTTGGTACACACGCGTTTTTCTTGCCGTGAAAAACTACGGTTTATTCGCCGTGTGTAGGCACGGTCATCAGTGTTGTATGGATCCTTATGGAAGTTTGTTGATGGGCACGTTTTTGCTCCGGCGCGGTTTATACACAGCTGTAAGCACGGTTCGTCAGTGTTGTATTTGATCACTATGGGAGCTTGTTGACAGACGTTTATTCTACGGCGCGGTTTATGCGCCGTACCGTAAAGAAACCGTCCCGTGTTAAATTGCCTTTAGGTGATGATAAAGGTCATCCGCTGCATACTGCGTACTTGCTATGGAAATGTACTGATGTGTATTATAACAGCTCGTTATCTCGTTTCGTCGTCGGTATGCTTAATATTTTTAAGCTACCACCCTAACGTAGACCCATCACGTAACCGTTTTCTACGCATTCTGTACATTAAACTAGGTAACATTATTGATAAGGAAATAAATATTGCTGGAAAACGATTTTTATTTTTGGTATGTAAAATCGCTATTTACGGGGGAGCGCGCAACGTAACGCACGCAAAACATTGTGCTTATGGCTGCATGCAGCGGTACAGGAATTGTGGGGGTATTTAAAGTTAACATTTGAAAATTGTGTTCGTAAAAAAAAAGTGGAAACTTTAACCTTCAATATCTCCGTAACCAGTAGGTGTGGTCCAGTGCAAAAAATATATCACAATGATGGGGAGTAGGAGTGACTTAGTTAGGCGTCTTTTCACACCCGTTATATTTCAATCTTCCAACAGATCCGTCGCAAAGAACGCAACGAAGCCCACCTCTACATGAACGTTAACGTGGTACTAGAAGAGGCTTTCGACGGTCACCAGGGCAACGACCTCTACGACCCGGAGCGCGCGCACTACCGCGTGTTCCGCGTTCGGAAGCAGGCCACTGTTGCTGAGCTCATGGAGATGCTGGCCGAGAACTTCAAGTACCCTCTCAAACAGCTGAGGCCGTGGCCTTTCAGTGCACGTTCTAATCAGGTGAGAGGACATACTTCATCATATGCCTGTCTTGGCTAAATAGTGTTGCAGTCGGCTTCCAGTCTAACCAGATGAAGGTGAACACCAGTATTTTATATGAAGCGACTGCCCTGTATGAGACCTCCACATCTACTGGGTAAACACGATACTCCTTGGTAGGACGATCAACTGCAGAGTGCTCGCCAAATTGTTTAGGTGAGGTCTCTAAAGTAATAGCAGCATAGATATGATTTATATCTATTTATTTGGAATCTTGTGAAATAAATGGGCAACATACGCCTAATTGTCAGGGCACTGGAATAGTCTAGCATTATCTATACATATAAATGATAAATGATTTTATTTCTGTAAGTAGGTTTGAACAAACACTTTTACACGTCAATCATATTTTTTTTTAAACTAGATGGGGTCGGCGTTTCCTATCTGACTACTCTGAGAAGAAAGGCCAAAACAAACTCAGAGGTCACAGTCTCTTTTAAAGTCCAGACAAAATCTTGGTCAGGTCATGTGAAAGCTATGTAGATCGGTGTCTGCAATGGTCTTTTGAGGAAAGAACCACACAGATTGAGTGGACCTGTCCAGTCAGTGCACGCAATTGTCAGCCATCGTGCAATCGTATAATATAGAGAGTCATCATCTGCCTAGCTTTTTCCCAAATAATATGTAGGGTTCGGCTTCCAGTCTCCGGATGCAGCCGAATACCAGTATTTAACATGCAGCGACTGCCTATCTGGCCTCCACAACCCAATTACTGGGCAATACAATACCCCCTGGTAAGATTGCTTGTCAGGCGTATAATATAGAGAGTAACGTAGAGTTTTTGTCCGTGTGTCTGCTTGTCTAGATGTATGTTCCGGATTGGCGCAAAAACGCCGGAACGAATTTGGATGAAATTTGGCACATAGGTAGTTTTATAACCTGGATTAACACAGGGTACTTTTAATTCCGGTAGTACGTTCCCGTGCGATATTCTCCGACATCCACGCGGGCGATGCCGCGCGTAAAAGCTAGTAAGGTACAAAGCGTGAAATGGGCTATCATGCCTATGATCTTTTCTGTATCAAAAAGCAGTTACTGGCAGGCAAATATTAAGAATTTATGTATTGACACTATATAATCTCCCAACAGACATGCAGACCGACTTGTCTAGACATCCTCAACGACCAGCACAAAACTGTGGCCGACGTTTCCGAGAACATGAACCCTTGGAACATATTCCTGGAGATGTTACCCCCAGACTCGGGCTTTAGTGCGCTCCCGAACTTCGACAAGGAGAATGACGTAGTGCTGTTCTTCAAGTTCTATGACCCCAAACAGAAGCGGATTCATTATTGTGGACATCACTACTTGCCGATTGCCAGCAAGCCCGCTGATCTTATTCCGATACTGAACAAGCGTGCAGGTAATTAGTTAATTACTTATGATCTTCATTATGTATTGTTTTTATTCACCGCTTTTTTCACTGAGTACACAGCTTGCTCTTTTTGCGGTATTAACATTGGGCAGTAAACGACATCTAGTATACGAGCTTATGGTGATCTGATCGGCGTGAGAGTGCTCTGGTTATCACCATGACTATACAGGGTGTAAAAAGATCCACCATATAGCCGTCAACTACACATTCTGTACATCAAACTAAGTAACATTCCACAAAAATAATTGCTGGGAAATGACTTATTTTTAGTGTAAAAATTCGTTGGTGTACAAGTTCGCGTTAGTGCGCAATGTAACACACGCAAAACATTGTGCTTATGGGTGCATGCGGGAGTCACAGACAGTCCGCTGTGCAGGGCCTGCATGGAGGACGACGAGACAGCAGCTCATGTGCTTCTAAACTGCCCGGTGGTCGCAACATACAGGGCAAAGTACTTCGGTAACCCAGGTACCCCCTACGTGAGATTGTCAGCAACACCAAGGCGTTGCTGGCCTTCCTCGAGGAGCTGGGGTGGATCGAATAATCGATTTTCCCACCCGTACGCAAAATACGCGCATTGACGTGGTTGCGGACACCAGCCCGTATTACCTATGTCGTGGGGTATTTAAAGTTGTGTTATAACATTAAAAACTTGTTTTCGTAACGTAAGTTATACTCATGCCTACGACGTTACGAAAACAAGTTTTTCAACAAACAACAAACAAAACAACAACAACAGGTCAACATTCCAACTTTTACAAGATGGAATATTGACCTGTCTCCGTAACCAGAAGGTTTCTAGGTATGGTCCAGTACAAAAAACAAAAGATTACAGGTAGTACAAGTTACTCTCGCTTTTGTTCAGTGCTTTTTACACCCGTTTGTATTTGCGTTGCTGAATTTTGGGCCAAACAAATTTAAAAAACATAATTTACGTTTTTTTTTTGCTAAGAAGTCGACCGGAGAAGACCATGACTAGATTGTGATTGCAGTATGTTGTCGCATATGTGATAAGCGCTGCCGTCTTGACATAATCCCTTAGTCGTCGCGCTTTTAATGCATGTAGTCTAGATTCTAAACTGACATACGTCATGGTTGTTCTACAGCTTCACGATACAAATAAATCTAAGTAAAACGGCTGGAAAACAACTTGAACATGGGCGACGACCAATAATACGGTGTCATTCGAAGAATTTATTGTATGTAATGTACGGGGGCGCGTTCCCCTACAAATCAGCGAGGGACCGGCTC
The DNA here is from genome assembly GCA_937001585.2 of Brachylomia viminalis. Taxonomy (NCBI): domain Eukaryota; kingdom Metazoa; phylum Arthropoda; class Insecta; order Lepidoptera; family Noctuidae; genus Brachylomia; species Brachylomia viminalis. The sequence continues at coordinate 11,304,403 of OW443298.2, read as the reverse complement.
AGTCGGCGTCATGATTGTTCAAGTTTTCCGGCTATAATATTGCCCTCATCACTGAAATATTAATCTACCAATACAACCAATACCATACCGGTCTGCTAGTTCGATGACCTAAGTTCGTGAATTATTCATCTTTATTAAAAAAATTGTAATGGAACTGAATATTATTAATATATTTCCATCTATTATGCCTATAAAAAAAACACGTTTTAAGCTATACCGATAATGATGTATGCACCTGCCTGATATAATAAATGGCCAACGTTTATAACACCTTGTATATGCTAGCTATTTTAACCATATTACAATAATTAAAGAGTCTCATGAGGCGTAACTTGGTGTTTAAAAAACAACATTCGGCAAACTCCTTGATGCTAGGGTGTGCACAGGCGGCAGTAGCTAACCACTTCCAGTTAGTGTTTGCCGTGCAAATCCTAACTATTATTATAAATGCGAAAGTAAGTTTATGTTTTCACGCCTAAACCACTGAACCAATCATCCTGAAATGTTGCATATACATTCTCAGGGTTACAGAAACGGACATAGGGTACCTTTCATCCGGAAAAAAATACTGTTCCCGAGGAAAACAACAATAACGTTCTTATGATGATAAATGGCACCACATATAGTGTGTAATGTAGTGTGTTAAGAGTTTATTTTTTTTAATTTTAAGTAAGTACCTAATACATTTTGTGAGAGTCGAGTGTCGATAGACCGGTTTCTCATCCTCCTAACTAGAATATTATATATGCGAAAGTAAGTTTGTATGCTTGATACCTTTTCACGCCCTAAACCGCTGAACCAATCATCATGACATTTTGCATATACCTACGTTGCCAGGGATACAGAAAAAAAACCCACCTCTCAATGCATTAAATCAACTTAAAACATTAAATTAACACGAGGGAAGCCGCGGGCAAAAGTCGGTAATTTTATAACTTGGTAACTTATTTCTAATTAAATTATGTATTCTCCTAGGTTTCCCGCCCGACACTCCGCTCGTCTTATACGAAGAGATCAAACCTGACTTTGTTGAGAAGATCAACAACTACAGCGAGCCCCTCGAAAAGGTATTATTTATCAGTTTTAACCCAACAAACTTTTCACTAGACATAAGCTTTTACTACACAAATATTATCCCAAGTGACTATGTACTTAGATGACTCTTCTTTCTTCTATGTAAACTGTATTACGACGTATCTATATGTGTATGTGACTAATAAACACAATATATGCCCCGAAAGTTTATCAATTCTATGTACAATTATAGCTATTATATATCTTTGAAACTTGGTTAGGAATAGTGTAATGTTATGATCGATTTTAGTTCTAGTTTGATCCCACATTCAGGTATTGCTGGCTCAGGTATAGTATTTATTAGTAATTATTTATAATCATGTAATGAATCTTTGAATAGCACTGTTCAGACTAGTATAGTATTTTACATTTATTTTCCGTCACAAAATACTAACATCGTAATTTGTCTTAACTTCAAAGCAAACTTATTTTCAAAGAAAATGTTATTGTTTTGTTCAAACAATAACTTTTCTTTCTAATTCTTTTCTTTTCCGAAAATAATTCCTCGCTTGAGACGTATATTTCGATGACGTCAGCGTATTAGCAAAACACAAAACAGCGAAACAGGAAAACTTGCTTATAACTCTGGCATTTGTACATAACAATATAATTCAAAACACGATGCCATAACACTTGCTTGTCACGACTTCATTTTATTTGCGGAATTCCCGTAAACATAGCTAACTTTTTCTAACCAAAAACTCCGACAGCAGACACTGTTTGTGTTGTTATTATGAATATTTTTCGTATAATTTTCACTTTCTGAACAGTGCTATGATACTTATTATATATTTATCAGCTTCTCCTCATCCTTTTATTATTTTATGTCATTCTAACACAAAAAGCTTTATTTATTACTTTTAGGCGTAGTTCCCATGACAATGCAAGCTAGCGCGCGCTTCCGTCTAGACACAGATTAGTAGTAAATGTCTGCTCCATATAGTAACTGAAAACACACGCACATAGACGAGCGAAGACGCTTCACGTTCAGCAAGTGCAACTACAATCTTACTTGAGACTGGCATTCGGTTGAGATAGATTGAGATCGCCATACGTACGCATAGTATACACGGTGACATTTGAATCACAGTTTTCCTAGAACAAACGTTGTTTAGACCATGGTCTACTACCATTCTACAGCATCAAATATATTATTAAAACAATCTAATCTAGGAGTTCTCAAATTAGTCTTATGTTGCTCAAACGTGTAATAATGTTTGAAACATTAACCGTAACATCAAAATACTCATCACGGTAACGATATTGCATTCAAGACGCGAGCGCCGCGCGTCGCAGCTGCAGTGTCTGTATTGTAGGGCGTAACGATAATCCCGACATTTTTAACATTGCGTTTTTTGTGTTTTTTTAGAAAACCAATGACGTTTTTTTTTCTATTGGATGCTATAGAATGGTTGTAGACCATGGTCTGAACAACGTTTGTTCTAGCAAAACTGTGATTCAAATGTCACCGTGTATGTGCGCTTGCGCATATGTTAGCTTGTTGTATTGAACCGACCTTTTGTATAATCTGTGGCCTAGAGATCCTTAAGAGCCATATAACCCCCCTTCACACGAACACTAACGCTATGAAAACTAGGCAACGTTACTTCAGTTGAAATGTGACGCCCGTTAGATTTTTTGTCTTGGGAGCTAGGCCTTAAGCCACTTTAGTGACTCATCAATTATTATCACAAGCTACACGATGCTTTACTATGCTGAGTTACTTGTATCACCACTTACGTCACCTCTCCATAGGATTGTTTCGTATACGAACATGCGTACATATATCACGAATATACAGTGTCTATCGAACCTAAGGAAGCCTGAAAATGGAAATTACTTGTCTCTTACTGAGCCCGAAACAACAAAAACAGATACATACCGATCTATTTAGATATCGTGTTTTTATTGGTTTGAGCCCAGAATGAGATTAACGATACCTTTTTCAAGCTTGCTCGGTTTATCTATACACTTTGAATAACCATTGTTAGAGATTTTGCATATTATAAGTTCACAATGTAATTTTAAACAATTGATATAACGATTCATCAATTTAAAGTTTCCAAAAGCGTGGAAAAATATCACTTTTCTCAACTCGTAATTAATTGCATTTGCAATAATGAAAACATACTTTTTACTATATATTATACATTTTCAATTCTCGAATTTTAATTAAGAACCTACTTACCGCGTCATGAACGCAACAAAACACTAAATCGTCACATGACACGATCATATTATCCACGCATTTTGGTATACGCCACAAACTATGGAGGGAGGGCATAAGGCGGGCTACCCTCGGGTTGAGTCGTGTGCACGCGGCCAGGTATTGGACGAGCTGATGGACGGCGATATCATCGTGTTCGAGCGCGCTGACCATCGACACGAGGATCTGGAGCTGCCAACCTGCCAGGACTACTTCAAGTACATATTCTACAAGGTCGAGGTGCAGTTTGTGGATAAGACCGTGCCTAACGACCCTGGGTGAGATTTTTGTATACCTATCGGTTGCTGTTCGTGGAGATAAGGCACGGAAAGCCTGTTCATGAATTTGATAGTTTAGTGGTTAAAGACCTAATTAGGCTTTCAGGCCGAGATTGATAAACGCTAATTAGCACAAATTTTGCCTAAGCATTATTCCTGTCACTGTCGCGCAACTGTCAAACGACGAGTGCATGTGCTAAGTGATGTTTATCAAACTTGGGCTCAGTGTATGGAGATAATTGTTTGCATAAACATCATTTGCTGTCAATGAATACTGCAAAATCCATGTTTATCTTGATCCTCAGTAAGTATGGTAATGGTGTCAATGAGAACCAAGAAACGACTAGATACCGTGAATGGGTATCATTATGTAGTTATAGGTAGCGCAGGGATTCGCGATTTTTTCCTAGTTCCATATAAATTTTGTCTAACACGGAATAAGGCAGTGCATCAAAAATTCATTAAATCTTTTCATTTAAATCATAAATTCATTTCAATCTAAAAGTAGCATATCATATATATTATGCTTGTAAAATATTTGTTGCGATAACGTTAGCTTATTGTTGGTAACAGTAGTACAGTATTAGTGTATCAAAGTTATTTTAAAGAAATCGTTATCATGTTTTACCAAGTTAAGCCGTGGTGGAAGCATTCTATAGATTAGTTAGCGTACGTTAGGTGTGGTGATAAAGGCGTTGTTTACATTAATGGTTCTTTTACGCGATGAAAAAAACTCAATCGTGTCGCTTGCGTGAGCTACATGCACAAGCTACCCCGCGCCTGTTACATACACAAAAATCACTGGACCCGCATACCTTTTGTCGCCATTGTTTACACGATGCATGTAGCCTGTGCAAGCGCCTCAATATGTGCATGTTACCGGAGCCGTGTAGTAGATCTATTAACATTATTTCCTGTTTGCATAGATTCACAATGGAGCTGTCGATGCAGATGCGTTACGACCAGATGGCCAGGGCAGTGGGACAGAGGCTCAACGTCGACCCCTATTTAATACAGTTCTTCAAGTGTCAAAAGTTAGTCTTTTGAGATATTACTAGCATGTATCCTGCCATAGAGTTATGTTAGTGCAATAACCAAGCATGGGGAATAGATCCCGCCTGATAGAAAGCAATCAATGAGATTTTTGATGGAACAAGCATATCCAGGAGAAGCCAACGTCTTTTTTGTTAGATGGAAAGCCTATTTTGACGGCACGGTTGGCACAGTGGTTAGGCGATTGACTGCTGCGCTGCGTGTCGCGGGTTCGATTCCCGCACGGAACAAATATTTGTATGACCTAAAAGTAGTTGTTCCTGGTCTGGCTGTTTGTGTATGCGAGTTTAAATAAATAAATAAATATCGTCTGACATTGCACACAGCACCATCTAGTTCCAAGTTAAGCACTTAACACTTAAGGCTTGTGTTATGGATACCAGATGGTTGATACACTACTTAAATACATTTTTTTTTTTGTAAATACATACATATTATAAATATACATCCATGACTCGGGTACAAATGTCCATATTCATCATACAAACATTTGCCCCTACCGGGATTCGAACCCAGGACCATTTGGTTTCGCTGACTACACTTAGCCACTGTAGCCACTACACCAAACGTGTCGTCAAAAAATCTAAACACACTATCTAAATCTTTCTAAACACACCCACAATACAGGAGAAATTCCTAGTGAGGGGCAACATTCTTAATAACAAATAAATATGAATGGTGTTCTTTTAAAACCCAGGCTTTATTTATATTATATATAACAGTGGGCTCTGTGAAAATGTTCACGAAATAAATATGACAAACATATTTGTAACCAGTTTAGCAAGTACTAAGTAATAAATAAGGTTTGGTATAAAAGAACTGAATATTACTACAACAGCAACTTTGTGTGATCAACTATTGTTAAATTTGTTGCAGCTACAAGGACACCCCAGGCCTGCCACTCAGATACTCATATGATGGAATACTTAAAGATTTGCTAGTGTACTGTAAACCAAAGTGCCCTAAGAAGTTGTTCTACCAGATATTATCTATTAAAGTTAATGAATTGGATAACAAGAAACAGTTTAAATGTTTATGGGTAAGAGAAACTTGATTTTATTACTTTTTATAGATACATTTGAATATTATGTTGTGTTAGTTCATTCAATAATTTTACTGGTATGAGCTTATGTAAAAATCATTTAGTTTCATGCTTGGTGGTAGATAAATTGGAGATACATTCAGCAACATTCACCCTTGTTGTGAAATATTGGTTCTGACAGCTCTTGAACGTGGCTCCGATGTGCAAAGCTCCGCAAAAGCTGAACGCGATCAGCGTTTAGCTTCAATGGTGAAATTCGCCCTAAGAGTTCGGTACTACCAAACTATTATAGTTCTGTCCTCTTGGGTAACACGCGATTCGAGAATTTAATGCTTAGAATATCCAGTTACGCCGATAACTCCAAGAACTGCCAATTTCAGATGATTTCAGTTTCTAATTGCTGCGTGATAAACGTGTGCTAAGAAGTATGTCGTGCCTCATCATAACTATTTGCGATAAATAAAAACCAAATATGTTTTTCTTTCAGGTTGGACCAAATTATAAAGAAGATAAGGAATTAATTTTATATCCAAACAAAGGCGGTAAGGTGTCAGACATATTACAAGAGGCAGCTAAAGTCGTTGAAATGTCACCTGACGGTTCTGGAACGTGAGTGACAAAGTTATCTATATAAAGTTGTTCACTAAGGGTTGCAGTACTTTTTAACTTTCTTAGACCTCTGTAAATCTAGCTAAACGTAAATATGGCGCAGAAAAAAGTATATTTTAGGAAAATTTTACATGCAGTGTGTGAAGACAGAAACGTAAATTATAATAATACTTAGGCTCGATAAAAAAAAAACATAAAGATGACACTAAATTGCTATTTAAAACGTGTACCTTGAAAACATTCCATCATGAAACCATGTATAAAAAAAACAATATGCCATATGCTTATTGTTTTTTAGTCCATGTTGAGAACAAATTTTATAATATCGTTATTATTTTTAAAATATATCAGTTCGAGCGCTCGCACCGTCTGTCTAGAAGCACTACAAGGCACACAGCCTTAATGCATACATATGCTACTGTAATTGAAGTAGGGCTCTTTAAAAAGATGCTTGTTCATAGATATACTACTACCAAATCTATCTGTGTTCTCAAGCAGTGTTGCACTGTTCTGGGTTGTTAGCACATTTCAGCTTTTTCTCACTGATGACAACTTACAATCAATGAGAGCTGCCAGATGATTGACATTCAATACTATGAAAATGGATAATAAGTAGTTTCAGCATAAGGAAGGAAAGGGGAAAACTTATTTCAAGTTTTATGATGGGCTAGTATTCTATCGCGTCTCCTTGCCGAGTTTATGTATAAAAGTTTGGTAATATTGGTTGTGGTCATATAATTTTTTCGTTGTTCAGATTAAGGATCGTGGAGGTGTCGTGTCACAAAGTACTACCGGGCCCCGACCCCGAGCTGACGCTGGACCAGGTCACCATATCGCCGCCCAGACTCTACAGAATAGAGGAGATTCCTAGAGATGAGCTCAACTTGCAGGTACTACATCTTACTTCATCTTTGTTCAGAGATGTTAAGAACATCTCTGAAAGATAAAAAAATATTTATAATATTTATAAACATCTTCATCATCTTTTTTATTTCTGTTGCAAAATCTGCACATAGAATAGAATAAAAGAATCGAATAGGGTAGATGAGAGCGTATTGATGGTTTTATTGTTTATAGTTCTTGAAATACATACTTGCTACGGTCGCGAATCATATTTTTTTCAACATACAACCTTACACTTGAATTTCGCGGGCTACTCTGGAGCTTCCCCCAAGAAATTAAATAATAATAAGAAAAACATTTATTGCTTAAAGGGTATTTGTGGTATGTACATGTTAGCGTTAAATAATTAAGTAAGTGTGGAACTTATACAACAAATATTTGTAGGGGTGAACTACTGTTCTCCTAGCTAGGTAGCTGAGCAACCTTGGTGCTAGCTATTGAGAAATGCACCAATATAGAACCTTTTTTAAAATGTTATTTACTTTTGTTTTTTTTTACTATTCTAGGAGGACGAGATCATAGTGCCGTGCGCACACTTCCACAAGCAGGTGTACGCGACGTTCGGCGTTCCGTTCTACGCGCGTGTCAAACACAACGAGCCTTTCCAGGCGGTCAAGGACCGGCTGCAGAAGAAACTCGACATACCCGATAAGGAGTGGGAAAAGGTGAGTTCATTTATTACAAATAAAACATTATCTTTTACACTAAGGTACTTTTGAATCGTCAAGGAGGTTTATTAAACATTTCGACGTAAATCTCAATACGAAGAGTCCCTGCGAAGTCATTATTATATGTCGTGCAATTAATATAATTAATAACTTTGTTTTCATATTTGTTTCAGTACAATTTCGCTATAGTGACAAATGGAAGACCTAACTACATAAGTGAAGGAGCGACAATAAACATTTACGACTTCAGGCCAAGTAGTAACGCGAGTGAGTATCATATTAGACTTCTATCAACACTTTACTTGTTTGGATCAATATTGTCTTGTTTAAAATGATAGATTACAATAGATCCAATCCTCAAAAGAATGTGTGCTAAAATTTAATCTAGATCTGTCACTTCCAGACGCGACGGCGAGGCCTTGGCTTGGACTCGAGCATATCAACAAGACGCCCAAGCGGTCCCGCGTCAACTACTTAGAGAAGGCGATCAAGATTTACAACTGAGCCGTGAAGTGCGCTCCCTGGTTCGCTTGACAGAGACATACCTCTGGCGCTGCGGGGCGACCTACCTAGACACGCACGTACAGCGACAGTAACACCGCACCAGCGGACGCGCACACTCGTGCAACACACTCACGCTGCTATCCCAGTTTATAGCACATATTATAGCTCATAATTTCGTACTCCGGACCACTCTAATTTATTCGACCTCTTCGATTACTAATAAACATTACATTTAACAGGTGTACTCCGCTATGCCGTGTTACTATCGCCCGGATACGCAACAAATAGCCTTATCTACATAGTGTGCATCGCTAACACCAATATTTGACTTTCTTTACTGCCCTATTTATTCTATGTAGGAAACCGCCCCTAAACAAACGCGTAATAGACAGGCCACAGAGTAGTCCTGCTAGAAAAATGCTTTTATGATAATTTGTAACAGTAGCTTTGTATGGCCGTCGTACATTATATTAGTGTTGTCACTGAAGCAGGAGGCATCTCGCCGGTAAAGTGACTAAATCGAGTATTATCCATCAATTTTTTTCATGTATAGCGTTATATTTTTTTTAATCGGTGGCATTAGTAAGTTTTAAAACTCACATTCATTTCGAAAATATTCAGTTGTACCTAACTCGACATTAATTTAATTAAACCAGACTTCTTTGATGTCATAACAAAATGTATGGGCGTGGTCACGTAGTTTAGCCTCGAAGTAGATAGTATGTACCGTGGAACCTGCGTTTAATTCGGCTGCGCGGGTGACGTATACGAATTGTCGAGAGGGCATTGCTCCGTCAGTGATTCGCATAAAAGGCTCTGTGTCAAACACGCCTTTATCATAACCAATGAGTGAACCACGTGGCCTCCCGAAAATACTGATAAATGTTCACAGGTGTTTTTTAAATGTTAAATGTACTGATAGCTGTTGGCTGAATGAGGCAGAGACATTATCGTCAGTGTTGCCTCGAAGGCTGTGCCAACTGTCCCAGTCTCACTCAGTCGAGCAGCGTGGTCGCTTGAGGTGATTCGGCAATGTAAAGCATTTTCACGCGAGTATACAAGACATTATTTAGACATGAATTTGAATAGTAATAAAATGTGCCTGTGTGTGTTGACGCTTGTTTGATTAACTATATTAACAAACTAGTGTAATTTAAAGAAGTATTTAAGAGTTAAATTAAATTCGGCTTGCTGATTGTTCACTATGACGGCAAAACTTTTCAGAAGCTTGTAATGTTAAAACCTATTTTATTATAAATGTTGAACATAGTAATCGAGTTTGAATGAAATGAATGATAGAAATAGTATAATATTCCAAGGTATAAAATACAGCCAATTAATATAATATTTAGTAACATTTTCAACAACAGATACTTAGGTTTGCATATACCCATAACTAATTAATTTTGTAACATTTTACATGGAAATCAAATTAGCTTGACATGTTTGAAAGTGCTCAAAATCCTTTAGCATCATGGGAATTAAAAACTATACCATGACTGGCAAATAAATTTGATTATTTTATTAAATTTAAAAATAATTATTTTGTATCTACAATGACCGTATTGTGATAATAAATATTAGTGAAGCCTGTACATAGCGACTGCACATACCTTAACAAACGACAATCATGTGTAGGTTTTTTGCGTTTCTATAAAAGTAATGTTGAAAGACACTCGCTAATACTTTCATGTGTAATCTGTTTGTAATAGAAATTATTGGAGTATATAGTATACTAAAGTCTAAAATGTTTTATTGATTGTCGAATTGCCAACACCCTGGTGTATGTTTGAGGCGAAGACGATTATTAATTAGTATAATAAATAGAACAGCGAGATGGCGTAGCGTTCAGCTGCCTCAAGTGTACACTAGGTTTAATTGCACATAATAGATTTAACGTTAGCACTTTATTGTTAATTCTGGCTAAAAGCGTCCTAGCGATCTGAAGAGAAGCGGTCTACATGTTACTATTTGATAATTGGTTGAATCAGTATCTTTCCTTTGAGAAATTCCATTGTAAAATTGTATTTTGGGGGAAATGGACCTTCCCTAATGGTTTCTTGGAATTATTTTCGACGGAACAACAAAGGGGTGTCCGTAGGTCCTATAGTAAGCGCGTTATCAACTGAGTCGTCGGGTCATAAATCATATCCCTATGTCTATCTCGCTTGCAATTACGGCCCTTATGGAGCCGCCTAGTGACGGGCGAGACAATAAAATAAATATATCGATAAGTAACGTTTATTATCGTATCTTGTTCATAGAAGCGTACAGATCATTAGTGACTCTAGTGACTCCTCGACACCACGTGAGCAGGTAGCCGTTTACCGATAACGGTCCCGGCGCGCTGCACATTCCTATCTCTATTGACATTTATAGCCTCACGACTCAGTTGATAACGCGCTGGCTCTAATGAACACTAGTACCCAACTGCTGACAATTTATTGTATAGTTGTTGTCTAGGTAAAAGAGAACTTTTTCCTCAAAGTATAATTTTATGTAATGTTACTATTTAATTTTTTACTTGACCTGCCAGAGATATGTTACGTTTTAAATAAATGATTATGTCGAAATTATGTATATATATGATGTAATAAATTAAGAAAAAAATACAATAAGTTTTCGTAAAGATGCCTTAGACATTTTAAGACATTTTTAGTGGTTTGAACTGGTAGTGCTTAATTTAATTTATACCCTTTTTAGTTATTATTTCGTGGCTGGAGAAGGTAATTTCGCGCCTCCAGCGATTATCTTAGAGATTGTCTAAATGAGTGGAAGCGATGACCCCGCGTGTAGATTTTCTTTCTAATGTTAATATTGAACTCGTTAATTTTATGTTAACAATGTGTGTTGGTTGCGCTATTTTCATTAACATGGTTTGAGGTATTTTGAAAGGAACTTAGAAACATAGTGGCTTAGTAGCTGATACGTGCCGACGATAATAAAATGTGGCAAATGGGATTATAGACTATTAGTTGTTTCATCTATTGAGCTATCTTACTAGGTTCGAGCCCGTTCTGTAGGCGAGTCTGTATAAAGCTTGTGCAAACATTGAAATTACTCCAATGTTTGTTATGTTGGATTTAAATGTTTCACTGAATATAATCCTATATTTGTTTTATTTGGTTTGTTTTGATAAAAGGCTCCCACGGGACTTACGTTACCAAATTATCTTCGTACTCAAATGTTCATCCGTTGTGTTCTAATGTTCACTTCAACCAAGGTCAAGGGGGAACTAAAAGCCTCTTTTTCATTTTCAATCAGATAGCTCAGCACAACGGAGAACATAGTTATTTTTTTTTTTATCAACTTTTAAATAATGAGATATTCTGCAAATTGGATTCTACAATTCTGGACTAAGTTATAGAAACATCTGAAAAGGTGGATGTAATTCCCTAGAAGTAATTTAAAATTCAGGCACAAAATTGATATAAATCAATACAATGACTCGTCTTAGTCCAGTAAGTTGTTCTTATTGTTTGCTAAAAAGTTGACTGCGACTGCTTTGCGGTTCATTGATTAGTGGCCGTAGTAGTGGATAGTTTGTGATTGCTAACTAGGTACTGGATTAAAATCGTGCACCTAAGAAATTGAAGAATCCGGTGCTGTTGTTCTCTGCATTCCAGACTCTCCAGATCTCGAAAAAGTCTTCAACGTGTTCGGCTAGGCACTATATGGCGTCTATCTGCCAGACTTAAAGTAAATTTTAGCAAAATTTCTTTCGAACAAAATAATATCACTTTCGGATATATGAAACTCCGGTAAAAAAACCGGGGATTAAACTTGTATCAGAATTTGGTGCCGATTCTCTTGTCACAAATGCCTCTAAACTAGACAAAAAATCACCAAAATTTAGTTTATTCCTGACTTATTTGTTAATTATTATATTATTTTTCTTTATGTTTACGTATCTCGGGACCATGGAGTCCCGGTCCTTTGGAAGGCGTACGAGGGGCCGAAGCCAACTTGCAGAGGCCTCTTAGACAATTTTAAATGGAAAGAGGCACCAACCGACGATTATCCCTGTATGTATGTAGATACTGTATGCAAGTGCACACATGGACAACCCCCGATTGGTGCAGGACTATTGCAGAACTCTGGAACAAAACATATTGTGCTATGGGTTTGGGTGGCTATAGTGTATTGGTTACCTAGAACTATGGAAGGACCACGGAGCAAATACAAAGAGGAGATGTTGTAATAAGGTTTCTGTATGAAACAACGGGTGACACTTTACGGGGTGAGGGGTGATCAGATCCCGCCCACTTCTTTATTTTACATCTACTGGTCAATAGCAAAACTATTCGCTCGTCCTGTTGATTTTACTTTGTAGTTATGTAACTATCTCACACTAGATGTCACTACATGCAGAATGAAGAACTATTTTAATAAATTACGCATAAAATTACTTACAAATGAAATGTGATGCCACCCATAGCATCAGAACGTCTATCCGAGTAGTTTTTACAAGATAAAACACCACACTTCATTCTTTTTTTCTTCTAGCGCAAATAAGCTGTAAAAACGGAACGTTTACAGAGCTGTGCATAGGACGAACGCCAACAATACACTGACTAAGGCCACGCCTACATGATGACGTCAGGACCTAGTTGAGAATCACAGTGCACAGTTGCTTAGGCCGTCTCCTCTTTGTATTTGCTCCGTGGGAAGGACTATGGCCCCTGCCTGATCAATGTTTTATTATACACGGAAAAAATGGCAGGGGGTGACTTGCACACTCAATAATGGGCCCCCGGAAACTGTCGCTAGCACTTAGTGACGTAGCGACAAGGGAGCAACATATCCTGAGGTGCTTGAGGAGTGGAAAGGTATTCCACGACTATCAGGACAATCCCAGAGCCCGGAAGATGGTCAAGATCCCTACCAGCACTTACTGGAATACTTCCTTCCTCCGAGCACGTTTGCTCTTGCGAACCTCCACTCAAGCCAGCCAATAAAAGCAAAGAGGTGGGAGCTCTGTTCCCACAAATTTTGTGCCCGTCAAGATGGAGGGACGCAATTCTTTGATTTCAAATCAGCCTGCATAAAAGTTTAATACTGTAAATCTACTATTTGCTACGCAATAATTTTAGCTAAATTCCTGAGAACTAAGGTACGTTTCGAATTGCACTGTAATCGATTTGAGCGAGCTTACACCGACCGGTTCCGAATTAGAGTGAGCGCGCTATTGATGTCCCGCGAATCGCCATAAATAACGTCATGACATGCGCCATCTTGCGATAACGCCGACCATGCCCTAAATTAATATCACCGTGAGCGCTGTCAAGCATGACAGTTTTTGTTCTGAGTCGCGTCATATCTTTAAACTAAAGCGGCATTTTAGAAATAGTGCTGTAAAATCCAAGACGTAACAGAATACCTAACATGAGAAATAAACTCGTGCGCATTATGTTTAATTATTGTTGCATCTATGTTATTTGCAATCCTTGATATTTTTCTTCGGGGTAAATCTTTGCCGGGAGGGAGCATGTAAATACGCTATTAAGCACTTCGTCATCCGTTTCATCCCTGGACGAATCGTCGTTCTCAAACTCGAAATCTGGGTCCAGTGCTGCCACCTGCGTCGCACCGGACCACAACACATATACCCTGACGCACCGGACGTTGGAACATTGCTGGCGAATCACTACCTGCATCGGCTGACGTGACTTCGGTGGGGATACCAAGTCTTTAAATACCCCGAGCAAGCGGGCTGAGGGGTAGTTCACTCGCGCTCGTCGTGGAAACAACATCTCCATTGTTAAAATACTATGTTATTTACAATAACATAGTATTTTAACAATGTTGTAACAATGTAGTATTTTAACAATGCAATTAAAAAAAAATTAAAAATTAAAAAAAAATTGAGTAAAGTGTTATCCATTTATTTATTCTTGATAGACTCAACTGACATGTCTGACCAAATTGTTGGATCATCAACCAACGTTTATGGGCGATATTTCTCAAACGATTAATGGGGACAATCGCATTTCATATTTCTTAAGTAGAATTAAGGTATTGTAAAACTAAATAATTATTTAGGTAGGACTATAATACTCCTTCGACCAGCCTATCCGTACCAAAAAGGAGGGACCAACGATTTTTTTAAATAACTAGGTACGTATACATTGAGGTAACTTTTATGTAGGCAGATTCCCTCCATCTTGACGGGGGCACCAAATTAAAATATCTGATGACGTCGAGCTGGAGAAAAGAGGTGGTGTGCGCTTGCCATGAATAAATAATAGATCTTGTACTCATCACGGCGCCGGTGGCGGGCGAACCTGCTGGCGGTTCTACGACCAGCGTGGCGACGGGATTAGATTTCTATGGCTTTACCAGGATGATAGCCTGTGGGGGAAAAATAAGACTACCTACTGGTACAGCACAATTCAAACTATGGCGGCTCTGTAGGGCGCTACTCGCTGCGCGGTACCTCTCCCCCTCACCCCCCTGACAGGTGAATTTGTTACTGCGCTGCGCAGCGACTCACCTCTCATGTTCTCATAAAGTTGAATCGGGTTGTAAGAGATTTGCGTCAGTGCTTGTCCTCTGGATATGGGTTCGATTCCCAGGCGCATTTTTGATATGGATCTATAGAGGTATGAGGAAAAGGGTGTAAAGTTCACTCATACCCATAGTAAAGGGAGGATACTCCGACCAGACGCAACTGCTCGACGGTTGCGCGGTAAACTCTGCTTGCGCGATGCAGGATTTTGTGTGACGTCAGGATTATGCGTAGTTCGCATGTGGCGATGTAGATACAGCTACATTACTTCCCTACAGAAACCGGAGGTCGATAGTGGGCTGAGTTGTGTATCTTGCCATGCTTGCCAGTGCCAGTTGAGGTTTCAGTGGGTCGGAAGCGGGTGCGCATAGGTCACGGTGAATCGGAACTGTCTGTGGTGGTTCTCAGTGAGTCGGGGTGACGCTGCGTTATGCTCCAGTGCGTCGGATGTGGTACAGCGCCGGGTTGAGGCTGACTGCTGGCGTCGACCAGAAGATGTGTGAAGGGCTCTGATTGTGGACCGGCCGAAAGTGCAGTGTGCTGTGCCAAAGTTACTGATGAGGCTGAGGGTGGTGACCAGGAAAGCGCGTTCGCTGCATGGCGGTGGTGGTCAGGATACCCGTTGAAGCCGTGGATGCTGGCTGGCTGTGTGACTCGCCGCTCGAAACCTTGAGGAAGTGATGGTGATGACGTCACGCTGAACTAGCTGCTCGAAGGCTGGGTCAATGTCCATGTTCGGGGTCACCAGTATAGAGGTATGAGGAAAAGAGTGTAAAGTTCGCTCATACCTCCATAGATCAGGGAGGATCCTTTACCAGACGGGTATCGTGTCTGGTTGGCAACTGACCAACGATTGATGTCGGGGCGCTGTATATATAATATACTAGTTGCATGGTAAACTCTGCTTGCGCGATGCAGGATTTTGTGTGACGTCAGGATGATTCGTAGTTCGCCGCATGTGGCGATGTAGATACCGCTACAGATCACTTAAATACATATAATGAACCAATGACTTTTGGCCAGCATACCAAGGATATTATGGAAGGCGCTGCTGGTAAACATTTTGTGAATTTGTATTCGAACAATAAGAATACAGTTCAGATTTTGGCCTCGCACTACAAGAACCTTTTACAAGTGCACTTGTCAACACAAAAATGGTTTCAGCCTGTTGTATTCACTACAGCCGTTGCAATTGTAAAGTTAATTATTGATTTGTTTATAGTGCATATTCTAAGTACCGGAGTAAGCCGCGTGTTCATTTTGATACTTAGCTGCGGTGTTACATTATTTCAGCGACATTGTGTTGCGGGAAACATGTTGCCAGTGTTGCACCATGTCTATGATTCGAATTCATGGCATTCAAAAGACGCGCATCATTGTTGATAGCTACATTCTATGTTGCGACAATATTTCGCATCTGTTGCTGAAAATTGTTTCCGATGAAAACGGGGCTATTTCATACACGCGGCCACGAACACTGCCAATGGCCGCAGCGTCACATCCCTAACGGCGCGTTTACATCATGTTTACATAAGGTCGGTTAGGCCGGTTTCAGCTGCAACCGTATTTGGTCAACGTCTAGTGTAAACAGGCATTCGGTTGGCCGTATTCGGTGGCAGCCCGTATTCGGGTAATGAGACGCCCGCCGCTCGGTTAGAAGAGCGCGAATTCGGTAAACCAACGTCTGTAAACAATCCAGTTTGGTTAACCTATCCGGTTCAACCGGAAGCGGTCGCCGTGCCTATTTGGTGGCCGACCTAATATGAACGCGCCCTAAGGAGGTATCCATACCTATGATCCACACAATGCATTGCCGGGGCAGCGCGGTGCCTGAGCGGTAACTAAGCAAGTTATCATTTATTTACCAGAAGACTTAGTCTAGTTGACATCAGCGTTGTTTCAATAAGGGCCCACCCCTTATTAAAACAACACTGATGTCAACTAG
Organism: Brachylomia viminalis; assembly: GCA_937001585.2. Taxonomy (NCBI): domain Eukaryota; kingdom Metazoa; phylum Arthropoda; class Insecta; order Lepidoptera; family Noctuidae; genus Brachylomia; species Brachylomia viminalis. The sequence goes on along the minus strand of OW443298.2, from coordinate 11,287,613 downwards.
ACTTATTTGTTATTGCTATTACAGATCAGTAAGACCCCTGCTGGTTAAACAAGGAAAATCCTGTATCTTGAAGGACTGTACTTTAGTGGGACTGACACGTCTTATACATATAATTTATAATTGCGTAATATTTCTGATGGTAACATACATATTTATTGAATGGGCTTTTAAGTTAATTGTGAGGAGTGTTGTACTATGTGGAGAAACTAGTCCGTTGGGGTTTGTGTGTGGGTGTGATATATCTACTTATAAAATATCTGTAAAGGAAATTAAAATTTAGGAGTTTTAGTCGTTAATTCGTAGATGAAATGAGTTCCTCTGTATCGCAATAATTTAAAGGGGTTTGGGTAAAAGTGGCATGTTTTTTTAAATACGCGGCCACTAATGAAAAGTGTTTTGTTAAAAAGAACACATTAAGTCGTTAATTTTTTTCTATGAACGTTACTTTCCCACGTTCATCGAAGCCGAGATATTTAAAGTACTTAAATAATCTATAAAATCAAATTGCCATTTGCTATAAATTGTGTTTATTTCATTCATTACATTGTAGTGTTACTTGAACTCGTAATTAGCGATAAACAACACCACAAAAGCCATTCTAAATGCTCTATTTGGAAATCCAGATGCCCCTATAGGTGATCGTAGAGCCATTATTATACTAGACGGCACATACGTTTACTTGCAAAAAAGCAGTAACTATTATTTTCAAAGAAAATCTTATAGCCTTCATAAATTCCGTCACCTACTGAAACCATTTCTGTAAGTTTGCCCTGATGGTCATATAATTGATATCTATGGATTACCTATACGAAGCAACTAAGTCTGATGCTATCATTCTGTCGGAGATTATGAACAATCACACTGATCCGTTTCATTGGTACTTCCACACAGACGATGTGCTAATCTTGGACAGAGGCTTCAGAGACTGCATAGAAACAGTGGAGTCCCGTGGGTACCGAACACAAATATGCCAGCCACAAAAGATGAAGCAGAACACCAGCTAACTGTACAGCAGGCTAATGAGTCTAGGAAAGTTACAATGTGTCGCTGGGTCGTAGAAACAGTAAACGGTAGATTAAAAAATCAATTTCGTCAACTACGACCTCAAAACTTTAATGTCGCTGCGTCGCACTTATTTGATGAAATTAAAATTGCAGGAGCACTACTAAATGCTTTCGGTGCGCCTTTGACCGATCACAGACTAGTCAATGAAATAATAAGTAGACTAACGGAAAATAATTATGATCAAAATCGGCTAGGTGAATATGTCTTATATAATAATCTTAATCGAAGACGAGCTCATTTTCAGCCTATAAATGCTGTAATCCCTGATGGCGATGAATTTCCTGTATTGAGTGCGGATGACCTCATCATTGCTTTGGGTACTTCCCAAATTCATCAAGCTCGCAGCTATTATGGTGAGCATATCAAAAATGGAACGTATTTAATAGAAATATATAAGGAGCCCCATATAAACGAGTTTAGAAGACGGAATCCCGAGTATCAGGACCCATGGCTGCTGAGGGGAAGGATACAGTCCCGTCATGTATCTAGCAGAATATACTATGTGTATATTTTGATACAACAAGGGTGCCAGGGAATAAATGCCATAATAGGACATTATTGTTCGTGTATTGTAGGGAACCGCACACTAGGTTTTTGTTCCCACATTATGGCTATCATATGGTTTTTAGGGTGGGGGATAATAATATCAAGAAAATCTGTCTCCTCCAGCGCAGTTCCTCGACCTAATAATCAGGCATGATATAGAAGAAGAACCATAAAACACCCGAAAAGTCGTTTTATATCTACACACATCAAAAGTGTCTAGGGATCAACATATATTTTTGCAATAACTTTTCTCCTGATTGATATTAATTAAAATTTTCTTTAAGGATTCATAAAATAAAGTGTTTTCGTTTGTCACAGTAACGATAAACCAAGTCACCTTTGCATTAATAAAGAAATTTGCCATTTTCCTAATAAAGGGATTTTTGACATTTGAACCACTAACACAAAAGTTCGAAAAAAAGACTGAAATAACAGTTTTCTTTAAAATTTTATTGGGTAACTTAAACAATTAATAATCCGTGTTTCTACCGCGAACACTAACAACACAAGAACATCGGTTTGGCATACTCAAAATGAGTTCATCCAAATCACGCTGTGGAATGGCCGCCCATGTTCGTTGCAACAACAAAAAAAGGTCTTCTTGCGACTGGATACCCTCCATATTCGGCAGAGCTCTTCTCTGTAGCATATCCCATGCATGCTCAATCGGGTTCAAGTCTGGCGACTGAGCAGGCCAGGGCAGGACATTGATGTTAGCTGCGGCGAGAGTCTGTCTTACAACTCTTGCGGTGTGCGGTCGTGCATTATCATGCATTAACTGAAATAAGGGACCGATTTGCACTTGTAGAGGAACGATGACGTCTGATACAATCGTCTCAGCATAAATTTGAGCGTTGAGGTTGCCTCTGATCCAAATCAACTCAGTTCTTCCGCCGATCCAAATACCCGCCCATACCATGATGGTTCCACCACTATAAGGATGGACTTCCTGGCAGGATTTTAATCGCTGTTGGCGTCCAGGGGTTCTCCAGTGTCGTATAC